>CM077918.1:235579-1625579 GCA_039797435.1 Crotalus adamanteus
TTCGGGCCTGTGAACTGGAGGCGGGCAGAGAGTGTCCAGCCGCTGAAAAGACGGTGGGCCTTTCCACGGGGCAAGTGACACCCTGGCTGGGGGTGGGCTTCTGCCCCAGGCGATCTCCCCCACTCTCCGGCCTTTGCAGCCTGCCCCACGTGGGGTTTCCGCTTGTACTTATTTGGTTTGTGCCACGTTCTCTTCTGCCTTCTCCCATGAATGCTGCCTTTTGCCTCGGTTTCTTCTCTTGTAAAAGCACCACCTGCTGTAAAGGAGCCAGTTTCCCCTTCAGATGGATCCCATCAGAGTGGGGCTGCCGGGGGGCTGGGAGAGGGGCTGCCAGGGTCTCGTTGAAGTTGAGAGCTGTTGGCTTCCTGGGGGGGCGTTCACTGGGAAGGTGGTTGCGCTCCTTCAGGGGGCATCTCAGCCCCCAGAAGGAGCCAATTCCAGACTGGGGGCCGTTTGCAAGAGAGTTGTACGTGTCTGTAAAACCTGTGCCAGTAGGGGGGCGCTGCGCTCCCGTGCCTCTCCCGCCAGGTGGGCTGTTCCTGCCCTCTGGGTGGTTCTGCCGTGTGGCCAGCTGTGCACCATGCGCCTCTGAGCCCCACGCCAGACCTCCCAGCTTCTCCCACAGAAGCACGTTGGAGTGGCGGAGTGACCCCTGCGCAGAAGTCGCCCCTCTGAGCACCCTGGCAGAAGCAGGAAGAAATACTCCAGTCCCTTTCTAAGCCTGTTTTTCACCCACACAAGACTGAAACGAGCAACTCTCAGAACAGCTGCCTTATTGGAGGGCTTGGCCGTCCGCAGGGAAAGTTCAGTTCTGAGGAGCATCACTCAAAGCTTGAAAAGAAAATGGAAAAGACATAATTGGCTGATTTGGGGGAAACTAAATTTGCTTCCGGAAAGCAGCAGCACAGGAGGAAAATTTCTGTGCCTGCAAGGAGACCGTTGAAGGCGGGGATGAGTGTTGGGGCTGAGCCTGTGAGGAGCCCCTGCAGCAGAAGCCCCCCTGCCCTGTTAGGCTTTTGGGGGGGGACGCAAGTATCCGTCTCCTGCCAGGCAGGAAGGCCGCTCAAGGCCGCCCTGATGCTGCGTGGCTGACCTCCAGCCCCCCCCCCCAAGCACTGCGCAGGCATGAGGGGGTCTCTCGGAGCCTCTGGGGCCATCGGCTGGGCCCGCTGGTCCAGAAGCACCACTGGGTCCCCCTGCTTGGGGGGGGCTAACAGGGGTTTCACCGGAAGATCCCACCCCTGGGGAGGCAGGGGCTGTCTCTGCTCTTGGCCGCTCACATGCAGCCTGGAGGGGAAGTTCCTCACCCCCCTTGGTGGTCTTCGGAGGATGATCCGAGGCCCCCCTTGGCTCCTCCTTTGGGGTGAGAGCTTTAAAGGGCCGTGCGGGGGTGGGGGTGGGGAGGGGGCCCTCAGGCGCTCTCTCCCTCTCCTTCTCTCTGGACTCTGGCTGTGGGCTGGACGGGGGGGCCTACTCTGCTCTGTCTGCTTCCCGGTGAGGGGGCCCCAGGGTGGGCAGGGTGGCAGGGGTGGTCCCGGCAATTAAGAGACTCACACAAGCAGGCAGCTTTTTCGTGAACGGGGGTCGCCTGTTGCTTTGGGGTGAGCCAACCCCGTCAAAGGGGGTGGGGACGACAGGCATAGCCCACTCTGAAAAATGGGTTGCTGAGGAAAGTTTTGTGGAAAATTCCCTCTGGCAGACTCGGCTGGTTGGCAGGCTGCTTTGTGACGAGAGGGCAGTGTGTGTGTGTGGGGGGGGGGGTTGCGCCTCACACCAAAGCAGGAAGCGGGCTCTGTAGGGAGAATTTCCTGCAGGCGGCTTGTTACGCTCAGGGGCACCGTTGCAGCTTCCGGGGAAGGGCCGGGGCTTCATCAGGTGGGGCTTCCCTGCAGGGGATCCAGTCGGGCCACGTCTCTGCGGAGGGGGCCACCTGCAAGGGCTGGGCCAGCAGAGCCTTCGTGGCCGAGGGAGGTGGGCCTCTGTGCCCGCCCATCGGGCTGGCAGACCTCCTGACTGCAAAGGGAGGAAAGCCCCTGCCCCCTCGACCCCCCTTGGGCTCTGGCAGCCCCCGTGCAGAGCTCAGCAGGGTCCCCGCTGGGAGGGCTGGCCTCCTCCCGCCTCCCTCAAGGGCCCTGGTCCCTGTGCAGCCGGGTCTCCACTGGCTCCTCCTCCTCTGGGGACGGCAGAGCTGCCTGGCACGACGGAGGGCGGTGCCCGGGCTGCTTCTTTCTGCCGGTCTCCACCTGACTCCGCCACAGAAGCCGCGCAGGGCCGGTTTTTGGGGAGAGCCTGCGGTGCCCCCTCCCTCTGCTTGCCTGCCTGCCTGCCACGTGCCTGAAGGGTGGCCCATTCCCTGTGCCCAGATGAGCTCTGGGCTCCCCTGCCCCCCCCCGTCCCACATGCCCCCGGGCAGCTCTCGGGGCACAGAAGTAGCCCTTGGAGCCTCAGCAGGGAGACTCCGTGGCCGGCGGGCCCATCACGGCTCCTGCCCCCTTGGAGCCCCAGGCTTGGAAGCCGCTGCTGCTGCCACCTGGGATTCCCCCCCCCGAAGAAATACTGTTCTGCCTCCCCCCCCAGCCACAAATGGTGACATCTCAGGGTGGAAGCGAGGCCCCCGGAGGTACAGCAGGACTGGATCCCTCGCCTGGGCCCAGATGGGAGCATGAGGCTGGTTCCCCAGAAGGTGCTGGGCTGGGCTGGTTTGGGGTCAGGAAGGCTGAAGGAGGACCACCTGCCCCCTTCCCCCCCCGTGTGAATTGCTTAGCCTCTCAGAAGGGGAAACATTCCCCCCCCCCCAGGACCCTGGAAGTCAAGCCTGGCACAGGGCATCAGCTGCCAGGCTCTGGGAGGGCTTGCTCTGCCCTTCGGCCTCTGCCCAGGGAGGGGGTGGGTGGGGGGAGCCGGTTTGCCTTCTCTGATCAGAAGAACTGGAGCCCTCTAAGCAAAGTGTCGGGGGGGGGAATCTTCTGCCTGCTTGACCCCCTTGCCAAGCTCCTCTCCGGCCAGGCTGCTTTTCCCATTTGGGGTGGAAACGGTGGCCGGGGCACACGGGAGGGACGGGGCTGGCATGGCTGCGGTTGAGGGCGGGTGGCAGGTCGAGCTCCTGGCGCCTGGTAAGGTCGTGCCAGCAAGAGAGGGTCCCTCCGCTTCGCCATGGCCGAGTCTGACCTGACCTGATTGAGCTGGTTGCTTGGGAGGGGGCCTTGGGGAGGCCTGGCTTGCCTTATCTGTAGCTCAGGGCCCCCCCAGCCTCGAGCGATGGCCGGGGAGAAGGCTGCCTCCCCCTCCCCCCTTCAGGATCAGGAAAAAGTCCGGAGCCCCCTTGGAATTTCTCTCCATGGCTCTGGATGTCAGCCGGAAGTGCCCCCCCCCGGCCTCCCTCCTCCCAGCCCAGAGCCGGGGACTTCTGTGGGAACTCCTGGGCCAGGAGTTTTGGGGCCACAGCAGGAGGGAAGCAGGCAAGGGGAAGGACTGGCCCCCTCATTGTGCGCCAGGGGGCAGAGGGGGCCCAAGGGGCCCAGGGAGAGGGAGCCTGTGGGGACTGGGGTGGTCTCGGGGAGCTGCCTGCCTCCTGAGGCCTTTTGGGGTGCTGGGCGCAGAGAGAGACCCCGGGCCACAGAGAGACTCTGGAGAAACCCCTTTCTCCGCTCCGGAGATGCCACCAGGAGAAGCCTTGCCTCTTTGGCCTGGCATTCGGCAGGGCCTCTCCGCCGGGGGCCTGATGGAGGATGCCGTGCCAGGGGGGCTGCGGGGGCTGTCAAGTCTCCTCTTCCTCCCGTGAAGAGTGCCACTTGCCATGCGCCACACCCTCTTTCCCCAGGCAGCAATGAAAGGGTGAGTCCCCGGCTGTGGCCTGCAGCCTTCCTTGCATTGGGGGCGGGCTGGGGGGGCGGTTCTGAGCCAGTTCCCCTCCTCCCTTTCGGCTGGGGGGCAGAGCTGGTAGCAAGGAGCCCCTTCTTCTCCCGAGTCCCAGGGGGTCCTGCAGCTGGAGATGCTCATGGCCGCCCAAGGCAGGACCCTCCTTGGTGGCTCTGGGAATCCCCCTACTCAGAGCCCCCAGAGAGAGTCTGGGATCCCCCCTCTCTGCCAGCAACAGAGCAGACTCACTTAGGGCCCCCCCGGGTGAGGAGGGGCTCCTGACCTACTCTGAGCATTGGAGGGGGCAGGAGCAGCCGCTGCCCCCCATCTGCCTCCCTGGCCTTCCGGCCGCCTCCTCATGAAATGGAGATTCAGGCCGGGAGTTCGGCGGGGGGGGGGGGAGAGACCCTTCCCTGCTCCCCAGTGTGTCTTGTGGGGCAGCCACGGGGCCCTTTGCTGAGATCCGTGGCCAGAAACCTTTTGCCAAACCCGGTTTGGTCTTGGTCTGTGTTAAGCTAGGCATAAAGCTGGGGGGGGGAGGATTGTAGGTGTGTCTGAGGGTCTTTAAACGCCCCCCTTTTCTCGGAAGAGGCCCCTTCGTGGCACCCTTGTTGGACGGATGCCAGGGCCCGTCTGGGCACAGGCCTTTTCCTCCACCTGGGCAGGGGGGGCCCCGGGCAGAGGAATGGGGCCAGCTTTCCTTCAGCTGGCTGTGCAGGAGGGGCACCCCAGGATTCTCGTGTTAAGCCCCCCCCCTTCCCCAGGGTCACATTCGTCCAAGGGTTGTTGAGAGCACAGCGTTGTGACGCAAACCTTTGTACAGGATACCCAGGAAAGCCATTCTTTTCTTTGAATTGGGGGGGGGTGTTGGGGGGGGGGAGAGATGTTTCCATGAGCGCAGCTAGATTTTGAGGAAGCTGGAAAAAGTGACTCAGGCCTTGGAGCTGCTCTCAGTTCTGCTTCCTTGGGAGGGAGGGAGGGAGGGACGCGGGGAGGGGGGAGGGAGGGGGAGGGAGAAACATCCTCCGGGGCTTCTGGCAGGAAGGTGCCAAGGCCACAAAGCGTGGAAGAGCCTCGGAAGCTGCGGGCGCCCCAGAGGGTCCCCGATGGGCAAGTGAGAGGGAGGGGGTGTCTGATTTTCTTGGCGCTTCTGGGGAGGGAGGGAGGGAGGGAGCCTTTGCCCCTCCCTGCCCCCTGCAGAATGAACATCCACCCATTTTCCCCAGTTCTGAAAACAGGACAGCCCTTCAAGTGAAACATTCATGATTGAATACCCTTCTCACGTTCTCTCCCCCCCCCCGCGTGGGTGCAGAAGCGAGTCAGCAGGGGCAGAGCGGCCACCTGGGGGTCCAAAAGAAGGGATGGGGGTGAGCACCACCCTCCGTCCCTGGCTGCCTGCAGAGGAGCCTTTGGGCACTAGGGGGCAGCAGCGCCTGGCGGCCTCTGCTGGGCCCCCAATCTGGACTGCTTGGCAGAGTTGATTCCTCCTGTGGCTGGGGGGGGGGTGCTGTTCCTTCCCCAGAAGATCCCTGGGAAGGGCCTGGCCCTGCCAACGCTCCTTCCTGGCTGGAGGGGCTGGTGCTGGCGTGGCTCTCCCTGTTCGCCAGCCCAGGGGACGGCTTCATTCCCCTCTGCCAGTCGGCAGGCGACCCTAACCCTACCCCCCCCCGTTTCCTCTTGTCCTCGGCCCTTGCAGGATCCCCGATGCCCTCCCACGGTGGGTGAACGAAGCCAGCGATTTGCCCAGACGAGGCCCCGAGAGAGGGCCGGCTTCATTTGGGCCAGTCCTCTGGGATGGGCACCCTTATGGGGTGGGGGTCCCCTTGTTTGCATGGCAGCCCAGCCAGGCAGAGCTGGGGCAGTTCTTCGCTAGGAGGGGGCCTATCATGGGACTCCCCCTCTGCTCCAGAGGGAAGGGACGGGGAGAGGCCAGGGGAGGGAGGGAGGGAGGGAGGGAGGGAGAGGAGGGATCGGGGGCAGCTCCCTTCTCTGCCTTCCTGACCTGGACAGCCTGAAGCAGCTGGCTCTTGGGGGCCGCCCAGCTTTGAACTCCAGAGACAGCTGAGAAATCCGGCCTTAGCCCCCCTCCCTCCCTCCCCACTCTGCCCGTGCCTCGTCCCTCCTGGCTCAGAGGGGAGAGGGGCACATGGTGCCCGCTGGCTGCCGTGGCTGTTTGGACGGGAGCCTCACTCTGGAGCCCAAAATACCCTCTGATTCAGCCTGGTGTTTGGACGGCTGCGGCTGAGTGTTTGCTTCGTGCTTTCAGGTCTGGGGGTGGGGAGGGCGGGGGGGGGGGACGGAGGGCCTCCCTGTGGCCTAGGCAGCCTTGCGGCTCTGGGGCTGGCCAAAGGCCCCCTCCCCCCTCCAGCCTCTGCAGCGGAGGACGGTCACCCGGGGACAGCGGGGGAGGGGTGATCCCTGCTGCTGCTTCTTTGGGGAGCCCCTTCCTCCCCCTCTGGGCTTGTGGCGGCTGCGTTCCTCCCCTCCCCCGCCTGGTCTGCCTCTGTCGGCTGTGCCCGGGTCAGACGAGGTCAGCAGCCGCAGCTTCTCTGGGTGAGGAGCTATTTCGGCTTGTCCTTTTCTCCAACGGTCTCCCCGCCTGGCCCAGAGGATGGCCGCCTAGGGAAAGGGGCAGAGCTGCTGCTGGGCGCAGCGGGCACGGGAGGCTCCCTTGTGGCTGGGCACTGCCTGGTCCTGCCCCTCTGCCCAGCGTTCAGAAGGATTTCTTCTTAAGCTGGCAGCCCCAGGCAGCGTTTTAATGATCTATCTGGTTGGAGTCGCCTCAGTTTCCCCGGGGCTCCTTCAGCCTCGGCCTCTGCACCTGTGCCAAAGGAAAGCAGGGAATTTTGGAGAAAAACTCAGGTGTGTAATAGTGGGGTTCCCTCCCCCCCCAGCAGAGAGTTTGTCAGAAGGGGGAGACTCCCAACTCCACCTCCCCCCCCCCCGAGCAGCCCAGGGAGAGAAAGCTGAAAGGCAGCAATCCCAGGCGGCTGAGCCCCCCCAACTGGTGGGGCTGATGACAGGCAGGCACCCTCCGGACCGCCTGGCCCAGCCTGCCGCTCCCTGCCCCTCCCCTGCAGCCTGGCCGGGCAGAGGTGGGTCTTGAGGGCCACTCCTGCCCAAGGGGGCTGATCCTCTGGCTGCTCAGTGTCCCCTCCAAGTCCTGCCCCTCCCAAATGGGCACGGTGGCCTTGAGGAGCCAGCGAGGTCATCTAAACCCTGAGCAAAGAGAACCTCATCTCTTATAACAATAAGTAGAATATCTAGGAAATATGTTGTTACTCTTATTTCTAGTACAGTTACATAAGATGGTTAGGGTTAGGGTTGGAAATACGCCGAATAAAGAAATTAACGTGTGACGACGGGCTGTGTAGACTTTTACTCGCATCTGGCAGCTTCTGACGCAGGGAACGGAGGCCCTTTGCGGGGGGGGGCTCGTCGCTTGGCTTTTCTGAAAAGGAGCTTTTGGCATCTGCTGACAGAAGGATCCTCTGGATTTATGGCCCTGCGGGATTTTCTGCTCCTTTCGGTGTTTTGCTTCCTCCACATGCAAAAATGGAGAGGCTGCACATTCCTAAGAGTTCAGCAGCTCCTAGTTGTATTTACTGCCCAGATTAAAGACGTTGTGAAGTAAACTCTGCTTGTAAATCACTCCCCATGTCCAACTGGGGAGGGGGAGGCGCAGGAGCGTTGGGGGGGGGAGAAAATGCAGGGAAGGGACAGGATTGCTGGCATGCAGTGGCTGGGCATCCTCTAGAACAGTGGTTCTCAACCTTTTTAATGCCGTGACCCCCAATCGGTTGTAAGTCGAGGACTACTTAACCGGCCGTAAGTCGAGGACTACTCAACTGGTGCAGCACCATTTGCAGAATGGGACTTTTGGCAGGCTCAGCAGGGCAGAGACAGCCTGGACAATTCCTATTGGCTTTTGAAAGCCAATAGAATTAGACTCTATTCAAGAGAGTCTATTCTATTGGCTTTCAAAAGCCAATAGAATAAAAGGGAGTAGCACAGCTAAGGAAAAGGGGAAAAAAATTGGCAGACTGCATTGTTTGGTGACCCCCATGAAATGGTCGTTTGACCCCAAATGGGGTCCTGACCCACAGGTTGAGAACCACTGCTCTAGAGCAGGGGTCTGCAACCTTGACCACTTTAAGACTTGTGGATTTCAGCTCCCAGAAGGATTTCAGCTCCTAGAATTCCTCAGCCATAGCTGGCTAAGGAATTCTGGGAGCTGAAATCCACAAGTCTTAAAGTGGTCAAGGTTGCAGACCCCTGCTCTAGTGAAAGTAGGGCCCCATTTTATGGAGCTCTGCCCCCCCTACTTCTGAGCCCCCCTCCCCTCACCCGTCTGCTAGAGGGTGGGTGGCATGGAAGTTGCCTTCTCTCCCGGCCATCTGGGGAGCAAGAGCTGCCCATAGAAGTCTGGGGAGGGGGGGGCTGGGGCAGCTGTGTGGCCCCTGCCTGGTGAGCAGCGCAGAACGGGCCAAAGAGCCCCAGTGGAGCCGCTTCACAATGACTCAGCGTGGGAACTCCCGAGTGGAAGTCGGGCCCTGCTGGATGGGGCCCCTGGCTCCACCAGCCCACCTGCCTCCTCTGCCCGGGGCCCACCTAAGAAGGTTCCCCGGCCTCCCAACAGCCGGCCTACGGGGCAGTCCCAGCCCCCCCCCCATGGCTGGCAGCCCTCCGTCCCGGCTTCTTGCTTGTAAAAAAGTTTCCCATAATCTGTTTGCACAGTGCAGGGAGGGAGCAGGAAAATTGCATCCCAGGACAATGGGGCAAGCGACAACCACCACACTGGTGGCCACACTCATCCCTTTCTCTGCCCCCAGGCCTCCCCCCAGCAGGATTGGGGCTCCCGGTGGGTGTCTCCCCACAGCTGTGTCTCAGCAGCAGACTGCCCTGGCTCATGTGGCCTTCCTTCCTCTCCGTCCCTCCCAGTATCTCAGCCTTCTCTTCAGCTGCCCCTCGGACAGGACAGGGTGTGGGGTGGGAGGGCAGCCCCTTCTGGGCTCAGCTGTGTTTCCCTGAAAGACCTTCTCCCTCTCAGTGGACGGAGCCCCCCCCCGCCTGGGCTGCCAGGATGGCCCTCCACCGGACTTCCAGAGGAGGCTCGGCGGTCACGGGAAATCTTGTGCCCCCCCTCCCTTGATTGACCCCTGTGTCCCGGCAGAAGTGCAGCAGGTGCGCCCTCTGCTCTTCCTGGGAAGGGAGGCAACCTGGCTTTCTCATGCCCGGGAGCTGGGCCAGGCGTCTTCCAGGCAAGTCTCCTCTTCCTGGGAAAACAGCCGCTGGCTTCTCTGCCAGGGCCGTCTCTCCATTGCAACACCCTGCCTTGCTACCCCCCCCCCTCTGCCTGGAGCAAAGCTGCCACTGGTGCTCCTGCTGGCAGGGGCTAGAGTGTGTGGGGGGAGATGGGGGGGTGAGGGGAGGTGCCCGAGTGCTGTTCTGCCGGAGAGGCTGCTGGCTGGGGGAGGGAGGGAGCTGAGGCGTCCAGGCTTCCTGGGCCTTCCCAGTCAGGGGGCAGAGCCCCTGTGTCCCACCCTGGCGGTCTGAGACGCCGGGCACCCCAGGATGCCAGCTTGTTCTGGCAAGGGGAGGCGCCTGGTGGCCTCGGAAATAGATCTCGGAGGGGGAGGACAAGGGGCGGGAAGCCCCCTTTGCCCGGCCGTGTTGGATCCAGGGCCTTTGCCTAGCAAAGCTGCATTTGAACACAGGGCTCTTGGCCGCAGGACCGGTCATCGGAGATGCCCTGGCCGGTCCTCTCCTTGAGCCTGGCCGTCTGCCGGCTCTTCTCGTTGGCCTGGGAGGGTTTGAGGAAGCCGCAGGGTCTGCAGGGGTTCCGCAGAGGGACTGAGAAGGGACATCGGGAGATGCAGGGAGACACAAGGCTGGCATTCCCACTCTCTGGAGTGCCCCACAGGGGGGCTCTTTGTGTGGAAATGCCCGCAAACCCCTGGGAAGCTGCCCTCCGCCTAGCTGGGCAGGTCAGCAGCAACCCGCAGCTTTGCCAACCGTGAACTGGCACAATCGGTTGTGCAAGGGGGTGGGGGGTAGAAGCAACGTGGCAGCGAAAGCTCATTTCTTTATAAAAGCCCCCCCCCCCGTGGGGTCTGGGTGCAAAGCCCGAGGACCCTTGGCTTGGCCCCCTCCTCCCAGCTCTTGGAAGAGGAGACCTCCAGGGTCCCTTCCAGTGTTCTGTTATCCCTGGGCTCCCCGGGGGGGGGGGCTGCTTGGAAGCCTGGCGCCTGCTGCAAATACCCCCCCCCCCCGCTCACTGACTGACACAGGTGGGGGCCGCGGCCTGAGGCTGCTGGTGCGAGAGAGATGCAGCCCCAGAGCCAGGCCACGGCCTTCCTGGGTTGGGCCACAAAGGGAGCAGGCTGTGCTCCCCTCTCTTGGGAGCCCCCTCCTCAGCAAAGAGACTGGCCAAGGGCCTGTTGGGCCTGAGCAGGCCGATAGCCGTGCCTCAGGGGTTGAGAGGCGGCCCCCGGAGGCAGTTGGGGAAGGGGGCTCCTCTCGTGGAAAGTGACATCCGAATGAAGCCCCCTCTGGCAGCCGCCCCCCCCCTTTGCAGGCCCTCCGTCCAGCGGGAGGGGCCCCTGGCTTCGCCTGCTGAGTCTTCCTGGGGGACAAGGAGGAGAAGCCCCTCCCTGATGAAGCCCACCCCCACAGCAACCAGGGAGAGCCGGGCAAGGGGGCTTCCTTCCAGTAGCCACAGGTGGGAGCGGGCTGGTCCTCAGCCTGCTGGTGGGGAAGTCTCTCCAGGGGGGGGGGCAGAACCAAAAGTGGGGGCCGCTCTGGAAAGAGCACCCCCATTTCTGCCTCTGCTGGCTTGTGGCACCCACTTTGTTCAGCAATTCTGTACCAAGGCTGTAATTAGATTGGAAAGAGCCGCCATGCGCGCGCGCGCGCACACACACACACACACACACACACACACACACACACACACACACACACCTGTGAGAAGATGCCGGACTGTCTCTCTCGGTCGCCTCCTTTTATGCTTCTATTCAGCATCAGTCAGGGAGATGTCTTCCAGCAGCCGTTAAAAAATAGATTAATTTAGGTATTAAACGAGCTGGCACCAGTAGCTGGGTTTAGCCTTCAAGTTTCGACTTGATTGCCCCCGGGCAGCAAAACTCTGCTGCCGTTGGGCGGGGAAGGTGAAGGTAGACCTTGCTGTGCCCTGGAGGCTCCCCGCCTAGGGAACCTCTCCCAGGAGGCTGTAGCGCCAGGCCGAAGGACGAGCCCTCCGCAAGCCGGGCCAGAGCCAGCCAAAGCGGTTGCGGCTGAGCTGGAAGCAGACCTTTTTTGGGGTGGGCGAGGGTCCCCCAAAGTCAAGCCAGAAGGAAGAATCTTCGGGATGTGCAAAGGGGGGTCCGGGCTGCTTCTGCACTTGCTTTGAGTGGGAAGGGCTGGAAGGAGTAGCCAGTTGGCAGGCAAAGCCCCCCCCCCCTGCTGCATTCCCACAAGGTGGTTTCTGTCCGGTTGCCTTTTGAAAACGGTTGCCTTTTGAAAACGCATCTTTGAAGTCCCCATTGACTCGTTTCCCAAGGGTGGGTCACATACCAAGCGTGTGGGGGGGGAGGCAGGCCCTCCATCCTTGGGGCTGGGGTGCTCCCTCCGGGCTTCTCCTTTGGCCCCTGTGCTGCCCTCCTGTTTGCCAGCTTTGGATGAAGCGAGCATGGCAGGAATCTGCCCCCCCATCCCCCTCCAAAGGCCACAGAGACCCCCTTCTCTCTCCCCCCAAGAAGCAGTACCCGGCTTCTCTCAAGGAGCTCCCCCCCCCAGGTAGGTGAGGGATTACATAGAGCAGGGGTCTCCAACCTTGGCACTTTAAGACTTGTGGACTTCAACTCCCAGAATTCCCCAGCCAGCAAAGCTGGCTGGGAAATTCTGGGAGTTGAAGTCCACAAGTCTTAAAGTGCCAAGGTTAGAGACCTGTGTCATACAGCCTATTCTGGGCTGAGCTTGGCTTAGAGCCAGTGATTCTCAACCTTTCTAATGCCGTGACCCCATAATACAGTTCCCCATGTTGTGGTGACCCCCAAGTGGGTGTGGCCACCAATAAGAGGGAGTAGGACAGCTAGGGAAAAGGGGAAAAAATGGCAGACAGCATGGTTTGGTGACCCCCGTGAAATGGTCATTCGACCCCAAATGGGGTCCCGACCCACAGGTTGAGAACCATTGGCTTAGACTGAGAGGCACCCTCGGGGTTGGGGTACCTCGCTGGCTCCAGGGCCCTCCCTGCTGGTGGAGATGATCAGTCAGCTCTGCCGTGAGGGGGGCCCAGAGGCTGCAGGTGATTCGGCTGAGGAACGGGGTGGTGCCCTGAGGCAGCCACTGGTCCCACGGGGGAGGGTGGGAACAGGGGGCTTCTGCAGCCAGCCAGAAGCGAAGAGTCGGTGGGCAGCTCTGGATTGGGGGCGACCCCCATTCTGCCGGGAGAGTGAAGCTTGCTGGGAGACGGGGGGGGGGCTGTCCCCAGTTTGCTGCTTGGAATCTCTGCCCTTTTGCGCCCCCACCTCTTTCCGGGGCAGCCGTGAGTCCTTGGAGAGGCCAAAGCGGAGTCTCTTCCTGGAAGGGCACCCCAGCAGGAAGAGAGGGCGGCGGGAGGGGGGGGGCTGCTTTGCCAAATGGAAGCGGAGCCGGGAAGGCGCCTGGACGCCTCGCCTCTGCAGCAGGGCTGCCCATCTGACTGGCCCCGGGAGCTTTTGCCAGGTCGCCCCTGCGAGTCGGCGGCCGCTGAGCGGGCGGGAGGGTCGGGCAGAACGGGCTCCGTGAGGCCACTCAATGTGCCCGATCGGAGCTGCCGGGGCCCCGGCTCCGGCCGCGCGTCTGAAGCGGCTGCCGGCGCCGTGGCCGTGGGAAAGGCTCCGCGGAGGGAGCAGCTGCCGGCGCTGCGTCTCTGCCCGTCTGCGCGGAGGTGTCGCCAGGCGCACACGTGCCCGGAGGCCAGGTTGGAAGACGGCCCGGTGCGAGCAGCCGCTCGACATGCTCGCTGGCGTCGGCCGGCTTGTGGGAAAGCAGCGTCGGGGGCTGTGGCAGCGTTTTCCGGAAGGGCCTGGGAGGGAGTCCGGAGCTCCGGGGGTTGCAAGGAGCCGCTTCCCCCGCTGCTGAACCCACCCGGCTGCGGCTCCCGGGCGGGGGGCGTGAGGAGACTCCCGGCCTTTGGCACAAGGAGCTCCCGGGAGCGGCTCTCCCATTTACGGCCTCTGCGGTGCCAAGTCAGGCCGAAGGAGCGCCGGATCTGCAGCCGAGGCGGAGGTGGAGGGGCAGCGATCACCTGGAGGGCAGCGTGGAGGCTCGGGAGCAGCTGGACAAGCTAGAACAAGGGGCAGAAAGGAGGGGGGGGAGGAATCTGGGTGAATCACAAGCTGCACCGGAGCCTGGGGTGCCAGGCTACTTCAGAAGCCGGTGCCATCCTGGGCGGCGTCCGCAGATGCCCGGGGTTAGCGTTCCCCTCTGGTCTTCATTGGGCCCCGGGGGGCTTTAACCCCTTCAGAGCACCTTGTGATAGGAAGGACCTTGCAAAACTGGACGAGGGGGGGCGGAGGAGAGCAAGCAAGGCCATCGGAGGCTGGAAGGAAAGGCCTCGGTGGAGGATTTGGCGGCCATCGCTGCGTTCAACTAGTTCAAGGGTTGCCAGTCTCCCCCCCCCCCCCCGCAACACAACAGGTTTACTTCCAAGTTCCTTCCAATAGGTTTTTTTTTAGCCCTTTTGGGAATTCCAGCCTTTCTTGCAATCACGTTGAATGGGTGTGTCATTTCCCAGCTGCCAATCATTCCAGGCGCCTCCTACCGGATCAGGAGGGGAGTGGGGAGGGGGCGCCTTCGGTGGGGCTGGGCTGCTTCAAGGACAGCCCCACCAGTCCCTGTGACCGTGAGGGGATCTAGAAGCCACCCCAGATCTCTGCTCAGCAGGACTCTGGACGAAGCCAAGAGATCAATCCAGCCACAAGGGTGCAGAGCAAAGAGTGCCCCTCTGCCCTCCCCCCCCCCCCCGTCTCCAGCTGGGGTTCCCAAAGGGGACCTGGGCACTTGGGAGGGGGGGGTCAGTGCTTCAGAGTCCCCCGAATCTGGGCGGCCCTGCCACTCAGTTGCAAGCCCTTTTGGGAAATGGGGTTGTTTCATTTACACTTTACGAATCTACAGTATGCCTAAAAATAACAAAAAGTTGGAAGGGATCTTGGAGGTCTTCTAGCCCAACCCCCCTGCTTGAGGAGACCCCATACCATTCCAGACAAGTGGCTGTCCAGTCTCTCTTTGAAAGTCTGCAGAGATGGAGCAGCCACAACTTCTGGAGGCAAAGTCCGTTCCACTGATCAGTTGTTCTCACAGTCAGGAATATTCTTAGTTCCAGGTTGCTTCTCTCCTGCCTTCAGGTACTTTGGAGAATAGGTTGACCCCTTTTTCTTTGGGGCAGCCCCTCAGATACTGGAAGACTGCTGTCATGACCCCCCAGTCCTTCTTTTCTCTAGACCGGCCATTCCCAAATCCTGCAACCATTCATCATTTCAGCCTCCAGTCCCCTAATCATCTTTGCCGCTCTTCTCCGCACTCTTTCCAAAGTCTCAGTGTCTTTTTTATATTGTGGTGACCAAAACCGGATACAGACTCTCAGGACTCAAAAGTTTTTAAGAACATTCTTGGAACTAAAATTATGTTCAAGAATTATGTTAGTGAAAAAGTTATGCTAAGGATAATTTAAGACAATGTAACTTGGAAACAAAAGTATTGCTCAAAAATGCCTATATTGGAGCAAGGCAGCCAGCTGAGCATTGAAAGATTCAGCTGGGTTCCTAAAACAAACATCTGGAAGCGACTGGTGTGCATGGCCCACCCATGGCCGAGCAGGTTACGGTCATATGCTGAGCTCTGTGTGTGTGGGGGGGGAGTGTCCTCCTCCCTCCAGTCAGGAGCCGGGAATGCCAAGTCTCAGCCCACTTTTTCTATGGGGCATCTCTGCTGCTTTTCAGAATCAGGAACACTCCATTCATTTGCTACCTTGCCAAATATTACCTTTATTGAAAAACATCTCCGATTGTTTAAAATGCTGTTAAAACCACCCGGGACCTCCATCGGCCTCCTTTCGTGACTGGGGCTGCTGGCCTTGGGGAGGGGGGGCATTGCTGGGGTTCCAGGCCAGGTCGCACTGCAGGCTGGCAATGGCCACCGTGGGCCTCAGGCATCCTCTGGGCTTGGCCCCCCCTCGGCTTCCTTCTCCTTGCCTTTGGCCGCCGCTGCCACCTTCTTTCCGGCCTTGGGGGCCTTGGCCTTGGGGGCCCTGGCCTTGGGGGCCTCAGCCTGGCTCTTGGCTTGGCCCCCCTTTGCCTCCTTGACTCCCTCACCCTTGGGGGGCTCAGCCTCGCCTTCCGCTCCAGCCTTGGGACGGCCTCTGCCCTTGGTGGCTGTCTTGGCTTCTCCCTTGGGGGGAGCTTTGGAGGGGGGCTTTGCCAGTTTGACCTGGAGGGTCTTGGGGGCCCTTGGCTTCTTGGGAGCCTTTCCCTCGGCGGCCGTCTTCTCCCTCGGCTTCCGCTTCACCGGGTCTGCAGCCAGGGCCTGCGGGGAGACGGACGGCTCAGCCTTGTACAGGGCTGGGGGGCAACCTTGGCCCTCTTGCTCTGGGGCAGCTCAGCTCACCGAGGGTAGACACGACCCCCCCTCAAAGGGCCTTTGCGATGGGCAAGGGAGGAGATGCCCCGAGTCAGACTGCCCCGTGGGCTTTGGCCAGGGGGCAGAGCCCAGAGGGGCCACTGGCACAGCTGGGAGGGGGCTGCAACCCTCAGACTTCAGGGGAGTTGCCCCCTCCTGCCCAGAGGCAGACCACCCTCCCAAGGGCGATGAGGGAAGGGCTGAGCTCCCCACTCGGCTTGGGGCCCGGGTGTGGGGCTGCCCTCCTGAAGGTCCCGGGAGGACCTACCGGGTCAGATTCAGTCTTGGCTTTCTTGCTGGCGGCGTTCTCCTTGCCCTCGGCATCCTCTGGAAGGGTGGGGGAGAACCTGGATGAGGGCCTTCTCCCCTGGGCTGATGTCCCTCAAGGCAGAAGCCGCAGCCGGGCCCTCGCAGGGCGGAGAGCTGGCCCCGAGTCTCTCAGCTGCCCCCTTGCCAGACCCATCAGTGCAGCTTCTGGCAGTGGCAATAGGGACCCCCCCTTGGCCAGTCCCCTCTCTGAGGCTGCCGGTGCAGGAGAAGGGGACCCCTTACCCTTCCCTTTGGGGTTCTCAGCCCTCGCCTTGCCCTTTGCTGCTGCCTTCTTCTTCTTCTCCGGTTTTGGGGCAGGGTCTTCCCCCTGGGCAGGCTGGACCCTCTTGGGCTTTACCTTCTTGGGCTTTACGGCCGCCAACTGCAAAATCGGGGCAACAGGGAGAATTTCAAGGGGGGCACTCAGGTGCACCGATGCTGCCCCCCCGCCTGCCTCTCCAAAGCCTTTGCAGTTGCAGGCTGGACTCTGCCAGGCCCAAGGCAGGAGACGCTGGCGTGCTCCCGCAGGGCGGAGATGCCCTCGGCTGTGGCACTGGGTGGGCCTGCCAAGGCTGGGCATTTCTCGCTGCTCATTAGCCAACCGGGAAGGGAGTGGGAGAAGGCTGCCTCTAGGAGGCCAAGGGGGCATCCAGGCACAGGAGATGAGGGCTACGAGAAGGGCTCGGAGCCCCCTGGGCCTTGGGCAGAGACGCCCCGCACCACCCTGCAGGTGGCAAGCAGCATGTGAGCAGAGCCCTTTGGCTCCGGGTCCAGGGCGCCCCCCCACCTTGAATCTGCCGGTGGCCCCCTGGGCGGAGGAGTTGAGGGGCCGCACCAGGTAGCCCTTCTCCAGCCCCTTGAGCAGCGCCTTCCGCAGGTAGTACTTGAGCCGGATCGGGTCCACGCCGGGGTAGTTGTGGCGGATGTAGCGCTTGATGGCTGCGGTGGAGGAGCCCTTCCGCTCGTTGAGCACCCCGACGGCCTCGGTGACCATGGTCAGCGTGGGCGGGTAGCGGCACTTGGAGGAGCGGGCTGTCCCCGAGGCCTCTGCGGGGGCAGAGAAAGAGAGCCTGCTGGGGGGAGGCGGGGAGCGGACTCCAGCTCCCGTGGGGCTGAGCGGGGGGGTGCGCGCCCCGCTCGTCCAGCAGCCTCTTACCTGCCGGAGCCGCCATCCCGCTCGGCCGACGCTCTCCGCGGGAGGGGCCGCACCTGGGCCCGCTTTATGGGGGGGGAGGAGGAGGAGGAAGGCGCCCGCGGCTCCCCTGCCGGCCTGCAGGCGATTGGGCGGCCGGAGGGCTGCAGGTGGCGGCCCGGGAGCCGCTAACAAGCGCCCGGCCTACCTGCCCTCCAACGGGCGAGGCGTCCGGGCCAGATACTTGCAAGGACGGCGCGCGGGGTGGGGTGGGGTGCGCAAAGGAGCAAGCAACCGAGGATACCCCCCCCCCACACCGGCAATGGCGCAGGCAGCGGCGTGCCTCTGGTGGGACCCAGGCCCGGAGGGCGGCGACAGCGGCCCCTCGATCCCTGCGTTCTTGGGGGTGGGGGGGTGGCTGGAGGGGGGCTTCTCAGGGGGTCCCTCCTTTCTCTGCCCTTCGCTCCCCAGAGCTTCCGAGCCTGCCTTGCTTTGGAACCCCCCCTTTCCCCTCGCAGCCCCGCCCAGAAGGGACGGAAGACCCTCGCTCGGGCCGCCCCGGGAGGAAGTGGGTGTCAGCCGGGAGCCCGACGGTTCGCCCGTGTTTTTAACTCTGACCCCCGAAGCAGCCCCTCCAGGGCTTTTCCGGGCGAGGAGCCAGCTCCCCCCCCCCCGCGAGCTCCGATCCTGCAGACAATCACAGATTCTCTTTGGGGGGAGGGAGCGCCATCCAGGTGCCTGGGAATACTTCTCAGTCCCATTTACCCTTTGGTTTCTTCAGATAGACTGCCTCTGCCTGAGCAGGTTCCTCATCTCCACCTGGTGAAGATTGTGGCCCTGATGCAGCTGCACCCACGGAGGCCCAGGGAGGAGATGGTGGGCGCAGGGCACCTCAGCCCCTAGAAAGCCGGTCTGGGGTCTTTGGGGCTTTCCCCCAGTTATGCAGGCAGGTCAAGGTGCAGGGTGTCTCCCCCGCTCAGCTGACCCCCCCCTTGGGGCACCTTGTAGGCAGCCATCTTGAGCCTTGCCTGTCTCCGAAGAGAGGAGGGGCAACTCTGCCCAGTGCCACCCCCGGAGAGGGGCAGAGCTGGGCCAGGGGGCAACTGTCCCCCCTCTCTGGTGTTTCTCTCCCCACATCCAGGCGCTGGTGGAGCCCCCTCGCTGGCAGACGATGTCGGCCTCTAACAACATCGCCCAGGCCAGGAAGCTGGTGGAGCAGCTGCGGATCGAGGCCGGGATGGAGCGGATCAAGGTGGGCCCTGGTGAGGGGGGGGGAAAGCACAGGAGGAGGTGCCGGCAGGTGCTCTGGTCATTGGGGAGGGGGGTAGATGGAAGGCGACCTCCAGCCCAGGGTCGAGGAGCTGGGGGGCCCTGGTGCTTGGAAGGTGGGGGCAGCCAGGGAAGGAAGACTCTGCAGGCAAAGCAGCGCCTCAGGGGGCACCCAGGGCCCCACAGTGGGGGAGGGTCTCCGGGGCCCCACCGAAGAGGGAGAGCATCTTTCAGCACAGAGGCCTGCATGCTTCAGTTGTTCCTTGGCCCAAGAACGCCTCTGCACATGATCAGAGGCTATGAATTCACTGTGGCTGTGGCAGCTTCCAGGCCTTAATGCCCCCAAGAAGCCAGCCAAGTTCTCGCTCGGGACGGTTGCGAGGGAGGGGGAGTCCTCGCAGCCCCCACCCAGAGCCCCAGCCCTTGGGAGAGATTCAGAGTGTGTGTGGGGGGGTGTGTGGCGGAAGCTGCATTTAGCCAGAAACAGGTACCACCGTTACTGTCTATGGGCTGATCCCCCCCCCAGGGCTGAGTCCGGTCCTGGCCCACTTCTCCTGAGGTGAGGAGGGTCCACCAAGGGGGGGGGGCAGCCAGGATTGAAACTAGGGACAGCCCTTCAAGAGAAGAGGGTCAGCCCTCACCCCCCCCCATCAGAATGACAGGTCCCTCTTTCCGGGGGTGGAGGGGCTCCAGCTGCAGGTTGGAAAATGAATTAGTGGGAGCCTTGGCCCTGGGGGGGTCTCCCCTGGGGGGGTCAGCTTTTGTCCCTTGGGTCCCACCAAGGAGCAGGACCTGCCACCCTCCCGTGCCTGAGCCCCACAGCACTCTCTTGGGGTCTCTCCTTTTCCTCCGTTTGGGCTAAAATTGGCTGTGGCCAAGCGGGCAGGGCTGTAAAGGGTCGGTGGAAGCTGGCCAGCCCCCCCCCCCCGGTCATTTCCTGGCTCCCTCGGCTGACGTGGCTGCTTCCCTCCCCAGGTCTCCAAAGCCTCCCTGGAGCTGCTGAACTACTGCGAGCAGCAGGCCAGGAACGACCCCTTGCTGGTTGGCGTCCCCACCTCGGAGAACCCCTTCAAGGACAAGAAACCCTGCACCCTCCTATAGCGCCCCCCCGGGCCAGGCACCCCCAGCCCTGATCTCCAGCCAGGTCAAGGAAGGGGGAGCAGGCCTCACCCTGCCCTCTCGTCTGGTCAGCAGATGGCCAAATTATTGGTGGAGGGGGGGAAGAAGGACACAAGGCCGGGCTTGAGGGGTCATCCTGGCAGGGACCCCATAGGAAGCTGGTCTGTCCAGCGCTGAGGATGCCCCCCAGGTGGAGACCTGGACGGGGTCAGGCAGGCAAAGTCCACTGGCAGCTGCCCGTCCCACCCTGTTGAGGAGGGGGCTTCCCAAGCAGAAATGCCTTCTCTTTCTCAGGCCCTCGTCTTCTCCTTTGGGGTGCTCTCCGTCATACCCGTCTCTCAAGCACCACCTCCCCAGTGCCCCCCCCCCACTTGGGCTCCCCAGGGACATTTGCAGGCAGACCCTCCTCCAGGCCAGGAGGGGGGAGGGGTTCTTTCTGGAGGGCCAGTGACCCAAAGGCCACATTCCTCTGTCCCAAGCAGCCATTTTGCTCAAGAAAGCCACTTGAGGGGCAGGGACCCCCGAGTGCCCCAGGCCCTACTCGTGCCAAGGCCAAAGAGGGGGGGAGGGCTGTGCCCTGGCTCTCCCCAAGAGAGGAACCCATGGCACAAAAGCAGAAACACGGAGGACGGAGTCCCCCGGGGAGTCTTGGGGATGCCAGCAGGCTGGATGTGGGAATAGGTGGGGGGGCGGGGGGGGCTGTGCCAGATTCTTTAGTGGAGAATCTGCTGTTCAGAATGAGCTCTTCCCTCCCAGGAGTGAGAACTACTCTTCTCCAGATTGGAAGACAGGCTCAGGTCTTGCTTCTGAGGCTGGGGGTAGGATGGGATTGGCAGCCCCCCCCCGCCAGGCCCCTCCCCGTGCAAAGCCAGAGAAGCTCCAGGGCTGGCAGCAGTTTGGTGCTCTTTTTCCCTCGCCCGGAAGTGGTCAGGGGGCGGCTCCAGGGACCCCCAGCCAGCAGGGCCTCCATCGGCTCCCAGAAGCCCCCCTGCTCTCCTGGAAGGCTCAGCCATTGGACCTCTGGTGCCAAAGTTACCCCCCCCCCTGGTGCCAAAGCAGTCCCTGGCGGTCACTGCAAAAGGATGTGGGGCATCTGCTCTCGGATGGTAAAGCTGAGAACATTTGGCCTTAAAGTGTCGCTTATACCTAAAGTGTTTTTAAAATTATACATAAAAATTTGCTACACAAGATTTTAAAAAGGACAGCACACACAGAAAGCCGTGCAAAACTCTAGGCAACAGCAACAACAAAGAGTGTGAAATTTTGTGTGACTTGTTTGTCTTATGCTTAAATCCAGCACAGGGCAGTTTCCCTCCCCCCCAACACACATACACACACGCGTGCGCCGGGGGTATTCCTCTTGTGCCAAACTTGAGCAGTTTGTTTTTTAATTCACCAAAGTGACAAGTGCATTGATTTAGTTTTTCCAAAAAAGGCTGCTGAGCCTCGTTCTTGTTTGCCAAACTCTCTTCCTGTTGCCAAAAAGGGGGGTGTCTATAAAAGGGGGGAGGGAGAGGCCCGGCCTGAGTGGGCGTGGCTAATTTCCCTTTTGTAAAATCGGTCTCTCTCCCGTGTGCCCCGGACTGACTTCCTTGCTAGTACTGAACGTGCTGTGGGGTTCCTGTTTTAAAAAAGTGAAGCGTTCACACAAAGAATAAAACCTCACTTTTGCTGGAAACTCTGCTTTCTCTGGGCTTGGGGGGGGGGTAGCTCCCCTTTGGCCCCGCTCTGTAATTTCTCCTTGGGGGAGGGGCGCTGGTGGGCCTCGCCGGGGCCTTTGGGACACAGCCTCCTTCGTGGGGGGGGGGATCTGCCTCTGCAGTGCTACAAAGGATCAGAGTAAACGGGGCGGGGTTCCTTCCGGCACCCACCTGCCGGCCTCCGGGTTCCTCTGAAGGGCCGCCAAGGCGCCATTCCTGGGGAGGCCCCTGCTCGCAACAGGGGCTCACCCGAGGCAGGAGGAGACACTGCCCCCCCCCGCCACAAAACGCCTCTGCCGGCAGAATTTGGACTCCGCCCCCTGGGCCCGGGAGCAGGAAAGGACGAGGGGCGCCTGGTCGACCCTTAGGCGAGCCCACGGCGGCCGCGTGTCCTAAAGGCCTTCAGGGCAAGGCAAACGGGACATGAATACCAAGGGGGGGGGGTTACGATCCTTGGAATCGGCCAACGGGGGGCGGGGGCTGAAGTGCCAAGGCCGGGGGTGCTCTCACTCAGGGGAGGGCCACGGATCAAGGGGAGCGAGGACGGAGGGTGCATAGGCTCCCCCCCCCGCTCCAAAAAGAGCCCGGAGTATATCCCCGCCGCCGGGCCCGGCGCTCTTGCAGCCTCTGCGGCCGCCCACCGGCGGTGCCCTTCACACCCTGCCTGCGGTCTCCGGCCCTCCTTGGCCCGGCTGGAGGCAGTGGGCCGCCGGCTGCCGTTCCCGGCCCCTCCCTGGGCGAGCGGCGGCAGCGCCAGACAGCCAGCCGGGGCGGCAGCAGCAGGAGTAATTATAGCTCTCGGGGAGCTAAAAATAGCTGCGGAGGAACAAGGCGGGCTATTTATAGCGGCGTCTCTGAACTTTGTCCCGCGGCTTTGCCCGGGGCGGAGCAGGCAGGAGGAGGGACGCCGCCGCCCCCCCCCCGGCAGCCTCCGGAGCGAGGGAAGGCGAGCGCAGAGGTGCCCAAATGCCTTCGCTCCTGCCCAAGGCGGTCTCGGGCAGCTTTGCTGGGGTGGGCGGGTGGGTAGGTAGAGGGTGGCGTCGCCACGGAGGCCTCTTCTGCAGCCTCAGCCACTGAGCAAGATGCTCGCCCAGAGGGACAAGCCCTCACAGTCCTTTCTCAAGGCTCGGGGAAACAGACACGTGTCTTCGGAGGCCTTCTGAAGACCCCTTTGGTCGCTGGGAGACGCCCAGACCTCTGTACCTCCATGCTCCACCAGGGGGATAGTCCGGCTTTCGACCTCTGCGCTCCAGCAGAGCAGCAGGGCGGGGTGTAGAAGAGAGCCCCCCCCCCGCTCTGCTCTCCCTTTCCTCCCAACCTGGCGCTGAGCCACCGATGCTCACCTGGGCCCCGTTCCTCCAAGTGGCTCCCTCCCCAGGGAAGGGAGCAGAGTTCAGCCCGCATCGCCACGCATGGAGTCTCATGACAGCCCCTGGGCTGAAGTTCGGAGTTGCCCCCCCCCACACACACCTCTTGCCATTGCTCGCCTGACCTGATCCCTCGCCAGTGGCTGGCACGGTTTCTTCCTTCTGCTGGCCTTTGGCCAAACCGTGTGTTCTTTTCCAAAGGCCTCACGCATCAGCTGCGTAGTAATTCTCCCCAGAGTGTTCCTGCTGTTTAGAAAATTAGAACTAAAAGATGTTTGCCTGCTGCCTATGAAAGGATAAGAGGAGCTGGCAACATTTTGACAAATCCGCCTGGTTTTCCAGGTGCTTCTGAGTCAGGGTCTCCATGCTCATGCTCTCCTAGATAGGAGTATCAGAATGGGCGGGCCCTCTTTCCTTCTTTTTGAACTCTCTCTCTCTCTCTTCGACCATTGACAAATTTGCTGCAAATTTAAATTTATTCAGAAGGAAGAGACTTTCCCGAAGCTTATTTTTGTCCATCCTTCGGTCTGCAATGATCTTCGCACTTTCCAGGTGGCACAAATGGAGAGTTTGCTGAAAAGGCTGAACCCAAATAATAATTCTGCCTTTGATTTAATCCCGGTTAACCACCCTACAGTTCCGTTCCAACCACACAGCAGCCAGAGAGCGACCCACCGGTTGGGCTCGCACAACGCCTGCAGCCCCACCACTCGCAGGCCAGGTATGGGGTGCAAAGCCACAGCGGTGTCTGTGCACCTCTGGGGATCTCCCTGCGTGCCGGGCACAGAACCAGCCCAACCTCTGGCTTCCCTGCCCAACGCCCAGAGCCCTTGCTCAGGAGGCGGGTGCCGGCAAAAGACTCGCCTGGGGGAGGCCCAGAGGACGTGCTGGGCAGCCCTGGGGCCTGGTGTGAAGGAAGCCTCTTGGACTCAGCTGACCCTGCCTTGCCTGGCTGGTCCAGAGCCGGGGTCCTGGGCAGGCAGCCAGTCCTAGCTTAAGCAAACCCAACGGAGGCAGAGGCCTAGGAATGCAGCTGCCGCGGGGGGGCACTGCAGGCTCCCTCCCTCCTCCAGATCCCCTGCTGAGCCAGGATGCAGGCGGCAGACTGTGGCTTCCATGGGTCTCCCTGAGCGGCTGCGGCCTCTTCTCTCTGCCTCCTTCAGCAGCGGAGGGCAGGGCAGGATGGGCTCGGGTGGGGTGCCAGGGGTGGGGTGAGGGGCACCCAGGACTGGGCTATAGGATCCAGGCCAGAGCTTTAAGCATCGCAGCCTGGCAACCCCAGGGATGCCCCTTTGGAGAAACACGTCTTCTGCCCACCCCCAACCCAAGGAATCCCTTTTGCGTGGTGGTACGTACAGAACTGCATCAGCTGTTGGGAGTATTCCCCCCCCTCTGAGAAAAGTGCTTGTCCCTCACCCCCCCTTTCCGGAGGGCAGGCCCTTCAGAAACAAAAGAGGGCTGCTCTTGGAGTCTGCGTGGGCTTTGTCTGGAATACCTGCGGGTGCAATTTTAGCCCACTCGGCCTCGGAGGTTCTTTGTCGGCCCCTAGGAAGGGTTTGGAGGACCCTGGAGAGCTCCTGCCCTTTCAGAGGGGGCTCAGCTGGGATCCCACAAGGCCAGATGTGCACAGCTGGCCCTTTATATGGCAGAGGTCTTGGTCGCCTGAGGAAACGGCTTTGCCTCTGCAGAATTCTCCTCTCTCTAGAGCAGCGGTTCTCCAAACTTGGCCCTTTTATGACTTGTGGACTTCAACTCCCAGAATTCCTCAGCCAGGCACATGTGCCTGGCTGAGGAATTCTGGGAGTTGAAGTCCACAAGTCATAAAAGGGCCAAGTTTGGAGAGTCCTGCTCTAGAAAAGGGCTCTGCAAACTTGGCAACTTTAAGACTTGCGAACTTCAACTCCCAGAATCCCCCAGCCAGTTCTAGGCTGCTGGGGGAGACTGCTTGGCCCCCAGCTCAAGAGGAAAACGAACCTTTATTCCATTTGAATGAACTCATTTCTGGGGAGCAGAGAGGAAGCAATTAAAAGCACCCCTGTATTCCAGAAGTTACTGGGGCAAAATAAATCTAAATAAAAATACTCGGAGGTATCTAACCTAGATCAGAAATGCTGTAAGAATTCTTTTGCAGGGAAACTGGATTTGCAGGAACGGAGATGGAAGTCACCCACCACTAACGCCTGACTCGCCCACTCACGGCAGCTGAAAGTGGTGACACATTTCAGGGCCCCTTACAGAAATAATAACTGCCCGGTTTCTTACGACAATCTCTAATTTCTGTTTAGCAGCGCTCAGCCTCGCAGCCCCCCTGCCAGCCCGGGGCTACACCTCACCCTCCCTCCAGCGCCCCGAGCTACCGTGGGCTGCCCGGGGGTGCCTCATGGCTCTGGACGCTGTCAGCTGCCTCTCCCTTGAGCTCCGCCTTTCCCCCCAAGACGCCGAGAGGCCACTTTACGGTAAGCGGGGAGAGGGGTGCCTCCTTGCTGGTCCCTGGACTCCGGGGCAGGCGGTCCCCGGGGATCTCTAAGGAGAGGCAGCCGGCCAAGGTGGAGGGCCGAGCTGCCCAATGCAAGGGGAGAACTGGGGCGCTCCCAGTGCAAGGGCCTTCTGGGGGGGGGGCTTGCTGTGCTGCAGGATGCCAGGCTGCACCCTTGATTCTGCTGCAGGGCGTGGGGCATCTTTCAGAAAGCAGGGTTTCGCCTGTGCCACCGCAAGGGTGTGTCACGGGCAGCCTGTGTGTTGTGTGTAAGAAGGAGGCTAACAGTTCCACCTAGAACAAAGGCGCCCCTCGCAGCCAGGGTGAGTCAGAGAGGAAGCTTCTCCCAGGCCTGCATCATCTTAAAGCACAGGAGACGTGTTTTGTGTTGCAAAACTATTAAGTGTGTCGTACGCGAGTAGGACAGTGTGTTGATAGAGCAAACAAGTTCCACCAATGGATCCCAGACTCTGCACGGTTCTCCTTCCCTGCCAGCGGGGTGAGCAGATGGCCGGGGCGCTCCTTGCTCCAGCTGGCAAGGATCCCACATCATGGGGACCAACTCACCTGCCTCCATCTGCTGGGCCGGCTCGGCAGCTGGCGGGATGGCGGGCACCGTCCCACCCAAGCCAGCCGGAGGCCTCTGCAGAGAGAGGAGGCGGCCTCGCCCGTCAGGTCAGCCGGGGACAAGAGCAGGATGCGTGCACCGGGCCAAAGGAATCCAAGGGAGGCACCGGTCGCGTGAGGCTGAGTTGGCAGATGCCCAAGGCTGAGGCGGCTGTGCCTGCACGCAACCTGGGCACTGCCTCCGAGAGCATCATCCACAGCCAGGGTGGCCAAGGACATGGCGAGGGGGAGGTGCAGGCCAGCCCCAGACGATGCCCCTGGCAACATCGGAAAGGAAACATTCCCGAACCTTTATGCTTCTGCTCTGGGATTGCAAAAGCTCACCTCCATTTCCTCCTTGCGCAGAGAGTGTGCTTGTGTGTGTGTGCCAGGCTGTGTGGACATAGCTAGGCACAAAGGGCACAAAGCCTGTCCCTTCATGGGGAGGAGATGAAAATGCTGCCAATCCAGCTTGGCCGAAACCTGGCAGGCTGCTGAGTCAGCATCAGTGGGCAGAGCGGGCTGCGAGCACCAGAATGAAGCTGCCTCCCACTGCAGCAGCTGCAGCTACACTGACAGGAAGCAGCAGCAGACAGGGCGTCGCCAGAAGCCAGCCGGGGTGGCAGGCTGGGCCCCCTGAAAGCAGAGGGCTCCTCCGCCAGCCCTTCTGTGACCTGTGGGGGGGGGAGAATGTGAGGAGGGGGAAGTGGTTCTGGATGGCTTGCAGGAGATGCAAATGGAGGGGGGGCTCCCTGAGCTTGGTTGTTTTATTGCAGATGGTTTATGACCCAACTAGGTAACAAACTTGAACAATGGGCCCTATCCAACAAAATGAGTTTCAATGTGGAGAAAAGCAAAGTTTTACATTTAGGCAGGAAAAGCCAGAGGTACAAGTACAGACTGGGCGAGACCTGCCTTAAAAACAGCAACTGTGAGAGGGACCTTGGAGTCCTAGTGGACAATCCCTTGACCAGGAGCCAGCCGTGTGCAGCAGCAGCCAAAAAAGCTAACACAATCCTGGGTTGTATAAAAGAGGCATAGAATCAAGATTACGCGAGGTATTGGTGCCACTTTATAAAACCCTAGTAAGGCCACCTGGAATACTGCAGCCAATTTTGGTCACCTTATCACAAACAAGATGTTGAGAGTTTGGAAAAAATCCAGAGAAGAGCAACTAAGATGATCCAAGGCCTGGAGACTAAAACATACGAAGAACAGCTACAGGACTTGGGTTTGGCCAGTCTAAAGAAAAGAAGAAATCGGGGAGATGTGATAGCAGCATTCTAGTATCTGAGGGGCTGCCCCAAAGAAGAGGGGTCAGGTTATTCATCAAAGCACCAGAGGGCAGGACGAGAAACAATGGATGGAAACTGATCAAAGAGAGAAGCAATCTGGAATTAAGGAGAAAATTCCTGACAGCGAAGACAATCAACCAGTGGAACAGCTTGCCACCAGAAATCATGGCACTCCATCACTGGAGATTTTTAAGAAGAGGCCAGACAGTCACTTGTCCGAGATGGTATAGAGGTTCTCCTGCTTGAGCAGGCGGCTGGAGTAGCAGATCTCCTATCCTATCCTATCCTATCCTATCCTATCCTATCCTATCCTATCCTATCCTATCCTATCCTATCCTATCCTATCCTATCCTATCCTATCCTATCTTCTATTCCGTTCCATTCCATTCTATTCTATTCTTCCTATTCCTGTTCTCTTCCCATTGCTAGAAGAGAAGGGGGGGACAACAGAGAAGGAGAGGGACAATGGCGACTGTGGGTCCCTGGTGCTCTCTGAGCCTGGCTTTGTTGCGGATGTTCCATGAAGCATTTAAACACAAGCACTGATGACGTTACCAGACTAGGTAGCACCATCTGTGCTAGTCAGCTTAATTGCAACCAAGAGCAGGATTTCTGGCCCTAGTTCCATGGAAAGGGAGCCTTGACCGGCTCCCCTGAGCCGACTGCTAACCTGAACGTGGCTATCCTGGCGCCCCTGGGCCTTTTTTTTTTTTTTTTTTGTATTTTCTTCTTCCTTTTCCCTCTTCACAGAATTTCCCCCCTTGCAGAGGGGAGAGAGTGTTTGAACAACCTATATCATTTCCTAAACTGCTTTTCTTTGTATTTTCACGCTGTGCTTCCCTGAAAGGTACTAATTGCAAGTTAGCTCAGCTCTCCAACCTTGATTAATTAAGTAGCACTCAGGGCCAGCTTGCACTGCTATCTTAAACTGCATGATTCTAATTAATTTCACCTCAAAATCCTCCTTTTGTATCCCAGGCAGCTGAGAGCAAGGGCTAGGGCCTTCCCATGTATTCCCCAACCCCATTGTATGTTTGCTTGCTCTCTTGTAATCCCTTTCTCCCCAATGAATGTAAATACATTGAATTTCCTACCCTAACCCCCCCCCTTCCTTGTGGGTTGAGTTCTGGAAGCCATTAGGGCTGATTGGGGTCATAACCCCTGATGGTGTAGGTATTTATTAATTTATTTTCAAAGCTATAAACAAAGCCTGGCTGGCTGGTGAATTCTGGCAGTTGAAATCCATAGGCCTTCAAGTTGGGATGAACATTGAGCAGCAGCGTAAGATCCCTTAGCCACAACAGCTGCACATGATGCACCATCCACTTGGCGCAATGAAGTGTTTCAGCAAAAAAAAAACAACTTTGAGGGTCCCTTTAAGCAGCTGGGTCTCCCAGATGCCCCAAAGGCCAAAATTGGCGGCTCTGGGGAGCCCCACCGGCATCGGGGTCAAAGCAAGGGCGCTTAAGGGAGTCCAGAGGCCGAGGCAGCACGCTGGCCTGCCATAAAGCTAGTGAGGGTTTGCCCAGCTCCTGACTCCGCTTCCCACGGCCACAGGCAGCAGCAGCAGGAGGAGGAGAAGCGGAAGGTCTGCATGGCAGGGTACAAACTGCTCACCCTCCTGCTTTGCCCGGTGCCAGTTGGGAGGAGCCGCGAGGGGGGGGGCAACTTGCAGGCATAATGGCAGGAACTTCAAAGGCTCCCGGCTTGGGCACGCCTGCCAGGCTGCAGCTCAGCACCACGCAGTGGGGAGGGCGAGAAGGGGAAGATGAGTTTAAAGCAGCTGGCGGGCATCCCCCACTTCTCGGCTGCCCAGGCGTTTCCTTGCTCAACAGCCTTTTCCAGCTCAAGGTGAAAGTCCTGCTCCCTGGCAATGCAGAAGCAGCTTCTCCCCGGGGACTTCCCCGTGCTGAGTCAGAGGGAGCCCACGCGGCTGGAGAGGAGAGGGGAGGGGGCAGCCCGGCTGAGCCAGGCCTGCAGTCCCCCAGTCAGCAGCTGCCGGTCCTTGGCATTCCCCCAAGCCCTTTTATTGCCAGTTTCCTCAGCCAGCCTCTCCCGTATTCCGTAGGTCAGTTAAATAAACAGGGCGACCTGGGCTGACCCCCGGAGAGGAACCCTCTGTGCCCAGGCAGAAGAGCGCCTGACATCACCAGGAAAACCCTGGCAGGCCTGGGAAGGGGCCCTCGGCCTGGCTCCTCACCAGTGGCGGCCTGGCTCTGCTTTCAGGGGTCAGACTGTGTGTGTGGGGGGGTGTCTAAAATCTCCCAGGCTGAATCCAAGGAAGCTGCTCCCGTCTCTTCAAGCCCTGGGCTGGATCTGACCCAATGCCAGGATGCTGAATGTGGATTCTGCAGAAGAGTCTCTAACCGGGTCACGGAACAGCTTTGAAGCGAAGCCGAGACAGAAGCCTCAGCCCTGGCGGCCTCTTTGCAGCCCTTCGTCCAGCTGGCCAAAAGCAGGAGGCCCAGCTCTGTCACTGGGCAGTTGCAGACCGCAAGGAGGCCCAGATCAAGGGGAAGACCCTGGGCCAAACAGCTGCAGGGAGGAGGGGGAGCAGGAGAACCCCAGCCAGGAGAAAAGAGGAGCTCAGTGTTATTCAGGCCCAAGCTAGCCCGCCCCCCCCCCGCACCCAGTACTGCAAGCTGTGACACCCTCCCCTTTTGAGGCTGAGAAAGGGCTTTTGCAGACCCAAGAACCCCCCCCCCCACTGGGACACAGACTGCCAGCAGGCTCAGGCGGGCAAGTCACTGATGGGCCGCCCTCCCCGGTTCTGCCAGTCAGAGCCGGGCAAGCCCATCACGGTGCAGGCAGAGGGTCTCTTGTCCTGCTTCACCAGCCTGGCTCAGCCAGCCTGCCATGGGTAAGGGGGGGGAGGGAGCTGCAGGGAGGGAGGGGGAGGCTGGGACGAGGGGAATGGAAACGGCTCCGGTGGGATCCGCTGGCCGTTCCAAGGTCCTGGAAGGGATGGGAGACCATCCAGCCTGCCAAGTCAGGGACTGTTACCAAAATGGTTCCTTTGGATGCAATCGGGTAGTTCAACATAACCCGGAGGAAGGCGGGGAGGAGGAAGAAGGGAAGCAGGTGCTTTGGGTGGGAAACTGCAGATCCAGCCTTGCTTCTCTGCAACTACTTGGCTGGAGTAAAAGTGCACTTTCACTAACCACGGATTGGAGAGTTTTTCTTTTCTAACTGACCCAGTTGGGACGACTGACAGTCTCCAGGGAGGGGCTGAGGGGGAGGGGGAGTGCAGGGCAGGTGTGTGAGGGCATGAACTCTTCCCCCCCCCTACACAACTCCTCCTCTTAAGACCCACCGGCCAGAGTCCCCCCTCCTCCCCCTGCCAGACCTCTCCTTATGCAAGCCTGGACCGAGGCCCCCCTTCCTGGGGGGGTTGTTCATGGTTCTTTGAGTGGCCGCTGCCTTCCTGGGATGGACAGATGGACTCTTGGCTGGAGCCAGGGCACCTGGGCCCTCCCTCCCTGGGGCTGGAGCAGGAGTGGGGCACCCATCTGCCTGTCTGAGCCAGGGCCCACCCCAGGACAGACAGCACCCCCTGGGAGTTCTGGCCCCCTGCAGGGCCCCCTTCTCCCCCACTTGGGCTCCCCAGAGAAGAAGGAGAGGACTGGTGAGGAGGTGCCCCACCTGGGCATCCCTTCCGGGTTGCAAGCAGAGCTCAGGGAGAACTCCTGGATCCTCCATCATCACAGCTGGCCATAAATGGATCCTCCATGGTCAGGGGCAGTCACCTTCAGGCTCTCTTCCCCCTCCCCTGGGGAAGCCAGGGCCCGGCCGTTGCCGGAACGCCCTTCTGTGGTGCCCAGCCGGGCCGAGCGGGACCCGCAGAGCGGGGGGAACTTCCGATGGGGAAGGCCGCTGGCCGGGGGGGGGGGCGGGAAGGCTCCGGCCCTGACCCGCAACGCACGGACGAGAGAGGCCGGCCGTGACGTTCGGGGGGTCCCGGGGAGACGGGCGGCTTCGGCGGATACGCTGGAGGGGCGCCGGCCGTGGGGGGGCCTGTTTTCCCAACTTGCTCCCGCCCCCCCCCATTAGCCAATTGGCTCCTGCTGGTGGGGCGGGTGGGAGAGAGGCTGTCTTTGGGGAGGGGGCACGCGGGAGGGGCTGGTCCGGATCCCTCCTGGCCGTGAGCAAAGCCCCTCTCGCTGCTTGCAGCCCCCCAGCGGGAGCGCCCAGCGCGCCTGATGGCCGTGAGAGCGGAGAGCCGGTTGACCGAAGGGGGGGCAGGGTAGCCAGGATGGGAGGCTGCCCAGGGAGGGGCCCCTCCTCCCCGCTGGGGCTCGGCGGCTGCTCCTGCTGGGAAAAAGGTTCTCTGGGGGAGGGGGAGGCCTTTGGCCTTTTGGTCCCGGTGGGATCCGACCGGTCGGTGTTGTTGCTGACGAAGTTTGTGCTGGCTGGGAAGGTTCCCAGGAAGGAGTCGTGAGTTGAGCCCTTTTTTGCCAACCCCTTCCCACTCTCCCCCGCTGGAGAGAGAAAAACACCCCCCAAGGAAAACAGGGGGGGGAGAGAGATTGAGAAGGGGGGAAGCCTTTCTGCAGGCTGAGATCCTCAGCTGCTCCCTTTGAACCCCCTGCAAGTAGAAAGTGGGAGGGGGCAGGGGGGGGGCTGCTAAAGATTGCCTGGCACACATCTCTGCCTGGCAGGCCATCCTGGGGCTCTGTGGTGGTGCTCCAAAAGCCTCTCCCCCCCCATTTAGCAGGGAGGTGCAAGGGACACCCTGAAGAAATCCTCTCCCTGATGCTGGGACCCCTCCCCCGGGGTCTCCTCAGCAGGTGCGAAGAGAGGCCAGGAGGGGGGCCTTCTCCGGGGGGGGGGGAGGGCTTTGCTCCTGGGCCCGTCCCCAGCCTCTTTGGCATTCGGCCCCTTGTTTGGGGCCCCCTTGTCCTTGCTCTGAGCAGGGGCCGCAGCAGAGGCGTGCCCAGGAGTCCATGCCCCCGGGGGCCCTGTAGCCCAGAGAGGCAGATTCAGTTCCCGGCACTGTGCAGGTGTGGCAGTGGCACCTGCCAGGGAATACCCCGCCCTCGGGGCCTTCCCTGTGTTTTTTTTTCTGGAGTTTACCCCACCCAGCTGGAAATCCGGTAAGTTGCCACAGCCGCTGGCACAGTTGCTTTTGCCATCGGCTTTTGCCCCGGAGAAGCAGCTCTGCCAGGGAAGCTGACGGCTGGCTGCCCACCACCCGGAGGGACCAGCCTTGGCCCCAGCCCCAGGTCTCCAGCAGCTTCTGCTCGCCCCTCCCCCCAGGACCAGCCTCAGTGCCACCTGTGGCCGCCTCTGTTTGTGGCAACCTGGCAGAGCCCCCAAGGTGCCGCATCCCCTCCTGCCACACGGGGCAGGGGGTGCACTGGGGCTTGCTCCCAGGCAGTCAGGAAGATCCCAGGGCTGGCTTATTAAGGAGCGCCTGGAGGGGAAGGGAGGGGTGCCCAGTCAGGATGGCTCAGTGTTCAAAGAAGTAAACACATTTGCATCCAGCTTCTCTTATCCTAATGAGCAAGTTACAGGCAAGCCGGAAAAAAGTCACACCCAAAGAAGAAATTAGTTGCAAAATAGAGGTTATTTATAGCCGGCTGCTGGCCTTGGCATCTGATAGCACTAACTCAGTTTATTTCCCCCCCCCACACTTTTCCACGCAATAAATACAATGGTGCCGCCTGGGCATAGCTTCTTTCATTTGGTTAATGAAAAACAGGCATGTGAAAATGTAAAATAATTTGGCAAGCCGTGCCCAGCAAGCAGGTTCAAACAGGCCCCATCCTTTCCGGATAGTTCACCTTGCCTCTGCCTCACAACAAGGAACTTATTCAGCCCCCCTCCTGGCTTCTGGAGCTTTGTGTGTCTCCTTCTCTGTCACATACACACACACACACACACACACACACACACACACACACACACACACACGTGACATGCTTTCAAGCCACTTTGGTGCCCTTTAAATAAAATACACTCTGCACTTCAGCCATTCTTGTTTCATCTGGAGGGTCAGGAAAACCTGCCCTGAGGGCTGCTCCAAGGCAAGGCCCCCCTCCCTCCTCTCCAGGACCCCCCAAGGCCCCCCTCAGAGCCCTCCTTCCTGGCCAGGCCTCGGGCCCAGAGGTGGCAGAGCCAAGGTGGGGAGGGGCTCTCAGGCAGGAAAGTCTCCCCCATCTGGGTGGCTGGATGAGAACGGCAGGCCCTTCCTGGGGGCTGCATCCCAATGGCAGCCCCCCCCCAATGGAGGAGGGGGACACACAGCCTCTGGGAAGGCAGGGGCCGCTGGGGCCTGCATTGGTCTGTTGTGTTGCTGCACTGCTTTGAGAGGGAAAATGGCACAGCTGCACAAACAGGGTGCAGCCTGGTGAGGAAAGTTCCTGCCCCTTGGCGGGTGCGCCCCCCCTTCCTCTTTTCCGCCAGTCTTGCAGGGCGCCAGGGGGCCACCCGTGGGCTCTACTTGGGCTTCTCTCCTGCCTGGCTCGGCCTCTGGCCTAGAGCCACCTCCCCCACCCACAACGGGGGCAGGCTGGATTAATCCAAGGGGGGGGATCTCCATGAGGAGGGGGCAGCTGGGCGTGTGCCCATTGTAGCTGAGGGTGCCAGTCATTATGCCATGTCTGCAGCATCGGTTCATCGGGAGATGCTGCCAACTGGAAAATGATTTTCTTGCTCACCAAACTCAGAGATAGAGTATGCCAGTATGTGGAAGTTCTACCAACTCTAAGCAGGCATATGCCTGGATGAATGTCTGTGGAGAGCCAAGCCCGCTCTGCTCCATTCCTTTCGTCCCAAAAAACCCGGAGCCAACAGCAGGGGTGAACCCTGGGCAGAGACAGGCAGGGTCACCTCCTTCTGACCCCCACCCAGCCCAGCCTCTCCCTGCCCCAAGTCCATCACCTTCCCCTCAAAAGACTCCGGGGCCTCCCTGCCCCCCCTTCCCCTGGCTGAGATTTCTTTCCCTCCTGCAAAGGGCCACTTGGGCCTTTGGGGAAACTCTGGTGTGTGTGTGGGTGTGTGGTTGGGGGGGGGGAAGAGGCCCTCAGGAGTGGCCAGGAAGGTGGACAAGAGGCTCCACCCATTGGAAGCCTGTGGGAAGCCCACCCCCATGCAAGACAGAGCCCACTTGGGAGAAAGAGAACTCAGCAGTGGGTTTATGTTTAGGTGATGCCACACAAAGAAATTCCCCCCTTTTAGGCCCACCCTCCCTGCCCCCTGTTCCCCACTGGGGCAACCTGTGAAAACCAGTGTCTGCTTTTTCTCTCCCCTTACACAGAGAGAGAGGGAGAGGGAGGGAGGGAGGGAGAGGGAGAGAGAGAGAGAGGGAAGGAGGGAGAGGAGGGAAAGAGAGAGAGGGAGGGAGAGAGAGAGAGAGAGGGAGGGAGGGAGAGAGAGGACTTGAAGGGAGCCTGGGATGGCAAAGTCATCCTCGGGGCTTCCTGGGGAAGTGATCAACCTGCTTCCCAGGCTTGCCTCCCCCGTGGCTGGCAGGAAAGAGCCTCTTCCAGGACAGAGGAAAATTGCCTTGGGAAAACTGCCTCGCGGCTCCTCTCCGCACACCGGAAGTGGGGAAGCAAGGCTGGCAAAGGAAATGCCAGCCAGGCTGAGCTGCCCTGGAGGAGACTTCCTCCAGGATTGAAGTGGTTGGTTGACCTGTGCTCTCTTCCCAGCTTCCCAGGTCCTGATTTGCCCTCCCGTCTAGAGCCGGGTGCAGATTCCAGACTCCCAGTGCAAACCGGTGTCGTCCTGGAGCTGGGGAGGCGCCCTGAGCCCCCAAAAGACGCCTCTAATGCAGGGAGCTCCCCTTCTCTGGGTCTCGGGCCCCTCTTAAGCTTTAGGAAGTTCCCAATCCCCACTGGAAGGGCTTTCGACAAAGAGGGGGAGCTTCAGAGGAAGGCAGGGAAGGAAGAACTGGGGGGCTGGGGAGGGGGGCTTCTTGAGGCCCCTGGAATTATTCCACCCCCCACCCTCCACCCGCCCGTGCCTCTCCTTCCAGGTGCAGACACCAAATGTGGCCTTCAGAGAGCCTTCTGGGCCCCAAGAAGCACGTGCCCAGCCGTGGTCCGGTGGGCGAAGGGGGCCAGGGTTATGGTGAGCCCGCGGGGACCCTCCGGCATCTCCCCAGGGCCTCTCCTTCCCTGGGCTGGGCAGCCTTCCAGTCAGCAGTCCCTTCAGGAGTCAGCTCTGCCTGGAGGGGCGGGGGGGGGGTCAGCTGGCCGTCAGACCCCAAGGGAGGCGAGCGAGCCCTTCACATATTTTGCTCAGGTGGCAGAAGAGGGGCAAAGAGTCCTGGCGGCCAAACCAGTCGTGACTTCCCCCAACCCCCCCCCCCTTCTGGGTTTCCTGCGTCGGCCGGCGAGGGACTTTCTGCAGAAGCGCCTCGGGGTCTTGCGCCGCACGGTGGCTCCCCCCGTAGTTCCGGGGAGGGGAGGGGAGAGGAGGGGCGGTTCTTTTCCGCTCCCCTTCGCTTGGTCTGAGGGATCTCGGCGAGTCTCTCGACGCCGGCCAAGCCCAGTCTCGTCTGCGCGGCTCCAGTCCACGCCGGCGGGCGGGCGAGCGCAGAAGAGCAGGGTCTGTCCTGGCCGAGCGCCCCGGCGGCCCAGGGGGACGGCGCCGCCTCCGCAAGGGGCAGCCCCGGGACGTGGGACAGTTGCCCTCCACCAAGCGCGGCAGACGCCCCTTTGGCTGGACGGCGGCCCTTGGGCGGGCAGCGCCGGGCCCTTTCCTAGAAGCTGCGCCGGGGGGAGGAGGAGGAGGAGGGGGCGGCCCATTCCATCTTCGCAGCCCTCGAATTGGCCCCGTTCGAGCGAAGCAAAGCTGGCGGTTGTTCCTGGTTTCCGAAGGAATTCAGACGAGCGAGCAACTCTTCGCGCGCTACGAAGGAGGTCCTGTGTGAATCAAGCTTTGCGGCGGCGCTGAAGGCGGCGTCCGAGGAGCGATGTGGTGAAGCGGTGAAGGCTCCGGGCTAGAAACCAGAGACGGTGAATTCTGGCCCTGCCTGAGGCAGGAAGCCAGCAGGGCGACTTCGGGCCAGTCCCTCCCGCTCAGCCCGGGGAAGGAGGCGACGGCAAACTGCTTCTGGAAAACCTGGCCAGAGACCCAAAGAGGCTGGTTTAGGAATGGGTCGTTCCTAGGCAACCACTGCTTGCAAAAAGGGGGGGGGAGTATTTTCCGGAGAGGGTCCTTTCACTCCATCAGAGAGCAGGAACAGCCGGGAAGCCTCAGTCTGGGCAACAGGGAGGGCTGCGCGACTCTCCTGCTCAGAAGGACCCTGGCAGCCCTCCAGAGCGGGCAATGGCAAGTCCCCCAATCCCTGGCGAATCCCCACGAGCCACGCTGGCCGGGCAGCTCAGTCACTGCAATGCCAACTGGGGGGGGGGAATGCAGGGAGGGGTGGGGGGGAAGTCCCCCTGCACAATTCCAGGAAAGGCAACAGACACCTTCAGTCCACAGGAACAAGTCAGGGTAACAGCAACAACAACACTTAAACTGCTGAGAGGCCCACAGGATGCCGGTCACCCCCTCGGCAAAGGAAGCCGGTGGCACCTGCTGCTTTGGGGGAGCCCGAGGGCTGAGCCAGCCACCAATTACCAGCTTCCTTCAGCAAAACAAGCCAGAGACCTGGGCCGAGGCCACCGAGGCTCATGCCCAGAGGGGGGAGCCGCGCCCAGCCCTTCATTTGAGGCCATGGGGCCAGTGCCACTCTTGACCAAGTGGCATCCGGGTGAGGGGAGGTCAGGGAGGAGCGAGGGGCCGGCCCGGAGGATGAAGGGAAGGGACCAGGAGACCAAAGGGGCACAGCCAGGTCCCAACACTGCAACCCCGGAGGTTGGGGGGTGGGAGGTTGGGGGGGAGAGTTGGCAGCAGGGCCCTAGAATTTGAGAGGGGGAAACAGCCCATGGTTGCTCTGCAAGAGAGGAGCTGCTCCAGGTGTCCAATTGTCCGGCTGAGACATGATTAAAGAGAAAGGATTTGTTGTATCCCACTGCTCCAAGTTGGTCATTTAGGAGAAAATACTTTTTTTTAAAGATTCCACCCCTCCCCCAACCACTGAGAAATGTGAAACCATCTGCCAAGTGAGGCATCTTCTGGTGGAGAATCCTGTGAGTGGATTCTGGGCCAGAATCGAAATCCCCCTTCCAGCAAGTGGAGATCAGGATAGACTGGACCTGGTTGTGGAGGTACTATTTTGCCCTTTGGTTTAAGGGATAGCCTGCCAAAAAGCGGCCTCTGCCAGACCATTGTGGCTTCCTCAGCCCCTTCTGGGCTTCCGCACTCAGATCCTCTAGCGTCCCCTCCCCCCATTCTCTCAGGGAAAGCAGGGCTGTTCCCCACATCTGGAGAAGCCTCAGACAGTAGCGGTCTTTGCGGATGGCCCAGGAGGCTCCCTGCTCCTGGGGGGGGGGCTGCTGTCTGCCCAGAGAGCATCAGGCTGGGATGGGGGATGGGGGGGCCTTTCCCAGGAAGTCCCCACAGGCAGGAGGTGGAGGGGCAACAGAGCCTTGCTCTCCAGGACGCTGCTGGGTGTTGGAATAACAGAATCAAAAAGCTGGAAGGGACCTTGGAGGTCATCTAGTCCAACCCTCTGCTCAGGCAGGAAACCCTAGACCATTTCAGACAAATGGATGTCCAGTCTCTTCTTAAAAACTTCCATTGTTGGAGCATTCACCGCTTCTGGAGGCAGGTGTTCCACTGATCAATTGTTCTGTCAGGAAGTTTCTCCTTAGTTCTAGATTGCTTCTCTCCTTGATGAGTTTCCATCCGTTGCTTCTTGTCTGCCTTCAGGCGTTTTGGAGAATAGCTTGACTCCCTCTTCTTTGGGGCAGCCCCTGAGATACTGAAAGATTGCCATCATGTCCCCCCTCGTCCTTCTCTTCATTAAACTACTAGGCATACCCAATTCCAGCAACCTTTCCTTATATGGTTTAGCCTCCAGTCCCCTGATCATCTTTGCTGCTCTTCTTTGCACTCTTTCCAGAGTCTCAACATTTTTTTTTATATTGTGGTGGTGACCAAAACTGGATGCCGTATTACCAGGGTATGGAGTCCACTTCGAGACAGTTTGTGTGTGTGTGTGTGTGTTGCATCTAGAGTCCACTTTGCAAGAGGCCTCCAAAGGAAGAGCTGGCCGCCAGGTCTCCCTCTTCAAACCTCTTTGGCCATTCCCTGATGCAAGGACAGGTGGTATTCCTGTCTTGCCCCCCCCCAAAAGGGACCCTCAGCTTTCCCTCTTTGCTGGCAGGCTCCCCGCTTTCCCCAAAGTCTGTGGGGGCTTTGCACTGGGGCATCCTCTGCTTGCAAGCAGCCCCTCCCCCAGACCACTGCTGGGGGGAGTTGGCCACAAAGGAGGGGGGGGGCAAAATAATTGGAGGTTTTACAGGCAAGTATTAACAAGACTCTCCTGTGACGCTGTGGCTTGGCCAAAGTCCCGGCTAGGCAGGGCTCAGCTGGAGAAAGGTCAGCCTGGCCTTCAGAGAGAACCAGGCACACCCCAGGCCAGCCCATTGCTGTCGCACTGAATGTTTTTCTGCCTGAAAATCTGGTGGGAGGGGGAAGCTCTGACAGATCCTCCGCTGTGAGGAGCCCACGTGTCCCATTGCATCTGGGGAGAACATTCCCTCCGCTTTGGGTAAATCCCTTTCCCTCCTGGGGATCTTTCGGGAGAGGCCTGGCCCAGCATCTGGGAATCAGCCCAGCATGCAGCCCATTTTCTGGGAAGTTAAGAAACAGCTTTGTGGTGGAATCACATTCCTGAGCAAGCCAGCCCAGGGATCCCAGCAGGAGAACTGCACACTCAAAGGCCCCCCTGGCTGTTCCGGGAAATGGGAGCTGCCAATTAGCATAGGCAGGGCTGGCTGAAGGGGGGGCGAGGGGGAGGGTGGGAAAGAAGCTCCCCCCCAAACCTTGCAGAAGGAAGGCAATTGCAGCAATGTTCCCCCCCCCACGGGAGGCCATCCTGCAGGCCTTCGCTCTGGGGCTTGGCAAGGAGAGGTGGGTTGGGGACCATGCCAGTTTCACTCTGTGGCAAGGGCAACTGCCTGACACTGCTGCACTTGGCTGGGCTTCCTGTTGGCTCCTCCGCCTCAGATCCAACTGAAGGAACAAGTTTAGGAACATTTTGAAACACACGTTTGTTTTTTTTTACAGGAGGTCTGTTGCAATCCGGAACCTGCTCCAACTATGCAACTCTGCAACATCTCACAGACACACTTTCCACCGAATGAGGCCCTGGACCAAGTGGTAAAAAGGGGAGAGCATGGATGCCTTTTTGGGCCAAGATCCTTCTGAATTAAGGGAGGCATCCCAAGTAGAGAAGGGAAATCCAGCCCCCCCCCCACCCATTGGAAATGCCACAAGGCAACCACTAGTATTGGCACAACAGTTGGGCCTGATCCTGTGCAAAATGCACACTTGCCCCCCCCCTTCATGGCCATGCAAGAAACACAAAGAGGCCCTTGAAGAGGAAAGCAGCCCCTAAGACAGACTCAAGATTTGCTAAAGTGTTACTTTCAGACCATAACATATGTTTATTATTCTTTTAATCCAAGAGTAAATTTGCATTTGGCTCCTGCAACTTCAGAATTTCATCTTCGGAGAAAAGTCGAAAACAAACATGCCAATCTTCTTCCAAGATAAATAAAAGTCAGTAGAAGGAATTTTTTTAAAACTAGAACAATCCTCCACAGCTGAAGGTTGGAGAGCTCCGTCCTCTTCCCACAAGCTCCCAAGCGGAGGTGACTTTGGGCTGCCTCCTCTCTGCTCCTCCTCCTCCTGGGGAAGAGTCCTGGGAGAGGAGCACGCCTGGCCCCCTCCACTCCCCCCCCCAAGGCCTAACCTCCTCCCGGCAGCTCGGCTTTCCAGCTGATCAGGCAGCGTCTCTCCTGGGCAGGCAGCCCCCTTGGCACTCCGGCAGAGCAGCGTCTCCCTCCGCCCTCGGGGAGCCTGGCGCCCACACGGTCCCACAGCCGCCATCCTGCCGCCTCCTCCTTCCAAGCAGTCAGCTGATGGAGCAGCAGCGCAGCCCTCCTCCTCGGGGCCAAGCCAGACCTTCTGTTGGCGCTGTTCCGCTGGCTCACCCGCCGATAGTCAGGCACTATTGTGATTTTTACAGAACCGACATTCTTCCCTTCGGACGCAACTGCTGCACACGTGACGCTCCGCACCAGAGCCCGGCCGGGGCCTCAGCGCGCCTGCAGAGCCACGTAGGGCACCCACTGGTCGTTGCACCGGCTCTCCTGGCAGAATCTGGCCACCTCCGCCAAGCCCTGGCTGCCCCAGGCGTCCGTGTGCGGGCTCTGCGGGGAGGAAGACAGGGCGCCCTTGAGTTCCAGGCCGGCCTCCGCTCCCGCCCGGTGTCCCCCTTAAGAGCCCCCGCCGCCCGGCTCACCGTCACCAGCAGGCAGTGCAAGTCCCGCGGCTCCGCGCCGCCGCCCGGGGGCTCCTCGCCCAGTACGGCCGCCAGGCGCTCCAAGCCGGAGGCGCGCAGGATGTGGATGTCGTTGGCGCAGCAGAAGGCCTGGATGAGCGTGAAGTGGATCTGCAGCGCGATGTCCTCCCCGTCCGCCTCGTCCGCCGCCAGCAGGCAAAGCACCACGCTGTCCGGGTCGCTGCGGGGAAGGGCGGCGGGGTCAGCGGCGGCGGCCCGCCTTCGCTCGGCTTCCGGGCAGCCGGGACCCGGCGAGTCTCGCGGGGCGGGCGGCTGTTGCCGGCCGCACCCGGGCCCGGCGATCCCCGTCCCTCCTCCCTCCCCGCCCGCCCTCTCGGGGGGCGGCGGGGCTCCTCCACTCACGCGTTCATGAGCTTGGCGGCCTCGTAGACGCCCACCGTCAGGCAGCCCTGCCTCTGCGCCGCCGCCAGCAGCCGCTCCAGCGCCTCGCCCACCGAGCCCATCCTGGAAAGAAAGGCCGGGCCGGGGGTCAGAGGCGGCCCCGGTGCCTCGCCCGCGCGACCCCTCCCCATCCCCATCCCCCCCCAGGCGGCCGGGGCGGCCGACTCACCCGTGGGCCGCGCTGTCAGAAGGCACCAGCTCCTCCAGCGTCATGTCGAGGGCGAGCTGCGGTCCACCCGCGGGGCAGAGCGGGGACGCGGCTCCGGCCTTCCCGCAAAGCAGGCCGGCGCAGCAAAGCGGAACCGGGCAAATAATCCACAGGCGGGGAAGCGAAAGCAAGCGCGGCTCCAAGCGGGGCTCACGAGACGGACCCTCCCCGGCTGCGGCGACCGAAACTCTGCGGGGTCTCGCGGTCGACGGCGCCTCATATACCTGACCCGAGGGGCGGGCTTACTCCGTCCGTTCCCGCCTGCGATTGGTCCGCCGGCAAACCAGGCCGGCCCGCGAGCTTCGCCATTGGTCCGCTAAGGAATCCCACGGGGAAAGGCGAGCGTTTGCCTTCGGGGCCGAGAAGCTGCTGAGTTTCGTCCGAGTTTCCCAGCAGCGGCATTTCCTGCCCGGGGAGCGCGCGCGGGGGGGCTGTTTTGTAGAACTCGAGGGGTTCCTGGGAAGGGAGGGCGAGGGCGGAGCGCGGCTCACTCTCCCTCCCCCCGCTCCCCCTCTTGGCGGGGCGGCGAGTCAGCCAGGGGGATTTCACACTAGAAACCCCCGATGCCCACGTTCTTGGCAGGCGGGAAAAGGCTAAGCGGAGCCCGGGGGGGGTGTTAAAGGAGATCGCCCATGCAGACTCGGGAAACGCAACAGGCTGGGGGGGGGGAGGCTTCTGCTTGCAGGCGCCCTCTTCCTTCGGCCTTTCTCCCCTTTTGCCCAGGCACAGCGCTTCCCCCCCCCCGCGCAGAAATGTCCAGCTGGGCGAACCCGCCTCCCGCCCGTAGTGGGCGAGAGGTCGCGGCGGCCGAGCGACCCTGTTGCAGGGCGGCCGGTCACACGACGCGCGTTGCGTCACCGCTTTCTTTGGTCTTGTGATTCACGCGCAGCCGGAGAGGAAGGAGGCCCGTTTCTTCCCAGCGCTGGGCTCCCGAGGCGCGTGGACGTCCCGGCTCCCCGTCTGAGCCACGCCGGGAGAGTCCGGCTCGCGCGCCCTGTGCGAGGACGTCCACTGAGTCACCGTGCTCCGCGTGGACAGCCCGGCCTTTTCCCAGGGAGATCTGGCGCTCCGGAGGGGGAGAAGCTGGAGAGAAGCCGATAACACCCACTCGAGCTTCTGCAGAGGGATCGCACGCAGCTTGTCCTGAGAGGCCGGTGCTGCAGCCAGAGTGCCAGGAGACCCCGTAAGCTCTACCGGGAACGCGACTCTTGAATTGGACGAACACCCGCGCTTCCCTCAGCCCCCCTGGAGGCGAAGTGATCCCAGGGCACGAAGGAGGAACCCGGGTGTTTGTCTAGAGACTCTCACAGGGAGTGAGAGGACAAGTGAGGGGGACGCAACCAGGGTCTGTTTGCGGGTCTGCCGGTGCCCAAGTGTGCGCAGCCTCAGCCGAGGGGGCTTCAGTCCCAGAAACCCCTTGGAAGGCCAGACCTGAAACCCCTCAGGGCTCCTGGAGTGCTGAGAAAAAGTCACAAGGTCAACAAAAACAGACATGGGTGGTGCCGCTGTTGTTGTGACTCTTGTGCCTTTCCCAGCATCTGGGCAGGCAAGACCCAGCTCCCCCCCCGCTGCAAAAATCTCTGCTCCCAAGTTGGCCCCTTTCCTTGGTGACCCCTCTCTCAGGAGAGCAAATCCACCCCCCCCCCGGCAGCTTTTGCCCCCATCTGAGCCCACAGCCCTGGCATTTCAGTGCCCCCCAACACCTCTCCTTTCACACAGACTGGGTCAATCAGGTGGCAGTGCCCACCGAGGCCTCGTCCTGGAGCTCAGCACCCCCCTTTTGCAGTGGCTCTTGCTCCTGAGTTTTGGGAGCCCCTTGATCTGCTCCCCCCTTCCTATCAGCTGAGAGGAATCAGTGGGGAGGGGTGGGGGGTGAGGCTGTTGTCATTGTCTTCCGGCCACTCCTTGGCACAGCTCACTGCCACCTCTCTTTTGAAACTGCTGCAGTATCCGCTTTGGGCCCTTGTGTGTTTGTGTGCGTGTGTGTTTTGGAGGCAGCTGCCCCAATTCCACAGAAATGGGAGGAGGGAGGCCGAGCTGGCTGGGGAGAAAGCAGGCCAGCCAGATTCTGAAAGGTTGTTTACAGTTCACAGCTGGAGAACAACACAAAGAGCAGCTGGCTGCTGCCGCCTGCAGCCCAGATCTGGACTGGCGGCACCAGAGAGCAGGGGATTTCCATGGGAGACCTCTGCAAAATGTCATGTGAGGCTCTTGTGCCACCTCTGGAGTTTCCCCCAAGCCCATATAATTCCCCCCCCCCCCGTGCTTGGGGTGGAAACCAACACAGGTCTACCACAATAACACAGAACAGAGACTCTAGCATTCTGTTGGAAAACTAAATGACGCAACCCTCCTGGACACATGCCCTGCTCCTAGGAATACTGGGTTCTACCCTGCCTGCTGCCAATTTCTCCCCCCCCCGCCTGATGTTGTGACCCCTCCAGCCTATCTCTTCCCAAGGGGTCCCTCCTCACTTCCAGCCGTCTAGCGCTTGTGACCGCAGCTGCCCTTGGAGAAAGCAATGCAAAAGAAGCGACAGCAGGATTTCTCCATCCCTGTCTGAAGGCTTTGGGGCGGGGGGGGGGAGTGTCCTCTCCAGCAAAGCAAACCCACTAGCTCTCCCAACTCTGCTGTAGCCCCTTCCTCTGGGGAGCAAGACACCCGAGGGGGGCACCAGCTGTGGCCTGAGGAGCAAATGGCCTTCCCTCCAGACACCTGGCTTCCATCTTGCTCTCCACCGGGACACCAGGCTGAAGAACACTTGGGGGGGGGGAGTGGAGAGCCACCAGGGGGCCCTTCCTCCTCTTCCTCCCCCTTGCCCTTTGGGCTGCCCCTAATAACAGCTCCTGAATGGGGTGGCTGTGGAGGAAGAGGCAACTCTTTCTGGCTCAGATGCTCCCCCTCCGGATCCGGACTGAAAACAGACCATCCTATCAATGGTTTTTCTGCTGAAATGTCTTTAAAATACACAGGTGTCATAGTTTTATGTGGAAAGACCAGTTAATCTTTTATTTCTGGTCCTGTGGGAGAACTTTAAAGTCTACTAGGAGGAGGAGGGGGAGCATGAGAGCACCCATGGTATCAACCCCGCTGACCTTCCAGGTTTGGTGGCTCTTCTCCTCCACGGCTGAGGAGCCCGGGGGGGGGGGGTGGCAGGAGGCAGGAGAGCTCGGCCAGGTACCCTGCATGCCCCCTTGCTCTGAACTGGCCCCAGGGCCCCTCGGAGCGCCTCCGTTTGGGCAGGGGTTGCCAGACAGCAGCCTTTCAAGTGGGGCCCTTCCTCTCGGTGGTCCTCCGTTCAGGCAGGACCGTCTAGGGAACAAGGACGCTCTCCAGAATGGGCCTCTTGTGCCGCTGGCTCTGATTCATGTGGCGTTCCCGGTGACCTGAAGCCCCCTCCCCCCAGGTCTCTGCTGGCGGGAGAGCCGTCCCAATGGAGAAAGAGGGTGCCACGGTGCCAAGCTGCATCCGGAGCCAGCCCAGGAGGGCAACATCATGGCTGTTGGCCATGATGGGGGAGATGGGCACTAGGGCCCAAAGGCCACAGCCAAACCCTCCCCCCAGCCTCATTGGGGACAAACGGGCATTCATCTGTCTGTCATCTGTCTATCCATCTATCTAATTAATTTATAGCTGCACATCTCACAAGCAGATTACTTTGTGGAACAAAACTAAAATAAATGTCTAAAATCATGATTACGAACAATTATAAACATTTTAAAAACTATAAAAACAGCTGTTCCTCATTTCAAGAGAATTCCTCAGGAGTAAGTGAAGCTCGGTCAAGGGGGGGCACCCATTGGCAGTCTTTTGCAGGGGGTGGGGCTGGACCTCCTCTTTCAAACTCCCCCCCCCTTTGGCCACAGCCACTGACCGCCCCCTGCAGCTTCCGGGAGTCCCTTCCAGGCAAACAGGCGATTCTTTCGCTCCCGCCCAGGTGGCCGCCACAAGGGGAGAGGGGGGCGCAAGGGGGACAGTTGTCACGGCACAGCCCCCGCCCCCGAAAGCTTCTCCAGCGCGGGGAACAAAGTCTGCCAGCTGCGAGATCTTCGGAGTCCGGGGCGGCTTTCGGCGGCTGCGCAATGCCCGGTTTCCCATTGCTATAACGCCACCCCCTGCCTCTGGGCGGCGGGACCAGCCGGCTGTAGATGATCTGCCTGCTACTCTTATCATTCTGGGTTCGGGGCTGTTGGCTTTCCTAGGCTTGGGGGGCGGGAGAAGGCAAACTACGTTTCCCAGAGTTCCACGGGACAGTCACAAGGGCGCTTCCTTCCCGCCCCGCCTCGCTCATTTTCCTGGCTGAAGTCGAGCGCATTGTGCGCGTGCGCTTGCGCGTGCAGGCTCCGGGGAGCGGCTTGCGCGTGCAGCCCTGGCTCCTTCTCGTATCTCCCCCTCCCACATATCTCCCCCCTCCCCGCCCGCCTCCCTCCCCCCCTTGCAGGAGCTCGCCCTCGGAGCTGCCTGCGAAAGAGGGAGGCGCGAGTCCGCTCTGCATCCAAGCCCCTTTGGCCTTTTCCGGAAGGTGGAGTCGCGGCCCTCCAGTACGGGTGGGACGGGGGGGGGCTGCTTTCCACTTAGGAGGCTGACTCCAGAGCCCCCCGCCCAAGACGTCCCCCTTTCTTCATCCACGCGGGTGCGAGGTTTTGTAAACCTAAAGCTGCAATGGAGGGGGGTGCCCTGCAAATCGTGGCTGCGGAAGGGTCGTCGAGGGCAGCCTGGTTGCGCGTGGGTCCCGTGGCGCCGCCCCTCCCACTATCGGGCTTCCTCCTTGCAGTCAGTCTAGTGGCTTCCGAGGGGCGGCGATCCCCCTCCTTGGGAAAGTGGGGGGGTCTCGTTTCCCGGGGCCCCCGGAGGCGGCAGGGACGAGTTTTCCACGGAGCCCGAGGGAGGGGGAGGAGCGGCTTCAGCACCACGGCCAGCGCCCGTCCTCCTCGCGCGCCTCTCCTACGCCGCCGCCGCCGCCGGGCTCCGGAGGGGTCGCACCGGGCGGGGGCCGCACGGCTGCAGGGCCGCGCAAGGAAGGGCCGGAGGGCCGCCCACGGAGCGTGGCTGGCGGGAGTGACTGGCCGCGCCACCGCTCCCCCTCCGAAGATGGAAAGGCTTTTCCAGCCGCCTTTAACGGCGAACCCTTCTCGGCAGCCTTGAAGGAACTGAGCGAATCAGCGCAGTTCTGCTCTCGGGGACGGGAGAGGGGCGCAGTCGCTCTCCAAGGACGGCCGCCCCTAGCTGGCTCCGCTCCGCAGGCCCCTCGGAAGGCAGCTGAGCCCCGGCTCCCTTCTCTGGTCTTCCCTGGTGGGCGGGGGCGGTTGAAGAGAGCCCCAAGAGGACGGCTCCCGCGCCTTTCGGTTCTGGTCGCCGTTTGATTGATTTAGTTGCTGTTCGTACCGCGCCTTGTTTTCTATGTTGTTGATTCTTATGTGATTGCTTCAGTTGGGCAATTAATGCTGGAACCAAAGCAGCCTCCCTCCCTTTGACTATGTCCGGGGAAGGACTTCCCCTGCCCGGGAAGGAAGCCGGTTCTTGCCCCAAAGAGGGTCTTCCTGACAGCCTTCAATAAAATATGTCCCGATTTAAACTGCTTCTTGTCTGGCTCCTGGAACACCGTTTGGCTTTATGGAGGAGAGCTACTTCCCTCCCTGCAGTTTCAATATATTCAGCCCCTCCAAGACTTCCGTGTCTTCAGTTGCCCACCTGGTTGTTCTCTACGCGCATTCAGGGGGATCTCGGCGCCTGTTCCGGCTCAGAAGCCTGCCAAGCTCCATGGTGGCAGTTCCTCGTCAGCCACCGCTGTCTCCCCAAAATGGGTGGGGATCCACTTCGGGACCCAGGGCTTGGAATAAGAGACCGGTAAGCCTCACAAGCCTCTTTTGTATCACCCTCAAGAAAACCAGGGGGCCCTCCCCTCCCCAAGCTATTGGCTTCATTGCCAGAATAACGGAATGGGAAGGGACCTTGGAGATCTTCCAGTCCATCCCCCTCCTTGAGCGGTAAACCCTCTACCATTTCAGACAAATGGTTCTTTTTGCAACACTCCGGTGTTGGAGCACCCACAAGATCTGAAGGCAAGCCCTTCCACCAATTGTTCTCAGTGTCGGCACATTTCTCCTGAGCTCCAGGTGGCTTCTCCCCTTGTTCAGTTTCCATCCGTTGCTTCTTGTCCTGCCTTCAGGAGATTTGGAGAATGGCTTGACCCCCCCCCCCAGATACTGGAAGGCTGCTATCATGTCACCCCTGGACATGCCCAATTCCTGAAACTGTTCTTTATATCGTTTAGCCTCCAGTCCCGATCGCCCTTGTTGCTCTTCTCTGCACCCTTTCCAGAGTCTCAGCGTCTTTTCAAATCACGGAGACCAAAACTGGATGCAGAATTCCAAGCGGGGCCTTACCAGGGCCTTACAGAGTGGCACCAACACTTCACATCATATCTTGATTCTATCCCTGTATAGAATGTGTAGAATGCCCGGGGGGAGGGGCTCCTCCTGGGCCGGGGCCCTCCTCCAGCAGCATTTCTGCAGCCAAAGTGCCAGCTGTGCTGCATCAGGGCCCGTTACACAACCTAGCAGATTTCCCAAGGCTGCAGTCAGGTGACGTGTGAGAGCAACGGACGCTTGCAACCGCTGCTCTCAGCTGCCTGCAAGGAGGCTGGGCAGAAAGGTCACCGCATGCTTGTAACATGTATTTATTTATTTATGAGACTTATATACCGCTTTAAATGCAAGCACTCTCTAAGCGGTGTATACCAGTAAGCAATGTATATATATATTTACGTTGCCCCCAACAATCTGGGTCCTCATTTTACCTACCCTGGAAGGATGGAAGGCTGAGTCAACCTTGAGCCGGTGGGATTTGAACTGCTGAACACAGTCAGCTAAAGTGGCCTGCAGTACTGCACTCTAACTGCTGTGCCACCTCGGCCCATGGTTTTCTGTGCGTGTTTGTGCATATGTGGTGTGAACACAGCCAACTGGGTTATCTGCGCTCTGGAAAACAGCAAGCAAGCCTTTCAGGCTGCCAACACAGAGAAGCCCCCCTGGTCCCCTGAGAAGCAGTCCCCCCCCTTGCCTTTGCAGAGGCCCTCTGCGCCTCCTGCCCACACCTAAGGAGATGGGAGAGAAAAGGAGACCACAGGGAATCTGGGCACAAAATGCAGAAGGCAGTCAAAGGGAAGCTCCCCAGGGACGGGGGGGGGGGGCGATTCAGGCTTCAGGGTGTCCTGAGCTACCATCTGCCCTTCGCCTGGGGAGGTCTCTGTTCTCAGGTGAAGGCAAGCCACAGACTCTGAAGGGCACCTTTGCACGCTCTACTCATCACCTCTGCTCTTCCCCCGACCCTGGATTGCCACATTTGCAGAGGGAGGGAGGGAGCTGCTTTCTGCCCCATCCATCTTCTCCTTCAAGAGGAGGCTGGCCTTCTTGGGCACAGGGCCAGGGATGGCAAAGCCACCTTCCGGGGAAGTGGCTGGTGCGGGAGAGAAAGGGAGGAACAAGGAGCCTCTGCACGGGGGCAAAGCAGCCTCTCCTGCAGAGGCACCCAGCGGGAGGCATCTGCTTCCCTTGAAGGGAAGGCCCATAGAGACACGGGCCGGAGACCAAGCCCCTTGCCCCTCTCCCAGCCAAAGAACCAGCGTGGCCACTGGGTTTACAAGAGCGAGTTTATTTCTCTTTCAGGCGTAGGGGGGCTCTCGGCCCTGCGGCATCTGCCCCCCATGCCTTCGGAGCAGCAGCAGCAGCACCAGCAATCCCAGGCCCAGCGCCACAACCAGCCCTGCCGCCAGACACAGCCCGTCCTCCCATCGCAAGGAGCCCTCCAGGGCAAGCGCTCCGGAACCTGTGGGGGAAAGAATGTGCCGGGCAGGGGTCTCAGATAGCCCAAGTTGAGTTGGGGGGGGGTCTTCGTTCTGGGCAGTCTCACGCTTGGGGCACAGTCTGCACAATCTGTCCTCCAAAAGGGGCTCCGGGTAGGAGGAATTGGTGCTGCTCCTGAAGGTCACCGGCCAGCAGCCCACAGGGTCAAGGGTGGGAGGACACATCGTCTGGGGCCCACGGTGTCCCCCTTCATGGTGCTCGTGTGCGGACACGTGTGTGGCAGAGATGTCTGGGATTCGAGACCACGCGATGCAGCCAAACACACGAGGTGACCCCCCCCCCAGGCCTCTCCCCTCAATACCTTCCGGGCGGGAGGCCTGCACGGGGAGGCCGAAGAAGTCCACCGGCCCAGCGGAAGCGAGCATCAGCGCCTGTCCTGCCTCTGATGGAGCTCCTTCCCGGGCATCTCTCCGGCCTGGCAGAAAAGGAGGGGCATGAGCACCGCAGTGCGGTCCCCACAGCTTCTCCCCCCCACCCCCCGCGGAGGGTCACCCTCCACAGCCACCAACTCACGTCTGCCCTGCAGGCCAGCCTCACAGCGGATGTCGCAGGGCTCCTGGGCAGAGGGCGCGCAGGTGGAAGCGCTGCAGTGGAAGTAGATCTGTGGGGAAGGGCGCAGAGGTCAGGAGCAGCGGGAGGGAGAGCCTCACCCCACATGCAAGGCCCACAGCTCATCGACTGGGGGAAAACGGTCCCCCCAAAGTCTGAACTATCTCCCTTCAGGAGGAGGGATTACGGCTCTGGGTGGGAGACGGTGCCTCTGAGAATGCTCAGCGGCACCGAGTCCAGGATAGGCTGTTCAGAATTAGAACTCAGGACAGGAGGAGACCTCGTCCTGCTCTGCTCTGATGTGAGCAACAGGACCGGAACCCTGCCAGGCAGCCCCCACCCGGGGCAGCCGCCCAAGCCTACCGGGCCGCTGAGCATGCGCCGAGAGTCCGCGCCCACAAAGGCGAAGGTCCTGACCACGAAGCGCTGGTGGTGGGAGGGGAAGGGCAGCCCCGCATCCCACTGGAGGGGCACCAGCTGGGCCTGGTAGTTGTCTCCTTGAGCGGGGCACCTGGAGGGCAGACCGGGGAGCCCGGCGTCACTGGCAGCCCCTGCCTTGGGGAGAGAACCGAGCTTCGAGTTGTGACTGCTGCAGAGGGAAACCGGGCAGAGCTGAGGGGCCGGAATTCCCACTTCCGGGCCAGGGAGGGGTTTGGGCTGCCCCCCACCATGAAGCACTTGGCAACCAGCCAATTCTGTGGGACTCTCAATTTCTGAACCAGGGTAACGGCCACTCCTCCACCAGCAGACGGAGGAGGGCGGCAGGCTCCTCCCAGGGGGGCGGCAGGCTGCCCCTCCCAGACTCTGGGTCGATTCTCCTCCCAGCAAGGTAGGAAATTGGAAGCTCTGCTTCTGCCCCACTTTGGGAGAGAGATGGGCGGCATATAAATGGAAAGAAATGCTGGGCCCCACAGAATCAAGGGGGCTGGGCGGCCCAGCAGTTCTCTCTGGTCAAGCGCCAGCCAGAGACCGGAGGAGGCAGCCAAGCCCTCCATGGGGCCAGGCAAACCGGTTGGTCAAGGCACATTCCCCCCAGGCCTGCCCCCCTCCCCCCAGATCCAAGTCACAGACCCATTCTGCAGAAGGGGCCACTGAGGTGCCCGGCGGGGGCTGGTGCCCGGAGTGGCCCAACATTCGTGGAGGAGCAGAACCAGCGCCGGGTCCTTAATTCCGAGGAGCCGGACCTCAAGGTGAATGGGGTCACGCAGGAGCTTCGCCACTGGGAAGTCCAGAGCCCCGTAGAAGGAGGAGTAGGTCTCGTCTGTGGAGGAGGGAGGGAGGGAGGAAGGGAGGCCTCTGAAGTGGGGCTGCCCCAGAGGGACACAGCAGGCAGGCTCTCCTCCGGGGGGGGGGGCCCTGGCTCCCAAGGCACCCACCTCGAGCGACCCGCATGTCCATGGCGAGGCCCCCCCGCTGGGTGATGGCAGCCAGAAGAGGAGGAGAGGTCACCACCAGGACACTCACAGGGAGGGGCTTCTGGGCAGAGTAGCTGCAGCGGATGGTCAGTCTGCAAGAGAGCCCGGGGGTGTGTGAGGGGGGGCTTTTCTTAGCTCCTCCTCTGGCTGGGGCTTGTGTGGCCGCTGCTGCCGGATCCCCTGGGGGGCACCAGTGAAACCATGGAGGCAGAAGGTATTCCTGAGGTCATCAAGGCCCACCCCCTTCTCTGCCTGGGGGGAGGCAGCAAGCAGAGGCAGGAGGAGGCCCAGGGCTGCCCAGCCTGCTGGCCTGAGGCCCCGTCCACCTTCCTGGGAGGGGGCCAAGCACCAGGGCTCGGAGGGCCAGGCAGGCAGGCAGGCAGGGGGCTGCAGGGGGCCTCCAGAGGGCAGTTGCCTCTTCTCCAGAGCTAGTTTTTGGCAACCTTCCGTAAGTGAAAGACTGGGACCCCCCCTCCATCTCAGGGGTGGGGGTCTTGGCCCTGGCCCTCTGGCTCCCCCCCTTCCTTCCCCTCTCCCAGCCTCCTGCTGGCCAGGAGGGACCTTCACCTGAAGAAGCCGCTGTCCCGGGTGACGGAGCCTGAAGAGGTGTGGAGGGTCCATCTCTCTGCCGAGAGCTCATTCTCGTAAATCTGCTGGCCTCCCACCTCCTGGCAGAGAAAGGGCTGGCTGAGGGGAGGCCTTCCCTCCCTCCCTCTGTTCCCTCCGTTCCCTCCCTCCCTCCCTTCCTTCCCTTCTCCCTCCCTCCGTTCCCTCCCTTTCCTTCCTTCCTTCCTTCCTTCCTTCCTTCCTTCCTTCCTTCCTTCCTTCCTTCCTTCCTTCCTTCCTTCCTTCCCTTCTCCCTCCCTCCCTCCCTTCCCTTCTCTCCTCCCTCCCTCCCTTCCCTCCCTTTCCTTCCTTCCTTCCTTCCTTCTCTTCCCTTCTCCCTCCCTTCCTTCCTTCCTTCCTTCCTTCCTTCCTTCCTTCCTTCCTTCCTTCCTTCCTTCCTTCCTTCCTTCCCTTCCCTTCCCTTCCCTTCCCTTCCCTTCCCCCTCCCCTCCCTCCCTCCCTCCCTCCCTCCTTCCCTTCCCTTCCCTTCCCTTCCCAGGGCCTTTCTGCTCTAGGGCCCGTTTTTATGGGGGGGGGCCCTTCAGGCAGACATTTGCAGGTGTGGAAAATGGTTAAACATTTTGGAGCAATGTTAATGGGGGGCGGGTTCCCTGGCCTGCAAGGGAGGCAGACTAACTATTTTAAACTACAGTATAATTCTTCTTCTCTCTTTGACCCGTCCATTTTAACACTCAAAGAGGAATCAGGGCCCAGCCATCATGGAGAAGCCGCGAGACCCCTAGGGTCCGACCTCTCTCAGCCCCGGGAGTAGGCTTGGTGACCCCCAGCCAGCCAGCCTCTGCCAGGCCCCCCACCTCACAGGGCTGTTGTTGTCACACCCTCCCCACTGACCTTGAAGATCGTCCCACATGCGGAAAGTGGGAAGCTGAACACGACAAACGCTTCGTTCCTGAGCAGGGGGCCACAGGGCCCCCCCCGAGGGCCCAGCAGGTGCAATGAGTCCAAGCGCAGGGGCGGCACCACGGCGTCTCTGGAGACGGCCAGGGAGAAGGAGCCCTCCGGGGTGCAGCGAGCCGTCACTGTGCAGGGGGGAGGGGTCTGCTGGGTCAAAGTTCAGGGTGCCCCCTTTCCTCCCAACCCTGGCCTAGAAGGGCCGTGGGCAGGACAGAGGCGCCCCCCCAAAAGACAGAAGGGGAAGCCAGCCATGGGGTCTCCCCCCCCAGTCACCCGGGTGGGTCAGGTCCCTCCTCCTCACCCACTCTGCTTCTCTCGGGGCGGCTTTGCCTCCTCAGAGCCCCTTCCTCGTCCTGGGCACGGCAGGGGGTGATCAGAGGGTGCCCTCCCAGGAGGGGAGTGCCCCCCACCCCCGATGCCGAGAGAATAGAAGCCCACTGACCCCTCCCCCACCTTCAGAAGGAGGGGCCATTCAGCTCTGCTTTCCGCTCACCAGCCACCCTTTGGGGGCCCTCAGAACAGCTCAGGGCCCACATGACGCCCTCTGCCACCCCAATAGAGGGAAAAAACTGGGGCTGCCAAGCCCCCCCAGACAGACTCGCCTTTTCTTGGAGCAGCCATGCAGAACAGCCGAGCCCTCCCCAGACGGGTCCAAAGGCGCCAGATGGCAGAACCAGCGGCAACCGCTCCCATGTGACTCAGACCAGAAGGCGGTCACTCACCCCAAGCCCCCCAAAATAGACGTGGGGGTCCGCAAAGGGACTTGGGAGCACAGAGACTCCCAGGAGCCCTTCTCTGGCCAAGCGAGCCCCCCCCCGCCTCCCTCCTTCCCTCTGGCCCCGGGGGTCTGCCGGCTCACCTGCCTTGCCGTAGTAGCAGGGGGTCACCCTGTCCTGGGGGTCGAAGCAGCAGCCCAAGTGGGAGCAGCGGCCATGGCTGAGCCGATGGGAACTGCAGGGAAGGCGGTCCGCCAGCTGCACCGCTGAGCACCGGCTGCGGCTGGGGGGGTCCAGGACTGGGGGGGGGAGAGGGCAGCCGTGGGGCACCCACAGCAAACTCACAACTGCTCAGGAGGACCCCAGGCCTCTCCGCTTCTCCTGCAGTGGCGTTGGGAAGCTCTCGCTTGGAGGCCCCAGGCCCTCTCTGCAGAGGCCAGCCCGAGCTCAGGACAGGCCCCTGGGGACCCCCAAGCAGTCTGGCTGGCTGTTGCCCTCCCCCCCCCCCCCGCTTGGCATCCCACATCTGACAGCTGCTGGTGGGCCTTTTGTAGCCTTCCCCAGTAGACTCCTCAGCCCGCCCCAATGGCTGCACCCCTTGGGGAGGCTGTGCTGCTGAGGCCCCCCTCCCAACTTCCCTGGGCTGCGCTGGGAAGTGCTCCTTGGGGGACCCTGCCGGGGGCTCACCCAGGGCCCCCAACCTTCCTTGCTCAAAGCCAAAAAGGGCCCCTAGCTGAAGGGAACACAGAGGCTGGGTCAGTGAGGCCCCAGAGCCCAGCCCCAGGGGCCCCAGGAAAGAGCAGGGAGACCCCAGAGTGGAGACCGGCCGGGCCAGGAGCAACCAGGGTGAGTCTCTCGGGAACCGCCTCGTTTGTGTCCTGGAGGGACCCTGAGCCAGCACCCTGATTTCCCACGGTGGATTTGAATTTGGGGTTCCTCGGAGGCAGGAGACCCTCCCAGCTCCCCCGGCTGCCTCAGCACCCACCTCCAGGCAGCCCCACTGCAGCCTGCGGCTCCCACCCCTTCTCAACGGGGGCCGGCTTGGCACTAGAAGCCATCAGGAGCGCCAGGAGTGTGAGGGAAGCCATGCCAGTCGGCATCTGCCTGGCAGGAGGCAGGGAGGGGTCTGGGCCCCTCCAGTTGCCAGGGCCAGGGTGGGCTTCTCCCATGTCAACAGCACCTCTTTGTGACCTCACCTCCCCTCCTGGCCTGCAGCAGCTTTGGGCACAAGGGCAGTGGGGCAGGAAGCTCCTGGGGGCCCCTTCCACTCAAGAGACCAGGAGGGAGCCCCCCTTCCTCACTGGCTGCAGGCGGGCCATCCCTGGCTTGCATCCACGGGAGCCTGGCCTCTCCCCATGGGGGGGGGGGTCAGCAGCCCTGGCCTCTGAGGAAGGCAGCCTTCCTCTCCTCTCTCCCCAGGGGTGACCTGGGCAGAAGTGGGGTCTTCCCCTTTGGTCTGGGCTTTAAGGGAACAACACGCAACCCCATTGTTGAAGCATTATAAGAGGATTCTGCTTAGAACAGGGGTCTTTAAACTTGGCCCTTTGATGACTTGTGGACTTCATCTCCCAGAATTCCTCAGCCAGGCACATGTGCCTGGCTGAGGAATTCTGGGAGATGAAGTCCACAAGTCATCAAAGGGCCAAGTTTGAAGACCCCTGGCTTAGAAACTGCACAGCCCCCTCAGGCGGAGGAACATCCCAGGGGCAGCCCCCACCCCCAAAAGCTGTCATTTCAGCTGGTGGCTAATGCACTGGAGCAGCACGTGGCCCTGAAGATGGGGAGCTACAGGGGCCCCCACCCCGCAGTCCCCACGGAAAAGCCCCCCCCTCGACTACCTAAACGTGGCTCTGGGCACCTCAGCTCCTCCTTGTAGGTGGTCTTCCGTCCATCTGGCCTGACGCCTTCGATCTGTACAGTGGTCCGATAGCTCCTGTCCTGGTGGAGGGGGAGGAGCCTGCAGTCACCTCAGCCCACCTAAAAACTTCTCCTGCCCCCCCCACCTTTGGGGTCACAGTGCTGGCTTGGGGGAGCCTTCCTGGGGCCAATGAGGGGGCCTCACTCTGCCCACCAAGGATGTCCCCCCAGAAAGGAGATCCTGAAATCTCCTTTCTGGGGGGTCCAGAAGGCATCCTGAGCACCCCAGGCAGAGGTTGCGACAAAGGGCAGCCCAGCAGGTAGTTCCACTGGTTAATTGTCCTCACTGTCAGGAAATTTATCCTTAATTCTTCTCTCCTTGATTAGTTTCCATCCGTTGCTTCTTGTCCTGCCTACCGGTGCATTGGAGAATAGCTTTGACTCCCTCTTCTTTGGGGCAGCCCCTGAGATACTAGAAGACTGCTATCCTGTCCCCCCTCGTCCTTCTCTTCATTAAACTAGACATCCCCAATTCCAGCAACCGTTCTTTATATGTTTTAGCCTCCAGTCCCCTGATCATCTTTGTTGCTCTTCTCTGCACTCTTTCTAGAGTCTCAACATCTTTTTTACATCGTGGTGACCAAAACTGGATGCAAGATTCCAGGTGTGGCCATACCAAGGCCTTGTAAAGTGGAATTAACAGTTCAGGTGATCTTGATTCTGTCCCTCTGCTAATGAAGCCCAGGATGTTTTGGCGACTGCTTCACACGGCTGGCTCCTATTCAAGGGATCGTCTGCTGGGACTCCGAGATCCCTCTTGCAATCAATGCAGCCCACAGCTCCGTCGGTCTTCCCTGCATCCTGCCCAGTGCCCAAGGTGCCACTTCAATCTCCCCTGGTCAGCAGGTCCAATGGCCAGGGCTGCCTGGATGGACTGTCTGGGATTCCGGGCTAAGAAAGGCTGTGGGGAAGAGCCGTCACAGCAGACCGGAAGACTTGGGCATGGCAGCCCTGCCAAGGTTTCTGCCCTCCCTGGGCATTGCGAGGTGTAGCTGGGTGGGAAGAGGGGGCCAGCGGAGCCCACTCCCCCCTCTCCCCCCGTGCCACGAGCCCGATTCTTACCTGCGCCTGGGTGTAGCATCCGTCAAAGGCTGTCTCTATTGCCACGGAGCCGTCTGGCTGAGAGGTCACTGATGTCCCACAGGCGGAGTCATTCCTCAGCAGGCGGGGGGTCCCGGCAGGATCTGGGGGGATGAAGCGGCAGAGTGGCAGAACTGGGAGCCTGGGCCCCTCCCATCAGCCCTGCAAGGCGGGCCAGGTCAGGAGCAGAGGTGGTCTGGGGACCCCGGCAACAGGGGCAGCAGCTGGAAAGCCCGATCTGTTTTATTTATTTATTTATTTAATTTATGAGACTTATATACCGCTTTAAGTGCAAGCACTCTCTAAGCGGTGTACACCAGTAAGCAATGTATATATATATATTTACATTGCCCCCAACAATCTGGGTCCTCATTTTACCTACCCCGGAAGGATGGAAGGCTGAGTCAACCTTGAGCCGGTGAGATTTGAACCGCTGACCTGCTGAACACAGTCAGCTAAAGTGGCCTGCAGTACTGCACGCTAACTGCTGCGCCACCTCAGCTCAGTTTTCCCTGCCAGCCTCTTAAAGTGCTTTCCCCAACCCTGGGAATATTATCCAAAATTGGGTAAAAGTGGATTTTCTTTGGGCAATGACACATGGCTCCATTATGCATCACAACAGGGACGTTTAAACGGGCTGGCCAGGGGTCCTAAAATATATTCTCCCCACTCTAAGAGTACGAATGCTACTCTCCCAAAGTATTCCCAGGGAAGACAAAAATCCATGGAAATTACTGATGGTTTACTTATTTATTTAGCATACGGCATATCATACGTGGACTTGCAATGACTACTTTGTTACTATTAGTAACAAAAATTAATAATGGTAATTTGTTGAGATGACATAAAGATCATTCAGTGAGATTGTTTCTGCAATACAGGTATAGTCCTCCAGTTACAACAGCGTGTTTGGTGACCATTCCAAGTTACGACGGTGCTGAAGGGAGGGACTTGCACCCGGCCCTCGATAAGACTTTCTGAAGAGCAGCTGGGGAGCCCCGGCTTAAAGGGTTCGGGGGCGTCCCTTGAAGCGTCTTGCTGGCGTCTCTTCCCCCCCAGTTGTGTTTGGGCAGCTGCAGCCCCCAGACTCAGGGCCACCTACACCCCCCTTTGTTTATTTCTATCCACAATGGCCTCTTGCGCCCCCCCAACCCCCTTGACTTGGCAGGAGGGGGGAAATCTCCAGAAGCCTTGGCCCCTTCTCAAGGACAGTGTGGTTGTGGCCAATCTCGGCCAGCTGCATCCGTACCACCGCACCATCTGAAATTGGAAGGAAGGCGAATCCTATCCCGCATTTTGATCTGCCTTAATTTGGAAGACCCCCGCCCGCAAGCCATTATTTCTGCAAACCGTAGTCTAGGCCACGAAGGTTAGCGTGATCAGCACACGGCTGGCAAGAAACAAAAACGGCCCCCGGATTGTGAAGGAGTGGGAGAAAACCTGCCCATCTGGTTCGGGGTGGGGAACCTTGGCCCTGTTGTGACATGTGGACTTCAACTCCCAGCATCGCTGGCTGAGGAATTCTGGGAATGGAAGTCCACATGTCATCAAAGGGCCAAGTTTGAAGACCCCTGACCCAGATGGGCAGGTTTTCTCTGGCTGCTGCTGCTGCTGCTGTCCTCGCCATCCCCCCTTTGCTTGTAAGTGGGGAGCGGACCCCAGGCCTTCTCAGGCTGCCTGCCCTAGGAAAGCCCAGCTGAGGCTGTGCCGGGGGGGGGGAGCTGCCAAGACCCCCAGGCCTGTTTGGCCTGGGGCTTCCTCAAGCAGGAGCCTCTCCCCCCGTGAAAACCAGAGAGAGCAGGCGACTTGTGAGAATGGGCATGTGCAAGCCCCCCCCCCAACGCATAAGAGAGTCAGATCTGCACAAGCAGACTGTGGTTCCAATAAAGGGGAACCTTGGCAGCTCAGGGTTGAACCGAGGGGTCCCTGGTGCTCTCCCAGGCTGCTTCCTTGCAGACCTTCCATGACCCAAACTAGATAACATCATCAGTGCCAGTCAGGAGTGGAGTTTTTCCGTTATGTAACCCCAAGGACGGACACACACACAAAGGACATCCCCCCCCCCCGGGGACTTTCTGTCTTCCTTCCTCCCTACTGCTCAGGGACAATCTTCCTGCAAAAATCAGACTTTAAAAAATATCAGCAGAAAAGTTTCAGAATATGCAAAAGCTGCCAGTTAAGAACATTTAAATGATAGATGCTAACAATATTTTTAATGTTTAAAACAGTTGCAAAAGGTCGCCTGGCACCTTGGTTGGTCAACTGCCTTAAAGGAGCAAAAGGCCCCAGTGAGGGAGGGGGCAGAAGAGCAGCTTTGCCCCCAGAAGTGCCCAGGGTGAGCACAGCTACTTGGGCAGAGGAAGCCCCCCCCACCAGCCCCCTCCTCCCCAAGCTGGCGCAAGGCCAACTTCCCTGCCCACAGCTGGGAGGGCTCAGAAGGCTCCCCCTCACACTCAGCCCCCCCCTTATTCCTTGGGGCTCAGTCCCGTCTCGAGGCTCTGTGCCACTGACCAAGAAGCCGGATGACCGAGGAAGCCACTCTGGCCCTGGGCGTCAGCAGGATCCGCATGCAGCCCCCCTGGCAGCTCTGCAAAGCAGCCCCCCAGAAGCCTGCCTCCTGGCACAGGCCCACCTGCAAGGCCCAGGAGAGGAGGACGAGCACCACAAGAGCCATCCGGAGTCAAAAGGGAGGGTGTCACTTCCTCCCCAGCTAGGCTTCCAGGTGCTGACAAGTGGCTAGTCCTCAAAGAGGTTTTTATAGCCCTGGGGGAGGTTGGAAGTCCCAAGCACCTGGGAGGGAGGGAGGAGGGGGAGGGCTGTGCTGCAGATCAAGGCTGCAGTCCCTTTGCAGGGAGACTGGGAGTCCGGGAACGGCGAGGGGGGGGGTGAGGAGGAGCTAGGAGGGCCAGCCATCCCCTCTCGCAGCCCCCCCCCCGCGGTTCTTCTCTTGATTGCCCGATGTTGGCTTTATAGCTCGCTTAGTGGCGGGGCGGGATTCCTTTATTGACCGAAAAGTACTCTGTACTAATCCGAGAGAAAAAAAGCTCCCTGCACGAAAGACAGCCTGTGCTGGCCAGGAGCAACCTTTCTGCAAACGGTGTTTCGAGTGGGCACTTTTAAAAACTCCTTAGTTGTTCTCGGGGAAAACACTCTGTGCGTGTTCAGAGGGAAAAGGCTTTGCACAGGGTCTCCCCACCCCGGGCGGAGATCGGGAGGAGAGGTCTCTCCCTGAGGTTACAATCGCCCCAGGGGACCCAAGCCGGGGCAGGGGGATTTACTGCAGGCCCCAGGGAGAAACTCTGCACATGCACAGAGGGAGCCCTCCGATCCAGATCCCTCCTCCAAACTGGAAAAAGGCACCGCAGACGCGCTCCTTCTTTCGGAATCCGCAGAGAGCCCTCGACAGCGACACCAGCAGCTCAGTCCTTTTGTGCGCTTCCCCGCTTCCCCGCCGGGACTCGCCAACATCAGCACCGCGCTCTGCCCGCGGTCAGAGGCTCGCTTCGCTCCCCCCCCCCCATCGCGACTTTACACCGCCCTGCCAGTGGCGGCCCCGCCCACTTGCCCCTCTCGCCCGCTGATTGGCGGGTGGCAACACAGGGGGCGTGGCCCGTGCGAGGGCGCTGGCGGTGTCCGGCGGGTGGGCGTGGCCAACGGACGCCTCTGAGGCGCGAACCAAGATGGCGGCGGCGGTGGCGGCCGGAGGAGGCGGCGGCGTCCGGAGCGCCCTCTCCATGGCCTCCGCCGCGGCTGCTGACCCCGTTCCGCCGGCGCCTCCCCCGGGGCGCTTCTCGCTGGTGGTGATCTTCGGCGCCGGCGTCGGCATCCGGCCGGGGCTGCGCAGGGCGGTGCTGACGGCCGTCAGAGCCGGTGAGGGGGCGCCGGAACTGGGGGGAGGGGGAAGGGGGGCTTCGGAGTCGAGGTGCCCTTCCGCCGCCCTCCCGCAACAAACCCCGCCAGGGAGGCCGGAGGAGGAGCGGTCCCGGGGGGAGGGGAGCAGCCGGACCCCCCCACGCGGCCTGGGGGGGCGGAGGCGGGGCGGGGCTGCCCCGGGGGGCCCTTGGGGGGGTTCAGGAGGAGAGCCTGCCTGGGCTGCGAGGGGTGGGGGCTTCCGGGGGGGTCGGCAGACGGACGCTCTCTTCCCTCCCGGCGACGGGGGGGCCCGACGGGGGAGGAGGCGAGCGTGGAGCGGGGGGGCTGAGGATCCGGGGGGGGCGCCAGTTCAGCGCTGGGGGTGGGGGCAAGGCCAGAGAAGGACCCCCTCCCCGGCTGCCCCCCCCCGCCTCGGTCCCAGGGGAGCTTTGCAGCGGCTGGGAAAGGGGGGAGGGGAGGTTCCTTGCGAGAGGATGTCCCCCCGGAGAAGAGGGGGGGCGTCTTGGGGGGCCTTCCGGCGGAGCAGCCGGGGTCACCCGAGGGGAGCCGGGCCGGGGGGGGGGGGCTGCGGGGGGCTGCCAGGCCGGAGGGGGCGCCTGGACGCTGGAGAAGCGCCCGACTTTCAGGCTGGGGCCACCCCGAAGGCGGCGCGATTCGTGTGGCTCTGCTGGTGCTTTTGCCCGGGCGGTCCGGGCATCTGGGGGTCTCTGGGGTCGCTCCTTTCGTGGCCTTTGGGGTGTCTATGACCGTCAGAGCCGGGGCGGGGGCTGTGGCCGATCTAAAGGGTCTCCTGAAGGCAGACCCCAGTGCCGAGCGCCCCAGGATGGCTGCTGCGGGGATTTGGGGTCTGCCCGGTTCCCCCCTCCTTTGGCCAGAGGCAGAGGGGCCACCAGCATCTCTGGGGAGGAGAGGAGAGGCAGCTTAGAAGGGGGCAGGGGCTCTGGGGGGGGGGCTGGGACATGGAGGAGGAGGAGGCCCGGCTGGGTTTCCTGCAAGGGAAGCAAGCTGGACGTGGAGCAGAAAGGGCAGCTGATGCCAGAGGAAGTTGAGGTCAGCACTGCCCTGGCCATTCCTGCCTGATCTCATCCCTGCCTGATGTGTGGATATCCCAAGGCCTGGGCCTGAGCGGCGGGGGGGGGGGGAGAGAATGGAAAGCCCAGCCTGGCCTTCGACTCCCTTCCGGCCTCGGATGTCCCAACATCCCTGTTTCCTGGGGGGAGAAGGCTGCCGGGGTGGCCTTTCTTGGCCATGGGATGTGTGTGTGTGCTGGAAGCGGTTGCTTTCTCTCTTTATTTTTTTTAGAAGAAGAGCCACCTGATTTTGGAGCATTTGGGTGGGGGAAGGAGAGGCCGTGCGTTGTGCAGGACTTCTCCAAGGGAAGGCCCACTGAGCATACGGGGCTCCTCGGCGTGTTGGGGGAGGCTGCTTCTGCTCTTGGGGCTGCCCTGGCCGTTTCTCGACTTTCCCCGTTGGTGGCAGCTCCTTGCCCCGACAGGCCACTCCGCTGCTGTAGCAGTTGGGGAAGTCAGACGGGGAAGAGGGGAGCACCAAGGCCTCGGTGTTTGTTGGGATGGCTACTTGGCCTTGAAGCAGGGGTCTGCTCTGGCCTCCCGGAGAGTCCCAGCTTCAGCACAAAAGCAGCCCCTTCCTCCCGGGGTCCCAGCCCGGCAGCAGAAAGAGGGGGACGGTCCCAGCTAAGCGAAACCAAAATAAGCGGCAGGGCGGTTCCTGGAGGAGAGCCTGGCAACACCTTTGCTCCTGGGATTGTTTTCAGACGGCAAATTGCTCCCAATTGCTGCTTTCCTGCCCCGGGGAGAAGGTGGTTTCCCTGCGCTGGAAGGCTGCTTTTGTTTTCCCTCTGCACCTGAGTCACCTTGGCAAGGTGCGAGTGGCCGGGAGCCAAGGCCGGGTGCGCACCTGTTGGGGTGCACCTCTTCTGCGGAGGGGATGGGAGCCCCGCTGTCGCCTCTCGCCAGGGAGATGCCGCCTGTTGTGGCTGCTCTGTGGCTTCCGGTTCTCCTCTGGACTTGGCAGGGCCTTGTTTTCCATTTGCCGAAGAAGAAGCGGGAGGATTGCTCAGAGCGGTGGAAAAACGAAGGGAGGGTGGAAGACGTGCGGCCCCTTTGCTTTGCAGGGAGGGCTTTGTGCGAGTCCTGACTGTATTGTCAGAGCCAGAGCTCCTGGGGCAGGCAGTGCGGGGGAAGGAGGGAGGGTGGGTGAGCTGGGGGTGGGTGGGTGGGCTAGTGGAAGCTCCCCGAAGGAGGAGGAGGAGGTGGCGGGCATTCCTCCCCCTGCCAAGGCGTCTGGTTCCCTCTTTCAGGACAGCAGCTGCTCTTTGATCTTGATCTCCGTGCTGGGCAGCTGCTGCAGGGCTGCCTGGTCCTCTGGCCCTGCTCCTAATCCCGAAGCGTCTCTGTCCGGCAGCTCTGTGGTCGGTCGGCTTTAGCTAGCAGCCGCCTCTGCAGGAACGGGAAGCGGATAAACGGCCTGACTCCGAGGCCTGGTGGGTGCTTGGTCTTCCTTCAGGGTGGCTGCTGAGGCTGAGCCACAGGGAGCCCTCCCTGCCCTGTCTTCCCTCTAGCTGAGCCGGGTCAGCTTCTGGAAGGGAAGGGAAGGCCCCAAAGCTGGTGGGATCCCTTGCAGCGGGCAGGGAGGCCCCCTTGAAGGGCTCCTCTGTGGCAGCTGCCCCAGACAGGTTCACCTGGGGCTGCATTCCCTTCAGGAAAGCAGCTGAGGCGGGTCTCCTTATGAGAGAGGGGCAACCTTGCTTCCAGCCGGAGTCGATGGCCTCGGTCCACCCTTGGAGATCGGCGTTGGGTGGGTGGCCTTTGGGCACGTCTAGGGAGGCGAGGCTCTCCCCCCCCCCTTGTCCAGCCCCACTACTGAGCCAGCTGCTGTGGGGCTGGCCCCGTAGCCGAGGAGAAGGCCCAAGGCCTCATCATGGGGTGGGATGCATTCTGCCAAAAGGGGGGTAGGAATAAGTCCTCTAGGGAAGAAGCCCTCTTTGGACCGGGATAAGCAAGCCGAGCTCCCGTTGTGTGGGAGGAAAGTTGACCCGCCTTCCAGAGACGGAGGGCTGGAGGATTCTGCACTCCCTGCAGAAAGCGGGAAAAACGACAGCCTCGCAGAGGGAGCGAGCGACGTTGGCTCTGCCGGGGCTTGTCCCGTACTGGAGGACGGAGACTCTGATCGCCCACGAGGACGGCTGTGGCTGGGCCCTGCGCAGGCCGAGCAGATGAGAAGGGATGCGTTCGAAAGAGGCCCTGGTGGCTCGCAGGCGCTCGTGCCCGGGGGGCCAGCAACGGGATTCCTCCGAAATTCAGAAGGAGCGAAAGAGTCCGTGGCAGCAGCAGCACCACAGCCCCGAGGGAAGCGAGCGCCGCAAGGCTGGAATCGTGGACCTCGTCAGCCTCACTGCCTCCTTTACGTCTCACGGGCAAACCTGCCCACGGGAGGCCCCTGGGATTGCTAGAGCACCCCGTGGCGCATGCCCCAAAGCGTGGGTCTGGTGTGTAGACCACACCTTTGTCATAGCAAGAAGGGCAACTAGGGGAGACCCACGAAACAGCCAGCAACGTCTTCAAAGGAATAAAATTCACAAAGGAATAACGGCAAATTAGAAAGACAAGTTGATTGAAAGACGGCCCACAGGAACCCAGTGCTCCCTTGTCAAAGTAACAGCCGGCTGCCAAGAGCATACGTGACCCACAAACACCCAGAACACCAGAGAAAGGAAACGGGCCGCCCATTTGGCAGCTTTCAACAAGACGGATGCCTAGGCAACTGTATCCAAAAGCGCCAGGCCACTCAACTCACTACAGCGCAACAAACACAAGTTATTTACTCATTTATAAAATTTATAGGCAGCCCGTCTTGCCTCAGGATAACAAGTTGTGAGTGTGATCACACGGCTGTACATCAAAAACATCTCAGAAACCACCAAGAGGCTATGGCAACCACACAGCATCAGCACAGCACACAAACCAACTAAAGTCACATCCCCCTCTGAATATCCTAAGCAAAACAAAAGACCCAGCAGCCCCAGAAGGAAACACAGGAGCCATCCACAACGTACAGTGTGAGGACTGTAACAATCCCTGTGTGGGCCAAACGGGCAGAAGGCTGGCCGAACTCGTCCAGGAACCTCAACTGGCAGTCGGCGGGAGACAAGATCAAAACTGCTGAAACTCGCAACACGTGGACAGACGCAGCCGCAGTTTTAGCTGGGAAACGGTGAGCGTCCTCGCCTGGCTAAATCAAAAAACGCCAGGGAATTCCTGGAAGCTTGGCATCCAGAGGGATTAGCCATCAACAGACACCCAGAGATAAATCATATTTTCAGGCCATTGAAAAGAGAAAATGAAAAAGTTAAGAAGGAAACCAAAAAGGCCGGAACCCCAACCCTCTCCCAGTGCCCAGAGAAGCCGGGATTACAAAGCGGAAAGCAACTCCACAGTCGAGGAGCTGTGATTCCCGACGAGCCAGATTGTTTTCTTAAAGGTGCAAAAACACTGAAACGTTCCTTCACCGCAGCTTGGTAAACAAGTTTTCAGACGGCCCGGTGGTTACACACCAGGCTTGACTTAAGGGGATGATGACTTAAGGGGATGATGACAACAACAGAGCTGTTTTACACACTGCCACTCTTCCAGGTAGTATTTACCTTGGGTTATGTGCAAAGTACTGGAAAAGCTAGGCAATAAATTGGCTTGTTTTGTACAACGTATTCTGACATCCTTGTTGAGAGGCAAGAGGCTGCGTGGTGTTGCAGCAACATCTTCCTGTTGTGTTGTCAGCCTCCAGCTTTTTAAAAATTCTATGACCTCCATGCAAACGTCATTTCCTTTGCTTTGTGGATTAGGAGTTTGGCTGGGCTTAAGGAGGGTTATATTAGCACTAAAACGGGCAGGTCTTTTTAGGCTCCCAGAGGCCTAGTTTCTAATAATGCAATAAACTGAGGTTAAGCCAAGTTTCCTCTGGATTTTTTTTTTGTTTCGTTTGTTGTGTAGGCAGGTCCCAGGTCCTTTGTAGGCCTGCTTTCTGGCTAGGCTGCTGTGTGGGGGAGATTGGCACAATTACGGGCCCTCCTCAAACGTGTCATTTCTGGGAAGGAGGGTGCAGAAAGTGCGGCCTTGCACCTCCAGACTCAGCTGAGCGCCCGTGATGTTTCTCTGGGCTCCATTCGTTTGGGCTTCGGTTGCGGTACGATCGTGGCAGCCCCCCCCCTCTAAATCAAGGTGGCTTTTCCGTTGTCCGGCTTGACTGCGTTTCGCTACCCTAGGCCGGTCCCCTGTCTGGGTTTGGCCCTGACGGTACCACATTACAGGGCTTTCTCCCCACGTGCAGGAGATCGTGCTTGGGGGGGGCACATCCTGTCCAGAGGTTCATGCTTGACGTGGCCAAAACTGCTTCCCCTCCCCCCTTCCAGCTTCTACCTGAGGCCACGGAAAGGCCTTGGGACTGGGGCCCTGTCGGCCAATGCCAGGAGCCGCCAGGCTGATTTCCTAGGAAGAGCCTTGGGGGCCTGAAGGTTGCGGGGAAGGGCACCGATGAGCAGCGTTGCTTTTAAATTCAATCAAGGGAACCCCTGGAATGAATCCCGAACAGACAGAGGAGCTCTTGGTCAGCATGCAGTGAGGGGCTTCCCCCTGTTCCCAGGGGGGCTTCCCTGTCCCTGAAGGAAGCGCAGACTTCCCGTCCGAGGAGGCCGGGATGGGATGGGGCCGGCTCAGGAGCCCCTTCCCACAGTTACCGCTGGTGCCTCGGCTGCAGCTCACGGGTTTGGCACGATTTGGTTTTTAAAAAATCCGTGCTGGCTGCTAATTATACGTTTATTTGTTTCTAGATGTTCACAGATCTGTTTTTTGATTATCTTTATGTTTCCAGGTATCGATTTTAGGCTGATTGGTCTGTAGTTTCCCGGGTTTTGATTTTTTTCCTTTTCTGAAGATGGAAACCACACAAGGTCTTTTTCAGTCCTCTGGTAGTTCCCCTGATGCACCCGGATTTTTTTTAAAGATATGCTATTGGTACAGCTGTTCTGAGATAACATCTGCCAGCTCCTTCAGAACTCTGGGATGTAATCCATCAGGTCCCAGTGATTTATATTCGTCAAGGTCGGATAGGTGTTTTCTTACCATTTTCTTGCTGTTTTAATTTTTATTTCTAGCCTGTCTTTTACAGTTATGCTTTTGGTAGGTTGGGCTATAGTTTCTTTTTGCCTGAAGACTGATGCAAAGAATGAGTGAAGCAGCTCTGCTCTCTTTCTGCTGCCTGTTACTTCCTTCCCATCTTCTCTCTTTAGTGGACCCACTCTTTCCTTGGCTTTTTTCTTGTGGTTTATATGTGGAAAGAAACTTTTTGAATTATTTTTGATTTTTGCTTCCTTTGTTCCTCTGAGGCAGGGCTGAAGACGCAGGGAGGGGGCAGCCAGCGGTCATCCTGGCAACGTCCAGCATCTCCCCCCAGGCTTGGTTCACCTCTGAGACAGGATTCACCCTTTCGTCCTGTTCCGCTGGAATGACGGGGCTGAAGTAGGGGGCTCCTGCTCCAATGGACACTCCGGGCAGCCCTGTCAGTGTTTCCACCCGCAGGACTGCAGTGCACAAGGGGGTCATGTGTTCTTTCTGCAGCACTAATATTCGTCCCTTCTCTCCCCCCCCCGCTTAGATCAGGCCACGTGCCCTTCGTGCTCTCGTTCCAGGCCCTCTCAAGCGGGCAGAAGGCAGGCGACTCTGAAGGGGCATCTGCCTGCCTGCTTTTAGCACGCAGGGCTTTGCCTTCAGGCTGGCTCTGGAGGCCGTGCAGCTCGGCTCCCTCGCTGCAGACCGGCCCCAAAGTCCACGGTTGTGTCGTCAGAGGGCAAAGACCTCCGAGAAGGGTGGGAAAACTCCCCCCTGCATAGACCTTGACTGAGTGTTGGCTCTGCGGTGGCTCCAGAATCGGCTGGGGGTGGAGGGTGGGCTCCCAGGGGGGGGCTCCCAGGGCCTGTGCGGGAGCTGCTTGGAGAGGATTGGTGCCTTCTCTGCCCGGCTTCAGCTTCAGCTGCCTGAAGGAGATCGGGCAGAGCGGAGAGGCTGCCCCTGTCCCTGGGCACCGGGAGTCCCTGCGGCGCACGCAAAACGCCCCGAAGTCTGCACGCCCCTGTCTGACCTCGCCAGAAGTGTTCAAAACCTGACCCAGGGTTGAAGCAGCTCATTTCAAAGAGAGGTCGGATTTCCCCCACTGGAATCAGAAAAAGTAAATCAATCTGGTTTTCCTTAGGAGAGGCGGCCCTTTTTCTGCTGGACCGCAGCCCAGACGGAGGGACTTTCTGGCCCGTCAGCCGCAGCTTCCCACGGAGGCGGCAGCAAAGGCGGATGCAAACCGAAGAGCGGCTGCTGGGTCGGAGCAGCCCGACGGTTGCCTCTCGGCTTCCTTCCTGGGAGAGGAGAGAGAGTTCCCCTTTTTCTGCTCCGCTTCCTCTGTCCCGGCTCCAGCTGGAAGCCACCCTTGTCGGAAAACAAGTTCCTTTTCTTCAGAGAGCCCCCCCCCCCTTCGTCGGGCTTTCCTGTCCCCGGGCATCTTCTGCTGGCCCAGGAAGGAAGGGAGTTCAGAACCATGTCGCTCCAGCCCCTCCTCCACTGGGGGTGGCCAAAGAAGCCTCCAAAGCTTCTTTAGCCAGAGCCCCCCCCCATCTGCCTGGCCAGAGCGATATTCTAGGTCAGGGGTAGGCAACCTTGGCTCTTTTATGACTCATGGACTTCAAACTCCCAGAATTCCTGAGCCAGCTATGCCAAGGTTGCCTACCCCTGTTTTAGGTAGTTAACGGCAGTCGGAAGGCCGCAGGCAGCATCCCACCCCTACCCCCCCCACCCCACCCCCGAGCCTCATTCCGGGGTGCCATGAGGGAAGTGCCCCGGGAGGTGCCCTCTGCGGCCCTGGCCCCACCCAGCAGGTGAGGAGGCCCTTGGGTGGGCGGCCGAGAGAGGTCCGCTGGTCCTCTGAGAAATCCTTCGCTTTTCATTGCAAGCGACACGAAACAAAATCAGGGCGGTTTATTTATTTATTTGTTTATTTTATGAGACTTATATACCGCTTTAAGTGCGAGCACTCTCTAAGCGGTGTACACCAGTAAGCAATGTATATATATATTTACATTGCCCCCAACGATCTGGGTCCTCATTTGACCTACCCAGGAAGGATGGAAGGCTGAGTCAACCTTGAGCCGGTGAGATTTGAACCGCTGACCTGCTGAACACAGTCAGCTAAAGTGGCCTGCAGTACTTGCACTCTAACTGCTGCGCCCCCTCGCAGGTTTCGTCCTTTTCCTAGAGGTTTCCCAGTGGAATGGGCACTGTCCTCTGCAGGCTCATAGAACACAGACTCCTAGGGCTGGAAGGAACCTCAGAGGTCTTCTAGTCCAGCCCCCTGCTCCAGGCAGGAGGAGCCTAATGCCACCCCGGTCAAACGGTTGTCCGGTCTGAGGGCTCCTTGGTGCTTTCTGAACTCGCTTGTTTTCTTGTAGATGTTTCGTTACCCAAACCAGGTAGCCTCACTGTCCTCTGGTCTGTTTCTGAGAACCTCCCTTGAGCTCAGCTCCACTCTTGATTTTGGGGGGCTTCGTTCCAGAGCAGACGTCCAAATTTGCTCCAAGGTGTGGCTCTAGTGAGGTCTGTAGGGCGGGGGAGAAGCCCCAAGGAAGCCCCTTAGCTGGAATGGCAAAGGCTGTTTGTTAATTCTAGAGATCAGAATTTATTTATTTGGCTGACTTTGGTCTTCCAAGGAGCACTAGAGTTGAAGTAATCGTAGTCGTTGTCTTTGTTTAAAAGAATTGCAAATATCCTATTTTCTAGTTTTGATTTTTTTTTTATTTGTGAAACAACAAAAAATACATACCGGGGACCATGCAGCAAACAACCTACATACGTTACAGCAGTTAAATAGAATAAACAGGAAAAAATATAGCTATCTAGTATCAAGATTATTCCTGTCCTTAAACTTGACTATTATATCTGGCCTAAATCAATCCCGTTGCTCTATTTATTTTAGAATCTAAAGCAGCGTTAATAACAAACACATCTAACATCCTTTCCTTGACTCCAAAAGAATAATTTACATAAAATTATTTCATTTGTCCCTAGAATAATTATGTCAATAAAGCCAAAGCCCTTCATAACATTTCAGATTCCTTCTGCCTCTTTAACTGCTCCATCGTTCCCGTGAGAACGTGAACCTGCTTGGATGCAAAACCGAAAAGGAGCCCAGGGCGGACCAGGCCAAATCACAAGGGGTTAAAACAACTTTCAGGTTTCTTGCAATGCGGCACACAAAAAAGAACCTGATAAAAAGCATGATTAAAAAAAATGACAATAAAGGTTATCTTATCCGATAGAGGCAGCCCTTGACTTTGCAGCCCTTCGTTTGGTGACTTTTCTCATAAATTGGCTTATTGCTGGTTGTTTTTCACACAACCGCTGCAGCATTCCCCCCCCCCTGGTGTGATCACAATTTGAGTGCTTAGCAACCGGCCTCTGTGTGTTTGTGACAGATACAGCGTCCCGTTTCTGTTAAGTCGTGAACCACCTGTATCTTGAGTTCTTCCTTCTGTAGAAAATTGAACGCTCTGTATCTGTTCCAGCGTCATGACGTCTCTCTTCGGTCCTGGAGTTCCAGGTGCCTCCAGAGCTGCTGAGGCGCCTGGAGTGTTTTGTGTTGTCCGTGCAGGTTTGAGGCGCCTGGAGTGTTTTGTGTTGTCCGTGCAGGTTTAAGTTGTGCACGCTGCCAGGCGGGAGCTTTCACAGTAAATGTGGTCGGAGCTGAATCATCTCCAAATCCTTGAAGCCATCCTTGTACATCCGCAGCTGCAAGGAGGGTGTCCCTGGTTTGGCTCAGGCTTCCCAGTGCCGCAAAACCTTTTCCCCTTTCCTGTCAGACGTGGGTCATTGCTCCGGATCGGTTTCCCAGGGGATCCTTCGTCAAAGTTTAAGCGTGCTGTGAATGCGAGATCTCCGTTCCCCCTTTCTCAAACCGGTGTGGCCTGCGTGTCTTGTCATTCTCTGGGCGTATTTTGGGGTGCAGCTGGGGTGAAGGGAGCTGTGGGGGGCTGGATAGGCTGCTTCTTTTCCAAGGTGGCTCTGCCGGCAGGGCCCTGGAGGGCTGCCTGCCCTCAGCCCCTGCAGCTTGGGATGTGTGAGCAGTCGAGCCCGGCTGCAGCCGAGGGGCCTCTGAGGCCCAGGGCACCTGCGCACTGCCGTCATGGCCTCCAGTCGGAGAGTTTGCAGCGCTGTGTGTGGGCCTGGGTCACACCCGGATGGGGCAGGGGGCGAAGGTCTTGGGCCCAGACGAAAGCAGACGTCTACTCCCCTGGTTCTGTCCAGCCTGTCCTTTGTTCTTCCGTGGCAGGAAGTGGCCGGGGCTTCCCTGACCTCACAGATGTTGGTGCCCAGACCCTGGGAGAGGAGCAGCTGGGCAGGCAGACGGATGTCCGGAAGGCCCAGGGAGGGAGCAGAGCGGGAGGGCTTTTGGGAGGGGGGAAGGGGCTGAAGGCTGCCATGGCCCAGAATCACGGCTTGCTCTTTGGTCGGACGTGGTGGGCAGAATCCTGCCGGTCCTTGGGGGTTCCTCTGGTCCCTTCAGCTTAAACTGGTTTCACTGGAGTTGGGGATGGAGTGGGGACAAAGCCATGTGCCAGGCAGGGTTACAAAACCCCCGGCCCACCAAAGGCCGCCTCCATCATTTCAGGGTGAGTTTGTGGGGAAGGAGAGGGCAGCCCCAGTCGGAGGGGCGGGGGGGGGGCTCCCACCTGCACCTCCACAGATGCCCTCTTCGCCCCCAGGTCGCAGCTTCCGGTGGGGAAGGCTGTGTGTGCCGCCCCACAGCGATTCTGACGCGTCTCTGCAATCTCCCTCTCCCCCCCCTCTTCTCTCTCTCTCTCTCTCTCTCTCCCCCTCCCTCCCTCCCTCCCTCCCTCCCTCTCTGTCTGTTCTCTCTCTCTCTCTGTCAGGGATCCGCTCGTGGGATATCGACCTCACTGCCTGCAACCTGAATCAGCAGCTCAAGCTCTTCGTCTCCCGCCACTCCGCGACTTTTTCGGACATCGTGAAAGGTAAGGAAGTGGCTGGGCAGCTGCTCCTCCGGCCATCTTGCCAAGCAGCCTCCAGGGGTCCGCCAGAGGTCACCCTGACCCGGGAATTCAGAATAGCAGAGCTGGAAGGGACCTGGGAGGTCCTCTAGTCCAACCCCCTGCTCAAGGCAGGAGACCTTACACCACCCCAGACAAACGGCTGCTCACCAGTCTTTTCTCAAAAGCCTCCGGTGATGGAGCCCCCAGGACTCCCGAAGGGAAGCCAGGAAGTTCCTCCTTAGTTCCACGTTGCTTCCCTGTTTGGCTAGTTCCCCTCGGTCGCTTCTTGTCCTGCCCTCTCCTGCCCTGGCACTGGCACGGGGGGGGGGGGGGCGGAGGGGGGAGGGTGGCAGTGGTGCAAGCCGGTTATGGGGCAGGGCTTGAAAACCTTTGTTTGGACTACGTCTGGGGCTTCTCCTTTCCGCCCTGGCATTGCCCCCGTGGCCCTCTCAGTCCTAGGCTCAGAAAACGGGGGTCTTAGAGTTTGGGGGTGTCCAAGCCAGCTGTCCCGCAGGGTGTCGGTCTGGGGCAGGCAGAAATAGAAGGTGATTTGCTGTCGCTCTTTCTCTAGAGTGCCCACGTTTTCATCTCTTTTTTAAAAAAAATACATTGAAAAATTGAAAAATAATAAAAGATAATAAGCTTCAGAAGAGAGAAAAAAATGAAAAAAAGGATAGAAAGAGCAAAAGAAGAAAGATTAAAGAAAAGAAATAATAGCTAAGGAGGTGACTTCCTGTTTTCAGCACAGCAAAAAACCTAACACAATCCTGGATTGTATAAACAGAATCAAGATCACGCGAAGTCTTAGTCCTGCTTTATAAAGCCCTAGCCAGGCCACACCTGGAATTCTGCAGCCAGTTTTGGTCACCAGATCACAAAAAAGATGTTGAGAGTTTGGAAAAAATTCAGAGAAGAGCAACTAAGATGATCCAAGGAGACTGGAGGCTAAAACATACGAAGAACGGCTGCGGGACTTGGGTCTGGCCAGTCTAAAGAAAAGAAAAAATAGGGGAGACATGATAGCAGTATTCCAGTATCTGGGGGGCTGCCCCAAAGAAGAAGAGGGGGTCATGTTGTTCGCCAAAGCACCAGCTGGAAGGACGAGAAACAACAGTTGGAAACTGATTAAAGGGAGAAGCAACCTGGAATTAAGGAGAAACTTTCTGGCAGTGAGGACAGTTAACCAGTGGAACAGCTTGCCACCAGAAATCATGGGCGCTCCGTCACTGGAGGTTTTTAAGAAGACGCCAGACAGTCACTTGCCTGAGATGGTATAGTTCTCCTGCTTGAGCAGGGGGCTGGACTAGGCCTCCAAGGTCCCTTCCAGCTGTATTCTATTTATCACAGGCAAAGTTAATATTTCTTCCCCCCTTATAAAGTTCCCTGCATATATTTCTTTTCTTTATAGCCCATCCCTGATCCGTTTGCAAAGCTACATATCAAGTAATATTTCAGTCCACTTGCCAGTAAAAATCCTGGAAAGGCCAGAACTGTCACGTTGTGCCTTGTTTTAACCCCGGCTCAGCCAATCGGCTTGAACTTCCCAGCTTTTGCTTCTGTCAGTCTGAGCCTCTGACCCCTCCCCCTGCTGCCTTGGTCTGCCTTCCTTTTGTCTCGCCCATCTCTGAGGTTGCAGCTGTCTGCAGGGAGGGGGTGTTTCGTTCCTGGGGGGGGGGGCAGCTGATCAGCAAAAAAGGCCCGGGAGTGGGTCCCCGTTTGTTCTCTGGACAGGCCCCGGGGACGGTGGAAGCACCCGTCGTCTCTTCTGCCGTCTTACCTTGGCCTTGGCCTTGCCCAGCGGTCAGGGAGGGCTGGAGGTTGTCCAGGGCAGGGTCACTTCCCCCTGGGGACCTGGAGGCAGGGCACATCTTCCCAGAGACAGGTCGGGCGGTGGGTTGGCGTCGTCGGCTGTCCACCCAGTGCGGCTCTCCCGTCTCCCTGGCTTTTTGTCCCTCTCCCTGGCACGTGGGTGAGTAACCCGACTTCGCCCTTCCTCACGTTCACAGGTTGGGTCACGTCTGGCCCCAACTGGGGTGGGCATCTGGAAGGTCTCCCTTGAGACGGTGTCTCCTCTCCCGGCCTCAGGCCAGCTGCCCATCTGGAAGGGAGAAAATCCTGGCATCGCTTCCAGGGATGGGCACCAGTAGGAGGCCGAGGCACACCCCCCCCCCCGTAGCCTTCGTGTGAATAGGGTGGCCCTTTCCTTGGCTGGAGGGCCTGCAGCTTCTGCTCTGTCTGGGTGGCCCCCGAGGATAAGAGCCGTTTCCCTCGTCCAGTGCCAGCAGCAGCAGCAGCCGCCACCCCCGCCACCCTCCTCTGCCGGACTACCTGGCCCATGTGCCCCAAACTAGGCTGGACAGAGCAGGCAGAGGATGGACCGCATCTGCCAGGCGAGCTCTCGGCTCCAGTGCAAGCCAACTCTGCCGGACGGACGCTCTTGTGGATGGCCGCCTTGTTGTTCGCGGCCTTGAAATCGGGTCCTTGTCTGGCTTTGGCCTGGCAGTGGCCACGTGCCCCAAAGAGCAACTGAATAATAGCTTCCTTCACCCACAGCCCCCCCCCCACTCCCCCACCCCCTCAGGGCATGGCGGTGTCTTGCCCCAGAAAGCAAACTTTTCTTTAATGGAGAAACAGAACAGCTCTTTGAGAGCTTTCGGCCACTCCTGGGTCAGCTGCTTTCATTGACACCAGCCAGCTGTTCTTTCTGGGAGAGAGGCCCAAGGCCCTCCCATGCCCTGCCCTGCCCTGCCCTCCCCTCCCCTCCCTCCTTTTGATAATACTCTGTTCTGAGTCTCTTGCTGGTCAACTTCCCTGGATAAGCTTGAATTCAAGAAATGGAATAAGGCTTATTTTTCTTTCATACATTTTTAGCACGTTCTTCTAGCGTTTCCCAACTTCGTGTCCCAGGGATAGCTCTGAGAGATCAGCCAGGGACGAAGCGTCCGGTCTGGGTCTGAAGCAGCCGAGCTGGGCCCTTCCGGAAGGGCTTTGAAAGGGCTGCTTTGAGCCCAACAGGCCGAGCGGTGACTGAGACGGTGGAACCCCCCACTCTCAGCATTCGCACCAGGGACCAGTGTGGAACACTTCCCCCCCCCCCCCGTCCCTCCCACTTGGGGCTTCATCGGGGGGGGGGGGGCAGCGTTCCTGTCCTGTCTGAGCTGAAGTGCCAAGGCGGGGCGGCTGCAGAGACTTGCCTCCTCAGGCTGCACTCGGGGCCATTTGGCCAAAATCGGGACTGGGGGAAACGGCCTGGAGTGGGAGCAGCGGCTGTGTCTCTGGCAGCAGTGGGCCTCGGCCAGTCCTGGAGCTCTCAGGGGGAAAGGAAGGGCCGGCTGTGGGGCCAGCCTGCCTGGTGGAGACGGCCTCATTGCCTCGCCAGTCACCTGGCGGGGGGTCCTCTGGGTTATGGGGTCCTTTCAGCTGGCCATCCGCCCCCCCTGAGGAGCCAGGCTCTCGGCTGTCGGGGCTCAGTGCTCTGTGGGGTGACTCGAGCCAGGAGGGGTCTCGTGTGGAGAAGCCGCTGGCGTTCTGGGGCCTCTGCCCTTCGTTTCAGCCTCCGGGAAGGGATGTGCCAGTTGGGGGGGCTGGAATCGGTCTCCCTCCCCCCCCAGACTGTTGAGTACCAATAGTCCTTGCTTACTGGCCATATTTGGGACCAGGTACTCGATGGCTGCTCTGGTTCCCTTTGCTGACGGACCCCCGGGGCGCCCCAGACTGGCTGCTGCTGGGGTAGGGGGGCTCTTTGAGCGGAAGGGGAGAACACGTCCCCACGAAAGAAGCCCAGCCGCCCTGGAACTGGGCAGGGGCTCCGTGCCCTGAGCTTTTCTCGGCCTTCCCGGGGCTCCCCCTCACCCGAGCGGCCTCTCCCTCTTAGGACGGCACCTCCGGCCAAGAATAAATCCATCTGGTGGATGCCCGGCTGCCACCCTTCTGGCTTTCGGAAGGGGCTGGAGGGTGGGGCTTTGTGCCGTGGGGCGACTCTCCTGGGCCCAGGGAAGGCCGGTCCCGCCTTGCCTCCTCCCCACCTTTCAACCCCACCGCCTTCTGCCCTCCACAGGTCAGCGTGCCCTCCACCATCGTGGCAATGTGCTGGAAACCTTAGTTCTGCTGAACCCTTCAGACAAATCCATTTGTGACGAGGTGAGCAGCAGGCCGAAGTTCTCCTGGGTCAGAGCGCAGGGCGGGGTGTGGAAGGAGGCCTGAGCAATTCAGGGGGGCTCTGTGGCTGCCCAAGGGGAAGCAGGCAACCTCCCCAGGAGGGGCCTTTGGGAGGACCACCGGCACGGCCTCCCTGGAGCCATTTCCCCCCCTCTCCCTTTCTCCACCCAGGCACCTGGTACCCCTAGCCTGGCAGAATGAGAACGAGAAGGCTGGGTGCCCCTCCCTACCCTTCAGCCTGGCCCCTCTAGGCGTCAGGAGGAGCCTGACAGCTCCCCTCCCCACAAGGCCAGCATCCCCCACCACTGTGGACCGAGTGCTTGCTCAAGGCACAGAAACACATACACACCTGTCCAGATGTCCTGGAGCCATTGACCAGCCCAGACCATGCAATTGGGCCAGTTAATTAAGTGGCCAAATCCAAACTCTGCCTGGGTTCCTCTGGGGCCTCTTGGTTGAGGGGCTGCCAAGGAGAGCCAGACTGCCCTGGTTCACGTGGGGGAGGGCCCTGCAGCGCTGGGGTCCCCCATTTCCCCTTCCTTTCTCTCCCTCTGCAGCTCCGCAACCTGATCACCGACCCTTCACGCCACAAGCTGCTGGTCTTTGCTGGGCCCTGCATCGAGGAGACGGGGGAGCTGGTGCTGCAGACGGGCGCCTTCTCCTTGCGGGACTTCATCCAGGTCTTTGCGGACAAAGAGGTGCGGCTCCCGCCTCTCCCGGGTGCTGGATGGGGGAGCCGGTTGACCCTGGGGGGAGGGAGCTGGGGGGGGCAGGGAGCAGGGCTGGCTGGTTCCGGAGCAGAAAGTGGGGCTGGCAGGGAAGGCCTGCTGGGCCAGGGAAGCCAGCGGGGGAGGGGGAACGGGCCCCTCCTAGCCTCCGCATTTACCTCTTGGATGAGACCGTCAAGCATGTCTGCAGAACGGCTGCGAGGGCCTGGGGCAGGCTAGCCCCCCAGGAGAGAAAAAGTAGAGATTAGAACAAGGCTGGTGCTTGGCGAATGGGCCAAAACAGAAATATTAAATGTTAGCAAAAGAAATGGGCAGCTCTTCGTTTAGAGAAAGAAAAATCTGATTCAGAAGCGCAGGGTGGGGCCTCGGTGCCTGGCCTGGTCACAGGACTTGTGGAAAGGCTGGGGGATGCCAGTTGATTGCAGGCTCTCTCTCTCTCTCTCTCTCTCTCTCTCTCTCTCTCTCTCCGTTTTGGTGGCAAAGACACACGCAGTGTCATGGTTCCGACAGACAGAGCTGAATAACGCAGAACTCCGAGGCTTGAAAATCCCTCAAAGAACATGTTTATTAGTTAGAGAGTATCGGCAGGGTCAAAAGGAAACTAAGTCTGAGTACACAAGTAACAATTGCCCAATTACAAAGTTAAATGTGCCACCCACAAAACTAGGCAAGCAACCATGTTCTCCAATATACTCATTTGGCGGGCTTTTTATGCAACGCCCAGTCCCTAGTCATGGGAGCAGCCGATGACCTTGGTTCCCACAGGACAGAAGATTATTTTAACTAACGAAGCACCTGGGCAAACCCCCCTCCCTCCGTTCTATGTGGCAACCTAGAACGAGAAGAGAAAATGGCTGCAGCCAGGCTCATTGTAGAGTTGGCAGTCGGCCCCTCTTAAAAGGAAAGAGCCTCCTGTAGGAGAAACAAGAAGCATGTTAAGTATTTCCTCAAGGCTTGTAAAAAAAAATTATTAACCTTTCTGCTTTCACATTTGTGCATTGCACCCACGTAGCTTCTGAAAGGGGGTAGCCTTTCCACTGAAGGAGGTATTGTAACTTCCCCTTGTACAGCCTAGAACAGTGGTTCTCAACCTTTTTTATACGGCGACCCCCGGTCACACGGACGCGGCGTGCATGCGCAGCGGCGCCCCATGTGCGGCGGCGCCCCTGAGGGGGAAAAATGGCAGATCGCATTGTTTGGCGACCCCCGTAAAATGGTCATTCGACCCCAAATGGGGTTGCGACCCATAGGTTGAGAACCGCTGGCCTAGAATCAAGAATTCGTTTTATCGCATATTCTGTCTCCCCCTTCCACCACTATTGGACCCAGCGGCTTCTTTGGAATAGGTCTTGGAGAGGATTCAGACAAAGGTTTCAACAGACTACAGTGGAACACAGGGTGGACTTTCCCCAAAAGCTGTGGAAGCTTTAACTCCCCGGTAACAGGATTTATGATTCTGGTGATAGGAAAAGGACCCAGAAACTTTGGCCCCAATTTTTTGCTGGGTAACCTCAATCTCAAATACTTAGTTGAAAGATAAACCTTTTCCCCAACATAAAATGGTCTTTGAGGGGAGCGTTTCTTATCAGCCTGCTCCTGGTAAACCTTATCGGCTTGGGTTAAGGCTTTTTTCACCTTTGCCCAAACACTTTGGAAGGAGGTCACCCACTGATCCAGAGTTTGGGAGGCAGGTGGCTCCTGGGGGTACTTAGGCATAGGCACAAAACCCCTCCCAGTAACTACCTTAAACGGCGTAAGACCAGTGCTGCTGTGAACAGTATTATTATAGGCTACTTCAGCAAAAGGCAGAAGATCGGCCCAGTTAGTCGTCTGGTAATTAACATAGCATCTGAGGTACTGCTTCACCATTGAGTTCGCACGTTCAGCCGCCCCATTGGTACTCAGATGAAAAGTTAATGAGAGCCCCTGAGTAGACCCAATAAGCTTAGCGAACTCCCTCCAGAACTTTACGGTGAATTGAACCCCCCTGTCCAAAATAATTTGCTTAGGAGCTCCGTGGAGCCGATAGATGTGCTTCAAAAACATCTTGGTCAGTTTCTGTGCAGAGGGGAGCCCTGAACAAGTGATGAAATGAGCTTGTTTGGAAAATAGATCAACCGGAGTCCATATGACAGTACTTCCCTTTCTCTCGGGCAGGTCCACTGTGAAATCCATAGCTATTTCCTCCCAAGGCTGGGAAGGGTCAGCTACTTGCTGCAGGAGCGTTGGAAGCTTCCCAGGGCATTTCTTCATAGCAGCGCAGGTGGCACAGCTTTTCACATAACTCTCAATGTCTTTTTTCATGCCTGGCCACCAGAACTGCCTTCCCACCCAATGTAACGTTTTCAGGAACCCAAAGTGACCGGCTTGCTTTGCATCATGACTGCGCTGAAGGGCTTCGATCCTGAGGGCACTCGGGAGGTTCAGCTTAGAACCCTTCCAGGCTGTCTTGTCTGTCGGAACCATGACATTAAACCAAGTCTGAATACACAAGCAATAATTGCCCAATTCTGAAGTTAAATGTCCCACCCACAAAACTAGGCAAGCAACCACGTCCCCCAATATACTCATTTGGTGGGCTTTTTATGCAATGCCCAGTCCCTAGTTGCTGATGACCTTGGTTCCCACAGGACAGAAGGTTATTTTAACTAACAAAGCACCTGGGCCACCCCCCTCCCTCCATTCTATGTGGCAACCTAGAATGAGAAGGAAAAAATGGCTGCAGCCATGCTCGTTGCAGAGTTGACACGCACAACATTTGACTAGCAGCAAAAATGCAGCTTCTGAATAAAGGGGGGGGAGGGAGTGAGGCTTCCAGTTGACAACACTAAATATTGCACAGTCCCACATTTTAAGGAAGTTTTGGGCAAGCTGGGAAGCATTTAGAAACGGGCAACTAGGAAGATCAGGGCCATAGAGACGAGGCCCCCTGAAGACCGATGGACTGTTTAGCCTTGAGGGGAGAAAATGGGGGGGGGGACTCCTGGCTGACCCGGGTTGCAGGAGGGTTTGGGCTGAATGTCAGAAGCGGCTTCTTGAGAGAAAGAGCTCTGGGAGCACAACCCCAGGGTGGGAGGGGCTCCCTTCCACCCTTTCTCCAGGAGGCCTGCAGGTGGATCCCCGCCACTGGCCAGGAGCCAGGCACAGTGGCCCCAGGGCTCCTGCCCAGGGTTGGGTGCTGCTCCCGAACTCTTTCCTCAACTCCCCCTGCCCCCCCCCCAGCCAGGTGCAGCTGTGAGAACTCAGGGCCGTCTACCCCTTTTGCTTCCGGGGCCACGAGGGCTTCCAGTGCCTGCCCTGGAGAATTGCCCTGCTATCCCAAAACAGAACAGAGCACCCCAAAGTGAATGTGGGGTGAAGTGTATGGGGGGGGAGGAGAAGGAGAACCAGGCTCCATTGGCCTCTGAGCTGTAAATGCGACCTTTGGTTTCCCTTCCTCCGTGCATTGCGGGAGGAAGAGGCACCCCACGGATGGGGTGCTGCTCGGGGCTTCCAACTCCCTTCTCTCCTGATGCCACCTCCTCCTCCTAGGTTGGGGAGCTGCTCAGCTCGGCCGACCCCTCGGCCAAAGCCAGCTTGACCGTGGTTTGCCCAGACTTCGGGGAATGGAAGGACTCCAGGCTGAGCCAGCACAACCTGTTGGATTTCATAGACCTGCACTTCAACCCCGGCTGCGTGCTACCACCCATGGAGGGCTTGCAGGAGTTCATGGAGTACCTGTCGGAGTCCCTGGAGCCCCCGTCCCCCTTCGACCTCCTGGAGCCCCCCAGCACAGTCGGCTTCCTGAAGCTTTCCAGGCCCTGCTGCTACGTCTTCCCTGGGGGGCGGGGCGACTCAGCCTTCTTTGCCGTCAATGGCTTCAACATCCTGGTGAACGGGGGTTCCAACCCTCGCTCCTCCTTCTGGAAACTGGTGCGCCACCTGGACCGTATCGACTCCATCCTGGTGACCCACGTGGGGACCGACAGCCTGCCCGGAGTGAACAGCCTGCTCCAGCGGAAGCTGGCCGAAATGGAGGAGGACCCTTCCTCCCAGGGGCCCCAGGTGGACGACTGGGTGAAGAACCTCATCTCGCCAGAACTGGGGGTGGTCTTCCTCAATGCCTCGGAGAAGCTGAGGGACATAGAAGGGGACTCCGGCGTCTTAAAGAGCTGCGATGAGGCCAGCCTGACTCTGCGGTACCTACGCAAACTGGGCATTAAGCCCAACCCGCTTTCCAGGGAGGCTGGTCCCAAGGCGGAGCCCACCATCCTCTTTCAGAAAATGGGCGTCGGGCGTCTGGAGATGTACGTGCTCCACCCGGCGAAGGGTAGCCGGGAGCTGGAGTTCCTGATGCAGCAGTGGTGTGGGAACGGCCACTCCAAAGGGCTGGAGCTGCCCCTGCAGTGTGCAACCTCCATCTGCGCCCTGCTCATCTGGCATCCAGTGAGCCCCACCGAAAAGATCGTCCGGGTCCTGTTCCCCGGCTGCACTCCCCAGGCCAGGATCCTGGAAGGGCTGGAGAAGGTCAAGCATCTGGAGTTCCTCAAGTACCCTGTGGTCACTCGGAAGGACGTGGACTCTTTCTCCGTCCCCCAAGCCAAGCACAAGAGGGCTGAGAGCCAGGAGAGCCTCAAGTCCGGCTCCAGGCTCAGTCTGGTGGAATCCGGCCTGCCCGTCTCCAAGGAGAAGAAGGAGCTGAAGCTGGCTGGTGCCAGGGACCGGCCCAAGGCGCCCAGCGAGGCCTCCAAGGGCAGCGTGGAGGAGGAGGAGCGGGCCAGAGTGGCCCAGCGTAAGGTGGAGCCTTCAGTGGAGAAGACCAAGCAGGACGCCAGGCCGAAGCAGCTGAAGCCGTTGGCCAAGAAGGAGGGGAAGCTGCCCAGAAGGGAGTCGGCAAAGAGAGAGGAGGCCAAGAAGCTGGAGGACAGGGCAGCCAAAGCGCCCACGAGGGAGCTGCGGAGAATGCCAAGCGCCGAGGCCAAAAGGGCTCCCACCAAAATGGGAAGCCTCAAGAAGGCGGTCCCTGCTCCTCTGAAGAAGGAGGGGGAGAGGCCGAAGAGCAGGCTGCTGAAGGAGGCCCCCGGGAGGCCGCCCAGCGGTGCCAAAGGCGGCCCCTACGAAGGATCCAAGCATCCCTCCTCATCCTCGGAGAACGACACGCAGGAGAAGCTGCGCGGGGCCCCCCGCCAGGCAGGGAGGGCAGGGCAGGGGCCGGGGCATGCCATCGCCCTGGCCGAGAGCCAACGGAGGCTGTCCCCGTTGGGCAGCGTGGACTGCCTAGGAAACGGCCTGGAGCCCCCCCAGAATGGCCTGGGCCCAGAGGTGGGGGGCCCAGAGAGCCCTCAGCCTTTCCGGCATCTGGAAGCTGGCTCGCCTTTGAAGTGGATCGGGCCCCCCTCCCCTTTGGTCAAGACTCCCAAGAGCGACCAGAGCATCAACTTGGAACTGTCCCCGACTGACCTGCAGGCCCGGCTCAACCACTGCCCGGACACCGAGGACGGCGGGGGCAGCTCCGAAGAGAAGACCCTGGAAATGATGTCCCCTGCCAGTGCGGGGCGCACCCCCTCCCACCAGTCCCCCCTGGAGGACGTGGCCCTGGCGGAGGAGCCCATGGCCCTCGCCAATCCCTGGAGGCCCGATGGCGCCTTCCCCGGCCCCCGGACTTCGCGTGACAACTCCAGCTCTTCCCAGGAGAAGCCCTCCGGCTGCCTCTCCCCGAGCCTCTTCCGGGATGACCTCCACGACGTCTCCCCCACACTCACCACCCCCTCGTTGCCGGCCGAAGTGGGCTCCCCCCACTCCACCGAGGTGGACGAGTCACTCTCCATCTCCTTTGAGCAGCTCCTGCCCCCCGTGAGCGAGTTCCCCCAGGAGGAAGGAGAGGCCATGCAGGCCGGGGGGCTCAGCCCAGACCCCGAGTCTGCGCTGGGGAAGAGCGGGATGTCCCTGCCCATCCTCTCCTGCCACCCCCAGCGCCTGGATGGCCGGGCCCTGCCCAGGTGCGGCCGGCAGTCGGATTCCCCCCACGATGTGGACCTCTGCCTGGTGTCCCCTTGCGAGTTTGAGCACCCCAAGTCAGACAGGTCCCCGTTGACCCACTTCAGCCCCCGGGACATGTCCAACAGCAGCGACTTCTCCCAGGAGCTGGCCAAGCCCCCGTCGCACAGGAAGGGCCCCCGCGGCCGCCGGTCCCACCCTCTCTTGGATGAAACCCCGCCGACGTCCTTCAGCGAATCGCTGCCCACCCTCTCTGACTCGGACCCCCCGCCCGCCATGGAAGAATGCCCTTCTCTCACGGCCGACGGTGGGCTGGACTCGGAAGATGACGACCCGGAGAGCCTAGCCCAGGCCCGCGACCCACTCCCGGCGGTCCTGAAAGACCCCTGCCCTCTCCCTGCCCAGCCAGGCATCTGCATGGTGGACCCCGAGAGAGAAGGGGCCGCAAAGGCCAAGCGAGCCCCATCCCGGGGGGCTTCTGCCCCTCCCAAAACAGACGCCCCCAAGGCCGCCGCTCCCAGTGCCCGGGCGAAGCCTTCCTCAGCCAGCGTGGGCGAGAGAGCCCGGCTGCCGGCCCCCGGCAGAAGCGACCCCCCGACCTCTCGTGCCAGCGGGGACAACCGGCTGGCCTTCGCCCAGCGGAACACAAATGCCCGGCCTCTCACGGCGGGAGGAAGAACTGCCACAGCAGGTAAGGGGGCAGTGTTGCCCTTCCCCATTCGGAGGAGGTGCCCGATGTCCGGAATCGGCCAGGAGCCCCTCTGAGAACCGAATTCGGCAAGTCGGCTTGTGCCGGGCAGCCCCCCACTTTCTAGGGCCAAGTGAATTAAGTGCCTGACCTGTTTCTCCCAGTTCCCGCTGGTTTTGGCCTTTGGCTCCCGTCCCCCTCCTCGCTTTGGCGACAGGCCTGGTCAGCAGCCTCTGCTGGGGTCATTTGCTAGACGTGTTTTCTTTTGGTCTCAATGACCGGTCAGCCAAGGCCAGGGATTGCTTGATTGCCCTCTGAGAAGGCCATTTTTGGGGTTCTCCCCCAGGTTTATCCCTACAGATGCCCAGTGGGGAAGGTGGGCTGAAGAAATCAACGGCCCAAAGGGGGGGGGCTCCCTGTGTTGGGTGGGGGTGGGTGGGCTCTGTCCTGAGCCTCAGCTGGGACCGTTTCCTGGCAGCCCCGTCCTTGAGTCTTAGCTGCTGCCCCCCCCGTTCCCCTGCTGAAGGTGGCCCCCTCTGCTCTTCTCCCTCCGCAGGGTCCCGGCCCACCCCGCCCCGCTGCCCCGTCTACCTGGAGCTGGCCTACATCCCAGGCTCAGCCAGCGCCCAGAAGGTGGATGAAGACTTCTTCCGCTGCATCCGCTCCCAGTGCTATGTCATCAGCGGGCAGGACCACCTGAAGGAGGGCGCCATGCGGGGCATCCTGGATGCCCTGCTCTCCGGGAAGCAGCACTGGGCCCACGACACCCAGGTAGGGCCCCCCGGGGGAGGGCAGGGGAGGCCCCCCCGAGGCGGCCTGGGTGGCCACATGGGCCTCCCGGTGCCAGGCTGGACGGGGCCTCGGGCAGCACTCCTGCTGCCAGGGGGTTGTGGGGGGCGCTGGCGTTCCCGGCCCCCTGTCTCGACTGAGAGAAGCTATTCAGGGATTCCTGCTGAGAACGGGATCCAGTAGGTCACCTCTGAAGGATTCCCATCCTGCCTGTCGGAGACACCTGCCCCCCCCCCGTGAAGGAGAGCCCCCTGGTTCCCACAGCCCGGAGGGGGCTTCTGAACCGTTTCCTCCTACCTTCCCCCCCTCTGGGGCATGAGGAAAGAGCCCGCTCTCTCTCTGTGGGGCAGCCCCCCGATATCGGAAGGGGCCATGGCCTTTCCCCTCTCCTGCAGACTGCAAGGCCCCAAGTCTTTCTCCCTCCCGGGGTGGGGGGTTAAGTCCCCAGGCTCTCCACCCCCTCCACGGTTGTCCTTGGCCCTTGCTCCTCTTCCCTCGGAGCTGGGCTCTCGGGAGGGAGTGAGGAGGCCAAGAGGGCTGGGCTGGGCTGGGGTCTCCTCTTAATGTACCTTTGAGGTCCAGCTGGTGGTCACCCAGAGACCCAGGCCCCTTCCCCATCCGCCACGCCTTATAGATTCCCTACCCGAAGGCAGAGCTGCTTGTTTCCCCTGTTGAATTCCTGCCCTGGGGAGGGAGGGGCTCTCCAATGTTGATCATTGGGATTTAGAAACCGCAGAAGACTCTGATCTCCTAGACCCTGGCACACTGGGTCTCCTGCCCAGCGGGAAACCGGAGAGAGACGGGCCAGAGACTCGTCTCTGGTGACCGAGGAGGGGAGCTGGGCTGGGGGTGGGGGTGAGGGGACCGTCCGGTCCCTGCCTGCCTGCCTGCCTGCCTGCCGTCCCGTCCCGGAAGCGGGCTGATTCCAAGGCTTTCAAGCCACCTGGAGTCAAAGGAGGAGGCTGCTGAGCGCTGAGCCGCATTCCTCCATTTCTGACCAAGCTGTGCGCTGTTAAAGGGAGCCTCCGTGGAGAGGGGGGCGCCCGGCCTTTCCTGCTGGGGCTCCCAGGGAGGGCTTCCTTCCTGTCCGAGCCCTCCAGAGGGGGGGGGAGGGCGACCGCTGCTGCCGGCAAAGCCCTCCTTTCCTCATCTCTGCCCTGCCCAGGTGACCCTCATCCCGACCTTCGACTCGCTGGCCATGCACGAGTGGTACGCGGAGACGCTGGAGCGGCAGCAGGAGCTGGGCGTGACCGTCCTGGGCAGCAACAGCACGGTGGCCATGCAGGACGAGACCTTCCCGGCCTGCAAAGTGGAGTTCTGAACTGAGGCTGAAGGGGGGGTCCCGCTCCCTCCCCCCCTCCCCGATGGGCCAGCCGTCCTGGGAAGGGGCACCTTCCCCCCCCCCATGGCTGTGCTTCACACCAAAAGAGGACGGGGGGACACCAGAGGCGCTGGGCGTGTCCCTTTGGGAATTGCAGCCCTTTTGTCTGGTTGGTTTGCATGTTCACTGCCACAGCTTCTCCCCAGCACAGCCCAGGGAGGGAGGGAGGCGGGGGGTGGGGGTGGGTGGGAGAGACCCGGCTGTGGCTCCCCCAGGGCACCTTTGGGCAGCTGCTTCCCCCTTTGTGTGGGACTAGGTGGCTTCCCGCCTGCAGAAGCCCTTCCTTTGCCTCTGGGAAGAGCCCAGCGGGTGGGCACAGGGTCCAGCCAGGGCCTCTTACTGGCCCCTCCTGCCCCCCCCCTCCGCCTGCCCTGCCATCACACACACACACACACACACACACACACACACACGCACGCACGCGCGCACACCCACCCGCCTGCCGAGGGATGGCAGACAGCTGTGGGGCCGTGGTCCTTTGGGGGCCCTCCCCAGGTGAGAGGCGAGAGCCATTTTGGGGGGCCCTGGCCTTCGTGAAGCTTGCAGGGGAGCGGATTTCCTGGGGAGGCTGGGGGTGTGTGTCAAACATTCCCAGCTGCCCCCCCCCTTCCCTTCAGCCGGACACTCCAGACTTCTTCTACCTCTTTATGTTCAGAACCTTGGAGGGGGGCTGGGCAGTTTTTCTGGAGGCTCCAGCCACCAAGGCCCAAATCCAGCGGATGGATGGATGGCCTCTCCGGATGGATGGATGGCCTCTCTGGGGCCTTTGGGCAGCCCTGCAAAGCCCCCCTCCCCTCTTTTTAACGTTTGAAGGAAAGTTGGGGGGGGGGAAGCCCCTTGCAATGTGACACTAACTCTTTTCGTTTTCTAAGGAAGGAAATGAGGTGGTTTTTTTTAATGTGTTTTATATTTTTTTTTCTAAAAAAACCCCCCACCAAAACTGTTACTATAAGGAAGGTTTATAATTTATAGGATTGCCTCCCGCGTGAAGGGAGGTCAGGGGTGGGCCTGCCCCTTTGCTTGTCCTCCCCGCCCCCATTTCCTCCTGTCTTTTGTATCAGCATGATGTGTGTCTAGAAGTATTTTGGGGAGGGGGGGACGCTTTCACCACCTAGCAGGGGAGGGCGGGGGAAGGGGAAGGCCGGCTGGCTGGCCACCTTGGGGGGGGGCTTTCTCCTCTTCCTGGCCTGAGGTGACCTCCCCCTCCCCTCCCAGCCACAGGGGAAAAGAAGGATGTGGTTGTTGTAGCCATTACAGTTAACCCCGTGATACACAATGTTATGTGTGTACACACACAAATGCACACCTGTGTTGAACTCTATTAAACCATTAAAGAACTACGTAGCTCAGCACGTCTCCTGTGCCATGTGGGAAGTTCTCTTGTCATCCCGGGCGCCCCTTTAGCTGCTGCCAAGCCCCCCAGACCCTCCCCCCAGCTGCTCTGAAGGGAAGTCTGTGGGGTCTGGCCCCCGAGCCCCCCCCCCGTGTAAAAGGGCTTTGACTGTGGCCCCCTCAGCAAAGGCAGCAGGGCTGGGGGAGGAGCACCCTTCCCACGCTGCCAGGGTGCAAGTGGGGTCACCAATGGGGTCACAGGTCACCGTGGGGAGGGGGCATTTGCAGTATGTGGATGGCCCTGCAGAGGTCAAGCTGTGCTGTGGGGCGTCAGCAGAACACCCAGCAATGGAGGCTGCAGCCCTCTGCGTACTGCCTGGTTCTGGCCTCGGGACGGGCCCCCTTTCCCTGGGCAGCCAGAGGGTGTGAGGCAGCCAGCAAGAGGGGGCCCAACAGGGATATGTCTAGCCTGAGGGGAGACATGATAGTCGTCTTCCAATATTTGAGGGGCTGCCCCAAAGAAGAGGGAGTCAAGCTATTCCCAAGGCGCCTGAAGGCAGGACAAGAAGCAATGGATGGAAACTCATGAAGGAGAGAAAACCTGGGCATTATCTAACAAAATGAAATTCAATGGTGAAAAAAGCAATTTAGGCAAGAAAAACCAAACGCACAGGTATAGTATTGGGGGTAACTTGCTCAATAGTAGCAACTGAGAAGGACCTCAGAGTCCTCATGGACAATCACCTAAATAGGAGCCAGTCGTGTGCTGCAGCTGCCAAAAAGGTCAACACAGTGCTGGGCTGCATTAACAGGGATAGAATCAAGATCACGTGAAGTATTAATACCACTTTACAAGGTAAGGCCAAACTTGGAATACTGCATCCAGTTTTGGTCACCACGATGTAAAAAAGATGCTGAGACTCTAGAAAGAGTACAGAGAAGAACAACAAAGATAATAGGGGCTGGAGGCTAAAACATATAAGGAACAGTTGCTGGAATTGGGTATGTCTAGTTTAATGAAGAGAAGGGCGAGCGGGGACATGATAGCAGGGTTCCAGTATCTCAGGGGCTGCCCCAAAGAAGAGGGAGTCAAGCTCTTCTCCAAAGCACCTGAAGGCAGGACAAGAAGCAACGGATGGAAACTCATCAAGGAGAGAAGCAACTTAGAACTAAGGAGAAACTTCCTGACAGAACAATTCACCAGTGGAACAACCTGCCTCCAGAAACTGAAAACTGGAAGTCTTTAAGAAGAGACTGGACAGACATTTATCCGAAATGGGTATAGGATTTCCTGCCTGAGCCGGGGGGGGGGGGGGGGCTGGACTAGAGGACCTCTGTCCAACTCTATTGTTGTTAGGGATGACCAAAGAGGCCTGAGATGGCAAAGGGTGAGGCCAGCCAATGAAGCCAGTTGGGGGGGGAGGCACCAAGGGTCCTGCATGTGCTGAGGGGGGCAGTGGAGGGAGGCCAGACAGGAGGGATGTCATGGGGGGGAGCAGGCCCCCTTGTCTTCTTTAACCAGGAAGCCCAGCGGCCCTCCTGAGGGGTGGCCCAGCAAGGTCTGCCTGGAGCCGGCCGGGGATGAGGGTTCCTGCCGGAGTAGCAGGCGCTGTCAGGCAGTGGAGACCACCCGGAAGAATGGGCAGGGCAGTGGGGAGAGTGGGGGAGGGGCTCCCGTTGAGGAGGAACTCTGCTGTGGGACTCCCAGCTGAGGCTGGCACCGTTGCTCCGGGCAGGAGGGCAAATCCCTGATAGATCCCATCTGCACCCCCCCCCCGGAATCGGCTGGCTCCGTTGTCATTGGTTGCACAACGGGGAAGATCGAAGGACGGAGTAGTGTTGTCATAGCAACTGCCTAGAAAAGATACTGCTTGGGAAGCATCGCTGGTGCACTAAGCCGAAGCCTAGGGGACCCCCGCGGGGAGGGGCGCATCGAAATGAGGGTTGGGGGGACTCGGACGTCCTGTAAGGGAGCAATGGGAACGGGGCCCCAGGTGAGGGGGGGCTCGGGTGCCGGGTGGGTGAGACCCCCTCCCTACGAAGCCCGGCCTGCTTTTCTCCCGGGACCCGTCGCAAATCGATGCCGGGTGGGGCGCCCGGAGAGACTCCCGGCATCCGCGGGTGAGGCAGCCAGGACAATCGCTCGGGACAGGCTGCCCTTTCCCTGCGGGGACCCCACGGAGGAGCACCCCAGGCAGGGGCGGGCCGCGGCGGGAAGGGCCACTGAGAGCGTCCGGGGAGCCGGCCCCCCTTCCGCAGCCAGCGCTGCTCCCCCGCCCCATCCTGACCCCGGCGAGGGCAGCCGCAGCCCCATCGCGGGACAACGGGGGCCGGGGAGCGGCCGGGCGCGATGCCCCCAAGGGACGGCGCGGATCTCGCGGGGTCGCAGCAGCCCCTGGAGGGGAGGCTTGCGCGGGGCGATCCGGAGCCCCGTTGCGCGGCTGACCCGGCCGGATCCGCCGGAGAGCCGCTCCGTCCGGCCGGACCTCGGCCGCGCTGCAGGGAAAGTCCCGGGCCGGCTCTCTTGGGGTTGCGCCCCTTCCCGTGCCCGCCCAGCGCCCGCAAGGATCGCGCTGCGCCGCGGCTGCCCGGAGAAAGGCAGGCTCTGCCGCTTTAAAGATGCAAATGAGCCCCGGGGGGGGGGAGAGGAGCCGGAGCTCCGCGGCCCGCGCGCCAACCAATCCGGGCCGAGCCTCTCTTCCTTCTGCCCCCGCCTAGGCCGCGCAAGCCCCGCCCCGCGCCCTCCCCTCCTCGGCGGGGGGGTCTTCGGGCGGCGGAGGCGGGCGAGGCAGGTGCGCGATGCGGAGGAGCGCGGAAGGTCAGTGCGCCCCCCGGCCCCGCCCGCCCCGGCCTCTCCCGGGCAGAGGGGGAGGGGGGATCCTGCGCCCCCCCAAAGCGGGGGGGGGGAGGACGGAGGGGGAAGCGCGCGCGGCCGCTCCTGGCCGCCTGTTTATTGCAGCGCCCAGTGCGGGGAGCGCCGGGAGGGGCCGCTCATTCTGGGGAGGCTGGTCCGAGCGGCGGGGGGGCGGCTGTTGCCTCCGGGCGGAGGGCTCCGCTCCTTGACCCCCCCGCAGAGGCTTCCCTGCCTGCGCCGCCTGGGGGGGGGGCTGGATCTCGCGCCATCGGGGCTCGGAGCCTTTCCGAGGGGGCTGTTTCTGCCCCCCCCCGCTTTTATGCCGATGGCGCTGCAAAGCCTCCTTTGCGGACCTGCTGCCAGCCCGCCTCGCCTTGCGGGGGGGGGAGGGTTCGGCATCGCGGCCCCGATTCCGGGCCTGGGCTCGGGCGGGAGGGAGCGGTAGGCCCGAGCGGGTGTGGTGGTGCTGCCCGGGGCTGGTTGGTACTGCCGGGAAGCCCGGCTCGGCTCGGCTCGCCTGGGCTGCCCCTCGGCGGGCGGGGAGGCCTCCGCTGCAGGTGCCTGGGCAGGACTGGGGCGGGGGTCCTGCGCAGAGCTTGGCCCTCCCCCGCCCCTGAGGGAGAAGCCGCCTGGGCGGGGGGGCCGTGCCGAGGGACGGGGGGCTGCCGCGTGTCCAGCCAAAGGTCCGGCCGGGGAGATAAGAGGGGACTTTAGACGCCGGATCGGCCTGCGGAGGAGGCTCGGGGCCGGGCGGTGGGGGGCAATCCGGCCCCTCGTTGGCTCCCTCGGAGGGGCCGGGGCCGCAGTCGGCACCCTCAGCTTTGGGGCGCTTGCCGGGGGGGGGGCGGCTGCTGGCCGCCGGGTCGGGCAAGGGAGGGGCCCTTCCCGGCTCTTTCATCTGGAAAGTCCTGCTGCTGCCTTGGAGATGCTTAGTTTAGGAGAGGGGGGGCTTTTTGTGCTGGAAACGGAGTTGTGTGTTGTGGATGCGTAACATGCCACATGTTGGAAACAGGCCCAGAGGGAGGGAGGGAGGGAGGGAGGGAGCTGCCAGACAGGCCAGGCCAGAAAGTGCCCTTTGCACCCTGAAGGACACTTAGGGCTTAGCGAGAGGGGCTGATTAGCAGAGCCTCCATGTGCAGGGACAGTCTGCTCTGGAGGTCTGGCAGGAGGGAGCAGCTGCCCTCAAAAAGCCCCTCTGGGCCCTGCCTGCTTCTCCTGGAGCCCCCCCCTCCTCCTCCGGGGAGCTTGGGAGTTCTCCTCCATCGGAAACTTTGAGCAGCACTGGAGCAGGCCCCCCCCCAACTGTCTCTTGAGTCAGGTTTTGTGTGTGTGTGGGGGGTGAAATTCCTGCTTGGCCCCATGGATGGAGGTGAAGGGGGGGATGGAGAAGCAGGGCCACCATTGCTTCTGCATTGGAGCATTGCTTAGCTTCTGGGCTCTTCTGGCTGGGTGGAGACGGTGCCCCTCCCATTGCTGCGTCTCTGTTGGGGGGGGGTGCTGTGCGGCTGCAAGTGCTGGGCCAGGCTTTTGCCCTCTGCCCCCCCCCCGCAGCTCTGCCCGCCCAGCAATGAGTCCAGTGCATCCCTGGGAGGAAGTGTTGCTTAGAGAGCCTTTGGCCACGGCTGCCTGTCTGGGCGGGGAGGGGGGAAGGCCCAGCTGCACCCAGAGCCACCCTTCAGCCGTGCTCGCCCCCCCCGCCCATCCCAGCCTCTGCCTGGTGACAGGAAGAGGTACCCGCCGAGATGGAGCCGGTCGGCAGGTCGGCAGGACAGGGAGACTGTGGCCCCTGAGCCACGGTTTGTGGCAGCCTCCATTGGACAAAACCAGAGGAGCCGTGGCATTAACCCCGCTGACCTTCCAGGTTTGGTGGCACTTCTCCTCCACGGCTGAGGAGCCCGGGGTGGTGGTGGCAGGAGGCAGGAGAGCCCGGCCGGGAACCCTACATGCCCCCTTTGTCTGAATCGGCCCCGGGGCCCCTCGGAGCGCCTCCGTTTGGCCAGGGGTTGCCAGATAGCAGCCTTTCAAGTGCGGCCCTTCCTCTCCGTGGTCCTCCGTTCGGGCAGGACCGTCCAGGGAACAAGGACGCTCTCCAGAATGGGCCTCTTGTGCCGCCGGCCCTGATTCACGTGGCGTTCCCGGTGGCCTGGCATGATGCCCCCTCCCCTGGCCTCTGCTGCTGGCGGGAGAGCCGTGCCCGTGGAGAGCGAGGGGGCTGCGGTGCCAGGCTGCGTCCGGAGGCAGCCCAGGAGGGCGGCATCGTGGCTATTGGCTGCAGCATTGCCCCAATGGGCACCGTGGCACAAAGGGCACAACCAGACCCTCTCCCCCAGTTGGGGCGCCTGGTTCCTGCTTGCATGAAGTGGAAAACCCATCCAATCTGGTGAGGGGACTTAAAATCAATCCACGCAAGCTTTAGCCCATTAACACTTTTCTGGCTGAAGGCTGCACAACCTCCCCCTGAAGACCCCCCCCCAGGGAAGGGGGCTGCACCCCTCTGCCCGAGAGCTCTTCTCTTGGCCCCTCCCCCTCCATCCCCGTTTCCCTCCTCTGGGCCTTTGACAAGCGATGGGATGAAGGCCTGGAGGGTGTCCTGGAGGTCATCTAGTCCAGCCCTCCCCCCCTCAGTGCCCATCTCTCTGAATTCCTCTTTTCCCAGAATGTAAACACGGGCCTGGTGGCTTGGCAGAGGCATCCCTGGCACCCTCTCTGCCCCCTCCACCCCCTCCTGAGGGCAAGACGAGAAGCCACGGGTGGGTGGGAACTAACCTGGGAGGGAGGGAACCAAGGAGAAACCTCCTGACAGGGAGGACAACTAGCCAGTGGAACAGAAGCTGCCTTCAGGGGTTGTGGGTGTTGCAACAGTGGAGGTTTTTAAGCAGAGGCTGGACAGTCGCTTCTCCGCAACGCCATAGGGTCTCCTGCTTGAGCGGGGGGGGGGGGTCAGACTAGAGGTCCCTTCCTGCTCTGTTATTCTGTTTTCATGCTCCAGATGTTGGGCGGAGTGGCCTCAGGTGGCCGGCCCTTTGGGGGCCCAGCAAGGGGGCCCGGCTGTCCCTCGGCTTGGCCTCCATTGTCCCTGCAGGGCACTTCCGTGGGGCTGCTCCCAGAGTGATGCGGGTGCAGAAAGCCGCCGCCTACCGGCTTGGGGGGGGCAGAGGGGGTGTTTAAGAGCTGCTACAACCCCCAGACTCTCCCCCCCCCGCAAGTACTGCTTGTTCCCAGGAGGCTTCCGGGCACAACGTGTAGGTCTGCTTGGGGCAGCCTTGCAGGGAGGACGGCTACGTGGACCTACCTACAGGCAGCGCTTTACCTGCTTTGCCAGGCCAGGTGCCCCCCCGAAGGCAGCCCCCCCCTGAATGGCCTGGTGAAGCTGCCCCCCCCCCCGTGGCTCAGGAAGGCTCCGGACACACCCTTTGGGCTCCCTCGTGCTGTTGTGCTGCTCTTTTAGCGACTTGGATGTGCTGTGGCCGTGGCCTTAAGGCAGATCTCTGGGAGTCGGCATAAACGAAGGGGGAGCCACAGATCCCAGCGTGGGCACGCTTTGTGGGGAGGGGGCTGCGTTTCCAAGAGCAGGGGCTGCCCCCCCAGGGCCTGTGCCCTAGGCAGCCAATGGGAGCGCTGGCTTGGCCCTTTCAGTGGGGGGGAACGGAGGGGCAGAATCCATCTGCAGCTCTGCCTTTGGGGGCCCATGTGCCACGACTCGGGGGCAAGGGGGCAGCTGGAGGTCTGCCCCCCTTTGGGGAACTTGTGGCTGGGAGGATCCTCCGCAGGGCGAAGGGCGACCTCTCCTCCTCTCTGGCCACAGGGGTCCGGCCCCGGAGTGCCCACCAGCCCCCCTGGATGGACCCAGCTGCCCTCCGTGCATCTGTCTCTCCACATTGATGGGGGTGTATCCAACACCAGGCATTCTCAGAAGGGCCTCTGAGCTGCCTTCCGCCCCCCCCCCCAGGATCCAATGGGGGGCAGTGAAGCTCAGAGGGGGAAGAGAGATTTTTTAAAAAAATTAAGGAATGTAAAAATCACAAAACAGGTGGAAAGAGCGGTGGAGTAAATGCAGAGGACGGATCGTTGCCAGGGACCATCTGCCCCTCCCCCACAGGCTCCTGACCTCTTCCCGTAAAATGCCCCTTCCTCAGTCCTGGAATTGCTCTGCTGCTGTGCCCCCCCCCGCCCTTTGGGGGAAGCAGCAAAGTGACCAGCCCTCATTGTGACAGGGTTCCCCCCCTCAGCTGGGCCAGCTTGAACCGGAGAAGGAGCCCCCTCCCCATGGGAGACGTGGCGAGACAGGGAGGCCTCCGACCCAACGGAAAGGCATCGCCCTCCCAGAGAGGCCAAAAGAGGCTGGCCACAACTACCCATGTGCCACAGCCTCCAGGGCAGCCCCTCTGCGGAGCCCGTCCAGGCTAGTGGGGAAGGCACCAGGCTAGAAAGTGGGTGGCTGGGAGTTCTAGTCCTGCTTTAGGCATGAAAGCCGGGTCCCTCACTGTTCCTCAGCCCGTCCCACCTGACAGGGTTGTTGTGGTGAGGAAAATAGGAAGGTGCATTCGATGCATTTGCTGCCTTGAGGTGTTTATAAAAATAATAAAGACGATATAAAAAAACCAAAATAATGAAAAAGAGCTTCTGACAGAGTGCCGCCCCGGCCAGCCTCAGCCACCCCCAGGGTTGAGCAAAGCCCCCCCTTCCCCATCCAGGGGCTGGGGGGCTGAGGGGGGGAGCCCACGGGGAGGGGAGCCCACGGGGCAGCTGCAAAGCGGAAGGAGGAAACGCCACTCTCAGGAAGTGGCTTTTCAGCCCCCACCTGGATGCCCCCCCTTTCCTCTCTGCTTGCCCCCCCAGGGAGACGGTCCGGTCGGTTTCTGCCAGCTGCCGGTGAGAGCATGACCCAGCCGCAGGCGAGTAGCCAAAGCCCCCTCCCTCGAGGCCGGGGGGGGCGGAGGGGGCCAAGCCAGGATGGCACTGCCAGTCACGCTTGGAAGGCACGGGGTGGGGGAGGGGCGGCTGGGGGACACAAAGATGCCACCCCCCATTTAAAGTGGAAAAAACAAGATGGCGTCTTCCGAGTACTTCCTGTTTTTGCTCCCGCCTGCATTGCCGGGTGGGGGTGCAACCCCAGTAACGGCCCTCCCGACTGCAGGCGGTGGCCTGCTAGGGTGCCCAGGGGGAGCCGGGGGAGGGGTGAGGGAAGGATCGGGCACTGAGGCCCAACGGGCTGCCTCTGTGCCCTTTCCTGTGGCAGGAGGTGAAACCATGGAGGCAGGGATGCTAGGCCAGCCACCCCCCCCCCCGCCCTGCTTCTCCCTGGCCCCTGATTGCAGCCCTGAGGGCCCTCGGAGGCCCTGAGACGCCCCGGGAGAAGGGGGCCCCAGAGGAGCAAGGACGGGTGCAGGGGGGTGGGTGAGAAGGGGGAGGGGCAGAGTATGGGGGTGGGATGTTGCAGCCCCCTGGACGCAGATGGGTGGACCTCCTCTGAACCCTCCACCAGCAGCGGTCCCCCTTCAGCGGGTGGGCTCTGGGGAGGGGGCTCTGCCTGGGCGGGGGGGGGCAGGAGGCCTGGGGTGATCCTGCAGCATCCCAGCAGCAGCCAACTGGGTCTCCCTGCCCTGGCTGCTTTGCCTTGGGGGCCCCAGGGGGGGGCCTGGTGCACTTCTGGGCTCCCTCCTTGCAAACCCCCGGCCTCACCCAAGTCTTCCTCCCCCAGGTTCCCAGGAGCTGAGAGAGGCCAGACCGCCCCACCCCCACCATGTCTTACTTTGCGGAGCACTTCTGGGTAAGGAGCCCCCCCCGTCTTTGTGCCCCCTCCCTGCTTTTCTGCCCTCCCACAGCAGCTGGTGCCCCCGGCTGGCAGTGCCAAGGCCAGTGAAGGGGGGGCAAACTGAGCTGGGGAGGCCATGGGGAGGAAGCTGGGCCCCGGCAGACCCCAAAGCCCTGGCGAGGCTGGCCTGCTGCACTTCAGCAAGTGGGGTTTGGCGTGTCGTGACCGGCACAGACCCCGATTGCTGGCTGGAGGGGCTGGGCTGTGCCCCCCCTCCAGCCCTATGCAGGGCTGCGGATCCTCTCTGGGGGCCTGCTCGTGGCTGCCCGGAAAGCTCCCTCCCCTCCCAAGGGGAAAAGGGGACCCTCGTGGGGGTCTCGTGGAGCCACAGCAGGACGGCTCCACCCGCCCTAGGGCAGCCTCCAGGCCCAGGAAGGCAGCTGTGGGCAGCCCCCGCCCTGAGGGAGGGAGGGCCCTCCATCGCCACGTGGGATGCCACGCCACGCCCTGAGGCCGCCTGGGCTCTGAAACTCTCCCCACATCCTGTGCCCCACGGAGCCTCGTGCAGGGGCCTCAAGCAAGTTTCTAGTTCTCACTGATGGGAAGAAAACCCTTTTCTGATAATCACGGTGGCCAGTCTGGGACTTTTCAGAAAAAGGAAATAGAACGAGGCCCCAGAGGAAGGCGAGGGAGGGCGGAGGGGGAGGGGGAAGGTTTTCACTCTCCCTTTGGGGAGGGAGAAGCAAAGGCAGGCAGGGGGGGGAGGGAGGGGGCAGTTGGAACGGCAAAAGTGCCCGGTTGGTCAGCAGCCGAGCCAGTCCTGGGCTGTGTCCGGGGAATCGGGTAGGGGGCTCACCCTCCTGCTCTGCTCTGCGCTGGTTGGGGCCCCCCTGTGAGAAAGGACGCCGATCAACTGGAAAGCAAATTGAGTCCACATGGGCTGATTTGCACCCGGAGCCTCATCCTTGGAGCCCCTGTCACCAAAAGTGGCTGGCAGGAAAATGGGAGAGAGGGAGGGGGGCAGGCAGGGCCTGGGAGGGGAGGGCACCTGACTTGGGGCAGGAAGTGAGCCGTGTTGGGAGGGGGGGCATTGCTTGCATGACTTCAGTGGCCCCAGCCCTGAGCCCCCCACATTGGAGGGGGTGACCTGGCCTCAACTGAGAGAGTGGGGGGCTCCCTTGCTCTGCCTGCCCCCAGGCTGGGTGGGGGCTTGGATCGGCTGGTGTGCGACCCCCCCCCGCCTGCCAACCTGGGGTGGCTGAGGCCCCTTCCCTCCTGTGGGCGGGGAGGTCCAGGCTGCGCTGGGAAGCTTTTTTCCATATTCCAAGAGGGCATTTTGGCTCCGATTTTCCTTGGGAATTGGGGAATTTGGTGCTCATCTCCGGACTGGGAGTTCCGCTCCTCTTCCCCAGGGAAGCGCCCCAAGAACAGCCCTGATGCCCAGCGGGCAGGAGCTGCTCTCGCCCTCCCCCCCCCGTTGCATGCCTTTCACTTTAACTGGCCAAAACAGCCCCGATTTGGCCCTCGGCCCCGGAGCCTCCAGGGAGCTGGCTGTGCCCACCGCCTGTGCCCGCCTGGCCCACTCCCGGGCACCCAGCAGGTGCCGCCTGGGCTCCCTGCCCTGTGGTGCCACAGCAGTGACCTTTACTGAGTGGCTGGCATGGGGGCCCCAGTCTGGCTGCTCTGGGGACGGGAAGGCAGGGCTGGGGCCGTGGGGCAGGCCTCTGTGGGGGCTTGGGGGAAGTCACCCCATGCCAGCTCTCTGAATGTGCAGAAGACCCTCCCAGCCCCTCAGCCCCCCCCAGCCTCTTTCTGTTAGGGTGTCCTTGGGAAGTGGCTGACAACAGTGGGGTACCTATTGCGGTGGTCCTGGGGCCCCCCAAATTCTTAAAGAGGAGCAGAAACCCCACGCTCAAGCTCCCTCTTGAAATCTCTGGGGAGGGAGATCCCCCCCCTTACTGTTTGGCAGCCCACCCCCAAATCACGCCTTTCCTCTTGGCTCATAGCTGGGGAAAGGGGCACTTGTAGTCACACAGAGCCTGGGGGGTGGGCAGCCCGACCTCTGCATGGGGTCCCTCAGCCTTGGCAGCTGGAAGGTGCACGGACTCTGACTCCCAGAATTCCCCAGCCAGCCGTGCTCCATCAGTGGTCTGGGGGGGGTTTCCTTCCTGTCCCCCCCCCCCCCCGCAGCCCCTGGGCCTGGGCAGCTGCCCCTGTTGCTTGCCTGCAGATTGGTGGAGAGCTCAGCCTTGGGAGGGGCCTGGTGGTGGTGGGGCCCCTGGGACAAGCTGGGAAGACCCCCGATCCCAGTGTGCCCCCCCTCACTTTCTTTTCTGGGTTCCCCCGCAGGGAGAGAAGAACCAGGGTTTCGATGTCCTCTATCACAACATGAAACATGGGCAAATCTCGGCCAAGGAGCTGGCGGACTTTGTGCGGGAGAGGTAGGGCAGGCTGCGCCCCTTCGCCCTCTCCCCCTCCCCTTTGCCCCGCCCCCTTCCAGCCCCCGGGAGGGGAGGAGCGTGTCCATCCCACAGCCCTCTGGGTTTTGTACTACATCCCCCAGAATGCTGGCTGCACATTCAGGAGTTGTTCTCCCGCGGACCTGGAGGCTTCTTGGTTTTCCCTGTGCACTTTAGTGGCGGGGTGGGGGCTGACTGCCAGAGGGTCAGGGGGGGCACTAATACCAAGAGAGCATCCCTTGTCTGGGTTCCACCCCCTCCCAGAGCACAACAACCCCGCCCCCTCCTCTGGATTCCTGTGCAGTGTTTATTTTTAAGAGCTGCTCCAGAAAATCCGGGTCCCCCCCCCGCTCTCTCCTTTTCATTCTTTTTTTTAAATAATAATTTCATTGATTTGTCAAAATATAAAACACAAAGAAATATTTAAAAAGTAGTAGAAAAGTAAAAAAAGAGGGAGGGAAAAGAAAAGAAACAGGCACCAACTCTCTTTAGCACAGTAGAAAACAGCAACGTCCCAATCAGAACTTTTACACAACCGTCTGTCGAAGCCGCTTCTGTGAAGCGATAAGCCCAAAGGTGTTTTTCCAAAAGGCGGCTGGGTTTTTCTTCCTTTCTCAAGGAAAACCAAGGAGCCCCGTCCGTTGTCAGGACGGCCCTGAGCCAAGGGCTGGGAACTCCCTGACAGACATGGGGGTTTTTGAGACCCAAACGGCAGAGGGGGGAAGGGGCTAAATCTGCCCTTGAGCTGTGGGGGGCCCCGGGGACAGAGAGGCCCCACCTCAACGCCCTGAGTCCCGGGAGCTGAGTTCAAGGCTTGCCAGCAGCAGCCCCCGAGTGAGTTCCTGGCAGCTGAGAAAACCCCAGGGGGAGACGGGCTGGGGGGAGAGCGGCTGGATCAATCCGGAAGAAAAGGGGAGCTGAGCTGCTGAGAGATTTTTTAGGGAGGGGGTGTGTGAACCCCGGCCCTGCTTTCTTGGGGGGGCAGCTTTGCCTGCGTGGGGCTGCCTGTTTTTCCAGCCTCTGGGCCTGCAGGGCTGGGCAGGCTGGGAGGGCAACCGCAGGCGGCAGGGAGGGAAGTGTTTTTAGCCCCGGCTTCTTCCTCCCCCCTTTGGGGAAGTTTCTTTTCTGCAAAGGGAAGTTGGGTTTTTCCTAACCTGGTCAGGTGGATGACTGGCCTTTCTCGCCTTGAATGTATTTGGGATCAAAATTTCTGTGGCTAAACAAGGAAGGCAGTTGCCTGATTTCACCACCTTGCTTATTGAAACCCTGCGGTTGTTAAGTGAATCACACAGTCATTAAACGAATCCAGCTTCCCCCGTTGACTTTGCTTGCCTGAAGCCAGTTGGGGAGGCTTCCGGGGGTGACCGGGTGGCCTCGGGGTGCTGCAGCCGCCCGCAAATGCCTGCTGGTTGCCAGGCAGCCCCCTTCGGACCACCCGATCCCTGGGAGAGCCGCTGCCAGGACCAGCTGCAGATCACTTTTTCCAGTGGCATCGGTGATCATTAAACCAACAGTTTTAAGTCAAGAATTAGCTGTACCCCTTTTTGGCTTATTTCTGGAGAGAGAGCAAAAAATGAGTAGCAGAATCCAGTTGCAAAACCGGAGTCGGGGGCCATAGGCAGCCCCCGACTCATGTGCTTCCGCCCCCTTTGCAAGAGTCTGTAGCTGCAGGTGCAAAAGGAAAGAAAAACCACCTGGCAGCCCAGGAAAGCAGCAGAATTCGCTTCCGGGTGCTGGAGGAAGGCACTGGGCACTGTGTGTGTGTGTGTGTGTGTTTGTCTTTCTGTGTGTGTGTGTGTGTGTGTGTGTGTGTGTGTCTGTCTGCTGGACTTAGGGGCAGCCCAGTTACCCTGTAAACCAGAAGCCCTTCAGAGCGTAACTCACAGAGGAGACACATTGCCAGGCCTCTCTGGATGCCTCCAGCAACTCGAGGATCTGGTGGTCCATTGGGCTGAGGGCCTGGGGGGGGGGCTGGCTAGGAAGACCACCCCCCAACTCCACCCGGCTAGTTTCCCTCCCCTCCTGAGAGCCAGACCTTACTGGCCGAGGAGTTCCTCTTCTTGCCCACCAGAGGGAGCTGTGGCTCTTTGCTGACCCCATCAGGCCTGGCCGCTCTGCTTGAATCAGTGGCACAAAGGCTGGGAACTGGGGGACCCGGGTTCAAGTCTCCTCCTGGGAATTCCTGCCGAGTGTCACCCCCCCACCCCACCCCCTGGAGGCTTCTCTGCTGAAATCAGAATGGAGTAACTTTACTTCAGGATGTGGGAGCTGACCGGAGCGTGTGCAAAGTGCAAATCTGCTTGTATAGTGGTTTAAAACAGCAGGGGTCTCTAAGATGTGTGGCTTTAACACATGTGGACCTCAACTCCCAGAATTCCCCTGCCAGCGCATGTGGGCTGGGGAATTCTCGGAGTTGTAGTCCACACGTCATAAAGTTCCCAAGGTTGGAGAGCCCTGCGAGAGAGGATTTGGGGCTTCCCTGCAGGGGCTGCTCTGCACAGGGAGGTCTGGCCTGTTTTTTCCTTCCAAAGTGGAGGAATAACAATATTTTAACTTGCCTTTCCTTCATCCGTGCCAGAGTTCAAACTGCCCCGATGCCCATGAAAGGGGGCCCAGCCTCCAATGCCAAGTCATTTGAGCAGAAAACTACGGAGACGGGGAGGGTAACGGAGCCCATGGGGCTGGGCGGCTGGGCAGGAAGGAGAGACGGAGGCGGGTTCAAGTCCTAGGTCCATAGATTGCTTGTGGCCAGCCACTCACCCAGCAGGGATATGCTCTAAAATGCGGGTGCCAGGCAGGGGGTGCCCGACAGGCTGGTCCAAGGAAAGCCCTGCCCCGTCTGCCAGTGGGAGCGGGGAAGCATGGGCTCTGGGGTGCCTGGAAGATGGGCCAGTCCTTCGGAGAGCCTCTCCTGGGACAGGGGTGACGGTGGGGCCTTCCGGTCTCTCTCCCGGCCAGGGCGGCTGTCGAGGAGGCCTACGCCAAGTCCATGGTCAAGATGTCCAAGATGGCCGGCAACAGCACCCAGCTGGGGTGAGGGCCTGCCGCTTTCGGGGGAAGGGGGCTGCCTGGAGCACAGGTGGGTGGGGAGGCCGTGGGGCTGCGGTGGCCTGTGGGGAGGGAGCCTCTGGCCCCGGGCCCTTTGGCCCCCCCCCATGGGCACCGTTGCCCTCCTGGGTGGCCTGCAGGGCGAGGGCCCTGGCACTTGAGCAGGTGGGTTCTATGGCGGAGTGGGGTGGGGGGCTGAAGACCCCTCTGGAGGATGTCGGGGCAGGGCTCAGGTGCTGCCCGTGTGCCCCCCAGGACCTTTGCCCCCCTCTGGGAGGTCTTCCGCATCTCCTCGGACAAGTTGGCGCTGTGCCACGCTGAGCTGGTGAAGAAGCTGCAAGATCTCATCAAGGAGATCGGCCGCTATGGGGAGGAGCAGCTGCGAGCCCACAGAAAGGTGACACACAGACCCCCTGGCTGAGTTCCCCAGAGACATATCCCCTTGTGGTCCTCCCCCCCAGGGAATGAGCCCCGGGCCCTGAGGCTGCTGGCCCTCTCTGGGGTCCCAGCGGGGGCTGGGCGGGATCCCAAGCCGGAAGCCTGGGGAAGGGTTGCGAGTTCTGCTTCTCTCCTCCGGTCAGTCAAAGGACGAAGTGGCCGGGACGCTGGAGGCCGTCCAGCAGCTCCAGGGGGCCGCCCAGCACCTGCCCAAGGCCAGGGAGGCCTTCCAGAGCCGATGCCAGGAGCTGGAGAGGCTCCGCAGGGAGGGGGCCAGCCAGAAGGAGATGGACAAGGTCAGTGGGAGGGGGGGTCCTGCCCTGCAGCCCTCCTCCTCCTGGGACCCCCGGGGGACGGTTGCGGAGGTCGACAGCCACGGTGCCTTTGGATCGGCTTCTCTGGCTCCCTGGACGGAGGGAAAGGAGGGCAGGGTGTGGGGGGGGGGGAGCTCAGAGGGCGGGGCCTTGCCATGACTATGCCCCCCGTGTGCCCCCCACCAAGGCGGAACTGAAGTCCCGAAAGGCCGTGGACGCCCTACGACGCACCGTGGAGAAGTACAACGCGGCCCGTGCGGAATTTGAGCAGAAGATGCTGGACTCGGCCGTGGTGAGGGGGGGCGCCGGGCCGGGGGGTGCAGGATGCCCCCAGCTGGGTGGGCTTCGCACCAAGTCCAGTCCACTCTTGGCAGAGGTGGTTGACCAGTGCCATCTCCATTCAGGGGGGCTTCTGGGAGACCTGGCACTTACTTGCCCCCTCCCCCAAGTCTGTTCTGTTTATGCTGTTCAGGAAAGGCCCTGGGGGGGGGTTCCTGGTTGCTCCCCGCCCCCCATCGTTGGGGGTTGGGAGAGATGGGGAGGCTGGGCCCACCTGGCCGGGGCCTGGGGAAAGCTCCAGGTGCAGGGAAGGGCCCCCCTGAGGAGTTTGGGGGTGCAACCGCGCCCCAGAGCAGGGGTAGGCAACCTTGGCTCTTTTATGACTCGTGGGCTTCAACTCCCAGAATTCCTGAGCCAGCATTTCTGAGGAGAAATGGAGAGGTTTCCAAGCTGAGCCATGCTGGCTCAGGAATTCTGGGAATTGAAGTCCACAAGTCATGAGGGGGCCATAGTTCCCCCATGCTGGCTGAGGAATTCTGGGAGTTGAAGTCCACGAGTCATAAAGCGGCCTAGGCCAGAGATAGGCAACCTTTGCTCTTTTATGACTGGTGGACTTCAACTCCCAGAATTCCTGAGCCAGCCATGCTGAGGGGAAAGGGAAAGGTTTCCAAGCTGAGCCATGTTGGCTCAGGAATTCTGGGAGTTGAAGTCCACGAGTCAGCCAAGGTTGCCTGCCTCAGAGCGACCCAATGTAGACTCGGCCTGGAGGGGGCCTGGCTTGTCCCCCCCCCGCGCACATGGCTGCCTCCTCTCGGCCTGAGGTCTGCCCAACCAATAGCAGGGCGGCTCTGCCCCCCTGCCGGCCCCACACCTCTCCTCCTCCTCCCCCCAGCGGTTCCAGGAGGTGGAGGAGTCTCACCTGCGGCACATGAAGGGCCTGGTGGGCTCCTACGTCCACTCGGTGGAGGACACCCACGTCCAGATCGGGCAGGTGAGGCCCAGGGCCTGGCAGGGCACATGGATGGGCTCCGAGGGGCTCGCAGGGCAGGGCGGTTCTGGGCAAAGCTTCCCGGTGTGGCCCCTCAGTGCTCTGCGGACCCCCGTCAGGTGGGGGAGGATGGCGTTGCAGTCCACGCCTGCAGAGGGGCCCCTGCCCCCGCTGTGCCAGTCTCCTTTCTTGCCCACCCCTCTGAGCGGTGGCAGGAGGCAGGCAGAGGGACCCCCTCCTCATTGGGGGTCTTCCCAGAAGGAGGGAACCGGCGGGGGCAGCTGGAGATGGGCTGGTGGGGGAGGGGGTTGCTGCCTCCTCCCAAGGGCTCTCTGCAGCCAGCAGAGCAGGGGCCGGACAAGTGAGGGGGGTCCCCGGAATCCTTTTGGGGGCCTCAGGAGGGTCCCCCTGCCTCCCCCCTCCAGGTGCAGGAGGAATTCAAGCAGAACATGGAGAACATCGGGGTGGAGATGCTGCTGCGCAACTTTGCGGAGAGCAAGGGCACCGGCTGCGACCCCCCAGGTGAGGGGCCCTGGCACCCCTTGGCACCTCTCCGGGTGCTGTGGAGCTGCCCTGCGGGGGAGAGGGGGGGGAAAGGAAGGGGGCGGGTGGACGATGGGCGGATGGGTAGGTGTGGCCCCCCCACGGAGGTCCTGCGGGGAGACCAAGGACCCCCAGGCACCCCGTCTCTCAGAGTGAGGGAGATGAAGCATTTGTGATGATGGGGGGGGGGCTGGAGCCATTTCTCGGGGGTGGGGGTAGGGTGCCTTGGGGGGGTCTGGGCCCCAACCTCACTCCGGGCTTCTCTCTGCCCCCCCCCTCCCGCAGGGCCCCTGGACCTGGAGGAGCTGAGCCTGATGTCCTCCTCCCAGGAAGGCAAGTACGTCTGGCTTGGGTTGGGGGGGGGCTTCTGCCTTTGGCAGAGAGAGCAGGCTGGCTTGGGGTGCCTGTGGGGGGGGCAGCCTGTGGTGCAAGAGACAGATGCGTAGATGGACCCTGAAGACCAACACCCCCCCACGCACTCTGCCAGCCCTGTGAGGTGGGCCAGGCTGACTGTCCAAGGAGCTCAGGGGGGACTGAACCCAAGTTTCTCGGCCTTAGTTGCGCCCCCCCCCCCCCCCGCAATGCACGATGCTGTTACTCCAGGCATCGGTGGGGGGTCAGTCTGCTCCTTATTCAGGGATGGTCCTGAGGCAAAGGGAAGCTGGACTGGGGGGGGGCTGCAGCCCACACACCACCTTCCAGCACCCTCTTTGTGCCCCCCCCTTGTGGGAAGGGCAAATGCACCATCCTTCCCTCTTTCTCTTGGGGGGGTGGGCATGGCAAAGGCAGGTATGCCCCCCCCATTCCTTCTGCCCACCTCCCACTGAATTTCAACCACATAATCCTTGGGCTGCCAGGTGCCCCTTCCCTCCCCCTCCCCAAATGGAGACATGGGGCCCAGATGTGGGTTCTGGGGGACCCCCTGGATTGCTCCTCAGGTGTCCCCCCCTGGCCAAGGGCCCCATTGTGCCCCTGAAAAGCCCCCTTTTCTCCCCACAGGGCCCAAACGCAGCCGCAGCAAAGCCTTCCGCATTCCCGGACTCGGGCGCAAGGAACGCGGGAAGGACTCGGGGTGAGTATGGCTGGGGCCCCCCTCCGCCATCGGTCCTGGCTGGCCGCTCCCCCCCCCACTCACCCTTTCTCCCTCTTTCTCCCCAGGGAGTCTCCGGAGGCGGATGTAGGGGTGAGTACGCGCCCCCCCGAGGCAGTGCAGCTGAGCGGTGGGCTTTGCCCGGACCCCCGTTCCCAGGGGTTCCCTGCCTCCCCTTGTCTCACGCTGCCCACCCCTCCCTGGGACGTTTGGGGGATGGTCTGTCCCACATCCCCCCCAGCCCTGTTGTCTCTCCGCAGCCTCCCGAGGTGGACGAGGAAGGCTTCACCGTCCGGCCCGAAGTGAACCAGAACGATATCTTTGTGAGGGGCGTGGAGGGGGCTGGGTTGGACCTAGGGAGGGGGCTGAGGGCCCGGACACGGGTCCTGGCCTCAGAGCCAACGGAGGGGAGAACCCCAGGAGATGAAGGGGTCACCGCGCAAGAGGCAGAGGGACTCCCATTTCCCTCCTGTGGGGGGGGGCACCAAAGCAAACTTGGAAGCCTCTTGGGGAAGGAAGCCCCCCCAGTGGTTTCCCAAAGAGGCAGCTTGGGCTAGGCAAGGGGCCCGGGGACCCCAGCCTTCCTCCCCCCGGGCCCCACTGCTGGGGGCCTTTCCTTGACTCGGTTCCACGCGAACACAGCAGCCGCTTCTGCTCGTCCAGCGACTCGGATTACGACGATGAAGACCCCCCCAAGTTCTACATCCGGATCAAGCCCATCCAGGCCCCCGAGCGGGTGGGCAGCGCGGCCACCTCGGCCGCCACGGAGCAGCTGAAGGCCTCTGTGGGCAGCCTCATCCTGCCACCCAGCGTGGGGGTGAGCGGGGGGGGCACCGAGGGAGACGAGGATGGCACCCCATTCCTTCCCCCTTCCCTGCTTCTGGATCAGGGCCCAGAGGGACCCCTGCCCATCTGCCCTGTGCCATGGGGGCAGGGGGGGCGAGGGGCAGCGGCGGCCTTGCGCTCTTGACCCCCCTTCTCTTCTGCAGGGCACCATGAAGAGGCACTCCTCCCGTAAGTGACCCTCTCCGGGCCCCTGCCGTAGGGTGGCAGTGGGGCCCCTGCCGTGGGGTGGGCTGGGTCCATCTGGTCAAGACCGAGGCCTGAGCCTCGTTGCCCGAGGCACACAAAACGCTGGATTTGTGGGGCTGTGGCTGCTGTGTTTCCTTGAAAACAAGACAGGGTCTTATATTTTTTGCTCCCGAAGACGCATCGGGGCTTAATTTGGGGGGAAACTTGGTAGAACCGAAGCACAGAGCCAGGGAGGGTCAGCCGGGTGTCGGTGCCTCCCCCAGGTGTGGAGGTGGGACCCTCAGCCAGTCAGGACTTTCCTGCACTGCAGACGGGCCTGGGGGGCGGGCTTGATGCTAGTGCTGGAGGCCACACACGCACGCACACACACACCCCGCATTGTTCTCTCCGTGGCTGCTACCTCTTGGTCCAGTTTCAGCCTCCCCAAAGAGGGGCCTCCTTCTGTGGCCGGGGGAGGTGCTGCCCCTCTCCGCACCCGCTGACCTGCAGCCCAGACTTGGGGTGCCTCTCCAGTTGCCCCCCTTTCCTTCCAGGGCACTTGAAAACCTTCCCTTCGGCTGCTGCGGTGCCCAGCCACGCGGGGCTGGCCCCGGGCGCAGGAGAGAGAGGTGAGGCCGCAAGAGCAGGGGATGGGGGGGAGGACGGGGGGGGGCATTTCCGCCTGCTGACCTTTGTCTTTCTGCCCCTTCCTCCCCCTCCCTTGGCAGGTGGAAAGCCGGGAAACGCTGGGACCCCCAACCTGGTGCCCCGGTTGAGCAGGTATGCCCGGGTCTCGGGTTGCTGCCTCTGGCACGGAGCGGCTGGGGGCAGGTGGGGCAGCTTTGTGCCAGCTTCCTTGTTTGCTCTGGGGATTAGGGAGTTGTCATTGGGGGGGGGGGGAAACAGGAGGCTTACATGGAGCAGCTGCCCCCCAGGAAGAAGCTTTGGGCTCACCTTGACTTTGCTTGCTGCCCTGGGGGTTGTTGGGAGAATGATGGGGGGGGGTTGTCAGTGCTAAGTAAGCAAATCCAAAATATTAGGGGCAAAGACCCCCCCCCCCACCATCTTCTCCTGCCGGCTGCCTTGAACTCTGCCGGCCAGACCTACCCCCCTCCCCCACCATCATGGGAAGGGGCTTTCTGGGAATAACGGGGGTCTTTTCTCTGCGGCCCCCTCCCTCCCTCCCTCCCGCCCACCCCGTCTTCTCTTTCTCCAGCTGCGAGAGCAAAAGCAAGCCAGAGGCCCTTCCCACCAGCGCCTTGTTTGGGCCTCCCCTGGAGTCGGCCTTTGAGAACGAAGCCTTCACAGGTGACCAAGACCCCCCTGCCCCCCCGTTTTCCCCAGAGCGCTTTGGGGCTTTGGGGCAGCGGGGGTCTTTGCAAAGTGGGGGAGGGGCTGGGCCAGGCAGCTGCAGCTTCCCCAAAGCCCAGGAGCATCCCACCCCCCACCCCCACCCAGAAGGGGCTTAGGGAGGAAAACAGAGAGGGGGGGGATGCTGGGCGGGCTTAGCCAAAGGCAGGTGGGAGACCCTCCCCCAACACAGGTGGCTCAAGTGGGGCTGCTGTGCTGAGGGCAAAGAGGCAAAAGAGAGGAGAAAGGAGAAAAACTGCAGGAGGTCAGCAGAGGGAAGGGGGGGAAGGACGTGGGGGGGGGTTTCCTCAAAATCCGGCTGGACCCTCAGTGACCTGACAGGGCTGGGCTTTGGCCTGAGGCAGCCGGAGGACACTTGGTGCCCCCGGGGAGAGCTCCGGGCAGCTGGTGCAGGGACCCTTCGGCTTCCTGGGCTTTCCCTGGGATTCTCGGGGTCTCCTTGGGCCCCTTCCTCCCCTGCAGGGGCCCACCTTCGCCCCCTTGGAGGCTCAGAGGACAGCCCCCCCTGGCCTCCCCCACCCGGACCCTCTTCGTAGGGAGAGCGGCCTCCAGACCTCTTTCCAAGGCCTCCGTGGCTGCTTTGCCTTCAGCCTTTGGCGGGCAGGCAGGCAGACTGAAGGTCAGCAGCTGGGCCTGGATAACCTCCTGGTGCTCCTTCTGCCCGCCTACCCCGGTTCGGCCGCCTCGGTCCTTCACCTGCCTCCCATCTCTCCGGCCCTTCGGCCCCTCTGTCAGAGCCGGCAGGCCCTGGGCATCTTCAGCTGCGAGAGGCCCCAGCCCAGCCCAGGCTCCCGAGGGTCCTCCCTCCGCCTTTCTAGCCCCGCCCCTCTTCTGCCAGTCCAGCATCCTTCTTATTTATTCCCTGTAGAGGTGGATTCAGATTCAGAACAGCTGGAAGGGACCTTGGAGGTCTTCTAGTCCAACCCCTTGTTCAAACAGGAGACCCTAGGCCATTCCCGACAAGTGACTGTCCAGTCTCTTCTTAAAAGCCTCCAGTGATGGAGCGCCCACAACGTCTAGTGGCAAGCTGTTCCACTGGTTAATTGTCCTCCCTGTCAGGAACTTCCTCCTTAATTCCAGGTTGCTTCTCTGTTTGGTCAGTTTCCATCCATTGTTTCTTGTCCTGCCTTCTGGTGCTTTGGAGATTAATTTGACCCCCTCTTCTTCTTTGGGGCAGCCCCTCATGCTGCTACCATGTCCCCCCCCCATCCTTTTTTTCTCTAGACTGGCCATTCCCAATTCCTGCAGCCATTCTTCATATGTTTCAGCCTCCGGGCCTTTAAGCATCTTAGTTGCTCTTTTTGCACTTTTTCCAAAGTCTCATCATCATCATCATCATCATAATGAAGTTGGAAGGGACCTTGGAGATCATCAGGTCCAACCCCCTGCTCAGGCAGGTAACCTTATATCATCTCAAACAAACAAAGACAAATAGTTGTCCAGTTTCTTCTTAAAAACTTCCAGTATTGGAGCATTCACAGCTTCCGGAAGCAGGTTGTTCCACTGGTTAATTGTTCGAACAGTCAGGAAACATCTTTTTTTGCAACGTGGTGACCAAAACTGGATGCAGGTATTCTAGGTGTGAGCTTACTAAGGCTTTGCAAAGCGGTACTAATACTTCGCGTGATCTTGATTCTATGCCTCTGTTTATACAACCTAGGATTGTGTTAGCTTTTTGGGCTGCTGCTGCTGCACACGGCTGGCTCACAGTCATGTGAACGCCCACCAGACTCCAAGGTCCCTCTCACAGTGGCTGTTTTTAAGCCGGGTCTCACCCAGTTTGTACTTGTACCTTTGATTTTTCTTGCCCAGGTGTAAAACCTGGCTTTTCTCCACATTGTAATAGTAATAGTAGTAAAGTTGGAAGGGACCTTGGAGGTCATCTAGTCCAACCCCCTGCTCAGGCAGGAAACCCTACACCATTTCGGACAAATGGCTGTCCAGTCTCTTCTTAAAAACTTCCAGTGTTGGAGCATTTACTGCTTCTGGAGGCAGGTTGTTCCCCTGGTTAATTGTTCTCACTGTCAGGAAGTTTCTCTAGGTTGCTTCTCTCCTTGATGAGTTTCCACCCTTTGCTTCTTGTCCTGTCTTCAGGCGCTTTGGAGAAGAGCTTGACTCCCTCTTCTTTGGGGCAGCCCCTGAGATATTGGAATACTGCTATCATGTCCCCCCTCGTCCTTCTCTTCCTTAAACTAGACAGACCCAATTCTAGCAACCGTTCCTTACATTGAAACTCATTTTGTTGGATAAGGCCCACTGTTCAAGTTTGTCAAGATCTTTCTGAATGAGTAAGGGGAATGAATGAAAAAAGTTGAGTGGATAAGGCCTTGTCCCCCCCCCCCGCCCCATTTGCCAGATGCTTCCCGTGTTCTGGCCCCCCTGAGGCTGCCTGGCTGCAGATCAGGTCCTTTATTATGGGTGAAGAACAGATCTTTTTCCTCCTAGTGTTTTTTGGCCTTCCAGTGGGGGGGGAGAAGTAACAGGACCTGCCGTGACGCCTTTTGAGAAGGCCTTCCTGACGGCAGGAAGTGTGGCTTTTATGCAGGCAAAAGGGGGGGGGGGTTATGCGGAAGAGGTTTTGAAAGCTGGGGGGGGGCAGGGAGTGCCCAAGAGGGAGGAGCCCCTCCCTTTGGCCACCCTTCCAGGGGACCCAACCTTGCTGCATGTCATCAGGAAGAGGAAACTGCTGCTGTCCATGGAGGTTCTCCGCCCAGCAATGACGGTGAAAGCAGCATCTGGGCCTGACCCACACGAGGCCCAGATCCGAGAGGCCGGGGGGGGGGGCTCTGCCCACCAAGGGGAGAAAGCCCACCTCTGGAAGCCTCTCTTGTCTCCGGAGGTCTGGACGCCCCACAGCCTGGGAGTGAATGGCCGGCAGTGCCTCATGGGAGCAGAGTCCTTCCCCAAGCAGAGCCTCCCTCCCCCTTGGCTGAAGAGAGCAGTGATGGGACCAGGGGCAGAAGGCACTGGCTGGGCACGGGGCCTGCTATGCCGCTTGGTGCCAGTGGCCGGCTCTGCCCTTGAGCCCAGCTGCTCCTGGCCCAGCTGAGCTGCAGGAGGAATCGGCCCTGAGGGCCGGAGCTGCTGCTCCTGGCCGCTGACCTGGAGCCCCCTGCTCGCCTGGGACGGGTGCAGGTGCTCAGCTGGTACCCGCTGCAAGCCCACCCCCCTTGATGCCACCCTCCCTTAGCCAAAGGCCCGGGGGGGGGGCTGTGAGCTGCCCAGATCTGGCCTGGGAAAGGCTGTGGCTCCTGAGGGACCCCAGTGAGCGAGTCCTGGTGACTCCGAGGCTCTTTGGGGAAGGGGCTCGGCTGGGCGGCCAAGCCTTTGTGCCCCTCCCTGCTTCCTGCCCCACCGGCCTCACTTATCCCCCAGCTCTTTTTCACAGCGGCCAGCTGGGCCAGAGAGAGTCGGCAGAGGGGCAGACCTCCTGGGGGGGGGGCATCCCAGGGCTCAGACTGCCCGGCTGGGGAAGGGTCTGTGGGAGAGGCAGGGGGGACCGGCTGCTTTGTCCTGGTTGGGCCTCACTCCGGAGCCGGCCCTGGGGGGGTGCCCATGCCTGATGCCCACTGCAGAGACACCTGGGTGGGGGGGGGAGCTTTAGGACCGCAAGTGAGGCAGATCAGTGGATTTGAGGGGTAGGTCCAATCTAGGGCTGCCCCATCAGCCTTTGCGCCCCAGTATCACTGTTCTCTTGACAGCTGGGTGGGCCCTGCAGCCCCCGACTCTGCCTTAACCCTCTGCCCTCTCTCTCCTTCTGTCTCCCCACAGCCCCCCGAGCCTACTTGCTGGCCTCCAGCCCCTCCCCCTTCTCCTCCTCGTCCCCCGAGAACGTGGAAGACTCTGGCCTGGACTCTCCCCCCCACCTGGCCACGGGACCCTCCCCGGATTCCCGCCTGTGGACTTCCCGGCCGGCCACCCCCCTGAGCCCCCCGGGCCAAAGGACCCCCAAAGGCGCCCTCGTCTTCCGGGGCAGCCGCGGGGCGCTTCTTCCCGAGGACAGGCCCAACCCCTGGCTGCCCCAGCCCTCCGCCCCCCAGGACGCCCGCTTCGGAGCAGAGCCGGGCTGGGCGGTCTCCGGCGCCTCCTGGCCCCCCGCAGGGGCCCGGGCCTTCTCCGCCTGCTCCCCTGACCTTTTCTCCTCGGAGGCCGGGTTGGGGGGCCGGCGGCTCTGGGCGGCCCGACCTCGGAGCCCAGCGGCCTCGGACGGGGCCCCTCGGACCGGGGAGCGCGACAGCTGCCTGTCCTCCAACTCGGCCTCCTCCTCCTCCTCCTCGCCGGCCCCCCTCAGCAGCGGGGACTCCACCAGCCCCTCCCCCTGGGCCCCCCGGGGCCGCGACCTGGACAGCAGGGGCCCCTCTGCCTCGGATGCCTCCTCTGAGCACGGTGAGTGGTGGGGGGGTGAAGTGGGGCTGGGGCTCCTGGTGGCTGAGGAGGGGGTGTGGGTGGCAGCGAAAGAGACAGGAGAGAGTTAACCTTTGGCTCCCCCCCTCTAAATACCTGCTGGGAAGTGCAGCCAAAGGCCCATTTGCCCCCCCTGAGCCCCCCCTCTGCAGCCCCTGGAATTCTGCCTGGGGTTGCTGGGGGCCACAAGGGAGGCTTGGCAGCTCCGTCTTCGGGGGGGCTCTGTCCCCTGGAGGGGGCTTTCCCCACAATCTGGATTCAGGCTCCGTGCAGAGGGCAAAGGGAAACAGCAACAGCTCTCTCCCCTCCCCTCGTGCCCTGAGTGCAAATCCCGGCATTCGGGGAAAGAGGAACAGCGCTCGGAAACGGGATTGGTCGGTGGAACTGCCTGCCACCAGGGGAAGCCCGGTGGACGTTGGCCCCGCTACTTCTGGGAGGGGCCGTGGGTGGCTCTCCCAGGCTGGGAGGAAGCAGCTTCCACTTTGGGGGGAAAGGGGCACCCCGTTTGCTGTGCCCCTCCGGTCACCCCCCTTCTCTCGCCTTTCAGTCCCCTTCCCTCCTTCGGCCCCACATGCCCCCTGGCCCCCCACGACAGCTCCTGTTCGGCGGACCCTCTGCAAGAGGCCCTCGGCCACGTCGGCCACCAGCCTTGGGGCCGAGACGGTGAGTGCTGTGGCCGGCAGGTGGTGGGCAGGGTCCTCGGACGGCCCTGCCCAACCCAGACACGGGTGCCAGTCCCAGAAGGGGCAGCCCTGGAAGGGGCAGCTTTACCCCCCCCCGCACCCCAAGCCCAAACGCCCAGCCCTGCGCCCTCCGCAGACCCTCCCGGCGCCCCTTTGCTCTCTGGCCCCCGAGGGTGGCATCTTGGCTGGGGGGGTCCAGCGGCAGAGCCCCAGCGGTTATGGGGCCGGGCACTGGGACCCCCCTGCTAAGCCCCCAACGCTGAGGTTTCCCCACCAGCTGGATGGCCTCCTGCCCTGGCAGAGGACGGGGGGGGGCAGGGGGCTCCTGGTGCCCTGTGGCTGACCTCTCTTTCCCCTCCAGCCCCGCTCCTTCAGCCCTGCCCCACTGTCCGCTCTGACCTCCTCCCAAAGCACCTCCGCCCTGACCGAGCGCGGCCTCTTCACGGCCCCCCAGCAGCAGCAGCAGCATCCACCGGCCCTGGGTAGGTGCTCTCCGGCCGGGGAGGGGGGGGAGAGTGGCCTGGGCTGGGGGCCTCGGAGGTGGCCGGGAGCAGCTGAGGGACCCCGCTCTCCTTCCTTCCGTGCCAGGCGTCTCCCGTGGCCCCTCCCCCGTGGTCCTGGGCTCCCAGGGCGCCCTGCCCGTGGCCACGGCCTTCACGGAATACATCCACGCTTACTTCAAGGGCCAGAAGGCAGACAGGTATGGGAGGGCATGGGAGGCTGTGACCCTGGAGCCCTTCTGCTGGGCGGGGGGCTGCGGGCGCCCGTTCCTGGCCTTGCACAGGTTCCACCTGCTGGAGCAGCCAGCCCTTCAGCCAACCAGGCCTCCCACTGGGACCCCCGAAGCCTAGCCCTCCCCACGGCCCCCCCTCTTCCTGCAGGTGTGGGCTGAGCACCTGCCCTGGGGCCCTTGGGCAGAGGGGGGCCCTCTCCCACCCCGCTTGGGGGCTGCTGCACTGGCGGGGGCCTCTGCCCGCTTCAGGGCTGTGGGGGGGAGCGAACAGGCCCGGCCCCCGACCGGCCCTCCCTGTCTCCGCAGCTGCCTCGTCAAGGTCACCGGGGAGCTGACCATGTCCTTCCCGGCGGGCATCATCCGGGTCTTCAGCAGCGCCCCGGCCCCCCCGGTCCTCAGCTTCCGCCTGCTGCACACAGCGCCCATTGAGCAGTTCCTGCCCAACGCCAGCCTGCTCTTCAGGTGCCAGTGGGGGGGGGTGTGGCCGCTGGGGGACTGAGGATGGGCGGAGGGCAGCAATGGGGGTAGCAGGGCTCTGGAAGCCCCTGGCAGGCATAGGGGTCGGGTGGGGGCTGGGGAGATGGGAGGGGGGCCTGGCTGCAATCAAAAACTGGCTGGTCCAACCGACCCCTCCCCAACTCTCCTCCCCCCCCCAGTGACTCCTCGCAGAGCGACCCCAGCAGCAGGGATTTCTGGCTCAACATGGCCGCCCTGACCGGGCACCTCCAGAAACAGGCCGAGCAGGCGGGGGGCGCCCCATATTACAACGTGACTCTGCTCAGATACCAGGTGAGGCTGCCTGGGGGGGGGGAGTCAGCCGGTCAGCAGGGCGTCCAAAGCCTTTGACCCTCGGAGCCGCAAGGGCCCGCTGACCTTCCCGAGGGAGGGAGGCCGGAGCAACCGGGAAGATGCTTGAATCCCAGTTGAGGGGTGGGCAGGACCGCCTCCCCAAACCCTGGTGCGTGCAAAGGGGAGGCCTTGGTGGGGCTGGTGTTTCTGGGGGGGGGGCTTTGCCACTTCCTCCTCCTGGGGTGTTTCTCAGCTTCCCAGTCGCCCAGCCCTGGGGTCTCTTGGTGGTCCCCCATCCACAGACTAAGCCTGCCTTGCTTAGCTTCAGTGCTTGGAGAGGGTCCGTTCCAACCTCAGAAAACAATTAACCTTAGTCTAGTTAAGTGTAGCCTGTGTGAGGGTGGGTGGTGTTCTTAATAACGTTCCCTGGTGAAGATTATAGGGGTGGCCATTCTTGGGGGGTCGGCATCTGGGGCATCCAGGCTGGGGGTGACCCGTGGCCCCTTCATTCCTGGTGGCTATCTCAGGCTCTCACAGGGCCTTCTGCATTTGGGACTACGGTTCCAAGAACTCCCAGCTGGTCCCGCTGCTTGCTGGGCAAATGGGGGTTGTAGTCCCTGCTCTCCTGGGGGTGGGCTGGGGGGGCAACCCTCTTTGGTTCCTCTTGGCTGATGCGGGAAACAGACCTGGGTGGGAGGGGGCAGGTGTGTGACGCACAAACACACACACCCCCATGTAGACACGCACCCACACACACACCCTTGCCCGCCCTGCCGCCCCCAGTACTCCAGGCAGGGGCCGGAGTGGGCCCCGCTGCAGCTGTCGGTCAGCTGGGAGTGCGCCGCGGAGGCCACCCGGGTGAGCGTGGACTATCGCTACAACGCTGCTGCCCTGGCCTCGGCCGTGGCCCTCACCAACGTGCAGGTGCTGCTGCCCATTGAGGAGCCCGTGGCCAACGTCCAGCCCCGGCCCAAGGCCTGCTGGTAAGTGGGGAGGGGGACGAGGGAAGGGCGTGAAGGGCCCCGGGGGAGGGGGCACCTGGCACCGGAAGGGCCCCCAAAGGCCCCCAGGGGCTCATGACGAACCCCGCAAATCCCCAGGAGGAGGAGGCAGGCTGGCATGGTGGGCACGGCTGGCGGCTGCATCAGATGGCCCACAGGGTGGGCAAAGGGGCGCCCTTTGGCCAGGCTCCCCATGGGGCTGGCACTGCAGGGCTCTCCCCCCAGATCTGCCCTTGGGGCAAAGGCCAGGCCAGAGCCAGCTTTTCATGAAGATGGCTGGGGGGGGGACACCTTCAGGGCAACCCTACCCTGGCTTTCCCTGTGGGCACCTGCCAAAGGGGGGGGGGGAGCTGGGCTTCTGTGGCTGTCTGGGAGTCCCTTGCCCGACGGCCAACCTCCCACCCCCCCGGCTCCCCTTTTGGCAGCAGAAAAAGCCCAATTTTGTTTTATTTCACTCGTTTTATTTTCCTGCTGTGCCCCGAGTGACCCTGAGCGGCATTTGGTCCCTCTTGCCCCATTTGGGCCCCTTCGTCTCCAGAGTGGAGATTTCGGGAGACTTGGATCCCCGGCATCAAACAGGAACAAAACTGGAATTGGGGGGGGGGCTGATGCCTCAGTGCCCCATGTTGCCCCCTCCTCTAACTGAGAGATGGCCAAAGACCTCGCCCAGTCAGGGGGGCTGTTCCCAGATGACCGGGACTGGAGTACACGGGTGGGGGTCACAGCCTTGGCAGCTGCACCCAAGAGCACCCCCTCTGTCGCCCCCTGCAGGAACCTGGAGGAGAAGCGCCTGCTCTGGCGGCTCCTGGACGTGCCCAGCATCCAGGGCCAGGGAGGTGAGCCGGGCGGGGGGGCAGGCCAGGCTGCCCTTCCTCAGCCGTGGGAGGGGGGAGCAGCACCCCCTTCACCTTCCTCTCTCCCCACCCGCAGGGTCCGGCCGCCTCCTGGCCAGCTGGGAGCCCTTGGACGGACCCAGCAGACCTACCCCGGTGGCCGCCCAGTTCACCAGCGAGGGCAGCACCGTCTCGGGGGCCGACGTGGAGCTGGTGGGCAGCGGCTACCGGATGTCGCTGGTGAAGAAGAGATTTGCCACCGGTGAGGAGGGGGCCGGGCTGCCCCGGGGGGTCCCTCTTGCCCCAGGCAGGCTCCTGCCGTGCTCTCAGCTAGCAGGCGGGCGTCCTGGGCCTGGCACAGGGTCACCCTTGGGCGCTGGCCACAGTGGGATGTGCTGGTGTGGCAGCACAATAACCGAGTCCAAAGGGACCTTGGAGGTCATCTAGGCCAACCCCCAACTCAAGCAGGAGACTCAATACTCTGGGCTGGATCCAGCCATTAGGGATGACGACTCTTTTCTCTGCCCCTGCCAGGGTCACCCGCAAAGATCCCTCCAGCGTGCCCACTGGGATTCCAGACGCGTCACTGTCCCTCCCCTCCCTCAGGCTCATAAACCCTAACAAGCCCCCTCCCACCAATTCCTGGCTGCTCTTGGGACCTCCCCAGCAGCCCCTCCTCCAGCGGAGTGTCCGGTGCTCCGTGCCAGCCCCTCCCTCCCAGGATCCCAGACCGGTACGGATTCGCTCTTTTCCCAGCAACCCCCATTTGCACCCCCCAAATCCTCTCAGCCCCGCCTTTTAGGCTGCTTAAGTGCTTCACTGACTTCTTGGTCTTGTTGAATTTTGGGGCGGGGGGAGTCTTGGTTCTCGAGGGTTTTTATGCAGTGCTGGAGTGGAAGAAATCTTAAAATTTGGACTTCTCGCCCTTAACAGGAAGAAGTAAACGTAGAAAGCAGGGCTGGCCAACCTTGGCGACTTTAAGACTCGTGGACTTCAACTCCCAGAATTCCCCAGCCACCCTCTCTGCAGGGACCCGGCCGGGCGGGGGGAGGAGGATACGCCATCCGCTCGCTCCCAAGGACGCCCTGCCGGCTGGGGAATTCTGGGAGTTGCAGTCCAGGAGCCTTAAAGTCCCGGAGGTGGGCCAGCCCTGCTTTGAAAGAAGCGAAAGCAATAAGAACGGGAGATTGGATTGGTTTGGTTTTATTTTTTCCTTTGAAACAAGTCTCTGCAGGTTTCCTGGCAAAATGTCAGAATTGTCCTCCTTCCTGGGGCTGAGAGCAGCCCTCAGACTCCCCGTCTCTCGCCTGGAGCCTCAGCCGGGCGGCCGAGCGGCTCCCTTGGGTGGCGACAGTATCCACAACAGCCTCCTCCGTGCCGGGTCTCTGGGGCATCGTCTCCCCACCCGGCCCGTTGGAGCTCTCCCCACCCCCCAGGGGAAAACCAACCAGGCCACCAGCTGAAACCGAGAACTTGGGGGGGGGGCTGTAGCTGCAGTCCCGCCCAAACAAAACTTTCCCCCTCCCACCGATGGACACCCCCCCCCCCAGATCTTCCATCAGGCCAGGCGTGCCAGGTCCTTCCTTCTCTTGAGTGAGCTGTTCCCAGACCCCTCCCCCCACTTGGGTGGCCCTCCTCTTGATCATCCTGTGCAAGGTGGGGCCCAGAGCCGGACCCCCAAGCCCCCTGGCCTGCTGAGGTCTGAGCAGGGCCGAGTGGACAGACCCGCTGGCCTGCCCCCCCCCCAGGATGGGGAGGGCCTCCGTGGCCGCTGCCTGCTGCTGCGGTCAAGGCGGACCCCCAATCTTCTGGGGGGGGCTGTGACAAGCCAGGCCTCCTTGCTGGGCAGCAGCCTTGGCTGGAGGGGAGAGGGGGGACTCCCCTGCAGAGCCCCCACCGCTGAGTACTGTGTTAGCTGTGACACCCCTCCTCTTCTTTTTTCCTTCTCCCCCCACCAGGAATTTATCTCGCCGGCTCCTGAACATCAGCGGCCCTGGGAAGTTTCCTCCTGAAGTCTTCTGGGAGACAGAAATAATATATTTGTGTGTTTTAAATTATTCTCCGACTGGATTTTAAACGTTGGGGGGGGGATATGAAAGCTCGGCTGGAGGCTGGGAGGCCAGAAGAGGACGTGACTCCTTGAACCCGGACCCCCACACCTGGCCGTGACTTTCCCTCCCTCCCTCCCTCCCTCTGCTTTCGTCCAGATTGCCCCCCCTGCCTCTTCTGAAGTGGGGCCCGTTGTTGGTCCTGCCCGGTTCTGGAAGCAGCCGAAGGGAATGTCGGCCTTTTAATAAACATGTTTGTTTTTCTAATGAAAACGGATCCCCTGAACTGATTCGCAAAGAGTTTCGCTGGTCCTCTGCTTATTTGTTTAGCAACCGCTGAAGTTACAAGGGCACTGAAAAACGTGACTTGTGATCGGTCTTCGCATTTACGACCGTCGCAGCATCCCCACAGCCACGTGATCCTAAGTCCGGGCACTTGGCAACCGGCCTGTATTTTACCAGGGCTGCAGATTCCCAGGGTCACCTGCTCGCCCCTCTGGACCTTCCCAGCCCACTTCCAACAGGCAATGTCCATGGGGATTCGCTTAATGACTGCATGATTCACTTAACAACCACCTTGCTTAGCCATGGAAATTCTGTTTCCAGTTGTCATAAGCCGAGGAGTACCTGTGCTTTTATTGGAGGTGGCGTTCATTTAGAAAACAAAGAGCGGTTTAATGTGATGCAGGTGTACTTCGTGGGTGGGGGGTGGGTGGGCAGTTTTTAAGAAGACCCCCCCTGAGCCTTCAGTGTTTTGAGGGCGACTCCGTGAATCGGAGCAGCACAACGTGGCTGTTGGTCTTTCGTGTTTCAGCAGTGACCGTCCCGCATCCTACTTGGCTTGACGAGAAAATTTTACAGCAGACTCAGGCTGGAGAAAGCGCAAGGGCCCTCTGGCTTCCTTTCTGCACACTTTACTTTTGGCATGCCTCGTAAAATACACACCCTGATGAAAGGGCGAGCCATAAAGTCAACAAGCCGTGAAGATAAAGAGGAAATTGCCCAATCGTGGAGGGGGGGGGGAGGAAGAGGTTAGGGCCCAGACAGCAACTGAGGGCAGTGCCAGGCACCCACCCCAGGCGGGCACGGAGACCTCAGAGCTGGAAGTAGGAAGAAATTCAAACAATGCAGGTATGGATCTCCTTCAACCGCGGCTCTTCTTTCCTTAATCGCTTCCGTAAAAAGACGGGGTCCTTTTTTAGGCCGAGAATTTGTTTTTCGTGGAAAGGGAAGGAGGCTCTGCAGAGCTCTGATAAGGAAGCCCCACGTCAGTCCTGAGCCAAGTGGCAGCACCAGCTACGCTTAGATCCAGCCCAGCACCCAGCAGAGATGACCTGAAGTCCTAGTACCGCTTTACAAAGCTGTGGGTGAGGCCACACGTGGAATTACTTCATCCAGTTTTGGTCGCTGTGATGTAAGAAAGAAGTTGAAACTCTGGAAAGTGCAGAGAAGAGCGACAAGGATGATCACGGGGCTGGGGGCTAAAACATACGAAGAACGGTTGCTGGAATTGGGTGTCTAAGGAAAGGAAGGACTGGGCGGAGCAGGTTGATAGCAACCTTCCAATATTGGAGGGGCTGCCCCAAAGAAGAGGGGGTCAAACTATGTTCCCAAGTTGCAGGCAGGACAAGGAAACAGATGGAAACCGAGAGAGAGAAGCAGCCTGGAACTAAGGAGAAACTTCCTGACAGGGAGGACAATTAACCAATGGAACAGCTTGCCACCAGAAGTTGTGGGTGCTCCATTACTGGAGGCTTTTTAAGAGACAGGACAACCATTTGCCTGAACTGGTATAGGGCAGGGGTCCCCAACCCCCGGTCCGTGGACTGGTACCGGTCCGCACAAACAGTCAAAGACCCATCTACGGGATGCAGGCAGCACATAAACCCACACACTCTCCAGTCTACGGAAAAACTTTTCTCCACGGAACCAGTCCCTGGTGCCCAAAAGGCTGGGGAACCACTATTATAGGGTCTCCAGCTTGAACGGGGTTGGACTAGAAGACCTCTAAGGTCCCTTCCAATTCTTATTCCGTTTGAAGAGGCCCCTGGCCCTTCCAGGAAGCCCTTGGAAGTGATCTCCTGGGTGGGGGAAGAGAATCGGGATGGGGGTGGGGTCCAAAGAAAAGGAAGGATAGCCTCACTCCCCTGGCGTGCTCTAGTGTGTGTGTGTGTGTGTGTGTGTGTGTGTTACTTTTTGGGGGGTGGAATTAACTTGGAGAAACTTGGAATCAGTTAGGATGGGGGAATCATGGCTTGTTGAGGGCTGCAATGTACTTTATTTATTACATTTATATGTCCCCCATCGCACCAATAAGGCAACTCTAAGTGGCATATTGATGTCAGAAAATAAATGTGAAGCAACTAAAATGGAGAAGATTTGCTACGTATGGCTAATTCAGGGTGGAGTTTAAGAAATAAGAACGGCTCCTCTTTGCTTGTGCGGCTCGCCTTGCAGGAGTCTCAGCTGCCCCTTCGCTCAGAGAGGCGGGTGGGGCCCCCTCCCCACAGAAACAAATCGTTTCTTGGAGCGACTTCTCTCAGGGCACCCTGTTTCTGATGCCCCCTCCCACCAAGGATGGTGGTTAAGGAAAGGAGCGTGGTCAGTCCTCTTAATCTGCTCTGGAATCTGAACTGCGTGCATTTCCTTTTTTTCTGAATTGCTCTTTTTCTGAATTAAGAACGGTAGATGCTAACAACTTCAAAAAACCATGCCCCAAGGTGTCTAAATAAAGGCAGAAAGTCAGTGAAAGTCTTCAGAAACGAAGCTAATCAAAATAGCTAATCCTACCTAGGCAGATTCACTTCCCCAAAGCCTTAGAAGGGCGCAGTTCTGCAAAACAGGAAGAGGAATTCACTCTTGTGCACGCGCCTGTAAGAAAACCCCTCTTGCACAAGTGAAGAGACACACTGCCCAGGCCAGAAAGCAACCAGCCAGAGCCACAAAGAGGGGCAGACAGGTGGAAGACGGACAGGCCACCCCCAGCCAGGAGCCAGGAAACGTGGCAGCGGAAACACCTTAAAGGAAATTGAATCCACCTGTCCCAGGATAATGTTGCAGGATCCAATCTGGGACCAGAAGCTTAGTTCTCTGAGCTTTCGGACTCCTACCAGAACCCAGTGGCTTGGAAGAATCAACCTCTGGCCCTGGTGACCGACCCAGGTGGGATTTTGCAACACTTGAAGTGGTATTTAACCACTAAACGCAACTGCCCTCAGCCTCAGTTCCAGCTGGGAAGGTACTACTCTTTTGATCCAGGAATTCCAGAATTGGTAGTGAATTCCCGGAAGTTTGGCGTCCAGCTGTCAACAGATAACCAGAGACCCAAAGGGACAAACAGCCGAGGACAGGTCCCGGAGCGATCGGCCGACACCCAGATCAGCAGGAAACAGGCCCAGATCAGCCCCTGGGGAGGAAGCTAGACCCTCATGAAGGGGATGCCGGGGGAGGCTGTCCGCCCCCAAAGCAAGACTGGCAGTATCAGCCGCAAACAGGAGCGCGCTTCACCCTCCTCGCCCCAGAGAGTCTGGCTGTGCGGTTGCGAAAACGAGTCTTCTGTTCTTCCCTTTGGGTTCTGTCACAGTGTAAGAGAGTTGGAAGAGACCTCGGAGGTCATCTAGTCCAATTCCCTGCTCGAGCAGGAGAGTCTATGCCCATTTTAGTCAGAGGGCTGTCCGGTCTCCAGGGATGGAGCGCCCACAACTCCCAGAGACAATTTGTTCCACTGGTTCATTTTCCTGGCTGTTAGGAAGTTTCTCCTTAGTTCCAGGTTGCTTCTCTCTTCTACACAGCCCGCCCGGGGGGGTGAGCCCCCTGTCAAGATGGGGTGAGGCGCAGGGTCTGGGCCACGGCTGAGAGCTGCATTCCTGCCCCGGATAAAAAGGGCTGCCAGCAGTGTTAGCATTTCCTACTCGGTTGCAGCCCCCTGGTTAATAGAGTTGGAGGGAATCTTAGAGGTCATCTAGTTTAGCCCATGCTTAGTGCAAGCTCCACTCAGGCCCCTCTAATGGAGGGCCCTCCGACCTCTAGGAACGGAGGCCACATCATGTGGCAGCCTGTTCCCCAGGCTGGCAGCTGACACATTATTACTTCCCCTTCCTTGTGCTTTTCGCCTCCCGGTTCTGGCCCTGCCTTCTGGAGTGACAAAGGCTGAGCCTCTTCAGCTATTGGCACAGGTGTGACCCTCCCCCTCCCCCTCCCTTCAAGGTCCCTCAGCGTTCCACCTGGGGCCTGGCCCCACTTCCTTCCTTCCACTCCACCTTCAGGCTGGACTGCTGTGTCCACACTGGAGCGATGGTCGCTGTCGGTGCCAAGCAGGCAGTTCTCCAGTTTCCTCTTTCTTTCTGAAAGGGGGCAGCCCCTCCCTCTCGCGCTTCCCTTCTGCCTTCACCTTCCTGCCACCCACCCACCTCACCCACCCCCCACCTGGTAACCTTCGCGGCAGCCCCTCCTTTCACAGAATCTCCCGTCCTTCCTGGATTTCCAGGATCTGGATCGGTCCGACGTCCCTTCCTGGCACCCATGCAGGTGAGTTTGGGGGTCAGCACAAAGGCCAAAAGCTGTCCAGAGCGGGGGGGGGCGCTTGTCAGTATCCCCAGGCCCATTTCCTGACCTTTCAGAGTGACCAGACAGAGAGTGGAGGATCCTGTCTGCCTTAGAATAGAATAGAGCCGGAAGGGACCTTGAAGATCTTCTAGTCCAGCCCCCTGCTCAAGCAGGAGAACCGATGCCTGTCGAGGGAGGCCGTTAGCTGACCCGTTGCTGAGGTCAAGGGGAACCTCCGGCAGGCAGGGGGTGGACTAGAAGACCTCCTTCTAAACCTAGGATGCTACGATTCTTGCTGGAGGCAATCTAGCCAGCCTTTTATCCAAAGTCCAGGAACAGCCACATCGTTTGCTAACTTTATTTTTCACGGTCACAGAGCACCACACTCCAAATTCATGCTGGCTTACTCGGTTTAATAGTCCCCCGTGATCTGCGGGTACCCCCCCCCCCCAGCGCTTGCAAAGTCCAGCCGCAGGCTGCTTACCGTCTTCTGGACCAGGTGAGGTTTCAGCGGCCACTTCCGTCTCCTCAAATATTCGGGGGACCCCGAACCCGCCAGCTTTAAAGACTCTCCTGCCCCTCGGGAGGCAGCCCGGCTCTTCCTTTCCTGGCCCTCGGCCGCTCCCCCCCCCCCCCGTCCAGGCTCCCGCCCGGCGCCCTCGCTCCGGCCCGGAGGACGCAGAACGCGCGTGAGGTTCACCGCCGTCGGGTGTTGCCTCACACTAAGGCAACCCGGAGCCCCTCTTCGGCGGGAGGAGCAGCAGGGCAGGCTGGCCGGGCGGCGGCTCGGAGCGACTCAGGGCCGCGGGGGCCACCCGAGTTCTCCGACCGGGGCCCCGAGCGGGCCTGCCGGGGCCAAAGCCCGCCGGCGCCGTCCAAGCTGCCGCCGCCCCGCCCGGTCCGAGGCCCGCGGGAGAGCCGAGCGCCGGGCGGGGCCGAGCGGGGCCCTTCAGGGGCCCACCAGGAAGGGCCGCCCGCGGCTCCCCCTCGGCCCGCCTGGCCCGCCCGGACGGCTCCCCGCCTCGCCCTGCGCCGCGCTGGGGGCGGGGCCGGGGGCGGGGGCGGGGGGCGGGGCCGCGGGAGGGAACCTGCGAGCGCCTGAGCCCCGCCCCGCCCCGCCCCGCCCGCTGCTTGCCTGCTGCCAGGTGCGAGCTGGGCGGGCGCGGAGCAGCTGAGGCGCCGGCGGGTAAGGCGGCCGCTCCGGCCCCATCATCCCCGGCCGCGAGACGCAAGAGGCGCGCGCCTTCCGAGGGGCTCCGCGCCGGGCGCGCTTCCCCGGGCGGCTGGGCGGGCTTCTGGCCGGGGCGGCGGCAGCGCAGCGGAGCCTCCCGGCGGGCGGGCGGAGCGCGGGGGTCTCTCTGGGCGGCCCTCGCCCCGCGCTCGGAGCAGCCGCGGAAGCCCCCTCGGGCCGGCCGCTCTCCCGGCCGCTTGAGCCACCCGGGGCTGGTTGCGGGCGCGGAGTCCCCGGGCGGAACGGCGGACCCGGGGCTCGTCGGAGCTTTGCATCCCCCCCCCGCCGTCCTTGGTGGCCGGGGGGGGGCTGTGGCCGGCCAAACCGCGCTTCCCCGGGGGGGGAGGAGGAGGAGGAGGAGGGGGTGGGCCGCGATGCCCCCAAGGCGTTCAGCCCAGCGGGAAGAGGTGGTGGCGGTCGCGACTTCTGCGCGCCCAGCGTTTGTTTGCTTGTATCCCGGCTTTATTGTTGTTGCGCATAACTCCAGGGGAGCAGACCTATGCGCCGCTTTCGCCCTCCCGTTTTCCCCGAAACAACCGCCCTGTGAGGTGGGACGGTCTGAGAGGGGGACTGACCCCGAGTTACCCAGCTGGCGTGTGGACTGAGAAACTGGTCAGGCTCTCTCTCGTTAGGGAGACCGATTTGATTGGCGTGGACAGTTGTCCCCGCTTCCCCAGGGCTCCTTCCTCCCCCCCCCCCCCGTTCTTGGCCCCGCTGTTTTATTTCAAGTCCACTGTTTGGGAGGGCCGGGCTCCCCCCAGATGGGAAGGGAGACGGGTCGCCTTGCCAGGCAGGACCCCCATCCCGGCGCTGGGGCCAGGCAGGAATCGCCAGGGCCACCGCCTGCCTGCTAAGATGTGGAATCGGGGAGTAGATAATCTTGCTGGTCAGTTTTTCTGTCAATTGGAGGGGAGGAAGCCTGGATTAGCTTGTTTCGAGTGCCCAGGAAGGAATAATGGGAAGCTGAAATTACTTTTGATTGTGTTCTGTAGGAAAATAGAACAATTGAAAGGCTCAGATGGGTGGGGCGGTTGTATTGTAGAGGAAAAAGTTGTTGTGCCTATTATCAGTCATAACAAGTCCTTCTTACTAAGAAGAGCTGGGTGGATTTGGCCATTTGCACCACTTCCTGTGGCAGTAAGGCTTCCGCTCTTTTGATCCATTTCATATTTATTCTGCTGAGAAAAGAGCGTGTGTGTGTGGGGGGGGGGCTGCCCCACTCTCTGTGTTCTGCAACCTCCCCAGTTTCTGAGTCCCCACTGCGAGGCACGGCCCCCTCCTCTCTGCTGCCATAAGGCGGGGTCTCCTCTCAGCCCCAAGCATGAGGGTCCCTGCAGCCATCGGCACTTGCCCAGGGGGCCCTGCCCACTTCTGGCAGCAGAAAGGGGGGGCAGCCTAGCCAAATGGGCAAGGAGAACTCCCCAAAGCCCAGTCTCCTGGGTGCCTCTGACCAGCTTCCCCTTTGGCTTCTTTCTTTAAATACAGTAGGTTTTGTTTTTTTCCAAAGTAAATGTGCAAATTTCTGCAGCTAGGAAGTGTCTTTGTTTGCTGGCTTTCCATTTGAATCTTTGCATTCAAAAGCTAATTTGAAAACAAAGGTTGACAATAGAGGTTGTATGGGTGGAGTGGTGCGCAAGCTTTGGCGTCCTTCCGCAGCATATACAATAAATAGCTTTAAGCCAGGCTCTGTTTGTTTTGTGGCCAGTGAGTGCAACCAGATGGGCAAGCTGCCTGCATTAATGCTCCCCCACTCCAGAGTCAGCCCCCCCCATTCCAACAAGGGGGGGACAGAGAGATGCAAAAGACAGGAAGGAAGGGGTGTTTCTGTGCTTTAGAATGGTGTGTGTGTGTGTGTGTGTGTCCAACTTTGGCAACTTTAAGACTTGTGGACTTCAGCTCCGAGAATTGCCATAGTTGGACACCCCTGCTTTAGAAGTTGCTTCCTTTGGGAGAGAGGTCCCAGCCCCCCCCCCTTGCAAAGGAGACCTGGGTTCCTCAGCAGCCCCCCCCCCCTGTAGAGTGACTCCGGCTCCCTTGAAGGAGTTGAGAAGTGGTTGCAAAGTTGTTTATTTTGGAGAAGTGAGACAAGGCCCGTCTTTCATCTCCAGGGGAAACACAAATCCGAGAGGGACCTGTGCAGAACAGGTTCTCTCCCTGCTGCCACAGGAACGGGCCTGCTTTGCACCTGCCCCCCCCCCCCCCACTTCAGCAGGAAGCAGATCTTTGCAATTCCAAGATATTTCCCCCCCCTCCTGGATCTGGCTGCAGGGCCCCTGACCTTCAGAGACCCCAAGGATCTTGGAGATCAGCTGCAAAGGGTCTGAGAGCTTTGGGGGGGGGGTCAGAGAGGGGGGCTTCCTCCCCCCCTCTTCCTTGGGTCTCTCCCTGCTGCAGAAGGGCTGTTGCTTTTTACGGGGGGGGGGCAGCAGGGCTGAGTGGCAGCTGGGGAGTTGGAGGGAGTGAAGGAGGCAGGAAAGCAGCAGAGAAGCAGGGAACCCCCCAGAGGCCCTGGCTGGGCTGGCAGTTGCTACAACAGTGAGGCTTGGAGACGGGGAGGAGGATAACCCATCAAAATGCTGGAGGCACAGGGTCCTCCTGAGGTCAGGGAGCCCACCCTCTGCGAAGGCTCGGCTTCAGCACATCGGGCCGAAGGGAGCCCATTGTAGCCTTCGCTTTTATTTTTGAAAAATATCCAGGTGGAATCTGCAATCTGGATGGCTCTGTTTTTTTGTGTGCGTATGTGTGTGTGTGTACAGAATCCCAAAGAGGTTAACACCTTGCCCCCCTTTCTTTCTCCTCTTTCTTGCTTCCCCCCCCCAAGAATTTGGCAGTTTGGCTTTAAAATATGAAGAAAACATTGGAGGAGAAGCCGGGCCCTGCCAGGTGGGGCCCCTGGACCACGTAGTCCATCAGCCCCTCCTCACTTCACCACCAGGTTACTAATTTAATGATTCACTTAATAACTGTGGCAAGAAAGGTCGTAAAATGGAGCAAGACTCACAACAAATGTCTCACTTAGCAACAGAAAGTTGTTAGCAGAGGACTGGCGGCGTCTGTCTCTCATGCCCCCGGGCCAGGCAGCGAGTGAGTGAGGGGTGTATTTATGTGTGTGCTTGCTTTGTGCATGGCTGCCCTTGGATCAGGCCGGAAACTCATCAGGGGGGGCATTGGAGGGGGGGAGAAAGATTCACAGCCAGCAGGTGGAAAGTTTTCTGGGCTGCTGACTCCGGCACCCACCAGCCTCCCTGGCCAGACCGGCTCGGCCACTGCAATTATGCAGCTCGTTCCGAAGAGCCCTCGGCTCAGGGCTTGGAAACTCAGGGTGGGGCTTTCAGCCATGTGTGTGTGTGCATGTGTGCCCACATCTAACTGGTGACACACAGACCCACCGTGACATCTGCCCAGGTGACCTCAGGGTGCCATGCCTGAGACAGGAGCACTCTTGAAGCCACCTTGCCTGGCGATGCTGCCAGCATCCCTGAGATACCCTGCAGGGGGGGGGGAAATGTGTGTGCACAAACACACACACACACACTTGTGGGTTGCATCTGCTCTCCAACTCCCAGGACTTCCCCCTTGCTGCCGCCCAGGAGGCTGGGGGGGGGGGTTGTTCTCTTCCTTCTCTTCAGAGCCCCAGCCACCCAGAGCCCTCTCTGGTGCCCCCCTGCCCCCTCCAGCTGCCCCCCCACCCAGGATTCTGGCCTCCCACACCGCTGTGGGGTCCCTGACATTGTGGGTGGGAGGAGAGAGAATCTGGGGAGGGGGGAGCACCCCTGCCTCCTCTGGGTCACTGGCCGGCCTCCTCCCTTTAGCCGGGGTCCCTGGCCTTCTACTCTGGCCAGCCCCCCCCCCAAAAAACCCCACTTGACCCCTGCCGCATTGTTTATCACCGAGACTGCTGCCCTTCTGCAGGGAGCTCCACCTTCGCCCCCACTGCGAGGACAGCCACTTCGTTCCTGGAACCTCTTTCCTCCCCAGTCCGGCCTCTGGATTAACCCCCCCCCCCCCCCGCCCGTTCTCTGCTCTGGGCTTCAGGGCATCTTCGCTTCTGGGCCAGTTTTTTTTTTTAATTCACAGCTTATATTACTCTATAGAACCATACTACGTGTGTGTGTGTGTATGCACATTTATTTAAGGATGTACATACATGTTTACACGTGGCATTCTTAGATGTATTGGTCAGCCGCCAAACCAACAGCACCCTCCAAACGTCCGTTTATCGCAAAACGACACACATGGACAGGATTCTGCACTATGGGAGTAAACACGGATGTCCCATAAAATCAGCTGCATCCAAACTCTATTTAGGAGGATAAACACCCATTGCAGCACAAGGGAAGCAAAAACCAGAGAACGGACCCACCTCTATCGCATATGCAAATACAACGACTATCCGGCAGATTTCATCCGGCAACACAGCAGGCATCTAGAGCCCCGTGAAACACAAAACAGACCAACAACAACCTGGACAACGCTCCCCTACATCAGCGGGGTATCCGAAGCAACAGCACGGATATTAGCAACCTACAACAGTGTAGCGCCTAAGCGGAGCCAGACGTTGCGTGCTAAAATAATACACCCAAGGAACCGTTGCCAAAGGACGAAAGATCATCGGTGGTGTGTAAGGTCAGGTGCAAAGACTGTTGCTGCAACTACATCGGAGAAACTGCAAAGTGACTCAAGACCAGGGTCCATGAACACAGGTTGGCGGCCAGATGACAGGATCAGCACCCACAGCTGTGGATGCACATGGCTGACAGCAACCATTCATTCAACTTTGCGGGAGCGGAGGCTATTGCCCAAGACCAGTGGTGGCGAACCTATGGCACACACGCCAAAGGTGGCACGCAGAGCCCTCTCTGTGGGCACCCACACATGCCGTTGCCCCAGACCCCCTGCCTCCTGTGGCCCCGTCCTCACCAGCAACCCTCCTGGAGTAGAGTCGCCCTGGGAGCTGCCCATGTGGAGCAGCGCAGCTAAGGGCATGGCAGCTGGGCAGCAGGGACAAGACTCCGCCCTTGTGCCCATTGCATGCAGATGCTGCGGGCGGAGGGCGTGGCCACCATGGTAGTGCAAGGCCGCCTGGGCAATCTGCTGCAGCGGGCTGTGGAGGCAATAGGTGACCCTATGGGTGGGAGGGGGGGTGGGCAGGGCACAGAGCGGAGCAGGGGGCGGGGCAGGTTTTTGGCACTCAGTGTCTAAAAGGTTCGCCATCACTGCCCAAGATCCTACGAAGAGTGGCCACTTGCTCAAAGAAGCCGGGCTATCGGATGACTATTCAATCAACCAAAATATCGATCGACTGCCGGCGTATCAAACGCTAAGGAAACATGAGCAACGGCATAAAAACTTACAGCGCATGCAACAAATACCACCCAGATATAGGAGGAGGGAGGACAGGAAAGACCCAGGACACCCACCCATGGAGCAGCACGGAACCACAGCGAGCGGAGGGGGGGGGACGCCAACACGATCCACCCCTGACTACAAGATGGGGAAGCCCGGAGAATGATTCGGCAATGACGTTGGGCAGCCACACGCGGGCAGGAAGGACAAAGAGAAGGAGGGCGGGGGGGGGGGAAGTGCCCCAGGACTCAAACACACCCAGGCAGACGCAACGTGATTAGGAGCAATATGGCTGACCGGGGGGGGGGGGTGACGACATTGGCAGAGGACCGATGAAAGCTTAATAATAAAACAGTTTGTTTTTATATTTATCCCGGAGTTCAGTAACGTTCTTTATTGCTAGTTTACACATGTATGCAGACAGTCCGTGACTTAGGACCCCAGTCGAGCCCAACATTTCTGTTGTTACGTGAGACGTTAAGTGAGTTTTGCTCCATTTTATGACCTTGGTCACCACAGTTGTTAAGCGAATTGCTGCAGTTGTTAAGCTAACCACGTGATTGTTAAGTGAATCCAGCCTCCCCATTGACTCTGCTTGTGAGGCATCGCAAAAGGGGATTATGTGACCCTGGGATGCGGTGACCGTCATAAGTGTGAGTCAGTTGCCAAAGGCCTGGATTTTGATTGCCTGGCTGTGGGGGGGGGGTTGCTGCTGCAGCGGTTGTAAGTGTGGAAAACGGCCCTGCCTAAGTCACTGTTTTCAGGCGCCTTGTCATTTCAAACGGTCACTATACAAGGACTACATAAACAGGCGCCAAGGAGCAGACCAGCTGGACCTTCCTTGGCAACAGGTCTCCGAGGAGAGGGGGGGTCCTGGGGGGGCTGTGGTGTGCTTTCCCGACTTTTGGCACCTGCTCTGACTCTCCCCCCAAAAGCCGCTCAAGTCCAGATGGGGATTATGGGCTCCCCGTTTGCGATTTGGAAACAGCGCGGTCTAATTACCTGAGCTAATTGGCAACAGAGTTCCAGTTATTTGAGTTATTGCAAAATGACTCTGGCAGGATTGCAGTGTCTCCAGTTCGAATCTCTTTCGGTCTTTACGGTTTGGCCCCGGGGGGGCCTTAGCAGTGTCTGATTGGGTCTCTGCTTGTGAGGGGGGTTAGGCTAGAAGATCTCCAAGGTCCCTTCCAGCCCTATGCTAATTAGCAGCCTTTTCCTTTTAAGAATAGAATAGAATAGAAATACAGAATAGAAATAAAGAATAAAATAGAAATAGATAGAATAGAAAAACAGAATAGAATAGAAATAGAAATACAGAATAGAATAGAAATAGAATAGAAATACAGAATAGAATTACAGAATAGAGTAGAACAGAAATAGAATAGATATAGAATAGAAATACAGAATAGAATAGAAATAGAATAAAAATACAGAATAGAGTAGAATAGAAATACAGAATAGAAATAGAATAGAAATACAGAATAGAATAGAAATAGAATAGAAATACAGAATAGAAATAGAATAGAAATACAGAGTAGAATAGAAATAGCAGAAATACAGAATAGAATTACAGAATAGAGTAGAATAGAAATACAGAATAGAATAGAAATAGAACAGAAATACAGAATAGAATAGAAACACAACAGAAATAGAATAAAAATACAGAATATAGGAATAGAATACAATAGAATAGAAATACAGAATAGAATAGAAATAGAAATACAGAATAGAGTAGAATAGAAATAAAATAGAAATAAAGAATAAAATAGAAATAGATAGAATAGAAAAACAGAATAGAATAGAAATAGAATAGAATAGAAATACAGAATAGAATAGAAATAGAATAGAAATACAGAATAGAATACAACAGAATAGAATTACAGAATAGAGTAGAATAGAAATACAGAATACAAATAGAATAGAAATACAGAATAGAATATAAATAGAAATAGAATAGAAATACAGAATAGAAAGAAAGAATAGAAAGAAAGAATAAAATAGAAATAGAATAGAAAAATAGAATAGAAATAGAATAGAAATACAGAATAGAATAGAAATAGAAATATAATAGAAATAGAATAGAAATACAGAATAGAATAGAAATAGAATAGAAATATAGAATAGAATAGAATTACAGAGTAGAGTAGAATAGAAATAGAATAGAAATACAGAATAGAATAGAAATACAGAATAGAATAGAAATAGAATAGAAATACAGAATAGAAATAGAATAGAAATACAGAATAGAATAGAAATAGAATAGAAATATAGAATAGAATAGAATTACAGAATAGAGTAGAATAGAAATAGAATAGAAATACAGAATAGAATAGAAATAGAATAGAAATACAGAATAGAATAGAAATACAGAATAGAATAGAATAGAATTACAGAAAAGAACAGAAATACAGAACAGAACAGCTGGAGGGGACCTTGGAGGTCTTGAGCTTGGGATGATGCTGAATCTGCAGAATTTTTTTACAGACCCCTTTCCCCCCCCCAAAAAAACCCCATGAGTTAGAAAGAGCCGGAGGGCTCCTGGTAACAAACCAGCCATCCAGATTCCTTCATAATATCATATAACAGGTAACCCTCAACTTACATCCAAAACTGGAACCAGAATCTCCCTTGCTAAGCAGGGCGGTGAGGTGAGTTGCGGGTGACTGTGATTTTTTTTGTCATTGTTGCCATGATTGTTAAGCAAATCACTGCAGTTAAGTAAATCTTGTGGTCCTTAGGAGCTGGCTGGGAAGGTCGCAAATTACGGGACCCCGGGACGGACGCTAAGCATTGGCTGGTGCCAAATGCCCAAATTTTGATTGTGTGATTGAGGGTGGTGGTGGTGAGTGCTTTGATGGTCATAAATACGAGGACCAGTCGCAAGTCACTTTTTCCAATGCTGTTGTAACGTTAAACCGTTGCTAAACGAGGACTACCTGTATGGTTTTTTGTTCTCTCAGCCTGAGATGGATGTGACATTTTTTCCAGGGGATTGAGTGCCTTAAAATGACTTCCACCAGCATAGAGCATTGGAAGGGAACCTTGGAGGTCTTCTAGTCCAACCCAAAGCCTTACTTTTTAAGGACTGGGTGTCCTGTTGCTCTTCCCTTCTCCCCATCTCCTCTCCCCCCTCTGCGCCCCTCTAGCTCCCCAAAATTTGCTCCCGTCCCCTGGAGACAGGGGAGAGCCCCGGCCGGCCAATCCCAGCCAGCCCCTCTGCAGCCCCATGACCGGTTCTGCCCTGGCTCCTTGCCGCAAAATCTGGGAAGGACAAAAGGCGGGACGGCTGCGGGGAGCCCCGGCCTGGGCTGAGGGTTGTGACGCCCAACAGGAGCCCCTGGGAGGAGGAGGAAGTGTGGGTGGCTCTCCTGCCCCCTCCTCTCTGGGGCTGCTGCGGACATTTCCCTTCCGGGGTGGCGAGGGAGGGACCCCCCTGGGCGAGGGAGAGGCGCTCCTGGGAGCTGCCTCGGGTGTGGCTGCATTTCTTTCTCCGCACAATAAAAATCTCTCTCTGGGTGGGGAAAACCTGTCAGCTTCCCTAAGCTTTTGTGTTGTCTCCTGTTTGTTAAGGCAATGATAATTCAGTGCGTTAGCAGCTTAATGACACCTTAATTGCATATTTGTGAACTTTTCCGGATACTTTTCCTCTCCCAACCGTGCCCTGCAATCTGCGACTCACAGCCGGGCGACGTGAGGCGCCTGGCGGTGAGTTCAACCTCCTTTCTCCTTTCCAAGGTCACGATGCCCCGGCGTTGGAGCTACAAGGTGGAAACCGTCCTCCTCAGCGTAGTCGGCTTCACCTGCCTGCTGTTCCTCCTCCACTCGCACAGGAGAAGCCCCATCCTCGAGGTGGGAGAGACCCCGCTGCCCCCCACGGCCGCCCCCAGCCCCAGAGCGACAGAGCCCCTGCCCGAGTGCCGGGAGAATGCCTCCGTCGCCAACATCTCCGGCTTCGGCGGCCTGCCGGACCACATCAAGGACTTCCTGCGCTTCCGCCACTGCAGGGCCTTCCCGCTGCTGCTCGACCTGCCCGGGAAGTGTGGCCCCCCGGAGGCTTCCCACCAGGTCTTCCTCCTGCTGGCCATCAAGTCCTCCCCGGCCAACTACGAGCGCCGCGAGATCATCCGCAAGACCTGGGGGCAGGAGCGGACCTTTGCCGGCGTCCAGATCCGGCGCGTCTTCCTCTCTGGGGTGGCGGCCAACGCCCGGGAGGCGCGCAAGCTCAACCGGCTGCTGCAGCTGGAGCAGGCCGAGCACGGCGACATCCTGCAGTGGCACTTTGTGGACAGCTTCTTCAACCTGACCCTCAAGCAGGTCCTCTTCTACGCCTGGCTGGAGAGCCGCTGCCCGGCCGTCCGCTTCGTCTTGAACGGGGACGACGACGTCTTCACCAACACCGACAACATGGTCCACTACCTGCTGGGAGTGCCCGGTGCGGGCGACCAGCACCTTTTTGTGGGGCAACTCATCACCAACGTGGGCCCCGTCCGGGAGAAGTGGAGCAAGTACTACGTGCCGGAGCAGGTCACCGCCTCCAACTCCTACCCGTCCTACTGCGGGGGAGGGGGCCTGCTGATGTCCGGCTACACCTGCCACGCCATCTACCGGGAGTCACTGGGCATCCAGCTCTTCCCCATCGACGACGTCTACCTGGGCATGTGTCTGAAGCGGGCGGGGCTGGCACCCGCCTCCCACATGGGCATCCGGACAGTGGGCGTGAGGGTGCCTTCCTCCAAACTGGAGTCCTTTGACCCCTGCTACTACAAGGAGCTGCTCCTGGTGCACCGGTTTGTGCCCTACGAGATGCTGGTGATGTGGGATGCCATTCACCAGCCGGACCTGGTCTGCGGGAAAAAGGTGGAGATGTACCAGAGTTTGTGACGAAAGGCAGCTCTGCCCGCTGGGGATGGGGGCTGCCCTGGCCTGGGAGAGCCAAAACCACGCCGGCTGTCACTCTTGCTGCAGGGGGCCTTCGGAAGAACCCCCCCTCTGGGTATTTTGACAAGGGGTCTGGCTTGAACAGTCTGTCCCACATGCCCCCCCCTCCCTGCAAAATGCAACAGAGGCTTTGCAAGCGCTGGCATCAAGCTGGCACAAAACCTGGGGCTGGGGATGTCTTGGAAATTGGGCAGCCTGGCTTGGTACTCGCTGGGCACGGGATCCGCAGAGGCTGGCTGGTTCCTGTTGCCCAACTCTATTTTGCACAAGGTTTCCCCCCCCCAGGGGCAGTTTCTGGAGCGATGGAAGGGCTCCCTTGCTGGACGCTGGACTGGACTGGCTGGGGGGGGGTCATGAATCAAGGCCGATGTTTTGGGGGGCATGAATGTCTGCTGGGTTCCAGGAAGGGGGCATCTGCTGCTGCCCCTCTCATAGCATCCAAACTCAAGCGGGTGGGGACATCATGGCCCCCCAAGTCTGACGTGCAATGATTGTGGCACCTAGTTCGCCCCTGTCCCTGAAGGGAATTATAGCCCGGCTCAGCTTCTTCCTGAGGGAGGCTGAGGTGCTGTCCCAGCTGGTTCTGCTCGGGTGTAAGGCAAGCCCTCCCCCCCCTTCACAATCAGATAGCAAAGGGGGCAGCCCACAATGCCCCTCTGGGTGGGTGACCAGACCCAGCTGGGGTCTTTCTCCTCATCTGCCCTCTCCAATCTCTCGGGTTCCAGAATGTGCCTCCCCTGCTTGCCTTTCTGCCTGGGGGGCAGCTCAGGTGAGCCCCCCCTGCCCTTTGGAGAACAGGCAAAGGCACTTGAGCTGTCAGGAAAGGCCAAGAGGAGCTGTGGGGAGGGGGGCTGCAATCCCTGGGGATCAAAGTGCCTCTGGCAGGCTCAGCTGCAGGGACACTTCCTCTGCCCCATAGAGCCTCCCCCCCCATATTTCCCTCTACTCTCCCCCCTGGCTCTCTCGCCTTCTGCTGTGAGGTGTGGGGCAGTCCTTCTGGACCCCTACCCCCTTTTGACCCAGAAAGGCTGACCCACCACCGCAGGGTCTTTGCTGATTCACCCCCCCCCCCCCGTGGAAAGGGCATCTCTGCAGCCTTTGCCTTCCTGGCCAGTGGGGGGAGGCGCAGGCCATCCCGGGCAGGGCTCCTCCTGGGCGGTGCTGTGTGTGCCCCCCCCCCCAGAGCCAACCTGGCTGGACTTCTGCCCCAGTGCAGGGAGCCTCTTGACCCTCAAGCAGGGAGCTCCTTTCCCGGAGGGGCGACCTTGAGGGGGGAGGTGCCCTCTGCTCTTTTGGGGACTGATGAAAGAATAAAAATGCCTAGAAAGCTATTGAAATCGTGTCTTGTATGCAAAGGGAGGTTGAAAGCAGATGCCACACTTTTCGGCCTCTGGCCGGATGCAAAACCTTCAGACTGAGGTCAGGGTCCAGGGGAACCCGCCAGGCGGCTGCCTGCCTTGGGGTCAACAACCTCTGCAAGACACACCTGTGCCGCTTGCCTGGCAGGCCTGCCTGTTATCGGTGCTACTTTACTGGGCTGGCTCTGGAAGCCATTGGGACATCTGGGCGTTTCCCAGGTTTCCCTGCCGCCCTTTGCCCAGTTCCTGGGGCTGTGAGAAAGTTGAGCAACTGAACCGGCCAGTTCCTGGTTGCCCTTTACGATGCTGGGCGAAGCGAGGGGCCCTGGGCGGGAGCAGCAGCAGGTGGGCCCTGTGGACCACGGCTCCCTGGACCCAGAGGCCACCTGTGACCTTGGGGTCCCCCAGCTCCCCAATGCCCTCCCTGGCACAGAAGCCGGGCCCAGCTGGGCTGGGGAGTCTCCCTTCAGAGAGCCAGAGATCAACGTGGCAGATTTTTTTTATCCGCTTTTATTGACTCTTTTATGACTTTATTCTTATGTACTCTTCCATTGCACGGTATTTATTTTATGAGCTTTCCAGCTTTGGAGGCGGCACTGAAATTTAACAAGCGGGCCAATACCGGAGAAGCGTCACCCTGGGTTTCTGGGGGAGCAGCAGTGATGCAAATGACCCACTGACCCTGGAGGGTGGCATCCTGCATCCTGGAAGGAGGGCAGGGGGGCCAGCTGTCTCCCTTGGGCAGACGGGCAAGGCGCAGCCCAGGGCCCGGATCCCACTGTTTACTTTCCGGGGCTCCCTCCAGCCTCCATCCGTCCGGGGAAGGGCTGGGCATCCTGGAAGCTGACCTCTGAGAGCGGCTGGGGAGGGGAGCCTGGCGGGCTCAATCTGAAGAAACTCCAGACGGTCCCTTTGCCCCCCCCCCTCAGTGACATGGAAATGGTAGAGCAAGGAGGAAGGAAACTTGAAAAGAGACGGAGAGGCTTCCTGTGCTCGGCCTTGCCCTGAGGAACGAGAGCCGCTAAGGCCAGAGCAGCCGTGGGCAACTATGGCAAATTTACGACTTAACAACTTCCACGCCTAGAATTCCTGAGCCAGCAGAGGTCAGGAGTCCAAGTCTGCAGTTTAGCTCCCAGGCCCTTAGGAAAGAGGCTGACAAAAGGAAGGAGAAAAATATTTTTATTTTGTCTGTTTTTTATCCAAGTTGCAAGGCTGCTCTTCTCAAAACAAGCGAGCTGTCGTGACATCAATTAAAAGCAAAATTACTGGGAGATTTCAAGAGAAAGTTAAATAGCAGCCCAGAGAGAATACAACCCATAAATGTGGAGATAACCAGGAAATGGGATCCTTAACACCTCAAGGTCCTGGGTACCTAGCCAGGTGTTCTCCTAGGCCTTATGAAAAAACAGGACCAGGATTGTGTCATCTCCAGATGACAAGTGAGGCCCTTAGCGGACCTGGAATTGCACTGGGAAGGAAGCAGAGCTGGTGCAGCTAGCACAGCAGAGGGGCTACGTGGGCGAACTCAGAGGCATTTAAAGCCCCACCAGGCCCAGGGCCAGGCTACCCACAGGAGCCTCTTTCCCCAAGGAGATCCACCCATCCCACCAGATCAGAGAAGGTGGACGTGCTCCTGGGTCCCTCCCCCAAGAATTGCCATCGGATGGGAGCTGGGAAGGGCCTTTTCTGGGGCAGCCCCTCTGCCCCCCTGATGTTTGGCAGGCCCCCACTTGTGCAGCCTTCCCTTAGGCCAGGGGTAGGCAGCCTTGGCTCTTTTATGACTCGTGGACATCAGCTCCCAGAAGTCCTGAGCCAGCTTTTCTGGGAGTGGAAGTCCACGAGTCATAAAAGAGCCAAGGTTGCCTACCCCTGCGTTAAGCCCTAAAGACCTGCTTTTTATGGGGAGACACACAGCGTTGTCTGAAGATAGGCGTCTATATAAATGTTTCAAATAATTAAATAAATAGATCTCGCCAAAAGGTGACTCTGGATGGTGTACAGCAATAGCATAAAAGACAACAAATACGAAAAACATAATAAATATCCTATCCCAATGGTGGGATTCAGCCCATTCGCACCACTTCAGCAGAACCTGGAGCTAATTTTTTGTTGCCCAGACCCAGAATGGACTTCCGGAAGGGGCATCCACACAGAGAACCGGTTGTTCACCTTTCTGAATCCCACCACTGTCCTATCCCCACCCCAAATGGCTATAAATACAACCATAAACGAACAGTATTAGATGTTCCATATAATAATAAATTCAGTCAGATCTCCTGGAAAGCAGCTACTGGGCTGCACGGGTCTTGCAAATGATAATAGCGCCACCTGCTGGGCGCGTCCAGCACTAACGCAGCTGAGCCAGGCCAAAGTTAGGCATCTTGCCGTGATGTTGGTTCAATTTAAGATGGGAAATCTGTGTCTTAATTAAGATATGCAATTCAATTAAGATATGCACATAGCTGAAATAATCCCCTCTGCATCCAGTTCTATTTCTATTCTATTCCTGTCTGCGATGCACAAATTAATATCTGGCAGCAATTCCTGGGGGAGGGGGTCCCGGGCGGGGGGTGCCCTGGTTCCGAGGGAGGACAAAAGTCGATGTCCGGCAGAGGCTGGTGCGAAAGGGATGCCAAGCTGGCGCTGAGCCAGGCTGGAAGCCCCAGGGTCAGGCCAGCATCAATAAGGAAACCTGTGCTTCAAGTGTAGGGTAGCCCCTCCCCACGGAGAGAGCCCCCTCCTTTGCCTGCAGTCAGTCCCTCCCTCCCAGGGTTCTGAGGAGTGGTGGGGGGGCTGAGTGCAGGAAGCAGCCCTTCATTCAGACCTCGCTTGGCTGGTGCAAGTGGGGGGGGGGGGAGTTTCCGGAGTCCCGCAGTGAAGCTGGACGCTAGAGCCCCCTGTCGGTGCCCCTTGGTACCTCCTGAACGCTGACGTGATAGCAGCCTTCCAACATTTGAGGGGCTGCCCCAGAGAAGAGAGGGCTGGGTCAACCCATTCTCCAAAGCCCCTGAAGGCAGGACCAGAAGCAACGGAGGGAAACGGATCAAGGAGAGAAGCAACCTGGAACTAAGGAGAAGCTTCCTGGCAGTGAGAACAATTAACCAGCGGAACAACCTGCCTCCAGAAGTTGTGGGTGCTCCAACACTGGAGGTTTTTAAGAAGAGCCTGGACAGCCATTTGTCTGGAATGGCCTAGCCTGGGTCTCCTGTTGGAGTAGGGGGTTGTACTAGATGATGTCCAAGGTCCCTTCTGTTATTCTGACATCAGTGAATGACTGGCTCATCCCAATGCCTCTCAGGCCCGGCTGTAAAACTGGACTGGACATGTCCACCTTCCTCAGGATCTGGATGGGCAATACCAGCCCTGCTGCTCTCCTGATCCTTCACCACCAGATCTATCACCACCAGATCTATCTGGATCTCCTGCTAGAATGAGGGGTGGGAGGGACCCTTTTAGGGGGGGCTCTGCCGCTTCTTGGATATTAGGGGGGGGAAACTCTGGGAGTTGAAGTAAGAAAAGAGAAGAAAAGATAACCTTTATTGTCATTTTGATTACTGTGGGCACAACGGCACACATCAAAAATGAAATTTAGTTGCCCGCTCTCAAAGTGAAACACTTACATGACACACACCTAAAACATACTATGTACTACATATGTATAGACCCACACCTCTGCATATACATAACAAATAAATATTAAACACTGTCCATCTTGAATATATAATGGAAGGAGGAAGCTGGAGAGTTCGCAAGGTTAATAATTCTGCATGGAAGTCCACCCACCTTAAACTGGGCCAGGTTGAGAAGTACTAGCAGGTAACCCTGGTTAAACGTACCCCTGTTCCTGAAGCCACGGGATTCTCTCCAGGGATACGGAGCCCCCGCCTGCTCTCCTGTCCTGCCTGTTATCTCCCAGCAGTTTTGAGGTAGACTGCTCCTGAACATGGGAGGCCCATTCTTGGCCCACAGTCCTGCCTCCTCTCAGCCATTCATTGTGACCCCAGAGAACTGGGAGGGCCATCTGCCTCTGTGGCCTTTGCTCTCCCGGGTGGGGTAGACTGCCTTTGACTCTGCAGCTTTTCCACACCTCCTGCAAGACTCACCTGGACTAGAAGGAACTAAACTCAGGATGACACACGGAGGTTCTTGATTCCCAGCCATGGACAGGCGTCTTTCAGCAAAGGGGGTGTGTGTTTGTGTTTGTGCAGCACTGTCATTACTTTAGGGCCTGACTTCCCTCTGTTTTGTTCTTACCTTTTTTTCCCCCAACCTGAAGTTCATTTGCATATTCTTGGTGACTGTTTGGAAAATTCCTCCAAGGTTTTCTCAACAGGCTTTTGGGAAGTGGTTGGCCATTTCCTTCTCCTGAGGTCGCCCAGTGGGCTCCGTGCCCGAGGCAGAACTGGAACTCCCCACCTCCAGGTTTCTGATCCGGGGCCTGTAACCACAACACCAAACTAGTCCTCTACAGCTTGCATATTAATTAATATTCTGTCCTTTAACTCTAATAATAATAATAATAATAATAATAATAATAGTAATAGTAATAGTAGTAGTAGTAAAGTTGGAAGGGACCTTGGAGGTCATCAAGTCCAATCCCCTGTTCAAGTAGGAAATCCTATACCATTTCGGACAAATGGCTGTCCAGTCTCTTCTTAAAAACTTCCAGTGTTGGAGCATTTACTGCTTCTGGAGGCAGGTTGTTCCACTGGTTAATTGTTCTGTCAGAAAGTTTCTCCTTAGTTCCAGGTTGCTTCTCTCCTTGATTAGTTTCTACCTGTTTTAGAATATGGAATGCTAAGGCTGGAAGGGACCTTGGGGGTCTTTTAGTCCAACCCCCTCTCCAAGGTCAAACAGTTGCCCAGTCTATTTTTTATTTGAAAACCTCCTCTGGTGGAGCCCCCACAATTCCTGGAGACAAGCTATTCCATTGATCAATTGCTCACTGTCAGGAAATTCCTATTTATTTCTAAGTTGGATCTCTCTTTAACGTTCCTCTATCCGTTACCTCATGACCTGCCTTTTGGTGCTTTGGACAATAAATCAGAATAACAGAATAGAAGGCATGGAAGGGACCTTGGAGGTCTTCTAGTCCAGCCCCTGTTCAAGCAGGAGAGCCTATAACATTACATACAAGTGGCTGACCACTTTTCTTGATGGAGCACCCACAACTTCTGGTGGCAAGTCATTCCACTGGTGAATTGTTCTCACTGTCAGGAAGTTTCTCCTTAGTTTCAGGTTGCTTCTCCCCTTGACCACTTTCCATCCATGTGGCTTCGGAATATGGAAAGCTGATCAGGTGGGGCAGGCAGCAGGTAATAAATAAACAAAATATGGCCCAGATCCCGGGACGGATACAAATCGACCCTCTGGCACCCCTCCCAGCCCCCCAAAGGCTCCTGGCAGAAAGCCAACTTATAATCCCCACGTATACCCAGAGGACACCCAGAAACCTTTTGGATGGTGGGGGTGGGGGGGGTTTCTTAAAATGTAGAATGCATCTTAAACCCTAAAGCACGGGTGCCCAACCCTGGCAACTTTAAAACTTGTGGACTTGCTAAGACAGTCAAGAACGCCAGTCAGGACGGTCATGTTGAGGCTGTTGTGCATCCTGTCCTCAACAGCCTGTCCGAGAAAGAGGCGATCTCCGTGCAGGAGGGTTTGCAGCGCTTGGGACTCGACAGCCATTTGTCCGGAATGGCGTAGGGTTTCCTGCCTGAGCAGGGGGTTGGACTAGATGACCTCCAAGGTCCCTTCCAACTTTACTACTATTATTATTATTATTAACTCAGCTGGACAGGCTGCAGGCTCCCCTGCCCGGAGGTTTTACTCCTGTCACGCTGCCGATCGACGATCCCAATGAAGTAAGCAGCACTGAGACATTCCAAACTCTAATGCAAAACTTTATTGAGCACAACATACCGGCATTGGTGAGTAGAAAAGCCGCTCTGGTTAAATTGGTGCCAGAGCAGTAAATGGAAAGTATAGCACCTGCCTTCCCCCTTGACAACGCAGGCCACGTTCCCCAATTAAGAGCCAGACTTTTGTTATGAGAAAAGTCTTCAGTTCCCAGACAACGCTCCTCCGATGACCTGGGTTCCCGGGCTGGACCGCTCCACACCTAAAGTGAGCACCCCAAGCATCCCCCCTCCCCCCCGGGTTTGTAGGCAAGCTAAGAAACCACAGTGGCTGAAGCAGAATGGCGTTTCTTTGAAGCTCGGCATTTACCTGGGTGTGAGGGGCCCAAAAAACAAGCCGATGGGTGGCTAAAAGAGTGGCGTCAAGTGGAAGGTCAGGGTTATGTCAGTCCTGATGTTTGCAGCTGGCCTGACGAAAAGCTGCGTGAAAGAGATGGTTTGCGTCCGTCACAGAAAGGGACCGAGTTCCTCAGCATTAAATTCAGGGGCTTCCCGGAGAAGCATTTAAACGGAATAACAGGGACCGAGAGTTAATTGATACAGAACATTTCTGAACCCAGCAATCAAAAACTAATAAGAGTTATCAGCACTTCTAGCTGAGATGTTTGTGGGGCTGAGAATGTCAACTTTGCTGTCAAGGAAAATCAGCTTTTGATAATGTGTGCACTAATCAAACAGGAGGTAAGGTAGTAGGCAAACTTGGGCACAATTTGTAGAAAACAAACACAGGGTCAGTCACGAAGGACTCCGATGCCTATACACCAATGCACAAAGTATGAGGAACAAACATACTTGAACCTGAAATCCAAGTATGTGAGGACAGATATGATATCACTGCCAAAAGGGAAAGTGGGTGAGACAAAACCCTGAATGAAACGTCAGCCAGAGGGATTGAAACGGTTTAAAAGAAACAGACGTAATAAAAGGGGAGGTGGAGTTGTGCTATATATAAGAAATAACTGCACTTCTACAGAAACAGAGCAGAACAATAATGAAAACCATTTTGAATGCATTTGGGTCAATATAAACGGGGGGGGGGGAAGAATGATGTTGCCATAGGAGGTGTATACTACAGGCCGCCCAACCAAACACAGGAAATAGATGAACTTTTTGCTAGTCAGCTAACTAAGGTACGTAGGAAGCACATCACAATAGTAACGGGGGACTTTTAACTACCCTGACATCAACTGGGAGACAAACTCTGCACCAAGTGGAAGATCAAACAGGTTCCTGACAGATCTAGCAGACAACTTTGTCTCCCAAAAAGTAGAGAAGGGAACTAGGGGATCAGCCATATTGGATCTAATCCTCACTAACAGAGATGAAATGATAGAAGGCGTTGAAGTCACAGGAACTTTGGGGAGGGGAAAAGATTGATCAGGCAATATTGATTCAACATTATACAAGGACAAGGAATAGAGGGAAAAATCAAACTAGAGCAATGATGGCGAATCTTTTAGACACCGAGTGCCCAAACTGCAACCCAAAACCCACTTATTTATTGCCGGGTGCCTAGTGGACGTGGCCCACTGGGTGGGTGTGGCTGTGGTGGTCATGGCAGACTGGGTGGGTGTGGCCAAGGTGGGCATGGTCACCTTGATGTTGATCATGGGGAGGGACCCCTGTGGGGACCGGGCAGGGTTGGGGGAGATCCAGGGGGGCTCTGGCAGATAGGGCAGTGGGCAGGAGGCTCGTCCCGTGGGGTGAGATGAGGTAAGGCAAGGCAGGGGCTGGGGCGGCTGCTGTCTGACACCATCAGCCCCCACATACAGAGGCCAGCGAGCACATGGGGGCTGACAGTATCTGTCAGCAGCTCCACAGCCCGCTGACAGCAGTTCAGAGAAGCTACCTCTGAACTGGCCGGCCAGCTGACAGCTGAGGAGGTGATGCAGCGGGTTGTGCCCGGGGGGGGGGGGGGTTGAAGAGAGATGGTTGCCATCTCCGGGGCATGGCGTGCGTGCCCACAGAGAGGGCTCTGAGTGTCGCCTCTGGCACACGTGCCATAGGTTCGCCACCACTGAACTAGAGTCTTGGACTTTAAGACAGAAGACGTAGACCTCGGGGGGAAACAACCCAAGAAGCTTGGGAAACTTTGAAAAGTGAGATTATAAAAGCCCAATCTAGCACAATTCCAATGAAGAAGAAGAACAACAGCTCTCAAAAGAAACCAACAGGGCTGCACAAAGAACTCTCTGATAAACCAAAAGACAAAAAGGACAAGTATAAAAAGTGGAAAGAGGGGCATATAACTAAAGCAGAATATGAGCAAATAGCCTGAACCTACAAAGATGAACACAAGAAAGCTAAGGCTCAAAATGAACTAAGGTTTGCAAAAAAACTTCAAAAAATAACCAAAAAAAGAGAGCTTCTTTCAACATGTAAAAAACAAGGGGAAAAAAATCAAGGAAATGTTTGGTCCATTAATGGGAAAAAATGACAAGAAAACAGAAAGTGAAACTGCTTAATTCATTATTTGCATGTCTTTACACAAAAGAAAAAAATAAAGAGTCTAGCTTATTAAAAGAACACATAAAATGTAGATTAGGAATGCAAGTCAAAATGTATAAGAAAATGGTAAGACAACACCCAAGGACACCTGAGAACACCTGAGTTCAAATCACCAGCTGGACTACACCCAAAGCCTCTGAAGGGACTGGCAGACGTGGTCTCAGTACCATTGAACTATATTTTTCAAAGACCCTGGAGCACTGGGGAACTATCAGAGGACTGGAAAAGAGCTGATGTGGTTCCCATCTTCAAAAAAGGGAAAAAAATGGATCCGGGAGACTACAGACCTATCAGCCTGACCTCAATACCTGGGAAGATTCTGGAAAAGATAATCAAGCAACAAATCAGCAAACACCCTAGAGGCAATCACATTTATCACTAGAAGCCAACATGTTTTTTGTCAAAAACAGATCATGTCACACAAATCTTATTGCATTGTTTGACAATGTGACAAAATTAGTGGACCAACAAAATGCTTGGACTTCAGTAAGTACACTACGTCCTACTACTTGATAAGCTAGAAAAGTGTGGGTTAGACATCACCAAAGTATGGATTTTTAAGTATAGTGAAAAGAAGGACTAGGGGGGATACGAGAGCAGTTTTCCAATATAAAGAAGAGGGGGTCAACCTATTCTCCAAAGCACTTGAGGGGGCAGGACAAGAAGCAACGGATGGAAAGTGATCAAGGAGAGAAGCAACCTGGAACTAAGGAGGAATTTCCTAACAGTGAGAACAATTCACCAGTGGAATGACTTGCCACCAGAAGTTGTGGGTGCTCCATCAAGAAAAGTCTGGTCAGCCACTTGTATGTAATGTACGGTATGTATAGACTCTCCTGCTTGAACAGGGGGTTGGACTAGAAGACCTCCAAGGTCCCTTCCATGCCTTCTATTCTGTTATTCTGATTTATTATCCAAAGCATCAAAAGACAGGTCAAGAGGTAACAGATAGAGGAACATTAAAGAGAGATCCAACGTAGAAATAAGAAGGAATTTCCTGACAGCAACTAATCAATGGAATAGCTTGTGTCCAGGAATTGTGGGGGCTCCACCAGAGGAGGTTTTTTTTTTAAAAAAAAGAAGACTGGGCAACCATTTGACCTTGGAGAGGGGGTTGGACTAGAAGACCCCCAAGGTCCCTTCCAGCCTTGGGATTCCATATTCTAAAATGGGGCATATTAGAGTTAAAGGACAGAATATTAATTAATATGCAAGCTGTAGAGGACTAGTTTGGTGTTGTGGTTACAGGCCCCGGATCAGAAACCTGGAGGTGGGGAGTTCCAGTTCTGCCTCGGGCACGGAGCCCGTTGGGCGACCTCAGGAGAAGGAAATGGCCAACCACTTCCCAAAAGCCTGTTGAGAAAACCTTGGAGGAATTTTCCAAACAGTCACCAAGAATATGCAAATTAACTTCAGGTTGGGGGAAAAAAAAGGTAAGAACAAAACAGAGGGAAGTCAGGCCCTAAAGTAATGACAATGCTGCACAAACACAAATGCACACACCCCCTTTGCTGAAAGACACCTGTCCATGGCTGGGAATCAAGAACCTCCGTGTGCCATCCTGAGTTTAGTTCCTTCTAGTCCAGGTGAGTCTTGCAGGAGGTGTGGAAAAGCTGCAGAGTCAAAGGCAGTCTACCCCACCCGGGAGAGCAAAGGCCACAGAGGCAGATGGCCCTCCCAGTTCTCTGGGGTCACAATGAATGGCTGAGAGGGGGCAGGACTGTGGGCCAAGAATGGGCCTCCCATGTTCAGGAGCAGTCTACCTCAAAATTGCTGGGAGATAACAGGCAGGACAGGAGAGCAGGCGGGGGCTCCGTATCCCTGGAGAGAATCCCGTGGCTTCAGGAACAGGGGTACGTTTAACCAGGGTTACCTGCTAGTACTTCTCAACCTGGCCCAGTTTAAGGTGGGTGGACTTCCATGCAGAATTATTAACCTTGTGAACTCTCCAGCTTCCTCCTTCCATTATATATTCAAGATGGACAGTGTTTAATATTTATTTGTTATGTATATGCCGAGGTGTGGGTCTATACATATGTAGTACATAGTATGTTTTAGGTGTTTGTCATGTATGTGTTTCACTTTGAGAGCGGGCAACTAAATTTCATTGTTGATGTCTGCCGTTGTGCCCAGAGTAATAAAAATGACAATAAAGGTTACCTTATCTTCTCTTGTCTTAGTTCAACTCCCAGAGTTCCCCAGCCAGCGTTCCAGGAGTTGAAGTCCACCCGTCTTAAAGTGACCCAGGTGGAATAACTGGCTGGGGAGAACCACCAGGTAGACAGCACCCTCTCCATAGATGGGAGCCCACCCGTCCTCTCTCTCCCCCCTTCCTTGAGAAAGAGTCTTAGGGGTCCAGGAGCCGGGCACCCTTCATTTGCATCTGTAGCCTTGGGGCTCCAGATCAGAACTCCCCACTGAAGACCGCAGGAGTCCTGCATCCCCCCCATCACTCCTGGCTTACAGTTGGGAGTTGGAGACCCAGAAACAGGGCATTAATTATGTCTGCCAGTCCCTCCAGAACCTGGGGGTGTAATTTCACTTTGGGGTGTAATCCATCTGGTCCTGGTGATCTGAATTCACTAGAGCAAGCGTCTTCAAACCTGGCCCTTTTAGGACTTGTGGACTTCAACTCTCAGATTCCTCATCCAGGCACGTGTGCCTGGCTGAGGAATTCTGGGAGTTGAAGTCCACAAGTCATAAAAGGGCCAAGTTTGAAGACGCCTGCTCTAGAGTAGATAAGTGCTCTCTTACCGTTTTGCAATAGTGGTCAACATCTGTAGCTCGGGTGGAGGATGAGGGTGAAGGTTGCTTCTCCAAGCTTGTGGGGTTGTTTCTGAACGTTTCGTTACCAGGCTAGCTAACATCCTCAGCGGAGTTTAGGGGGATGTCAACATCATCATTTTTCTGTTTAGAAGGGCTTCAGGTGTGGATGTGTTAAGTGAGGGTCTTGTGACAGTTAACACCACTAGAGAGAAAGCACATGCAACCGGAAGATTCCTCCATACCCAGGTTCTATGGACTCCTCAGAATACACAAGAATGCCTAATTGTGTCTCTACCTGGAACACCGACGTACAAACTAGCAAAAACCCTGCAGAGGAAACTTGACACCTGGTCAACAACTCAACTAAACTCCCCAGAACAATTTCTCCTATGCATCAAACACACCAGGTGTCATGGTTCCGATAGATGAAACTCTTCAAAAGAACTTTGAGGCATTGTTTTCCTTAAAGAATCTTTTATTCGAGAAACAAAGTATCAGCACTACATAGTTGAAACTAGAAACTGAATTCCCCTCCCCTGGATACAAAGTAACAAAGTGCAATTCCCTCTTCCAATGAACAGTCATAAATCACATTCTCCAATTAGCTTGAAGCGCCAGGCTTTCTGCCCAGCTCTCCAGTCCACCAAAACTCTATCAACTCTGGACCTAATGACCTTGGGTTTCCACGGCTGAGTTATTATTGTTATGACTAGCTGGACTCTCATCCACATTCTCCCTCCCAGCATCAACGAACTCTAAAAGCAATGGAGAAAAGATGGCTACATTTCCATCTGTTGTCAAAGCAAGAACGTTCGATGTTAACAGCGTTCACACCAAGGAAGAAATCATAGTCTTCTTCAACGTCACCGCCCTCTTCACCTGACTTCGACCTGGTTGAACAAACCATACACCACCTACTCACGAAACACCATACCCACAAAACGGATGCCACCATGCCCACAGAAACCATGAAACTCTTGGATCTCTGCCTCAACCAACACACTTCAGCTTCAATGGAAAAACGTACAAGCAAGTGCAAGGCACCCCGCTGGGATCCCCCATATCAGGTTTTGTAGCAGCAGTTAATGACTCACACCTGACCCACCACAAGGCCCTCACTTGACACACCCACACCTGAAATAAACAGAAGAACACCAAGACTGACATCTCCTAAACTCCGCTGAAGGCTACCCTTGAAAAGTATTCGGAGACTACAGTTGGTCCAGAATGCAGCTGCGCGAGTGATAATGGGTGCTCCTCGGTATACCCACGTTACACCTATCCTCCGTGAGCTGCACTGGTTGCCTATTGGTCTCCGGGTCCAATTCAAGGTGTTGGTCATTACCTTTAAAGCCCTATATGGCTCAGGGCCAGGCTATTTGCGAGACCGCCTACTACCTCATAGTTCCCTATGTCCGGTTAGATCCCACAGGCTGGGCCTCCTTCAGGCCCCGTCGGCCAAGCAGTGCCATTTGGCGGGGCCGTGGAGGAGGGCCTTCTCTATGATGGCGCCCACGCTTTGGAACCAGCTCCCCCCGGAGATTAGGACCACTCCCACCCTGTTGGTTTTCCGTAAGCTACTTAAGACCTGGCTTTTCTGGCAGGCCTGGGGTTTATAAAACCTGACCCCTGGATGATTGTCTCTGTACTGTTTGTTTGTTATGTTTTATGTGTTTTTTATTGTTAGCCGCCCAGAGTCCTTCGGGCGTGGGGCGGCTTATAAATTTTAAAAATAAAATAAAATAAAATAAAGGTATTTATCTAGTCTGGTAAGGAAACGTTCAATATCACAGTAGTCCAAATCTATGCCCCAACCGCTGGTGATGAAGAGGATGAAATTGACCGGTTCTATGAAGCCCTACAGCACCTTATAGAATTAACACCAAAAAATGATGTTCTTATCATCATGGGGGATTGGAATGCTAAGGTAGGAAGCCAAAAGATAACCGGAATAACAGGCAAGTTTGGCCTTGGAGTACAAAATGAAGCAGGGCACAGGCTAATAGAATTTTGTCAAGAGAATACGATGGTCATAACAAACACTCTTTTCCAACAACCCAAGAGACGGCTCTACACATGGACATCACCAGACGGTCAACATAGAAATCAGATTGACTATGTGCTCTGCAGCCAAAGATGGAGAAGCTCTATACAGTCAGTAAAAACAAGACCAGGAGCTGACTGTGGCTCAGATCATGAGCTTCTTGTTGCAAAATTTAGGCTTAAATTGAAAAAAGTAGGGAAAAGCACTAGGCCACTCAGGTATGAACTAAATCATATTCCGGATGAATATACAGTAGAGGTGACAAATAGATTTAAGGAACTGGATCTGATAGACAGAGTGCCTGAAGAACTATGGATGGAAGTTCGCAACATTGTACAAGAGGTAGCAACTAAAACCATCCCAAAGAAAAAGAAATGCAAGAAAGCAAAATGGCTGTCTGAGGAAGCTTTGCAAATAGCTGAGGAAAGAAGGGAAGCGAAAGGCAAAGGAGAAAGAGAAAGATACACCCAATTGAATGCAGAATTCCAGAGAGTAGCTAGAAGAGATAAGAATGCCTTCTTAAATGAACAGTGCAAAGAAATAGAAGAAAACAACAGAATAGGGAGGACCAGAGATCTCTTCAAGAAAATTGGAGATATGAAGGGAACATTTCATGCAAAGATGGGCATGATAAAGGACCAAAATGGCAGAGACCTAACAGAGGCAGAAGAGATTAAGAAGAGATGGCAAAACTACACAGAAGAACTATACAAGAATGAGCTTAATATCCCAGATAACCACAATGAGATAGTCATTGACCTCGAACCAGACATCCTAGAATGTGAAGTAAAATGGGCCTTAGAAAATCTGAGCAACAACAAAGCTAGTGGAGGTGACAGTATTCCAGCTGAGCTATTCAAAATCTTAAAAGACAATGCAGTAAAAGTGCTACACTCAATTTGCCAGCAAATTTGGAAAACTCAACAGTGGCCACAGGATTGGAAAAGGTCAGTTTACATTCCAATTCCAAAGAAAGGCAATGCCAAAGAATGTTCAAACTATCGCACCATTGCACTCATTTCACATGCTAGTAAAGTTATGCTTAAAATCCTACAAGCTAGACTCCAGCAGTATGTGGATCGAGAACTACCAGAAGTACAGGCAGGATTTCGAAGAGGCAGAGGAACTAGAGATCAAATTGCCAACATACGCTGGATCATGGAGAAAGCTAGGGAGTTCCAGAAAAATATCTACTTCTGCTTCATTGACTATGCAAAAGCCTTTGATTGTGTGGATCACAACAAATTGTGGCAAGTTCTTAAAGAGATGGGAGTACCAGACCATCTCATTTGTCTCGTGAGAAACCTATATGCGGGTCAAGAAGCAACAGTGAGAACCGAACACGGAACCACTGATTGGTTCAAAATTGGAAAAGGAGTCCGGCAAGGCTGTATACTGTCGCCCTGCCTATTTAACTTATATGCAGAGCACATCATGAGAAAGGCAGGGCTAGATGAATCAAAAGTTGGAATTAAGATTGCCGGGAGAAATATCAACAATCTAAGATATGCAGATGATACCACTCTAATGGCAGAAAGTGAAGAGGAACTAAAGAGCCTCTTGATGCGGGTGAAGAAGGAGAGTGCAAAAGTTGGCTTGAAACTCAACATTAAGAAAACCAAAATCATGGCATCCGGCCCTCTCAATTCCTGGCAGATAGATGGGGAAGAAATGGAGGTAGTGACAGATTTTATTTTTCTGGGCTCAAAGATCACCTCAGATGGGGACTGCAGCCAAGAAATTAAAAGACGCTTGCTCCTGGGGAGGAAAGCTATGGCAAATCTAGACAGCATTCTAAAAAGCAGAGACATCACCCTGCCAACAAAAATGCGTATAGTCCAGGCCATGGTTTTCCCAGTTGCAATGTATGGCTGTGAAAGTTGGACCATAAGAAAGGCTGAGCGCAAAAGAATTGAGGCCTTTGAACTATGGTGCTGGAGAAGACTCCTGCGAGTCCCTTGGACTGCAAGGCGTTCAAACCGGTCAGTCCTAGAAGAGATCAACCCCGACTGCTCTCTAGAAGGCCAGATCCTGAAGTTGAAACTCAAGTACTTTGGCCACTTAATGAGAAGGAAGGATTCACTGGAGAAGAGCCTAATGCTGGGAAAGATTGAGGGCAATAGAAGAAGGGGACGACAGAGAATGAGATGGCTGGATGGAGTCACTGAAGCAGTAGGTGTGAATTTAAATGGACTCCAGAAGATGGTAGAGGACAGGAAGACCTGGAGGAACGTTGTCCATGGGGTCGCGATGGGTCGGACACGACTTCGCAATTAACAACAACAACAAGGAAACGTTCCGAAACCGGCCCACAGCTCAGAGAACGAACCTTCGACCTCACCTTACTTTTTTTTTTTTATTTTGTTTTGCATCCTAATCCATTTATTTATGGGGGGGGTTGATCGGTTGGACTTTTTTTTGTTAAGCAGTTTCCTGCTTGTCAGCTGCCTCCTTACGCTTGCTTGTGTGCTTCACTGCTATGTGGTGAGAGTCTGCCATGAACTCTGGGGTGGGGGTGGGGATGCTTGGGGGAAAGCGAAAGTAGCTCTGTATCTCCCTGAGATGCTGCTTCAAAGTCACCCGGCTGGGAGAAGAAGGCAGCTGCTCGCCAACCTACGCTTGAAGGGACCATCCTGAACACCCCTTGCTTCAACCTGATTGGACACGGGTGGGTGGGGTGGGGGGGTCAGTGAGGGGAGGCAATTAAGGGAAGGAAAAGTAGAACTTAGAGATTTTGGCTCAGGATTCTCAGTTCTGGCTACACAATACTGTAATATACTTGATCTTTAATCAAACTATACCTTTCTCAACAAATGGAGCCAAGAAGTTTAAGTTTGTGACAGGTCTGACAATGCTGCTCGTTACCTTCTTGCCGTTTTCAATAGTTTGATTTTTCTTCTTTTATGGTGTCCCTAAGCAGATGCCCCTTCGAAGCAGGAGAAAAGAAATGCCACTTGGCTGGGACTGGGGACTCTCTCTGGAGCCCCCCCCCCGGTGGAAATAGCACCGTGTCAGCCTCTCCTTCAGTCACCAGCCGGCCGAAGCATGCCCTGCAGCCCTGGCCTGGTGCTGTGGGCACAGGCTCCCTCAGTGCCCAGGTAGCCTCCTTTAAGGAGGGCTTTGATGTACGCAAGAAGGCTTTCTGCTGGGCTGGCCGGTGTGCAGCACACAACAGCAGCAGTGTGTTCTTTCTTTATCCCCTGATGCTTCCCGCAGAGTTTTCACCCCCGGGTCACCAATTTCCACAGAGGTGTAGACATTGTGTACGTGCACTGCAATTCCCCCTCTTGCTTTTCTTCTGGAACAAGCCACAACCTTTTTGTTCCGATCAACAGTTTGGTCCCAGCAGTCTCCAGGAGTGTCAGTCACGTCCTGCATCCCCTGGGGGGGCAGGCGTGGGACTGCTCCCCCTTCGTTCTGCTTGCTGCCTCCCCTGCTTCTTCCTGGGCACCCCTTCCTTCTCAAAACCCCCAAGTGAGGGGGTCCTCATCGTGCCTTTCTCCCACCCCCCCTCAATCCAAAATGCCTTAAGGAAGCCGGTCTTTGGGCGGGCAGCCTCCTCGCCCCAGATGCCCTTCCCACGGGTGGCATAGACCCCAAAGTCCCCAGCTTTCCCCCCAGGTGCCATCTCTCCAGCCGGCAGCTGATCTCAGGATCCTTCCCTTCTCCCCTTCGCCCCCCTGCCTGCTCTTCTGCAGCCCCTTTTTGGGCTTCCCAGCCCCCTCTGGCACTCCTGTTTCTTCCAAGGGGCAGCAGATGAAAGGGGTCGCAGTCCGTGGGGGTCTCTGCCTTTCCACCATGCCCTGGAACTCGGCCATCAGCAGTGTCCCTTGAAAGCCCGTCTGATCTGCAGACGGCTGGTTTTGTTCCGCTCAGAAGGGAGTCACCCGTCCCCCCTTCTCTTCCGGGCACTGTTCCCCTTCGGGACACCCAAGGGCAGGGGTAGGCAACCTCGGCTCTTTTATGACTCGTGGACTTCAACTCCCAGAATTCCTGAGTCAGCTCAGCCCTGGAATGGATCCTGCTCCTCCTTCTTCTTCCTCTCCGCAGCTCTTTCTTGCTGCTCCTTTATTCCCATGTTCCTTCTGGATGGAATGGGACAACTCGGCACGGGACATTGCTGCCAGACAATTCAACAATCAATTTAATTATGTAAAATAGTTAAAAAAATTATTTTGGTTTTTGCCATTCCCATTTAATTTAGTCCCTCCTTTGGCGTCCTTCCTTTAACGATGCTGTTCCGCTATTTCTTTGATATTAGTGTAACTCTCGTCCTGCGACAGGCTGACTGCGGCGAGTTGTCGTAGACGCCCGTCTGCCTTGTCCAAGTATCTCTCTCCTTCCCTGGCGAGCCTCAGGGTGGACGGATCCTCTGCGCTGCCTCCAGCGTTGTAGCACCAGCAACGCTTTACGGCCCTCTCAAAGCGGTTTACAGAGTCAGCCTATTTGCCCCCGCCAACCATCTGGGCCCTCATTTGACCCACTTCGGAAGGACGGAAGGCTGAGTCAAGCCTGAGCCGGTGAGAATCGAACTGCTGACAGTGGGCAGAGCTTGCCTGCAATGCTGCATTCTAACCACTGGGCCACCATGGCTCCATGCCATCCCAGGGCGTAGAAGTTTCCTGGCTCAATTGGACAGAATGTCTGAATGGGACTCTGCCTTCGAAGGCCACCTCCCGCCCAGGTGTTACCTGGTGAGCCTCTCACCCTGTGTGTAGGCCAAGCACGGTGGAGGATCCTTTCCCCTCGTGCTGGTGGATTCCAAGAAGCAGGATCAGAGCCCCCAAAAGGTTTTTACGAAGAGACTGGGCAGCCAGTCCTCAACGGAGATGCTGCATGACTCAGGATGCAAACCTTCCAAGTGAACTAAGAAGGCGACCAGCCCCCCCCCCCATGACACATTGCCCCTCATTGCTCCTCCCACTTCACAGGAATCCTGACCCACTCCCAAATTAAAAGGAAGCTGTGAAGGCTGGGGATTCCCCTTCCCCAAGTGCACAAGTGGCCTTGAGCAAGAGGGTGAGGTGCCAAGGACACTGGAAAAGTGGAGTCACCGTGTGAAAGAGAAAGGGGAGAGGCAGGGGGGACTCAGGGAAAAGACGGCCCTGGGGTGAATTTTAATGTTGGAAATAGTATTAGAGTAAAAACAGTGTATGCACTAAATAATATGAGAATATTTGTATGATCACCATGCTTAGATGGAATTCCGGTCGAGTCTTATAAAAAATATGAGTGTTACTACAATGAATAATGTTGGATTCCTAGTAAGTAGTAGAATATGAAAGAAGGAAAACATAAATAAGAAACAATGGGGCAATAAGGACAAATATTTCAAAGAAGAAAGAGGAGGGAAATGTAAAGAATAAAAGAGTACTGTTACAAATTGCTGTTAACAAAAAAGGATGTATTACGTGTGTATGTGTGTAATGTATGTTGTGTTTTGTTTTGTTTTGTTGGTCTAAAATAAATAATAATAATAATAAAAAGAAAAGAAAAGAAAAGACGGCCCTGGGTCAGGAAATCCACAGGCTTTCCAGAAAGGAGCGAGACCCCCCCCCCGCCCACTGCTCTCTCTCACCAAGTTGAGGGTCCTGGGCAAAGAACTACGAAGAGGCCCAAAGCTGGCCCAGTTGATGGCTCACCACCTCCTGGGCCCCACAGCAGCCTCCAAGCAGGGAATAACAAATGGGAAGGGGCCCTGGAGGTCTTCTAGTCTAACCCCCGGCTCAAGCAGGGGACCCTGTACCATCCCAGACAAATGGCTGCCCTGACTCTTCGTAAAAACCTCCAGTGATGGAGCATCCAGCAAAGGGAGGTGTAGGACTGTCATTATTTTAGAGCAGTGTTTCTCAACCTTGACCATTTTAAGGCAGGTGGACTTCAACTCCCAGAATTCCACAGCCAGCAATGCTGGCTGTGGAATTCTGGGAGTTGAAGTCCACCTGCCTTAAAATGGTCAAGGTTGAGAAACACTGTTTTAAAGCCTCCCTCCCCCCCCCCCCCGTTTTGCTCTTAGCCTCTTTTCCTCCCAACCTGAAGATTATTTGCACACTTCTGGAGACTTTCTGGAGAACTCCTTCCAAGCTTTCTCAACACGTTCTTTGGAAGTGGTTTGCCATTTCTGTCTCCTGAGAAAGGCCAGCCTGAGGTCACCCAGTGGGCTTGGTGCCCAAGGCAGAAGTGGAACTCACTGCCTCCCAGTTCCTAATCCAGGACTCTTAATCCCAACACCCAGCTGGTTCTCTGCAGCTCGCATACTAAAGAAAGTTCTGTCAAACTTCGATAAGCCCCATTTTAGAACATAGAATAACAGGGTTAGAAGGGACCTCAAGATCACGTGAAGTCTTAATATTGCTTTATAATGCCTTGTAAGACCACACTTCGAATACTGTATTCAGTTTTGGTCATCATAATATAAAAAAAAGATGTTGAGACTCTAAAGAGTGCAGAGAAGAACAACAAAGATGATTAGGGGACTGGAGGCTAAAACATACAAGGAATGGTTGCTGGTTTAATGAAGGATGCTGCAGCTGCCAAAAAGGCCAACACAGTGCTGGGCTGCATGAACAGAGGGAGAGAATCAAGATCACTTGAAGTATTAATACCACTTTACAAGGCTTTGGTAAGGCCACACTTGGAATACTGCATCCAGTTTTGGTCACCACGATGTAAAAAAGATGTTGAGACTCTAGAAAGAGTACAGAGAAGAGCAACAAAGATGATTAGAGGACTGGAGACTAAAAATTTTAAGGAACGGTTGCTAGAATTGGGTATGTCTAGTTTAACGAAGAGAAGGTCGAGGGTGGACATGATAGCAGACTTCCAATATCTCAGGGGCTGCTACAAAGAAGAGGGAGTCAAGCTATTCTCCAAAGCACCTGAAGGCAGGACAGGAAGCAATGGGTGGAAACTCATCAAGGAGAGAAGCAACCTAGAACTAAGGAGAAATTTCCTCACAGTGAGAACAATTAATCAGTGGAACAACCTGCCTCCAGACGTTGTGGGTGGGTTTTTAAGAAAAGTTTGGACAGTCACTTGCTTGAAATGGTGTAGGGGTCTGCTCTAGGCCAGCGGCATTTAAGTACCCACCCACCCCCTGCCCGGTATGCCGGCTCAGGCACGGAAATCATTGCAAGCTGGGCCTGTGTTTCAGGGGGCTTTCCAGCGGGTCCCAAGACCCCTCCTGTGATTGGTCCACCCCCAAGCCAGGACAGGCCAGGAGACCAATGAGTGAACAAAGCTGAGATGAGTCTTAATCTGCTAATAATTATTTTCTCAGAAGGTAATCACGGGCCAAACCTGGGCTCCTGGCCAGGCCCTCCTTACATTTCCTTGTGGCCTATTTTATCATCTTGACTCATCACAGAGCAGGACGGGACTCTCCAAAACGAGGCAAACGACCAGCTGTCTGCAAGGAGTATAAATCTTTCCCTTTCCCACCATCCAGTCAGAGCTGAAGAAGCTTCTCGGACGAGGACGAGAAGCGAAACGTCTTCAAAGAAAAGGAAAAGGAAAGAAAGTCCAGTTGCCTTGTGGGAAAAAAGCACCTTTGGGTCACGTATGACTGGATAACTGAGAATCTCCATAGACAAGGGATCTCAGAGATCATCTAATCCACCCGACTGAGTGCAGGATCCAGTGAAGCCCTTTGCACCAATGGCCATCCAACCTCTCTTGGAAGACCCCTGAGAGGGGGAACCAAGCCCCTTTGTGGGGGGGAGACAGCCCAGGAGTTTGACCAGGGGGAGGGGGGTCCGTCCTTCTGCAGCCTGTAACATTCTGGAATAGTCCTGCTGTCACGGATGGAGAGCTAAGGCACCCCACTTCTTGCAGTTCCTCCCCCCCCCCCGTGCAGGTTCCTTGGGTGCTCCCCCTGAATCTGGGGGTGGGGTGGGGGCTGTTGTTCAGCCGTCAGAACAAATAAAGCCAGTGGGAAGCATTTATTCAATTTGGGACACTAGTCCTCAAGATTCCATCTTTCCCTGCTTCCTTTCCAACACCAAGAACTCCAGGCCTGAGCTACAAATATTCTCTTCCATGATGGAAAAATTAAAATAATAATAAAAAAGCTGTCAAATCTTCTCCAAACGCTCCCCCCTCCTTTTTTCTTTGCCTCTCCTTTCTGCCCCCCTCCCCCGTTGCACTCTCTCCCCATTTCCCTCTGCTGTCCCGCCCCCCCCCCCGTACCTGAACAGAGCAGCCCCTGAACAAGGCCCCTCTCAAACACCGCTGTGGTTCCCCCCTGTACCCCCCACTTAAAAAAATTCACCTAGGCGGCCCCAAAGGAGAAACCGCAGATGCGCTTTTAACAACGGAATCCTTAGCAGCATCCCTGCTTTACAGGCAAGTCCTCGAATTACGACCAAAATCGGGCTCCAAATTTATGTTGCTAAGTGAGTCATTTGTTAAGTGAGTTTTCTCCCCATTTTATGACCTTTCATGCCCCAACTGTTAAGTGAATCGCTGCATTTAAGTTACTCACATGGCTACCTCGTGGAGTTGGCTTATCAGAAGGTCACAAAAGTGATCCCTTTGGGATGCTGCGACCGTCATAAACGTGGGCCAGTGGCCAAGCATCTGAATTTTGATCCCAAAAATGATTCAAAGGTCATAAGTGTGAAAAATGGGTAGTAAGCCACTTTTTTCGGTGCCCTAGTAACTTTGAACGGTCACTAAACGAACCGTTGTAAGCCGGAGACAGCCTGTACTACAAAAACCACATTTTCCTTTGTTGGAACACCGCCTCACTTGCTCAAGCAGACGCTTCAGATTCCTGCATCCCCCCCCCCGCCCCGAAACGTCCCAGGGTCCCTTCCCGTCCGTTGTCCGGGCTCCCCCTTCCTTGCCAAGCGGCCCCCGAAGACCCCCGTCCGACGTCTGGCCGCTTAACCTCCGCGCCGCGCCCCTCCTCCTTCGGCGACCCCCCCCATTTCCCTTCGAGCCCGTCCTCGCGAGGCAGCTCCGAGGCTCCGCTTCGCGGGAGGCTCCTCCACCCGGGCGGCCGTCACTGAGCGGGACTCCCCGCGAAGCTCACCTGGCGGGGGGGCTGCGGTCCATCCGCGGGGCGGGGGCGGGACCCGAGTGGCCCCCGGGGGCAGCTGGAGCCGGGCGCGGAGCCCGACGCTGCTCTCGGGCGGGCTGAGCCTGGTGAAGCGGCCCCTCCCCGCCAGCAGCGCCCGCCTCCCGGCCCCCGCCCGGCCCGGCGCGTCCCGCCCTCCGGCCGGCAGCCCGGCTCTTCTTAAGGCGCCGCCGCGCACGGGACGTCCTCAGCCTCCCGTCCGGCGCCCGGCTCGCAGCTCCCGGCTTCTGCCCTCGGGGGCTCAGAGGGCTCCTGCCTGCTCGCCCGGCCGGCCTCCCCCCCCCCCGCCCCTCCGTCGGTTCAGGTGATCAAAAGACGCCCGCCTTTCCTTGAAGGGATCCGGTCAAAAGAGGGCAGGTGCTCCGGGCAGGTCAGCGGGGCAGCCGTGGGAAGCCCCCCCGGTTCCTGCCACTCTTTTATCCCCGCCCGGATCAGCCGCTGCCTGTCTGTCTGTCTGTCTGCCTGTCTGTCTGTCTGTCTGTCTGTCTGTCTGTCTGTCTGTCTATCTATCTATCTATCTATCTATCTATCTATCTATCTATCTATCTATCTATCTATCTATCTATCTATCTATCTATCTATCTATCATCTCTTTCTGTTAACTCTCTCTCTCTCTCTCTCTCTCATCTAAATGTCCAGTTCGTTCTGCTGATGGTCCATCGCTCTTCCTTGTCCTTCCCCAATTCTGGACTTTCTCCCCTCTGCGAGGGGTACCGAGCCGCCCCCTCCCTCCCTCCCCCCTGCCCGGAGGTCAGCTGGACTCTTTGCTCCTTTGAGAAGTTTAGCCGTTCGGAAGGGGAAACTTCCGCGGCGCTTCTGTCCATCTTCTGCCCGGGAGCTTCTCTCCCTCTGCTGACGGAGGAGGAGGAGCAGCAGGAGGAGGAGGAAGAGCAGGAGGGGGTCTTCCGAACACCAACATCCCCCCCAAGAGCCGGCCTGAATTCTGACACACACACCCCCCCCAACCCTCCTCCTCCCGCTTTCTCCCTCCAGGCGAGGCTGCCCTCTGCTCCGGCCGGTCCCGTCCCGCTGTCCCGCCACTGCCCACCGCCCGCCGTCCCGCCGTCCCTCGGGGAGAGGCAGAGGATGGGCGCCGCAGGCGAGCTGGCCGCTTTCCAGCAGGCGCCGCGGGGCTTCGGCCTCTGGGACTACGGCGTCTTCAGCCTGATGCTGCTGGTCTCCACGGGCATCGGCCTCTTCCAGGCGCTGTGCCGGGGCGGCCAGAAGACCCCCGAGGACTTCTTCACGGGCAGCCGGAAAATGTCGGCGCTGCCGGTGGGCCTGTCGCTCTCGGCCAGCTTCATGTCGGCCATCCAGGTGCTGGGCGTCCCGGCCGAGGCCTACCGCTACGGCATGAAGTTCCTCTGGATGTGCCTGGGCCAGCTGCTCAACTCGCTGCTCACCGCCGGCCTCTTCCTGCCCGTCTTCTACCGCCTGGGGGTCACCAGCACCTACGAGGTAGGGGGGGACGGGGGGGGCTTGCCTGGGGGTCCCGCCCCACCTCTGTGGGGACCGCTGGCCCTGGGCGTGGTTTCCTTCAAAGAGCAAGGGGGGGGGGCTTGTGTTTCAAATCTGAGTCCCCTCTCTGAATATTTATTTATTAAATTTATTTGCCCCCCTCTCACTGTCACATTCTGGGGCGCTGACGATATTGTAAAAAAGATGAAAACAGCAAGACATTAAAATTAACAGATCAATGGCGGAGGTAGCGTGGAGGGGGGGGGTCTTCTAATTTAGTATCCATATCTCTGGTTAGGACCCCAGGCCAATTTCTCTTACACTTGGGGAGGGAGATTGCTCTGAAGTCAGCTGGATGCTGCCCCCTCCCGTAAATTGAACCCCTACGTCCTCCCCCTCCCTTTGGACTTCGGCCTCCCTTCCTTTGGGCTGACCCCTGCCTCCTGGGTCCTGGAAGCAGCCCCCCCTCTTCTGGAGGCTCGGCTCCTTCTCGCTCTGGTTTCCTTCCCTCTTCTCCACCCCCCCACTTCCCCCCCCCCCCACAGACCCGGGTAGGCTGCCTCTGGGCAGGGTCCCCTTTAGGGCCCCTCCCTGGGCCCCCAGGCTGCCAAAGCCACTTCCAGCAGGGCCTGAAGGCAGGGAGGCTTCCAGCATCACCGATTTATTCAGCTGGTGCTTAATCCTCTCATCTTTCGGGAGAGATCACAGCAAAGAAGCCAAGGTGCCAATTAACACACACACACACACACACACACACACTCTCGCCAAAGCTTCCAAGCAGGTAAATTCTCTGAGTCAACAGGGCCGCTCTGACTGCCCTCCGAAGAGGAGCCTTCAAGGCCAGCTCACCTCTGACCCCAGGAAAAGGGGCTGGGCTCACTGGGGGTGGGCTTCTCCACACTGGAAGAGAACCACCATCAGAACGTGGTTTGATTCCAGGGCCAGTCTGTCAGCTGAGGAGGGCATTCCCAGGAACTGGGCCAGCCCGCTGGGCTCTGCAGAGAGCAGCTGCTGAGGACACCAGATTTCCCGGAGAAGGGGAGGGTGGTGGGCTAGGAGGAGCTGCTTCTTGGGGGGGGGCACGAACGCCCTGGAATGGCCTCCCTGCCCTGCCAGGCGGGCCCCTCCCTCCCTCCCTCCCTGCTGGGGTTCAGGAAAATGCTGAAGCGAGTTATTTCTCCTGGCTTCCCTGGGGCATCTTCCCCCCCCCTCTTATTTTGTTGTTCCTGCTTGTTGGGTTTGCTGTTTTTCTCAGGGTGTGTGAGTGTGTGATGTTATTGTTCATCAACCATCACACTGTGGATGTTTTCACTTTTTTGTATTGTTTGTCAGCCAGTTTAATGAATAAATTAATAACAAGGAACGAAATGCATCCAGCCAACCCTTTTATTCCAGACATTCAGGAAAGCCTTGGCAAGTCAGAGACCCCCCAGCAGAAAAGCTCTGGAACCAGGGAGGGGGCTTCGGAGGATGGGGGGGGGTTGTGCCATCTTCAGCCACAGGGCTCTGAGAGCGACTGTCTGGAGTAGCTCAATTGGGCTCAGAACTCTGCCTGTTAGCAGGACAGAACCCCCCAACCCCCAGAGACGCAGTGTGGGGCTTCCCCTACCAGGAGCTGTGCCAGCTGTGCCGCGTTTTCGGCAAAGGAACTGATGCAGCCTTTGTGAGAGGGCCACCGGGTCGCCCCTTGGACCCCTCTCTCCTGCGGGTCCCGATTCCTCCATGGGGACCTTCAGGGGAGGGGCCGAGGGGCAGGAGAAAGGGGAGGGGGGAGAGGCAGGAAAAAGCTGGCCTTGAGCTGATCTCTGCAGGAAAGGTGCCACTTTGAGGTTGACCACTATGACGATTGTCCCGTTGGGCGAGTTCTCTTTCCAAGAGCCCCCCCGGGAGATTCTCCGGGCAAAACCACTTTGCTTCTGCAGAAAGAGCCTCACAGAGGGAATTGCACCGTTCCCAAGGGGGCAATTATGGGTGCAGCCAAAGCCCCACATCTCTAAATGCAGCTTCTGTTCAGAGAGGCGTATTTCACGTCCAGGTGTGCGCAGGTGTCACTCACAACCGAGAAGGGGAGAAGTCGGAGTAAGGATTAGGAGAGGAAGGTGGGGAGCAGAGCGAGGGGAGGAAAGTGGAGCCGGCTTTATTTATCTTTATTTTCTTTCCTTCTTTCTATCCCGCCTTTGTTACCTTGACAAAATAACTCAAGGCAGTTCAATACATCCAACCCGCCTTTTCCTCACAATAAGAACCCTGTGAGGTGGGCAGAGCTGAGAGGAGGACTGGCCCAAGGTCACCCAGCTGGCTTTCACCCTGAAGGCAGGACTAGAACTCACTGCCTCCTTGTGATTGGTCCAAGGTCACCCAGTCGGCTTTTGTGCCCAAGATATGACTCTAGAATTCACGTCTCCTGGTGTTTGGCCAAGTTACCCGCCTGGCTGTCATGCCTAAAGCAGAACTTGAACTCATAGCCTCTTGCTTTGTAGCCGGGTGCCTTAACCAGTACACCAAACTGGCTGGACTGTGACTGTGATTTCAGCTGGATGACTTTGGGGTTCTCCACCCCAGACACGGGCATCCCTGGCTAGCAGGCTGAACTCGGGGGAAACCGGGGGGCCAGGAGCCCCATCCAACTTGCACAACTTCCAGGCTGGCTAACTGGGGGGGGGGGGGCTTCCCTTTGCTGGTGGTGCCAGACAAATACGGAGGTGTGGAGGGTCACGTCTGGCCTTTTGGGGCTCCCCTTGGGGTGGGCTGGCCCAGGGTGGCGTGAATGGAGGAGGGGCTGGAATAGATCGAAGTATTTATTTACTTTTATTGATCTGTAAAACTGATCACTTGCCCATCTTACCACAAGATTTCTCTGGGAGTAATGCTTACAATGCTTCCTTCACCCTCCCAAGTTGCACACTTTGGCTTCGTGCTGACAAAGCAAGACATGCAAATTGTTTTCGGAAACTTGAAAGATCAACACGAGGGTAAATATTGAGCTGGGGAGCAGGAAATGTGTGATGGGATCCAGGGGTAAGCTGGGCTATTGGCCGGGCTGCGTAAACAGGGGTTGCTCGTAGAGTCTGTGCTGGCAAGGCTGGCCGGTTGGTGCCCCGCCCTTCTTAAATCCTGGGGGGTCAGAGTTCATCATTGGGGAGTTCAGAGGACCCTGGCCTGGGGAGGGGGCTACTGCCCACCCCCCAAGGACTGGCTGCCTTTCACCCACTGGGGATCCCCCGTCTTGGGCTGAGCCGCTGACAGATAACCCTGGAAGAGCAGAGATGTTTTCCCAGCTTATCTCCCCTCCGAGAGCAAACGAATCCGTGGCATTGAAGCTGCCGGGAGCCTGGAGCCTTTGTGGGTGTGCGATTGTGGGTCTGGAGCAAGGCACACAAAGCACACCAGGAGGTTGGGTGGCCTGGCAGCTTTTGCCTTCCCCTGGCAGCCCTGGGCATCTCCCCCCTGCTCAGGCCTTTGTGCCCCCTGGCATCGCCCCTTCGGCCGGCTGGGCTGGAAGCAAGCCAGAGAAGGGGGGGGGCTCCTTCTGGCCCTGCTGCCACACACACCACACTTGCACACCCACAACAGCAGAGAGGCTCTGGAAATGAGCTCTTTGAAGGAACCGCTCCAACTTCCTTGCAGGAGGGCAATTCTCCCCCCCCCTTGCTGCAGGCTGGCTCTGGGCACCCCAAGGGGTCTTCTGCCAGTCTGGGCAGAGGCAGGAGATGGCCAGGCTGGCACTTTCTCCCCTCCCCCACCCGCATTTCGGCTTCTGTGCAAGTAAGGCAGGGCGGGAGAGCTGACCAAGAAGCCTGGAAATATTTTGCCCAGGTTGGGGTTTTTTGGGGGGAGGCAGGAGAAAGAGACCACCTGTCTGACCCTCCCTGACTCTCCTCCGTTTTAGCCAAGTGGCCCCTCCTGAGCCTCTTTTGGGGTTCACCTATAGGCAACGTCAGCAGTGGGGGAGACCATTCATAATAAGGCACCCCAAAGGGTAGCTAGAGGTTGGGGGAATCTTTGAAAGCCCCCCCTGCAATTTCTGGAGCCCCAGCAGGAGACTCTGCAGAGGAGACTTTCTATAACTTCCAGGGCACCGTTCTCCCCCTCCCCCCCTCCAAGCAATCAGCCCTTTTCCTCCCATCCCCCGTCAGGTTTCAGCCTTGGCCAGCCAAGGTTCCCCCCCCCCAATAACCTTTCACCAGCTAGTTTGCTGCCTCCTCTCAGCCCCATCGGGGGGGGGGCTGTTTAAGCGAAGCACTAGAACAGGGGTGGGCAACCTTGGCTCTTTTATGACAGGTGGACTTGCTGGCTCAGGAATTCTGGGAGTTGAAGTCCACAAGTCATAAAAGAGCCAAGGTTGCCCACCCCTGCACTAGAACAAGGTCTGCAACTGGCACCTTCAGCCACCTCCCCCCCCCCCCCGGTCATCTGGCTCCATTGTGGCTCTGCTGCTCCCCCCAGCACTTGGGCAGCCCCCCCCAGAGGTTGGGTGATGCACTCCCAATTCCAGCCCCAGAGATTTCTGACTACAGAGACAGGCGGGAGGCAGCCTGTGGGCCCAGCAGCCCAGGGTCCTGGGGGTGGGCGGTGGGCAAAGGGCTCAGGTGTGGTGGGGAGGAGATCTGAAAAAGACCTCCAAGAGCCCCCCAAGACAGCAACCTAGAAAGGGTTCCATCTTGCAAAGCTGCAAAGCTTGGGCTGCAAAGCTTCTGTCCCTCTGGCTCTGGCTGGCCTCTCACTCCCATGGTGCACAACAGATGAATTGAGGATGATGGGAGCCGAGACCCAGCTCGGGGGTGTGGGGGGGGGTTGCCATTCGGCTGAACAGGTTTCCTCCCTTCTGCCTGCATTTGGCCTGTCCATTCAGAAGTGCGGCAGACACCTAAGCGAAGGGAGGAAGGATCTTGACTGCCGAATCCCCATTTCTTCAGGCTGCAGAGCTGGGGGACCCCTGTGCGAGGAATCCCTGCCAGGGGGCTGGGAAGGGGTGCCCTCCGCCTGCTTTGGGGCTTGGCGTGGTCTGTCCCCTGCCCTCGCCTGGGGCCGCTTCCCCAAACGTGGCTGGAGGCCGGGAAGAGGCTTCCTCAAGGTGGCCAGCAGGGATGCAGAAGGCCTCCAGCCACCTCCCAGGGCGCTCCCCTGCCCCCCCCCCATTGAGGATGGGGCAAGGTGCCCAGAGGGTCCTCACCTGGGCGCTGGGCCTTGTCACGAAGGCCGTCTGCAGAACTTCTCTGCCCGCTGGAGCAGCACTGAGGGGTTTCCTGAAGCAGAGGGCCAGAAGTGGGGGGCTGCGGGGGTGGGTGGGAAGAGAGAGCAACCCTGGAGACAAATCGGCCTGCTACTCCTGCCCCCCCCCCGCCCAGCCCCCACAAGCCCATGTCTTGATTGTTGCCTCCCCCCCTCAAGCCCACTGTCTTCTCTCTGGCCTGCAGCTGCCCTTCCCAGGCCTGGAGAGGGGGGCATCTCTAAATGCGGAAAGGGGGGGCTCCAAATGCAAATGCAGTCAGGTCCAGGTTTCCTTCCCTGCGGCCCCTCCTGGGCTTTAGGCAGAGCCCCCCCCATCTGCAGCTCGGGGTGCCCTCCTGGGTGGGGCAGAACCCCAGGCCCCCTGTCAGCTGAAGCAATCTGTCTCCACTGACTGAGGGTGATGTGGGGCGTGGGGGCTGCCTTCTGCCCTGGGTGGAGGGAGGGGGGCTGGTCTGCAACCACCTTTGAGCCTCTGGGATCAAGTGGGATCAGCTGGGCAGAGGTGATCAGCGGGGTCCGATTGCCAGAGGCTTATCAGGGAACAAACGTCCAGGGGCAGAGAGAGTCTCTGGGGAAGGGTGGGAAGGGGGCTGCGGGGGGGGGAAGGGGGCGGGGGGTGTGAGGTGCGTGCAGCCTCCTGGCTGCCTTGCAGGCGCGCCCCTTGGCAGATCTCCCCTCCCCTCCCCTCCCTGCAGGGATCCAGCTTGCCCCGCAAACGGGCTCCACTTCCGATGCCTCTGCATGGGGGGGGGGGGCGGCACTTCCCGAGGGCGGAGGGAACCGCGGCGAGGGGGCTTCTGCAAACGCGAGGCCGCCGGGAAGCCCGCGAGGTTCGCGCGCAGAGTCCGGGCTCCTGCGGCCCCCGAGCGCCCGCGGCGGAACCCAAGCGCGCCTGGGAGGCGGCGCGGTGGGCCAAGCGGGGGCTCCCGGGTGCGCGGCGCCGGGCGGAGAGGCGGCGGCGGGACGGGGCGGACGCTGGGAGCGAAGCCGCCGCCGAAGCCAGACGAGCGCTCAGCCGGGCGCCGGGGGGCTCGGGCGGCCCCGGCCCAGCGGCAGCCCGCGCGGCATGGGCGGGGTGTTGGGGGTCCAGCCGGCCCAGCCCCGCAGCGCCGGAGCCCCGCGCGCCCCGCCAGCGCTGCGCCCCGGACTCCGCGCGGCGGGGGAGGGAGGGGGCCTGCCCTGCCCTGCGCGGCTCGGCTCGGCTCGGCTCGGCGGGGCGGGGAGGGGGGCGTCCCGCGAATGCAGGCGGGTGTGTGTGTGGGGGGGGACGTCTTGGCCTCCGCTTCGCCGCCCTTCCCGTCTCGGCCTCTCGGCCTCCCGGAGCTGCTTCCTCCGATCGTCGCTTTGTTCCTCCTTCGTCCTCTTGCCCTCGGGAGCCTTCCCGCCCCTCCTCCTCCCTCCGCCCAACAACCCCCCTGACAGGTAGGCCTGGCTGAGAGGGAAGCTCAAACACCCCCCACCCCATTGCAGTCATCCGCTTAACGACTGTGGCAGAGAAGCTGCTTTAGGACAGCTCCCTTCACGCCTTCCTTAACGGTGGAGATTTTGTGCTCCGTTGCCGTCCAATTTTCTGTTTTAAAAAACGAGGGTTGAAACAATTGCTTTGAAACACATGTGTTCCCCCCCCCAAAGGGCTGCGGTTTTAACTCTATTTGCCCCCCCCCCCAATGTAACCATTCATTCCCGCCCCTCGATGAGAGGCCTACGCAGCCTTGGGTCTTCTGGACCAGGGCTGCCCCAAAGGTGCTTTTTCCAAGAGGCCCCTGGACTCTTTCCTGTTTTTCCTTGAAGACCTTTCGCCTCTCATCCAAGAAGCTTCTTCAGCTTGGAGAAGAACTGAAGAAGCTTCTTGGATGAGAAGCGAAACATCTTCAAGAGAAAAGCAAAAACGCCCAGTTGTCTTTTGAAAAAGCCCCTTTGGGTCTCGGTGGGATGGGTGCCCTGTCCCTGGCAAAGGGGGAGAGGGCAGCGATTCCAGGCCCCAATCTGCCCGTGTGTGTGTGTGTGTGTGTGTGTGTCCCTTTTTTCCATGGACATTTATTGGCGGGGGGGGGGGGTAATTGTGGACCACCTGCCCTCTATGCCAGTGACTCCACTCCCGCATCCTGAAGCCCCTGGCCGCAAGTTAAGGTCTGTCCCATGTTTGGGGCAGCCCAAATACTTGATCCCAGTTTGGCCAGGATGCCCGGCACCCCCTGCCCCCCCATGGGACCCTCCCTGGAAGGTTTGGCCTTTCTGAAGATCTCAGCTGCAGGTGTTCTTTCTCCGTCTCGCCCTGGCAGTACCTGGAGCTGCGGTTTTCCAGGAAAGTCCGGCTGTGTGGCACAGTCCAGTACATCATTGCCACGGTAAGTGCCCAGGATTGGGGCTGGCCTGCAGTGGGCGTTCTCCCCTCCCCTCCCCCAAATCCCTCCCTCCCCTTGAGAGGGTGGTCTCCCATGCTGCACAGCCTGAAAGATGCAAGGATCAGAGCTGGCTGAAGCGGAAGAGAAGAAACTGCCCCTCACCCAGCACGGTCTCCACACTGACCGTGGGTGGCTCCCTTTGGGGTCCCCCCACCCCCACAAGAAAGAAAGATTCGGGGGCAGAAAGAGGAACTTGCTTAGAAAGAGCCCGCCAGGCCAAATACCTTGCCTAGCTTGCTGGGTTGAGGTGCTGCCTTCATGGACAAGCCAGTGGGAGGACGGGGGGGGAGCATGGATCACCTCCCCCCTGCCCCTCCCTCTGCAGCTTTGCAGGTTTTAAAAGCCCTGCGCTGTGCATCCCTCCCTCCCTCAGGTGCTGTACACGGGAATCGTCATCTACGCCCCGGCCTTGATCCTCAACCAAGGTAGGTCCCACCTGCAGCCTGAACTAGGCCGGGATTCACACAGCCCCCCCCATCCCCGTCCCCCCAGTCAGTCAGCTGAAGACCCAGGGGCTGTCCTGGCCCAGGGCCAGACTCCCCCCCCCCATGCTGATGGGTGTGACACGCGTGTGCATGCTGGTCCAGGCCCCGGTGCTTCGGCTTCTCTCTCCATGGATCGTGGGCTGATTGAAGTGGTTGTGTGAAGGCAGTTCCCAGGGTCAGAGAGTGGATTGGGGGGGGGGAACTCGCTGGGGGGAAAAGGGAGAATCTCAATAAAGATTCTTTTTCTCTTTTTTTCAGTGACTGGTCTGGACATCTGGGCCTCGCTTCTCTCCACGGGCACCATCTGCACTTTCTACACCACCATTGTGAGTCGAAGGGGAGTCCGGCCCTTGTACCCCTCCTCCCTCCAATCCCCCCCCCCCAGGAGGCTTGTGGGGAGGGGTCTGGGCATCTGTGCTCCCTCCCTCACTGTTGCTGGGAACCTTTCGTTCTCCCCCAAAGCCCGGGGGGGGGTGTCCCAGAGGAGCCGGCTGACCCCCAGGACCCCCTTCTTTTCCAGGGGGGCATGAAAGCGGTCATCTGGACGGACGTCTTCCAGGTCTTGGTGATGCTGTCCGGCTTTGTGGCCATCTTGATCCAGGGGACGCTGCTGGTTGGGGGGCCGGGGCAGGTCCTCTCCATTGCCCACAACCACTCCAGGGTCAACCTGGGAGAGTAGGTGCAGCTGCAGCGGGGGGGGGGTAATTTGGGGCTCCCTCGGTCCCCCCACTCTCTAGTACTCTGTCTGGGTTAGGGTTAGGGTTAGAGTGAGGGTACCCCGTCTGCCATAATGGCAGCTAAGCAGATGGGGGTGAGTTAGTCTGACATTGTGCTGAAAGGGGGGGAAAATGGACCCCCAAATGCTGAATGGGGCCATTTTCAGTGGAGTCATTTAGGTGAGAAATGGATGAAGGACTGACTGACTGAATGAATGAATGGAACGAACGAACGAATGAATGAATGAATGGACGAAGTAACTAACGAATGAATGCAAGACTGTTGCCTTGTTCCTGTCTGAATCTCCCAGCATTGAGGAGATTTGAGAGTGACATTTCAAGGTGGACCCCTTAGATTTTTTTTTTTTCCAATGGCGGAAAAAAACCCATCCCTGAAAGTCAGACAAATAAGTTTGAATTCCTTTTTAAGAAATCCCTGGCTGCAGCCACTTCCCCCAGGAGCCCCCATTTCCTTTGTGTTGGTCTGTGTGTCTGTGCGCGTGTGTGTGCGTCCAGAACTTCATGAGGTCTAGCCACATGTCACTTGGTAAATGCCCCTGGAGACGCACCTTCCTTCTGACTCTCTCTCTCTGTCCCCCTCCAGTTTCAGCATGGACCCCCGCAGCCGCTACACCTTTTGGACCTTCCTCTTTGGGGGCACGCTGGTCTGGCTCTCCATGTACGGGGTCAACCAGGCCCAGGTCCAGCGTTACGTGGCCTGCAAGACGGAGAAGGAGGCCAAACTGTGAGTTGCCCGGAGGAGCTCTGCTTCCGCCCCGCGTCCCGGGAATTTGTCGGATCAGAGGCTGGGGGGGGGGGATTCTCCCGAAACCTCCCTGCACGTAGGGCATCTTTTGAGGGTCACCATCCCCCTGCCAGACCCGACGGCTCCGGAAGCAGCGAGGGTGGGGGCAAAGCCGAGCGTGGTGGTGCCCCCCCCCGCTTGCCGTCGCTTTGGGCTGTGGCAGGGCCCGGGTGGGTTGGCTGGGGGCCAGCCAGGTCTGCCCAGAGAGGAGTGAGCACAGCCCTCCTTATCGCCACCAGCTGCCCCCCCTTTTTTAATCTATTCTGCTGCTGCTGCTGCGGGTGTCAGCAGAGGGTGGCCAGCCCCACCCAGTGCCCCCCCTTCTGCCTCCTCCACCTGGGCGTACAAACACAGGCCCGCTGGCTGTGCCTTCCTTGCAGGAGGCCCTCCGCCACCCACCTCCCAGGGGTCACGGGGCTATCGGCCTCTACCCACAAAGGCATGTTTTCCTTCCAGGCCAGGCTCCTTGGGCGTGGGTCACCAGGTGGGAGGGAGGGGCAGGGGCAGGGGAGCAGCCTCCCTTGAACCTTCAAGAGCCTCTCTCTTCCCAGCTTCCCCCCCCCCCAGTCTGGCTGGAGCCTTTGGCCATGTTCTGAGCCACTGCAGAATTTTATTTATTTTGTCCATTTATGCTGCCCATCTTGGGTCTGACTTGTAATTTTAAGATTGTAGTCCTCATGGTTCTGAAGGTTCTTGTGGGTCCCTTCTGGGCAGGTGGGCAGGTGCTGCTGCTGGGAGGGGGGGAACGGCCCAGAACCTGCCATGTCTGGGCTGATGGGAGCAGGGAGCACATCCTAGGGCTGGGTCAGGGTGGGCAGGGGTGTGTGATGCCCCCCTCCTCTCCCTGGTACCCCGAGACTGAGCGAGGACAGGTGCCCAGAGGGCCCACGGCAGACTCTCCGGCCCCTTGACCCCCGGGGTCCCCCCAGGTGCTTGGTGTGTGTGTGTGTGTGTTTGTGTAGTGGGGGGAAAGCAGTGCTCCCTCCCTGCGGCCAGCTCTGCCCACTGACCGAGGGCCGTCTTCCTCCCACCTGGGCCTAATTTCTCTTCTTGCCCCCCCTGTCTCCCCAGGGCCCTCCTCATCAACCAAGTGGGGCTCTTCGTCATTGTCTCCAGCGCAGTGGGCTGTGGCATTGTGATGTTTGCGCTCTACAAGGACTGCGACCCGCTCTTGGCCGGATACATCTCGGCGCCTGACCAGGTACGCCCCTTTCGCCGGGGGGGGGGCAGCGGAATGGGGCAGGGAAGTCAGGGGGGGGCTTGGGCAGGCTGAGGAAAGGCAAGGAGAGTGACGTGAACCCCCCAAAGGGCAGAGCAGGGCAGCCAGGGGCCGGGGGGGGGGAACTGGGCAGAAGGTTCCCGGTTCTCCTTCTTGTGGGGGGGGAGGCCTCGAGGGAGGATCCTGGGGGCTCAAGGGCGAGCGGATGCCAAGGCCACCTGTTTCCCTCTGCTGGGGGAGGCTTTGCTGCCCCCCCAAACGAAACAGAGGCCAACCAAGTTGGGATGGATGCGAGACCACAAGTGACGCCAGGGCAGAAGGCCAGGTGGGGGGGGCGACACCTTCACCCCGGCTACCAACTGGCCATTCACAGACCCCACCAGGCCCCAGACCTCGCCCAGCCCCTCCTCCTCCTCCTGCCCCTTTGCAGAGACCCCTCTCTGAGACCCCCTCCCTGCCTCAAAACTGCACCCCGAAGCCAGGAGGGATCCCGGGCAGGGCAGGATAGCCAAGGGTTTGGCTGGTCCCTCCTCCCTTTTCCGCCCTGTGACCAAGGGGGGGGGTCCCTTCTTCGGCGGGCGCCTCCCTTTTCTGCCCTGCGACCGAGGGGGGGGGGCTTTGGGGGTCTCGGACTCACAGCTGCTGTTTCTTCTCCCTCCCCAGTACATGCCCTACATGGTGCTGCACATCTTTGAGAGCTGCCCGGGGGTGCCCGGCCTCTTCCTGGCCTGCGCATACAGTGGCACTTTGAGGTTGGTCTCCGGCATGGAGGGCAGGGGATTTGCCAAGCCACAGGCTGCCCCTCCCCCTCCTGATGCCCTCTCGCCCTTCTCCCCCCCCCCGCAGCACGGCCTCCACCAGCATCAACGCCATGGCGGCCGTCACCGTGGAGGACCTGATCAAACCGAACATGCCCGGCCTGACGCCACGGAAACTCGCCCTGGTCTCCAAGGGGCTCTGTGAGTGGCAAGCAGGGACCCCCACTGAAAGCCCCAACCTTTCCTTTCTCTGGGGGGAAAACCAGGAGAGGGAGGGGTGCAAGCATTAAGGCCCAGGGGATTAAGAGACCCCCCCTCTATTCTGGAGTGAGGTCCAGGGGAGCTCATCTGGAAACACCCTAATTTGGAGATGGAGCCGAGAGCTGGAATAACAGGGCTGGAAGGGACCTTGGAAGTCATCTAGTCCAACCCCCTGCTCAGGCAGGAGACCATACACCATTTCAGTCTAATGGCTGTCCAGTCTCTTCTTAAAGACTTCCAGTGTTGGAGCATTCACCGCTTCTGGAGGCAGGTTGTTCCACTGGTTAATTATTCTCACTGTCAGGAAGTTTCTCCTTAGTTCTAGGTTGCTTCTCTCCTTGATGAGTTTCCATCTGTTGCTTCTTCTCCTGCTTTCAGGTGCTTTGGAGAATAGCTTGACTCCCTCTTCTTTGGGGCAGCCCCTGAGATATTGGAAGACTGCTATCATGTCCCCCCTTGTCCTTCTCTTCGTTAAACTAGACATACCCAATTCTAGCAACGGTTTCTTGTATGTTTTAGTCTCCAGGCATTTAATCATCCTAGTTGCTCTTCTCTGCACTTTTTGCAGAGTCTCGGCATCTTTTTTACATCGTGGTGACCAGAACTGGACGCAGGTATTCCAGGTGTGGCCTTACTAGGGCCTTGCAGAGTGGTGCCAACATTTCATCTTGATATCGTGATTCTATCCCGTGCCAGGGAAAGAGAGCTGGTGGCACCTTTTGCCTGCAGACAAGGGGTTGTCAGAGGGCAGATAAGATAACAGCCTCCATATCTGAAGGGAGGAGAGGCAGGACCAGGGCACTGGGTTAAAAGTAGAGGCGCCTGGGTGTGGGAGCCGTCAGCCAGGGGAACTGCCTGCCACATGAAGTGGTGAGCTCTCCTTCCTTGGAGGTCTTCAAACAGAGTTGGTGGGGTGTGTGTGTGTGTGTGTGTGTGTGTGTGTGTGTGTGTGTGTGTGAGAGAGAGAGAGAGAGAGAGAGAGAGAGAGAGAGAGGCTCTGTTGTATCCCACATTAAACGGGTGACTAGATGATCTCTAAGGTGCCTTCCACTCTGGGATTTGAACATCTCCAGTGTTCCTGGCTCCTGGGAAGCTCACAAACTGCCTGGAAGTGGCCTTGTTCCTAAATGGGCCACCACACACACACATATATGTAAACGTCCCCCCCCCCACACACAAACAGAGTTTTCCTTTGCTTTCGGTTGAGAAGAGTGTGTGTCTCCTCTTGGCCTCTAGCATTGATCTACGGCACAGCCTGCATCACAGTGGCAGCTCTTTCATCCTTGCTCGGAGGGGGCGTGCTGCAGGTAACCCTCCCCAGGAAAGAGTCCCCCTCCCTCCCTTGGGGCGTGACCCCTCCACCCATGATGGCTGTACCTTTTGCCCCCCCATAACCTTTGGGTGAATGGACGGGGCCAGGGGCTGAAGGGGTGCAGCCCCTCTCTTTCCCCCACAAGACCCCCTCCTCCCCATCACCATCCCAGGCCCCAGCCCGTGTTTCCTGGGGGGGGAGGGTCTCGGATGGACAGTGAGGTGGCTAATCCAGCCCTCCGCCCCCCCCCTTGCTTCCCGTGCTTCTCCGGCAGGGCTCCTTCACGGTCATGGGGGTGATCAGTGGGCCCCTTCTGGGCGCCTTCATCCTGGGCATGTTCTTTCCAACCTGCAACACCCTGGTGAGTCCCCCCCCCAGGGCGAGGAGAGGGGGAGAGGGAGGGGGGCTGGGGTGGTCCAGCAGAGGGCAGCTCCAACGGGGGACTCGAAGGCCAGATCGGGGGAGGGGTAGTGCTCCGGAGGCTTCCAGGTGGGGCTCTTGGGCCGGAGCCAGAGAGGGTCCATTTGGGCCCCTGGGGGGCTGGAGAGGGGGTGGGGGGCGGTAGGCCAACCGGGCAACCTGCCTCTCTTTTCCTGGGCCTGGGCGAAGCAGCTTTGGGGGAGCCCGTTTCTGCCCTCGCTGCAGAAATGGTTGCGGGAATGCCCAGGTTTTCCCCCCCCCATCCCAGGCTTTGCCCGCAGGCCGCCTCCCCAGGGAGCCGGGGCTTGGCCGGGGTTGACCACGGGCTCCTCTTCTCTTCCAGGGGGTTTTCTCCGGCCTTGGCGTCGGCTTCCTCCTCTCCTTCTGGGTCGCGGTGGGGGGTACCCTCTACCCGCCCAGCGCCAGCACCATGGGCGTCCTGCCCTCCTACGCAGACTTCTGCCCGCTTTACAACGTCTCCCAGGGCACCAACAGCACCCTGCTCTACGGGCCGCTGCCCCCCCGCCCCCCCTTGGATCAGCCAGAGAGGTGAGCAGAAGGGGTGAGCGGCTTCCTCGGGGAGCCCCTTCGGAGCCCCCCCTCAACCCCCCTCCAGGGATCTCCTTTTGGCCCCTCCTCACGCTTTCCTGTTTTGAAGCTGGACTGGCACACTCGGTGGAAGACCCCCTCTGCCCCTCCCTTCCAGTTTCTCCACCCGCTTTCCAGTCCGTGGGGTCTGCAATCCCTGGGACCCCCAACCTTGGCGACTTTAAGGCTCGTGGACTTCAACTCCCAGAATTCCCCAGCCAGCCTCTGCAGGGCCCGGCTGGGTGGGTGGGGGCAGTGCTGAGGTTCACGGGGGGGTGGTGGCTGTTGGCTCCCAAGGCAGCTGACCAAGTTGCCCCCTTGCAGGCCGGGCATTGCGGACGAATTCTATGCCATCTCCTACCTCTACTACGGCGCCTTGGGGACCCTCAGCACGGTGGCCGTGGGGCTGCTGGCCAGTGGCCTGAGAGGTGAGCAGGCGGGCAGGGCGGCTGGCGAGGGCCCCTCCGCAGAGGTGGGCTTGGGTGGACCTCTCGCCTGCCTCAAGCCCAGATAGAGCCCCTGGGGGGCCTTTTACAAGAGGGCCCCTGCCTCTCTCCGGGGCACTTGAGGCCCCCCACCCACTTCCTGGTCAAGAACCTTCCGAGGAGCAGAAGAGCCGGAGAGAGAGGCTGCTGCAGTGGTGTTTCCAGGCGGGGGGTGGGAGTAGACGATCTCTCAGGCCCCTTCCAGCCTTTAGGTTTTATGAAATAAGGACATGGCGTGGTTCTGTGGCAGGGCCGCAGAGATTTGTCGGTCCAGTTCTCCTCAGATTTGGTAAAAAGAGGGAAAAAGACCGTCCTGGGCATTGGGGGGGGGGGTCACCAGAGTGGCTCAAGTGGGAGGCACAAAGGGACCCCGACACTTAGAAACCCCCTCGGGCAGCCCTTGCCTGCTCAAAGGACCCCCCAGTATCTGAGGGCCAAGAGGGAGCTTCCCGGGTCCCGGAAGCAGCTGGGTGGGAATGTGGGGGCAGACGTGGCTGGTGCTGGTGGGCAAGTCCTGGGTGGGGCGGGGGCTGAGCGTGGGGGGTCACCCTTGGCCTGGACTCGCTCCCTCACTTCTCCGGGGTTTTTTTCAGGCTCCCCTGTCGAGGACAGCAAACGGCCATCTGTGTTGTGGTGGGATGTCATGAAGAGGCCATTGGATACGGTAGGGAGGAGGAGCAGCGTGGGCTGGGGGCTGAGCAGCAGGGGAGGGGGCTCTGGAGAGTGGCGGATGAAGCCCACCTCTGCTCTGGCGGTCGGAGAATCCACAATTCCTCCAAGAAGGTCACTGAGAGCGCTTTGTTGCACCCACGGACCCCCACCAAGCACCCTTTGTGGCTTCTAGCCCGTGCAGTGCCCCCCACCCCACCTCCTCCCCCCCAGCCCCAGGTGACTGGGCAGCGGTGGCAGACGCAGCCTTCCTGTGGCTCTTTGGGGATCCCCAAATAAGATCAGGTTTTGTGGGTTCACAATGCTCCAGGCAGAGTTGGCTTCTCTTGGGCTGCTCCTTCTGTATTTCTGGGGGAGGGGGGCTGGGAAATCGATAAAGGAGAATATTTATGGTGGAGGGCTGAACTAGGGGATCCTTGGTGCTCTCTGAGCTGGGTGGGGTTTCTTGCACACGACAGTGCTAAAAGGAAGGGGGGGTGTGTAGAGAGGAGGAGGAGGACTGTGGGGTCCTTGGCACTGAGTAACAACTAAGTAACATCATCAGTGCCAGAAGGGGGGGGTCTTGCTCCCAGTTGATGTTCTAGAGCAGGGGTAGGCAACTTTGGCCCTTTAATGACTTGTGGACTTCAACTCCCAGAATTCCTGGGCCAGCCATGCTGAGGGGAAAGAGAGAGGTTTCCAAGCTGAGCTAGGCTGGCTCAGGAATTCTGGGAGTTGAAGTCCACGAGTCATAAGGGGGCTATAGTTTCCCCCATGCTGGCTCAGGAATTCTGGGAGTTGAAGTCCATCAGTCATGAGGGGGTCATAGTTCCCCCATGCTGGCTCAGGAATTCTGGGAGTTGAAGTCCATGAGTCATGAATGGGCCTTAGTTCCCCCATGCTAGCTCAGGAATTCTGGGAGTTGAAGTCCGCGAGTCATGAGGGGGCCATAGTTCCCCTATGATGGCTGAGGAATTCTGGGAGTTGAAGTCCATAAGTCATAAAGGGGCCATAGTTCCCCCATGCTGGCTCAGGGATTCTGGGAATTGAAGTCCACCAGTCATAAAAGAGCCAAGGTTGCCTATCCCTGTTCTAGAGTCTTGCCTTGCCGGTGTCAGTGGGGGTGGTCTCAGAGGTGCTCTGGTTGAGCTGTTTAATGTTGGCTGGTTTGGCAGTTTCTCATTGTTCCCTGTTTTTGATCTGATGTTAAATCTTGGAGTTGCCCTATGCCAGTGGTTCTCAACCTGTGGGTCAGGACCCCATTTGGGGTCGAACGACCATTTCACAGGGGTCGCCAAACAACGCAGTCCGCCATTTCCCCCCCCCCTTTTCCTTAGCTGTGCTACTCCCTTTTATTCTATTGGCTTTTGAAAGCCAATAGAATAGACTCTCTTGAATAGAGTCTAATTCTATTGGCTTTCAAAAGCCAATAGGAATTGCCCAGGCTGTCTCTGCCCTGCTGAGCCCGCGAAAAGTCCCATTCTGCAAACGGTGCTGCACCAGTTAAGTAGTCCTCGACTTACAACCGGTTGGGGGTCGCGGCATTAAAAAGGTTGAGAACCACTGCCGTATGCTCATCTGAGCCTTGATTGCTGGTGGGGAAGTTGTTCCCTTTGTGGCTTTGTTGAGTGTCTCCTTTGCACAATAGGTAGATCTGGTTTATGTAGATCACAGGTCTGCAACCGTGACAACTTTAAGACTGGTGGACTTCAGTTCCCAGAATTCCTCAAGCCAGCTGCTGAGGAATTCTGGGAGCTGAAGTCCACCAGTCTTAAAGTTGTCACGGTTGCAGACCCCTGATGTAGATCTATTGATGGCCTGTCACTCAGAATGCCGGGCTTCTGGAAATTCCCCACCGTTTTGGGGCTTGGCTTGGCCTAGGATGGTCAGTTTCCCAGCTGAAGCTACAGTTAAGCCTGTCCACGCGTTGTGACATTAAGGAGCTTTCACCCCGTCTTCTGAGGGCAGGGGACGTGGCCCAGAGTCTTGGCTGATTCCTTCGCCCAGGGTGCCCAGAGGCCGGGAACTCTGGCTGATTTCCTTGACTCCCCCAGATCAGAGCTGGCAAAGGTCTTCCAGAACTGCTCGTGGCTCCCGGGCAAGTGGAAGGACGGGGCTTACTCCCTCTCTTCTCCCGTCCCCTGCACAGACCCCCGAGGACGCTGCTGATCCCCAGAAGAAGGCGCCAGACTCGGCCTCCCTGGATCTCGGCTTCGAGGCGGAAGAGAAGACCCTGCTGGCCAAGAAGGAGCTGAGCCTGGCCACAGGCTCTGCGGAGTCCATTTGTGCCTGCCACACTCTTGACCACGGCTGCTTTCACCTCCTCCGAGAGACCTGCGTCTAGGGCCAGAGGGTGGGGGTGGGGGGCAGAGCAAAGACTGCCTCAAACATCAGGCTGTCTCTGTCTGGTCCTCCACGCCTGCAGGGGTCCTCAACCTTGGCCACTTTAAGATTTGTGGACTTCAACTCCCAGAATTCCTCAGCTCACCCCTGCTCCACGGGATGAATGCAGAGACCCCTCCCCAAGCAGACGGACATCTTCCTCAGCCAGGGCTGTTTCTCACCCAAATCTGCCGTACGCCAGCAATTCCTGAAAGGCCATTTCCAAATGGACATAGGTGTGAGTGTGTTTGCGTGCAAAACACACCTGCAGCGAAGAAGGAGAAAGTCCCTCTTCAACCCAGCCATGCCCTCTGCAGAAGATGTGGGGACGCCAGTTAGAAACACCCCCTCCCCAAAGGGGGGAGCTGGGGCTGAAAGGGCTTTTAGAGGAAACCACCTGCTTCATGGAAGGGGCACTTGTGATGTTTACAGAAATGTTTGGCAAATGTGTCCAGGTGATGGCTATAAAGACCAAACTTGGCAAGCTCCATCAGCCAGGTTTCCTCCTTCCAATCACACATACAACACGACACGCACACACACAGCTTTGTGTGTGGGGGGGGGAGCCAGTAGAAAGTGCAATAAATTATAGACATCATTTTTAAACAAACTCGATCGTTCTGTGCTTTTTCTGCAGCCTCTGTGCCATTGCACAGCTGTATCTTCAAGGCAGTTGTTTCTTGCAAATGGTCCTTGGGGGTCTTGGATATTTGGTGCCCCTCCAGGCCAGGTGGAGCAGATCTGCGCCCTGTTTCTCACCGCTCCTTGAGCCAGGCAGAATATCCACAGATGAATTCTTGGGGACATCTGGATCCCTAAAAGCAGGGTCCTCCAGCTGGCTTGTCTCTTTCTGTCTCAGACAAGCAGGAAAGTGGGAGGTCTTGGTTTTTTCTTCTCCAACCTGCAAAAGCAGGAAAGCGGAAAATGGTGACCTATTGGATCTCCTAGTTGCCTCCCATCCTGTTCAAGCTGGCCCATTTATGCCGGCTCCTTGGGTTCCGCACGTCTTGCGGGCTTCGAAGCCAAGGACGCCATCTTTGTAGAGGTTGTTGCCCTTAAAACTGCTGGTGGGGCAGCCCAGCGGGCCACAAAGCCGTTACCAGGACAACGGGTCCTCATACGATAACGCGGATTGGCGGCCAGGTGGGAGAGAATACGTCATCCCCTTGGGCTCGCCCATCGATAGGGACAGCACTAGGAAGACTTCGCAGCGAGAGATGCACATGCGCAAAAGAAGCAGCAGCGTCCAAATCCAATGGAAGACCGCGCGGGCGGCCATCTTGGTTATGGGCAGCCCTTTTGTTCCTCTCACTCCCGGTCCCTCTTTACAGGGGGCAACGCTGACAAGGCCTCCCAGGCGGGGCGCGGGTATCTTGTTTGGTCTTTTCTTATTCCGGCCGGAGAGTCAGAACAGTACGAGACAGGCGGGAACGATGACCGGAAAGGAGAGGGGAGCGCGGGCCTGAATGCAGACAGGAATTGCCCTTAACAAACATGGCGGTGGGCCGTCTCGGAGGGGCGGAAGCCACCCGCCGTTTCCGCCCCGAGGGGCGGGGTACACCGTGACGCCCAAAGGCTGCGACCCCCGGCGGCGGCGGCGGCGGCAGGTAGGGGCTGCGGCGGGTCGAGGCTGCTCGAGGCCGAGAGGAGGGAAGGCGCGGCTCTCCCGCCGGCGCGGTCGGCCTCCGCTCCGCCGGTGAGGCGGGCCCGGAAACGAGGGACAGCGCAAGGCTGGGAGGGGCACCGCCGACCCTCGTTTTTTCCTGGGGGGGCAGATCAGGGGCTGGGCCGGGGTCTCGAGGCCCTGGCGGAGGCTGGAGGTCAGGGAAGGCCTCGGGGTGTGGCTGGGGTGGCCCCCCCGAACACCCGGGACCGTCTTTTTCCGCCTCTTGGCCTTAAGAGCGGTGGACTATAACTCCCAGGATTCCCCAGCCAGTTAAAGAAAGACTGGGGAATCCTGGGAGTTGTAGTCCAGCCTTCTTAAAGCCGCAGAGCTTTGTGATGGGGTTGCCTTTGGGGTGTTTTTCCCACCTCTGGGGAGAATGATTGGGGGGACGGAATGTATAGTTGACCCCACAAGTCATCTCCTCCAACCTTCTGCCTCATACAGGAAAAGCAGTTTGCCCCCCACCCCACGCCCGGCCTCTTCTAAGCCCCCTTGGGAGACACAGACCCCCTGCCCCTTTGTGGGGGGGACTGGCCCGTTCTTACCTGGACCCTCCCCGTACAGGGCAGTTCCAGATTTCTGTTGTTAAGCAAGACAATTGTTAGGTGAGTTTTGCCCCATTTTACGACCCTTGCCACAGTTGTTAAGTGAATTGCTGTAGCTGTTAACGTAGTCACATGGTCGTTAAGTGGATCTGGCTCCCCCAATTGACGCTTGCTTGTCAGAAGGTCGCAAAAGGGATCAGGTGAGCCCGAGAATCTTCGACCGTCATAATTACGAGTCAGTTTCTGAGTGTCAGGATTTTGATCGCATGAGCAGGGGATGCTGCAACGGTCGTTAAACGGGAAGGAGGGACATAAGCCTCTTTTTTCGGTGCCCTTGTAATTTCAAACGGTCACTAAGCAAACTGCTGAAAGTCGAGCAGGACCTGCGGGAGATTTTTCCTTGGGGCTGAGGGACGCGCTGGGGGTCGCCACCTGCCACTCTGGTTCCCAGCTCCTCTGCCCACCTGGCCCAGAGTGGGGGGGGGACCCGGGGGGGAGGTCCTCCTGCCTCTCCTGCTGCCTCTGTTCCTCCAGGCTGGACCTCCCAGGTGACGCACTGAGCATTTGGGAAAGTTCACAGGAGCCAAGAGGGGTCTCTTCCTCAGGAGAGTTATAGGTGGGGAGGGGTCCCGGGGCTTCTCTGGCCCAGCCCACTGGACAGGCGGTCCTCCACTTATATTCATAGAGTGACCATTCCAAGTTACAACGACACGGAAAGAGGTGACTCGTGATTGTTTTCACACAACCATGCCAGCACAAAATAGAATAGAACTGGAAGGGATCTTGGAGGTCTTCTAGTCCAGCCCCCTGCTCGAGCAGGAGAACCTATACTGTCTCAGACAAATGACTAGTCTCTTTTTAAAAACCTCCAGTGATGGAGCACCCACGATTTCTGGTGGCAAGCTGTTCCACTGGTTAATTGTCCTTACTGTTAGGAACATCCTCCTTAATTCCAAGTTGCTTCTCTCTCTGGTCAGTTTCCAACCGCTGTTTCTTCTCCTCCCCTCCGGTGCTTTGGAGAATAATGTGACCCCCCCCTCTTTATGGCAGCCCCTCATATACTGAAATGCTGCTATCATGTCACCCCTGTGTCTTCTTCTCTTTAGACTGGCCAAACCCAAGTCCTGCAGCTGTTCTTCATATGTTTTAGTCTCCAGGCCTTTAGAATAAATAGAATAGAGCTGGAAGGGACCTTGGAGGTCTTCTAGTCCAGCACCCCACTCAAGCAGGAGAACCTATACCATCTCAGACAAGTGACTGTCCAGTCTTTGATCATCTTAGCTGCTCTTCTCTGAATTTTTTCCAAGGTCTCAACATCTTTTTTGTGATATGGTGACCAAAGTTGGCTGCAGTATTCCAGATGTGGTCTTACTAGGGCAGTGATGGCAAACCTTTTAAAGACCGAGTGCCCAAACTTCAACCCAAAACACACATGTATCATCGGGTGCTGGGTGGGTGTGGCCCATTGGGTGGGCGTGGCTGCAGTGGTAATGGCAGACTGGGTGGGACTAAAAAGTTCAATCAATTCCAACTTTGCGAGATCTTTTTTTTCCCCCGCGAGGTTGAAATTGATTGATTGATTGATTCTTTTTTTTTTTGTACACGGCGGTGGAGGCCTAAAGTGAAAAGGTTTTATAAAACCCAGCTGTCAGACTGGGGCGACGGCGCTCATGCCCCCAGAGAGGGCTCTGAGTGCCGCCTCTGGCACCCGTGCCATAGGTTTGCCACTACAGTACTAGGGTTTTATAAAGCGGCACTAATACCTCGCGTGATCTTGATTCTTGATGCCTCTGTTTATACAACCCAGGATTGTGTTAGCTTTTTTGGCTGCTGCTGCACACGGCTGGCTCCTGGTCAAGGGATCGTCCACTAGGACTCCAAGGCCCCTTTCATGGTTACTGCTATTAAGCCCGGTTTCACCCAATCTATATTTGTACCTGTGATTTTTCCTGCTTAAGTGTAAGACTTTGCCTTTCTCCACATTAAATTTCATTTTGTTGGATAGAGCCCATTGTTCAAGTCTGTTAAGATCTTTTTGGATCCTGAGTTTGTCTTCTAGGGCAGTGATGGCGAACCTTTTGGAGACCGAGTGCCCAAACTGCAACCCAAAACCCACTTATGCATCGTCGGGGGCCGGATGGGTGTGGCCCATTGGGGGGGCATGGCTGCGGTGGTAACGGCAGACTGGGTGGGACTAAAAAGTTCAATCAATCAATTCCAACTTTGCAAGATCTTTTTTTTCCTCTGAGAAGTTGGAATTGACTGATTGATTGAACCTTTTTTTTTTCTACATGGCGGTGGAGGCCTAAAGCAAAAAGGTTTTATAAAAACCCAGCTGAAGGCCTAGGACTGGGGTGACGGCGCACGTGCCCCCAGAGAGGGCTCTGAGTGCCGCCTCTGGCACCCATGCCATAGGTTTGCCATCACTGTTCTAGGGTGTTGGCTACTTCTGCTGGTTTGGTGTCATGCGCAAATTTGATGAGTTCCCCTCCAATTCCCTCATCTAAGTCATTGATGAAGATGTTGAAGAGTTTACTGGGTCTAAGATGGAGCCTTGTGGTCCCCCACTGCTTACTTCTCTCCGTGTGAATGTGGTGCCCTTGAGGACTAGTCGCTGAGTACAGTTTGCCAGCCAGCATCCTCACGGTCACGTGATAACAACCCGGGCACTTGGCAATCACGGTATATTTGTGATGATTGCAGTGTCCGCAGGTCCCAGGGCCGCTGCACGCACAACCATTCCAGCTTCTGACAAAGTCAGTGGGGGAAGCAGGAGTCACTGAACAGCCACCCGACAACTGCAGCAGTTCGCACTTCCAACTGTGGTTGCCCCAAAGTGTGTAGCTAAATGTCCACGGAGACTCGCGGTCATCCAGGTCAGGGTCGTCCCAAAAGTGCTTTTTTGAGAGTTTTTTTTCCCCTTAGACATTTCGCTTCTCATCCAAGAAGCTTCTTCAGGTTCTGACCAAAGGGTGGAGGAGGATGAAAGGACTAACATTCAGTTCCACGAAGGCTCCACACACCCGTTTGCACTCCGATTCAGGGACCCTGGAGGCCCAGATGGACCCCCAAGTGGCCTCAGAGACCCTCGGAGGGAGCGCTAACAACCAGATGACTGCTAAGGAATGTAACTCCTTCCAGTCCTCCACCATTCAGTCAGAACTGAAGAAGCTTATTGGATGAGAAGCGAAACACCCTCAGGGGAAAAAGCCCAAGACACTCCAGTTGCTCTTCAGGAAAAAAAAAAGCACCTTCAGGTTAACAACTGTTAGCAAAAAAGGTTGTACAATTTGGCACCACTTGCACAGCGGCAGAAATTCTGGTCCTCACCCCAGTCGTAAATCAAGGACCAGGTGCCTCGCGTTTGTACTTACGTATATTTACGCCACATAGTTTAAGTTAAAATACACTGGAATTGCCACTTATTTATTTTTCAAGTTAAATAAAGGGGAGAAAATCCAAGATGCCCCAGGACAGGGGTGGGCAACCTCGGCTCTTTTATGACTCGTGGACTTCAACTCCCAGCTATGCTGACTCTGGAATTCTGGGAGTTGAAGTCCATGAGTCATAAAAGAGCCGAGGTTGCCTAACCCCTGCCTCAGGATGATGGGGGCTGTCACCCCTCCCTCCCAAGGCAGCTGGCCAGACCTGACCCACCCAGCTTGGTCCTTTGGGAAGGAAACTCAACTCCATTTGCGGCTAAAAGGTTCCTTGTACTAAAAGCCGAGCGGCTGCAGAGACAGAACCAGGAGTCCGAGTGCGGGAAATCCCCCCCGCTGACTCCCTCCCTTCCCTGGTCCACCCTCCCGTCGTCTCCCCATTGTCCAGTCACGCTCGGAGATGCTCCGGTCCCCGTCCCTGCGGAGGCCGGCTGGGGCTGCGCCTCCCAGGACCGCAGTCTTGGGACACCTCCGGCCGTGGGGGTTTCCTTTCGGCTTCCACCTTCTCCCCACAGCCCGGGGCAGACGGGCACCCGGCGAAGCCCCGGCGTGGGAGCGAAGGGACGGCTGCTCCGCTGTAACCCGCTTTTCCTCCTCCCCGGCCCTGCAGGCGGGATGCCCAAGAAGTTCCAAGGGGAGAACACCAAGTCGGCCGCCGCCCGGGCGAGGAAGGCCGAGGCCAAGGCGGCGGCAGACGCCAAGCGGCAGAAGGAGCTGGAGGATGCCTTCTGGAGGGACGAGGACAAGCACGTCATGCGCAAGGAGCACCGGAAGGTACCGGAAGGAGGAAGAGCCCCGCTGGGGCGATTTCATAGAGAGGAATCCTTGGGGTCTCCTGCCCCCAAATCCCCGGGGCCTGCCTGGGTTGAATCGGGGGCTCCGGAGTTCAGGAGCCGGCGGGCAGACGGGGTCCCTGAACCCAGGGCCGGGGGCTCTGGCGTGCCAGCCTGGGTTTAGGGCTGTTCGGCATCCCTGGGGGGGGGCTGGAAAAGGGGGTGGGGGTCCCTTGGCGGGACCACAGGCGGGCAGAGGAAAAAGGGAAGAGGCACCAGAGCCACTTGCAGGACCAGCCTCGGTTGCACCAGCTGCATAATACACACACACACACACACACACACACACACACACACACGCATGCATGCCACAGATTCACAGCACAAAGCCCCCCCGCCCCCCAAATTGGATTTTCTTGTTTCTCCTTGAAGACGTTTCTTGTTTCTCATCCAAGAAGCTTCCTCAGTTCTAAGAGAGGCTTCTTCCTTCAGCACTGAAGAAGCTTCCTGGATGAGAAGCGAAACGTCTTCATGGGAAAACACGGAAGGCCCGCTGCCTCTGGAAAAGCAGCTCTGGGACGGCCCTGGACATCCCTCCGAGGGTTTTTCCCTCAGGCCCCGGCCCTGGCTGGCTGGCTGGCTGCAGCCCCCTTCTGATTTTATTTCGTTTGTATCCCACCTCTATTATTTTAAGAAACACCTCAAGGCGGCAGAAGCATCCAACTCACTGTATTCCTCCTGTTTTCCCAGCACAACAACCCTGTGAAGTGGGCTGGGGTGAGGGAGAACGACTGGCCCAAGGCCTCCCAGCTGCCTTTCCTGCCTAAGGCAGGACTAGAACTCATCGCCTTCTGCTTTCCAGACAGACAGACGTAGGTAGGTAGGTAGGTAGGTAGGTAGATAGATAGATAGATAGACAGATAGCGATAGATAGATAGATAGATAGATAGATAGATAGATAGATAGATAGATAGATAGATAGATAGATAGAAGATTAGAGGATAGAGAGAGAGAGAGAGAGAGACAGAGATAGATAGATATAGATTAGAAGATAGATAGATAGATAGTAGATTAGAAGATATAGATAGATAGATAGATATAGATTAGAAGATAGATAGATAGAGATAGTAAATTAGAAGATAGAGATAGATAGATATAGATTAGAAGATAGATAGAGATAGATAGAGATAGACAGATAGATAGATAGACAGAGATAGCGATAGATAGATAGATAGACAGATAGACAGATAGCGATAGATAGATAGACAGATAGCGATAGATAGATAGATAGATAGATAGATAGATAGATAGATAGATAGATAGATAGATAGATAGATAGATAGATAGAGGAGAGAGAGACAGACAGACAGATAATATTTATTGTCATTTTTTTTACTCTGGGCACATTGGCACACATTACAAACAAGTGTTTTTATGATACCTTTTAATTGTTGCTGTTAATTGTACTCTGTCATAAGTGACCTTTCTTGAGATGGACAGCCACATAAATTTGATAAGGAATAAAGGAAGAATCACGGCTTGATACCTCCCGGTCAGAGAGCGCCAGGGCTGCAGGAGGGGGGGGAAGGAGGCCGCACTGGCCTGTTGACAGCACCAGACCTTGGACAGGGGGAGGAGGCTGCGTGGGAGATGAGGGAGGAGAGACCCTGCCCCAGCTCAGAGTATTGCCCAAGGGACCAAGGCAGGCCCTCCCCTCTGCTGGAGCCCCCAAAGTGGGCCAGGCACCCATGGGAAAGAAAACCCGAACCCAGAACCACGTCTCCGAAGGAGCTGGGAAAGAGATTGGGGAGGGGCTGGGTTCTTGGAGAGGAGAAGGGAGGGCCGGGGGGGGGGAAGCCAGCCCCCTTCAGCCGGTGGGGCCGAAGAAACACACACGGGCCTGGATCTTTCAAGGCCTTCTGGGCTGAGCCAGGAGCTGCGGGCGGAGGGGCTGCGTGCTGCCCGTGTCGGGCCAGCTACAACCACAGACTCTCCTCCACGACGGCCTGGCCCCATCCTGGCCCTTAGGGGAGGAAGGTCCCCCTTTGGCACTCGGGGCCCGGAGAAAAAACATTCCGGAGCCTGAACCGCCTTCTCCACGAAGGCCACGGGAAGCGTTCAGGCCGCTTCGTAAGACTCTGGAAGGGGGAGGAGCAGGAGGAGGCCACCCCACCAGGCCAGGAAGCTGGACTCCCCAGAGGAAGTCGAAGCAACTTGGATTGGGGTTCTGGTCTGTTAACCTCTGGGGGGCCTCCAGGGCTTCTGGGATCCCTCGCAGCCAGGAGCAATTTCTGACAGAGCGAGCCTGGGTGTGTGTGTGTGGGATTTTTTTTTTTGCCATGCCTGTCTTAGGTGGATTGTTCTGCCTTGTGACAGAGACAGGACAGCCCCCCCCCCTCACCTCCAGAGCTGTCGGACTCTGGACCCCCCCATCTCCCCCCCCTTGAGGGGCCCAAGAGGTTAGTCACGCATCTGCTGGGGTTTTTCTTCTGACCGCCTTGCACGTCAGCTGTTCTTTTGGGGGGGCTCCCCCCATCTCTGCGCCCCCCAGGAGGAGCGGGAGAAGCGCCGCCTGGAGCAGCTGGAGCGCAAGAAGGAGCTGCAGCGGATGCTGGAGGAGGAGGACGCCCAGCTGAAGGGCAAGGCGCCCAAGACGCCCGGCCCCGCCAGGGTCACCCGGGCCCAGATTGACGAGGCTCTCCAGAAAGACCTGAAGGAGGGCGGGGACACTGCCGGCGGCGGTGAGTGCGGCTGCCCCCTCGGCTGTGGCAGGGGGCGGCCGGGCCCCGGTGGGGCGGGGGCCGCAGGACAAGGGCGGGAGACCATCAGGAGATCCCGATGTCTGCTCGGATGCAGCGGCCTCAGGGGAGGGGACGGGCCAGGGGAGGCCAGCCCCGCCCAGAGACGGCCTCCCTCCCTCCCTCTGGCCCTTCTTGGGCGGGTGCTGGTGCCAGGCCCCCCGGCTGAGGCCTGCCGTTCCTTCCTGGCAGAGAAGCCGAAGAGCCACCTGGAGCTGCCCTTGGAGGAGAACCTGAACCGGCGGGTGCTGGAGGAGGGCGCGGTGGAAGCCCGCACCATCGAGGAGGCCATCGCAGTGCTCAGGTGGGGCTGGGCCGCCTCTGCCGGGGGCTGCAGGGCGGGAGCAGTGCCTCTTTCGCGGAGGGTCACGGGGAGCCCCCAGCCGATCAGGGAGACAGCGGCCGGGGCCCCCGCCAGTGGAGAGCCTGGCCGAGCAGGGCGCCCTCCTCTGCCCCTTGGCCCTCTTGGCATGTGGGGCGCCTGGGGGCCTTTGTGGGCACCATTTGCAGGGGTCACCGTGGGGGGGCCCTGGCCCCAGCAGAAGGAGCAGCTTCCTTTGCCACCAGCCCAGGGGAGGGGCTGCAGCTCCCCTCCCCTCTTTTGGCCCCGGCTGGGGGTCAGCCCTGCTCCTGGGAGCGTGGAGAGCCTGGGGGGGGGGACCTTCAGCAGAGTTGGAGGCTAGGAGCCCCCCCTGCAGTTTGGGAGTCCAGAGGTGCCGGGAACTGGCATCCAGGGCAAAGGGGCCCTGGGGCAGGGGGAGCCCTGGGTGGGGCCCTGGGGCAGGCCAGGTGGGGAGGGGTCCGGGCACAGCCGCCCCCTCACCCTGCTGCTGCCCCGTCCTTCCCCGCAGTGTGGCTGAGGACCTGGACCGGCACCCGGAGCGCCGGATGAAGGCGGCCTTCTCGGCCTTCGAAGAGGGGACCCTCCCCCGCCTGAAGCAGGAGAACCCCAACATGCGGCTGTCCCAGCTGAAGCAGCTGCTGAAGAAGGAGTGGATGAGGGCGCCCGAGAACCCCATGAACCAGCGCCACTCGGCCTACAACAGCCAGAAATGAGACCCCTGGGGGGCTGCTTCCCTCCCCCCTGCTGGCCCCCCACAGGCCCTCGCCGGACTGGAGGAACCCCCCTCCCCTTTTCCCTTCGGCCCCCCTTTGCTCTGGAGGGCAATGAACGGCGGGGCAGGAACGGCCCTGGCAGACCAGAGCCCCCCCCCACCCCCTGCACCCCCCACCCCAATTCCTGGTGGGGAGGGGAGGCCGTCTTCATCCTGGGAGGGTCTCCCCATTCTTTCTTGTACTTCCCCCCCCCCGAAATGGAAGGGCAGCTTTGCTTTGCCCCCCCCTCTCCCCCAGTCCAGATAGATAGCCCAGCCTGGGAAGGGGTGGGGGGCACTCCGCCTCCTTTGTTCTGCCCTGTCCTGAAGACCCCCAACTCTGGAGGCCCCCTTGACTCCACCAGCAGCCTCTAGCCCCCCACCTGATAGGGAGGAAATTGGGGTGCAGGCATGACCCCCCTCCCCCTGCAAACGGGGTCAGGATTCTGGGCCAGGACCCTCTTGCCTTTCCCTCCCCCTGCCCCCCCCCTCCCCGGTCCTCCTCTGAGGCTGGAGACCCCCGTTTGCTTCGGTTGTCTTTGAGGGCCCAGAGGGCCCCTCACCCAGTGGCAGAAGGAGACCCCTGCCTCCTCTGCTGGCCTGTGGATCCCAAGTAGCCCCCAGACCCATCGGGGTTCGGCCTGTCCCTTACTGACCCCTGGAACGGAGACCCTTGGCAGCTTCCCAGGGATGGGCCAGCCGTGTCGCTGGGACCTGCCCACCCTGAGGGGCAAACCTGCCCCAAAGAGAGTGGGGGGGGATTTCCCTGGGCCCCCCCTCCTGGGGCGGTGCCAGATTTGACCTCTGGCTGTGGGCCTCCAGGGGCCCCTCCCCCAGTTCTTCTCCTGCCTCTGCCAGCCCCACTCGCAGGGCGCTCCCGGCCCCCTCCCTGGCTCCCCCCCTTTGCCCTGGGGGGCCCCCAGTGCCATTCACCTGGCTCAAACCGGCTGGAGCCTTTGGGGGCAGGGCTGGGAGGAGCAGGTGGGGTGGAGGGCAGCCCTCACTCCGGACCAGGCAGCCCCCCCCCCACTCCAAGCGCTTGCAGGCCTGCCTTTCCCTTGCCACCCTCCTGCCCATTCACACACACACACACACACAAACATACACATCCTCCTCCGCTTGGGCCTTCAAAACACCACCTGCAGGGAAGGGGGGGCTATGCCAGCTGGCCCCTCCCACTTTGCCGCTTCCTACTTGTTCAGGGAAAGTTCTGGACTTTTAAAACATGGACAGATACCTCAACCCCACAACAAAGACGAAATAAAGAGAATTGTGCCCTCCGTCGCCCAGCGGCTCTTTCCCCTCAGCGGCCTTGGTGGCTCTGCTGACCCTTCCGGGCCTGACCCCCGTTTCCTCAGCACCCCCTCAACAAGACCCCTGGGGTGCTAGAAGGGGGGCTCAAGGGGGGGGGGAACCCAGAAGCGGCTGGCTTCACTGCAGAAGGGTTAAAATGCTGGTGCCTAGAGGCGGTTCTAAGGGGGTTGCCCCCCTTTCCCAGGAGCATCTTTCTGCAGGGGGTTGGGTTTCTAGTGACACCCCCACCCCGCAGCTCCTTGGTGGTTGGCCCCTCCCTCCCCTGTGGAGGGGCTGGGGGCCGTGGCAGTAGTGTCCCCCAGGGCTGCTCCTACGTCGGAGGGGGGAGGCGGAAGTGAAAGGCTGCCACCCTCCTGGGCTGCCTGTGAGTGAGATGCAGTCTAGCTTGAAGGCCCCCCACCCTGGATCCAAAAGGGGCACGGGGACCCCAAGAGCCTTAGCCCTTCCGCCCCTGCCCCCCCTCCCGGCCCCAACCGTGGCTGCTGGGAGGATTCCCTCCTCCCTCTGCTGTTGGGGGGGGGGATGATTGGCAGCCTGGCTCCAGCCTTCCCGGAGGAAGACGGGAGTGGTCCAGCCTTGTTGTCATGGCAACGGGGCATCTCCCTCTCCGGGGGGGGATCCGGACGGGGGAGGAGAGTCACGCGGCAGCGGGCGGGATTCCTACGGAGAGCCGGGCTTTCCCGGGTGGGTCGGGGGCGGCGCGTCCCTGGAATGCAGACGGGCGGGGGCGCAGGAACCTCCCGCTTCGCGGCTGTTCTCGCCTCCTTCGAGGGAAAGGGAGCGCTTTCTCCGCGGGGACCCCCAACCGTCTCCCCCTCCCCCGTTGACGGCTGCGGTGGGGGGGGAGGGTCTCCCTCCGCAGTCTCCTCCCAAGCGTAAAAGATGGGCGGCGGGGGGGGAGGGATCGCCCCCTTCGGCTTTGCGGCCCAGAAATCGCGTCACCCGAAAGCAGAGTTCGGGGGGGGGTCCCCCAGCAAGAGGGGTCTCGGAGGGGAGGGGGCGGCTTGGCCTTCAGCGGGACCGGGAGGAGGGAGGTCGGGGTGAGGGGGGGTCCTTGCCGGGCCGGGGCAGATCCCGCGCCGGGCACCGACGACCCTGGAGAAAACAGGAAGCTGCGAGCGGAAAGGGCTTTGGTTGGGCGGGGGTGGGGTTGGAAGCCCGGAGAGGGTCGCGGCGTCCGGGGTTGCAGTTCCAGCACGCGGTGCCCCCCCCACCTCGCTCGGCTTCTCTGCCCCCGACCCGCGGCTCCTCTGCAGGGGAGACTGGACGGCTTAGGGGAGGGTGACCTCAAACCGGCCCCCCGTCTTAATCTCACGAACATCCGCGGGATCCCTCCTGCAGATCCGCGCCGCCCGCCTTGGCTTCCTTCCAGCGGGAGCGCTGGGGGGGCAGGTGGGGGGGCGGCGGCGGCCTCTGCCCAGGAAGGACCGGACCGCAGGCTGAGCCTCGCGGACCGCGGGAGACCCCCAGCCGCGTCCCCCGAGCCGGCAGGCGGCAGGCGCCCCGCCAGCCGCGGTTCTCTCGGGCGGCCCGGGCCGGCCCTTCTCCTCGCCCGCCGCTGCCTGCAGGGTCCCGCCTGCGCTGGGAGCCCCCCGCGGCCTCCCCTGCGGCTCCAAGGGGCGCTTCGGAGGGGGCCGCCCTGGAGAAGCCTTTGAAAGCGGGAGGCGGTGGCGCATGGGTCCTCGTGGCGCTCCCCTCGCGCCGCCGCTCTCGATGGGACCCCGGGGGGTTCTGGGTGCAGCTCAAGGTGCCAAAACCCCCGCCCCCCCCGGGTGCCATAGTTGGCCCCTCCCCCCCGGCGTGGGCCCCCGCGGTCCCCTCCCTGGCGAGGAACAGGGCTTCCCCTCGCCAGCCGGGCTTCGGGATGTGTTGGCTTTTAGTGAACCATTTTCTCCCGATTAAAGTTCAAGTTTTCGCTTCGTGGAGCATCGTGGAAGGGAGGAAGGAAGGAAGGGAGGAAAAGAGAAGGAAGGAAGGAGGGAGGGAAGCCGGGCTGCTTCCTTCTCCGTTCGGTTTCACGAAAAGAGCCAGCCGGGACTTTTGGCCGCGCCCAGCGCGCCTTCTGCGCTCCCCTCGGTGGGCGGCCGGCCGGGCTGGGCTGGGGGTGGCGTAGAATCCGGCTCGCTGGTTTTGCGGGAGGGGGGAGCGCCGCCTGCCCGCCTCCGTTCAGCGGGGAGCGAAGGACTCGGCTCGGCTCGGCTCGTCCGCTTCGCCCTCGCGCACCGCGGCTCTTGCGGCGCCGTCCGCGCTTTGCCCTCCCGCGGCTCCTTCCCCGCGAGGCGGGCCACTTGCGGCCTCTCGCCTCCTTGCCCGGGCCGCCCCTCCGGGGGGCTCTTAGCGGGCGGGCGCCTCGGCCACCCACCGCTCGCTGGCCCGGAGCGGCCGGCCGCCCGGAGCCCCCTCGTTCCGCGGACCGGATGGCGACTCCCGCTGCCCGCCCCGAAGGAGACCCCGCCGGCCCCTCCCCAGCTGGGCGGTCCTGCCCGCAGCTGCCCGGCCGGTTGGCTGGCTGCTGGGGCGGAGGGGCTTCCCCGGCGCTGCCGCTGCGGCTCCGAGGGCGGGCGGGCGGGGGGCTCGGGGAAAGCCCGCCCCCGCCCCTCCCTCTGCGTCCTGGCTGGCGGGAAGGCGACCCGCCCGCCGCCCCCCCGGATGGCGACGAGGTCCCGGGGGGCGCCCAGGCAGGGGAGGTCCGGAGCCCCTCCCCGAGGCGGCGGCGGGGCTTCCTCTCCGGCGGGGCGGGATCCCGGCTGCCGGGCGCGGCGGGGCTTTTGTTCCCGGCTGGCGGGCGGCGCGGGGGCGATCGGCGGCGCTGGAGCCTCGCGGCGGACCGAGGGCGGACGAGGTATTTGCGCGGGGCGGGCGGCGCGGGCATCTTGGGCGCCGGCAGAAGCAGCTGCGCCCGCGTCCCCCCCCCCGGGCAGCCCGCTCGGTCCTCGGCGGGTCCGGCCGCGGCGTCGCTCCGGCGCTGCCCCCCGCCGGCTCTGCTCTTGACCGCGGCGACGCCGGCTTTTGTCCCCGGGCGACTCCGGGGCTGCCGGCCGGGACGCCCGCTGATCTGCGCGGCTACCGGTCGGAGGTCGCCTCCCGACTCCCCCCCCCCCCTCGAAAGCTGCCGCGGGCTGTGGCGGAGGGGCCGGTGGGCAACTGGCGGGGGCGGTGCGGGCGTCGCGTTTGCCGAAGTTGGCGCCGCCAGTAAGCAGCCCGAAGGCTGAGAACGGGGCCGGGAGCCTTTCGGGGAGGGGCGCTCAGAGCCCCCCGCTCAGCATTCACTCGTCACTGCCTCTCCCGCAGCCACCGCCCCGGGGACTCGTGTGGGGGGGGGGCAGGAAATGTGAACCGCAACACCGTCCCCCCCCCCCGACTGGCTATGTTCCAGTGGGTCAGTGTGCAGAGAGGCTGGGGCGGAGTGGGGGGGGGAAGGCCTTTGGTGGTGGGCTCTGTTCAGCCGCATCGCTTCTGCTGCGGCTGTGTGAGTTGGCAGCCCCTTGCCAGGGTGGTCTGGTTCTCAGTTGTGTAATGTAATAGTTTGCTCCTTGTGGATTCACTTGATCCCAACATCCCCTCAAGGAAAAAGCGTGGAATATCATCTCATATACAGTAAGAAAAAAAGAATCTCCAGGAGGAGCTAAAAATCCTTTTTAAAAATCCTTGTCGTTGTGGAGAGAAGGGTGGCGTATAAATTTAATAAATAAATAAACATTATTTCCCCGTGCCTGCTGGGGCAGTCTGGGCCTTGAGGTCCACAGGCCTTAACGTTGCCTGTCTTGGACACTCCCTGCTCTTAACGGCTGCGGCTAATTTTGAGGAGGGGAAACGCATTTATCCCTGGCTTAGGCAAGACTAACCAGGTTTAAATTTCTTGTGCAGGGAATGACACCCCAGGCAAAGATAAACCCCCTTCCCCACAGGGGTCAGCACAGGTTCATTAGCACAGATTAGCAATGCCAGTTTGCACACCCCTGTGCTGGGGCGGGGTTGCTGGGTGTCCTCTGGGTAGGGCGTCTCCCCACCACGGAGGCAGGCGAGAGAGGGAAAGGAAGACGCCTCTTAGGTCTGTCCTGCCCCGGGTGGCATAAAAGACCTCATGCCCCCTCGATGGGCAGATGCCCAGGGTTTACTGGCTCTCCTAAAGCTCTGACGGGGGGGGGAGCTCTGTGTCCGTGGCACCACCATGTCCGTGCCAGTTGTGGCTTCCTCGGGTGCAGAAGCAGGAGATGGAGGGATCAGAGGTAGGAGGGGGTCGCTGGCCCCGAGGAGGGTCTGGCTTTTTATATCTCCTGTGTAGAAGCAGCAACTGTGGCAGGCAGACGGAGGACGAAGGGGGTGTCTTCTCCCGAAGTCTGGCGCTGCAAGAGGGGGGGGACCTCTTAACCCCTGAAATCTGGGCCACGGCTGGTCCCAGGGAGCTCAGACTGCGCTGGAGGCTTCCTGGGAAGGAGGCGGGCGGGGGAGGGGGGCCCTTGTTCTGCCACGGGAAGCCCTGGCGCAGCTGGAAGAAAGAGCGAGCGGCCTTGAGTTGCCCTGGCCTCGCCCAGCCCAAGGCGGTTTCCATAGCGCCCACTTAGCCCAGCTGTCCCTCGTAATCATGAGGACTGGAAGCCGAGGTTGAGGGGAGAAGCCATTGTTGGCCAGCTGTGTCACGCCCGACTCAGGTCCTTGCTGGAGCTCCTTGGATGAGAAACGGAACGTTTTGTTCTTCTTCCTGGAGGAAAAAACAGCCCAGCCGAGACGCCCCCGAGGAAGCCCAGGCTGAATGCGCCAGGCCTGAGCCAAGGCCGCCTTTTCCCGCCTGGCTGGCACCGGGGCAGCCCCGCCCGGCCCCCGGGGAGCTTGGCCTGGAGCTGGGAAAGGGGGGGTGGGCTGGCTTCAGCAGCAGGGGAGACCCTCCCGCTCTCTTTCCAGCCGGAGACCACCCTTAGCGCCTCCCCCCCCCCGCCGAGGTGAGTCTCTGCTTTGCGCTTTGAGGCGCCTTTAATCTCCCTGCGGTAGGCAGCTGGGCGGCCGGGGGGGGGCTGTTTTCGGCCAGTGTTTGCGTTTCCACAGGGACCCTGTCCAAGCAGGGCTGCAATAGCCCCCCCTCCCCGTTTCCTCTCCAGCCGCGTTTATTAATAGGCGTTCCTTTGTTTGGGGGCTGGCAGGTGGTGGCGGCGGTGACGGGAATCCCCACAGCCGCCCCTGGTGGGCGACGATAAGAAGGGGAGGAGGAGCAGGAGGGGGCAGAAGTGGGTGTGCTAGGAAACACCCTCGGGGGGGGGGTCTCCTTGGGGGTCTCCCCTGGCAAACTCCCATCTGGTAAATTTGCAAGATTCGTTTTTCTCGCCATGTACATGTCTACACCCGAACTAGACTGTGTTGTTTCTCTGTGTCATAGAATATATGTGCGCGTATGCAAAAAATTTTGGCCATATATCTGTAGTGTACATGGGAGGTGATGACCCTTTGAGAGCTGAATGCAATGAAATTTCATTTTAAAATATTTCTATATTGCTATTTCTATTTTTTATATTTTTTTTCTATGAAAGGTTGATGGAATTGGGTATGTCTAGTTTAATGAAGAGAAAGATGAGGGGGGACAGGATAGCAGTCTTCCAGTATCTCAGGGGCTGCCCCAAAGAAGAGGGAGTCAAGCTATACTCCAAAGCACCTGAAGGCAGGACAAGAAGCAACAGATGTAAAACTAACCAAGGAGAGAAGCAACCTAAAACTAAGGAGAAACTTCCAGACAGTTAGAACAATTAGCCAGTGGAACAACCTGCCTCCAAGAAGTGGTGAATGCTCCAACACTGGAAGTTTTTAAGAAGAAACTGGACAGCCATTTGTCTGAAATGGTCTAGGGTTTCCTTGATGACCTCCAATGTCCCTTCCAACTTTATTATTATTATTGTTATTTCTATTTCCATTCCATTAAGATTCAAAACTCTTCTGGCTTTCTGACTTTGAGCGATGGGCAACATGGGCCCCATCTGGGAATTGGGACTGGGGTGGAGGGGGGGTGGGTACCCCTCTCAGTCCCTTTGCGCCCCTGTGCTGCGTTCCTTGCTCAGGGGAAGCCAAAGGCCCCCACGGAGGAGGAAGGTCACCAGCCTTTGGACGGGGAAAAAGATTTAAAGCACCTGCCTTATGGGGAGCCTCAGTACGGGCCGTCCTCCGCTTAAGAACCATTCGCTTAGGGACTCTGTGAAGTTACAACAGCGCTGAAAAAGAGCGACATGCTTTTCACAGTTGCGACCCTGGCAGTCTCGTCAATGTCAGGTGATCAAAATTTGGAGGCTGGGCATCTGGCCTGGATTTATGACGGTCGTGGCGTTCCGGGGTCACGTGATTTCCCCCGTTTGCGACCTTCCCAGCCGGCGTCCGATAAGCAAAGCCAACAGGGGAAGCTGGATTCATTTAATGACTGCACGATTCATTTAATGGCTGCATGATTCCCTTAACAACCGTGGAGAGAAAAGAGGCAAACTGGGGCAAGACTCACTTAACAAATGTCTTGCTTAGCGGTAGAAATTTTGTGTTCGGCTGTGGCTGTGGGCCTAGGGCAGGGGTAGGCAACCTCGGGGTAGGGGTAGGCATAGCTGACTTAGGAATTCTGGGAATTGAAGTCCATGAGTCATAAAAGAACCGAGGTTGCCCACCCCTGGCCTAGAACTGTCTCTCTGCTTTTGTGGCTTTTCTCCTTCCTTTTGCCGATTCAATGAAAAAGGAAAGAAAGTGAAGGAGGCCACTAGTGCTTGACACACCCACAACACCCCCCCCCGAAAGTTATTTTGCATTTAAGACAGAGAGTCAGATCCAAAGGGTCTATTTTCAATGTATTTAAGGAATCCGTTCTTTTTCATGGTAACTTCTGGGGAACTCAGACATCCTTGCAAGTTATGCACCTTATCCACAGGCAGGTGGGTGGATTTTATACAAAAAATCACTGAATCTCAAAATAACAAAATAATTAACAAAATAATAATTATTATTATTATAGAGTTGGAAGGGACCTTGGAGATCTTCTAGTGCTCCTGCAGGAGACCGTGTGGCATTCCAGACAAATTAATATAATAATAGTTTCTTGATGTATTTTGCAAAGGTTTTGGATATAGTTCCCAGTGCCCCGATGACAATGGGTACCACTGTTATACATTTCATCCATAATTGTGCAGTTTCAATGGCCAGGTCGCGATATTTCGTCATTTTTTCCAGTTCTTTTTCTTTGACTCTGGCATCTCCTGCTACAGCGATATCAATCAGCTGTACGCTTCGGTTCTCTACTGTGATATCCGGCGTGTTGTGTTCCAAATGGCGATCTGTCTGTATTCGAAAGTCCCACAAGATCTTCACCCTCTCATTCTCAACAACTTTTTCCACCCTATGTTCCCACGACTTTTCGGACACAGGCAAGTCGTATTTTTTACACAATGCCCAGTGGATTAATTTAGCAACTTGGTCATGTCTGGATTATTATTATTATTATTATTATTATTATTATTATTATTATTACTATTATTATTATTACTACTACTACTACTACTACTACTACTACTACTACTACTACTACTACTACTATCAGGGCTTTTTTTCTTATAGAATGCCCAGAACAGAGTTCCGGCACCTTTTTTGGATAGAACCTTGTAGGGTAGGCAAAGTGGGTTGTATGACGTGTGTGAGTTCCAGCACCTTTTTTTTTTTTTTTTTAGAAAGAAAGTACTGATTATTATTATCATTAGTCAACCCTGAAAACAATTCAGCTGAAGCCAATTTCCCTTCGTTTTCAGGTGCCACAGAATTGGGAGGGGGGATGAGTGTTTTATCTTAGACATAACAATAGAGTGTTCTGTGGAAACCAAGGTCATTGCTAACTGCATTTTGGCAGGCTGTAGTTTCCATTAGAAAACCTGTGCAAGTAGTTAATTGGGGAGTGTGATTAATAACAATACTGGGGTGGGAAGTTTAATTCTGTAATTGTAACCTTTGGGGGGGGGTGTTTCAGTTTTGGGTTTACTTTTGAACGTGCCGATATTATGTAGCTAAATATGTTCTCTAAAGAAATTCTTTTTGCTTTGGAGTTCTTTTTTTGGGTCTCATTTTTCGGAACCATTTATTATTATTATGGATCATCGCACAGTCAGCCAGATGTTCAGACTGGATTTGGCATTTTGTCTACCTATCGAGTCCTACCAAGGACCTGGGATAGGCAGATATGGATGTTTGATGGTATTACAGATACCGTCGCAAGATGGAAGCAGTTCCTAGTAAGGCCGCCTTATGCAATTGACTAATGGCAAATTTGTCAATGCCGATGATGGTGTACAAGTGGTGCTCCAGTTGTTTTGGGATTGCACCCAAGGTGCCTATTACTATTGGTACTACCCTTGCTTGCTTTTACCACAGTCTTTCTATTTCTATTTATAGGTCTTTGCATTTTGTTATCTTCTCCAGTTCTTTCTCGTCTATTCTGCTGTCTCCAGGCACTGCCACGTCCACTATCCAGACTTTTTTGTCTTTCTTATCGACAATTGTTAAGTCCGGGGTGTTATGTTGCAGGTGCTTGTCTGTTTGAATTCTGAAGTCCCAGAGCAGTTTAATTTTATCATTTTCTATGACTTTCTCTATTTTATGATCCCACCAGTTCTTGCTTACAGGCAAATGATATTTCTTGCAGATCTTCCAATGCATTGTTGCTACTTTGTCATGCCGCTGCTTGTAGTCAGTCTGTGCAATCTTCTTGCAGCAGCTTACCAGGTGGTCCACTGTTTCTTCAGCTTCTTTGCATAGGTGGCACTTACTGTCTGTTGCTGTCTTCTCAATTTTGACTTTATATGCATTTGTCCTTAAGGCTTGGTCTTGTGCAGCCAGAATTAGTCCCTTAGTCTCTTTCTTCAATTTTCCTGCTCTTAGCCATTGCCAAGTCTTGTTATTATCTTCTTTCCCAGCTATCTTTTTTAATGTACTGGCCATGTAGTGCTTTGTCTTCCCATGCCTCTATTCTGTTCTTCATTTGGTCTTTCTTGTAGGCCAGTTTGGTCTCTCCAGTAGTCAGTAAGCCTTCCTGATATACTAATTTCAGTGCATCTTCATCACTTTCCTTCAGATATTCTTCCAAGGCCATTTTTTCTTCTTCAACCATATGATGTACTTGCAGCATTCCACACCCACCTATTTGCCTTGGTAGATAGAGTCTGTCAATGTCACTGCGTGGATGAAGGGCATGATTCATTGTCATTATTTTTCTGGTCTTCCTATCCATTGCTTTTAGTTCTGCTTGAGTCCAATCCACTATTCCAGCTGTGTATCTAATGACTGGAATTGCCCAGGTGTTGATTGCCTTTATGGTATTTCCTCCATTGAGTTTGGACTTTATGATCTTCTTCACTCTCTTGATATATTCACCTCTAATCTTTTTCTTGACTTCAGTGTGCTTGATGTTGTCAGCTTGAAGGATACCCAAGTATTTGTAGTACTCTTCCTCATCCAGACTCTTAATGTTATTTTCATGGGGCATCTTGATTCCTTCAGTTTTCACTACTTTTCCTTGTTTGATAGTAAGTGTGGCACATTTGTCCAAGCCAAACTCCATTACAATATCTTAGCTATATATACGGACAGTGTTGAGCAGCGATTCTATTTCAGATGATGTTTTTCCATACAGCTTCAGATCATCCATTATTATTATTATGGATCATCACACAGTCAGCCAGATGTTCAGACTGGATTTGGCATTTTGTCTACCTATCGAGTCCTTACCAAGGACCTGGGATAGGCGGATGTGGATGTTTGATGGTATTACAGGTATCGTCGCAGGATGGAAGCAGTTCCTAGCAAGGCCGCCTTTTGCAATTGACTAATAGCGAATTTGTCAATGCCAATGGTGTTCAAATGGTGCTCCAGTTGTTTTGGGATTGCACCCAAGGCGCCTATTAGTATTGGTACTACTCTTGCTTGCTTTTGCCACAGTCTTTCTATTTCTATTTGTAGGTCTTTGTATTTTGTTATCTTCTCCAGTTCTTTCTCGTCTATTCTGCTGTCTCCAGGCACTGCCACGTCCACTATCCAGACTTTTTTGTCTTTCTTATCGACAGTTGTTAAGTCTGGGGTGTTATGTTGCAGGTGCTTGTCTGTTTAAGTTCTGAAGTCCCAGAGCAGTTTAATTTTATCATTTTCTATGACTTTCTCTATTTTATGATCCCACTAGTTTTTGCTTACAGGCAAATGATATTTTTTGCAGATCTTCCAATGCACCATTGTTGCTTCTTTGTCATGCTGCTGCTTGTAGTCAGTCTGTGCAATCTTCTTGCAACAGCTTACCAAGTGGTCTACTGTTTCTTCAGCTTCTTTGCATAATTATTACTATTATTATTATTATGTATAGGGTCTCCTGCCTGAGCAGGGGGTTGGACTAGAAGACCTCTAAGGTCCCTTCCAACCCTATTAGAATGCTCGCTCACCAAGAGATCAATGGGCAAAGCAGCGCCTTATCCCCCCCCCGTTTGTGCCTCCTTCTGACTCACCCAGGTCTTCCCCTGGGAGAGGGGAGTTAGTTTTTTGACTTCCCAGCCAGAGGGAGGTGACCTTCCTGGCGCTGGCCTTGGCAGGGGACTCTAATGACTAATCTCTGTCTGGTTCTCAGCTGTGAACAGTTGAGCCGGCCTGTCTGTCAAGTGTCCTCTTTGGCCCAGCCCTTGTGCGGTTCCTCCCCATGCCCTGCGTGAGACAGGGGGCTTGCAGGGGCAGCCAAGGCTCCAACAGGGGCAGCCAGGAATGCTGGGCGTCCCCTGCAGCAGGGGGTTGGGCTAGAAGACCTCCAAGATCCCTTCCAACTCTCCTCTCATTCTGTTATTCTCCAGCCCAGGGCCAGGCGGTGAAAGGGGCCCCCTGGCCCAAGTGACCACCGTCTTCAGACCTGCAGGAAAGGCTCCAGGCTGCCCCGAGGCTGCCCCAGGGGCTTAATCTGCCTTTGGAAGAGCCAGGAAGGCCCCTCTCTGTGGCCTCTCCTGGGCTGTTCACGGGCAGAGGCCTTCAATCTGTTGACACCAGAGGATGGAACAAAGGGATGGAAAAGCAGGAAATGTGTGTTTGTATGTTTGTGCGCACGCACGCGCATGCACATGCACTCATGAACTCCCCTTGAATGCCCTCTCTGCTTGCGCCTTCGACTGCTGCAGAAGCAGGCGTTCACACACAGCTGGTGGGTCTCTTCTCTGAAACCTACCTGAACATGAGTAGAATAGAGCTGGAAGGGACCTTGGAGGTCATCTAGTCCAGGGCTTTTCAACCTTTTCACCCATTATACCATTTTTAGGATATGGCAACATCTGAGGACCACCAGTCACCTAGCAAGGTGTCAAAAACCTGATGACCCCCCTCCCAAAAGGAAAAAAGTGATGAAGTACAGGTAGTCCTCGACTTACAACAGTTTGCTTAGTGACTGTTCGAAGTTACAATGGCACTGAAAAAAGTGCCCCCCAAGCCACAGCCGAGCAAGACACCTGCCCACCCAGTGGTGTTCTTCCTCCTGTCCGAGGCTTTCATTGTTGTGAGCATTTCTGTTGAGGATTGGCAGCGGGGGTGGGGTGGGGGGTGTTTGGTTTTTATTCCCCCCCCCCCCCGTCTACTGGGTGGTTGCAGCAGGTTTTGGTCACTTCACATGACCTGGGACACTGTGACCGTCATAAATATGAATCAGTTGCCAAGCATCTGAATGTAAATCACAAGACCCTGGAGAGGCTGCAAGATTCCAGCTGATCGGCGCTTCTTCTGGGCTCAGCGGAAGTGCCAGGATCAGTGCTGAGCTCCAGCTGGAGCCTGGCGCTGATCCTGTTGCTTCCGCTGAGCCCTGACAGCTCTGCAGCTCCAGCCGTCTCTCGCTCAGGCTTGTGCGGTGCTGCTACCGGTTCAGCCCATTCCCCTCCCCCCCCGCTACCACTTTTCTAGGATGCTCGCGTACCACCGCGTACCACCTGCCAGGTGCCAATGGACCACAGGTGGTACCCGTACCACTGGTTGAAAAGCTCTGATCTAGTCCAGCCTCCCTCCCCCCCTTCAAGCAGGAGGACCTATATACCATCTCAGACAAGTGACTGTCTGGCCTCTTCTCAAAAACCTCCAGTGACAGAGCGCCCACGATTTCTGGAGGCAGAGGTTGCCCCCCTCTTCTTGGTGGCGGCCCCACAAATGTTGGGATGCTGCTATCCTATCATCCTTCCTCCTTCTCTTCATTAGGCCAGACTAGATGATTAGATTAGGGGGTATGTACTTCAGGGTTAAACTGGGGAGGGAGGGAGGGGCTGTCCTTGACGCTCTTGAAGCTGGGCTATTTTCTTGCAGATGTTGCACTGTCAAAGTAGCACTGATGATGTTGCTACATCTGTAGGAAAACAACCAAGCTCAAAGAGGACCCCCCCCCTTTCCCCAACTAAGCTTGTGCCATCATCTTTATTACTGCAAGAGGATCGGTGGCATGCATACCTCTTCCAAGACTTACAGCGGTTCGGTTTGTAAGCCTCTCCCTCGCTGCCCCCCTCCATGCAGACGTGCGTCGGATGAGGAGAGCACATCTTTCTCCTTCTGTCCTAGCCACTTTTGATAGAGGCATGATTGACAGTGTCTTAACAAACTGCATCACTGTCTGGTTTGGTGGCAGCAGAGCCTCAGATGGAAAGTCTACGCAGAGGGTGGTGAGGACAGCCGGGAAGATCATAGGAAGCCAGCTGCCTCCTGGTATTTAGGATGCTGCTTCTAAGCGCTCATGTGCGCTTAGAGCTCAAAGCTATTGCTAGAGACCCCACACCCCCACTTCACGGTCTGTTCCTGTTGCTCCCCTCTGGGAGGAGGCTTTGAAGTATTTATAGCAGGACTACCCAGTTCTGTAATAGCTTTGTTCCCTCGGCCCTCCGTCTGGTAACCCGCAAGGTTCCTTTTTCTCGCCACACACATGTATGCATAACTAGACTGTGTTGTTTCTCTGTGTCATATAATGTATGTAGGCATAGGCATAACTCTATTTATTTATTTTTGTCATATTTATGTAGTGTATATAGGAGGTGGTGACCCTTTGAGAGGCGTATGCAATGAAATTTCATTTTAATGTATGCCAATTAGTGTACATTCAAAGTGACAATAAAGTTAGTATCCTATCCTATCCTATCCTATCCTCTCTATCTATATACTCTGTTCTGTTCTATCTATTCTATTCTATTCTATTCTATTCTATTCTATTCTATTCTATTCTATTCTATTCCATTCCATTCCATTCCATTCCATTGCATATTTTCTTTTCTTTTCTATTCTATTCCATTCTATTTCATTCCATATTTTCTTTTCTATTCTATTCCATTCCATTCCATTACATATTTTCTATTCTATTCTATTCTATTCTATTCTATTCTATTCTATTCTATTCTATTCTATTCTATTCTATTCTATTCTATCTACTCTGTTCTGTTCTATTCTGTTCTGTTCTATCTACTCTACTCTATATTCTGTTCTATATACTCTACTCTATCTACTCTACTCTGTTTTATTCTGTTCTGTTCCGTTCTGTTCTGTCCTGTTCTATCTACTCTATCTATATATTTTGTTCTGTTCTGTTCTATCTATTCTACTCTACTCTATTCTACTCTATACTCTACTCTACTCTACTCTACTCTACTCTACTCTACTCTACTCTACGCAACCCCTGTTGAGTAAAAGTCCTCCCAGCCTTGATAGAACCCCCCACCCTGAGATTCTGCCCTGAATCCCCAGACAGGGAAGGGTCCGGTGGGCAGCCCGGGAGACGACCAGGCGCCCAGGGCAGGGCAAGGCATCCGCCCCAGTCCTGAGCTTCCTCTCTCTGCTTCTCTGTGTCTAGCCCGTCAGTGGTGCCCCCAGTGCAGTACTTATGCAGTCCTCCACTTACAACCATTCATTTCATGACCATTCGAAGTTACGAGGGCAGTGACAAAAAGAGACTTATGACTTTTTCACCCTTATGACCGTCACGGCATCCCTGTGGTCATGTGATCAGAATTTGGACGCTTGGCAGCTGACTCCTATTTATGACGGTTGCGGCGTCCCCCCCGGGTCACGTGATCCCCTTTTGCAACCTTTTGACCAGCAAAGTCCACGGGGGAAGCTGGATCCAGTTAACAACTGTGTCACTAAACAACTGCAGTGATTATTTAACAACTATAATAATAATAAAGTTGGAAGGGACCTTGGAGGTCATCTAGTCCAACCCCCTGCTCAGGCAGGAAACCCTATACCATTTCAGACAAATGGCTGTCCAAAACCTCCAGGGTTGGAGCATCCACAGCTTCTGGAGGCAAGGAGTTCCACTGGCTAATTGTTCTAACTGTGGTGAGAAAGGTCATCCAATGGGGCAAAATCCACTTAAGAACTGTCTTGCACAGCTGTGATTGTAAGTTGTGGGTCTGCCTGTACCAGATTGCCTCACGTCCCCGCCTGAAGAATGCCCGCCGTTCGTTCTCCGGCACGTTGTCCTGAGGTTTCGCACTGCCCAGATTTTGCGGTGACAATAATATTCGTACCGTAGGAGCTTTAAGCTCCTGATCTGAGGTTCTCTGCCAAAGCAGCTGCACTGGTGCCACTCCAAAACCAATAACCGCAGACCGCGTGTATTGAACCCTTATTTCCTTCTGCCAAGTCTCCTTGGCTGCCGTTCTGCTCCCAGCAGAGTTGGCAGTTTTGCCCAAGGAGGATTCGCTCTGCCTGCAAAAGCAGATTGAGGTAGCTTTAAAGTCATCACCCAGCTTGCCAGCTTTGTTTTTTTTCATCCGTTGGAATTGCAAGAGAGATTTAAACCACTTTGGAAAGGGTTCTGCTAGCGTGTGGAGTGGGATCTGTCTCGGCTGTGGCATTTCCCTGTGGCCCTGATTCTCCTTTGATGTGCTTGTGAGTCCTTGTGTTGCCTTCAAAGGCGATTGATTCTGCAGCATTCATGCCTTGTGCAGCTCAGTCCCAATAGCAAAGATCTCTTCTTCTTTGTGCATTTCTGACACTGCGCACCAGTGATTCTCACAGTTTGAAAATGTGTGGACTTTAACTCCCAGAATTCCCCAGCCAGCTATGCTTGATTATTGGTTTTGGAGTCGCACCATTGTGGCTGCTTGGTAAAGAATCACAGACCAGGAGCTTAAAGCTGTTGAGACACTCACTACGCTGGCTGGGGAATCCTGGGAGCTGAAGTCCTACGTCTTCAAACTGCCAAGATTGAGAAACATCTTAGGTTATCTCCAAAATGCTGCTCAGGTTCAGAATATGCTGTCATACATGCAGCAGAAGCCTCTGTGTAATTGCATTTGTAAGATTGTGCCACACAGATCGGATGGGTGCGTGTTTCATTTTCATCATCCTGTTCTTTATATACAGTATGCACTGCTGCGCTCTTTTTAAACTAATAGTTTAAAATGGTTTACAGTCCAGTGTTTCCCAAACTTGACCATTTTAAGGCATGTGGACTTCAACTCCCAGAATTCCACAGCCAGCATGCAATAGTTTACACCTGGTCAGGAAAAAGTACAAGTACAGATTAGGCGAGACGTGTCTCAAAAACCGTAACTGTGAGAGGGACCTTGGAGTCCTAGTGGACGATCCCTTAAACACAAGCCAGCTGTGTGCGGCGGCAGCCAAAAAAGCCAACACAATCCTGGGTTGCATGAACAGAGGCATTGAATAAAAATCACGTGAAGTCTTAGTACTGCTTTATAAAGGCTTAGTAAGGCTACACCTGGAATGCTGCATCCATTTTGGGTCACCGCATTACAAAAAAAAGATGATGATGATAATAATAATAAAGTTGGAAGGGACCTTGGAGGTCATCTAGTCCAACCCCCTGCTCAGGCAGGAAACCCTATACCATTTCGGACAAATGGCTGTCCAGTCTCTTCTTAAAAACTTCCAGTGTTGGAGCATCCACCGCTTCTGGAGGCAGGTAGTTCCACTGGTTAATTGTTCTCACTATCAGGAAGTTTCTCTACATTGCTTCTCTCCTTGATGAGTTTCCACCCTTTGCTTCTTGTCCTGCCTTCAGGCGCTTTGGAGAATAGCTTGGCTCCCTCTTCTTTGGGGCAGCCCCTGAGATATTGGACGACTGCTATGCTGTCCCCCCTCGTCCTTCTCTTCATTAAACTAGACATACCCAATTCCAACAACTGTTGCTTATATGTTTTAGCCTCCAGTCCCCTGATCCTCTTTGTGGCTCTTCTCTGCACTCTTTCTAGAGTCTCAACATCTTTTTTACATCGTAGTGACCAAAACTGGATGCAGGATTCCAAGTGTGGCCTTACCAAGGCATTGTAAAGTAGTATTAGCACTTCGCATGATCTTGATTCTGTCCCTCTATTAATCGATGTTGAGGCTTTGGAAAAAGTGCAAAGAAGAGCAACTAAGATGATGAAAGACCTGGAGACTAAAACATATGAAGAACGGCTGCAGGATTTGGGACTGCCCAGTCTAGAGAAAAGAAGGACCAGGGGGGACGAGATAGCAGTCTTCCAGTATTTGTGGGGCTGCCACAAGGTGGAGGGGGTCAATTTATTTTCCAAAGCACCTGAAGGCAGGACAAGAAACAATAGATGGACACTGATGAAGGAGAGAAGCAACCTGGAATTAAGGAGAAGTTTCCTGACAACAACTTGATAGGTATTATTATTATCTATTTGGCCTACTATTTTTTTTAATGTACTGGCCATGTAGTGCTTTGTCTTCCCACTAGTCAGGTATCCTGCCTGAGCAGGGGGCTGGACTAGAAGACCCCCAAGGCCCCTTCCAGCTCTGTTCTGAGCTGAATTGGCTAGGTTGCGCAAACAACTTGCTAGGGACTCTTTCTGTGTTTCCCACCAGATTGTACTTATTGCAGATTCCTCCTTTTATATATGAAAACATGATAGCAGGGTTCCAATATCTCAGGGGCTGCCCCAAAGAAGAGGGAGTCAAGCTATTCTCCAAAGCGCCTGAAGGCAGGACAAGAAGCAACGGATGGAAACTCATCAAGGAGAGAAGCAACCTGGAACTAAGGAGAAACTTCCTGACTGTTCGAACAATTAACCAGTGGAACCACCTGCCTCCAGAAGCTGTGGATGCTCCAACCACGCCCACCCTATGGGCCACACCCACCCGGCACCCGACAATGCATAAGTGGGTTTTGGGTTGCAGTTTGGGCACTCGGTCTCTAAAAGGTTCACCATCACTGAACTAGTACATTTCTAATTGTACCAAACTCAATAAAAACTTCATTGTTACATTTTTCAGTGCATTTTTAGCTTATACATATCTTAATAGGCCTTCATAGACAGTCCATATCCTGTTATTAATTTCTAGCTAATATTTAGTTTTTAGTTCCTGTCCTTCCTGACCTCCTTAGTGCCCTTTCTCTCCTTCTTCCAGGGAGGAAGTGGGGCTGCAGCCCCTGATTTATATGCTGCCCCTCTTCGGTCTACCCCACTGATCAAACCAAAGATGCAAAGACTCCAGCCGGCTTTTCTTCTGCAGGAAGTAACTGTGTGTGTGTGTGTGTGTAAGAATTACCGGCAGTGTAAACAATGGATGGAAATTGATCAAGGAGAGAAGCAACCTCGAACTAAGGAGAAACTTCCTGACAGTGAGAACAATTAACCAGTGGAACCACCTGCCTCCAGAAGCGGTGAATGCGCCAACAGTGAAAGTTTTTAAGAAGAGACTGGACAGCCATTTGTCTGAAATGGTCTCTAGAGCAGGGCTTTTCAATCTTTTCACCCATTGTACCACTTTTAGGATATGACAATATCCGAGTACCACCGGTCGCCTAGCAAAGTGTCAAAAACCTGATGACCAAAAAAAAGAGAGGAAAAAAGTGGTGAAGTACAGGTAGTCCTCAACTTACAACAGTTCGCTTAGTGACTATTCGAAGTTACAATGGCACTGAAAAAGTCCCCCCAAGCCACAGCCGAGCAAGATGCCTGCCTGCCCATCCGGTGGCGCTCTTCTTCCTGTCCGAGGTTTTCATTGTTGTAGCATTTCTGTTGAGGATTGGCAGCGGAGGTGGGGTGGGGGAATTGTTTGGTTTTTATTCCCCCCCTCCCGTCTGCTGGGTGGTTGCAGCAGGTTTTGGTCACTTCACATGACCCTGGGACACTGTGACCGTCATAAATATGAATCAGTTGCCAAACATCTGAATGTAAATCACAAGACCCTGGAGAGGCTGCAAGATTCCAGCTGATTGGTGCTACTTCTGGGCTCAGCGGAAGTGCTAGGATCAGTGCTGAGCTCCAGCTGGAGCCTGGCGCTGATCCTGGCGGTTCTGCTGAGCCCTGACAGCCCTGCAGCTCCAGCCGTCTCTCGCTCAGGCTTGTGCGGTGCTGCCACCGGTTCCGCTCATTCCCCTCCCCTGCTACCCCTTTTCTAGGATGGTCACGTACCACCTGCCAGGGGCCAATGGACCACAGGTGGTACCCGTACCACTGGTTGAAAAGCCCTGCTCTAGAGTTTCTTGCCTGAGCAGGGGGTTGGACTAACAGAATAAGAGAATTACAAAATTGGAAGGGACCTTGGAGGTCTTCTAGTCCAACCCCCTGCTCAAGCAGAAGACCCAATACCATTTCAGATAGGTGGCTGTCCAATCTCTTCTTAAAAACCTCCAGCAATCAAGCACCCACAACTTCTTGTGGGATTCGTTGTCTAGTTGAAATGAAAATCACAAGCCAAAACTTCTAAGAGAAAGCAATGGTGATTTAGTTGTACCCCTTTGCAAAGGGGGCGCTCCTTGTGCATGCAAGCACACAGTGGACACACCTTAAATCAGGGGTCTTCAAACTTGGCCCTTTTATGACTTGTGGACTTCAACTCCCAGAATTCCTCCCTCCTCTTCTTCATTGGCTTAGCAATCATGCTGTAACCAGTCGTCACAACCTATCCAAAGCTCCTAAAGTGAATACATTATCTCCACTCCTGATTACTTCTCCCATTCCTCTAATTTTATCACCCTGGCCCTTATTTACAAATTATCTTTTATGGTTGTTAGTTCCTAAGGGTTGTCTCTAAAGTTGCTATCGTATCAGTAGATTCTGGTTAGGATGTAGCAGAGACCTTTTCTCCACAGGCTAGCATGGCCTCTCACAGTTCTGTAAAAAAAATAAACTCTATTTTTCCCACATTCTGAAGGCAACCTTGTTCCACTGGTTGATTGTCCTCACTGTCAGGAAATTCCTCCTTAGTTCTAGGTTGCTTCTCTCCTTGATTAGTTTCCATCCGTTGCTTCTTGTCCTGCCTTCAGGTGCTTTGGCGAAGAGGTGGCCCCCCCTTCTTCTTTGGGGCAGCCCCTGAGATATTGGAACCCCTCGTCCTTCTCTTCATTAAACTAGACATCCCCAATTCCAGCAACCGTTCCTTATATGTTTTAGCCTCCAGTCCCCTGATCCTCTTTGTTGCTCTTCTCTGTACTCTTTCTAGAGTCTCAGCATCTTTTTTACATCATGGTGACCAAAACTGGATGCCGGATTCCAAGTGTGGCCTTACCAAGGCATTGTAAAGTGGTATTAACACTTCACGTGATCTTGATTCTATCCCTCTGTTAATGCAGCCTAGCACCGTGTTGGCCTTTTTGGCAGCTGCAGCACACGGCTGGCTCATATTTAGGGGATTGTCCACTAGGACTCCGAGGTCCCTCTCGCAGTTGCTACTATTGAGCAAGGTACCCCCTATACCAGGAGTAGGCAACCTTGGCTCTTTTATGACTCATGGACTTCAACTCCCAGAATTCCTGAGCCAAGGTTGCCTACCCCTGCCCTATACTATACCTGTACGTTTGGTTTTTCTTGCCTAAATATAGAACCTTGCTTTTTTCACCACTGAATTTCATTTTGACTAGAAGACCTGCAAGACCCCTTCTAACTCTTTTATTCTGTTACTTCTATTTTTCAACAGGCTTTGTCCATGAAAGGGAGGGGGGAGAGATCCTTGTCACTGCTGGTTCTTCTCTGTGTTGCAGACGATGCCTTGAAACACATCACTACGATGATGTGCCTGATTGCAGTTTGTGGCAATTGAGGGGGGTGGAGGGGGCTGCATTTCCCTGACCTTCCTCTCTTCCTTCTGAGCCCCCTGACTTTTGGTGACTGACCGGTGCTGTCTTCTCTCCCACCCCCTCCTCCTTCTTCCCTTCCAGGTGGACGCCGAAGCCAATGGCTATCTGAACCAAGGAAGGCAGAGGGCTTGCTCGGCCTCTCTCCACGGTGGGCCAAGCGTAGGTCGAGGCGTTGAGCCCCTACAGACCGGCCCCTATGACTGGAGTTGAGCAGGTAAGCCCCACAATGCCCCTCCAGAGCCAGAGGGAGGAAACGGCCGGGGCTTCAGCTGGGAGGCAGCTGCAAAGGGCCTGGAGAGGCCATCCGGTGGTTTGGCTGCTCTTAGAAAGTGGTTTTTTTTAAAAAAAAAATGTCTGTGGAGACTCCCAGTCATCCAGGTCAGTTATGCCAAAGATGCTTTTTCACGAGGCAAGTGGACTTTCTTATGTTTCTTTGAAAACGTTTTGCTTCTCATCCCAAGAAGTTTTTGCAGCTCAGCTCCTGAGTCAGAGCTGGCGAAGCTTCTGGGATGAGAAGGGAAACATCTTCAAAGAAAAACATCGTGAAAACGTATCTTTGGGATTTTTTAAAAAAACTTTCAGCTGGAATTGAGTCCTTCTGCCTCTCAAGGGCTTTGCTTTCCTGCTCTCCCTCTGGAACACGAAGGGCCAGCTGGGCATCTTCGGTGGGGCATCCTCCAAAGGGTGATTCCTTCCTCCCTCTGCCCTCCCTTCGCCAGGCTAAACCTGCCCCCTCCTTTGGGACAGGGGTGGACACGGCTGCCCCCGCTCCCCATTCCTGGGATTCTCCTGTGGGGACTGAGAGCATTTTTGGTGGCAAAACCTCCGCTAAGTTGCTCTCCTGCCGCTGTGCGGTTTATTTAGTTTTTTAAAACATTGTGGTGGGCATGGCGGACGGCCACATGCCAGCCCGTAGGAGTGCCTTTGCTTCTGAAGAATGCTCCAGCGTGTTTAGAAATTGTCTTGTTAAAATAACATGGGAGGGTGGAGGGCTTTGCTTAGACTGGCATTCAGAAGAGTTATTTTTTTTTAATTAGCTTGTTTTTTTGTGGGGTGTGTGCCTACCAAAAGTGACACCCTGGGTTTGTTTGAGGTTAAGAGTTAAATGTTGTTTTTTTGCCACTAAGATCGTCGGTTTTGTTTGTGCTTCCTTGTGAATTACTTTAAGCCACTACTGTTTGCTTTCGGTGAAATTCATGTAAATACGGAAATAGGGGTTCACTTCCAGTTCCTGGCCCCTGCTTCAATTTTTGGCACTGTTAGCTGTTGCTGAGTGTGGGGAGTCTGGAGGTTGAGGCAAAAAAGGATGAATTCTGTTTGTGGGACAGACCCCTGGGCTGAGGCTTTGGGGCAATCTTAGCTGGAGGGGCCCACCTGGGTTGACCCCAACCTCAAAAGGAGCAGAGGGGAACAACAGAGGGTGCCACCCCCACCCAGAAAGACATGCACAGGGGGGTCTCCAAGGAGCAGCAGGGTGGGGGGTGGGGGGGAGGAGCCCTGCATTCAGCCTCAGGGAAGGCTGAACAGTGGGGCAAGGAAGCCCCACAATCCGGGGCAAAGTTGGAAGGAATCAGAACAGATCCCAGTTGATCCCTCCCCAGGGAGAAAGGGCTTCAAAAGGGTTTGGAAAACCTAAATGATAGACATCTTGACCTGCTCCGAAGGGAAGTCGGGACCGCTGCTCCAGTCACTCCAGATGGGTGTCTCCCCCCCCCCATGGTTGGGCTCCGCACCTCACAAGGGATACAGAGAGCGAGGGGGGGGGGGTGAAAAGCAGACAAAGGGAGGGGAAGGGCACGGGGAGGGTGGCATCAGGGGCATCTGGGTGGGGGAAGCTCTGCTACCTCCCTCCACCCCCCACACCAGAATGGGAGGGGAGCCTCCGAAACCCAAGCTGGGCAGGGCAGTTCAGGCCGGCCGAAGGGGCAGGTGGGCGGGCAAAGCCTCGTGTGCTGCGGGGGTCTCCGGAGTCTTTCTCGTTCCTGAAAGAGGCTCCCCGGGACAAGCGGTTCCTCTGGTTTCCCAGGGGGTCGTTAGTGGGAAGGCACAGCCCAGCCCCGAAGCCCCCCCCCCCCGCCAAGGGAGAAGAGCAGCTGTCAAGGGGGGGGGTCGTGGAGGCATCTCTGCCCCAACTGCCCCCCTCCGGGCAGGGCCCCCAACGCAGCCCCCCCGCCCACGGCCTCCTGCCCACGGGGACAGCCGAGGGGGCCTCGCCGCTCCCCCCTTGGCCCCGCAAGAAGGCCGGGCGCGCCCCCCGACTGGCAGAGCCCGGAGAGCCGCCGGCTTCGCGGGACTGGGCTGGCGGGCGGGCGGGGGGGGGGGCTGCGGCGGGCGCGGGTCCGGTTGCGGGCGGGGGGGCGGGGCTGCGGAGGGAGGAGGGAGGGAGGGAAGGAGGCGGGGTCCCGCCCGCCCATCCCCGCCGCTCCCGCCGACCGCACCGGACTCCCCCCGCGGCCCCTGCGGAGAGTCGGGCCGGCCGGCCGGGCGGGGCAGACGAGGCCGGGGATGCCGTGGCGATCGCCCGCCGTGGCCCTCCTCCCGCCGCCCCCGCCGCCGCCCGCGCGTCCCCGCGCCCGCAGCGCCCAGCCCGCCGCGCCGGACCAGCCGCTCGCCGCCCGCCCGCGGCCCCGGCCCGGCCCGGCCCGGCCCTCCCCCGGCCAGCTGGTCTACCTGTCGCTGCAGGTGCTCTGCGGCGGGCCCCTCCCGCTCGGCTGCCCCCCCGCCAGCTGGCCCCCCGCCCGGCGCCCCCCCGGCCCGCCTCCCCCGCCGCCGCCTCCCCGCCGCGCCCAGCAGGTGAGTCGGAGCCGCCGGCGAGGGGGAGGGGGGAGGGGCGGGGGAGCCCGGGGGGGCTGTCCCGGTTGGCCCGGCGCTTCTCGGACCCCCCGCCCGCTGGCTCTGCCCTTGGACGGGCTGGGGCGGCCCCGGCAGCCGCAGAGCCCCCGGACGGCGCGGGGCTGCGGGGCGGGGGCTGCGCCGTCCGGACCTTGGAGGACAAGGCGGGAGCCTCTGGGCCGCCCCCCGCCCCTCCCTCCCTCGGCCAGCGCCTCCGAGCCCCGTGGTAGACTGCCCTGGGCCGAGGAGGCTCCCCGGCTGAGTTGGCCGATGAGAACATCCCGGGAGCCCCAAACGCGGATCGAGGAGGCTTGGCGCCCCCTGAAGGGGCCCATCCCGTTCGCCCCCAATAGATGATCGATGGCTGCTGGGTGTGGAAGCTTTGTGTGGCCCCCTGAGCCCACCTCCCCAGGCCTGGTCCCCATCTGTTTCCCTGCCCGACTGGCTGGATGCCCTCCGGAGGGCCCATGGTTGGGGGGGGGGTGCTGCTGCTGCTGCTGAGGCAGCCATTTGTCCCCAGCTACCAGCGTGCAGGTGCTGAGCCCTGAGCCAGCACGGAGAGCGGGCCTGTTTCCCTTGAGTGCTGGGAGCGAATTCTGCTGCTGGGGAGTTCGGGATCCCCTTGAAAGTGGCAATCCAGGACCCTTGCCCTGGCTGGCTGGGTTTTTATTCATTGGGACCCCCGGCTGGAAAAGTGAGGGAGGTGACCCTCTTCTCTGGCTTCCAGAATCCCCTGCCCCCCCCATGCCTGATGGCAACTTCTGCCCTGGGGATGGGTCGGCTCTGGGGGGGCTGCATTTTGAGCATTTTGCCGGAAGGATCCTTGAGTTGAGTTGTGCCAGAGCTTGGATATTGCAGTGTTTTTTTGGGGGGGGCTGTTGCAGTTGGAGGGAACAGCTTTCCCCCCCGCCAGGACCCCTAGGTGCAATGAGTTATGACCCCATCATCCCCAGCCGTTGTCATAGCTCGGATGGTGGGAGCTGTAGTCCCCCCCTTTGGGTGTTGCTAACCAGCGCCTCGCCAAAGAGGGCTTCTTCCCTCTTGCCCCCAAATTGGCAGTTGAGGTTTGCCTCTTCAGAGCACCCCTCCCCCGGTCTGGGTTGCAAGCAAGCCAGTTGCCCCAGAGGCCCCGGGCGGGGGGGGGGGCTCCCTGCACCCTGCTGGAACGGACCCCAGACCCAGAAGGAAGACCAGCGGGAGAGCCGGACCCTCTGCCCAGCACAGGCCCGGCTGCTTGTCTCTCCCCTTCGCCCTGCTTTGCCCAGGTTCCCGGGGGGGGGTGGTGGTGGTGGTGGTGTATTGGGGGGGGGGCAGGCAGAGCTGGGACCGAAATCCAGGCCGCTGGGCAGAGGAGCATCTGGTTGCAGAAGAGGCCCTGAGGCCTCTGTGACACATTTTGGGAAGTGGTCATCTTCCCTGGCTTGGCGGACTACGATGTCCAGCGTTCCCAGCCATTGTGGTCTGTTGAGAGCCAGTTGAGGCCAGTGGTGGTTTTCTGGGGTGTCCAGAGTGAGCTGCCCCCTTTCACAGCCCTGGCCAAGAGGGAGGTGCCCAGGGTTGCCCCTGGGATGGGTGGGTGGGGTTCAGATCCCCCCCTTTGCCCCAAACAGGCTGCCTTGTCCTCACCGGCGCTTCCCCCCCGCCAGGATACCCCGGGAGCCCCCCTCTGAGGGGAGAGGGAACCCTTTTGGATTGGCTACCTGGCTGGTCGATGCTCCCCCTCTGTCCTCTGCACGCCCCCTCCTTAAGGTAAGGAAGGCCTTTGTCCTTTGGGGGGAGAGCCTGCCCTCCCAGTTTCCTCTGCCCCTCCAGTGCCCCCTTCTTTGGCCCAGCAATCCCCAGTGGACCCTCCTCACAACCTTTACCAGCAGCCAGGTGGGGTGGGAGGCCCAGGCAGGCTCTCCCCTTCTCCCCCCCCCACCAGCTCCGGCACTGTGGAGGGAAAGGTGGGAAGTTTGGGGAGTTGTGTATATGGGGCCCACTTGGGCAAGAGGGCATCCTCAGCCCCCTCCCCACCTTCTTTCCTAGGCACCCCTTCCTTTTCTTCTGGGCTGCTCTTCCGTTCCAGCGACTGGTGCAGATTGGGGGCTGGCACAGGCTGAAGGCCTAGGTCAGGGGTAGGCCGCCTTGGCTCTTTTATGACTGGTGCACTTCAACTCCCAGAATTCCTGAGCCAGCCATGTTGAAGGGAAAGGGAGAGGTTTCCAAGCTGAGCCAGGCTGGCTCAGGAATTCTGGGAGTTGAAGTCCACGAGTCATAAAAGAGCCAAGGTTGCCTACCTCTGGCCTAGGCTGCTTCATGACTCGTGGACTTCAGCTCCCAGAATTCCTGAGCCAGCCTGGCTCAGCTTGGAAACCTCTCCCTTTCCCTTCAACATGGCTGGCTCAGGAATTCTGGGAGTTGAAGTCCACGAGTCATAAAAGAGCCAAGGTTGCCTATCCCTGGGCTAGATGATAGACAGACAGACAGACAGACCATCAGGGTAGGCAACCTGGGCTCTTTTATGACTCGTGGATTTCAACTCCCAGAATTCCTAAGCCAGCATTTCTGAGGAGAAATGGAGAGGTTTCCAAGCTGAGCTGTGCTGGCTCAGGAATTCTGGGAATTGAAGTTCACGAGTCATGAGGGGGCCGTAGTTCCCCCATGCTGGCTCAGGAATTCTGGGAGTTGAAGTCCACCAGTCATAAAAGAGCCAAGGTTGCCTACCCCTGGGCTAGACGATAGACAGACAGACAGACAGACAGACCATCAGGGTAGGCAACCTGGGCTCTTTTATGACTCGTGGACTTCAACTCCCAGAATTCCTCAGCCAGCATTTCTGAGGAGAAATGGAGAGGTTTCCAAGCTGAGCCATGCTGGTTCAGGAATTCTGGGAGTTGAAGTCCACGAGTCATGAAGGGGCCATAGTTCCCCCATGCTGGCTGAGGAATTCTGGGAGTTGAAGTCCACGAGTCATAAAAGAGCCCAGGTTGCCTACCCCTGGCGCCCAGACTAGGCGCCCCTCCCACTGCTGCTCCCCTCCCATGGCCCTGGATCACCTGGCAGGACCTTTGGTGGTGCGGGGGAGGGCCTCCTCTCCCCTTCCTCCTTTCCTACACCAGTACCCATGAGAAACATCCGGCAATAACAGAATAATAGGCTTGGAAGGGACTTTGGAGGTCTTCTAGTCCAACCCCCTGCTCAAACAGAAGACCGTTTCAGACAATGGTCCAGGAAGATCCCTGGCTGAATGTGGCTCTGCCCGGAGGGCCATACTTGGCCACCAACCGGACAGCAGCACTGCTTTAGCTTTCTCCTTCCTTCCTTCCTTCCTTCCTTCCTTCCTTCCTTCCTTCCTTCCTTCCTTCCTCCCTCCCTCCCTCCCTCCCTCCTTCCTATTTATTTATATTCATTCATTGGTCACCCATCTAGTGGGGACACGTATATGCAAATTCTCAGATGGACACCCCCCCCCAATTCACAGGCCTATAAGAAGGGGAGGGGGCAGAGCACACCAGGTGGGCAAGGTTGATGCCCAGACCAGGCAAAGAAGGCAAAGAGGCCGATACCAGAAATGGCTGCAGGAGCAAAATCTCCTCTGTCTGACTCTCCTCCCCCCCTTATACTCCTGTGACTGAGGGAGGGGTCTTTTCTGGGAAGGTTTTCCAAACCTCCCCCATCTCCTTCAAGGTCATCCCCTGGGAGGGTGGAGGAGGGGTGGGGCAATTGTGGGGAGCCTTAATCTGCCTCCTGGTTGGGGGCTCCTGATGGCAGAAGGAGCTGTGTTGGCACAGAGGTTTGAAGGCAGCACTGCAGGCTAACCCACAGCTCACTGCCAGGGGTTCAGTCCTGACCGGTCCAGGCTTGACTCAGTCCTTCCATCTTTCCGAGGTCGTAAAATGAGGACTCAGATTGCTGGGGGCAAATAGGCTGACTCTGTAAACCGCTTAGAGAGGGCTGTAAAGCGGTACATAAGTCTGTGTGCTCTGGCTATCGATTGCACGAAGATGGTCACTGTGCCTTGTTCATCTGGAGTCTAAGATCCTGTCTGAACCCCACTAAAGTGAGGAGGGGGAGGGGGGCTTATGCTGAGGACCCTGCCATTGTTTGCCCACAGGAGGCTCTGGGTTCAGGTTTTGCCAGTAAACCTGCATGGGGCCCTTGAGACTTTAATCCTCCAAAGGGTCTTAATGAATTTGGAACACGTTTTTGCAAAAGGAGGGAAGGGCTAATTAAGGATAGGAATGGGGGGGGGGTTTGGTCACAGTATCTTGCCTTGTTTTGCATTCCAGCTGAATTCCGGCTTTCTCCTGCCTCCCCTCCCCCCCTCTGCTTTTTGGGTAGCCCAAACACCCTCAAAGCCAGGTGTGGATGTGGGTTCTCTGGCAGGGCAGCCCAGGTGCCAAGGCTTTGAGCCCTGCGCAGGCACAGCCAGGGAAACATCACCAGGAGGGCCCCAACGCTGGGGGGAGGGAGGTGCCACTTGGCACAAGGGGTTCCAGGCTCAGGTGGCACCCAGGTGCCAACCAGGAGGGCAAAGTGAGATTTGTGGAACAGGAGGGGAGAAAGAGGTGCCAAACCCATGCTCACCGGCAGTTTTGGGGTGCTGGGCAGGATGCGAGGAGGGCAAAGGGCGGGCTGGGTGGGCAAAGTTGCCTGTAGCTCAGATGCACCTTTGTGACCCTTGTGGCTGCTTCCCTGGCAGTTTCCAGGAGGGACTGGACCCGCCTTCCCCTGAGCGGGAGATCTTCTGCGCAGGGTCCTCCATATCGCTGTCTGGCTACATGCCAGCTGAGAGGTAGAATAAACCTAGTAGATGCCCATGTTAAGAACCAACAGAATTAACCCAGTGCCAAGTTATCTGTATTAAAAACAGCTTGGGCCCCACTGGCAGGGCTGCCACCTTCTCTTTCTTGGACCAGGCCCTGCTGGCACCCGGGTGGCGAATCTGTGCAGCTCGGGGCTGGCAGACTGGCTGGCCGCAGTGCTGTGGGTTGGTTGGGACGTTTCGGTGCCCTGTGGGGGTCACCCATCACTCTGGGAGACGGGAGGCCCCCTGGCATGGCCTGTGCCAGGCGGGGGGGGGAGGAGTTCCTGTGCTGGCGGAGTCCTCCCTTGGCAGAGATTGGCTGTTCCTGTGGAGTGGGTAGCATGAGCGGCCGGTTGGCAGCAAAGGCCTGGACTGCTGGGCTGGTGATAGCAAGGGGGAGGGCTGGTTGATTTTGATGGTTTGAGCTGGTGGGCTGCTGCTGGGTGTCTGCTTGGGCCTCTCTGGGGTCTATAGGTAGAGTCTAGGTCTGGGGGGGGGGAGGCAGCCCTCCGCCCTTCTCTAAAAGGCCAGCGGTGGTGATGCCCCTGGGTGGGGGGCACAGAAGCTCTGCAGGGCAGGGGGCCGGTTGGACGTTCCCAGCCCGGCCTATGAAGTGCGTTTCTGCTGAGACGGGAGCCCTGCGTGGGGGGGGGGGACTGGGGAAGGCCTGTTCCTCCCGGGAAGGGGGGCCTCCATCCCCAAGGGAGGGTCCTGGCACCCCCCCCCCTTGAAGGTCACTCCAGCCCGGGACTCAGTGGGCGTCTTGAGTGCTCAGGACAGGGCAGCGTCAATTGGAGTGGGGGGGCACCCTCTGCACTGGGCCCAGGGACACATTCTGGCGACTGGAGCTGACCTGGCCGGACGTGGGGAAAGGCCTCCTGGAGGCCCTCAGGCCCCGGCCTTCCCCACAGGCTCTTACAGGTGGTCCTGCTTCGTTTAGTGACCGCTCAAAGTCACAACAGCACTGAAGAAAGTGACTTAGGGTTGTTTTTCACACTTAACAACTGTTGCAGCATTCCCTGCGGTCACGGGATCAACCTTCGGTCACGTGGGAACTGGCTCCCACTTGTGACGGTCGCAGGGTCCCTGGAGCACACGATCCCCTTTGGCGACCTTCTGACGGGGTCTTTCTCCCTCTACCCCTCCTCCAGGTCAGTGCGAATTGCCCCCCTCTGAGCCATGCGGGGTCCGGGCGCCCGTCCGGCGAGTGCAGCCCCTTCACCGAGATAGCCATGAACAGCTGCCGGCACAACGGGGGGGCCATCCGACCGCTGGGCCGCCTGGGTGTCTCCCCCCGCCACCTGGGCGAGCTGGACACCGAGATGCAGCCCCTGCAGACCTTCCCCGACGCTGACTTGGAGGTGGTGGTGGCCAAGGCCGAGCCGGGCAAGGGGGGCTTGGAGCCCCAGCTGGACGGCAGGGCGGAGGGGCCCGGGGGGCGCAACCCCCGCCAGAGGAGGAACCAGAACGTCGGACACCGGCTGGGCCACCGGCGGGCCCTCTTCGAGAAGCGCAAGCGGCTGAGCGACTACGCGCTCATCTTCGGCATGTTCGGCATCGTTGTCATGGTGACGGAGACGGAGCTGTCCTGGGCCATCTACTCCAAGGTGAGGCCTGCGCTTCGGCCGGGGCTGCCCCGGGGCCCCAACCCTCGGGGAGGACGGACTCTGGGCCCCCCACCTCGCAATACTATTACTACTACTACTACTACTACTATTACTACTACTAATAATAATAATACTATAATTATTATTATTATTAAGGAGAAACTTCCTAAAAGTAAGGACAATTAACAAGTGGAACAGCTTGCCTCCAGAAGTTGTGGGTGCTCCATTACTGGAGATTTTAAAGAAGAGACTGGAAGTCACTTGTTTGAAATAGTATAGGTGTAGGTACAGGGGGCTGGACTAGAAGACCTCCAGGGTCCCTTCCAACTTCTATTCTGTTCTGTTCTTTCATATGAGCCAGCACTGTGCTGCAGCTGCCAAAAAGGCCAACACAGTGCTGGGCTGCCTTAACAGAGGGATAGGATCAAGATCACGTGAAGGGTTGATACCACTTTACAAGGCCTTGGTAAGGCCACACTTGGAATACTGCATCCAGTTTTGGTCACCACAATGTAAAAAAGATGCTGAGACTCTAGAAAGAGTGCAGAGAAGAGCAACAAAGATGATTAGGAGACTGGAGGCTAAAGCATATAAGGAAAGGCTACTGGAATTGGGTATGTCTAGTTTAACGAAGAGAAGGACGAGGGGGGACATGATAGCAGCATTCCAGTATCTCAGGGGCTGCCCCAAAGAAGAGGGAGTCAAGCTATTCTCCAAAGTGCCTGAAGGCAGCACAAGAAGCAACAAATGGACACTCATCAAGGAGCGAAGCAACCTAGAACTAAGGAGAAACTTCCTGACAGTGAGAACAATTAACCAGTGGAACAACCTGCCTCCAGAAGCTGTGGATGCTCCAACACTGGAAGTTTTTAAGAAGAGACTGGACAGCCATTTGTCCATAATGGTCTAGGGTTTCCTGCCTGAGCAGGAGGTTGGACTAGATGACCTCCAAGATGCCTTCCAACTTTACTATTATTATTAGTATTGTTCTATTCTATTCTATTCTATTCTATTCTATTCTATTCTATTCTATATAATAATAATAATGATAATGATAATGATGATGATGAAGAGGAGGATGATGATGATGATGATAATCTGGATAGCGGATGTGCCTGGAGACAGCAGAATAGAAGAGAAAGAGCTGGAGAAGATAACAAAATACAAAGACCTACAAATAGAAATAGAAAGACTGTGGCAAAAGCAAGCAAGGGTAGTACCAATAGTCATAGGCTCCTTAGGTGCAATCCCAAAACAACTGGAGCACCACTTGAACACCATTGGCATTGACAAATTCGCTATTAGTCAATTGCAAAAGACGGCCTTACTAGGAACTGCTTCCATCCTGCGACGATACCTGTAATACCATCAAACATCCACATCTGCCTATCCCAGGTCCTGGGTAAGGACTCGATAGGTAGACAAAATGCCAAATCCAGTCTGAACATCTGGCTGACTGTGCGATGATCGATAATAATAATAATAATAATAGAGTTGGGAGGGACCTTGGAGGTCATCTAGTCCAACCCCCTGCTCAGGCAGGAAACCCCCTACCATTTCAGACAGTCCAGTCTCTTCTTAAAGACTTCCAGTGTCGGAGCATCCACAGCTGCTGGAAGCCTTTCAGAGGTTTCAACGAGAAGGTTGCTGAGATACAGACTGACAGAGTTGGAAGGGATCTTGGAGGTCTTCTAGTCTACCCCCTTTGCCCAAGTGGGAGGCCCTATAGCAGGGGTGTGCAACTGTGGCAACTTTTAAGACGTGTGGACCAACTGCCAGAAGAGCAGACATCTTAGCAAAGCTGGCTGGGGAAGGAATTCTGGGAATTGAAGTCCACACGTCTCAAAGTTGCCAAGACTAGACGCCTCTGCCCTCTCCCGATCCAGGCAAAGGGCTGTCCGGTTTCTTCTGAAAAACGTCCACTGTTGGGGCACCCAGAACCCTCGGGCTGTAACCCACCAGGTTAGTCACCCCCGGAGTGCCAGGATGTTGCCTTGGCTCCAACCCCTTCCCATCACCTGCCCCCCCCAAAGTGTGACAGGGCCCCCCACAGGAACCCTTCCGCGGCAGGTGGGCTTCCTTCCTGCCTGACCCTCCCTCTCCCTCTCCCTCCCTCCCCCCTTCTCCCCTCTACCAGGATTCCTCCTACTCCTTCGCCCTGAAATGCCTCATCAGCCTCTCCACCGCCATCCTGCTGGGGCTGATCATCATGTACCACGCCCGGGAGATCCAGGTGAGGCGCCCGGAGGGAGGGAGGGAGGGTGGGAGGGGCTGCCCCTCTGCCCCACCCCAAGGGCCCTTGCCCCCCCCCCCCGATCTGGGAGGAGATGCAGCAGCCCAGCATCAGCCGGCCTTCACCGGCCTCCATGGGGTGAAGGCGCTCCTGGGGGGGGGGGTAGCAGAGGGCGGGGCACCTGGGCCTGCCCAGCTACGGGATGGGGAGGGGATTGGGGGAAGGGGAGGGTCCAGGAAGAGGCAGGCAGTCCAGCAGGGCTGCCCCTCACCCTCTTCTGAGCTCTTGGCCCAGATGGCAGGCACAGATGTTTCTGCTGTGGGCCGATGCCCAGGGGGGCAGCTGGGGCGGGTGAACCCCTAATACTGCAACCAGGAAGCACCCCAACCTGCTCTGAATTAAGCTTTTGGAGTCGGCAATCTCTAGTCACGCCGGCCAGATCCGAGCTTCTGTCTTGGCCCTCCTGGGGGGCAGCGGCTGGACTGCCGAGGGTCAAGATACTACCTGGGCTTTGCCTGTCCCCGGCCTCCCTTTTGCATCTGGCCACTTCGGCTCACTGCCCTTGCCCGCTGCACAGGCAGTCCTCGGCTTACGGCCAAAATTTCTACTCCTAAGCAAGACGTTTCTTAAGTGAGTTTCGCCCCATTTTACGGCTTTCTTTGCCACCCTTGTTAAGCGAATCGCTGCAACTGCTAAATTAGCAACAGGGTTGTTAAGTGAATCCGGCTTCCCCCGTTGACTTTGCTCGTTCAGAAGGTCGCAAAACGGGATCGCTGCGACCATCATAAAGGCGAGCCGGTTGCCAAGCTTCTGAATTCTGATCACGTGACCACGGTCGTAACTGTGAATAACAGTCATAAGTCCCTTTTCCCATTGCTGAGGTAGCTTCGAGCGGTCACTAAACGAGCTGTCATAAACCGAGGACTATTTGCGTAGCCTTTCCTTGTCCTGCCCGCCGAGCCAGAGCAGAGAAAGGGCCCCGGGCAGAAGCCGGGCCTGGAAGGGGTGGGGGCTACCAGGCCGGCTCTCCAGAGCTTGACCCCCAGAGCTGTGTGCCCCCCAACCATCCCCCCTCTGCCCCCCTCCAGCTGTTCATGGTGGACAACGGGGCGGACGACTGGCGCATCGCCATGACCTGTGAGCGCATCTCCTTCATCACGCTGGAGCTGCTGGTCTGCGCCGTCCACCCCATCCCCGGGCAGTACGTCTTCACCTGGACCACCCGGCTGGCCTTCACCTACACCACCTCGGAGGTCAGCACCGACGTGGACATCACGCTCTCCATCCCCATGTTCCTGCGCCTCTACCTGATTGGCCGCGTGATGCTGCTGCACAGCAAGCTCTTCACCGACGCCTCTTCGCGCAGCATCGGCGCCCTGAACAAGATCAACTTCAACACCCGCTTCATCATGAAGACCCTCATGACCATCTGCCCGGGCACCGTCCTCCTGGTCTTCAGCATCTCCTCCTGGATCATCGCCGCATGGACCGTGCGCGTCTGCGAGAGGTAGGAGGCCCCACCCCAGCCAGCGGGAGGCCAGGCGGAAGTCCCAGTGTGCCCAGCGATGGAGCGGGCGCACAGGCAGGGTGGGCAAACCTTAGGAGCCCCCGTCTTTGTAAGGGCTCCCTTGTCTGTCAAGGTCCCCTGAAGCGACAGTCCCGCTTTATAACGCCCTGGTAAGGCCAGACTTGGAATGCTGCATCCAGTTTTGGTCACCACGATTTTAAAAAAGTTTAAATCAGTGGTTCTCAACCTTTGGGTCGGGACCCCATTTGGGGTCGAACGAACGCAGTCCGCCATTTTTTCCCCCTTTTCCTTAGCTGTGCTACTCCCTTTTATTCTATTAGCTTTTGAAAGCCAATAGAATGGATTCTCTTGAATAGAGTCTAATTCTATTGGCTTTCCAAAGCCAATAGGAATTGTCCAGGCTGTCTCTGCCCTGCTGAGCCCGCCAAAAGTCCCATTCTGCAAACAGTGCTGCACCAGTTGAGTAGTCCTCGACTTACGACCGGTTGGGGGTCACGGCATTAAAAAGGTTGAGAACCACTGCTCTAGAAAGAGTACAGAGAAGAGCAACCAAGATGATTAGGGGATTGGAGGCTAAAACATATAAGGAACGGTTGCTGGAATTAGGGATGTCTAGTCTAATGAAGAGAAGGACGAGGGGGGACAGGATAGCAGGGTTCCAGTATTTCAGGGGCTGCCCCAAAGAAGAGGAAGTCAAGCTATTCTCCAAAGCGCCTGAAGGCAGGACAAGAAGCAACAGATGGAAACTCATCAAGGAGAGAAGCAACCTAGTACTAAGGAGAAACTTCCTGACAGTTAGAACAATTAACCAGTGGAACTACCTGCCTCCAGAAGCTCTGAACGCGCCAACACTGGAAGTCTTTAAGAAGAGACTAGACAGCCATGTGTCCGAAATAGTTTCCTGCCTGAGCAGGGGGCTGGACTAGATGACCTCCAAGGTCCCTTCCAACTCTGTTGCTCTGTTATGGGAAGATCTGGGCCTGCTGCCGGGTTGGATTCCAGTACCTATGATGCCCAGCCAGCATGCCCAGATCATAGGGGGAGTCGAAGACTCGCACCCAAGGGGTGAGCTGCACCAGGCAGGGCATCTCCGTCCTTCCGCAGATCTTGGGCTGTTTGTCGCTGTGTGTTTTTGTGTGTCTCTCTGTGTGTGTGTGCATATGGTGTGATGCCCCCCCCACCTCTCCCTCACTCAGGTACCACGACAAGCAGGACGTGACCAGCAACTTCCTGGGCGCCATGTGGCTGATCTCCATCACCTTCCTCTCCATCGGATATGGGGACATGGTTCCCCACACCTACTGCGGGAAAGGGGTCTGCTTGCTCACCGGGATTATGGTAAGGCTCCGGGGTCGGCGGCCTGGATGGCCTGGGTCCCTAAAAGATCATCTAGTCCAGGGGTAGGCAACCCAAAACACTCAAAGAGCCACTTGGGCCCGTTTCCCACTGAAAACAAAACACTGTGAGCCACAAAACACTTTGGACATCTAAAATGAAGATAACACTGCATATATCCTTTTTACCTTTTGTGTGTGTGTGTGTGTGTGTGTGTGTGTGTGTGTGTGTGTGTGTGTGTGTGTCTCTGTGTGTGTGTGTGTAAAATAAAGGTAAAAAAGGATATATGCAGTGTTATCTTCATTTTAGATGTCAAAAGGGTCTCTCTATGTCTCTCTTTCCTCTCTCTTTCTTTCCTTTCTCTCTTTCCTTTCTTTCTTTCTCTCTTTCCTCTCTTCTCTTTCTCTTTCCTCTTTTTCTAATTTTCTCTTTCTCTTTCCTCTCTCCTTCTTTCTTCTCCCTCTCTTTCCTCTCCCTCTTTCTCTTTCCTCTCTCTTTATTCTTTCTCTTTCCTCTTCCCTCTCTCTCTCTCTCCCCTCTCCCTTTCTCTTTCCTCCCTCTTTCCTCTCCCTCTCTTTCCTCTCCTTTCTTCTCCCTCTCTTTCCCCTCTCTCTTTCCTCTCTCTTTATTCTTTCTTTCCTCTCTCTCTTTCTTTCCTCTCCCTCTTTCTTCTCTCTCTCTCTTCCCTCTCCCTTTCTCTTTCCTCCCTCTTTCTCTTTCTTTCCTCTCCCTCTTTCCTCTTTCTCTCTCTTTCCTCTCTCCTTCTTCTCCCTCTCTTTTCTCTCCCTCTTTCTCTTTCCTCTCTTTCTCTTTATTCTTTCTCTTTCCTCTTCCCTCTCTCTCTCTCTCTTCCCTCTCCCCCTTTATCTTTCCTCCCTCTTTCTCTTTCTTCTCCCTCTCTTTTTCTCTCTTTCCTCTCTCCTTCTTTCCTCTCTCTCTTTCCTCTCCCTCTTTCTTTCTCTTTCCTTTCATTCTTTCTTTCCTTTCCCTCTTTTTCTTTCCTCTCTCTTTCTCTCTATTCTTTCTCTTTCCTCTTCCCTCTCGCTTCCCTCTCCCTTTCTCTTTCCTCCCTCTTTCTCTTTCTTCTCCCTCTCTTTCCTCTTTCTCTCTCTTTCCTCTCTCTTTCTTTCCTCTCCTTCTTTCCTCTCCTTCTTTCTCTTTCCTCTCATTCTTTCTTTCTTTTCCCTCTTTCTCTTTCTCTCTTTCCTCTCTCTTTCTCTTTCCTCTCACTTTCTCTCTTTCCTTTCCCTCTTTCCTCTCTCCTCCCTCTTTCCTCTCTCTCTCTTTCTCTTTATTCTTTCTCTTTCCTCTCTTTCTCTCTTTCCTCTCCCTCTTTCCTCTTTCTCTCTTTCTTTCCTCTCTCCTTCTTTCTTCTCCCTCTCTTTCCTCTCCCTCTTTCTCTCTTTCCTCTCTTTATTCTTTCTCTTTCCTCTCTCTCTCTTCCCTCTCCCTTTCTCTTTCCTCCCTCTTTCTCTTTCTTTCCTCTCCCTCTTTCCTGTTTCTCTCTCTCTTTCCTCTCTTCTTCTTTCTTCTCCCTCTCTTTTCTCTCCCTCTTTCTCTTTCCTCTTTATTCTTTCTCTTTGCTCTTCCCCCTCTCTCTCTCTTCCCTCTCCCTCTCCCTTTCTCTTTCCTCCCTCTTTCTTCTCCCTCTTTTTCCTCTTTCTCTCTCTTTCCTCTTCCTCTTTCTTTCTCTTTCCTCTCATTCTTTCCTTTCCCTCTTTCTCTTTCTCTCTTTCCTCTCTCTTTCTCTTTCCTCTCCCTTTCTCTTTCCTCTCTCTCTCCCTTTCTTTTTATTCTTTCTCTTTCCTCTCTCTCTTTCCTCTCTCTAATTGTGTCAAGTGTGCACTGAGAAATCTATTTGCAGATTGACAAAAAAGTAACAAGAACCTATTTATTGTATATAATGTTTTATTATAAATCATGAATTGTATACTATATTGCATCTGTACATCTGTGGTTTTGTCATGTGCAAATTTCAGCATGGGTTTCATTGAGGTTTTCAGTTGCTTTTCTGTTGTTTGGGGGAGTTTAAAAAAATTGTTTTGGGTTTGTTTGGGTTTTTTTTTTGGCAGGACACACCCAAAGACCCAAGTTTGTATTAAAAAAAAAACTAGGGAAAAAATAGACAAGCTAACACACCCTTTCGCTGAAGAAGGGGGGAGAGAGGGGGGTACTGGAATCCCTTTATGCCAGTGCTGAGCTCAGGGTGAGTGCGTGCGCGTGTAGGCATGCGTGCCCCCCCCCCCCCGCCCACCTTTGTCCTACTCTTTATTCCCTCCTTTTCCTGTTTTGGAAACTTCCGTGCAGCTTTGTGGATCCAGCAGAAAAGAAAAAAAAGGGGGGAAAACCCCACCCCATCCTGTGTTGTCCATTTATGCAAATATACCAGCCTTGGTAGTTGCTTGGAGGCGAACACACTCAAATCCTCTGGATTGGCACCATCTAAGCTGCTGCTGCTTGCTTGATTCCTCTCCCTGACCCAAAAAAAACATCTTTGTCCAGCCCCCGAATCCCCACCACCACTCTTTTTTTTCTTTTACTACTCCCTCTCCTGCACGCCAATTGGCCTTTTTGTGTATTTAGGAAGGAATTTTTAATAGACACTTTTTATATTAAAAGAAACCTATATATTGAGTGACGAGGCTGCCTCGTGTGCTTCTGTTAGCTGTTTGGTTGGACGCTGCTTGGGGGTTCTGGGGGGGCAAAGGGGGAGATGGCTTCTTGGCGAAGGCTTCGTGCGGGCACTGCTGGCGGGGTGGGAAAAGCGAGGCGGCTGCAAGGCTCGCTCTTGGCTGCGCCCCGCAACAGCTCCAGGGGAATCGAGCCCAGCTTCCTGGTGCTGGCATCCGGGAGGCCGATGCGGCTGAGTTCGTGTCGCGACAGAAAACTAGCCAAGCACCGCAGGTGTGAATGCAGCCACGGCGGCGGCAGCCTTTGCACGTGGGGCGGCCGAACGCGCGGCCGAGATTTGGGCTGCTTGCAAGGCAGCGCCCCTGAAAAGCAGAGCCTCTCTTCCCCTCCCCCGTCGACGCTCCTGCGCCAAAGCCTCTGACACACACACACACACAGACACACACACACACACACACACACACACACACACACACACACACACACACACACGGTCCCAACTCAGTTCGGCGGGATGGATGAGATTTCTCCTGGCCCTCGTTTCAAAGGCGTGATTAGACGCACAACAACGACGCCCACAATAATTGGGCCACGAGGGGCAACTTGCCCCAGGAAGCAGAAAGAATAGGGGCAAGCGGCGTTTTGGAGATCAGGCCGGGTCGAGCCCTCGTGGGGCGCTGGCAGGGAGCCCACAATTAGCGGGCCCGCCCGAGGCGGCTGAGACGTTTTTAAAAAATCTGATTTTTCCACCCAGACTTTGAAACGGGGCGCTCCACCTTCTGCAGCCCTCCAGCCTGGTTTTTTTCTCCCAAGAATTTCATTCCAAACCCCAAAAGAGGCCGGAAGGACCCCTAAGGGGGGGGCGTGGGGTGGAGGAGGGGGCACTGCACTTTTTTTTCACATTGAAGGTTTCTGCGGATTAGAAGGAAAGTCTAACCTCCCTGCAGGTAGAAATCTAACATAGCAGGATTTAAATTTCCTCCAACACATTTTTTTGCCAATTACCTTTCCCCCCCCCCTATACGGACAGTCCTTAACTTACAATCATTCATTTAGTGACCGTTTAAAGTTACAACACATTGAAAAAAGTGACATGGCCGTTTTTCACACTTATGACCATTGCGACATCCTCACGGTCACATGATCAAAATTCGGATGCTTGGCAGCTGACTCATACTTACGACGGTCGCAGAGTCGCAAGGTCACGCGATCTGCTTTTGCGACCTTCTGACAAGAGAAGTGTTACCAGCTGAATTCACTTAACAACCAGCAGAAAAGGTCATGAAATGGGGCAGAGCCCACTGAAGAAACATCTTGCTTTGCAGGCAAAACTTACGGCTGTGGTTGTAAGTCGAGGAGGGCGTTTAAAATCCCTCCCGCGCTCCGTTACAGCCTGAAATTTCAGCTCTGCTGGATTCTGTTCCGTTTTCCTGACCTGCTAGATTTTTCCTTGCAAGGGATTTTAAGCATTCTTGAGAAAGCAAAGCAAGAGGGCAAATGGCTCGACCTACGCAACTGCCACAAAACGGACGCAGCCCTTGAGGATATGACGAGGCGCCTTCTAAGCAAGAAAGGGGGGCTGGGGGTCCCCTGTTCTTGCCTCTCTCCAGGGGGAAAGGAGATTTTTCACTCTCCTTTGTTGTGTTTCAGGGTGCAGGGTGTACAGCGCTTGTGGTTGCCGTTGTGGCCCGGAAATTGGAACTCACCAAAGCCGAGAAACACGTCCACAACTTCATGATGGACACACAATTAACAAAGCGGGTAAGACCACGAGGAAGGGGAGGGGCGTCCTCTGTGCTGGCCCAGGCTGACCCTTTGGAAGCCTGGTCTTCCCTGGGAGAGATCCACTGGGATCCGTTCCCGTTCCCTCCTGACTTTGACCCTGGACGGTGGGATCATCCATAACTGTGGGCTGCCCCACTGCTGGGTCTTTCTTTGGGGGTCCTCAGAGAGAGCATGGAGCCCTCTGGAGACCCCCTTTGCACGTCTCTCGGCATAGAGAGAACCTTTTGCTCCTCCCTTCTTCTGGTTTTTTTTGGGGGGGGTCTCCACAAAGCCCCCCTTGGGATCCCTTGGGAAGGGAGCCCCCCCTAAGACTTTGGAGCCCCCTCCCTGGCGAAGGCATGCCTCGGTGGGCACCGAGGGAGCAGAAAGGATTCTCCAGGGGCCGTTTTGGTTCTCCTCCCTTGCCCATTCAAGGGGGGGGGGCTTTCCCTTCTCACTTTGTGTCCCCCCCACCCTCCCCAGGTGAAGAACTCGGCGGCCAACGTGCTCAGGGAAACGTGGCTGATCTACAAGCACACCAAGCTGGTGAAAAAGCTCGACCAGGCCAAGGTGCGGAAACACCAGCGTAAGTTCCTCCAAGCCATCCATCAGTAAGTCCACCTGTTTACCTGCTTCCTGCGCCCCCCACCCCACCTGCCCCTCCCTCCCTGCCACGCCTCCTCCCCATTCACCCTGGGAAGCCCTCCGGGAGGGGAGGCCCCCCCCAGTCACCACCCAAAACCTCCAGGCCTCTGATTGGCTGTGCCCAGAGGGAGGCAGGTGGGATTTGGCCATTCGATGCCCCCCTGCCCCGCCTGTTCAAGGCAGGTGTTGGGAACTTGGCCCCGCCCAGCATGGCCCAGAAATGGGGGTGGTTGTTCCCCCCAATTGGGAGTGGCTGCCTCTAGCGCTTCTCGAGGGGGGGCTGAGTCAGGGAGGGCAGTGCCAGTCGGGTGGTGGCAAAGGGTTGGGCAGGGCATCCCTCCATCGTGCAGGGCTGTGGGCGGCTGGTCAGCAAGGCTTCGGTGGGCAGAGAAGCCCCTTTGCTGGCCTTGGCAGGGCTTGACCCTCGCAAGGACCGCCGAGCTCTGCCCCGGAGCCCCAGGCCCTGCGCTGAATGGGGGCATCGGGGGCAGGGCCAAGCGGGCCCTCCTCCCTTGGCATTTCCTGCCCCCTGGGTGAACCTCCGCGGGGGCCTGGGGTGCGCGTGGGGGCTGTTTGCAACATGTTTCTGAATGGGGAAGTGGGGCCACGGAGGACTCCGCTAACCCTGTGGCTGTCCTCCAGAGGAGACAGCTGGAGTGGGCCCATTTTCTCCCTTTAAATGTGGGTTCGTGGGCAGCGTCCTGAGTGGGCAGGACGGCCACCTTCGGGCAGAGCCCAGCAACTCTTCCTTCCGTCGTGTGGCTGCACCACCCGGCAGTTTGGGCTGCGCGTTCAGAAGCTTTACAGGGTTCTGCAGCCTGTGGGGGGTGGGTGGGTCAGGGAAGGACCCCCAAAGGGTGCCGAAATGAGGGAAGATAAAAGCAGAAAGGCAGCTGGGAGAAAGGGCTTTGGGGAAGGGGTGGCTGTCCCTCCCCTGCCCTCCCCGGAGGCAAGGGAGGCGGAGTGCCTCGCAGGACTTGCCTCTGAACCCGGGGACTGGGGGGGTTGCCTGCAGGGGAGGGGGAAGCTGCTCCTCGCTCCTTCCCCCTCCCCACCTGGTTTGCCACTCGGTCCTCGTGAAGAGGAGGGCGACCCCACATTTTGCTTTCCAGGTTAAGAAGCGTGAAGATGGAGCAAAGGAAGCTGAGCGATCAAGCCAACATGCTGGTGGATCTATCCAAGGTCTGTGGGGAAACCGGAAAGGCGGGAGGGGATTCTGGTGGTGGGGAGGGCTCCCCCCTGCTGCCTGTCTAAGTCACTGGGTCACCCAGAGGGACTTTCCCAGGGGGGGCGGTGCTGGGTCCGGAAAACCTCTGGGCCGGGAGAAGAATTCGAATCCTCCCACCTTTGCCCAGAGCAGCTTTATGGAATCCAGTCTGGGTCAGTCCCTGGGACCCCCCATGTTTGCCTTCACTCACTTTACTAAATATTTATCTTGGGGGGCATTTCTAAAGCACAAAAGTTTAGCCCGTTCCCTTAATCCAGTGTTTCCCAAACTTGACAGTTTTAAGGCATGAGGACTTCAACTCCCAGAATTCCACAGCCAGCAACGCTGGCTGTGGAATTCTGGGAGTTGAAGTCCACATGCCTTAAAATTGTCAAGTTTGGGAAACACTGCCTTAATCGGTAACAGCCAAGTTTGAAAAGCTTCCCTGTTTGTGTTGCGCGTGCAACGACATTTTTTTAAGAAAAACCAGGTGGAATTTTGATCCACCGTTGTCTTTGCCATCTTGACATTTCTTGACCATTTCAATGCCCCCCTGGCCCCCACATTTCTTCTCTGTTCTCACTGCCCTCAACTTCCATCGTGGTTCCCAGGCGTGGACCCCACTCTCACCTCCCTACCGCCATCTGTGTTAGCCGCGGATACCTTAATTTTCAGATCCGGGTTCCTTGTGGCAGCACCCAATCTGTCCAACATTCAGTGCGAGTTGCCCAGCTTTCTTGGTTTAAGCACGTCCTGCCCTGCTTTTTTAACAGAATTATAGGGTTGGAAGCGACCTTGGAGGTCTTCTAGATTCTAGCCCAACCCCCTGCTCAAGCCGGAGACCCCAGACCATTTTAAACAAATGGTTGTCCAATCTTTTCTTAAAAACCTATTAGCAGCGTTGTGTGGCTTCCTATTTGTTTTCAAATTGGATCGTGTTGAGGAACTTGACAGATTGAACAATTCAGCTCTTCAGTCTGTGGGAAATCTATAGGTGAAGGTGGGGCAGGGACATCTCAGCCATCAAAGCTTTTCAGGTCAGTCCACGGGGTTGGGCGGACCCTGAGGGGGGGGGAAGAGGTGGCTGGCAGGAGGGGGGTGCTGTGGTGGTCACAGGACTGTGCACTGCCTAGCAAGCAAGCTGCAGCCGCTGCCCCTCTTCCACCCGTTCCCCTCCACCCCTGAGACTCTGTATTTATTTTATTTATTTATTTATGAGACTTATATACCGCTTTAAGTGCAGGCACTCTCTAAGCGGTGTACACCAGTAAGCAATGTATATATATATTTACATTGCCCCCAACAATCTGGGTCCTCATTTTACCTACCCCGGAAGGATGGAAGGCTGAGTCAACCTTGAGCCGGTGAGATTTGAACCTGCTGAACACAGTCAGCTAAAGTGGCCTGCAGTACTGCACTCTAACTGCTGCGCCACCTCGGCTCATAAGGGCAGCCCCACAAAGAAAGCAACGTAGCAGTCTAGCCACAGTCTATCCATATGCGGGTAACCTCGTTTCTCTTCCTCAGCAGACCCAGAACATCATGTACGACGTGGTGTCCGAACTGCAGGAGCGCAACGAAGACCTGGAGAAGCGGATCAGTGCGCTGGAGGGCAAAATTGACACGCTGGGATTCACCCTGCACGCGCTGCCCGGCCTCGTCAGCCAAGCCATCTGGCAGCAGCAGCACCAGCACCGGGCCCTGCCCCGGGGCCACAGCACCTCCCACGGCTCCGAGCGCTCTCTGTGGACCCCCACGCGGCGGCGGGAGTCTCCCTCCACTGCCCCCCACACATCCTCCAACAGCGGGTGACGAGCGCCGGAGCCCCAGAGCGCCTCTGCTCCCCTATGGCCATCGTGTGGCCGGATTGCCTCTGAGCTTTTTTTCTGGAAAGCCCCCGAAGCACGGCCACCTCCCCCCCCCCAGTGCCAGATGGAGAGGGAGGTCTGGCTTGTCTTTGGCTCGGCCTGGAGAAGAAGCCATCGTGCCAGGCCAGTTCCAGTGCAACATTTGGCAAAGCTTTGGGGCAGGGCGGGGGGCAGTCTTGGTAGAAATAATGCATGTTCAAAGGAAGGGAAGGAAGGAAGGAAGGAAGGAAGGAAGGAAGGAAGGAAGGAAGGAAGGAAGGAAGGAAGGAAGGAAGGAAGGAGATGGGAAAATGGTGGGCGGCCTCAGATTTTCAGTTGAAGAAATAAGGAAAAATCTGAGCACTCTCAGGATGTAGGGGGCTGCCCCCTTCCCCGTGGGCACTGCAGGGAATGGGTTACAGCCTGTGGGGGAATGACATCACTGTGTATCACGTGACTTGATTTGAACCAGACCCTTCGGCTTCCAGGGAGCGCAGGTGGGCAGGGTGGGCACTTTGCTTTTTATAATAAAATGGAAGGAATATCTTTTGGGGCAGTCTCGAAGTGCATCGCGTCACTTGCCACTGTGGGTATTCCAGGCTGTTGCCCTAGATCAGGGGTAGGCAGCCTGGGCTCTTTTATGACGCGTGGACTTCAACTCCCAGAATTGCTAAGCCAGCCTGGCTCAGCTTGGAAACTTCTCCCTGTCCCCTCAGCACGGCTGGCTCAGGAATTCTGGGAGTTGAAGTCCACGAGTCATCAAAGAGCCCAGGTTGCCTACCCCTGCCCTAGATGTACCCCACACGGATGTGTCTGTTAACAGCATGAAAAGGGGTGGCAGCCCTGGCCGAGTCGAGTGTTTCAAGGAAAAGTGAAGTGAAGAGAAACTGACGCTACCTCTGTGTGGTTGTTGTTGTTCATTCATTGTTGCCGATGTAGATCTCAACACTATTAGTCATGTTAAAACTGAATTGGGGGGATGGTGGTTTCCAGCTGCACAGAATGTCTTGGCACAGCTCGGCAGACCGGTGGAAATGACAGCGGGGGGGGGGGGGGAGAGGGGATGATTGTGTTTGGGTGTGCCACTTTCACAAATGCAGCTTTGTGCAAGCGTACTCACCTGTCACTTCCACAGCCCGGTTCCGAAAGGGTTGTGGTTCAGCACTGGGCCACAGACCCCTGTCCTGGCACACGTTGGGCAAGGGAAAAATGTGTAGGCACCACAGTTATTTTATTGCTAGCTCTAGACAGCTCACACGTTGTGCTTCCGCCGTGCGCTTTACTCTGTAGGTTTGACAGCCCTTGTGGATGAGGCCGTGCCGGCTAGGGTGCTTCCATGTCAGCTCTTCCCAGGGGCTTGTGTCTGTATCCAACAACTTCAGGGAGGCCTTTAAGTGTCTTTGTGGAGTTTCTTCTCCCCTCCATCTGAGTGTTTCCCTCCCCCCCCCAAAAAGCTGCTTGGATACGCACTTGTCTGGCACGTGGGTGGTATGACCCCCCCACCAGTCTGTGCTCTCACCAGCCACATGTGGGCAGATGGTAGGCCTGCTCTTGGGAGGACTTTGATCTCTGCTGCTTCATCTTGCCATCTGATGCCCAGCATTCTGCGAAGAGCAGCCATGTGGAAGTGGCTGAGCTGTCTTGCGTGCCTGACACACCATCCGCGTCCCACAAGCAGACAGAAAGAAAATGATTCCCACAGCTCTGCAGACCTTCAGTTTTGTTGCTGGATGGATTGCTCAAGCACAGCCCACCGAAAGCACAACTTGGCTCTTGTGCAATTCAGTTCAGTCTCGGCGGTCACTGCTTGGGACACGAATGGGTGACGCATTGAAGGCTTTGGTGAGGTCAACAAGGATTGTACAGAGTTCACAATACTCATGACTTTTCTTCTGAAGTTGGTGCTTGGCAAAATTTATGTCAACGGTCCCAGAATTTTTATGGAAGTCACACTGTGACTCTGGCAACAGGTACAGCTTCAGGTGTGTGACCAGAAAAAAAAAACTGCAAGAGTTTTTCCTGGGTTGAAGAGAGCGAGATTCCTCAGTGGCTGTTGCGGATGTGTTGTTTGTCCTTCTTCCCATAGAAGTTACAGCGGATGCGTCTTTGAGTTCCTGAGGAATGGATCTTTGCTTTTGAAAAAACTAGAATGACTCAGTAAGTTTTCCCATGAATATAGTGTTACCAATGTTGTAGATCTCAGCAGGTGTGGCGTCTGCCCCTGAGGCTTTGCCACTAGAGAGCTGGCTAGCAACTTTCACGGGTTCAGCTGCTACGAGTGGTCCTCCTTAGCACTGATGGTGTCAGCCTGGGCCACCTTGTCTATCGCCTCATTGTTAATAAATGACAGCTCAGGATGGCTTTAAAGGGTTCAGCGTATCTCTGCAGGTTCTCAGCCTTCTCTGCCAGGAGAGTTGTACCATCTGTACCAGACATGGGCATTTTTATGGCCTGCGGCCACATCCAGCCTGCAGGCAGTCCCATTCTGGTCTGCAGCATTAGAATCTGTGGATCGTTAGCGTGACGGGGTGTCGGCAGTGGGGGAGAGGTCTCAGCAGAGGGCAGGGCAGCGATGCTGCTGTGTGGGGGGAGATGTGTGGCATTGGTGGAAGTGGGGTGTTGCTGTGGGTGGGCTAGTGACAAAGAGGGCAGGGCGGTGCCAGCACGGAGGGGGTGGCCCTCCACAATGGTTCTGGTTTCTCAGGTGGCCCCTTGGGAAAATTAACTGCTCACCCCTGATCTATTCACAAGAGGGGGGGATTCCCAAGAGACTTGAGAGAATGTTAAAGCAGGGTCTCCAAACTTGGCAAGTGAACATTTTATTATTAGATAGATCAACCATAAAGGAAAACAAAGTTTAACACAACCCTTTCTTCCCCTCACAAGTCAGCCTTCTAAGACAGTGTTTCCCAAACTTGACAATTTTAAGGCATGAGGACTTCAACTCCCAGAATTCCACAGCCAGCATTGCTGGCTGTGGAATTCTGGGAGTTGAAGTCCACATGCCTTAAAATTGTCAAGTTTGGGAAACACTGTTCTAAGACAATGTGCTTCGCTGCTAGACAGCCATGTCAGAGTCGCTGGCTACATCTGCATTGCATTTGCATAGTGCCAGAGGTGGCAGGGAAAGCTGCTCACTGTGAGTTCAGGGGGATTGAGACAAACTCCGGTGGACCAAGTTAGTGGCCCACACACTTAACTGCGCATGAATCATATAACTGAAAATCTAACCCAGCAGTAGCTCATCCCTGTTAAGCGCTTCTGGGATGGCAATTTTATTTTAGGATGCATGGCTTAGTTCACCGCAATACTTGTTTTGCAGCTATCTTTTATGGTACTCTTTCAAAATTTGTATACTGTCCTCTTTGTAAGGAAGTTATTAGTCTACGTGGACAGATTGCTTATCTAGAGTCTCTGGTCTGTGCCCTCCAGGCAGAAATTAGGTGTCTAGTGCAGCCCTTCCATTCTGTTGAGCTACCCGGCTATCAGCCCCCTTGACCACAAAGACCCTGCAGGAGTAGGGCAGTGATGACAACCGTGGGATCTGGCAGGAGGACCACCAGGCAGCTCATATATCACAGGTGTATTCTTACGGTTCAGGAACACCCAGTCTCGGTTCCAGGCATAGAGAGGTTGTAGCATTTGAGTGAGCCGCTGATGGTGAGTAAACACAGGTCCGTAATGTCCCTGCGGCTCAAGCCCAAAGCGTCAAGTCCACCACCCAGTGAGTCGTAGACCAATCCCTGGTTGGAGATTATGACGGGCAGATGGTGTACCGGAACAGAAGCGGAAGCTTTAGCCCAATGACAAAGGTTGGCGATACTGAGAGGACATCCATATTTTGCAATTTTGAAGTCCCGGGCCTTTTTCACCCTTGACCACAGAGATGTCAAGGACCCGTAGTGGGTTCATTCCATGCACAATCGGGTCCTATTTGATGAAAGATGAACCGGATGGGATAATGGGTTCCACCAGGAGTAGATGCTTTCTTGCACAGGAGCTGTTCGAGGCACTGACGTACACAGTTGTGTCGTGCACATCTTGCATTGTGGGTGAGTTTGCAGACACGCAGGACCTTTGACGGTTTCGGGGGGGGCACGACAGGCTCCTCTGTGGCACTTGTCGATGACTTGGCAGCAAGTGTCCTGTGCCCTCCTTGACTTGGTGTGGAATAAGAGGCCCCTCAGCTGGATGTCCCATAAATACAGGTGGGGAACGCCTGGGGGGGGGGGACAACAACCACACATGACTGGCTGTGTCAACATTTGGGATACTCTGTTCTCGGCCACTGGTAGATTTCAAGAGCAGATTCCTCCACTCAGCTTGTACTTTTGCCTTTCTGGTGACGACTGTAGAGTTCAGTTTGCATGGCTTGTTAAGCTTCCACCGCGTGGAGCGAAAGGCATCTTGTTGCAGGATGTCAAACACCGTGGTGGAGTTCAATGCAGTCTTCTCAGGCCGAGCCTTCTGCAGAAGTGGGATTGAGGTGGAGAAGCAGGGGACCCCTCCCCCCAAAGCCTCCATTTTTGACATTGGTATGGAAGTAGCCCAGGGGAGTGTCCTTCGGTAGTCGCAGCCAGGGTCCCACCGCGGAGTGAACTGGGCAGTCCAATTTCTTCAGGATGTGCTGCGCATGATCTGGTGTGACCTCGTACGTGAATTTGGGCACCGGATACGTCAGCAGCAGCTTAAGACCTTGGTGTGGCTTAAGCAGTGTTTTTAAGAGCTCTTGCAGCAAAGTGTTCAGTCTGGAGATGCCGGTGTGAAAGGCTTCGTTTTAAGTTGTTTCTGTCAGCACACCCCTTCTGCCTATGATGCTGCGAAAGGAAACGCGACGTCCTTCGATACGTCAGAAGGCATAATATTTACATGCAGTTATTTACAGATGCAGAATAAGAAAACTGCCTGAAATCTAATCTGATGGGGAAACAAGAGTCCGCAAATCACTGCAAAGAAGCAGCAGAAAAGTTTGTTGCTACTTGAGTTGTTATCTCCTGACCCACACCATATGTTGTTTATTCAACAGTCATTGGGGCAGTTGTCAAAAACAAATCTACCATTGCCCAAGATACACAAAAGAAAACCTTGATAAGCCTGAAATAGTTTGGAAGAAGGAGGCAAAATTGAAACTGAAAAGGCACCCTAAGAGAAATGGAAAAAGAAAAACAGCTAACACCCCTAGAGAAAAAGCATATGCAACCGGAAGACCCCTCGCACCCAGGTTCTACGGACACCCCAAATACACAAGGACAGGATCCCCTTATGCCCAATTGTGTCTCTACCTGGAACACCGATGTACAAATTAGCAAAAACCCTGCAGAAGGAACTCTTTAGACACCTGGTCAACAACTCAACTAAACTCCCCAGAACAATTTCTCCAATGCATCAAACACACGAAGATCAACAAGGAAGAAATCGTGGTCTCCTTCAATGTCACCGCCTTCTTCACCTGACATCAACCTGGCTGAACAAACCATATACCACCTATTCACCGAACACCATACCCACAAAGCGGACACCACCACATCCACAGAAACCATCATGAAACTCCTGGATCTGTGCCTCAACATAACACACTTCAAGTTCAATGAAATTGAATGGGAAAATGTACAAGCAAGCACAAGGCACCCCGAATGGGATCCCCCATATCAGGCCTCGTAGCAGGAGCAGTCATGCAACGCCTTGAATCCATTGCTCTACCCACCATCCAAGATTCTGGACACACAACGTGGATGCCACCTTCGTCATCATCAGACGCTCCCAAATTGAAGAAACACCCCACCTACTCAGTAACACCTTCCCTGGATCAAATTCACACGCGAAGGGGAAACTGACAATGTAATGCCTAAAGTGTTGGAGGCAACCGGGCATCCCTGAGGGAGGGGCAGCCTCCAGTTTGCCAGGTGAGGTTTAAGATTCCAGGCGGAGGTGCGTTGACTCCACACACCATATGCACACATGAACATCCGAGGGCCCAGCAGCGGTTCACTTCCCTTTGGGGTGTTCCTCCTCGCATTCAGCCACCGCCTGCTGTCCTCTCCTGGAACACGGAGGGGCTCCTCCTGACCCCAAGCCCCCTTCGCAGCTGTCGTGTGCCCATTTTCCCTTGGGAATCCTGCTTTGCATGCCTCGGCCGTGTCCTTTTGGCCAATTCATCTGGCCTCCGCCCTTTTCATAGCGCTTGATCCCAAACACGGCATTCCAGGCGAGGCTGGATAACTGCAGAAGGTGCTACAAACATCAAAACCTGGCTTTGTTGCAACCTCATCGCCCACCGATTCAGGTGTAGCTTTTGGCCTGCAACGGTCCCAGAAACCTGGCTGCTTTTACTGCTGCCGTGTCCAAATTATCCGATCCTTTCCTTTGCAGAAGTTGGCCTGTGTTCCTTTGCCTCCAAATGGAGAGGTGAGGGTGGCCTTCATGCAGTGTGTTGAACCAGCTTTTTGCAGATCAGGAGAGGTCTGTTAAATTATGTTTTTCACGGGCTAATATGTGGGGTGTGGAACCCACCTGCTCACTTGGCGGATGCTTTGAGCTGTTTCTCGGCCCCAGAAAACGGCTTGATGGCTGCCCACGTCTTTCTGCAGGCTGAGTGGCCGGTCCTGGCTCTTCCTTGCCCTGAGTGAATGTGGGGTGGAAGGAAGAAGACCCAGGAAGGGAAGGGTCTTCTGGATTTGAAAGCCCCTCCAGGCTTGCATGGGAGGCAAAGGGGCCAGGAGGGAGCAGAGCAAAGCAAAATGTTGCATTGAAACTGGCCCTGGGGGGCTCACTGCCAGAGGGATGGGCTGCAGTCTGCTGCTGGGGGCTGGCCCTGGGCATGACTCTCTTGGCAGAGGACTTTTCCTTTTTTTATAAATGACGCAGTAGCCCCTAAGCTCATTTTGGACTCCCTCCCTCTGTGCCCCCCCCCCGGCATCCAACCCAAATCCTGATCCAGTCCCTGTTCCTCACTTAGGAGGCTTCCTGGGGATCCTGCTTCCCCGCCTGCAGTTTTCTTACAGTCCCGCTTTACTCCATAGAGCAGAATAAGAGTTGGAAGGGACCTTGGAGGTCATCTAGTCCAACTCCCTGCATCAGCAGGAGAGTCTATATACCAGTGGTGGCGAACCTATGGCACAGGTGCCAGAGGCGGCACTCAGAGCCCTCCCTGTGGGCACGCACACTGTCGCCCCAGCCCTGCCACTCCCTGTGGCCCCCAGCAGCCCTCCTGGAGGAGAGTTGCCCCGGGCACGGCCTGTGCAGAACAACACAGCCAAGGACATGGGAGCTGGGCAGTGGGGATGAGACTCCGCCCTCGCGCCCCATCGCATACAGATGATGCTGTGGGGCATGGACAGAGGGCGTGGCTGCATGATGCTGCTGGGCCGCCTGGGCAATCTGCTGTTGCAGGCCGTGGAGGTGGTGGGTGGCCCTGTGGGCAGGAGAGGCAGGGGCAGGGCAGGGGCGAGGCAGTTTTGGGGCACTGGGTCTCTAAAAGCTTCGCCATCACTGCTATATACCATTTCAAGCAAGTGGCTGTCCAGTTTCCTCTTGAACGCCTCTGGTGCTGGGCCTCCCTCCTTCCCGTAACTGGCCAGGCTGGAAGAAGATGGAGCAGAGGGGGGGATTCTATGTATGTGTGGGTGTGTGTGTGTGTGTGAACTAAAGCCATCAATGTAAGCCCTAACAGGTTTTCTTACTTGGGCATTGTGTGTGACGGGAATGCATCAATGAAGGCTTGATCACCTAGGTCAGTGTTTCCCAAACTTGACAATTTTAAGGCATGTGGACTTCAACTCCCAGAATTCCACAGCCAGCGTTGCAGAGTTGAAGTCCACATGCCTTAAAATTGTCAAGTTTGGGAAACACTGACCTAGGTTTAGGGGTGAATGTATTGTGAGAATCAGCCGCCAGGCTTTCTGGAGATGAAAAGAATACAGCAAACAGTCTGGTCAAAGTTAAAACTTCTTTTTAAAGTGGGGGATGATTGTCTCCTGCCCCAGCTTAGCCAGAGGGTCTTCCTGCTTCTGAAATGGGATGGTCAGCCAGCCTCCCCCCCCCCCCAGTCCTCCAGGTCCCCTTTAATTCAATTCCAGTTCAGTTCAGTGGCATTTGGCTAACGGCTGTGAGTATATCTCCCCTCCCCTTATTTCTGAGAGGTCTTCCAGCAAGGGACAATCAGATATAAATTCTTGGGGAAAGGAAGCTCTGCAGAAACCAGATCAAGTTGGATGCCTTTCGAACCCAAGGCCAAAGTTACATCCATTGGATCCGAGATGCCAAATCCAGGCAACCCACAAAAGGCAGCCAGACACGCTGTTGCCTAGGAGAGGAATCGGGGAGCTCAGGGCTGAAGTTTCCCTGTTCTCAGCTTGGTTTTTTCCCCACTTTTCCCTGCAAACCTCCCTAGTGACTAGCCCACACCATCAGCAGGAACCCAGTAGGAAAAAAAACCTAAATTCAAAATGTAACCCTTTGCTGCCCTCTAGTGGTCGATCCGTTACAAGCCCGAATCACAATTGACTAGCATCTGTAAGGTCTCTCTCTGGTTCTTAGCCACTGGAAGGCTTGTGGACTTCAATTCCCAGAATCCCCTGGCATGGGGACTTCTGGGAATTGAAGTCCATACCTCTTCCGGTTGCTAGGACTGAGAAACACTGGTCTAGATTGTCATTTGCAGCTGTGGAGTCCTCAAAGGGATGGACTCTGGCGTTACCTGAGTGGGTGTATGGGGGGCTCAGACCCTCCTATCTGAGACTTTAATTTTAATCACATTAAGACAGGGGTCTTCAAACTTGGCCTTTTTATGACTTGTGGACTTCAACTCCCAGAATTCCTCAGCCAGCTGAAGTCCACAAGTGATAAAAGGGCCAAGTTTGAAGACCCCTGCATTAAGGCTTAGGGTTATTCCAACAGAAACAGCCTGATACAATTCCTTTCCTTCTTAAGAAAAAGTGCCCCAAGTCAGGTTGTGTGCAGAATTTTGGGAGAGATTCTGGCTGCCTTTTGTGCTCAGAGTATAGATTTGAGCAGCAAGGAACTATTTCCTCTGCAGAATCAGAATTTGCCATCCCAAAGTCACAGGTTTGGGATGCTGCTGTTTTTAAAATCTGCTTCCTCTCAGCTCCCACCGCGTGCCAGGCTGGAACCAGGGCTAGGAGGGTCCTCCAGGCCAGGTTGTCCCAACGGGGCTGGTGATCCCAGATGCAAATGTTACAGCCCTTGCAAGGCTCAGTTAAATACCTCATCAGATGCTGTGAAATCTGAGGCAGGGCTGGCCTTTCTGCAGCTTTTAGGCCGCAGTTCTAACTTGGTTCAAAGGCCTCCTCAGTTGCTGCTTCTCGGTGGAGCTGCCAGCTTTATCCTGGGCAGGGGTCCTACAATTTGGCGAAAAAGGGAGGGGGTTGCATTCCTCTTTGCTTAAAGGGGGGGGAGACCTTTCTAAAGCCCAAGTTTAGAATTCAGAAAATTCACTAGAATTCTATGAAAAATAATAATAAAAATTTTCGGCCCCTTCAAATAGCAGAAAACAAATAGTATTTACTTTATTTCACTTAGAACAGTGGTGGCGAACCTATGGCACGCATGCCAGAGGCGGCACTCCGAGCCCTCTCTGTGGGCACACGCGCCATGCCCCGGAGATGGCAACCATCTCTCTTCAACCAGCCGCCCGCTAACTCGCTGAGGTCCCACGTGGCCGGGTGCATCCCGAAACGGCTGGTTTCTCTCCCCCCCCCTGTCCTGTCCCTGCTGACTTCGCATGCTCTTCTTTTCCCTGGCACGATCCACTGCATCATGTCCTCAGCTATCGGCCAGCGTTCCAGCTCAGAGGCGGCTTCTTTGAACTGCTGACAGCGGGCTGTGGAGCCCCAGAGTGCACCAATCTAGGGGCTGGCAGGCTGTGGCTGCTCACCGACACCATTGGCCCCCATGCGCTCGCTGGCATCTGTGTGCAGAGGCCAATGGTGTCAGGGAGCAGGTGCCCTGGCCCTTGCCTTGCCCCATGGCAATGGCACCCCCGCTCTGCCTCGCCTCACCCCGCAGGACAAGACTCCCGCCCCACCTGCCAGAGACCCCCTGGATCTCCCCCAACCCTGCCCACCCCCACAGGCGTCCTTCCCCATGAGCAACATTGAGGTGATGACCACGCCCACCCTGGCCACACCCACCCAATCTGCCATGACCACCACAGCCACGCCCACCTGGCACCCAGCGATAAATAAGTGGGCTTTGGGTCGCAGTTTGGGCACTCGGTCTCTAAAACAGTGTTTCTCAACCTTGACAATTTTAAGGCATGTGGACTTCAACTCCCAGAATTCCACAGCCAGCAATGCTGGCTGAGGAATTCTGGGAGTTGAAGTCCACATGCCTTAAAATTGTCAAGGTTGAGAAACACTGCTCTAAAAGGTTCGCCACCACTGACTTAGAATGTTTATTTTATGCTTTTCCCTTCCAATTTCCACAGGGCAGGGGGGGGGATGGACGGGAGCAACTGTGTTAGCAGGAAATGGGCACTTTTTGTTTTGCAAGGGGTCTTAATGGGGGGAGGGGCCGAGGAAGGGGCTGCTGTGGGAGGCTTTGGCTGAGACCTTTGGGGAGGGCTGGGCCTGCGATTGGAGGTGCCGGTGGGGGTGGGTGGGGGTCCGGCCTGGGGGTGTGTTTTTGGGGCCTGAGAAGCGCAGCACAAGCCAGCTAGGCAGAGAGCAATAGGGAATTGGCTTGCCCAGGTGTTCAGAATAACAATGTCCTTTGTGTGTGTGTTGTGTTCTTGTTTAAGCCGAATATGTTACAGGAACCAAGTGTCTGGACCAGGGGTAGGCAACCTCGGCTCTTTGATGACTGGTGGACTTCAACTCCCAGAATTCCTGAGCCAGCCATGCTGAGGGGAAAGGGAGAGGTTTCCAAGCTGAGCCATGCTGGCTCAGGAATTCTGGGAGTTGAAGTCCAGGAGTCATGAGGGGGCCATAGTTCCCCCATGCTGGCTGAGGGATTCTGGGAGTTGAAGAGCCAAGGTTGCCTACCCCTGGTCTGGGCTAAGGCAGGGCGAGGGGACGTGTCCTTGGTCTTGCTGGATTGGCGGGTCCTCTGCAGGGTCTCCCTACTCTGGGCCGGAGCCTGGCCTGCACCCGACACCCCAAAGCCAACACTGGATGCTCCTTTCATTGCTGACTGGTTTTAGAAAGCCTGCATGTTCACAATCCCTCTGGGGGACCTAAAACCTAATTGGACTATCCCAGCACACAATCTCCCTCTCACACACACACTCACATCCCCAACTCCTCTCGGGAAACACAATTTTAACCCTTTTAGCTTGTTTTGCATAGAAAACTCCTCCCCCTGCCCCCATTTGGGGATCTGCCCTGTTTAGGGGGTTCTCCTGTCCTTGTCAGTTGCCTACAGCAGAGGCTGGGCTGATGGTGAAGGTTTTGTATGTGTGTGTGTGTGTGTGTGTGTGTGTGTGTGTGTGTGTCACTCAGCAGTCCACAGGATGGAGGACAACCATCAAATCCTTTACAGCAGCTTCCGTCCAACAGCTGGATTTGAATTGGGATTGGGAGGGTCAGTTACTGGAACAAAGGGTGAACATCAGGTATTTGGGGGGGGGGTCATACACAGGAGAGGAAACACCTGCACAGATTTGCTCCTAAAATTTCTGGGAAGAGGAATGTATGTGGGGGGGGGGGGGGCAGCTGATTAGATTCACAGATTCCTTCTGGCTCCTTCCTATATCACAATTTCCCAAAAGGGAATGAACTGGTTTCTTTCTTAGGGCTCCAGTTTGAGCCATTAAGGCCGCCGGCCATATTAACCTCCCCCCCCCCCTTGGGAAGTATGCAACTCGCTCGGAGACCCTCCCCTTTTTGTCTTGGCTGATACCATTCCTGACACCCATCACCACCAGGGCTTCGCTTCGCTCCTTTCGTCTCTGTTTTGCGTTCCGCATCGGTCCGTTTTATAAAACCACGCAGAAATATTTTTAGAGGCTTATTTCAAAAGTACTTTCTCATGGAATACACAATTTTTATATGAGTTTGATCCTGATGAATACTTTTCTATGCATTTTTGATACTTTTGGAGTCCAGAATGGGCATCGCGTAAATGGGAAGCGTGTAACCCGAAAGGCAGCCGGGTTCCGCCTGCACCCCAGTCTGGAAAATGTGGATTGGGGTGAAATCGGTTTGAAATCCTGGCCAAGCCGGCTCCTTGGGCATCCTGGAAAACTGCAAGTTTAAGGATGGCAAGGAAAGAATTTATCTTTGCTTCAATGGCGCTTCTGGGGTATCTGCGCCTTTCCCCCCCCCTCTTATACGCTGAGATCCCTAATTACACCAGGGGTGCTCAACCGTGGTGACTTTAAGACTTGTGGACTTCAACTCCCAGAATTCCTCAGCCAGCTTTGCTGGCTGAGGAATTCTGGGAATTGAAGTCCACAAGTCTTAAAGTCACCAAGGTTGAGCACCCCTAAATTACACAACACCCAAAGGATCTCAGCGAAATCAAAGATAACCCTCACACCAAGCTAAAGTTGCAAATTTGTTTTTTTTAGCCTTGTGTGAAATAGAAACGCACTAAGCTAACACAACCGCACGCTTTGCAGCATTCTGTAATCGGCGCAAATGTAATCATGCTTTTCTGCGGTGTTTTATATTTTCTGCCTGATTATAATAAGAAATTATCATGATATAAAAATGATTTGAGGGTTGATAGATATTCAGGCAGCCCTCAATTTACAACCACTGTTTAGCAATCCCTCAAAGTTACGATGGTGCTGAAAACAAGTGACTTACGATTGGTTCTCGCACTTAACGACCGTCACAGCATCCCCATGATCAAAATCTGGGCACTTGGCAATTGGCCTGTACTGGTGGCATCCTAAAGCCATTTACGACTTCCGAATGGGAGAAGCCACATTCTCTTAATGACCCTGTAATTGGCTTAATAACCACAGTGGTTTATTTAACAGCCATGTCAAAAAAAAAAAGGTCGTAAAATCAAAATTGCCTTGCTTAGTTACAGACATTCTAGTCCCAATGATGTTCGTAAGTGGAGGACTGCCAGGAATGCTTATGAACCGACCCTATGAATAATTTCTTGTGTATTGATTTCCTGTGGCATCCTTATCTTAAAAGGCAATCCAGACCATTTACAGGAAGAGAGAGACCCACACAGGAGTTACGGTTTAAGGAGTCCCCCGGCGAAGCCTCCAAAACATTCGCGAGCCCACCTTAAAGCAAACCGCAGGCTCTGCGGGCAATAAGCGAGACAGCCTTTTAGGATTTAGTTGTAAAGAGCTGGAGAGGAAGCACTAAAATAGACTTGCCATTTTATTTTGCACATCGATCTATGATTTGGGAGCCGGTTTCGGTTTTTAATTTTTTATGCAAGCCCTTTGAAGGCTCCAGAACGGGATATCATTTCTAAATAAACACTTTAAAGGTCTGTGTGTTGTGGTTTTTTTTCTTACTCGGAGCTCAGAATTTTATTACTTTTAACTGTAGACATCAAGAAGATTTTTAAGAAGAGACTGGACAATCTCCTGTCTGAGATGGTATAGGTCAGGGGTAGGCAACCTCGGCTCTTTTATGACTCATGGACTTCAACTCCCAGAATTCCCGAGTCAGCTATGACTCGGGAATTCTGGGAGTTGAAGTCCATGAGTCATAAAAGAGCCGAGGTTGCCTACCCCTGGTATAGGTTCTCCTGATTGGGCAGGGGGCTGGACTAGAAGACCTCCAAGGTCCCTTCCAGCTCTATTCTATTCTATTCTATTCTATTCTATTCTATTCTATTCTATTCTATTCTATTCTATTCTATTCTAAAAGTTTTACTTACAATGGCAATTTACCCCAAACACATTAAGAATCATTTTTAAAATAGTATTAATGTTTTGCTGGTTTGTTTTTAAATCCATGGGTCCCTTGCAAAGTGGCTCTTGCAATCGAGACCCCCTGGGCACTGCCCCATGGGCCTCTGGGTCCCGCAGTGAAATGGGGAAATTCGGGGTCCTTTGGGGGCTCCTGTCCAGCTCCCCCTGCCCCGCTCCGGGCCTGGTGCTCTCCTCTCGGGCAGCCTTCTGGCTGGGCTGCAGTTAATCATTAACCTCCCAGGAGCCCGATAAGATGCTCACTTGGAGCCCAGCTCTCTCCCTGCACCAGAGCCAGCAGGGCCCCAGCGGACCGGAGCCGTCCCTGGCTGGGCGGAAGGGAGGAGGACGCAGCAGGCTTCCTGACCGGCCCTTTGAAGTGGGGCTGAAGTGGGCCTGGCCCGGCCCGGATCCCCCTCCCCACCCTCTTCCCCTCCAGAGAGGGAACCGCAGGCAAGTGGAAGGTAGGGGGGCCGTCCAGGGGGAGGGAAGGGTCCAGCCATGGGGTCCTCCAGCTGTGTGTCGGTGGGGGGGAATGAAAGATGAACACCTGGAGGTGGACTGAGAAGGAGCAGCCAGAGGTGGTCTTGCTGGGAGGGGGTCTCTCCTCCCCCTCCTCTTTGTCTTCTTGTTCTTCCTCCTTTGCTCTGTCTTCCTCTTCGTCTTGTTCCTCCCCTCTTCTCTGTCTTCCTCCGCCTCTTCGTCTTCCTCTTCCTCCATTTCTCCGTCTTCTTCCTCCTCCTCCTCCAGAGACCTTCCACTGGGCAGTGGGGCCTGGCAGAGGGATCAAAGGTCAGATGGCCTCAGAGCAGATGGGCAAAGCCAGAGGTGGGATCTTTCCCATGGGGGGGGTCCCGTGGAGGCACAGACCAACTACTGGAGCACACGCTGGGCAGGTTGGGGGTTCAGGAGAGGCGGATGCCCCCCCATGCCTCCCGTTTGTCAAAGCCCCCACTCTCGGGAGCCCTCGATATCCTTTATCAGCCCCCCCCCCCGAGCAAACAAAGGGACTCAGGGCAGCCGGGACAATCGGGGCCCTTGTTCGGAGACTGGCAGAGTCGGCCTTTGCTTGAGGTCAGCCGGGAGGTGCCGGGTGCGGAGCTGGGCAAGGGCCGGGGGCTCCCCGCCGTCTCAGCAATTGGCACAATGGGCACGGCCAGCTGCCTTTCCCTCTCTGGGCCTTTGGATGGGGCCCCGCCAGCTCTGCTCCCACTTTGCCTCCCCTCTTTGCCCGGAGGAGGGAAGAGGTGGGTGGGGGTCCCCCCTGGGGGAGTCAGATCCTCCCCTTTCCAACCGACGGGTGGCCCCGAGGCCCCGATCCTAACCCCAACAGCCCCGTCATTGAGCACAATCCCATTATTTGGTTCTAAGTCCACCTAGGAAGAGCCACGTTAAAAGTTGAGGCAGGAAGTTTGGGAGAAGCGGAGAAGAAAGTTTTTAGGTTTTTAGCCAAGACGGCTAATTTTTCTTTCTTTCTTTCTTTCTTTCTTTCTTTCTTTCTTTCTTTCTTTCTTTCTTTCTTTCTTTCTTTCTTTCTTTCTTTCTTTCTTTCTTTCTTTCTTTCTTTTTCTCTCTCCCTCCCTCCCTCCTTCCTTTCTTCCTTCCTTCCTTCCTTCTTTCTTTCTTTCTTTCTTTCTTTCTTTCTTTCTTTATTCCTTCCTTCCTTCTTTCTTTGTTCCTTCCTCCTTCTTTCTTTCTTTCTTTCTTTTCTTTCTTTCTTTCTTCCTTCCTTCCTCCTTCCTTCCTTCCTTCCTTCCTTCCTTCCTTCCTTTCTTTCTTCTTTCTTTCTTTCTTTCTTTCTTTCTTTTCTTTCTTTCTTTCTTTCTTTCTTTCTTTCTTTCTTTCTTTCTTTTTTCTTAATTTGATTGGGCTCATGGAAGGATCTCCCTACTAGGATAAGCTTTTCTGTTGTTTTTTCTTTTCCAAATCAGCATTTCAGCCCTGAGGACGAGACTCAGCCAAGCTGCGAGGGACGAGGTGGGGGGCAGAGAGAGAGAGAACCCCCTCCTCACAGGAGACTTCGTGGTGGTGCCTGGAGGGGGGGGGGCATCAATGGCCATTGAGAAGCCTCTTTCAGCCGGGGCAGAGAGTGAGCCTCTGGTGGATCTGGGGGCAGACCCACGCCTTCCCTCCAGCCCTCTCCATCCAGGGGCACTGAGGACCCCCAGTTCTGGACGCAGCTCTTGGTCCGGCTCTCCAGCTGCTTCCCCACCTGGTGCCTACCAATGGTCAGCCCGGCCAGCCTTCCCCGATGGACCTCAGGACCCGGGAGGGCCCTCTCTGAAGCCCATCCGACGCTTCTTTCCTCCGTCCTGGAAGAACGCTTTCAGGACGTGGTGGAGGTGGCCCCCGCAAGAGCCCTCTCCCTTAGCCCACCCCCCGGGATTCCCAACCCCCCCACCAGGTTTGGAGGGTCTTCAGAGAGCCACCCTGGATGGGGGGGGACGGTTCCACCAGTAGTGAGAGGAAGGATGAGGGTAAGGAACCCCTCTCAGATGCCACCACCTCTTCCACATCTGGAAAGACCACGACCGTCGGTAGCCACGGTGGGGCCTCCCCAGCTCCACCAGCATATAAGGAGAAGCTGGAGGCCTATGGAGACCACAAATACGCCCACCTGAAGTCCTGGCCTGGCCTCCTGCGGCTGCTGGGGGGGCTGGAGCTCCTTTTGGGTGGGACGGTCTTCGCCTGCACGGCGGCCTACATCCAGAAGGACTACCAGTGGTCCCAATTTTATGGCAACGGCTTCCCCGGAATGGACTACGGTTCCTCCGTCCCAATGACCCCGTTTGTGCTGGTGGTGGTCAGCCTGGTGTGGCTGCTGACGGTCATCCTGCTGGCCCTGGGGGTGACCACGCACTACAGGGTCATCCTCCTCCGCTCCCACTGGTGGCCCCTGGCCGAGTTTGCCCTCAACCTGTCCATGTTCCTGCTCTACCTGGCGGCCGCCATTGCCTACGTCAACGACCTCAACCGGGGTGGGCTCTGCTACTCCGCCTTTGCCTACGGCCCCCTCCTCATGGCTCTGTGCCGGGTGGAAGGGGGGCAGGTGGCTGCCATGACCTTCCTCTTCCTCACCCCCGTGCTGTACCTGACGGGCTCCCTCGTCTCCCTCAAGATGTGGCGGCGCGAAGCAGCCCGGAGGATGCTGCTCACGGTAAGACCCCTCTGGAAAAGAGGTGGGGTGGGGTCAGGGAAGGGGGGGCATTGCTGGATGGGGCATAGATGGGGGGGGGGAAATCTCCACCTTCCAGGAGATCCACAGGGGCTCCTGGTTGCCCTCCTGGGTGTCAGTGTCTCCAGGGAGGGAAATTGGTGGAAGAGACCTGGGTGGGTGGCAGCCCTCTCACACACACACACACATACACACACACACACACACACACACCCTTGTGGGAGAGACTGTGCAATGCGGATGGAGAGATGTAGGGAGACCCCTGCAGATCCCTCATATCCTGGACATCAGCTGTTTCAACTCCTCCCCTCAGGATGGCGCTGTACAGGGAATTGCACACCAAAACAACCAGACACAAAGATGGCTTTTACCACTGGTCGTCACTCTGCTGAATGGCTGGTTCTCTCAGTGCTGCTTAATGTCTATTAATTAATCCATGTAGTGTGGCTGTTGCATCATTATTATTTATCCTCCTTACTATCTTCTACTTCCCCTTTTATTGATCTTTTTCTCCTCCTCCTGCTCCTCCTTCCTTCTTCCTTCTCTTTCCTTCTCCTTCCTTCTCCTCCTCCTCCTCCTCCTCCTCCTCACTGAAAGCTTCTGTCCTGGAGATAAATTTCTTGTCTGTCTAACCACACTAGGCCAAATAAAGTATCTGATTCAATTCAAACAATTCCCAGTGTATCCAGAGCAATCAGGGACCCCCCCCCCCCAGGTCGCCTGTTGCCTGGAACTGGGGACTTCCCCCCCCCCTTTCCCCGTGAACAAACAGGCACCCTCGGTTGCGAATCTGCCCTTGGGTGCAAAGGATTGGGGCTAAGGAGGCTGCAGGGGTCATGTCCTCCTGATGAGGGGGGCATATTGGGACCTGCCTCCCCCCTTCTCTTTGTCTCCCCCCCAGCCGAAGCTGGTTCTCCCGCAAGGCGATTCCCCTGAGCACCGGAGGATCCCTCTGGGCACGGGGCGTCCAGCCGGCCGGGTCTCCAGGCGCGTCATGTTCTCGGAGGAAGGAGGCCCCGAAGTGCTGAATGGGGCCATCCCGGTGGGCCATAACCCCGACCCACTTATCGTCCCCGATTATATTGTGTAAGTACCAGGGAGAGAGAGAGGGAGAGAGAGTTTGGGGTTTGCCCTAACTTTTGTTCATTTCAGCCGCTGTTTTCACGGTTATAAGCCAAAGAGGAAAAATATTTTAAACTCTGGAGCGGTGTAAGTTAATTAAGGGGGAAAGCAAGGTTCTACATTTAGGCAATAAAAAAAAAAAGTACAGGTATAGTATTGGGGGTACCTTGCTCAATAGCAGTAACTGTGAGAGGGACCTCAAGAGTCCTCGTGGACAATCCCCTAAATAGGAGCCAGCCGTGTGCTGCAGCTGCCAAAAAGGCCAACACAGTGCTGGGCTGCATTAACAGAGGGATAGAATCAAGATCACGTGAAGGGTTAATACCACTTTACAAGGCCTTGGCAAGGCCACACTTGGAATACGGCATCCAGTTTTGGTCATCACGATGTAAAAAAGATGTTGAGACTCTAGAAAGAGTACAGAGAAGAGAAACAAAGATGATTAGGGGACTGGAGGCTAAAGCATATAAAGAACTGGGTATGTCTAGTTTAATGAAGAGAAGGACAAGGGGGGACATGATAGCAGCATTCCAGTATCTCAGGAGCTGCCCCAAAGAAGAGGGAGTCAAGCTATTCTCCAAAGCGCCTGAAGGCAGGACAAGAAGCAACAGATGGAAACTCATCCAGGAGAGAAGCAACCTGGAACTAAGGAGAAACTTCCTGACAATGAGGACAATTAACCAGTGGAACAACCTGCCTCCAGAAGTGGTGAATGCTCCAACACTGGAAGTTTTTAAGAAGGGACTGGACAGCCATTTGTCTGTAATGGTGTAGGGTTTCCTGCCTGAGCAGGGGGTTGGACTAGATGACCTCCAAGGTCCCTTCCAACTTTATTATTATTATTATTATTAACTGATTTGATGCAAGTATCAAAAACACTCTGGCCTAAGACGGGGACATCCAGCCTTGGCAACGTTCCCCATGCTGGCGGGGGGATTCTGGAAGTCCAGAAGTCTCAAAGTTGCCAAGGGTGGAGACCCCTGTAAATCACACTCAGAAGCCCCTGGCCGGTGGTGATTCAGGATGCTACATCCACCGGAGGGTATCAAAAGATTTTTTTAAACCCTCCCTGCCAGCTGGGGTCTGTCAGGGAAGCCCCCAGGGCTTTATGTCCTCTGGAATTGAGCAGGTGGGATGTTTCAAGGTGCCCTGGAAGGGAGGAGGCTGCATGGGCAGGGTGCCCACCTCTGGGATCTATGCCAGCCAGGCTGGACTCTGTGCCCAATTCCAGCCTTTCTTACAGCTCACTACCTCTGCCAGCAGCCAGCCCCCCTCCAGGGAATTGCAGGGTCAAGCTCTCTGGGGGGGGGGTCTCAGATGCCCCCTCCCAGCCCTGGAACTCTCTGAGATTCAGATGGGATTAACTGCACAAATGGAATCAGTCTCCCCAAAAGCAGGGTCTGCTTTCACGTTGACCCTTTCCTTTCTCTCCTCCGCACAGGAGGTACCCGGCCATTGGGAGTCTGGCCGAGCGCGAGAAGTACAAGGCCATCTTCAAAGACCAATACCTGGAGTACCAGGCACTCTTCCGTGAAATCCAGGCCACGAGGCAGAGATTTAAAGAGCTGGAAGCCCTGATGTCCAGATTGCCAGCCCAGCTGCAGAACAGAGAGGTCAGCTTTTGCACGTATCCCCAAGGGAGCTAGGACTCTCCTCTAAATAATTATAGGACGGTGGTTCTCAACCTTTTTAATGCCGAGACCCCCAACCAGTCGTAAGTCGAGGACTACTCAACCGGTCGTAAGTCGAGGACTACTCAACTGGTGCAGCACCGTTTGCAGAATGGGACTTTTGGCGGGCTCAGCAGGGCAGAGACAGCCTGGACAATTCCTATTGGCTTTGGAAAGCCAATAGAATTAGACTCTATTCAAGAGAGTCTCTTCTATTGGCTTTCAAAAGCCAATAGAATAAAAGGGAGTAGCACAGCTAAGGAAAAGGGGGAAAAAATGGTGGACTGCGTTGTTTGGCGACCCCCGTGAAATGGTCGTTTGACCCCAAATGGGGTCCCGACCCACAGGTTGAGAACCACTGTTATAGGACATTAGGACCAATTTCCTGGTGCTTTAGGATAGGGCAAATGAAGGCCTTCCTAAAATGCAAGTCTGTATATGCTGAGCTGCTCGAAATATGGGCCAGTTTTGGTCACCACGATGTAAAAAAAATATGCTGAGACTCTAGAAAGAGTGCAGAGAAGAGCAACAAAGAGGATTAGGGGACTGGAGGCCAAAACATATAAGGAACGGTTGCTGGAATTGGGGATGTCTAGTTTCATGAAGAGAAGGACGAGAGGGGACATGATAACAGCCTTCCAGTATCTCAGGGGCTGCCCCAAAGAAGAGGGAGTCAAGCTATTTTCCAAAGCACCTGAAGGCAGGACAAGAAGCAATGGATGGAAACTAATCAAGGAGAGAAGCAACCTAGAACTAAGGAGAAACTTCCTGACAGTTAGAACAATTAACCAGTGGAACCACCTGCCCCCAGAAGTTATGGGTGCTGCAACACTGGAGGTTTTTAAGAGGAGACTGGACAACCATTTGTCCAGAACAGTGTAGGGTCTCCTTCTTGAGCAGATGGTTGAAAACTTCCAAGGTCCCTCCCCACTCTGTTATTCAGGGAAGCAGGGGTCCCCAAGCTGGCTGAGGAATTCTGGGAGTCTTAAAGGTGCCAAGATTGCCAAGAAGAGCGACATAGGAGCCTTAGTCCAGTGGAGTAAAGAACACCAAACTTTATTCAAGTTATAAAAAAGGGAGAGGCTCAGTAAATCATAAATGCTAAAGTAGATCCCATGTTTTCCAAAGAGCTTTTCCAAATACAGACCAGGAGCAGCTTCTAACGGGCAGAATTTAGCATCCTCCATGCCTACGGCAGCCATTCACGCTTGAAAAGCAGCCAATCTCATTGCCTGGTCTGAATAGGTCAGTGAATTCTCCAGGCCAAAGGGGTCCAAAACTTTTTATTATTCAAAAAGTTTTATTAGAAATTACAAAATAAAATGAACCCATTTACCCTCCCCCCAACCCCCACCCCCCGACTTCCCGGAGCCAACTACAGGATATTTCAAACGTATTAAACATAATCTAATTAAATTAACAAATATATTAATCATAGGCTAAACAAGTTTAACAATTTATACAATCATCATACTTAAACCTTAACTCCCTTTGAACCTTAATAACATATCATAAACAAATCCATTTATAATCAATTATTATATAATAAAAGAAAAAATTAATTTAAATATTATTAAGAATACGTATTTAATCATAAAATAAGTGGAACTTTTCAGTTCCATATTTAATCTTAATATAATCTATCTATCTTCTCCATACTATAATATATCTTTCTTGAGTATGAGCCTTTAAATAAGCAGAAATTTTAGCCATTTCTTCTAAAGGTGTCCAAAACTTGAATCACAGCAACTGGACCAAACTTTGCAAAACGGAGACCTTTCGTTGCTCATCCAAGGCACTTCATCCTTCGGGGCAAAATCAATTCGGCAGAGAGTCAGAGAGGAATGTAACAATTCTTGCCCAGCTAACTTCAGGGGTTTTCCCCCCAAATGGTTTTTGTGGGTCAAAAAATGGGTCAATAGGCTTTGAACTTGAGGCACTCTCCCAGACGGGGTGTGTGGGGGGTCAGGAGCCCAAATAAAATTACCCCCCCCAAAAAAGGATTAAATTCAGAAAACAACAGCTGAGAGGAAGATGGATTCCTGGCCATGCCCTGAGGGAGGGGGGGTCCTCTGTGGGGCGGGGGCTGAGCACCTACAGGGAGTTGTGTAGTTGTGATTTGTGATGGCACTCAACACGTTCACTCCCCAGGAAATTCAGCTCTTCACAGGGAGGGGGGACGTTTGGTTGCTGGATAGTTGCAAAGCTGCCTTTCCCCCCCCCAAGTCTTCCCAGCCCCCTTTGCTCCCCACTGAGCCTGCGAGGCCCTGGGTGCTTCTGAGGAGCAGCTGTGGGCCAGGCTCAGAGGTCAGAGCTGGACCCACAGACACCCTCACCCCCCCCCCCGGTTCTTCCCCTGGGTGGTTCTGCTAAGGGGCTGCCCCACTCGGGCTTTGCGTCACCCCTGACCCAAAGGGCCTGGGGGAGCTCTCCTGGATGGGCCCTTGGCTTCCTTCCTGAACCTGCTATGGTGGGGAAGGGTCTCTGGGCTTCTCTAAAGGAGCCAAACCTCTTCTCCTCTACAGGAGCAAAGCCGCCTCTCGGCTGTTTGGCGGACGTACAGAGGCAAGAAGAAGGTAAGGGGGGGGGCTGTTTTCCCAGTTACTCAATGGCCGGGGCTTCATGGGGAGGGGATCTCCCATGGAGGGTGGGGGAGCTGCCTGCTCTACTGAGGGGGCCTCATCTCCTCCTGCAGGGGCAAAGGGCAGCCCTTCTTGGCCCCTGGCAGGTTTGGGCAATGCCCAATGCGGTTGCTCCTGAACTATTTGGGTCTGGGGGCTGCAGACCCTGAATATGTGAAAACACAAGGCTGTTTTTTGCATCTGGGACAAGGGTACCGCTCAACTTGCAATGGTTTGGAATAGAACAGAACAGAACAGAATAGAAGAGAATAGAATACAGATTAGTATATAGAATAGAATAGAATAGAATAGAATAGAATAGAATAGAATAGAATAGAATAGAATAGAATAGAATAGAATAGAATTACGGAATAGAATTACGGAATAGAATAGAATAGAATAGAATAGAACAAAATAGAAAAGAATAGAATGCAGAATAGAATAAAATAATGACAGAACAGAATAGAACAGAACAGAATAATGATAGAATAGAATAGAAAGCAGAATAGAATAGAACAGGACAGAACAGAATAGAATGTAGAATAGAATAGAGAATAAAGAATAGAGAATAGACTAGAGAATAGAATGTAGAATAGAACAGAACAGAATGCAGAATAGAATGCAGAATAAAATAGAATAGAAAAGAATACAATACAATACAATAGAATACAATAGAACAGAATAGAATAGAATAAAACAGAATGATAAAATAGAATAGAAAGCAGAATAGAATAGAACAGAACAGAATAGAATGTAGAATAGAGAATAGAGAATAGAATGTAAATAGAATGGAATAGAATAGAATAGAATAATGACAGAACAGAACAGAACAGAATAGAATAGAAAGCAGAATAGTAGAACAGAACAGAATAGAATGTAGAATAGAATAGAGAATAGAGAATAGAATAGAGAATAGAGAATAGAATAGAGAATAGAATGTAGAATAGAATAGAATAGAACAGAATGCAGAGTAGAATAGAATAGAATAGAATAAAACAGAATAATGATAGAATAGAATAGAATAGAATAGAATAGAATAGAATAGAATAGAATAGAATAGAATAGAATAGAATAGAATAGAATAGAATAGAATAGAAGCTGGAGGGGACTTTGGAGGTCTTCTAGTCCAGCCCCCTGCTGAAGCAGGAGAACCTATACCATCTCAGACAAGTGACTGTCCAGTCTCTTCTTTAGTGACCATTCAAAGTTACAACAGCACTGAAAAAATGACTTGTGACCGATTTTCACACTTATGACTGTTGCTGCATCCCCAGGGTCACATGATTTACATTCAGACCTTTGACAGCTGACTCGTATTTATGACGGCCGCATTGTCCCCAGGTCATGTGACCCCATTTTGCGACCTTCCACCAAGGAAAGTCAATGGAGGGGAAGCAAAATTCACTTTTAACAGCCGTGTTAGTAACTGAACAACTTCAGTGACCCACTTAACAACTGAGGCAGGAAAGGTCGTAAAATGGGGGCAAAACTCACTGCATGGCTGTCTCATTCAGCAACATAATTTTTTGGTTATAAGACAAGGACTACCTGTAATGGAAAAGAGTTAAAATTAGGGAGGCCGAATGCTTTTGGCACCAGTAGCAGCATCGGCCTCAAGACCAACCCTCCTTCCTCTGCCCCCGCTTGCCCCCCTGCCCCCCCCAGGACCCCTCCTTCCTGGAGAAGCAGGAGCGCTGTGACTACCTGAGGAAGAAGCTCTCCCATCTCAAGACTCAGATCCAGACCTTCGACTCCGATCGGAGCGAGCCCTCCACAATTCTTTGACCTGGGGGGCCGAAGCCCAGCCCTGGCCGTGGAGAATGGGATTCGGACGCCGGACGGCAGACCCAGCTGCCCTTCAGGGAAGCCCCTCAGGCTGGCAAAGAGGAAGAGGACGAAGACCGGCCGTCAGGGCGAAGGGGGACTGCGGGACTGACCGTTGGGAGCGCTGAAGGACCAGCTTCCACCCTCCTGGAGGACTCTTTCTATGGGAATCTCTCTATGGGGGGGGGGGGCGATGCCATCCTGACGGCGTGGGATCAATCCCTCCCGGGCAGCTTGGGGTGCCCCGTCCGTCCTGAGGCTCCTTCCCCAGGTCGGCCTCAGGGCAGTTCATGCCCCCCCTTCGCCCACCCCAATCCGGTTAGATCCCACAGGCTGGGCCTCCTTCAGGTCCCGTCGGCCAAGCAATGCCATTTGGCGGGGCCGCGGGGGAGGGCTTTCTCTGTGATGGCACCCACGTCTTGGAACCAGCTCCCCCCGGAGATTAGGACCGCTCCCATCCTGTTGGTTTTCCGCAAGCTGCTTAAGACTTGGCTTTTCCAGCAGGCCTGGGGTTTATAAAATTCGACCCCTGGATGAATGTTATTGTATTGTTTGTTTTGTTAAGTTATGTTGTGTTTTTATTGTTAGCCGCCGGGAGTCCTGCGGGAGTGGGGCGGTCTATAAATTTTAATAAATAACTAAATAAATAACTAAATAAATAAATAAAAGGGGGCAGGGCAGATGGGGGCCCTTCCACAGGGTGCACAGAACCGGCAATCTTTCCACTTTGGGCAGCTCCTCGGAGCTCTTTTGGGGAAATACACAGTGGAGAGAAGAGATTCGGGTGACTTTCTGCACAATTCAGTCTTGCTTGAAGAAAAACCGCCCCTGGAAAGCCCCCCCCCCCAGCTCTGGTGGGGAAACCCAGGAGAAAGGATTGGCTGTCGTGGCAGGGCTAGAGAGGGAAGGAGGGACTCTAGGCAGTGGGGCGGTTTTGGGGGGGCTCTGGGCTTCTGCATGCACCTCTCGGGTCCCCAAAATTACAGACCTCTTTTTAAAATCAAATCCGCAAATCAGTTGAAACTAAGTTGCACTCTATGTAAGAGAACGCTACCTATCTACAGAAATCAAAGGTAAAACCCTTGCAGAATCTATATGGGTCAACATAAAAGTGGGGAAAAGTGACATTGCCATAGGCAGGGGTAGGCAACCTTGGCCCTTTTATGACTCGTGGACTTCAACTCCCAGAATTCCTGAGCCAGCTATGCTGGCTCAGGAATTCTGGGAGTTGAAGTCCACGAGTCATAAAAGGGCCAAGGTTGCCTACCCCTGCCATAGGGGTATACTACAGGCCACCCAACCAGTCAGAAAAAATAGATGGACTCTTTGCCAACCAGTTAACAAACAGTATGTAGGAAGCACACCACAGTAGTAAGGGGAGACTTCAACTAAGCATATAAGGAACGGTTGCTGGAATTGGGGATGTCTAGTTTAATGATGAGGGGGGACATGATAGCAGCGTTCCAATATCTCAAGGGCTGCCCCCAAAAAGAGGGAGTCAAGCTATTCTCCAAAGCACCTGAAGGCAGGACAAGAAGCAACAGATGGAAACTAATCAAGGAGAGAAGCAACTTGGAACTAAGGAGAAACTTCCTGACAGTCAGAACAATTAACCAGTGGAACCACCTGCCTCCAGAAGCGGTGAACGCTCCGCACTGGAGGTTTTTAAGAGGAGACTGGACAGCCATTTGTCTGAAATGGTGTAGAGCAGTGGTGGCGACCCTGTGGGCACAGGCGCTGTCGCCCCAGTCCTAGGCCTTCAGCTGGGTTTTATAAAACCTTTTCGCTTTAGGCTTCCGCCGCCGTGTGCAAAAAAAAAAAAAAAGGTTCAATCAATCAGTCAATTTCAACTTCTCGTGGGGAAAAAAAAGATCTTGCAAAGTTGGAATTGATTGATTGAACTTTTTAGTCCCACCTGGTCTGCCGTTACCACCATAGCCACGCCCACCCAAAGGGCCACACCCACCCAGCACTCGATGATGCATAAGTGGGTTTTGGGTTGCAGTTTGGACACTCGGTCTCTAAAAGGTTCGCCATCACTGGCATCGGGTCTCCTGCCTGAGCAGGGGGTTGGACTAGATGACCTCCAAGGTTCCTTCCAACTTTATCATCATCATCACTATTATTACTATTATTATGGATCATCGCACAGTCAGCCAGATGTTCAGACTGGATTTGGCATTTTGTCTACCTATCGAGTCCTTACCCAGGACCTGGGATAGGCAGATGTGGATGTTTGATGGTATTACAGATATCGTCGCAGGATGGAAGCAGTTCCTAATAAGGCCGCCTTTTGCAATTGACTAATAGCGAATTTGTCAATGCCAATGGTGTTCAAGTGGTGCTCCAGTTGTTTTGGGATTGCACCTAGGGAGCCTATGACTATTGGTACTACCCTTGCTTGCTTTTGCCACAGTCTTTCTATTTCTATTTGTAGGTCTTTGTATTTTGTTATCTTCTCCAGTTCTTTCTCTTCTATTCTGCTATCTCCAGGCACTGCCACGTCCACTATCCAGACTTTTTTGTCTTTCTTATCGACAATTGTTAAGTCTGGGGTGTTATGTTGCAGGTGCTTGTCTGTTTGAATTCTGAAGTCCCAGAGTAGTTTAATTTTATCATTTTCTATGACTTTCTCTATTTTATGATCCCAACAGTTTTTGCTTACAGGCAAATGATATTTTTTGCAGATCTTCCAATGCACCATCGTTGCTACTTTGTCATGCCGCTGCTTGTAGTCAGTCTGTGTAATCTTCTTGCAACAGCTTACCAAGTGGTCCACTGTTTCTTCAGCTTCTTTGCATAGGCGGCACTTACTGTCTGTTGCTGTCTTCTCAATTTTGACTTTGTATGCATTTGTCCTTAAGGCTTGGTCTTGTGCAGCCAGAATTAGTCCCTCGGTCTCTTTCTTCAATTTTCCTGCTCTTGGCCATTGCCAGGTTTTATTATTATCTGCTTTCCCAGCTATTTTTTTAATGTATTGGCCATGTAGTGCTTTGTCTTCCCATGCCTCTATTCTGTTGTTCATTTGGTCTTTCTTGTAGGCCAGTTTGGTCTCTCCAGTAGTTAGTAAGCCTTCCTGATATACTAATTTCAGTGCATCTTCATCATTGTTCTTCAGATATTCTTCCAAAGCCATTTTTTCTTCTTCAACCATCTGATGTACTTGTAGCATTCCACGCCCACCTATTTGCCTTGGTAGATAAAGTCTATCAATGTCACTGCGTGGATGAAGGGCATGATTCATTGTCATTATTTTTCTGGTCTGCCTATCCATTGCTTTTAGTTCTGCTTGAGTCCAGTCCACTATTCCAGCTGTGTACCTAATGACTGGGATTGCCCAGGTGTTGATTGCCTTTATGGTATTTCCTCCATTGAGTTTGGACTTTAAGATCTTCTTCACTCTCTTGATGTATTCACCTCTAATCTTTTTCTTGACTTCAGTTTGCTTGATGTTGTCAGCTTGAAGGATACCCAAGTATTTGTAGTACTCTTCCTCATCCAGACTCTTAATGCTATTTTCGTGGGGCATCTTGATTCCTTCAGTTTTCACTATTTTTCCTTGTTTGATAGTAAGTGTGGCACATTTGTCCAAGCCAAACTCCATTACAATATCTTGGCTATATATACGAACAGTGTTGAGCAGCGATTCTATTTCAGATGATGTTTTTCCATACAGCTTCAGATCATCCATGTAAAGGAGGTGGGATAGTCTGGCAGATGTTTTTGATGTTTGATAGCCATGTCCTGAGTTATTCAGTATTGTTGACAGAGGAAACAGTGCAATAACAAATAGTAATGGTGATAATGAATCTCCTTGAAATATTCCTCTCTTGATATTAACCTCTCCCAGCTTCTCACCATTGATCTGCAACTGTGTCTTCCATTGTGCCATCGATCTTTGCACAAATTTTCTGATGTTTCTACTGACTCCTGTTATTTCTAGGCACTTTGTTATCCAATCATGTGGCAGAGAGTCAAATGCCTTTTTGTAGTCAATCCATGCCACATTCAGGTTGGTCTTCCTTCTCTTGCAGTTTTCCAAGATCATTTTGTCTATTAGGAGTTGATCTTTTGTTCCTCTGCTATTGGGGCGGTTTCCTTTCTGCTCAGGTGGAAAGAGATTGTTTTCAACTAGATGCTGTTGTACTGCATCAGCTACCACACCAGTTAGTAATTTGAAAGTTGTTGGTAAACAGGTAATTGGCCTGTAGTTGCCTGGTGTTGCCCCTTTTGCTGGATTTTTCATCATTAGGTAGGTAGTTGTTGTTGTTATTATTATTATTATTATTATTATTATTATTATTATTATTATTATTATTATTGTACCCTGAAATCAACGGGGAGACAAATTCTGCACCAAGTGGAAGATCAAACAGATTCTTAACCAACTTAGCTGACAATTTTGTCCCCCAAAAGGTAGAGGAGAGAACTATAAGTAAAGCTACACTGGACCTAATTCTTACTAATAGAGAAGAAGTGATAGAAGGAGTTGAAATTGCTGGAGCCTTGGGGAAAAGTGACCACGTCATGCTGAAATGTAATATTCCACTCTGTGGGAAGGCAGGAGACCCGGTTAGGTCAAAGGGGCTTCAACCAGGAGACTGAGCAGAGAGTCTTGCTTGCCAGGGGAAGGGTCTCCACTTTTTTCTCTCTCTCTCTCTCTTCCCCCTCCCCCCTTCTGGGAGCATTAAAGCCTGGATTTCTTCCTGGCAGAGCAGGAAGCAGAGCCGGGAAAGAGGATTTCAAGCCTTATCAACAAAGGTGGTGAAATTTAGGTGTGGTGTGTGTGTGTGTGTTTGTGTGTGGGGTGTCAGGCAGGCGTCACTTCAGATAAGTTGGTTGTGCGGTGTGTGTCCGGCTCTTCCGGCTCGGCACAAACTTTGCACCAGAGAATCTCTGAATCGTGGCCGTTTCCTTCCAGACGTTTCATGACCCAACCGGGGAACACGTTAACCTCCTCTGCCAGCCTCGTTAACCGGTTAGCCGCTCTGCGAGCCCCAGAGAGCGCCAAGGACGCCGCCCTCGCCCGGCTTGCCCCGCTTCCAGGCGCGGCCGCTGAGCCAGCGCAGCCCCGGGAAACGCCACGAAGATCGGAAACTCTCCGCGTTCAGCCCGGCCGATCCGGGCCGGCTTCCCGCGCCGCCTCTACCCAGCAGCCGCTCCCAGCCCGGGACTCCGGGACTACAGTTCCCATCGCGCCCAGGCGGCCACCCGGGCTTGTGGGGCGGAAGCCAAGGGCTGCCGGCGTCCCCCGCCGCTCCTGGGCCGCAGAGTCCCGAAGCCTCCGGGAGCGCTTCTGGGGGGGGGTTAGGGGGCCTGGGAGGCGGCCGTGGGGCGCTCGGGCGGGGCCGGCGGGAGAGGCGGGGGTCCCGCCGCCCTTCCCTCCCCCGCCAGCCGGGATGGGCCCCGCGGAGGGGCGGGGCGGGGCGCCGGGCAGGTGGAAGGGCGGGGCGGGGCGGGGCGGGGGCGTGTGTGGCCTCCGGGGAGGGGGAGGGCCGCGCAGCCGCCCCTGCAGGCTCAGTCCGCCGCCGGCGCCGAGGCCTCCGGAGGCCGCCAGTCCTGCGCCCGGTGCCCGGCCAGGCCGCGCGCGCAGCCAGGTGAGGCCGGGATCGCGGCAGGTGCGGGGCGGGCGGGGGGCGGCGGCGCGGGCGGCGCTGGGAGCCCCTTGAGCGGGGGGGGGGGCGGGAGCGGGGCGCTAGGAGGCCCGGTTCGCTCCCCCCGCTTGGCCGCCTCCCTCGGGCTGCCTGTGCCCGGCGGGGCCCTCGGGCGCCCAGGCGGCCCCGGGCGAGGCGGCGCTGCGGGGAGCCCGGGCACCGGGCAGGGCGGGCTGGGGGGGGCAGCGGCGCTCCTCGCCGATCGGCAGCTCCGGAGGGGCTCTGGATGGGCTGGCGGGGACCGGAGCGCCTGAGCCCCTCCGCTCCCCGCCTCTGCCCCGCTTGCTGGCGCCCGGTGGTGGGGGAGGCGCGGCGAAGGCCGGGAGCAGGAAATGAACGCGCACCCTGGCCTCCCGGGGCGGGCTGCCCTTCCCTCATCGCGGCCGGGAGTTGCTGATTCCGCTCCAGGGACCCTCCGTTTCTTCCCTTCTCTCTCTGTGTGTCTTTCTTCCTCCTTCATTCTTTCCTTTCCTCCCTTCTTCCTTCCTTTCTCCTTCCTTTCTTCCTATCTCCTTCTTGCCTCTCTCTTTCCTTCTGTTCTTCCACCCTTTTTCCTTCCTATCCTTTCTTTTCTTCTTTCCTCCGTTATTCCACCCTCCCTGTTCTTTTATTCCTTCTCTTTCTCTCCTTCCATCTTCTGTCTGCCCTCCCTCCCTCCTTTCTTTCTTTCTTTCTTTCTTTCTTTCTTTCTTTCTTTCTTTCTTTCTTTCTTTCTTTCTCCCTCCTTTGCTCCATCCCTTCCTTCCTTCTCTTTCTCTCTTTTCCTTCCTTCCTTCCTTCCTTCCTTCCTTCCTTCCTTCCTTCCTTCCTTCCTTCCTTCCTTCCTTCCTTCTCTTTCTCTCTTTTCCTTCTTTCCTTCCTTCCTTCCTTCCTTCCTTCCTTCCTTCCTTCCTTCCTTCTTTCCTTCCTTCCTTCCTTCCTTCCTTCCTTCTCTTTCTCTCTTTTCCTTTCTTCCCTTTCCCTCTTTTCCTCCCTCCCTCCCTCCCTCCTTCCTTCCCGGGCAAACTCCCCGCCGGGAGCGAGACCCGCTCAACCTGATTCCCAGCCTTTCCGTTAGACGGGAAACCAGCGCGCCGCCTCACTTCCTGGAGCGGGACGGCGGGAAGAGCAAAGGCCGGCGGGGTGCGAGGGGCGCCGGGCGAAGCGAAGTGAAGCAGAGCCCAGGGACTCCGCTTCCCATCCCTCCCAGGTGGCTGTGGATGACGGTCCTCAGCTCCCGGGCCGAGGGCCGCGCGCAGAGCGGCGGGTCGTCTCCTCCTTCGCGGCTGGAGCGGCGAAGGGGCGGCGGGGGCTCCGCGGCGGGGAGGGTCCGCCCGTCTTCCCTCTGCGGGCGGCGGGGCTGCCTTCCCGCCCCGAATTCTTTCGCCCTCTGCCCGCCGACCGGCCCAGCCCGGCTCCGCGCTGCTTTGTACCCCGGAGCCGCGGGGGCCCTCCGAAGACACACGTCCGCGCACGTCCGCACCGCTATGGGTGTGGGGGGGGGGAGACTCTCCGGAATTTGGCCGGGCATCAATCGAGCGAGCTTCACAGATCTGCCCGCCGGAGCCTCCGGGTTGGGGGGGGGGAGGCGGCTGTGTGATCGCAGCAGGTTGCAGTCGCCATTCTGCAGTCTGGAGGCTCAGCCAGAAGTGGGGGGACGAGGGGGGGGCCACAAGTGGGTAAAGTTTCTCTCTTTTCCACGGCGGTGGGGAGGGGAGGGCTGGCCTTGGCCTCTGAGATGGGGAGGGAGGGAAACTGGCTGCCTTGCAAGGCCATTTAAGCTCCCCCACGCCGGTTTTGGGATGCAGCTTCTTGGTGGCTCTGCAGCTTTTCTGGGCGGGCGGGGGGGGGGCTTTCCGGTTTTTATCGTGTGCCCCACCCAAAAGGCTGCACCAGTTAAGATCATAAACACAAATGCGGCTGTAAAATCAATCAAATAATAAATCTCTGCTCCCTGTAGTAGATGAAAACAACATTCAGTTTTATAGCTAAGATAGGGAGAACAAAATGTAGGCTGACTTTTCCTCATCCTGAAAGATCATTTTGGTAGGTGGCCCCCTCCCCCACCCCTGGGGCTGGCTTCTGCTCACCTGTCACCTCTGAATGGGCCCTTTATCCATCCCAGGCCTCACTGGGTTTCCTCCTCCTCCTCTTCCTCCTCCTCCAGCCCTGCCCGCAGCCCCTGCACTCTGGCCAGTCTGGGGCGCCCCACAGAGTTGGGATGGGGCCTTTTCCTCCTGCCCTCCGTTGGGGCTGGTTTCCCAGGTACACACCTCTGGGTTAACCCTTCTTTTATGCACATGCAGAAAAAGAAACGCTGGACTGGTCCTTGATTGTGTAGTATTAACAATCCTGGGCTGTAGAAACAGAGGCATAGAATCAAGATCACGTGAAGTATTAGTGCTGCTTTATAAAGCCTTAGTCAAACCATACCTGGAATACCTGCATCCAGTTTTGGTCACCACATTACAAAAAAGATGATGAGGCTTTGGAAAAAGTGCAGAGAAGAGCAACTCAGATGATTAAAAGCCTGGAGACTAAAACATAGGAAGAGCAGTTGCAGGACTTGGGAATGGCCAGTCCAGAGAAAAGAAGGACCAGGGGGGGACATGATAGGAGTATTCCAGTATTTGGGGGACTGCCACAAAGATGAGGAGGGGGTAGACTTGTTTTCCAAAGCACCAGAAGGCAGGACAAGAAGCAATGGATGGAAACTAATCAAGGAGAGAAGCAACCTGGAATTAAGGAGAAATTTCCTAACAGTGAGGACAATTAACCAATGGAACAAAAGTTGCCTTCAGAAATCGTGGGGGCTCCATCACTGGAGGTTTTTAAGAAGACACTGGGCAGCCATCTGCCTCTAATTGTATAGGTCTCCTGCCTGAGCAGGGAGTTGGACTAGAAGACCTCCAAGGGCCCTTCCAGCTCTATTCTGATTAATTGATTGATTGCTCAGAAGCAAAGGGGTCCAAATTTATGGGTTAAAGAGCAATCTGGTTACTTGCTTGTAACCAGGGTGCTTCCTTGAGTCCCTGCAAGAGGCACCCGGAGAGGGAGATGCTGGGGAAGAAACTGTGAAGGGCGGATAAGTGGAAGCAATCAACGCTCCCTCACTTGGATGAGGGTCTTGCCTGGCCTCTGTGTCTGGGGGGGGGGGCAGAGACCCACACAGCTTAAGTAAGCTCTTTATGCTTGAGAAACTGCCCAGGATTGGGGCCCTGGCAGGAAGAAAAGATTGGGGGCTCAGCCAGGAGGCCCCAGTGGAAATCTCAAGGCTGGGCTGGGCCCCACAGAGCCCCAAAGGGGTCCGGTGACCCCTGGTGGAATTAGCAAAGCCCTGGATTCCCATCCCTCAGGCCTTCCTTTCCTTCAGGGCTCAGTGGAGCCAACAGGTCCTCCTGGAAGGGCCCACGGCTGGGGATGTGGCTTGCTCTAAATGGATTGATTGATCTATTGATCTATCTAATTATAATCTGCCTATCATCTATCTATCTATCTATCTATCTATCTATCTATCTATCTATCTATCCATCCATCATCTATCTATATCTATCTATATCTATCTATCATCTATCTATATCTATATCATCTATCTATCTATCTATCTATCTATCTATCTATCTATCTATCTATCTATCTATCTATCCATCCATCATCTATATATCTATATCTATCTATCTATGTAGGTCTTTGGTTATTCGGGCGTAAAATTGGAAGTGTCTTGGCGATGTTTCGATGAAGTTTCATTCGTCATCTTCAGGCTGGTGCTTTCGGCTTCGTGCTTCTAGGAGCTCATTGCTCCTAGAAGCACGAAGCCGAAAGCACCAGCCTGAAGATGACGAATGAGACTTCGTTGAAACGTCGCCAAGACACTTCCAATTTTATGTGGGAGAAAACCCAAATAACCAAAGACCTACATACAAACACCCGCAAAAACCTCAGAAAACAACTTTCTATCTATCTATCTATCTATCTATCTATCTATCTATCTATCTATCTATCTATCTATCTATCTATCTCTATATCATATCTCTCTCTCTCTCTCTCCATCCATCATCTGTCTGTCTGTCATCCTCTATCATCGGCTGCCCATCTTACCACAGGATAACTGTGCCCTCCTAGAGACTTGCCTCTTGTGTTAAAATTCAATCCACAGAAGTGGGGGAAGCTCTGTGGTTTCGCAGGGGGTGGGGGCAGAAGAAGCCCCCCCCCAGCGTGCCTGCTGGTGGCAGAGAAGGAAGCGCTGAGGGGGCTCCTGGGTTGAGCCAGGGAGAGGCCAGGCACAGCCAGACTTTTGTTTTCCCTTTGTGGCTTCCAGGAACAACCTTGAAATCTGGAGACAGAGTTGCAAAGCAACCGGGGGGGGGGGGGGGATTTGGCAGGCAGGCAGGCCGACAGAACCCGTTCTGGCACGGAGCAGCTGGGTCCCAAGGGAACCGCCCGGTTGGCAAGGAAGTGGAGGTGGAGGAGGGCATGTGGGGTAAGCAGCGCTGGGAAGGGAGCAAAGTGTGTCCAGAGCATTCGGGAACAGCCAGCGCAGCTCCAGGAGAAAGGAGGGCGGGGCTGCTTCCTGGTCCCAGGGATTTTTTTGGGGGGGGATGTGTCCTGCTCATGGGACTGTTCCACAGGGGGAGGGGAATGGCACTATGCAGGGTGAACCTCTGCCCCTTTTCCAATCAGGGCAGCAGGATTAGGAGCAGCGGTCCACAGACCCCCCCCCTCCACATCCTCGCCCACCCATTTGGCCAAATTTTTTATTCTTTCTTTCTTTCTTTCTTTCTTTCTTTCTTTCTTCTTTCTTTCTGACAAAATTAGTGGATCAGAGGAATGCTGTGGACATAATTTACTTGGACTTCAGTAAGGCATTTGATAAAGTAGATCACAACCTACTACTTGATAAGATAGAAAAATGTGCGTTAGACAGCATCACCGCCAGATGGATCCGTAGCTGGCTGACCGGTCATACTCAGCGAGTGGTCCTCAATGGAACTGCATCTACATGGAGGGAAGTGTGTAGTGGGGTGCCCCAGGGCTCTGTTCTGGGCCCAGTGCTCTTCAACATCTTCATCAACGATTTGGACGAAGGGATAGTTGGGGAACTCATCAAATTTGCAGACGACACCAAGCTGGCAGGAATAGCCAACCCTCCAGAAGACAGGCTTAGGATACAGGAGGATCTGGACAGACTTGAACACTGGGCACTAACTAACAAAATGAAATTCAGTGGTGAAAAAAGGCATGAGCCGAGGTGGCGCAGCAGTTAGAGTGCAAGTACTGCAGGCCACTTTAGCTGGCTGTGTTCAGCAGATCAGCGGTTCAAATCTCACCGGCTCAAGGTTGACTCAGCCTTCCATCCTTCCGGGGTAGGTAAAATGAGGACCCAGATTGTTGGGGGCAATGTAAATATATATATATATATATATATATATATACACATTGCTTACTGGTGTACACCGCTTAGAGAGTGCTTGCACTTAAAGCGGTATATAAGTCTCATAAATAAATAAAATAAATAAATAAATAAATGTTCTACATTTAGGAAAGAAAAACCAAATGTACAGGTATAGTATAGGGGGTACTTTGCTCAATAGTAGTAACTGTGAGAGGGATCTCGGAGTCCTGGTGGACAATCACTTAAATATGGGCAGCAGGGACTTGTTCCGTGGAGAGAGGTTTTTTCTGTGGACCGGAGGGTGTGTGGTTTTGTGTGCTGCCTGCATCCCGTGGATGGGACTTTGCTTGTTTGTGCAGACCAGTTGCTGGCATGCCACGGCCTGGTCCACGGACCGGGGGTTGGGGACCCCTGTTCTAGTCCAACCCCCTGCTCAAGCAGGAGACCCTATTCTATTTCATAAAGACCTCCAGTGAGGAAGCACCCACAATTTCTGGTGGCAAGCTGTTCCACTGCTTATTAGTTCTCACCATTGGCAAGTTTCTTAGAATAGAATAGAATCTGGAAGGGACCTTGGAGGTCTTCTAGTCCAGCCCCTGCTCAAGCAGGAGAACTCATCCCATCGCAGACAAGTGACTGTCCAGCCTCTTCTTAAAAAACTTCCAGTGATGGAGTGCCCAAGATTTTTGGAATCCCCCTCCGCCAGGAGGAGTCTTTGACTCTCCCCACTGCAGCTAGGCCTGTCCGGTGGGGGCGCCAGCCTTGATTGGAGAGATCCAGCTGGGCATTGCAAGGGGGCCTCTCCCCCAGTGCCAGGGCGGGAATGGGCAGCCGAGAGAGCCGTGGCTCGGGCTGTGCTTGCTGGGCATTCAGCCACGTCTGACCATCACCAGCAGCAGCTGAAGGTCAAGGCAGCCTTCACTGAGAAGGGCAGAGGCTGTTCTGCACCCTCTTGGCACCTACCCTGCGGCCGCAGCAGGCACGCTGCAGGGAAGATCGGGTGCCCCCACTGAGGGCGACGCTTTTCTGCCACCATTTTTCCCAGAGTGGCACAGTGGGAGATGGTTGATGGGGTCAGAGAAAGGACCCTGCCCCTCTGCCACTGGTCCTCTTGGGTTTTAGTCTCTCTTTAATTTTTTTCTAATTTTAACTGTTTTTATATTTATTCTTTTTATCATGCTGACCTGTGGCCAACCAGGATCTGGGGTTGTTCACTGGGGAATTGTGGGAGTTGGAAGTCCAGGCCTCTTAAAGTTGCCAGGAAGGGCCGATCTAAAGAACTGGCAGCCCCAGTTTGTGCCGTCTGCAAATTTAATCAATCTCTCCATTCTCTGGTTCAGGAAGACAAAAGCCGAGGACCCCAAAGTCTGGGGCAGGGCAGGCCGTGTTCAGCCCTCCCAGTGACAGCATCGGAGGAGAACATTACAAATCGATCTTTGACAGCAGTGTGAGAAATAGGTTACGGCTACATCGTTTGCAATTAAGAGGGATCCTGCAGGCTTTATAAAAACCAGGCAAACAGCAGATGAGAGGCGGTTACTCTAGACCAGTGGTTCTCAACCTGTGGGTCGGGAACCCCTTGGGGGTCGAACGACCATTTCACGGGGGTCGCCAAACAACACAGTCCGCCATTTTTTTCCCCTTTTCCTTAGCTGTGCTACTCCCTTTTATTTTATTGGCTTTTGAAAGCCAATAGAATAGACTCTTTTGAACAGAGTCTAATTCTATTGGCTTTCAAAAGCCAATAGGAATTGTCCAGGCTGTCTCTGCCCTGCTGAGCCCGCCAAAAGTCCCATTCTGCAAACGGTGCTGCACCGGTTGAGTAGTCCGCGACTTATGACTGGTTGAGTAGTCCTCGACTTACGACTGGTTGAGTAGTCCTCGACTTACGACCGGTTGGGGGTTGCGGCATTAAAAAGGTTGAAAACCACTGCTCTAGATCGAAAAGATGGTGATAAAAATAAAGATCAATTTGTAATGTTACCCTGAGCTGCTGAATTTTGAAAAACCTCTGGTAGCATTAGACAGAAGCAGCAGGAGGAGCCCCTGGGCCCCACCTGCCCTCTGATGGGCTTTGTGATACTTCGACGTCCCTGTCTCCTGTCCTCAGGGCTACTTACTGGGGATTCTCCTTACCTGCTCTCACCCTTAAAGGTTGGCTGGGAGCCCAGGAAGTGCCACCAACCCACCCAGAGAGGTCGGGAACGCCCACGCCCCGTGGCCGAGAATACATCGGTGAAGTCACCGGAGCAAGGATTTTGGCCTGCCTTATTTGGCAGCATAACGGTGGGAGGGGCACCTCTGCCCCCTCCTCCAGGACACTGGGAAGGGAATAACACCCAGTCGCCCAGGGATGGGTGTCTCCCACCCATTGTGGCTCTTTTTTCACAACCAACAACATAGAACATAGAATACAGAGCGGGAAGGGCCCTTGGAGGTCCTCTAGTCCAACCCCCTGCTCAGGCAGGACAATGTATAGCACTGGTTCTCAACCTGTGGGTCGGGACCCCATTTGGGGTCGAACGACCATTTCACGGGGGTTGCCAAACAACGCAGTCCGCCATTTTTCCCCCCCTTTCCCTTAGCTGTGCTACTCCCTTTTATTCTATTGGCTTTTGAAAGCCAATAGAACAGACTCTCTTGAATACAGTCTAATTCTATTGGCTTTCAAAAGCCAATAGGAATTGTCCAGGCTGTCTCTGCCCGGCTGAGCCCGCCAAAAGCCCCATTCTGCAAATGGGGCTGCACCAGTTGAGTAGTCCTCGACTTACGACCGGTTGGGGTCGCGGCATTAAAAAGTTGAGAACCACTGATATAGAGAAAATTGCTGTGCTTGCCAACAGTGTAGAGGGAATAGATTTTTTTTTTAAGGTCCCAACATGCAGTGTCCAGGCAGATCCTCGGCTATCCTTAATATTTGGGGGAAGAGATCTGTGCTGAATTTCTCGCCCCCCCCCCCCCCCCAGATATTTGTTCCAGTCCAGTTCACATCCGACCGACACTGGGTGGGTGCCAGAAGTGCCCAAGGACACCAGAAGGGATGCTGACCTTCTCTTGCTCCTGTCTTTGGCAGAGCCAGCCGGACTTGACCCAGGAGCCTTTTGACTGCTCCGTGAATCTTGACGGGGCTCTGGGACCCCCCCATCCGCAGCACCTGGGACTCATCTGAGGCTCCCGACCGCCATTCTGCGCCAAGGATGTTCAGCCCGAAGAAGCCCTACGACAGCCCCCCTGCCGGCTACGGCCCCCCTGGGGAGGACTACGGGTACCCCATCCAGTCGCCCCCCCCGGGCTCCTACTACGTGGAGGACCAGCCCCAGCACTTCTACAAGTGGACCTCCCCCCCCAGGGTGGTGCGGATCCTGGAGGGGCTGGGCATCCTCCTCTGCGTGGCCATCTTTGCCTGCGTGGCCTCCACCCTCATGTGGGACTACGGCTACGGGGGGATCTACGGCAGCACCATGGGAGGCTACGGCGGGGGCTACGGCGGGGGCCTGGGTGGCGGCTACTACGGCGGAGGCATGGGCGGTGGCTACTATGGCGGCTACGGCATGGGGGGCTACTACGGGGGCATGACCAACCCCCGCGCGGCCAACGGCTTCATGATCGCCATGTCGGTGCTGTGCTTCATCGCCCTGCTGGCCCTGGCCATCACCAGCCTCACCAAGTCCGGCGGGGCCCGGTCCAGGCGCTTCTACCTGGTGGTCCTGGTGGTCTGCCCCCTGATGGCCTTCCTCATGTTGATCGCCTCCATCGTCTACATTATGGGGGTCAACCCCCAGGCCCAGATGTCCGGCAGCTACAACCCCATGCTGGCCATGTGCAACCAGATCTACGCCGGGGGAGCCTACTACAACCAGTATCTCTACCACTACTGCATCGTGGACCCCCAGGAGGTGAGGGCCTGGATGGGGGGATGGGAGGGTGCAAGAAGAGGGGGCCCTCCCTGCTCCTGCGGACCTGCTTTTTGTGGGGACAGGGCTGGTGGGTGCGGAAGCAGCTGTGGCCCAGGCTAAGAATAAGAAAGGGAAGGGTAGGATAGAATAAGAAGAGAAGAGAACAGAATAGGATGCAGAATAGAGAATAGAATAGAGCTGTGGTGGCAAACCTATGGCACGGGTGCCACAGGCGGCACTCAGAGCCCTCTCTGTGGGCACACGCGCCATCGCCCCAGTCCTAGGCCTTCAGCTGGGTTTTATAAAACCTTTTCGCTTTAGGCTGCCGTGTGCAAAAAAAAAAAGTTCAATCAATCAATTTCAACTTCTCGCGCGAAAAAAAAGATCTCGTAAAGTTGGAATTCATAGATTGAACATTTTAGTCTCACCCAGTCTGCCATTACCACCACAGCCACACCCACCCAATGGGCCACGCCCACCCGGCATCTGATGATACGTAAGTGGGTTTTGGGTTGCAGTTGGGGCACTCAGTCTCTAAAAGGTTCGTCATCACTGGAATAGAATGTAGAATAGAATAGAATAGAATAGAATAGAATAGAATAGAATAGAATAGAATAGAATAGAATAGAATGAGGATAGGATAGGATAGGATAGAATAGAATAGAATGAGGATAGGATAGAACAGAATAGAACAGAACAGAATATAGAATGGAATGGAATGGAATAGAAGGAGGATAGCATAGGATAGGATGGAATAGAATAGAATGGAATGGAATGGAATAGAAGGAGGATAGCATAGGATAGGATGGAATAGAATAGAATAGAATAGGATAGAATAGAGCTGTAAGGGACCTTGGAGGTCTTCTAGTCCAGCCCTCTGCTCAGGCAGGCCATCCCAAACAAATGGCTGCCACCAGCAGGGCCTGCCCCTCACCTTCCCTCCCTGTCCCCGACTGAGCCGGCCCAGCCACCGGACTTTCGTGCCAGGGGACAGGAGCCCTGGAACCTTGGGCAGAACTGTGCCACTTGTGGGTGAGGCTGGCCTTTCTCGGGGACGGGCACCGGTTGGGGGTAAAGCCGGGGCAGCCCCTCTGCCTGCCTGACACGACTTTTCACCACCTCTCTTTTCATCACCTGCTTGGCCCGAAAAACCAACCTCGGAAGTCACCACAGGGTGTGTGTGTGTGTGTGTGTATATGTGTGTGTGTGTGTGTGTGTGTGTATGTGTGTGTGTGTGATGAAAGCACACAGGAAGGACTTTTGTTCCCAGCGAGCGAAAGGGCTTATCGGGAAATCGGTTTCGGGCTTGGCCGAGAGCAATCCGGAAGCCTTATCAACGGGCCGGGCACGGCGGTGGCACCCTCGGAACTGCCCAGTTGAGCAAACAAGATAAGCCCAGGTGTTCTTCTCTGCCTGGCCTGGGGACGGGGCTGATGGGCTCGTGAATCACCTGGGAGGGCGGGCGTAAGGCTGCTGCTGCTTCCTCAGGACCGGAGTGGGGTGGGAGTGGGGGGTGGGCAACGGTGGCAACTTTACGACCTGCCCGCTTGGCCAGCTCAGGGACTTTGGGAGTTGCCCTACTTGCCCCGCCCTGCTCCAGACCCTTCCTCAGGACCCGCGGATTTTTGGGGGGGGGGAGAGGAAACATATCTGCCAGTCTTTGGAGCGCAACAGGTAGTCTTCACTTAATAACAAAGCATTTGGGACTAGCCATGCGGTCATTAAGCGAGACATCTTTACTGCTGGCTTCTTCATTGACTCCTAGCTTAATTTAAATGTCTTGGGTTTCCTGGTGGTGTCCCGTCCCAGGACTGACCAGCTGAGATGTGAGGTCCCTGGGTGTGGGAGGGAAGAAAATTTGGGAGGAGGCTGGGGTGGGTGGGTTGTGCCCGGCCATTGAGGGTGCCAGGTGGTCATCCGGATGCTCCAGGCAGGGTGCAAACCTTCTCTTCAAGTTTAGGCAAGGAAGCTTTGCTTTTGGGGAGGGGGGTGTCTCTCCCCTCCCCCATTCCTGCCTTTTCGTCTGACAATCCCCTTGAGGAATTGTCACTTCTCTGAGATGGGATAGGTTCTCCTGCCTGAACAGGGGGCTGGACTAGAAGACCTCCAAGGTCCCTTCCAGCTCTATTCTATTCCATTCTGAATTCTCGGGGTCCAATGCCCTGACCCCCCTCCCCAAATTCTCACGTTTCCACAGCAAGCGCAGACTGGAGGGCTTTAACCTTGCTTAGTGTCCTTTTGTGTCCTGAAATCCCAAGGCTTTGTGTATGTGTGTGAGGCACAGGGAGTTGTGCCGACGCCCCAAACGGATGTCCTCACTGTCTCCAGATTAAAGGCTGGCATCCTGAGGGCTGCGGGGCAGGTGGCACAGCCGTGGGGGACACCCTGCAAGGAGGCCACGGAAGGCCACGGATCTCACACGTGCCACCGTGCCGTGGACTGCCTAATTGGTCCTCTGTGGAGGCACACAACCTCCTTGTGGCTTGCTGTGAGGTCTTCTGGGGGGGGCTCTCCTTGCTCTGTGGACATTTCCTTCAGTGGAGAAAGAGACCCGCCTCTCACCCATGGAGACCATGAACACCAGCCCAGTCCCTTCGGATGGGGGGGGGAGGGAGTGGCGCTTTGCTCTCAGGAATTTGGGGGAGGGGAGGGAGATCTGGAAGGGGTTTAACTGTCCCCCCTCTGTTCCTCCCCCCCCCAGGCCGTCGCCATCGTCTGCGGATTCCTCCTGGTGATCCTGCTTTGCATCATCTGCTTTTTTGCCCACAAGACCCGCCAGAAGATCTGGCAGTTTGGGAAGCATAATATTTACTGGGACCGGCCGCCGGCGATGGAGGAGGGTCCCAACGTGGAGGAATGGGTGAGTGGAGCCGTGGAAACCCCTCCCCACCCCAAAAGGCCCTGGGGAAGGCAGCTGCCCTTGACCCCCTGGTTCCTTTGGTAATGCTGACCGTCAGCCGGGCTGGGAAGTTGGGCCGAGCCAGGCTCGGAGGGAGCAAAGGGGCCATTCGGGGTGCAGCCCCCCCCACAAACAATGCAATCATTTTGGGGAGGGGGCAGCTTCCTCTGCGACCCATGAACAGCGGGAGGAAAACCTGCATTGCAAAACGCAGGGGTAGGCAACCTCGGCTCTTTTATGACTCGTGGACTTCAACTCCCAGAATTCCTGAGCCAGCATGGGTGAACTATGGCCCCTTCATGACTCGTGGACTTCAACTCCCAGAATTCCTGAGTCAGCCTGGCTCAGCTTGGAAACCTCTCCCTTTCCCCTGAGCGTGGCTGGCTCAGGAATTCTGGGAGTTGAAGTCCATGAGTCATAAAAGAGCCGAGGTTGTCCACCCCTGCGTGACTAAGGAAAGAAGCAGCCCAGAACTAAGGATGAATGCTCTGACCCATCAACCAGCGGAAGAGAAGTTGCCCCCAGAGGTTGTGGGTGCTGCATCACACACTGGAGGCTGCCTGGGCAGGGGGTTGGACTAGAGGACCTCAAAGGCCCCTTCCCTCTGCTATATTCTGTTGCCACAGGAGCGTCTCAAAGCTGAGCCCTTTTTGCCACATTTCGTGACATTGCAGTGCCCACTTGCCCCTTTTGGCAGCCCCCTGGCTAGGAAGAGACCCCCAGGGGACCCTCCCTCAGTTGCTCCTGGTCTGCCTGCCTGAGCGCGGGAGAAAATGGCCATCCGTCTGTGTTGATTTCGGCCATTTTCCTTCCTCCATAATTCTCCCCCCCCCCATTTCTGATCTGCAAGAACAGCCACAGGTTCACAAGCCTTGCCACCTGCACTGGAGGTGTGTGTGTGTGTCTGTCTGTCTGTCTGTGTGTCTGTGTGTGTGTGTGCCACCGAGAGGGCCCCTGGTTGTTTATAGCTTCTCTGGTTTCGGTCCATCAATGATTAACCGCTGAGCCCACAGGAGCCGTTGCTGTGACTGCAGAGGCAGGTGGCCCGGCCGGACCCAGGATGTGGGGGCTGGGCCCTGGTGTCCCCCTCCCCAGATGAGAGCCTGCCACCCTGTGGACACCCCCCCCCCCAATTTCAGGAGCTGCCTCTGTCCCATTGCTGAAATTCTAAGGGGGGGGGAAGAGGCTGGGAACGTTGGCCTCCTGCTGGGCCTTTGGGAAAGCGGGGGGGGGGGGGGGAGGATCAGAGGGGGGGGCTGGAGGGCAAGAATGCCCCACCCCCACCCCACTTGGTTCTGGGGGGGGAGTTGAAGTGGGGAGCTGTTCCCCAAGGCTCCAAGCTGGATCTGGTCCACAGCAAGCCCTGCCATTTCTCCCTCTGGCAAAGGGTCAGCCAGGGGTGGGGAGGGGAAGGGGGGGAGAGTCGGAAGGGACCTTGGAGGTCTTCTAGTCCAGCCCCCTGCTCAAGTGGGCAGGGAAGAGCTGGCCCACGAAGGGCGTCTCCTTGTTGCTTCCCACACTGTCTCCAAGCAGGAGGAGAGGAAGGGGGGGGGCACAACCCCCAGCTGGCACACAGCCTCCCCCAGTCTTCCCAGGGGTGGGAATGCCGGGCATGGGCCCCGGGGGCTGGAGACCCCCTGGACATGGGGAGGGTCAGGACAGGGGGTGACCGGGAGGGAAAGGCCAGCCTGGTCAGGACGGCACCGGTCAAATCTCAGCCAGCTGTGGGGGCAGCCGGGCCCAGGGGAGGGCTTGTGCAGTGGGCATCTGGAAAGCCCGGGCAGGGGGGAAGAGTCTGGTGTGCCAGATGTTGCTGCAGTGAGCTTTTGCCTCCATCCCAGCCCCCCCCCCCCGTTTTCCAGCTGTTGCTGCATTTTCTCTGGGGCTGGGCAGGCCACGCTGCTCTCTTAATGGTGGGGAATCCTTTTGGGGGGGCTGCTAAGCCCTGTGCCCCCTGCAGAGGGAGCTCCAGGTGGGGACACCTGATGTCCAGATGGGGATTTCACCCTGAGAGATTGGGAGAGGCTGAGGTCAGAAGGTCACGCTCCGGACCCCTGACCCCCGGGACCTCTGGGGTGCTGAGGAGAGCCCGTTGCCCCTCTGCAGGTGAAGAATGTGGATGGCCGGGCCAGCCCCACCGACACGGCCACCCTGGCCTACTCGGAGAAGCCCACCGGCCCCGTCAACGCTCCCGCCAGCCCCCCCAACTACACAGAGAAGGACTACTACTCCAAGGTGGATGTCCGGAGCAGGTGAGCAGGAGGGGGGAGTTTTCCCAACACCCGGGCCAAGGAGACCCCTGGAGGACCGGGGGGGGGGGGGGCGTCAGGGCTTGGCCAGGAGGGGAACATTGCCAGCACCCCTCCTGGCAATGCCACCCCTTTAGTGCTGGAGGGAGACTGCAGCTGCCTGTGGAGGTTCCACTGAATGGGCCCCCGGAACTCTTCCAAGGCAGCCGGCCATTACAGGCTGCCAGGACTGGGGATGATGGACCAACGAGGAGCCCTCAAGCCCATCAGCAGTGGGAAAGCACAGCCGCCAGCTGGCCGTCTCGTTCGTCTCATGTTCTCACGTTCAGGGGGGGTAGACTGCTCCTGGATAGGGGGCTCCGTTGAGCTGTGCCGGCTGGTGGCTGTTGAGGGAGGGTCCTCCTCGGCCCGCGTCCCTCCTGGCCAGCCCATTCCTGCACCTTCGGGTCAGGCGAGGGTCCCCAGTGAGTCACAAACGGGGGACCCTGACAGAAGAGCCGTTGCGAATAGTCCTCCATTTACAACGGGTCACTCTGCGTCTGTTTCACACTTCCGGCGCTTGGCAGCCAGCCAGCCTTGACCGCCGTTTGCAGCGTCCCTCGATCACATGGCCGCAATTTACGCCGGTTTCACTAAAAACCAGGTTTTGCTTCTGGTTTGTTTTGACACCACCGGCCCACAGCCCACCATGGGCTCATTTAATGACCGCAAGGTCTGCTTAATGACCTTCAGCAGCGGCAGAAAAGGTAGTAAAGTTGGCTCAGTCACGCCACCTGCTTTACGACCATCATGCCCTACGGCCGTAATGGGCGGGCTCCCTTATGGTCGTAACTGGAGGACTGCCTGCCCTGGGCCAAGGGGGCTGAAACTTTCCTGAAGTCCTGGGAAGCCAGATAAGGCCTGGAATCAGATCAGGCAGACCCCTCCCCAATTTCCTGGGGGGCATGAGGGGGGGGGTCCAGTGCAGTCAGATTTGCAAGGTCCTCCGAATAAACCCCCCCCCAGTCAAGAGCCCTTTGATGGGGCTGATTTCCTGGCCTGTCTTTGCCCCCCCAGCTCTCCCTTCCAGCCCCCCGTGGAGAAGCTTGCTCGGACGCTGAGCTCCAGCACCTGGGAGGAGAAAACCCAGGAGCCCCCCAGGAAGCCCCCCGCCCGCAGGGGCCGAAGGTCGCGCAAGAGGAGCCCTGAACTGGAGGCATCCCAGTATGAGACAGATCCCACCACGGCCATGGAGTCCAGCGACGAGCAGGACCCAGACGAGTGGGGCAGGTGAGGGGCCCTGCGGGCTGGAATGGGGGGGGCACCCAGAGAGACCGGACCCTGGAGCCCAGGGCCCCTCCCCAAGCACTCTCGATGGACGCAATTGGCACAAAGCAAGACACGTCAACTCGACAGTCCCCGGCTTACGGCCATTTGCTTGGTGACCGTTTGAGATCACAATGCCCTGAAAAACATGGGCTCGTGACCATTTTGCACACTTAACGACCGTCGCAACATCCCTGTGGGTGCTGGCAAGACGCAACGATAGGCGTGTAACCGCAATGGGTTTGCCTTTTTTATTATAATAATAATAATAGTAATAATAATCATAGTAGTAAAGTTGGAAGGGACCTTGGAGGTCATCTAGTCCAACCCCCTGCTCAGGCAGGAAACCCTACACCATTTCGGACAAATGGCTGTCCAGTCTCTTCTTAAAAACTTCCAGTGTTGGAGCATTTACTGCTTCTGGAGGCAGGTTGTTCCACTGGTTAATTGTTCTCACTGTCAGGAAGTTTCTCCTTAGTTCTAGGTTGCTTCTCTCCTTGATTAGTTTCCACCCGTTGCTTCTTGTCCTGCCTTCAGGCGCTTTGGAGAATAGCTTGACTCCTTCTTCCTTGGGGCAGCCCCTGAGATACTGGGACGCTCCTATCATGTCCCCCCTCGTCCTTCTCTTTGTTAAACTGTTGTTGTTGTTGTTAATTGCGAAGTCGTGTCCGACCCGTCGCGACCCCATGGACAATGTTCCTCCAGGTCTTCCTGTCCTCTACCATCTTCTGGAGTCCATTTAAATTCACGCCTACTGCTTCAGTGACTCCATCCAGCCATCTCATTCTCTGTCGTCCCCTTCTTCTATTGCCCTCAATCTTTCCCAACATTAGGCTCTTCTCCAGTGAGTCCTTCCTTCTCATTAGGTGGCCAAAGTACTTGAGTTTCAACGTCAGGATCTGGCCTTCTAAAGAGCAGTCGGGGTTGATCTCTTCTAGGACGTTTGAACACCTTGCAGTCCAAGGGACTCGCAGGAGTCTTCTCCAGCACCATAGTTCAAAGGCCTCAATTCTTTTGCGCTCAGCCTTTCTTATGGTCCAACTTTCACAGCCATACATTGCAACTGGGAAAACCATGGCCTGGACTATACGCACTTTTGTTGGCAGGGTGATGTCTCTGCTTTTTAGAATGCTGTTTAGATTTGCCATAGCTTTCCTCCCCAGGAGCAAGCGTCTTTTAATTTCTTGGCTGCAGTCCCCATCTGAGGTGATCTTTGAGCCCAGAAAAATAAAATCTGTCACTACGTCCATTTCTTCCCCATCTATTTGCCAGGAATTGAGAGGGCCGGATGCCATGATTTTGGTTTTCTTAATGTTGAGTTTTAAGCCTACTTTTGCACTCTCCTTCTTCACCCGCATCAAGAGGCTCTTTAGTTCCTCTTCACTTTCTGCCATTAGAGTGGTATCATCTGCATATCTTAGGTTGTTGATATTTCTCCCGGCAATCTTAATTCCAACTTTTGATTCATCTAGCCCTGCCTTTCTCATGATGTGCTCTTCATATAAGTTAAATAGGCAGGGCGACAGTATACAGCCTTGCCGGACTCCTTTTCCAATTTTGAACCAATCAGTGGTTCCGTGTTCGGTTCTCACTGTTGCTTCTTGACCCGCATATAGGTTTCTCAAGAGACAAATGAGATGGTCTGGTACTCCCATCTCTTTAAGAACTTGCCACAATTTGTTGTGATCCACACAATCAAAGGCTTTTGCATAGTCAATGAAGCAGAAGTAGATGTTTTTCTGGAACTCCCTAGCTTTCTCCATGATCCAGCGTATGTTGGCAATTTGATCTCTAGTTCCTCTGCCTCTTCGAAATCCTGCCTGTACTTCTGGTAGTTCTCGATCTACATACTGCTGGAGTCTAGCTTGTAGGATTTTAAGCATAACTTTACTAGCATGTGAAATGAGTGCAATGGTGCGATAGTTTGAACTTTGTTAAACTAGACATCCCCAATTCCAGCAACCGTTCCTAATATGTTTTAGCCTCCAGTCCCCTGATCATCTTTTTATTAATTAAGTGGAGCCCAGGCCCTCCGATCAAACACTCAGGGGCCAGAAATTAGGGGGGCTTTCAGTGGGAGACCCCCTCCCTGGGGTCTCTGGACTGAGCAGCTGCACCAAGCCAGCCCACCCTCCGGGGGCCATAGACCCACTTTCAGACCCCAATTTAGGGAACCTCTCTCCTTGCAAGAGACGAGGAGCCTGGGGAGGGGTCTCCCAAATCCCACAGAGCTGGTCAGAGACCCCGGGAAGGGGCTTTGGGGACCAGGAAACAGGAAGGGCTGGGCTGGGGGGGGCAGGAGGGCAGGCTGGGGGAGGAATTCAGGAGGGCAGCTGGTGCTGGGCGAGAGGCCGGCACCGAAAGAGGGCAAGGAATCAGCTCACAGGTTGTGGGCGATCCAAATTTTGGGGTTCCTGTTAATTCACCATGTCAAAGGAACCCCATTGGGGTTCTTGCTGGGGTGTCCCCTGACTTGGGGCTGGCAGAGCATGCCCTGCTGGGAGCCCCCTCCGGCTTAGCCCTCCCCCGGACCCCTCAAAGCGGAGCTCCGAACCCCTCAAAGTGTGTGAAGGGGGGGGCTTTCCTCCCCTCTGCTTACCACCCCGCCTTGCCAGCGTAGACTAAGGGGAGGGGGGCTCAGGGGGGCCCTGGGCGCCACCTGGTCCGTGGCTGAGCCCCTCCTGTCACCTCCCCGCAGCCACTACCCACCGATCACGTCCGACGATGCCCGCCAGGAATACAAGCAGGATTTTGACAGTGACCTCAAGCGCTACAAGCAGCTCTGTGCCCACATGGATGGCATCAACGACCAGATCAACCAGCTCAGCAGGCAGCTGGATCAGTTGCCGGAGGGCACCCTCCAGTACCAGGTGGGCACCAACCGGAGGGAGCCCCGGGAAGCCGGCCCTGCTGTGGCAAAAGGGAGCAGCCACTGGGAGGGGCCCCGTCCAGGACATCCCTCCGGGGCCCCCCCGGCGGTGCCCAGGGCTGGTTCCTTGTCTGCGGAATGGAGCTGCCAGGCCTTTTCATGGGCATCTGTGGTTTACCCCACAGATGCCCTATGGCTGCTCTTATGCCAGCTGCAAGCTGAGGGGGGTCACACCAGGGGTCAGCTGTGCCTGGGACACTCTGACCTTCTCCTCCAGCCCCCCTCGCCCCCGGGCAGACCCTCCCTCCCAGCCGGTGCTGGAGGCCACTTCAAAAGCTCCTTGGGCTTTTGCCCACAGCTGCCCACCGAGTTTCCTGCCTTGCTCTGAGTTGTGCTGCTCCTGAACAGGGGAGCTCCATTTTGTGTACATCCCACCCCCCACCCCCCCACCCCCGGTCTGTTCCCCACCCAACTCTGGTGTTTCTCCGGCAGGGCGTGGCAGAGGAGTACAACCGGCTGAAGGAGATGAAGCAGGTGAGTCCCCCCCCCCCGGCCTAGTTGCCCCCCATCCCCAGGTCCCATCAGCCCCAGCCACCCTGGCCTGGATTGGGGGCCATGGGAAACGCAGGGGAGAAATGCCCAGGGTAGCAGGTTGCCCTCTGGGCTCTGGAGGCTTGCCATGGTGGGTGGGTGGGGTGGGGGTAGGTGGGTGGGGTGGGAGGGTCTACATTTAGTAGAAATGCAAACGGTGGCGGAAAGAGAATTTGCTCTCCTGTCCCTCCTTATCAGACCCACGGGAAGCCCTGCAGCCCACCTCCAGAACTGGGATGGGGGGGGGATGGAAGGGCAAGGCCCTCCCCATTATTTTGGCAAAGGAAGCCTGAAGAGACCCGTGTTCAGATTCTGGGCTTTTTTTGGGCGGTTTGTGTGTCACATCAGGAGAATTGGCCCCTCCAACATCTGGGCAGCCTGCAGAGCTTAAGCACCGTTGACTCCGTTACCAAAGCCGCCTATTTATTCATTTTATTGATCCATCCGATGTTTGCCCTGCCCGTCTCTCCTTAGCGACGCTGGGCACGTCATCAAACAAGACAAAAACCACGATTAAAAGCCCAGTTGAAGACAGAACGAAAAAGGAGATTGAAATTTGCAAATTGAAAATAAAAAAGAGAGAGAATTAGGAAACTGAAGGCTGGAAAGTTAACTAGGGCAGCCCCCCCCCCAATCTTTACCAGAGACCGGTTCCATGGGGAGGGGTTTTTCCCCAGACCGGAGTGGGTGGGGGGTCCTGGTTTCGCGTGCTGCCTGCATCCTATGGAAGGGGCATCGCTGCTGGTTGGTGCCCACCAGCGTGTGCCAAGTCCCCACTCCGGATGGCTCTGAACTGGGGATGGCCACCAGCCCGGGGCTTCCTGAATCAGGGCTGGGGATGAGGGGAGCTGTAGTCCTGCTCCAGTCGCCCAAGCTCTCCTCTCCCCCTTTGAACCCGTGCCAGACGCCGGAGTACCGGAGCCAGAAGAGGGAGACCAAGTCCCTGAGGAAGAAGCTGTTCCACATCAAGCGGATGGTCAGCGACTACGACCAGCACCGGGGGTGAGCCCGGAGTGGGGCCCCCGGGACCCCCGAAGGAGAGGTGCCCAGGCCCAGCTCCCTTCCGGGGCCCAGAAGGACAGACACTGACCAGCTAGGCAGCCCCTTCCCACCTTTCGTTTGGACCCGGGGACGCCTGGCCCAGCCCTGCCAAGACTCTGGGGGTGCCAGTGTGCTAGTGCCCCCTCCCTGCAAGAGACGAGGATGCCAGTCTGTGTGTATGTGTGTGTGTGTATTGTGGATTTTCTTATTCTTGCATTTTTCTCCCGCTTCGTGCCAAAAGGCTGGTTTCCGGGTCTTGGGCCAGCAGTGAGGAGGGTGGGCATCGACCCAGAGCTCTTTTGAGAGGGGGGGGGGCCTCCAGGGCCTGATGGCTGTGGGGTTCCTCTTTGGGGCAAATCACGTTGGGGAAACACCCCTCCACACACACACACACAGGGACACAATAGTGTGCAGTGAGGAGGGGGAACAGACCAATAATGGGAAGGGTCCCTTGGGGCAGCTTAAAGATGAGGCTGCCTTTGGCACCAAAGGTCTTGGGATCAAATCCTGATTGTTGGATGGGGGGGGGGAATTGTACCCCTGGCTGCTCCCCCAAAGTGAAAAAGCAGGTATTTTTTTTGGGGGGGGAGACCAGCAGGATTGGCAGTTACCTGCCCTTCCTCCTCCCTCTTCCTGTGTCCTCCCCCTACTTTCTCTTCCTCCCTCTCCCTCCTCCCCTCCAGTGCCAACTTGTGTTTGTGTGGCAAACTCTGCTCCTCCAAAGGGCTTTTGCTGTTGGAGACTTGATCCAGCTTGGCAGTGCCCCTCCGTTGGCGTTCCTGCCAGCAGCCAGCCGAGGGTCCAGAGAGCTCTGGGGGGGGGAGGAATCCCAAGCATAAACATCTGCATTCCCCCCCCCCAGGATTTCTGCTTTTGGAGCCAAGCGAGAGCCAAGACCCCCCCCCCAGCCACAGCCCAGCGGGATCTCTGTGGGGGGGGGGAGGGAACTGTATATATTGTGACAATGGGGAGGGCAGGCCTATTTTTTAATAGTAAAACTATTCCTTTAATAAACGTGGGAAAACTTCCCTTGGTTCCTGTCTGTTGGCAACTTCTAGGGTGCAAAATGCCCCCCCCAATCTCTGAGATCTTTGCCAGGGCCCTCGAAAATGCCCAGGCACTTCTGCCTCCCACTGGGCTGCCCCACAATGCAGCTGCCCCATCGCAGCCCCTGCCTTTGGCTGCAAACCTTGGACCTGGTCCCCGGGCCCTCAGCTTCAGACCTCCGGCATTTTTAAGGCCTGGGTGCCAGCCTCTGGCCCGGCTCCCTCGGCTGCTGCTGGTGGGGTTGGGCCACCAAGACCCTCCAGAGCAGCACCCCAGGGGAGCCCCCGGCTGATTGGAGCAAGGAGATTCCCAAGGGAGAAACTGAGGCAAGGAAGAACATCCCTGGGCACAAGAGAGCAAGAAAGCCTGGCAGCCTTTCAAGGTCTGCACAGTAAACAGCCTTCCTGCTGTGCCAGGCGGTCCCGTGCCCTTCTTGAAGAGCAAAGCCAGCTAGGGGCACGGAGAGGGCGCAGGATTGGGCCTTGCAAGGTTGGCATGCCCCAGGAAAGGAAGCCTCGCTGGCACCTGGCAGAGCCCAGGTGTGGGTGTGTATGTGTGTGGCAAGCCCAAAGCCCAGCCTGTGGCTGCAGGACCGGTCTGGTGATTGGCTTCGTGGTGCCCTCCACCCCCCCCCAGATAAAAAATATATAGAATATTGTTTGGTTTTTGTAATCAGTGCCATCAGCCCAGAAGGGAAAGCGGCCACACACAGCTGCAGCTGCCAGGGCAGTCTGGGGGGGGGGAAAGGTGCCCCTCCCTCACCCAGGGATGCCCATCCTGGACCCAGAGCCTTTGCCTGGCTCCAGAGACGGGCATCCTTCCTCCCCACCGGAGCAGAAAAGACCCCCTCCCTCTCTTGGTGCAGCTGGGGATCCCCAGAACCCAGCTTGAGGGACAAAGCCGTGCCCCCCCCCTTAATCAAGGACCCAACAGACCCAGTTTAGCAACCGGCCCCATTGCCCACCGGCTAAAGGGGGGAGCAAAATACCCATCCTCCAGGGAGCTAATGGGCACTCGAGTCCCACAGCAGGCGGACCTTGAGGGGGGGGGTCTTGGGGAGGAGACTTCCGGCAGGATTTACGGCAAGTGGCCTTTGAGGAGGGCCCTTGTAGCCCCTCCCTCACCCAAGCAGGTAAAATAAATCACATCCGATACCCAAATATTTTTATTCCAAGCACAGAACTGGCGCATCCTTGATCTGGAATTTGGAGAGAGAGAGAGAGAGAGAGACAAGAAAAGTTTGCATAGATTACAATCGGTACTTTAGACTTCCGAGACCTGAGTTCAAGTCCCACCACTCTCAGCGACTTTTAAGAAAAGCCGGCCCTCGTGGCCTCAGTTTCCTCTGTCTGTCAAACGGGTTTAATGGCAAATTTCCATCACACGCTCCTTGAAGAGACCGTCATATACACACGGAGGGGGGGGAAGCAGATGAGAAAAGAAAGGGGGGGGGAAAGGCCACAAAGTGATCAAACAGATTTTAGCCGAACTGACATCCAGCGAAGGTCACCGGAACACTGGGGCGGGCGAGGAGGGCAGCCACACGTGGACGGCAAGGGCATGCAGGCCAACATTTGCATAGCATCGTCACAAATGTGGGGGGGGGCTGGCACAGCCCGGCTTTTGGGGGGTGGGGGGGAATTTCCATGGCAGGTTTTGGAAAGAGGGAGGCAGAAATTAAAATGGGAGGGGTGGGAGGTGAAGAAGGTAAAGCAGCAAGCCTGTAACCGTCAGGACCAACTTCCCACCAGGTTTTCTTCGGGGGGGGGGGGGGATTCAATTTGCCCAGCGGGTGAGGGCCCGTTGGCACCCAGGAGAGGGAGGGGCCTTCTGGAGAAGGCCCCGCCTCTCACTGCAGCCCGCTTGCCCGGGGCGTCCCTTGGACTGGCCCTTGCTCACAGGGGCCCCAAATCCTGCAGTGCGGGGGCCGCGACTCAGCCGATGCCCCCCCCCCGGGGCTGCCGAAAGAGATGAACGCCAGGCCGGACCCAGAAGGGCAGGGAGCCCCCCCCCCGCATTTGCCCGGGGAGCATTCAGACGCCGCCTGTTGTCTTTGGTGCTTCCTCTCCAAGGACGGGAGGGCAATCTTTGAGGGGGGTGGCACCGGGGTCCTGGGGGGGGGAGAGTAGCTGCATGAGGAAACCATGCTGGGGGGGGGGGCAGGACCAGTTTGCCAGTCAAAACCTGGCAGGATGAGCCCCTCCTTTAAAGGGCCCTTTGCAGCTACAAGCCGGCTACCCCCCTCCCCCATCAGGGGGGGGGTCTTTCAAGCACTCTCAACGTGCTCACTTCTTTGGGGACCCTCCTAGTTGCCCCCTCCCAGGGCAGAAACAAGAGGGGGGTGCTAACATGGCGGATCCTCTCCAGGCCTCTGGAGGGCTGCCCAGACAGCCGGGGGGGGGCCTTCTTCATCCCCCCCTTCAAGGTGCTCATGCAAATGCTGGGGAAAAACCACCCAGGAGGGGGGGCCCAGAGCCCCCCCCCCGGACCACCCAGGCCTCCTCCTTCTCCGGCTACATGTGGCACACAGACGGCTGGCGTGACGAGTGTTCAGAAGAGACTTCCAACTCAAGCGGGCCCACCTTGGGTTCCTCTTGGCATTGGGCTTCATCCTCAGCTGGGGTGGGCTTCATCCTCAGCTGCGGGGGGGGCTCTCCAGCCTGGCCCCTCCCAAAGGGGTCCCATGAAAGCCAAGCGGCCCCCCCTCCAAAGTCTTGCCCGGGCAGGAGGGGAGCTACAAACGGACATCCAGGCTGTCGGGGGGGGGGGGGGGCGGCGGGGCCCGGCGTCCGTCCATCTGTCCAGCTGTCTGGGCTCACTGCCCCGTCCCGTAGGGCCAGTTGAAGCTGCTGCCGGACAGCAACATGTCCCGGATGAGGGTCTCAATGGGCGTCTTGCCCACCAGGCGCATGAAGAAGAGCTGTGAGATGAGCGACGCCGGGACGGCCCGCAGCGCAGGGAGGCGCAGGAGCAGCCGGCCGAAGCGCTGGGGCTGGGAGGGGTACTGCGAGCGGACGTACTCCGTCAGGGCCACCTGCGCCTTCTCCTGGAGGCTCTCCACGTGCGCCGAGTCCGAGAGGCCGCAGGCGTCTGGAGGGAAGAGGGAGAAGTCAGCCAGCAGCTGCGGGGGGTCCCCACAGGCCCCCAGCCCCAGTGGCTCCCTCTGCAGCTGTGTTCAGCACGTGAAACGTTCTAGTCCTCGTGGTCCTTTTACAGAACTCCCTGCAGACGTCTCATGACCCAACTAGGGAACCCCATCACTGCTGGAAGGGAGGGGGCTTTGAGGAGGAGGAGGAGGAGGACTACTGTGGGGTCCTTGGTGCTGTCTAAGGTGAGTTGTTTTCTTGCAGACGTCTCATGACCCAACTAGGTAATACAACTAGGGAACATCATCATTGCTAGAAGGGAGTGGAGTTTGAGGAGGAGGAAGAGGAGGAGGAGGAGGAGGAGGAGGAGGAGGAGGAGGAGAAGGAGAAGGAGGAGGAGGAGGAGGAGGAGGAGAAGGAGGACGACTATAAGGTCCTGGATGCTCTCTGAACTTGGTGGTTTTCTTGCAGACATTTCATGACCCAACTAGGTAACACAACTAGGGAACATCATCATTTCTGGAAGGGAGTAGGGTTTGAGGAGGAGGAGGAGGAGGAGGGGGAGGACTATAAGGTCCTGGGTGCTTGAACTTGGTGGTTTTCTTGCAGACGTTTCATGACCCAACTAGGTAACATCATCAGTTCTAGTAAGGAGTAGTAGGGTTTTGATTATGTAATCCCACTCCTGACCAGCGCTGATGGTGTTTCCTAGTTGGGTCATGAAACGTCTGCAAGGAAACCGCCCAGCTCAGGCAGCACCAGAGACCCTGAGCTTTAAAGATTCTCCTTTGTGGCTTGAATACTCAACCGAGAGATCAGCCTCGATCAAACTTCTGAATCCAGCCCCGGGCTTCTGATTAGACCTGGGCCCCCACTTGCCCCCAGATCCTCCCAGGGGGCCGAGCTGGATCAGGGCTGCCTTCCACACGGGCACGCCTGGGAATCACCCACCCAATTTCCCACCAGAGGAGAAGGGCAAGCAAAGCAGCTGGGCCTTTGTGATGGCAGCCCAAGGCCCTGGCCCCCCAGGGCAGAGAAGAGCAGGGCGGTGTGTGTGTGTGTGTGTGTGTGTGTGCCGGTGCCAGTCACAAAGGGCAGCTGCCTCTGCCCAGGAGGGTGTCTGGCAGAGCGGCTTGAGGAGAGCCGGTCACTGCCTGCTCCGTGCCAGCCCTCTGGCTGCCCAGGCAAGGCTGCCCCCGTCCCCCCCAAGGCCTCCGAGGCAGCAGGAAAAGAGCTTTTAGGAAGGGGCAATCGAGGGGGGGTGCAGGCAGCCAAGGCCGGGCTCCCCCCCAGGGCTTCAGGCTCCCCCCCCCGTACGCTGCACTGCGCTGGCAAGTGTCTGGCGAGAGAACCAGAATTGGCAGGAGGGCCCAGGGAGGTGCCAGGACAATGCCAGGAATCCTCCCCAGAGCTGCCCCTGTTGGGGGGGGGGCTGGAAAAGACATTTTGTTGTCCCAGACCTGAAAACCAGAGCAAGGACCCCCCTCCCCCCCAAAAAAAACTTTTGCAACCCTCTTGGTGACCAACAAGCTGTGCAGAAACTTCCAGCGCACCACCTCCGTTTGGCCACCAGGGGTCGATGTTGCATGACCATTTCACATAGACAGCAAGATTCCCATGGGGGGGAAGCCCCAATGAAGACCCCCCCCCCAGCTCAGAGGGCCTGTCCCTATTTCCTGCCAAGCTTCAGCTGAACCAAAATGCAGGCTTTGTCGTAAGTTGAGGACTATCGGTGCTGACCTGCCCCAAAGTGTGGGGGGGGGGAGCAATTGATTCATCACATGCTAAATCCATGCAGGGGCATCTGGCTTCCGGGTCAAACTACCTTGCAGATAGTCCTCAATTTACAACGTTTCGTTTCGTTCAAAGTTACAATGGCACTGAAAAAAGTGACTTATGTTGTTCACACTTACGACCGTTGCAGCATTCCCACGGTCACGAGTGACCAGAATCCAGATGCTTGGAAACCGGCTCGTATTTATGACGGCTGTAGCGTCCTGGGGGGGGGGGCTCCTGTGATCCCCTTTTGCGACTCTCTGACCAGCAAAGCCCAGGGGAGAAGCCGGATTCAAGAACGGTCACAAAACGGGGCAAAACCCGCTTAACAACCGTCCCGCTTAGCCTTGGAAATTTTGGGGTGGACGGCGGTCGTGAAGAGGTGGACGGTGCCTGGAGAGCAGGGAGGCTGGCAAGGAGGTGGAACCCCTCTTTCCTCACCCACCCCCAGAGAGGCGCCCCCCGCCCCTCCCACCCGGACGCCCACTGGGGGGGGCACGGGGGGGGTCCTGACCGACCTGGGCTGAAGAGGGCGATGGCCTTGAGGCAGCTGAACTCCGCCGAGTCCACCTGCAGCCGGCTGAGCTTCTCCACCTGGTCCTGGAAGACGCGGATCTGGTCCATGAAGGAGACCACCCGCTCGGCCGACATGGGGGCGGCGTGGAAGCCGGCGGCGGCCAGCAGGGGCGCCATGTGGAGGGGCAGGGCGGACTGGGCGGCGTTGAGCACGAAGAGCTCGCTCCAGCTGAGACGCAGCAGGGCCACCTGGTCGGAGACGGGCAGCTCCGGGAAGAAGGGGATGTTGCGCGCCCACTCCACCGTGCTGAAGAGCAGCCGGGCGGCCAGCTCGCAGATGTTGTCGATGCCCATCACGCTGCCCTGCTGCTGGGCGTACTGGGAGCTGAGGCGGGCGCTGGGGTAGGGCTCGGCCCGCAGCAGCTGCGAGATCAGCTCCGAGACGGGCTGTCCGTTGTAGTAGTCGCCGCTCTGCGCCGCGTTGGGGCTGGCGCTGGCGTGGCTGGGCGGAATCCGGCCCCTCTGGACGGCTGGACAGGCAGAGGGGGGGGGCAGGTCAGCATAGGAGGGGCAGCAGCACAGAAACACACACACCCCTACACACACACACCCCTACACACACACACACCCCTACACACACACCCCCTACACACACACACACACACCCTACACACACACACACACCCCCTACACACACACCCCCTACACACACACCCCCTACACACACACCCCCCTACACACACATACCCCTACACACACACACACCCCTACACACACACCCCTTGGCAGTCTGGGAACGTGCCTTTTGGCCCCAATTTGGCCCGGCGTGGAGAGAGCCTGTGCCCGCCTGCCCGGGCAAGGCGCCAGCTGGCACTCTTCCCCACCTCTGGCCTTGTTTCCCAGCTGTGACCTCTGCCCCAGCTGGGTCACGTGAGCCCCTCCCCGCCCCAGCCCTGCAGGGGCCGGGCCCTCACGGCAGGCCTGCTCAACCGGTCCCTGGTCCCTGGCAGAGCCTCCCTCTCAACCAGGCCCCGGGTGCCACGCTTCCCCCCCCCCCCGTCCCTCAGCCTCTCCTCAGCAGCCGGTCCTCCCAGGTGAAGTGCTCCTGAGCAAGGGGGCTCTACGAGGGGGGAGAAGCTCCCCTTCCTGTCTGGCCTTCTGCAACTGGGCGCCCCCAGGGTGGGAGGGCTGGGGGCAAACTCTGGGGCAGCAACGGACGGTCCGACCCAGGCACCCATTGGGCTTCCACCACTTGCACCTTCTAGTTCAATTCCATGCTGGGGGCCAAATCCAGGGCCCCAAAGCATCTCTTGAGGGGGGCACACTTTCCTACTGCCCCCCCATCCTGAGCCCCATCCAATCACTCATGAAGGGGTCCCTCCCCAGCAGTGGTGGGAGGGGAGGGGTCAGCCTGTACACATCTCCCCCCCCCTTTTTGCCATCACCACCATGGGGAGCAGCATGGCGCTTCCACAGCTTTGCAAATGTATTTATTTTAGATCATTTATATAGCCATATACTGGGGGGGGAGGCTAAAGCCTGGCATCTCATGTGGGGGGGGGCTTTTGCCTCTCCCCAAACACTCTTCCGTTTGTTCCCACATCCGCCTGTCATTGTTTTTCGTTTGGATACACACCAAAGCCCAGTGCAGGACGTCTTTTCCTGCAGCCTCCGTCCAAAACTGAGGGGGGGGGGGGTGAATGCCGAATTTCAGGCAGAGGGCAGCTGCCCCTCCTCCTGCCCCTCAAGACCTGGCGTGGAGGGCCCTGCAATTTGGGTGTGGTGCCAGGGGAGAGTGGGGGAGGGCCCAGGGAGGGGGGCACATGCAAACTTTGTTTGAGGACCAGGCCCCAGCACACCCTTGGTGTGGGACAGCTGACCCGGCAACTGTTCCCTTCCAGCAAGGGGGGAGGCTCCTCTACTCCCCCCCCAGGAGAGGCTGGCTGGGAACCTCTCAGCCAGTCTGACTTCATTCCTGGGGAGGGGGGAGGGGGGGCGGCTGAGAGAGAGAGGGAGGGAGGTCTGCCCTGGCTTGTCCCGGGAGCGAAGGCTGGAGGGCCCTGCCCAGTTGGCGCCCACTCCCCGGCCAAGTGCTCCTATGCGATATTGGGGTGGGGGGGGGATCTTATGGGGGGGGGTGTTCAGCTGGGCAGGGAGCCAAGGATGGACCTCTACACACACACAGACAGATTCCTCCCTGGGCATGGTTGGAAGCCCAATCAGTGCCCGGGACCCTCTCCCCGCTTTAGGGCAACTCCGCAGAGACCCAGGGGAGCTCCCCCCAGAGGCAGAGACTGGAACTTCAGCCTCACCAGAGAACCCCTCCTGGGGGGGGGAGTTATTTCAATTGGGAGTCCTCGCGGGGGAGGGGACAGAGCGGAGGGGGGGCTCTCCAGCACCCAGCATGGCTCTGCCTGGCCCCAGACGGCCTTTGGCCCCCATCCCCCTCCAGGATCCGCCCTCTGGGGCTTGGGTTGTCTGGGGAGCAGCCAGTCCCCCCCCTATGCCTGCCTCTGAGCCCCTCAGAGCCCCCCCCCCACTGACTGGCCTCACCTTCCTTCCTCATGCCGACACGGAAGCACTTCTTCAACCGGCAGTACTGGCATTGGTTGCGGTGATGTTGGTCGATCTGGCAGTCCCGGTTGGACCTGGGAGGGGGGGACAGAAGGAAAGCAGCTTCAACACACCCGGATAAGGAGCGAAGGTCCCCCAGAAATCATGGTGGGAGCCCCCCAAGGAGGAGGAGCCCCCGGGGACTCAGGGGGAGCTGAGTGTCAGCGAGGGCAATCAACCAGGGGAACAGCCTGCCACCAGAAGTTGTGGGCGCTCCATCACTGGAGGCTTTTAAGAAGAGACTGGACAGCCGCCTGTCTGAAATGGTGTAAGGTCTCCTGCTTGAGCAGGGGGCTGGACTAGAGGACCTCCAAGACCCCTTCCAGCTCTGTAATTCTGTTAATACCCAAACACAGCAGAATCTTTGAGCGTAGGGAGGGCAGAAATGGAAGGATGGGAGGGAGGGAGGAAGAAAGGAAGGAAAGAAGGGAGGAAGAAAGAAAGGAAGGGAGGGGAGGGGAAGGAAGGGAGGGAGGAGGGAGGGACAGAGCCCCCCCCCTAAACACTCACATTTCCTGCCGGGAGCTGCTTAGACCAGAGTTGTCCAACTGTGGCAACTTTAAGACTTGTGGACTTCAACTCCCAGAATTCCCCAGCCAGCGCAGTCAGCATCTGGCTTCCTCTGCCCCCCCTTTCTCCCCCTGCTGGCCAGGCCTGGGGGGAAGGGCAGCTGGACCTGTCAGTCCTGCTTCTCCCCCAAAGCCCTCAAAAGGGGCCTTTTTTGCCCAAAGACCCCCGATCTCCTGCCGGGGACCCCAAAGGGCTGGCTGGGAGCAGGCCAGGCCACTGACCCAGGCCGTAGGGGACACCTAGAGAACATCCAGCTGGATGGACCTTCGGCAAGTCAATGCCGGGAAAGGCCGGGAGCAGCTCCAGCCCGGCGCTCCCCTCCAACGCCAGTGCTGGCGATGCTTGGTGGTCAGCTGAGGGACTACAAGGCCCATCGCTGGGAGGGAGGGAGGAAGAGAGAGGAATGCAACTCCTCCCATCTAAGGAAGCCTGTCTGCAGTGGGCACGGGGAAGGGAGAGCAGCCAGGGGCTCCACTCCTCATCTGCCCGGCTCCCAGGGGTGGGAAGGGGCCTGGCCAGCTGACCCCTCTGCTTGGGGGGCAGGCGGAGGGGGCCAAAGTGCGAAGGGCGGCCCAAGATGAACAAAGCCGGGCAGCCCCTCCTGTTTGCAATCAAGAGGAGGCCGTGACTGCTGGGGGGGAGGGAAGGGGGGTGCCAGGGGGGGTTGGGATCTGCCCTGAGATGCCCATCCCCAACCGGTGACCCCCCTGCTCCAGGCCAGGAGCAAAGCCCCCCCCCCAAGGCCCGCATGAGCAAAGAGGAATTCCAGCAATTTCCTCCCTTTGACCCGGCAGGAGCAGTGGGGGAAGGGCTGTGGGGCAGGAGGAGCTGGGCGGGGAAGGGGCCTCCTCCAGCCACTCTGTGTGTGTGTGTGTGTGTGTGTGTGTGTGTCCATCCTGGGCGGGGAGGGCTCTGCAGCCAGGCTAGACTCGGCCTCTACTCCACACCTCCCCCTCCACATGCACACTTTGTTTGAGGACCAGGCTGTGCGGTTGCTGCTCCTGCTGACCCCAGGCAGACCCCCCTGCCCCCCCCCTCAAGAGGGGCAACCGAGGACGGGCATCCTTCCCCTCTGTGCAAAGTCTGGGCTGGCAGGCAGGGAGAGACACCGGTTCAATCCCCACCAAGGCCTTCTCCCCATATTCCCTTCAGCCGCCCCTCATCAGGACCCCCCCATGCAAAGCGGGCCTTTGCCCCCTCCCTTCCCTTCCCCTGAGGGACCCCAGGAACGCACCCCTCCCTCTGTCACTCATGGCAGTGAGGGAGGGGCTCCTGGTGGGGGCTGTAATGCTGACCCACAGGGGAAGTGCTAGCTGGGGGGCAAGACCAGCACCAGAAGAAACACCCCCACCCCCAAGGGAGGCGCAAGACCAAAAGGCCAGGGGAGGGGGTCTCTAAAAGAAAGCCCAGTGGGGAGGGGGGTGCGGCTGCACATCACATGGCCGGCTCCAGCCCCATCTGAGCCCTTAGCACCCCCTCCCCAGCCTGCAGCCAACACTGGCAAGCAAAGAAGGAGACCCCCAGCCCCCCCTTACAGCTAATCCCCTGCCTGGAATTTTATGCATCACAACTGCCCCCCCCCCAGAAGGCACCTTTCCTGCCCCTCCTTCCTGGCCTCTCCTTGCACCCTGGAAGGTCTGGCAAGGCCTGGGCGGGAAGAGCACCAGGGGCTTCGGAGTTTCAGGATGCTGACCCTACATGTGGCTCCCTCCTCCCCCCCCATCTGGATAACTCCCGGAGCTTTGGAAAGGGGGTGGGAGGACCTGTGTGGGTCCAGCTGCAAGAGAGGAAGGGGTGGGGAGATCCAGCCCCCCCCAGGCATCTCTGCCTCTGGGATAATTCCACAGTGAGCCCCCCAAGAAGGATTTGCAGCAGACAAAGGCAAGAACCAGCCGGGGTCCTCCTGTTCAGTTCTCACATCCTCATTCAAAAAATTAGAACCTTGAACCCGGGTCCAAGGGAAAAGTAGTCACTGAATCCAGAGAGGGAGGGAGACAGAGAGAAAGAGAGAGAGAGAGACTGACCGACTCACATTTATGTCCCGTCGCAGCATCCTGGGATCACATGATCCCCTCTTTTGAGACTTTCCGGCGAGCAAAGTCATTGGGTAAAACCAGATTCACCATGTTCCTAACTTAACCAGTGATTCACTTAACAACGGGAGCAAAAAAGGTCGTAAAATGGGGCAAAACTCACATAAGTCTGGGGCTCAGCTGTGGCTGTAAGCAGAGGACTGCCTGTCTTCTCAGGCCTCGCCACCCAGTTCCCTCCGTTGGGAATTGGGTGCGGGGGGAGGGGGGGTGGGCCTTGGCCAAGCCACATGGGGGGGGTCTGTCACCCTCAAAGACCCCCCCCCACGGGTTCCCCTCTGTGGAAGGCAAAATAAAGGAGGCTCAGAGAACCGGACTGGGGTGCCAATGAGCTGAGCAGGCCCGAGAGGGGCGCTGCCGGGGAGGGGAGAGCTCCCCAGTGCCCCTCCTTCCTCCGCGTGGGGCTAAGGAGCTCATTAGGGCAGCCAATTAAAGGCCCAACCGGCCAGCCAAAATGGCTTTTAAATAGGCAAAGCAGCCCAGCCCAGACCCTCCACGCCAGGCGGGCTCCCGCTGTGCAGGAGAAAAGCTTCTACGCCTCCTTGGGCTGGAAAAGGTAACAAGGTCCCTCCCTCCCCCCGGTTTTCTTTTTGGGGGGTGGGTGGGTGGGGGCTGGGGGCACGGAGGGCGAGGGCCGCTTTGCTTGGAATGAGCCACCCGGCAAAGGGAGGCTGGAAAAGCTGGGCTGCCTTTCAGCGCATGCGGGCAAAGGGGAAGAAGGCGGCCTGCAGTTGGTGGGGGTGACCGGCTTTGCTGGTTAAGCATGTGTGAAAGTCATAAAATTTAAAGCAAGGAGGGAGAGGGAGAGATAGAGGGGGAGAGAAAGGGAGAATGGGAGAGAAAGAGGAAGGGAGAGGGAGAGAGGGAGACAGAGAGAGAATGGGAGGGAGAAAGGGAGAGGGAGGGGGGAGAGAGAGAAAGGGAGACAGAGAGAGGAAGACAGTGAGGGAGAGAGGGAGAGAGAGAGGGAGAAAGGAGGGAGAGACAAAGAGAGGGAGACAGAGAAGGAGAGGGAAAAAGGGAGAGGGAGAGAGAGAGAGACAGAGGAAGACAGGGAGACGGAGAGAGGGAGGGAGCGGGAGAGGGAGGGAGGAACAAAGGGAGAGGGCGAGAGGGAGACAGAGAAGGAGAGGGGAAAAGGGAGAGGGGGGAGGGAGGGAGAGGGAGAGGGAGGGAAAAAGGGAGAGGGAGGAGGGGGAGAGGGAGAGGGAGAGAGGGAGAAAGGAGGGAGAGACAAAGAGAGGGAGACAGAAGGAGAGGGAAAAAGGGAGGGAGGGAGAGGGAGAGAAAGAGAGGGAGAGAGAGAGACAGAGAGAGGAAGACAGGGAGAGAGCAGGAGAGGGAGGGAGGGACAAAGGGAGAGGGCGAGAGGGAGACAGAGGAGAGGGAAAAAGGGAGAGGGAGGGGGAGAGGGAGAGAAAGAGAAAGAGAAGAGAGAGAGAGAGAGAGAGAGAGAGAGAGAGAGAGAGAGATGCTTTTGCTAAATTAAGGATAGGGAGGAGAGAAGCAACCTTGGGTCCAGCAGGAAAAATGGCGTTTTGGAGCCATTGCGGCCCTTCCTGCTCTCCGGCCAGGTCTGCCTGCCTCGTGCCCTTAAACTGGGGACTCTCCCACGGGGCTTTGGGCCAACGGCTGCCTGATTTGGGGGCCGTGCCCATCACGGAGGACGGCGTAGAGGGCAGGGCAAGCTAATCCCCAGGGTGCTAAAAAGTCTCCTTTCAGTGGCCGGGTGGAGGGACAAAGTGACACGGTATCATCCCCCCTGCCCACTCCTGAACTCAGCAGATCCCTGCACTGCCCAGAGACCCCCTCCCCAAAAGAGAAACCCCCAGGGGGTGGCACTCATTGGTGCCCTGCAAGCCCTTCTCTGTGCTGGCACCCAAGTGCCAACCTGGCCCAGGAACGCTCGGAGGCTCCTCCAGACAGGGCTGCTCTCCCCCTGACCCACAGGGGGGCTGGATATGCAGAGCCCATCCTGGCAGGAAGGACAGGGGGGGCGCTGTGACCCTGACCCAGACCGACTTCTGTGCCCTCTCGGGAGCAGCAAAGCCAGGCTGGCACCGTCTCCACACCCCTCAACCCACCGCCATCCTTTGCGGGCGGCCCTCAGGACCGAGTCCGGCCTGTTCAATGGACAGCTCATTTTTCTGAGCCAGGCACGCTTCCTCCGAGAGTCACGTATGTTCCCAGGCGTGTCTTATTCAATGGAACGAACATCCCCAAGTATAACCCACGTCGCATGTACACAGCTTACAACTCTTCATTCAGTGACCGTTCAAAGTTACAACGGCACTGAAAAAAAGAGACTTGCGACCGTAATTCACACTTAACGACCGTTGCAGCCTCACGTGATCAAAATCCAGACGCTTGGCAACTGACTCGTATTTACGACGGTCGCAGCAACCTGGGGTCGTGGGATCCCCTCTGACAAGCAAAGTCCGTGGGGGAAGGCAGACTCACTTAACAACCGTGTGACTCATTTTACAACTGCAGTGATTCGCTTATCAAGGGTGGCCTGAAAAGTCGTGGTAAAATGGGGCAAGAGTCACTTGACAAATTGCTCTCGTAACGACAGAAATTGTGGTCGTAAGTTGAAGACGGCCTGTATTCTTTTTTCCTCCCCAGAAAAGATTTGAATAAAACACAAATCAAGCCCATTAAATCTTCTTTGTCCACTAAAAAAAAAAACCCTCCCCTAAACCAGGGGTAGGCAACCTTGGCCCTTTTATGACTCGTGGACTTCAACTCCCAGAATTCCTGAGCCAGCAAAGCTGGCTCAGGAATTCTGGGAGTTGAAGTCCACGAGTCATAAAAGGGCCAAGGTTGCCTACCCCTGCCCTAAACCTACATTCATGGGAAAAGCACTTCTAGGGGAGTGGGAGGGGGTCTCCAAAGGGCACCTCTGGCTGAGCTTCTATTGACCATATGGTTAGGGACCCCCGCCCCCTTTCCTGACTGGGCAAATGCCCAAACCAGGCCGAGACGCTCAAACACCCCACTAGGATACATCAGTCATTCGCAAAGTGGGAACCGGAGACACCTCTATTTTAAGAAATTAACAACACACCATCTAACTTCACACATTCACACCTTGTGATTCCTCAGCAGGTTGGGAGGATGGCTAAAAGCCCCCGCCTGGCTGCAAGAATCTCCAAAGGGATGGGGAAAGCCCCCCCCCCAAAAGACCCAGGCCTGGATGGATCTGGCAAAAGAAAACGAGCCCAACGTTTGGGACTTTGGCTGATTCTCATTTACAACCTTTGGGTAGGGAAGAAGCCCAAGCCCCCCCCCACGACCCCCTTTTCCCACCTAAGCATCCCCCCTCCCCATTTCCAGCTGGAGGGGTGATTTTTTTTTCCTGAAAACGAGATGCACAAGATGCTGGCTTGCTTGGGAAGCTCAGCCTGGATGGCGCTCAGATAGGATACCAGATAAGTACAGAGATGCCCCCCCCCCAGTTCTTGGAAGTCTCATCCTTCTGCAATGCCCCCCCCAAAGGGTATGGGGGAGGGAAGCTGTTCTTCTGCATCCCTTTTTCTTCAAACGCGCCCTGCCTTCCCCAGGCACGGCTTCGGCCAGAGGGACGCTTTGCGTTTTGGGATGGCAGCCCGGGAATCGGCCTGGATGTTGCCCGCTGGTGACCCCCCCCCCCAGACTGGGCAGAAGGAGGCAGAGACGGCTGGCAGATTTTGGGTGGGCCAAGCCTGTCACTCTGACCAAGCAGGTGTGAGAGAGAGGTGGGGGTCCCTAGCAGGCCAGGGCCGTCCCTGCACTAAAAACAGCCCGGGTGGAGAAATGTGCCAATGGCCTTCTGTTGGCACATTTCTCCACCCGGGCTGTTTTTAGTGCAGGGACGGCCCTGGCCTGCTAGGGACCCCCACCTCTCTCTCACACCTGCTTGGTCAGAGTGACAGGCTTGGCCCACCCAAAATCTGCCAGCCGTCTCTGCCTCCTTCTGCCCAGTGTCCATGAGCAAAGCCGCCAAGCTGAGAGGCCTCTGGGGAACCTTGACCCCAAGGCCATTCTTGTTCCCCCTCCTTCCTGGGGCCCTGATCTGCCCCCCCCCAGCACCCAGGAGACTGACTGGGCCTCAGCAGAGGACCCTCCAGTGGCCAGAAGGTAGGGGGGGCAGCCAAGAGCAGGGCAAAGCAGCAGCACCCTTAGGAAGGCCAGGCAGACAGACCAACCATTCAGGCTGATCCCCACCTCATGAGGACTAGCATCTTAGGAGGCAAGAGGGGCTCTCGAGGGGGAGGGGCAAGGTGGAGGCATGGGAGGGCAGACCAAATTCCGAACTCACTGTCACATAACGCACTCAAGGGGAGACACTAATTTGACCAGGTGGGTCAGGGGCCCCTCCCTGTGGCAAGATGTAACAGCCGAGGCAGAGAGGGGAGGGCAGGCCGGGCCCCCTGGCCCTGACGCCGAGAGGGGCCCTTCCAGGGATGGGTCTCCTGCTGGTTCACACAAAGGTCCAACATATCACAGGCCTGGGCAGAAGTGTGTGTGTGTGGGGGGCTCCCTGCAGACCACTGGGGCATCCGAGTTTGGCTCCCACCATCTCCAAGTAGGGAAAGTCCCATCCTTCTTGGTGCAGAGTTTTTATACAACTACTTTTGAGGCTGCTTCTCCCTTGAGACTCACACCATGAGGTCTGGAAACTTGCTAGGAGATAGTCATTGCCAATCCAGTGGCAATCGGCTCCCAGAAATCTATCTGGTCTTGGCCATGCCAACTCCCCCTACCTGCTTAGTTAGGGAGCATGGAAAAGCCATTGGGGAAGAAAAGAAGAAAACAGGTCCCCTTGCATAATGAGAACTAGCGCCTTAGCTTCACCAGAAGAGTTTGATCTGCAATTACACCGTGGGAAAGGGTCTCAGAAACCTCTAAGGACCACGGCTTTGGGGAAGGGGTCTCTTTTTGGTGATCCTGGGCAGGAGAGCAAGCCAGGTGGGGGGGGGGGTTATGTCTCTACCTGACCCCATAAGTGCAGAACCCCAGCATGAGAAGGGAACCCCACTCATCTCTCCATCTTGCCTCTGAGACAAAACATTTTCGGGGGGGGGGGGTCAGGAGCAGATCGAGGGGGGAGATCCCAACTGAGAATCCTCCCACCTCCCCAGGAATACTTGGGGGGGGGCTGGGAGACCGACGTGGCCCAATTTTGACCATCTAAGGCAGAAGCTCCTGAATTGCCCCACTGGCTGCTCCCCAAAACCGCAGGTCCTGTTTGCCAGCCAGAGGCCCTGCCCCAGTCAAAGCCCCACAGCTGGGCCGGTGCCCTGCGCCTCTGGGCTCGCCTGCCCCACAGCCGGGCGCTCATCCCTTTGCTCCCCGCACAGAAGGGACCCAGACCAGGGGAGGCCCCGCCGTGGGCAAGCCAGGCCCATCCACACGCCCGTCCAGCCGCGCGGGGCACCAGGTGGGCACGGCCCGCGAGGCCGGGAGGGAGGCAGCCCCCCCGTGCAGCCTGCGGCACCAGCAGCCCCCCGGCCCCCGCAGCTCCACGTGGCCCAGCCGGGCGGCAGGTGCGGGCGGGCGGACGAAGCACCTGCAGCTCCGGGCAGAGCCGACCCAGCGCCAGGGGGCGGAGGGGGCATCGTGGGGCCCGTTTACGCCGGAGCAATTGCCGCAGCCGCCCGCGAAGCCCTCCGGGCATCCTCCGTTGAGCCCCGGGCGTCCCTCGGAGGCCCCCCCGCCGCCCCCCCGGGGAGGGAGGGGCTGCCCCCACGGCGCAACTCCCGCAGCAGCCCAGCAAACGGAGCGGCCGTCCCTCCCTCCACGCCCCCCCCCCGGGCCCCGGGCCCGGCCCTCCGCCGCCCCTCGCCAGACCGCCCGGGCGGGGAGGGGGGGCTTTTCCTGGCCCCGCGGGCGCCGCAGAGGCCGCCCTCCCGCGTCCGCCCGGCGGCCTGGCCGAGGGGGGCGGGCGGGCGGGCGGGGGGTGAAGGCCGGGGACCCCTCCCGCCGCCCCCTCCTCCCCCCCCCGCGCACCTGCAGGTGTAGCTGAGGTTGCGGCGGATGCTGCGCTTGAAGAAGCTCTTGCAGCCCTCGCAGGTGGCCACGCCGTAGTGCTTCCCGCTGGACTTGTCCCCGCAGACCACGCAGTCCACGGGCGCCGCCCCCGCCTTCTCCTCCTCGCCGCCGCGCTCCGGGTCGCCGGGCGGGGAGGCCGAGCCGTCCTCGGAGGGCCGCGCGTAGCCCTTGGCCAGGCCGTTGCTCTCCCCGCCGCCGCCGCCGCCCGCCGCCTCGCCCCAGCCGCCGGTCACCATGGCCATAGCGGCCGGGGCGCGGGCGGGGCCGGCGGAGCGGGGCCGGGCGGGGGCGCGGGACCCCCCGGCCGGCCTGGCCCTCCTCCGGCGCCGGGCGGGCTCCCGCGGGGGCGGGCGAGGGGGCCCCGGCCGGGGCGGCGAGCCAAAGTTCCGCCGGGCTGGCTCGGGGCGGCGGGCGGGCGGGCGAGGCCCCTCCTGGGGTCGGCCGGGCGGCGGGCGAGCCCCGGCGCCGCCCCCGCCGACGGCCGGCCGAGCGGGGCGCCTCCTAGCAGCAGCGCGGCGGCTCCGGGGGCGCCGGGCGGGGAGGCGGCGGCGGCTGGTCCCGGGCGGCCATGGCGGGACGGGCGGCGATCGGGGTCCCGGCCGGCCGCTCTCAGCGCATCGCGGCGGCGCAAAGTTCAGGGCCGCGCGGGCTCCGGCTGCAGCCCCGCCGCGCACCAGTCCTCGCCTGCCTGCTTGCCTGGCTGCTCGCTCGCTCCTCCCTCGCCGGCCCTCCCCTTCCGCCTGCCCGCCAGCCCGCTCGCCGAGGCCGCCTCCCGCTCCGGCCGCCGCTTCCTGCCTGCGCCCGGCGCCGCTGCCCTGGCCGGAGGCGGCCTCTGAGCGCGTGCAGAGCGCCCGCCGCCGCCCGCCTCCCCCCTCCCCCTGGCGCGCCGCTCCGGGGACTCGCGGCGGCCCCTTGGCATCTCCCGGCTGGGGACGATGGAGCCCCGGAAGGGGGCTGCGTGGGGAGGGGGGCTGCGGAGCCCCTCCGCCCCCTTCTGAGCCGAAAAGCTCCGCGGGGACCCTCCCGCGGCCTCCCCCGCTGCCGCCCGGGGAAGTGCTTGGCGAGCGGAGACCCTTCCCCGGCCGCCCCGCCGCTGCCCTCCGATCTGCCCCCGAAGCCCCCTCGGCTCTTGGCCCCCCCGGCGCGCGAGGGACCCCGGAGGCCCCGCCGGAGGAATTCCGCGGGGGGAGGAAAGTGCGCGCTGATTTTTCACACCGTGGCGGCTTCCCCTTCGCGGGGGTCCTGCAGCCGAAGGAGGCTGGGGGGCCCGGCCGGTGCCCGAGGGAAGCTCTGTCAAAGCCCCGGAGCTTGTCTGTCCTTTCCCGTTGCTCCGGGGCAGGAGGAAGCCGGGACAGTCCCCCCCCCCCACTTGGAGGCGACCACTAGAGCCGGGCAAGGGGATTGTGGGATCTTTCCAGGCTCAGCCCTGGGAGCTGGCTGTGTGAAACCGACGCTGGGTGGGTCACAGGGGCCCCTGGCCTTTCGGGGAAAATCCCCCCCCCTTTGAGAAGTACCCTGACACCCCCTTCAGCTTCTGGGCCTTGAAAACCTTTGCAAGGCTGTTGGGGAGGAAGACAAGAAGAGTCATCCGGGTCAGGGTGGTCCCCAAAGTGACTTTTCCAAACGCACCTGGACTTTTTGTTGTTGTTGAAGACGTTTCACTTCTCATCCAAGAAGCTTCTTCAGTTCTGCTCACCTCTTTTCATTTGTCTAGAACTGAAGAAGCTTCTTGGATGAGAAGTGAAACGTCTTCAAGGAACAACAAAAAGTCCAGCTGCCTTTTGGAAAAGCAGCTTTGGGGCAGAGGCCAGGCTCTGGGGGGTGGGAGCCCTGGACCACCTTGCCCGCCAGCCTGCCTTCTCCTTGGTCCCCCAACTGCCCGAGGAAGCCCATGAAGGCTAAGAGCCCTCCATCCCCACAACCGCCCCGTGTTTTGCCTGTCCCGGTTTTGCAGGATCCAATTCCTGGGGGTCTGGAGGAGAAAAGCAATGTTCCTGGAGAAGCCTCCCCCGAGAGGGGCCGCCTGGGTGGGTGGGGAAGCTTTGCCCCAGATCCTTCCCCCAATCTGGGGCCCGTTTCTGGCCGACTGTGTGACATGGGCCACCTACCCGCTTGGCTCTCAAGAGAGGAAGCCCGTTCACAGGTGGGCCCTTGCAGGAGCCATCATTATACTCAGTGGAGCTTCCACAATCCGGCAAGGTCTATCTTAAGGTTAGTGCCTGCTGGGCCTGAACTGCAGCTCACAGTGTTTCTGGACCAGCTCTACGGGACCACTTTTCTGGGGGAGCCATAATTCCTGCGAGAAAGAGGCCCATCTGGGAAAAGGGGAAAGCCCAGCCCATCTGGGGGAGGTAAACCTGAACCCGTGGCTTCGTCCAGAGACATCACTCCTTGCATAGTCCACCCACGAGGTCTCTGGAGGGCAGAGTCCAGGGGGAGGAAAGGGAGGGGTCCAGCCAAAGGGTCTCTGGCCCTTTCCGGTCAGAGCCCAGGGCCTGGAATCGACACCCCCCCTCCCCCCTCCCCCCAGTACTTCAGACAGTCCGGTCAAGGGGAGGCCCCCTCCCCCCTCCCGGGCCCCAGGCTCCCTTGAGCCACTCTCATGTCTGCCTGGGGCAGCCCCACTTGTGACTGGTCCCCAGCCGGGGCCTGCTGCAGCTCGGGGGGAGCACTGGGGATCCCCAGCTCTGGGCCAAGCAGGCTGGGCCAGAAGTCGACCACGGGGGCCTTGTTGGGCCCCCCCACGTCATGGGAGCGCAGCTGTTGCAACGGGAAGAGGGGCTGGTGGGTCGTCTGAATGTAGCCACAGGAACAAGATTTACTGCTATGCGGTGGTGGGATTCAGCCCGTTCGTACCACTTTGGCAAAACCGGTAGCTAATTTCTTGTTGCCCGGGCCCAGAACGGACGTTCGGAAGCGGCATCCACACAGAGAACCGGTTGTTCACCTATTTGAATCCCACCACTGCCGCTATGGGACTGAGCCACAGGCTCATCCCCCAAACCCATCCATTTCTGGGAACTTCTGCTGATTTTGTCTTGGGCCTGTTCACACATTTGAGTCCACCTAAGAAGGTGCACCAGACCCAGCTGGGAAGGGGCTCGGACCCTCATCTCCTACTGCCCTCTCTGGCCTTACGCCAGGCTGTAGGGCAGTGACCCACAGCCAGAAGCCAGTCCTTCCTTCCTTCCTTCCTTTCTTTTTCTTTCTTTCTTTCTCTTTCCTTCCTTCCCCTTCCCTCTCTTCTTTTCCCTTGCCTCCTCACCCATCACTTTTTCCTTCCTTCCTTCCTTCCTTCCTTCCTTCCTTCCTTCCTTCCTTCCTTCCTTCCTTCCTTTCTCTCTTTCTTTCTTTTTCTTTCTTTCCTTCCTCTTTCTTTCCTTCCTTCCTTCTCTCTCCTTCCCTCCTCTTCTTTTCCCTTGCCTCCTCACCCATCACTTTTTTCCTTCCTTCCTTCCTTCCTCTTTCTCTTTCTTTCTCTTTCTTTCTTTCTTTCTTTCTTTCTTTCTCTTTCCTTCCTTCGTTCTTTCCTTCCTCTTTCTTTCTTTCCTTCTTTCCCTCTCCTTCCCTCCTCTCTTCTTTTCCCTTGCCTCCTCACCCATCACTTTTTCCTTCCTTCCTTCCTTCCTTCCTTCCTTCCTTCCTTCCTTCCTTCCTTCCTTCCTTCCTTCCTTTCTTTCTTTCCTTCCTTCCTCTTTCTTTCCTTCCTTCCCTCTCCTTCCCTCCTTTCTTCTTTTCCCTTGCCTCCTCACCCATCATTTTTTCCTTCCTTCCTTCCTTCCTTCCTTCCTTCCTTCCTTCCTTCCTTCCTTCCTTCCTTCCTCTTTCTTTCTTTCTTTCTTTCTTTCTTTCTTTCTTTCTTTCTTTCTTTCTTTCTTTCTTTCTTTCTTTCTTTCTTTCTTTCTTTCTTTCCTTCCTTCCTTCCTTCCTCTTTCTTTCTTTCCTTCCTTCCCTCCTCTCTTCTTTTCCCTTGCCTCCTCACCCATCACTTTTTCCTTCCTTCCTCCCTCCCTCCCTTCCCTGCAAGGCAGACGGGGGAATTCTGGGAGTTGAAATCCACCCATCATAAAGTTACCAAGGTTAGAAACAGTCTTGCAGGAAGAGAGAGGAGTTAGTATACAGGCAATCCTCAACCACAGTTCATTGACTTGACTGTTCAGAATTACAACAGTGTTGGAAAAAAGAGACTCAGGATCGTTCTTCACACTTAGGACCGCTGCAGCCTCCCTGGGGGTCACGTGATCAGAGTCCAGACGCCTGGCACCTGGTTCATATTTACGACGGCTGCAGCTTCCAGGGGAATCACGGGACCCCCTCTGGTGACCTGACGAGCAAAGCCAATGGGGAAGCCGGATTCACTTTAACAACTGCGGCAAGAAAGATCGTGAAATGGACCAAAGCTCACTTAACAGCCGTCTCGCTTAGCAACAGAAAATTTGGGCTCCATTGTGGTCGTAAGTCAAGGACTGCCTGTGGTAGCCAAAGATTTGGAGGTATCTTTAATGACTCATAAATATTATTAAAAGCTTCAGATCTTTTCCCCAGAGGCCCAGCCGGGCCGAGAAAGGACTGAAATTGGGGGGAGGGGAAGGGGAGGGAGGGGAGGGGGCTGCCGGTGCACAGGCAGGTTATATATGTAACCCACAGGCAACTTGTCCTCCCCCTTCCCCCCCTGCCCCCCAAGTTCAATCCTGCCTCAGTCCAGCCACCTCTGGCCTCCGAAGAAGGGAACTGCAGCCCAGTTTAAATTCAGGGTGGGAGTCAGAAAAAGACTCTGTTGGATTTCTTTTTTTTTTTTTTTTTTGGCCAGAAATCAGGGTCCACCTATTTGTCTTCTCTGTCCATCTCTCTCCACCCTCTGTTGTATCGGTCATCTATGTCTGTCCATCATCTGTCCTCTATCTTTTGTCTATTTATATCTCTACCTATCACCTACCTGCCTATCTACATCTACCTGCCTACCTCTCTATATCACCTCTCATGTGTCCACCTTGACAGAACCGAACAGAACTGGAAGGCAGTTAGGCCCTATAGCAAGAGTAGGCAACCTTGGCTCTTTTATGACTCGTGGACTTCAACTCCCAGAATTCCTGAGCTAGCTATACTGAGAGGAAAGGGAGACTATGCTGGCTCAGGAATTCTGGGAGTTGAAGTCCACGAGTCATAAAAGAGCCAAGGTTGCCTACCCCTGCCCTATACAATTTCAGACAAGTGACTGTCTAGTCCAGGAGTAGGCAACCTTGGCTCTTTTATAATGCCTCCAGTGATGGAGCACCCACAACTTCTGGTGGCAAGCTGTTCCACTGGTTAATTGTTCTCACTGTTAGGAGGTTCCTCCTTAATTCCAGGTTGCTCCTCTCTTTCGTCAGTTTCCATCTGTTGCTTCTTGTCCTGCCTTCAGGTGCTTTGGAAAATAAATTGACCCCCTTCTTCTCTGTGGCAGCCCCCCAGATCCTGGAAGACTGCTGTCATGTCCCCCCTGGTCCTTCTTTTCTCTAGACTGGCCAGACCCATCTCCTTCGTGTGCTTTAGCCTCCAGGCCAGTGGTTCTCAACCTATGGGTCGGGACCCCATTTGGGGTCAAACGACCATTTCACGGGGGTTGCCAAACAAGACTGTCCGCCATTTTTCCCCCCTTTTCTTTGGCCACGCCCCTGGCACCCAGTGATGTATAAGTGGTTGGGGGTCACCACAACATGGGGAACTGTATTATGGGGTCGCGGCATTAGAAAGGTTGAGAACCACTGCTCCAGGCGTTTAATCATCTTTGTTGCTCTTCTCTACCCTTTTCCCAAAATCTCAACGTCTTTTTATACTATGATGATCTCTCTCTCTCTCATCTCTCTTTTGTCTATTTATATCTCTATCCATCATCTACCCACCTACCTAGCTGTCTGTATCTGTCATCTTTCTGTCTTTCTACCTAAAACAGCCGATTCGGCACTCATAACCAACACTGGGCAGATCCCTGCCCAAAATAAAAGCCAGCTGGAGACACCGGATCTTTCCCTCCAAAGCAGAGTCAAGTCTTACATGGGGCTGCCCCCCAACCCCCCCCCCCACTGGGCAAACCTAGTCGAGCTCATCCCGAGCAGAAAGTTTGCGAGAGTTAAGACTGAAATTCAACTAGGCATCCTTTTATTTGCGGGGCTTCCGGGCTGCAGCAGCTGAAAGCCGCCGCCGCCTCAGCCTCCGGCCTGGCCGTCCCAGGAGGGCAGCGGCCCAGCTGACCGGAAAGGGCCGGCCAGGAGGGGCCGCTCTGGGGCAAAGGCCAGGCGGGACGGGGGTCCGGCCAAGCGAAGCTGCCCCTGCCGGCCCCTGAGCTCCGAGGCCGCCCTGCCCTTCCCCAAAGGGGAGGGGGAGGCCCCTTTGGCCGGGGGGGGGGAGGCAGCCTTTCTGGAACGTTCTGCCCGGGGGGGGGGCTCAGCGGGGGCTCCCGGGCGGCCCAAACCTGCCCTCTGCCCCCCCGCAGCCCCCGCCTCGGCTTCCCCCCCTGCAGGACGCGGGACACAAAGGGCGAAATCGGATCCGCCGCCGACCCCCCCCCCCGGCCCGGCCCGGCCCGCCGCGCTTTGCAGAGCCCCGTCCAGCTGGCGCGGCGCGTTTGAAGTGCGGGGCCGCTCCGGAGACGCTCGGCTGGTCGGGGACACAAAAGGGGACCGAGCGGGAGAAGCCGCCCCCTCCCCTCCCTCCCTGCCCCCCCTCCGCCCGCGAGCTGCGCGCATTCCTTCGCCCGCCCTGGGGGGGGGGAGGAGGCGGAAGGGGCTGCCCGGACTTGCCTCTGGCCCGGAGTCCTCGTCCCGAAGAGGGGGCGTCTGGGGGGGAGAGCTGAGCGGGGGGGGGGGGCGGCTGGAGCCCGGGGGGGCGGGGTTAGAAAAATAAGGTTGCAGAAAGGCATCGCAGGAGGCCGAGGAAGGGCAGGTGTGGGTGTCGCGGGTGTGGGTGTATGCGTGTGTGTGTGTGACCCTTGGGACCTCAGTCCTGCCTTGGCTGGAACAGAGCCCCGCCTGCAGCCCCCTACCCTGCCCCCCCCGTCAGAGGAGGCCCTGCCCTGGACACCCAATCTCCTGGGCTCCAGCCTTAAAACCTGAAAAGGGGGGCGTGCCCACTGCTGGCAGGAAAGATAGAACAGACCCCCCCCCCGTGACTTGGAAGGGGTCTTGCAGACCCTCTGGCCACCCTCTCCCCCCCCCATCAAGGCCAGGATCCTCTGGCCATCCCAGACCAAAGGCTGCCCAGCCATGGCCTGAGCACCTCCAGCGATGGAGCCCGTGGACGGCAGGAGGCTGACTGGGCCATGCCCAAAATGGAACGGCTGGTGGCCTTCAGACGTTGTGGGTGCTAATCACGGGAGCAGAGACTGGGCGGTCACTTGTCTGAGATGGTGGAGGAGTCTCCTGCTTGAGCTGGACTAGAAGACCTCCAAGCTCCCTCCCAGCTCTACTCTGACTACCTTTGGAAGTCTTCATTATGCCAAGTTCCTTTAATTTCTCTTACCAGGAGCCTGCCTGCAGGAGCCCCTTCACCCCCCTGCATGTTTTTCAGTTGTCCAGGGCTGGCTTGAGTGGCATTGTTACTTTTTGTGTCCTCAGTGTTAAACTCTGTTGACGCAGCCCAACACTGCAGGGGCTTCTTATGGCAGCCGTTGCTGGTTCCCACAGACTTTCTGCCCTCCCCCCCCCCATGGACACCCAGATCCTTCTGACAAGGAGTCAGACTGTTGAGTCAACATCAGCCCTACCAGGCAGGCCAAACCGGGAATCAACTCCACAGGAAGAGCCAAACTCTTTCTACTCTAATAACAGAATCTTGCCAGTCGGATTGTGCCGGCCACATTGCTGAAATAAACCTCTGAATCTTAAAGTAAGAAGTATTGTTTTGTGTTCCTGTCTCTTGTTTCGTTTTTTTTTTCAGTGGGTTTTTCCACGACATCTGCAGATTAGGGAAATGTCTGGGCCATTTGGTCACCACAATGTAAAAAAGGTGCTGAGACTCTAGAAAGAGAACGGAGAAGAGCAACAAAGATGATTAGGGGACTGGAGGCTAAAACATATAAGGAACGGCTGCTGGAATTGGGTATGTCTAGTTCAGGGGTAGGCAACCTTGGCTCTTTTATGACTCGTGGACTTCAACTCCCAGAATTCATGAACCAGCCATGCTGGCTCAGGAATTCTGGGAGTTGAAGTCCACGAGTCATAAAAAAGCCAAGGTTGCCTACCTCTGGTCTAGTTTAACAAAGAGAAGGACGAGGGGGGACATGATAGCAGTCTTCCAGTATCTCAGGGGCTGCCCCAAAGAAGACGGGGTCAAGCTATTCTCCAAAGCGCCTGAGGGCAAAGTAGCAATGGATGGAAACTAATCAAGGAGAGAAGCAACCTAGAACTAAGGAGGAGTTTCCTGACAGTGAGAACAATTAATCAGTGGAACAACCTGCCTCCAGAAGCAGTAAATGCTCCAACACTGGAAGTTTTTAAGAAGAGACTGGACAGCTATTTGTCCAAAATGGTGTAGGGTTCCTGCCCAAGCAGAGTTGGACTAGATGACCTCCAAGGTCCCTTCCAACTTTTATTATTATTATTATTATTATTATTATTGATCATCGCACAGTCAGCCAGATGTTCAGACTGGATTTGGCATTTTGTCTACCTATCGAGTCCTTACCCAGGACCTGGGATAGGCAGATGTGGATGTTTGATGGTATTACAGATATCGTCGCAGGATGGAAGCAGTTCCTAATAAGGCCGCCTTTTGCAACTGACTAATAGCGAATTTGTCAATGCCAATGGTGTTCAAGTGGTGCTCCAGTTGTTTTGGGATTGCACCCAAGGAGCCTATGACTATTGGTACTACCCTTGCTTGCTTTTGCCACAGTCTTTCTATTTCTATTTGTAGGTCTTTGTATTTTGTTATCTTCTCCAGTTCTTTCTCGTCTATTCTGCTGTCTCCAGGCACTGCCACGTCCACTATCCAGACTTTTTTGTCTTTCTTATCGACAATTGTTAAGTCTGGGGTGTTATGTTGCAGGTGCTTGTCTGTTTGAATTCTGAAGTCCCAGAGCAGTTTAATTTTATCATTTTCTATGACTTTCTCTATTTTATGATCCCACCAGTTTTTGCTTACAGGCAAATGATATTTTTTGCAGATCTTCCAATGCACCATTGTTGCTACTTTGTCATGCCGCTGCTTGTAATCAGTTTGTGCAATCTTCTTGCAACAGCTTACCAAGTGGTCCACTGTTTCTTCAGCTTCTTTGCACAGGCGGCACTTACTGTCTGTTGCTGTCTTCTCAATTTTGACTTTGTATGCATTTGTCCTTAAGGCTTGGTCTTATGCAGCCAGAATTAGTCCCTCGGTCTCTTTCTTCAATTTTCCTGCTCTTAGCCATTGCCAGGTCTTGTTATTATCTGCTTTCCCAGCTATTTTTTTAATGTATTGGCCATGTAGTGCTTTGTCTTCCCATGCCTCTATTCTGTTCTTCATTTGGTCTTTCTTGTAGGCCAGTTTGGTCTCTCCAGTGGTTAGTAAGCCTTCCTGATATACTAATTTCAGTGCATCTTCATCATTGTTCTTCAGATATTCTTCCAAAGCCATGTTTTCTTCTTCAACCATCTGATGTACTTGTAGCATTCCACGCCCACCTATTTGCCTTGGTAGATAAAGTCTATCAATGTCACTGCGTGGATGAAGGGCATGATTCATTGTCATTATTTTTCTGGTCTGCCTATCCATTGCTTTTAGTTCTGCTTGAGTCCAGTCCACTATTCCAGCTGTGTACCTAATGACTGGGATTGCCCAGGTGTTGATTGCCTTTATGGTATTTCCTCCATTGAGTTTGGATTTTAAGATCTTCTTCACTCTCTTGATGTATTCACCTCTAATCTTTTTCTTGACTTCAGTGTGCTTGATGTTGTCAGCTTGAAGGATACCCAAGTATTTGTAGTACTCTTCCTCATCCAGACTCTTAATGTTATTTTTGTGGGGCATCTTGATTCCTTCAGTTTTCATTATTTTTCCTTGTTTGATAGTAAGTGTGGCACATTTGTCCAAGCCAAACTCCATTACAATATCTTGGCTATATATACGGACAGTGTTGAGCAGCGATTCTATTTCAGATGATGTTTTTCCATACAGCTTCAGATCATTCATATAAAGGAGGTGGGATAGTCTGGCAGATGTTTTTGATGTTTGATAGCCATGTCCTGAGTTATTCAGTATTGTTGACAGAGGAAACAGTGCAATAACAAATAGTAATGGTGATAATGAATCTCCTTGAAATATTCCTCTCTTGATATTAACCTTTCCCAGCCTCTCACCATTGATCTGCAACTGTGTCTTCCATTGTGCCATCGATCTTTGCACAAATTTTCTGATGTTTCTACTGACTCCTGTTATTTCTAGGCACTTTATTATCCAATCATGTGGCAGAGAGTCAAATGCCTTTTTGTAGTCAATCCATGCCACATTCAGGTTGGTCTTCCTTCTCTTGCAGTTTTCCAAGATCATTTTGTCTATTAGGAGTTGATCTTTTGTTCCTCTGCTATTGGGCAGTTTCCTTTCTGCTCAGGTGGAAAGAGATTGTTTTCAACTAGATGCTGTTGCACTGCATCAGCTACTACACCAGTTAGTAATTTGAAAGTTGTTGGTAAGCAGGTAATTGGCCTGTAGTTGCCTGGTGTTGCCCCTTTTGCTGGATTTTTCATTATTAGGTAGGTTTTCCCAGTTGTTAGCCATTTTTCAATTTCTCCTCCTTGTAGTATATTGTTGAACTGCTTGGCAATGAGTGGGTGTATAACAGTTAGATATTTCAACCAAAACCCATGCAGTTCATCTTCACCTGGTGCTGACCAATTTTTGATTTTCTTTGCTCTTTTTTCTACCATTTTTGTTGTTATTACTAGTTCTTTCATTTCAACTTCTGTTTTATTTGCCTCCACCTCTTTTAACCAAGCCGCATCCTTGTTGTATTTCTTTGGGTTATCCCATATCTGCTTCCAGAACTGCACTGTTTCTTCCTTGTCAGGTACTGACTGATTCCTTGCAGTTTCTCCATTGATGGATTGGTAGAAACGTTTCTGATTGGATTGAAATTGGAGGTTCTGCCTATAGTTTGCAATTCGAGCTTCATATCTACTGATTTTCCTGGCTATAGCTGTTATTTGTTGCTTTATTATTTCCAGTGCTTCCTTGATCTTCCTTGTTTCTAAGTGGTATTTCTTGATTAGGTATTCTTTGGTCTTCTTGTTCTTCAGCTTCTTTTCTTTCATCTGTTCTAGCTTGCTTGCATGTGATCTTAACTTGCTGATCTTATTTTCTAGTCTAACCTTCCATTTTTCTGGTGCACTGTTTGTTTGTTTTTCTTTTTTGTTGATTTTGCATCCCAGGTATTCTGTTATAACTGCAGCTGAGCTGTACATTAGTTGGTTTGTTTCTTGCAGTGAATTGGTGCTTATACTTGATATTGCAGTATTTGCATCTTTTAATGCTTGTGCTAGCTGTTTCTTTGGAACAAGCTTCAATGCAGGTAGCCTTATTCTGTTGTTTTTGTGCTGTTCTAGATGCTCAGTTATTCTTTGTTTCAATTCTTTTATTTCTTTAGTTAGAGGGTTTTGTTCTTCCTGAGGAAGAGGTGCCTGGTTTCCAAATGAGAACAGTTGTATATCTCTGCTGGATTCCTTCACTTCCAACTCCCCCTGGTTTGCCTCTACATTCTGAATTACTTCTGGTAAGGCTTTGATTTCTTTGCCCTGGGTAAACCTTTGCAGTTCGTCCAATTCTGTTTCTGTGAATACTTTATTTCGTGTTATAAATCGGCGTTGATCTGCTAGTCTCTGTTCTGTTATTTCTGATTCTGGATGTTGTTCTTTCCAGAACTGGTGCATTCGTTTTAGATATCCTCTTCTTGTTGGACTTGATCTGTAGTAACAGATCATTATTTCTTTGTTTTCCATCACTGTGTATCTGCGACGGGTAAACACCTTTTCTTCCAGTAGTACTGCAGCTGCTGGCCCTGGTTGCTCAGCCAACAGTCCTGAGTCCTGTAACCCATTTTTCACCAGATATCCAGGAACTCCGATATCTAGCGCGGACCTTGTTAACCCGGGCGACGTCCGAGCCGGTATGGCATTCTGCAATTTACGTCTCACCATATTTTTTATGGGAGAGACACTCTTTGTCTGACTCCTCTGATGAGACCTGTCCAGTATGGTTGAACCTCTGGCATAGCTCTCATCTTCCTCAGAGTACACAAGCCCCACAACCACGTCAAGGTAGTGTCTCACTGGGGGATTATTATTATTATTATTATTATTATTATTATTATTATTATTATTATTATTATTATTATTATTATTATTATTATTATTATTATTATTATTATTTCTCCTTAATTCCAGGTTGCTTCTCTCCTTGATGAGTTTTCATCTGTTGCCTCCTATCCTGCAGGTGCTTCACCTCACTACATGCCAGGTGAACAGAACCCACTAAGGGCCACGTATTGGCTACTGTTAGTTCATCTGGTGGTGGGACCATCCACACCACATTTTTCCACTGCATCAGGAAGGAGGCTACCGGAGACCCATTCTCCACAGCTGACCGTGTCAACTGCTGACCATCCTCCTCCCAAGAGCCTTTCTGAAAGTCCCTGAGAAAAACACCCCCCCACCTGAGACCAGGTCCAAAGGTAAGACTCCCGCGGAGCCCTGGGAGGGCCAAGGGCCACACCTTCTCCCCAGCCACCATTGTCAGAGCAGACATTGGCAGGAAGGAGAAACCAACATCACACAAAAGGATTCAGGATGTCAGGTAACCACCCGCCATCAAAGAACAAAACGCTTCAATTTGTTTTTAGAAATAAAGGCCATTTTAAATACAAATAAATAAATAACAACTTGGCCTTTGAAAACGGTTTTGACTTGAGTTTATTATTCTTCTAAATCTTCCAGGAGGCTTTTATTGATGGTTATGTTTTTGTCAGTGCAACTGCTGTATATCAGCTTGGTGGATCTGTTGGTAGGCAGTATCAAATATTCATAATATTAATAAATAAACGGGGCAATAACTTGCTTTGTCGGTCTAACTGCGGCTAGCCGAGACTTTTCCAAGGCAAGTGGAAAATAAAGTGGAGAATCCCGTTCAGCCTTTCTGAGGCCTTCAGATGTTCTGAATTGCCATTTGTACCATTATCCACCAGCTGGAGAAGATGGGATCTGTGATCTAACCTTCTGGAGAGCATCAGAAGAGATTTGTCTTGGGTGTGTGTGTGTCTGTGTGTCTGTGTGTCTGGGTGTCTCCAAATAAGAGCCCCAGACTTAGATAGGACCAAGATGAGAGCCACAGTATTAGTAAAAAGGAGAGCAATAGCCTTGGCGGAGACTGGGAAAGTTAGCAGTAGGACGTCAATACAGATAAAATTCTGAATAATTCAGAAGTATTAAAGAGCAGGTGAAGAACAGATTAGAAATTAAATCATGGAAAAGACAAACAATTGGACAGAGGAGAAATTTAGCTGGGCTGCTCCAGGAGACGGATAGGAAGCTTTTACATTTTCATGGTAACATTTAAAACAATCCCGTCACTGGTTAAAATACAGCCTTCCCCCCCTTTCCCCCCCCCGATCTAATTATGTATTTTATCTTCCAGGCCAGTCAAAGAAATAGTAAGCATAAAACTTGATAAATTGATTTAGCGGTTTATTATAGGAAACACGGCCAGACTGAAAATCGGCTGACAAAACTGCTCCACCCAGGAGAACATGGGACATGTTTTCTCGGAGGAGACCCTTCACCCGAAAGAGGCAGAACCCCACCCCTCAGGGACTCCCAGCTAAATTTGGAAAGGGCAGGCTAGACTGGATGACCTCAGAGGCCCCTTTAACCTTACCGTTCTTTAAAATGTGCCTGGGAGGAAATTTAGACAGAAGGGCTGGGGGATGCCTGTCGGTGTTCACAAGCCTTAATCCAGGAGGGCAGCCCACTCCTTCTTCTGTCTAATTCTTCAAAGACCCCCAATGCAAGAAACAGGCTGAATGTAAGCGGCAGGGGGGCTGGACCCCTCCTGGGAGGAAGAAGGAGGTGGGGGGGTCAGAGGGCTCACCCTAGCATGAAATGGCGCAGGGGCTTTTCTTAAAGTCCACTGGGAAGCCTCTGGCTCTCTTTCCAAGCCCCCCCATCCCTCCCCACGGAGACCTCTTTAGCTGCTTGCTCCAGTTTCTAGGGAGAATTCTGCCCCTTTCTCTGCTACAAATCATCTCCAAAGTGAGGTGGGCATCTGCCAGTTCCTGTTGACCCCCCTGAGGCTGTGCTGGGCCAGGCCCCTCCCTCTGGACGCTGCCCTCCGTGGCCCTGTTAGCTTGGGCTGCAGGAGAGACTGGACACCAGGTAGAGGACGCCTGGGCGTGAATACCTGAGTGCCACTTGGGAACTGATCCTTGGATTCAAATTAATCAGAATAGAGCTGGAAGTGTCCGTGGAGGTCATCTAGTCCAACCCCCTGCTGAAGAAGGAGACCCTATTCCAGGGATCTTCAAACTTGGCCCTTTGATGACTTGTGGACTTCAACTCCCAGAATTCCTCAGCCAGGCACGCGTGCCTGGCTGAGGAATTCTGGGAGCTGAAGTCCACAAGTCATTAAAGGGCCAAGTTGGAAGACCCCTGCCCTAGCCTATACCCATTTCAGACCAGTGACCGTCCAGTCTCTTCTTATAAACCTCCAGTGATGGGAGCCCCCACAACGACTTCTGCTCCACGGGTTAACTGTCCTCCCTGTTAGGAAGTTTCTCCTTAACACCCTCCTGCCCCACTGCCAGCCCCCCCACCTCCTTCTGGACTAATGGACGCCAGTCTCTGGAATCCTCTGGAAGGGTTGCCCATCATCAGCCAGGCAGATCGATGAGCAAACAACTCATTCAGATTTTCCAGGATGTTTTTATGTGCTTGCTTTGCATAATGACCCCCCCCCACAGGAACGGGGCTACTGAAAGCCACGTCTGCTGTGCTCCTGCCTCAGTTTCCCTGCCTTTAAGGATGACTCTCTCCTGGGTAGCTGCAAACAGGAGGGCAGCAAAATCAGCTTGTGTGATGAAACGGTGCTAAGCCTTTTAGTCAGTGCTCACCCTCACACTCATCACCCAGGCCCAGCGTGGCGCTACTATAAGTCCTCGACTCACAACTGCAGATTCAGCCACTGTTCGAGGTTACAATGGCAGTGAACAGTGATGAAGGCTTTTAAGAAGGGGCTGGTCAACCATTTGTCTAAAATGGCATAGGGCAGGGGTAGGCAACCTTGGCTCTTTTATGACTCGTGGACTTCAACTCCCAGAATTCCTGAGCCAGCATGGGGGAACTATGGCCCCTTCATGACTCGTGGACTTCAACTCCCAGAATTCCTGAGCCAGCATGGGGGAACTATGGCCCCTTCATGACTCGTGGACTTCAACTCCCAGAATTCCTGAGCCAGCATGGGGGAACTATGGCCCCTTCATGACTCGTGGACTTCAACTCCCAGAATTCCTGAGCCAGCATGGGGGAACTATGGCCCCTTCATGACTCGTGGACTTCAACTCCCAGAATTCCTGAGCCAGCATGGGGGAACTATGGCCCCTTCATGGCTTGTGGACTTCAACTCCCAGAATTCCTGAGCCAGCATGGGGGAACTATGGCCCCTTCATGACTCGTGGACTTCAACTCCCAGAATTCCTGAGCCAGCATGGGGGAACTATGGCCCCTTCATGACTCGTGGACTTCAACTCCCAGAATTCCTGAGCCAGCATGGGGGAACTATGGCCCCTTCATGGCTTGTGGACTTCAACTCCCAGAATTCCTGAGCCAGCATGGGGGAACTATGGTCCCTTCATGACTCCTGGACTTCAACTCCCAGAATTCCTGAGCCAGCCCGGGGGAACTATGGCCCCCTCATGACTCGTGGACTTTAGCTCCCAGAATTCCTGAGTCAGCATGGCTCAGCTTAGAAACCGCTCCCTTTCCCCTCAGCATGGCTGGCTCAGGAATTCTGGGAGTTGAAGTCCACCAGTCATAAAAGAGCCAAGGCGGCCTGCGCCTGGACTAGAAGACCTCTAAGGGGCCTTCCTGCTCTGTTATTCTGTTAAAGTGACCTATAACTACCAGTAATAATAAATAGAAGCCATCCTCAACTTACAACCATTGTTTAGTGACTGTTCAAAGTTACAATGACCCTGAAAAAGCTGATTTTTCTGCAGCCTCCCCAGGGTCACGTGATCAAAATTCGGACACTTGACTACTGACTCATATTTACGACGATTAAATGTTCCGGGGTCAGGTGATCCCCTTCATCTGACATGCAAAGTCAATGGTGAAGCTGGGTCCACTTAACAACGGTGCCACTAACTAATCACTAGAATGATTCGTTTAACAAGCGTGGCAAAAAAAGATTGCAAAATGGGGCAAAACTCACCTAACAAAATGTCTCACTTAGCAACAGAAACTTTGGGCTCAACTGTGGTCATAAGACGGGGACTACCTGTAAGCCAGGAGATGGATGGCTGATGGAGCCTCCCTCTCTGGAGGCAGTCTACCCCTCCTTTTTGCTGAGGCAGTCTGGGTTGGAAACGGAATAACAATAGAAGACCCTAAAGCAGGAAGGATGAGGCACAGAGTCCTGTGCGAATCCAGCCAGGGCCTTCTGGGTGTGTGTGTGTGTGTGTGTGTGTGCTATTGAACCTGGCTAACTGACCTTCAGTCAGTCAGTCAATCAATCAATCAGTCAATCAATCAATTAATAATGGGAGATATAAGTCAAATCTTCGTAACTAGTTTCAGCCCAGAGGAATTATTTTGTGTGCCTGTGTGGGTGTGCACACACAGACACACAAACCCACACCAAAAACCAATCGCTAGCTAGCTATTTGGATGGGGGGAGTCTTGGGGGGGAGAGCACCACGCCAAGAGGGGGCTCTTTTTTTCCTGGTTCCCCCCCTGGGGGCCCCCCTCCTCCCTGGCCTGGCCCTGAAAGAGAGGCAGCCCCCTCCCCCCTCCCCCCAAGCTTGACCTCTTGGCACAAAGAGCCCTGCCCCCCATTTGCATCTGAAAGGGAGAAGGGGCAGAGGCCCTGACCTTCAACCTGGGGGTCAACTCTTCTAGCCGGGCTGCCACTGGGGGGGGAGGGGGGAGGCCCCTTCCCCTGGGAAACCTGGGGGGGAAGCCTGGCTGGTGTGTTTGCAGAGCAAAAAGCCCCCCCCCAGGAGAGGAGGGGAGGGGCTGAGCTCCCTCCAGATTTATGCAAATGAGCTGTCTGGGGAGGAGGGGGGTGGAGGCAAAGCTGGGGGGAACCACAAAGAAACCCCAGATGTTAGCAGGGGGCCCCTGGCAGGGTCTCCATCTTCGGGGGGGGGGGAGGTTTCCGTCCTCACCCTGCCCTGCTCCTGCCTTCTCTCCCTTCCTCTTAGTCGCACAGCCACCCTGCGAGGTGGGCCGGCCAAAAGGCAGTACCAAGCCAGAGCTCCACAGCTGGATGCAGAGTGCAAGCTGTGCATGGGGTGTGTGTGACTCCCTACAGATGTGCTGGGGGGGCAGATTGGGGAAGGGGCCCACCCCTGCAGGTCTCAATTCCACCGGCTATTTGGTGGAAGCCTGGGGGGGGGGACTTTGCTCTCCGTCTTCAAGGTGGAACCCATAGTAGTGTGTTAACTGGCTCTGGGTTCAAAGAGGGGAGGGGGGTCCCTTCTGGATGGGCCTGGCTCACAGTTGGGGGTCTTCCTGGAGCCCCCACTCCCTTGTCTGGGGTGCCAACTGCAGCCTTTCCTGGATCAGGAGGGTTTGTGAAGACCTCGTGCTTTGCTTACCGTGTAGCTGGACTAGTGCTTTACAGGGGGCTGCCCTGGAATACACAGCAGGCTCAATCTGTCAAATATCCAGGGTGCCCCCAAAAGATACAAAAAAAAAAAAAAAAAAGACATTCCAACTCTGGAAAGAGTCCAGAGAAGAGCAACATATGTGTTTTAGAGGTCTGGAGGATAAAATGTACAATGAAGGTTGCAGGAATTGGGGATATCTAGTTTAATGAAGAGAAGGACCAGGGAGGACAGGATAGCAGCATTCCAGTATTTGAGGGGCTGCCCCAAAGAAGAGGGGGGGAGGTCCAAGCTATTTTCCAAAGCCCCTGAAGGCAGGAGAAGAAGCAACAGATGGAAACTAATCTAGGAGAGAAGCAACCTGGAACTAAGGAGAAACTTCCTGACAGTCAGAACAATTAACCAGTGGAACAACCTGCCTCCAGAAGCGGTGAATGCTCCAACACTGGAAGTTTTTAAGAAGAGACTGGACAGCCATTTGAAATAGTGAAACAAGTCCTTGGGGGTGGGGGTCTCTGGCTCCCTGGTGCCCCTCCCTCCAGGCATGACAAGACAAAGCAATGTGTGTGGGGAGGCTCCCTTTCCCCCCCTCCCCTCCTGCAGACCCTGCAAAGAGTCTCTTCTTTGTGGACAAGAAGATTTTAGCCCCCGGGGTGGGGGGAGAGAGCGCAGAGCTTGCACACAAGCAGGTATGTGTGTCTGTATGACTCCACACATGCCCTGCCCAGCGCGCACGCTTCCTTGCCCACATTTGCATCTGAAAGCTCTGGGTCAGTTGCCCTTTGACACCCAGGGCTGGGCTGGCTGACCGTGAAAGGCTTCAAAGTATGTTTGGGGGGGGAGGAAAATTAACAGCCTCTTGTTGTGGGTCAGTTGCTGTCGGAAGGAAGGAAGGCTGGTTTCTATAGCTGGAGCAGAAAAGGCACCCTTGTGAAAGAGCGCTGTCCCTGGCAGTGTGTGTGTGAGCTTGCACTTGTATAGGAAGGACCCCCTGTTTTCCTGCTGTTGTTTGGCTGTGTTTGTGTGAGTCAGCTCTCAGGTCAGTTTCCTCTGCTTGCCCTTCACACACATCCCTGTTCTGCGTTTTCCGTTGTTTGGAAGGCTGATGATTTTTTAAAAAAAAAAATAATATTTAAAAAGCAAAAATATACCCGCAGAATAAGCACATTCCACCGAGAAATTCAGTCAGTCACATTCACTTCCCAGAAAGTGACTATCCGGCAGCACAACCTAAATTTTAAAGCACAACCTAAATTTTACTCCTGGGGTGACGTTTTTTGAAGCTTCCCATTTTATTCGTGAGATTTGGCCACAGCCAAGATGATTCTTTAGGGCTCCTTTAATATGTACGTATCTTAGTAGGCCTGGTTAGCAAAACCTCCCTCCAGCATGGCCGTTAAGGCTGTTTTTGAGAAATAATTATGTGGGTAATATTCTAATTACTCCAATTACTATTAAAGCGCTCTAATTATTAGACTCAGCTTTGTCTTACTGACCTGCAAGGACTTAAGAGGAGCCCATTAAAACACAGATCCCGGCTTCGTATTTGCTGGACGGAGGCAAAGACGGGGTATAAAAACGATGCAATTGAGGGAGCCCTGGAGATTTCGGATAGGGATGCTCTCTTAAAAGTGGGGTGCTGCTTGGGGGCGGAGGGGGCAAGTCGAGCCTTCCTGGGGGCTTGACATCTTCCTGGCCATGGACTGGAGGGCTTTGTAGTCCTGGCTGGCTATTCTCCTTTTGAACCCAGGGCCGGAGGAAAGCAGAGGGATGCCATCCAGAGGCGATCCTGTGGGGGGACCAGCCAGGACCCCTTGCTCAGCCCATGAGCCTCGCCACAAGCACCGGTGGGCCTGGTCCTGAGGCTGGCGGGGGGGGGGGCTCCACCGCACCTCTGTGGGCTGCCAGCCACAAGGGAAGCACATTTTACAGTGCCTGGTCAAAAGGGAGTGTTTGTTTGTTTATTTATGGCACCCAGCCACAAACCAGGAGACAGTGAGTTCTAGTCCCGCCTTAGACAGGAAAGCTGGCTTGGTGACTTTGGGCCAATCACCAGGAGACTGGGAGTTCTAGTCCCGCCTTAGGCAGAAAAACCGTCTGGATGACTTTGGGCCAATCACCAGGAGACTGGGAGTTCTAGTCCCGCCTTAGGCACAAAAACCATCTGGATGACTTTGGGCCAATCACCAGGAGACTGGGAGTTCTAGTCCCGCCTTAGGCACAAAAACCGTCTGGATGACTTTGGGCCAATCACCAGGAGACTGGGAGTTCTAGTCCCGCCTTAGGCACAAAAACCGTCTGGATGACTTTGGGCCAATCACCAGGAGACTGGGAGTTCTAGTCCCACCATAGACAGGAAAGCCGGCTGGCTGGCTTTGGGCCAGTCCCTCTCTCTCAGCCCAACCCACCTCACAGGGTGGTTGTGGGAAAAATAGGAGGAGGAAGGCACATTAGGAATGTTTGGCGCCTCGAGTTGTTTATAAAACTTAACCAAGGCGGGATAGAAATAAAATACATAATAAAATCGTACTGTCGAGGGCATAAGAAGAAAGCTCTTCCCAAGGGGAGATTAAGACATACAAGGAACGGTTGCTAGAATTGGGTAGGTCTAGTTTAATGAAGAGAAGGACGAGGGGGGTCAGGATAGCAGTGTTCCAGTATCTCAGGGGCTGCCCCAAGGAAGAAGGAGTCAAGCTATTCTCCAAAGCGCCTGAAGGCAGGACAAGAAGCAACGGGTGGAAACTAATCAAGGAGAGAAGCAATCTAGAACTAAGGAGAAACTTCCTGACAGTCAGAACAATTAACCAGTGGAACAACCTGCCTCCAGAAGCAGTAAATGCTCCAACACTGGAAGTTTTTAAGAAGAGACTGGACAGCCATTTGTCTGAAATGGTATAGGGTTTCCTGCCTGAGCAGGGGGTTGGACTAGATGACCTCCAAGGTCCCTTCCAACTTGATGATGATGATGATGACATTTAAAAACCCAGGTAAGAAAAAGCCAACACTTTTTCTAGTCTGGGGCTAGTCTGCGTTAACAGAGAATCAAGATATCCCGTGAAGTGTTAATACTGCTTTACAAGGCCTTGGTGAGGCCACTCTTAGAACACAGCGTCCAGTTTTGGTCGCCACGATGCAAAAAAGATGTTGAGAGTCTGGAAAGAGTACAGAGAAGAGCAACAAAGAGGATCAGGAATCCGGAGGCTAAAACGTGTTTAAAAAACGGTTGCTGGAATTGCGTTAAGTCTAGTTTAATGAAGAGAAGGATGAGGGGGGACATGAAAGCAGCCTTCCAGCATTTGAGGGGCTGCTACAAAAAAGAGGAGGGGGTCAAGCTATCCTCCAAAGCGCTTGAAGGCAGGACAAGAAGCAACCGATGGAAACCAATCAAGGAGAGAAGCAACCTGGAACTAAGGAGGAACTTCCTAGCAGTGAGGACAATTAACCAGTGGAACTATTTTGCCTTCAGAAGTTGTGGGCGCTCCAACACTGGAGATTTTCAAGAAGAGATTGGACAGCCATTCGTCTGAAATGGACTATTTCCTGCCTGAGCAGGGGGTTGGACTAGAAGACCACCAAGGTCCCTTCCAACTCTATTGTTCTGTTAATTTTTAATTCTAGGAATGGGGGGCTTGAGCTTTTCAGGTGCAGATTAGGAGATGAAAAGGACCCCCATCATTGGTGAGCCTAGTTTAATTTTCAGCTGGATGGCACCTTGTCTAGTCTGATGCAACAGAGGTTGTGTCTCTGGCCCTTTAAACCATTTTATTTCCAGTCTCAGCAACCTTGTCTTGCAACATCTTCTTTCAGTCTCCAGGTACATACCTGCCCTCCATTAATTTTTCTTTTTAAAAAATAAATAAATAAACGGCAGCCGGCACCAGTGAGGACAGACTGCGTGACTTTCTCAACAGACAGAGGTTGCAAAAGCCGAGTTTCAGAGTTGTGATGCAACTGAGTTGTCGGGATGATTTTATTTCGGAAAACAAGGCACCCCTTTCCAGGCCTGCCTCTTGCTGCGTCTCCTTGCAGCTTTCTGTCCTCTGCAAAGCCCCCTTTCTCTGCCAGCCCCCTGGACTGGGGTAGGCATCCTCCATTTGGGGAGGGAGTTGGGGTGCAGATGGGCTGCTTTCATTAAGGCAAAAATTAATCAACTTGGGAGCCCAATTGGTTGAACCGTACTGATTAAAAAAAAAGAACACAAATACTTTTATTGTTATGTGGAAACTGCTTCTGGATTTTGTGCTGGAGGTGGGAAAAAAATGAAATTTTGATTTTGGGTTTTACCTATTAGATAAGACTTGATGTTATCGAAATGGCTAGTTGATATTATTTTGTAAAAGTAAAAAAGTTGAGGCTTGGTGTTGATATTCTTTTACTGCACCAAAGGAAATTGGAAGTCAATGCCTTTTTTTTTCCCCTCCCTTACACAGGGGTTCTCAACCTTGGCAACTTTAAGACTTGTGGACTTCAACTCCCAGAATTCCTTAGCCAGCAAAGCTGGCTGAGGAATTCTGGGAGTTGAAGTCCACAAGTCTTAAAGTTGCCAAGGTTGAGAACCCCTGCCTACTCCCTTTTTCCTTCCCTATCTTTTCCACTATTTACTTTTGTATTTTTGTTGCATCGTATGTTGCAAACTAATAAAACTTTTGCAAAAAAAAAAAAAACCAACCCAAAAAACTTGGGAGCCCAGCGAGGGGGTGCAGAGACCCCACAAGTGCTTCCACCTTCTGGGTTCATGGGGACCCAGCGGTCAGGTGTTCAAGACTGCCCCTCTCCGTGGGGCCAGGGCTCTGTTGCCCAGGAGGAATATTTATCAAGCCTCTGGCCTTCACCTTTGATCTTGCTGACAGCGGTGGAAAAAGGAATAAGGGGAGGGGGCAGTTGCAGTAGATAATGGATGGAGCTGGGGGGGGGGGGGAAGAGGAGAGCAGAGGTGGGGAGCTGGATGTGCTGGGAAGCCCGGCCCTTGCCCAGTTCCCAACCAAAGCCCTCCTCCCCCTGGGGGCACCAGGTTGGGGAAGGCAGGCTAGAACAAGGACTTTCATTGCTTTGTATTTTAAGAAAAAAAAGGGCACATTCCCAGGAAGGACCCCTTTCAAATGAAATCTTTAAAAAAAAAAAAAAAAAAAAATCTTCTGCATCTGTGTTAAGAATGTGCATTTCTCAACGAGTCCTTATTATTCAGCTTATATGAGGTTTTTTCCAACTCTTCTAATGCTGGCCTTATTTATTTGTTTGTTTGTTTGTTTGTTATTTATTTTCCATTTATTTTAGAACATTGACATTGCCGCCTGCTTGCACATGGCGACTCAAGGCGGCTTACACAGACATAAAACACCATAAAGGAAACAACTACAACAACAACAACAATAAAAAATATTAATGATGCCTCCAGGTCCAAGCAGAGATTAGACATAAGGGAAAAGAAAAGGCGAAAGAGGTGTGTGTGTGTTTGTGTGTGTGTGACCTGGCGCCTGGGACACACACAGGAAACCTGAATCTTGTGGCTCCAGCAGCCCCTGGGAGATGCCTGGACTTCAACTCCCAGCATTCTTGTTGGCTGGGGAATTCTGGGAGCTGAAGTCCATAGAAGGCTAGGACTGGAAGAGTCTGGGGAAGGGGCTGTAAGAAGGGACAGGCAGCCTGATTGGGGAAGACCCCCTTGGCCGCCCGCAGGGGACCCCCTGGAGCCTGGAAAACGGCTGGGGAACATGGATCTGGGGCAGAAGGAGGGCCTGGCCTCTTGCTGGGGGCTCAGAGGCGGCGCCTGGAAAGTCACCTGAACCCCAAACCTGCCCCTGCCCTCCAGGGGGCCCCCCAGGTGTGTTGCCTTTGGTCAGAGCCACCGTCTGGGCAAGGAAAATCCACCCGCCCTTGAAAAACGGAAGGCCGGGTGGGGCACCAGCAGGTAATCCCAAGGATGGAGCCCAAGCTCAGAAGCCAGACACAGGCCCTGGCAGCCCCCTCACTTCTGTTGTATTGTGTTGCTAAGGACACAACATGGAGCCTTGAAGCAGAATCTAGCCTGGCTGGACGGCTCTGGAGGAACCCAGGCAGGACCCAGGAAGATTTGAGCCCCTCGGACACCACGGACGATGGATGGGCAGCTGGGATGAGGCGCCTGGGCCCCGATCCTCGGTTTAACTTAGCCTCTTTAAGAGATTTGGACTTCCCCATGGGGGATTCTGGGAATTGAAGTCAATTTGGGAAACCCCTGTCTACGACAGTGTTTCCCAAACTTGACCATTTTAAGGCATGTGGACTTCAACTCCCAGAATTCCACAGCCAGCATTGCTGGCTGTGGAATTCTGGGAGTTGAAGTCCACATGCCTTAAAATGGTCAAGTTTGGGAAACCCCTGTCTACGAGATCCCTGAACCAGCGTCTGGAGGCACCTGTTCCAAGGCAGGGAGGTGAATCAAAGCTGCTGCCTTTTAATTCCCTCTCTTGAGTCGGGAAGGCTGCGCCCGACTCCACTGGGATGTGGGGAGCACCAGGTAAGCCCGGCGGAGGCCACCTGAAGCCCCCCCCCTCTGGCACAAGAGGAAGGGGCAGAGGAGGTGCTCCAGAGCCTGGAAATCTGGAAAGCAGAATAGCAGAGTTGGAAGGAATCTTGGAGGTCTTCTAGTCCAGTGGTTCTTAACCTGGGCGATATCGCCCCCCAGGGGGCGATTTCGTTTTTCAGGGGGGCGAAGGAACAAAAAGGGGGCGATATGGGGGCGATGGAGTGAGAGGTTTTGGGGACACTTTTGAGACTTTTTCGTACGGTGAATCGCTGTATATCTGACAGAGGGGGGAGCGCTTCTTTCGAAACACCGCAGGCTGAGTGGCTCTGTAAAACATTTTGTATTGTATTTTTTTTTAGCGTGCACTCCAGTTCCATATTATATTTTCTTTGTGTCTTTTTAATCCTTTTCACAGTGTGCGTGACTATATATACTTTCCTCGAATCTTCATTGAGTTTCAGAGTTTGCGTCTTGAAATTCTTAGTTCCTGCACTGCGGTTTGTTCTTACGCCATTTTTATATTTCTTTTTTGCGTCTTAAATTTGACTTGTAATTCAGTCATGAAATGTTACTGTTTTTCTTTTCGGGCATTTCCCTTTCTTCCCATTGAATGTTGTTTTCAAAGTGGTCATTACATTGAAGTGTCTCGAATAAAGAAGATTATCATGAAATGCATGTATCACGAAGTTTGGGAATAAAATTTCTCACACAGTTGAGATAGGGGGAAAAGACTGGAAATGAACTATTTGCATCGATATGTCCTGATGACAATTTTAAAGAAAACCAAAAAAGGGTTTGCATAAATTGAAGAATTATTTCCTATGGTGTGATTGAGAGGTGATGTTGGGGGAGGGGGGGCGATGACAACTTCCTCATTGGCTCAAGGGGGCGATTGTTCAAAAAGGTTAAGAACCACTGGGCTAGTCCAACCCCTGCCCAGGTAGAAAATGCTACACCATTTCAGACAAAGGGCTGTCCAGTCTCTTCTCGATGATGAAGCACCCACAACTTCTGGAGGCAGGTTGTTCCACTGGTTAATTGTTTTAATAGGTCATGCAGTTTCTCCTTAGTTCCAGGTTGCTTCTCTCCTTGATTGGTTTCCATCCGTTGCTTCTTGTCCTGCCTTCAGGCGCTTTGGAGAACGGCTTGACTGCCTCTTCTTTGGGGCAGCCCCTGAGATATTGGAACACGGCTATCCTGTCTCCCCTTGTCCTTCTCTTTGTTAAACTAGACATCCCCAATTCCAGCAACCGTTCCTTCTATGTTTTAGCCTCCAATCGCCTGATCATCTTTGTTGCTCTTCTCTGCGCTCTTTCCAGGCTCTCAGCGTCTTTAAGCAATGCGTAAAGAAGGCTTTCCGCAGCCAGAGCTCCAAAGAATCGTATGCCGGAACCGCCTTGGCTTCCGGTCTCCTTTTCTTCCCAGCTACTCTGGCTCCTCCTCCTTCGGGACCCTGGAAGGCTGCCTTCCTGGTGGTGGCCCCTGCCCTTCGAAACAGCCTCCCCCCTTGTTGCGGCTGGCCCCGATGCCGCCGGCCTTTAGAGAGGCAGTCTAGGTGGGACTGCTTCCCGGGGCCTTTGCGTCAGGGGGGGCAGCCTTCCCCAGGGCTGAAAAACCTGTTTTAGGCCTAATGTTATTTAGTGCTGTTGTTTTAGTTGGCTTTAGTGGTTGATGTTAAGGGTTTTTTTATATATTTTTGTTTAAAGATTTATGTACATTGTCTAGAGCAGTGGTTCTCAATCTTTTTAATGCCGCAACCCCCAACCAGTCGTAAGTCGAGGACTACTCAACCGGTCGTAAGTCGAGGACTACTCAACTGGTGCAGCACCGTTTGCAGAATGGGACTTTTGGCGGGCTCAGCAGGGCAGAGACAGCCTGGACAATTCCTATTGGCTTTTGAAAGCCAATAGAATTAGACTCTATTCAAGAGAGTCTATTCTATTGGCTTTCAAAAGCCAATAGAATAAAAGGGAGTAGCACAGCTAAGGAAAAGGGGGAAAAAAATGGCGGACTGCGTTGTTTGGCGACCCCCATGAAATGGTCGTTCGACCCCAAATGGGGTCCCGACCCACAGGTTGAGAACCACTGGTCTAGAATTCCATTGTTTTGAGCTGGGTGACCATATAAATGTTCTAAATATTAACGTAACACAGTGGTTCTCAAATAGTGGGGCGGGCCCCCCAGGGGTGGCGCGAGGCTCCGTAAAGGGGGGCTCGTTTGACCTCCGCAAATACTGTCATATTGGACGCACGTGACACACGCAAAGGACCCGATTGGATAGACAGTCACGCGGGGGGGCGCGAAATGTTTTCTTCTTCCTAGGGGGGGCATGACAGAAAATAATTGAGAACCACTGACGTAACATAACATAATACAATATATAATATACAATATATGATATAATATAATATACGATACGATATGATACGATACAATATAATATGATAGAATAGAATACAATACAATAGAATAATAGAATACAATACAATATATGATACAATATAATATACAGTATGATACGATACAATACAATAGATAAGATATAAGATGAGATAAGATAACCTTTATTGTCATTTTTATACTGTGAGCACAATGGCATCAAAATTTCATCAAAAATGAAATTCAGTTGCCCGCTCTCAAACACATACATGACACACATACATGACACACACCTAAAACATACTATGTATAACATATGTATAGACCCACATCCCTACATATACGTAGCAAATGAATATTAAATATTGTCCATCTTGAATATCTAACGGAAGGAGGAAGTTTGAGAGTTCGCAAGGTTAATGCGGTATGGAATGAACCTCTGGCTGAATCTGGATGTTCTGCTGCAGATACAATACGGATACTCCTCCTCCTCCCCCTCCCCCTCTTCTGGACAGAGAGGACCAAATGCTTTGAAAGAGGGGTCAAAGAGGCCACCTAGGTCCAAACTAAACACCCCTCCCTCACCAAAGGGGGAGAGATCCAACATCATCTATCTCCAGTCTACCACACAGTCCTTTCAGCAGTCCCAAGAAGGCCCCACACCCATTTGCACCACTCAAGTGACCCCGAGGACACAGGTGAACCTCCAAGTGGCCTCAACGACTCTCTCAAAGAAGAAAATGACCAGCTGTCTGCAAGGAGTATAAATCCTTCCCTTCCCTAGAGCTGAAGAAGCTTCTGGGATGGGAAGTGAAACGTCTTCAAAGAAAAGCAAAGAAAGTCCAGTGGCCTCTTGAAAAAAGCACATTTGGGGACGACCATGACCTGCATGATGGAAAATCTCCATGGACTCTCAGCCTATTAAAATGACAGCGGGAGCCTCGTACTTCCAGACCTGCAAGTAGCTTTACCAGGCTTAGCTCATCTGGTTGTGATTCCTGGCTGGTCTACCCGGCAAGGCTGACGGGTCTTCAGGGGGAAATGAGCCTTGCTGCCCCCCGCCCTTTGCTGGTCTGTAGGTGTGTTTGTGTGTGTCCAGAAAGCCTCACTTTCTGCTCCATACAAAGGAGGGGACTTCCAAATTCCCGGGCGGGTCCACGAATCTCTCGTCCACTGCAGGAGGCTGTGGGAGGCCGGTAGGCGCCCCTGCGGACACTCGGTCCTGCAGCTGCTGGAGGACTTGCACGAGAGCCTGGCGCTGCTTGGCCTGGCGCCTGGTCATCAGCCCCACCTGGGTGTCCAGCTGCCCCACCTGGCTCTCCTGCTTGTGACGGGCCTTCTGGTAGGCGAGGAGCAGGGCGCTGCGAGGAGAGAGGGGCAAAGGGGGGGGCGAGTAGGGGGACCCAGAGCAGCCGGGGAACCCCGTTGCCCAGGGAAGGACCAGTGGGACCCAGAGAAGGCAGGATGGGTCTTCCCTAGATTTGGTGTCCCCCAGATGTGCTGGCTGAGGACGATGGGAGTTTTAGTCCAACACAGCTGGGGGGGTCAAGGAGCTGTGGGAGGCTGGGACAGCCCAGCTTCTGTTTCCCTCCTGGCCACTCCGTGCTATGTTGTAGCTGGTAGACTGCTGCTGTCCATGGTGGTTTAATCTTAACCCCACACCTCCTCTGTTGACCGAGAATGTTTCTCAGGGCGTAAGGCCCCCCTGGAGGGTCCAGAGGCTGAGGGGCCACCAGGGGGAAAGGGGAGCCCCTCCCCTCACTTACCTGTGGGCTTGGAAAAACTCCTGCATGAGCTCCATCTCCTGTGCCTCATGGGCTCTGCAGTCCTGGCTCTTCTCCTCCAAGTCCACCAAAAGAGCGTGCAGACGATCCTTCAGCGCCTGGATCCTGCCAGGAGCCAAAGGAGGTGAAGGTGAGAAGGAAGCCCCCCCCGGTAGAACAGGAGGGGAAGGGTCCCCCACCCCAGGATCAGCAGCCCCCCGGCTTTCACTGGCACCCAGAAGGCTGGCTGGAAGGGAACGATGGGCAGGGGAGTGCCGCCAGAGGGAAGCCGGCTGTCCTAGGAGGGCCAAACTTTCCAGCCGTTTGAAGATGGGGGGGGGGGGGTGAGAGAGAAGGCTCACATCCCCCCCCCCACGGCCCATTTCTCCAGCCTTTTTACAGGATACAGGTAGTCCTTGACTTGCAACCGTTCATTTAATGACGACAAGGACATTGGAAGAAAAAAAGGCTGATGACCATTTTTCATCCTTAGGACCGTGTTAGCCATTCCACGCTCACGTGGCCAAAATTCGGACGCCTGGCAGCCGGTGTGCACACCGTGTGTATGACGGTCGCCGTGTCCCAGGGGGGTGTCACGTGGTCCCTTTGGTGAACTTCTGACAAGCAAAGCCAATGAGGAACCCAGATTCACTTAACGACTGTGTTACTTAACAACTGCAGGGATTCGCTTAATGAGGAATTCTGGGAACTGAAGTCCACAAATCTTAAGCGGTCAAGGTTGCAGACCCCTGGTTCAGGGTTTCCTGCCTGAGCAGGGGGTTGGACTAGAAGACCTCCAAGGTACCTTCCAACTCCTCCTCCTGTATTATTATTATTATTATTATTGTGGATCATCACAGTCAGCCAGATGTTCAGACTGGATTTGGCATTTTTGTCTACCTATCAAGTCCTGCCCAGGGACCTGGGATAGGCAGATGTGGATGTTGGATGGTATTACAGATATCGTCGCAGGATGGAAGCAGTTCCTAATAAGGCCACCTTTTGCAATTGACTAATAGCGAATTTGTCAATGCCAATGGTGTTCAAGTGGTGCTCCAGTTGTTTTGGGATTGCACCCAAGGAGCCTATGACTATTGGTACTACCCTTGCTTGCTTTTGCCACAGTCTTTCTATTTCTATTTGTAGGTCTTTGTATTTTGTTATCTTCTCCAGTTCTTTCTCGTCTATTCTGCTGTCTCCAGGCACTGCCACGTCCACTATCCAGACTTTTTTGTCTTTCTTATCGACAATTGTTAAGTCTGGGGTGTTATGTTGCAGGTGCTTGTCTGTTTGAATTCTGAAGTCCCAGAGCAGTTTAACTTTATCATTTTCTATGACTTCCTCTATTTTATAATCCCACCAGTTCTTGCTTACAGGCAAAATAATAGTAATAATAACAACAACAACAATAATAATAATGCTATTTTGCTAAATCCAATCTAAAGGCCCGGGGTCTCTGCGTCAGCCCTGACCTTCCCTTCTTCCCCCCCCCCCCACTGAAGCTGGGCTGCCTCTTCAAACCGAAATCTCAGGATTTCCCAATGCAAGTTTGCCTTTCTCGTTTTGTTTTGTTTTTCAAATGGATTGTGCATCGGATTGTACAAGCTGTGCCGTCCTGGCAGGTATAAGTGGCTTGCAAACACGGGTTCACTTGAGGCCGCCGCGAGGAAACTCTGGAAGGCTGCGGGGTGGTGGTGCTGGAGGAGTTTGATGTGGACAAACCAAGCTCTCTTTTCATAGAATGAAGAAAAAAAAAGGCAGAAGGAGACACTTTTACAGGTCCTTGACTTACAACCCTTTGTTTAGTGATGGTTCAAAGCTACAACTGGAAAAACGTGTCCTTTCACTTAAGACCCGGCATGTATTCGTGACGGCTGCGAAGTTTCTGGGTGCTATAATCACCATCTGCAACCTTCTCTCCGACAAGCACAGTCCAAATGAATCAGAAGGGACCTTGGAGGTCATCTAGTCCAGCCCCCCCTGCCCAAGAAGGAGACTTTATGCTCATTTCAGACAAAGGGCTGTCCAATCTCTTCTTAAAAACCTCCAGCGATGAAGCACCCACCATTTCTGGAGGAAACTTCTGTTCCACTGATTAATTGATCTGGGATTATAAAATAACAGAACAACGGAGCTGGAAGGGACCTGGGAGGTCATCTAGTCCAACCCCCTGCTCATGCAGGAGAACCTACACCATTCCAGACAAACGACTGTCCAATCTCTTCTTAAAAACCTCCAGAGATGAAGCACCCACCACTTCCGACGGCAACGTCTGTTCCACTGGCTAATTGGAATTAATTAAGCAATTAGTCAGTTGGAATTATTATTATTTTTTTAAAAAAATGGGGGAAGCCGGATTTGCTTAGCCACTTCATGATTCGCTTAACAATCGCAGCAATCCCTTTAATGGCCGTGCCCAAAAAATAAAAAATAAAAGTTTGCAAAATCGGGCACGGATCACTCAACCCGCTGCCTCGTTTAGAAAATGGAAATTCTTTCCTGAGTTGTGGTTGTGAGTCAAGAGTTACCTCTAGACTGATCACTGGCTGCGGAATGAAGATTTAATATTTTCAATCTCCAGAAACCGAGATAGAAATGGAGAGATTTCATTCTGATAAGCCCAGCCGAAGATTTCCGGCACAGCCGCTCAGATTGTGATGCTAATCGCCAGGCAGGCCATGTCACCGTGTGTGGACCCTCCCTCCCTCTCTCTCCCCCCCCCAGAAGGAAGCCGGCATTGGTGGGGCTGGATATGATTTTATCCCCTCGGTTTACTCGGACTTTAATACTCAAGGTGCAGAAGAAGGCTGCCAATTTCGGGGTTTTTTTCCTTCTAAATTCCACGCTCAGCGTTTTGCATTTTACACTTCAGATCCCTGTTTTGTTTTGTTTTCCACGGTTCAAAAAAACCCCCAAAGAGAGGGGCCCAGCCACCAGGAGGGACCCCCCCTTCTCCTCCTGACCTCCCCACTGCTGGACGTCAGGGGATGGAGGTGGCAGCAGGGAGGGGTCTTTCCAGCCCAGTTGGGGGGCACAGAACAGCTCTGCCCACAAAGGCAGTGGAGAACGTCCACTGCATTCCTCCTGGGTGGAGGGGGTCTCACCCCCTTCTGTGGGTGGGGGGAGCATGGCACTCCCTTCTCTCACAACTAATGACATTCCTCCCACCCCCCCCAGGGAATTTCCCCCCCTTCCTTTTCTTCCCGAAGCCCTCCCCCCCCCGTGATGCCAGGGGAGCAGAGCCGGTGCGTGGCACCCGAGCCCTCGAGTGCCAGCTCCCCTTATTTATTTTGCTTCTTCAACTGGTTCGCCACCCGTCCCGCAGCAAAGGGAGCCTCACCGATCCGAAGTCTCCCGGCATCGGAGCCTCAGGGCCTCCGGCTCCATCCGGGCCAGGCTCCCCTCCGCGTCCCTGGGGAGGCCATCGGGCGCAGCTGCCTGCGTGTCAGTGGAGGGGAAAACAGGTGAATGCCTGGCCAGGCACAGGCCCCCTGGCTCAAGCCGGAAGCATGCGGTGTGTCTCTCTCTGTGTGTGTTGTGTGTGAGTTGTGGCTCCTCCTGGACCCACAAGCCACGGTCACAAGTCACCCCACCCTTGTCCTCCCCTGTCTCGACTGCTGCAATGCGCTGCACATGGGGCTGCCCTTGAAAAGTATCCAGTAGCCATCCAGCACTGCAAGGTTTGGGCAAGGCTAGACTTGCACCCGGGTCTCCTGGCTGTCCAATTCAAGGTGCTGGTTGTCATCCTTAAGGCAGGCGTCATCTTAAGGGAGGCCTGGTGGTGCAGTGGTGAGAAGGCGGCATTGCAGGCTGGCTCTGCCCGCTGCCAACAGTTCGATTCTCACCAGATCAAGGCTGGCTCAGCCTTCCAAGGTTGGTAAAAGGAGGAGCCAGATTGTTGGGGGGGGGACAATATGCTGACTCTGTAAACTGCTTAGAGGGGGCTGTAAAGCTCTGCGAAGCGGTATATAAGTCTTATTGCTATTGCTATCCTCACCTTCTCCCTCCTTCCCTCCCTCCCTCTCTCCTTTCTTCGCACCCTTTCCTTTCTACTTTTTTTTCTTTCCTTCCCTCTACACCTTTTTCTCCATTTTTTCTTTCTTTCCTGCTCCCTCCTTTTCTTTATGTCCCATGTCTTTTTCTCTCCCTCTTCCTTCCTTCCTTCCTTCCTTCCTTCCTTCCTTCCTTCCTTCCTTCCTTCCTTCCTTCCTTCCTTTTCCTTCCTTCCTTCCTTCCTTCCTTCCTTCCTTTTCCTTCCTTCCTTCCTTCCTTTCTTCTTTCTTTCTTTCTTTCTTTCTTTCTTTCTTTCTTTCTTTCTTTCTTTCTTCCTTCCTTTCCCTTCCTTCCTTCCTTCCTTCCTTCCTTCCTTCCTTCCTTCCTTCCTTCCTTCCTTCCTCCCTCTTGTACGAGCCCTGGTGGCGCTGTGGTTAGAATGCAGGATTGCAAGCTGATTCTGCTCACTGCCAGCAATTCGATCCTGACCGGCTCAAAGTTGACTCAGCCTTCCGTCCTTCTGAGGTCGGTAAAAGGAGGACCCAGATGGTTGGGGGCAAATAGACTGACCCCGTAAATCACTTTAAAAAAACTGTGAAGCAGTATATAAGGCAGGGGTAGGCCACCTTGGCTCGTTTAGGACTGGTGGACTTCAACTCCCAGAATTCCTGAGCCAGCCATGCTGAGGGGAAAGGGAGAGGTTTCCATGCTGAGCCAGGCTGGCTCAGGAATTCTGGGAATTGAAGTCCACAAGTCAGAAAAGAGCCGAGGTGGCCTACCCCTGGTCTAAGGGCTTCTGCTGTCGCTATTTCAGACAAGCGGCTGTCCCGGTCTCTTCTTAAAAACCTCCAGGGACGGATCCCCCACAACCTCCGGAGGCCATCGATTAATTTTTCTGATTTTTTTTCCTCACTGTCAGGAAATTCCCCCTGGGTTCTACGCCGGATCTCTCCCTGATGCGTTTCCATGAGCTTCACTTCCTGTCCTGTCTTCAGGTCCCTCGGAGAACAGGTGGGACCCCCTCCCTCCTCTCTGGGGCAGCCCCTCGGATGCTGCAACCCTAACCCTACCCGTGGCCACCCCCTGGTCTGCCTCTTTGCTTGACCAGCCCTTGACCAGGCTAGGCCAATCGCGGGCGGTGGGCCTCCTTCCTCCACGGAAGTGGAGACCCTTCCCAACACACCCGTCTCTTCTGGAAACGAAACGGGGCACCTGGCAGGTGGGAGGGGGTCCAGGGCAGCCCTTGACGCTTCCTGGCATCCAGGCTGTTGGGCAGCAGGGGTCCGTTCTGGGAAGGGGAGCCTCCCGGCATCCCGGAGCGGGGGTCCCCGGGGGTCCAGGAGGGGCACAGAGGAGTTTGGGGGGGGCTCTTACCCCGGAGTCCTCCTCCTCCTCACTGCTGCTGCTGCTGCTTCCCAGGGACGGGGCTGGCTGTCCCCGGAGGGCCCGGTGCTCCCGCTGGAGGGTGCGGATGACCAGCAGGCAGGCGGCCTCCTGGGCGGGCAGCGTGTGGGTCCAGAGCGCCAGGCCCCGCTTGGCCTTGGCCGTCAGGAGCAGCTGAGTGCCCAGATCAGCCAGGGTCTCCTGGAGGCGGCAGAGGGAGACGGAGGGTGGAGGGGGAGAAGGGGGCCCAGAGGCAACCCCCCAGGTGTTTGGGGGGCACAAGCAGGGAGGACAGAAGCCGTTCTCTGCCCCCCCAGACGGGGCCCCTTCGGCTCAGTTGCAGACCCCCCCCTTGAAGACCCACCAGCTGTTTGGGAGAGCAGAAGAGAGCCCAAGAAGGCAGACAGAGACCACTCAGACTTATGACTGCCACCGGGAGGAGTATTTCCATTGCTGAGCAAACGGTTGTTAAGTGAGTCGTGTCCAATTTAATGACCTTTTTGCCAGGGTCGTTAAGTGAATCACGTGGCCGTTAAGCGAATCCAGCTTTCCCACGGATTCTGCTCGTCAGAAGCTGGCTGGGAAAGTGGCGGACGGCGATGATCCCCACCCCAGAATTCTGCGACCGTCATAAGAACAGGTCATCGTCTGCTTACAACCATTCATTTAGTAACCGAAGTGACAACGGGCCCTGAAAAAAGCGACTTACGGCCGTTTTTCACACTTATGACCGTTGTGGCACCTCCACGGTCAGGCGATTTACATTCAGATGCTGGGCAACTGACTCATATTTACGACGGTCGCAGCGTCCTGTGGGGTCTGTGACGTGATCCCCTTTTGTGACCGTCTGACAGGCAGAGTCCAAGGGGAAGCCAGGTCCACTTAACAAGCGCGTTACTGATTGCGCAACTGCGGTGTTTTGCTCAACAACCGTGGCGACAGAAGTCGTAAAAAGGGGCAAAACTCATTTGATGAAAGTCTCACTCAGCAACGTAAAGTCTCGGCTCGGAGGAGGTCGTAAGTGGAGGACTGCCTGGGTACAGAGACAGAAAGCAATTGGCCAGCCCGGGTTTTGCAGAGGTATAAAATAAAAGTGTGTGTGGGTGTTGTGGGAACCCCAAGAAAACAGATGAGATTGTGAAGCGAAACCTGCACGGAATGGAGACGGACGGGAAAAGGTCCACCTTGGGCTGGCCGGCGGGAGTGCTCCGCGCGGCAACCTTTTGCTGCAGCTCTCCCTTGCTCAGGAACCCAAGGCTGCTGCCAATCTCTTTCCCCCCCCCCAAAGACGGGAAAGCCTCCCCCACCCCCGTCCCTCCCTTGCCTGCTCACCCGGCCGTTGTGCAGCTCCCGCAGCAGCCGGGCCTTCTCCATCCTGGGCGGGGGGGCCGGGCCAGGAAGCGCCTCCTGCAGGGCCCTCCGGCCCTCGGCCACTCTGGCCGCGATGCCCGCGCTGAGCCTGGCAGCCATGGAGGCCAGGCCCGGAGGGGGTGGGGGGGGTGGGTAGCTTCAGCGACCTCTGCTCGGCCCGCAGGTGCCTGATGCACGCCCGCAGCCGCTGCTTGGCCTCTGGGCTGGCCAGTCGCCGGTCACTGAAAGGGAAGCGGGTTCTGGACAGCGGATTGCAGTCTCCCATAGACACCCCTGAAATCAGGATGGTACGGGGGGGGGGGACTGCAACTCCCAGAATTCCCTCTCTTAAGACTAAGTGGATTCTTTCTGAGGTTTGGACGCAAAGAGAGCCCCCTCCCCCGATGGGCCTTCCTCCTGGCTCACCCTCTGCCCTCCCTCCTGTGATGACCCCTCCCCAACCCCCCCCCCCAGCCCCCTCCCCAGTACCTGTCCCAGGGGCTCCCGTGGGGGAGGCTCCAGGCTTGCAAAATCCGGACAGCTTTCTCCAGGGCAGGATTGGGGTCCTCGGATGCCCCTACCAGGAAATGCAGGGAGGGAGATACCATAGAGAATCCTAAGGCTGGAAGGGACCTCAGAGGTCATCTAGTCCAACCCCTGCTCAGGGCAGGAGCCTTACGCCATCCCAGTCCAATCCCAGCCTGGTCTATTTCGGAAGCTTCCAGCAATGAAGCACCTTGAACCCCGAGCTTTTCCACTTAATTATTCAATCCTAACAGCAAACGTAAAGAAAATAAGGTGATGGGTGAATAATTTTAAACGAATGAAATAAATAAAATGATTTATGAAAGCTTGTGCCGTTCAATGAAATGTGTGGGTCGGAAAAGGGGGTGCCAGGCTGCCAGCCCACTTGTGCCCTGCCCCCCCCCCCCAGCCTGGCCCTCACAGCTCCGGCTGGGCTGCGGCCTTCACAGGAAGCCCAGGGCATCTGGAGGCAACGGAGGATTGTCCAAAGGTGCTTTTTTTCAAAAGCCAAGTGGTTTTTTCCTTGAAGAGGTTTCGCTCCCCGTCCAAGAAGCTTCCTCGGTTCTGCCTGAATGGAAGGATTTATATTCCTTGCCATCATCCGGTCGCTGGCGCTCTCTCTGAGAGTCATTAAGGCTGCTTGGAGGCTAAAGCATATAAGGAAAGGCTGCTGGAATTGGGTATGTATAGTTCAATGAAGAGAAGGACGAGGGGGGACAGGATAGCAGTCTTCCAGTATCTCAGGGGCTGCCCCAAAGAAGAGGGAGTCAAGCTATTCTCCAAAGCGCCTGAAGGCAAGACAAGAAGCAACGGGTAGAAACTCAGCAAGGAGAGAAGCAACTTAGAACTAAACTTCCTGACTGTTCGAACAATTAACCAGTGGAACAACCTGCCTCCAGAAGCGGTGGATGCTCCAACACTGGAAGTTTTTAAGAAGAGACTGGACAGCCATTTGTCCGAAATGGTATAGGGCAGTGGTGGCGAACCTACGGCACAGGTGCCAGAGGCGGCACTCAGAGCCCTCTCTGTGGACACGCGCACCGTCGCCCCAGTCCTAGGCCTTCAGCTGGGCTTTATAAACCTTTTTGCTTTAGGCCTCCACCAGCGTGTGCAAAAAAAAAAAAAAAAAGTTCAGTCAATTTCAACTTTACACGGGAAAAAAAAAGATCCTGCAAAGTTGGAATTGATTGATTGAACTTTTTAGTCCCACCCGGTCTGCCGTTACCACCGCAGCCACGCCCACTCAATGGGCCACGCCCACCCGGCACTTCATAAGTGGGTTTTGGGTTGCAGTTTGGACACTTGGTCTCTAAAAGGTTCGCCATCACTGGCATAGGGTTTCCTGCCTGAGCAGGGGGTTGGACTAGATGACCTCCAATGTCCCTTCCAACTTTACTACTACTACTACTTACTATTACTACTACTACTACTACTACTACTATTATTATTATTATTATTATCCGTGCCTTTATCCGAGTGGCCTCAACCGCTCTGAGAGAGGGCTAGCCACTGGAGGACTGCAAGGAATCTAAACCCTTCCATTCTCCACCCTTCAGGCAGAACTGAAGAAGCTCCTCGGATGAGGAGCAAAACCTCTTCAAGGAAAACCCAAAAAAAAAGTCCAGCTGCCTTTTGAGAAAGCGCCTTTGCGGCCACCCTGACCTGGATGGCTGAGCACCCCATAGAGGAGGGAGGACTGTGTGTCATGCCTTCGCCCTGTGTGTGTGTGTGTGTGTGTGTGACTTCCAAGCCCCCTAGGTGAAATTCATTTAAGACCTGACCCCCACATTACAACCTTTTCCTCTCCCCACACCTTTCACTTTGGGTCCTTGCTCTTTTAACCCCTAACCAGCCACCTTAGCCACAGTGGGGGGGGGAGACTTGTCCCCCAAGAGAGAGAGAGTGTGTGTGTGTGACAGTTGTTTAAACATCTGTAAAAGAAAGCAAGAGAATTGCAGGCATGTTGGGTGGGGTGTGTGTTATTGTTTCAGTCTTCCAATGCAGGGCTTGGACTGCTGTCCGCGGCCCCCAAGGATACGGGGCATGGTGTGGTCAAAAATGATCCCCCCCTCAGTACCCAGCGGCTGAAACCTGTTTCTTCGACCCCCCCCCTTTTTCCTGGATCTCTGGAGACCCTTCCTTCTGCATCACTATTTATTTATTTGTTGTCGCAGCCCCCTCCCACAGACCATCTGGTGTGCGCAGAAAGCAGGCAGAGCTTCAGTGGGTCCCACCGTGCCCTGCCCCAAAATGGCCCCCTCCCCCTTTGCAGCCTTTGGGGTGGGGGAAGAGGCTGGAGGGCCCCTGAAGGGGGAGAGAGACAGCCCCCCACTTCCCGGGGTCTCACCTGCCCAGGGTGCCTCTGCTCCCGCCTCTGGGCTCCCCCGGTTCTGCTCCCCGGCCGTCAGCGCCAAGAGGGTCTCGTAGGCCTCCAGGCAGCGTTCGCTGGGGGGGAGGGTCAAGAGGGGAGGGGGGAACAGGGCCCACACCAGTCAGACCCAGAGACCCCCCCAGGAGACGGCCTTCTGGATGCTGCCCGTACCCCCCCATTGGATCAAGGGGAGGGGTCTCCGACAGTCCCTGCTCTTCCCTCCTAGCAGCCCTGCGAGGTAGGGCAGGCAGGCTAGATGGGGAGTATCAGCCTCCGCCCCACACCAGGCCCCTCCTGCCAATCACCAGCCCCCAAATTCACCCCACATTGCCCAGGGGAGACCCTCTCTGCGGCTCAGCTGAAGGCAGCCAGAGGGGCGAGAAGCCCCCCCTTTCTTCCGCCCCTTGTTTTTCCTGGCTCCCAGAGACCCCTTCTTTCTGCAGGGCTATTTATTTATTTACAGTGGTGGCCCCCCTCCCAGAGACCCTGCCCCCCAAGAGGGAAAATGGAGGCAGCCCCCGACTGGGCCCCAAACTGAGTGGGGGGAGGTTTGCCCCCTTGGCGGACTCACCTGCCCCGGACGGCCAGGGCCAGGGCGGTCTGGCGGGACTCCTGGCGTCCGAGCAGCAGGCTGAGGCGCTCTGCGTCCGTCTTGGACTCCTGCAGGGCCCCCGAGAGCAGCCGGTGCAGCCCCTGCAGCCCCTCCACGGACCTGGACGGGGGGGGGGGCATGGGGAGCTTGTACTACGGGTTGTAACCCAGGTGTTCCAAGCCAGCTGATTGACTCAATGGCCCTAATCGGGCTCCGTAAAGCAAACCGCAGGCGACTGGGTGGGTCCTCAAAGCCCCCCTGAGATGAGGCACCGCAAGTGCTTAGAGCAGTGGTTCTCAACCTTTTTAATGCCATGACCCCCAACCAGTCATAAGTCGAGGACTAAACCGGTCGTAAGTCAAGGACTACCCAACCAGTCATAAGTCGAGGACTTTCCCTGCCCGGGAGCGCTGTGCATGCGTGGTGCTGCCCCCTGCGCTGGCCGAGGTGTAGCTGGCAAGCGGCAGAGACGGAGCAGGCCGACCACCAGCTGGGCCACCAGCTGGCCCAGCCCAAGGGAGGTAAGGCACCCGCCAGAAAAGGGGAAAAAAATGGCAGACAGCCTTGATCCCCGTGAAACGGTCGATCGACCCCAAATGGGGTCCTGACCCACAAGTTGAGAATCGCTGGCTTAGAGGGAGTGAGGAGGCCCCCCCTTCCCCAAGAAGCCCCCCCTTCCAGAGAAGGGCTTGCCCCCCCAACACCCCCACAGGGGCCCTCTGCCCCTGAGGTCATCCTTCAAATCTGCTTCCAACTCCCTGGCCGGATGGGTGGGGGGCACGGGTCACTGTTGCAGCCCCCTCCCTGGGACAAATCCGCCAAGCAGGGTCTCCATGCACGGGACCCCTGGCTGGGAGTCTTACAGAGATCGGGGTAGGGCCTTGAACCCTCCGAGTGCTAGGCAATCCCCCCCTCTTTCAACTGCCCCCCCAAGAGCAGGCGAAGGAGGGGGGCGTCAGGGACCCCTACCTGTGGAGATGCTCCAGGCTGGGCTGGATCTCTGCAGAGAGGGAGGCCGGCAGGGTCTGGGCGGGATGGGTGCTGGTGGCCCCCCATGGAGGGTGGAGGCCATTCTGAGCAGCCCCCCAGGGATCCTGCAAGGGGCACGTCAAGAGCACAGCAACAATACACACACACAGACACATACACACAGGGCCAAGGGTTACAGCTCAGCTCCGTTTTGCTGAGTGCTTTCCCCCCCCCCCCAGGTCCAAGGATCTGCTTTCAACCTAAATCAGTGATTGTCAAGGTTGAGAAACACTGACCTAAATCATGGCAAACCATCCCAAACTATCCCAAAGGTGAGCAGAAAAACAATAGGGGAGAAGCCCCGTCTCTTTGGATCTGGGTGCTGAGCCCCCCCTCCCCTGCCCGCACCTGAAGGGGGCTCCCTTGCAGCACCTGGACCCCTTCCCCAAGGGGGCTGGGGGCTCCCCCGGAGCAGGTCTCCAGCCTGGACAGGCTCCCCTGCAGCTCTTGCACCTGGACGGAGAGAGGGGGCAAGAGGGGGTCACTCAAACCCGGGACCCTTTCAGATTCCCCCTCCCCTCCGAGCAATTCCCCACAGACCCCAAAAGTGGGAAAGAGCAGGATCAGGAACTGCATGACTCTAGTATTTGGGAGGGGGCTGTTTGAGGGGTTGCTGTCCCCCTTAAGTTTTGATTGCTCATGAAAGGATGGACAAAGAAGAAAGACCCTTCCCCACGGGGGGAGCCCCATTCAGGAGCCACAGAGGGGGGCTTCTCAGTTGCTGTCCCCTTCCTTCCTTCCTCTCTTCCTTCCTTCCTCCCTCCCTCCTCCTCCCTCCCTTCCCTTTCCCTTCCTCCCTTCCTTCTTTCTTTCCTCCTCCTACCCTTCTCTCCTTCCTTCCTTCCTTTCTTCCTTCCTCCCTTCCTTCCTCTCTCCTCCTCCCTCTCTCCCTTCCCTTTCCCTCCCTCCCTCCCTTCCTTCTTTCGTTCGTTCGTTCCTTCCTTCCTCCCTCTCTCCCTTCCCTTTCCCTTCCTCCCTCCCTTCCTTCTTTCCTTCCTCCTCCTACCCTTCTCTCCTTCCTTCCTTCCCTTCCTCTGTCCCTCCCTTCCTTCCTTCCCTTCCTCACTCACTCCTTCCTTCCCTTCTCTTCCTTCCTTGCTTCCTCCTTCCCTCCTTCCCTTCTCTCCTTCCTTCCTCTCCCCTTCTTCCTTTCTTCCTTCCTTCCCTCTTCTCTTCTCTTCTTTGCTTCCTTCTTTACTTCCTTGCCCCGTTTTTTTCCCCCCTCCTCCCTCCCCCCAGGCTAAACCAGACACCCCTGCCCCCCCCCTCCCCGGGCCTTACGCAGGGCTACCAGGATGGGGCTATCAGGACCTCCGGCTCCCCCTGCTGGATCTGGTGGGCAGCAGCAGCACAGGGCTCCCGAAGGGCCTGGTGAACTAACTGGGTGGGCGAATCTCAGCGCCCCAAAGGGCGGCTGCCCCCTCCGGGTGGGGCTTTCCATGGGGTGCCAGAGGAGCCCCTTATCAAAGGGGGCAAACTCTGAGCCGACCCGCCGGCTGGGTGGCACGGTTACTTCCCAGGAGAGCAAACAGCCAAGGAAGCACAGCTGGAATGGGGCCACCCTGCAGGCCAAAGGGGGATCCAGATGTGAGCGGGGGGGGGATGCCCGTCAGAAGGGGCGGGGCTTCGCTGACCCTCTGGGCTGTCCTGGGCCTCCCCCCACAACTGGCCCTGATCTGAGCATCTGGCAAGGGGGCTGGCGGTTCTTCCCTCAACTGCACAGCGAGGGAAGTCGCCCCTTGCCAGCCCCCCAAACCGCCCCCCCCGTGCCCCCTACCTTCCTCTGGAGCTTTTCCCGCTCCTGCTGGGAGGCTGCGATGGAGGCCTGGGACCGGCTCAGGAGCTCCTGCTTGGCCTCCAGCTCAGCTCGGAGGGAGCCATTCCTCTCCCTGTAGAGAGCAAGCATCCTCTCGCAGGGGGGGTCCCCAGCCTCCTGGTGGGGGGACCCCCAGCTCCCCTTCTGCAGCTCCACCAGCCTGGCTTCCAGACCCTGGCAGAAGATGACCAACCGGGGGCCACGTTTGCCACCGGCCAGCCTTGGCAGAACGTCTCCCGGAGCCCCTCCTTTGAGGGGAGCCCCCTCTGCCCCCACCCTGGAGCCCCCTTTCCCAAGGCCACCGGTAGTCAGGACTAGCCCCCTGCTGCAGATGTGCAAACATCCTCTTAGCCGAATGTTTCTGTTCAATTCGTTTATTTATTTCTGTTAAGAATTCTGTTAAACTCGGGTGGAAATTTTACTTGTTGAAAAGTGGGCAAGAAGACACACAACCCAGCTCCTGGCTACTCCCTGGCGGGAAATACAGAATACCAGACCTTGAAGGGACCTTGGAGGTCATCTAGTCCAACCCCATGCCCAAGCAGGAGACCCTATGCCATTTCAGACAAGGGGCTGTCCAGGCTCTTCTTCAAAGCCTCCACAGCTGGAGCAGGCACAACGTCCGGAGGCAGGACGTCCAGGTGTGTGTTTGGGGGGGGGGTTTTCAGCTGCTCGTCCCCCTCCCTCCCTCCCCCTGCTCACCTGGGCCAGCTGGGCATATCCCTGCAGCTCGGCTTCCACGCTGGGAAGGCGATTCCGGTAGGACAGGAGGACGTTCTCCAGAGAGGTGACCGCCTTGTCAACGTCGAGGAAGAGGTCAGCCTTTTCTGGGAGACAAAAACACCAGGGCTTTCCCGATCTCTGTGGAGCACCTGGAATCCCCCAGTCCAGGTCAGTGAAGTCCAGAGGGGTCAACCCCTGGGGATGGGGGTGGATTGAACCAGGCCTGCAGACCAGAAGGAGGGATGGGGAGGCCTGATGGGTCTAGGACAGGGGTAGGCAAACTCGGCTCTTTTATGACTCATGGACTTCAACTCCCAGAATTCCCGAGTCAGCATAGCTGACTCGGGAATTCTGGGAATTGAAGTCCATGAGTCATAAAAGAGCCGAGGTTGCCTACCCCTGATCTAGGACAAAGGATCCCCCTCCCCAGAGGGAGTTCTCTGCTCCTGGGAACCCCTTTGGAAGGACACACGTGAGACCAATCTGGGGGATGGACTAGAAGACCTCCAGGGTCCCTTCAAAGGCTAGTGTTCTGGGATCTCTCCAAAGGAGGCAGGGGCCTAGTGCTCTCCAAGGGGTCAACTGGCCAGACCTCCTTGGCCCAAACCAGCTGGGCTGCGGCCTCTGCAGACCGACCCTGTTTGACCCGAAGCCCCGGTCCGAGGCTCCTTCCAAAACAAAAGGGCTGGCCAGGAGAGGAAGCCAGCGGTCAGCAGCCACCCAGCGGCGGTAGCAAGGCTGGCGTTTTCTTCCCGGCTCCTGATTCGAGATTTCCCACACTTTGCCCAGTGAGATCCAAGCCCCCCCCCGCCAGGCCGGGAGGGTCTTACCTTCTTCTTCTGGACCGGCTGGAGGCGGGGGGGACGGGCTCCTGGTCCGGCTGGCAAAGAGGGACGGGCATCGGGGAAGGCTGGCGCTGGACTCGGAGCCCAGATCGGAAAAAAACCCCTCCTCCTCCCTGCAGCACAAGAAGAGGAAGGCGGGGGCTGGGTGAAGAGGCCGGGCAGGGGCTCGGCCTGGGGAGGGGGCTTGGCTGGGGCAGAGGGGGAGGGCGGGTGGGAAAGGAAATGCCCTCCTGGGGACGCCACAGACACGTCATCACCATCATTTCTTGGAGATGTCTTTTGACAGCCCTGGGATCTCCGGGTGGTCTCCTGTCCAAGATTTAAGGCAGGCACAAAACTGCCCTGTGACACCCAGATATCGTGCATGGGACCGATGACCTTCTGCTTAGCGACTGGATTACGACAGCGCTGAAAAAGGGACTCATGGCCGGTTTTCCCCGGGAAAAGTCAGGCACTTGGCAACTGGCTTGTACTTGTGACGGTTGCAGCGTCCTGCCGGCTCCTGTGATGGCCATTTGCCACCTTCCCAGCCAACGTCCGGCAAGAATAGCCAACGGGGGGAGCCGGGTTCGCTTAATGACTTAACAACGGCAGCGATTCACTTAACCACGGTGGTGAGAAAGGTCGTAAAATGAGGCAGCACGTCTTGCTTAGCGACGGAAATCTTGGGCTCAGTTGTGGCTGGCGGTGAGGACTAGCAGCACTAGTTTTTCCTCTGGCATTGGGGCTAGATAAATTATTTCACTGCGGAGGTGCCCGAGTCCTCCGTGATACGAAATAATCTGCTTTTTCTGGTGAGTTCTCACAATCCCGGGTCCACGCAGGGCCGCCTGCCCCCCCCCTCCGGAGCCCATGAGGGGGTTCCTTGGGCTGTTTGGACCACCCCCCCAAGGAAAGTGGGGCTAAAGAGGGGGTGGGCGCAGAGGGGGAGAAGGGAGGAGTGCCCCCCACCGTCTGCAGGGACTGACCTGGCCTTGTCCCGCTGCAGCCGCTCCAACTTTCCCTGCAGCCGGGCGACCGTGACCATCAGGCGGGTGATGCGCTCCTCGTACTGCAAGGCGGCTTCCTCGCTGGGCTCCTCCTGGGGGCCTTCCCCGCCGGGGGGTCCCAGCTCCCCCTGCAGCCCACAGGGAAAGAGGGAGCATCAGCTGCCCCCCAAGATCCAGAGGGTCCCACCCCCCTGCAGCCCACGGGGAAAGGGGGAGCATCAGCCACCCCCCAAGATCCAGAGGGTCCCACCCCCCTGCAGCCCACGGGGAAAGGGCAAGCATCAGCCACCCCCCAAGATCCAGAGGGTCCCACCCCCCTGCAGCCCACGGGGAAAGGGGGAGCATCAGCCGCCCCCTAAGATCCAGAGAGTCCCACCCCCCTGCAGCCCACGGGGAAAGGGGGAGCATCAGTCACCCCCTAAGATCCAGAGAGTCCCACCCCCCTGCAGCCCACGGGGAAAGGGCAAGCATCAGCCACCCCCCAAGATCCAGAGGGTCCCACCCCCCTGCAGCCCACGGGGAAAGGGCAAGCATCAGCCACCCCCCAAGATCCAGAGGGTCCCACCCCCCTGCAGCCCACAGGGAAAGGGGGAGCGTCAGCCCCCCCCAAGATCCAGAGGGTCCCACCCCCCTGCAGCCCATGGGGAAAGGGGGAGCATCAGCCGCCCCCCCCAAGATCCAGAGGGTCCCACCCCCCTGCAGCCCACGGGAAAAGGGGGAGCATCAGCCGCCCCCCAAGATCCAGAGGGTCCCACCCCCCTGCAGCCCACGGGGAAAGGGGGAGCATCAGCCGCCCCCCAAGATCCAGAGGGTCCCACCCCCCTGCAGCCCACGGGGAAAGGGGGAGCATCAGCCGCCCCCCAAGATCCAGAGGGTCCCACCCCCCTGCAGCCCACAGGAAAAGAGGGAGCATCAGCTGCCCCCCCCAAGATCCAGAGGGTCCCACCCGGCTAGGGAATTCTGGGAGTTGAAGGCCACCTGTCTTAAAGCCGGCTGGGGAATTCTGGGAGTTGCAGTCCGCCCGTCTTAAAGCTGACCCGGTTGAGGAATGCTGGATTAGACCGTCTCCCCTGCAGCCCTCCCCTCCTTTGCCCCCTGCAAGCCCCCCTGAAGGGCCGCCTGGCCACTGCTTGGCCCCGGACTCGGGCCTCCGCTTGGGCCGAGCGCTACAGACGCACCTTGGATGGGGCAGGAAGCCCGGAGTTGCTTTCCCCAATCAAACACCGGAAGCCAGGAATTTTTGTTGGGGGGGGGAGACTTTCCTGTGTTTTGTCCCTGCAGGATGAATCCCCCCCACTCCTGGCTTCCAGACGGGGGGGGGGGATCATTCCTGGGGACGCGGCTGGGATGCCAGGCCCGGCCTCCGTGCAGGGACCCCTCGCAAGGCCTGGGCAGCTTCGCCAGGCAAGGAAACTGGGAGTGTTGGTGATGCCCCTGGCAGCTGGCGAGCCCTGGGTGGTTGCCAGGGTCCCTCAGAGATCAACTAGTCCATCCCAGCTGCCCCCAAAGCAGGAAATTAGAGCATTTCACGTGGGAAAGGACTGCTTCACCGGGGTTTCTGGAGTTCTAATGGAGACTCAGAAACCCTCAAACTGGACCGGAGGTTTTCCCATGGGACCCCCTCCCCAAATTCGCATCTACCTCTTCCATTCTTCGTCTTCGTTCTGTCTTCTCCCCTTGCAAGTAAGCTGGTTCTTGGCTCCGTCCTGGCCCCTATGGATGGCGGCTGGCTTTTCCTGTTGATCTGCAGCCTTCCCAGCTTCCCTACATGTTTCCTGTCCTCCGTGAGGGGAAGGGGCCGTGCCCTGGTCAAGCCTCGCCTCGCCTTCATCCATGGCCCGACAACCGACCGTATTGATAAGTGTGCCACAAAGCAGGACACAAAACAATTAGATTTTGTTTCAGAACGAAGACGGTGTGGATCGTAAAATCTGTGCTGGGTCCCGGTGGAGGTTAGGGAGCCCTGTGGAGATGGGAGAGCCTCGCACGGAGGATTAATTTTGCTTTATGGCACAGCGTAGGGCAGCGTTCCTCAACCTTGCAGCTGGAGCTGTGCAGCCAAGGAACGGCTGGGGAATCCTGGGAATGGCTGGGGAATTCTGGGAGTTGAAGGACACACAGCTTCCAGCCCCCAAGACTGAGGAACGATGGGATTGCAGCGAGTTTACAGCCAGTGTAATTCTAAGCGGGAGGCCTGAGCTCCCGGCAGCCCCTCTGCTTCGTTTTGTGTCAGTTGCAGCTTCCAGGGATTCTTGTATTAATTGAATGCAACAAAAAGAAATCTTCAGGGAAAGAAAGAAAGAAAGAAAGAAAGAAAGAAAGAAAGAAAGAAAGAAAGAAAGAAAGAAAGAAAGAAAGAAAGAAAGAAAGAAAGAAAGAAAGAAAGAAAGAAAGAGAAAGAGAAAGAAAAGGAATAGAATAGAAACAGAATAGAATAATAACTTTATAGTCACTTTGAATGTACACTAATCGGCAAACATTAAAGTGAAATTTTGTTGCAATCAGCTCTCAAAGGGTCACTGCCTCTGATGAAGAGCCGAGGTGGCGCAGCAGTTAGAGTGCACTACTGCAGGCCACTTTAGCTGACTGTGTTCAGCAGGTCAGCGGTTCAAATCTCACCGGCTCAAGGTTGACTCAGCCTTCCATCCTTCCGGGGTAGGTAAAATGAGGACCCAGATTGTTGGGGGCAATATAAATATATATATACATTGCTTACTGGTGTACACCGCTTAGAGAGTGCTTGCACTTAAAGCGGTATATAAGTCTCATAAATAAATAAATGTACACTATGTAAATGTGACAAAAATTATATGCACCTCGTGACCACATCACACCAATCACACTGTCACAACACAGCACATTAGCATATTACACGTGCTACAGCTTTGTTTTGCTCACACCCCTATACAGCTGTTACACCCGGCACCAACAACGCACCAAACACATTCCTTTGCACCGCACGGCACTTCTTGGTATTCTCCCGAACTTTTTGACTTCCGACTTCCTTATACCTTGGCCTACTGCAGCTGATGACTCAGCCTAGCAGGCCAGATAATCCAATAACTCCAACATCTCCTCCTTTTCTGTTTTATTTAAAATAAGGAGGGAGCGCTTTATACAAAGTCATCCTCAGTGTCGCTTGGCAAGGTGAAGGCCGGTTTGGTTAGCAGGGGTTGGTGAACTGCAGTGATAGGTGTAGTTACTAAATTGACCTGTTGATGGGTGACAGTTCCTGAGGGAAAATTTTTAAACATCATAAACAAAGAGGGCAAACATGAATACAACAACATATCAAAACTAAAATAACCACAATAGTTATAATAACAGAAACCAATGATCGCAGCCAGGTTCCGTCGGGTAGCCAAGACCATAGGGCATCCCAAATGTTTATTGCGCCAGATCCGTCGGATTGTAACGGATTATGACGAACCATGTCTTCCATATGCTCAATGGTACCTGTGATATTGGCTTTATAATCAGAGATATAAACACAACAATGAGAATGGATTAAGGCACATACTCCTCCTTTCGAGGCAAGGATAATGTCTAAAGCATAACGATTTTGCAGAACAATCTCTTGTATTTCTGCCACTTCCTTGTTTAACAATTTGGTAGTCTGAATGGTAGCGTTGAACATGTGCCTAGTCCAGTTATTTAATGCATAGATGTCTCTGTAATTCATGGCTACCCCCAGAGATGGAATAAGAGATCGTGCAACTTGCGTTCCTGTATTGCCGGGTCCTCCCAGGCCATTTTCAAGATCTCTTCGATTGCGCAAACGGCCTGAAGGTGGCTGATCTGACACAAAAACTGAGGGAGCAAGAAAGCCCAACGTACAACGGCCGGACCACCGTGGAGGTATACGTTGATATGCCCGCCGGCCACAAAGCATCCAGACGTTACTTAATATATTCGTAGTCATGCTGGAACTTTGCACAGTTTGGCGAACCATGGCTCTTACAAGACTGCAAAGGAAGAGTGTGGACATCGTGTCCATGTTGCCGGGGTGACATCCTGTTGATAGCGAGCATCCGGTTATTTGATCGGTACACATATATTCAGAAAAATCATCAAGGGATTCAAAAAGAGGAATTTTCTTAGAGGGATGTGGTCTAGTCATGTTGTTTGAAAGTTGAAATGTGACGTCACAATATGGGTAACTGCCTACTAAAACAGGGTTTTTAACGGTGTTCTTATATTCCCAACAAAACGCTGCCTTTTCCTGGATTCTGCTTCCTATTGTGTATACCGTACAATTCACCATAGCATTGGAAAGGGTCCCTCTAGACCAGGGAAATTGTTTCCAACCAGTTGTATTAAAAGGCACCACATGCATAAAAAGTCCCCCCTCCTCCAAGGTTGGGATATGCATGCACATCCAACACTCAGTCTTGTTCAAAAGACGAGAAATATTCTGCACATCTTTCATAAAAGAGTTGTGGGCCCAGGGTCCATGGTCGTCCGACGTCTGGTTAGGATGGTGGAGATTGAACCAAAAAGGACGAACACAGCGAGCTGGAGTCCAAATGATTTTGCCATGATCATCTACCGCAGCGTAGCCTCTCCCCCAGGTAATAAGCTCTGCAGGACCTTTCCACGTGGGGTCTGGAAGCCATCGATAGTAAACTGGAGGTCTTGACGTAGGGGGAGGGACTGTTGAAAAATGATGAGAGGCAGCTGTTGATGATGGATCGCCCATCAGATTTAAAAAATTCAGTGTATAAAGACACAAGTTAAGAGCGTTTTGCACTGCTGGGAGGCCAGGGGCGATTTTCCCCTTTTCATTTAAATATCGATTGAGAGCTGTTTTTAATGTTTGATTTGCTCGCTCAACCAAGGCTTGACCTTGGCTATTATATGGAATGCCAAACTTATGAACAATGGACCATTTTGTACAGAATTCTGCAAAAGCAGAGCTACCATAAGCAGGCCCGTTGTCTGTCTTAAATTCTTTGGGGCGTCCCAACGATGCAAATGACCGAATACAGTGATTGATAACATGTTTAGTGGCCTCACCCCTCTGGGGGGAAGCCATAATGAAGCCAGAATATGTATCAATAGAAACATGAAGATGTTTCCACGGGGCAAAAGGAGGATATTGAGTAACATCCATTTGCCAAATTTGACAGCTCTCCAAGGATTTACTCCAAGTGGTATTGAGTGTGCTTGCTTGCTACAGGTTGGACATTGCTGAACGATGGCAGCAGCTTCAGCAGCTGAAAGATTAAATTGTTTGATTAATGCTTTCTTATTCTGATGGAAATAGGAATGACTTTCCCAGGGGGTTAAAAAGGTGAGTGGCATATTAAGAGGTGTTTGTGAGGCGGCAGCATCGGCAACATCATTGCCTTCTTGGAGTGGGCCTGGAAAAGGCTGATGGCTACGAATATGGGCAACAAAAAATGGGTGCTTCCGATCGTTTACGAGATGTTGCAAGTCCAAAAATAATGTTAACAGATCCATAGAGACATTCGGTGCCAAATAAGAGTCAAAAATGGTTTTGACAATTTGGGTAACATATAAACTGTCCAGGATCAGATTAAAGGGTTGATCTTTAAAATGAAAAAATGCCATCGTGGCCGCCACTAGCTCAGAGCGCTGAGCTGATGTCTGGGGGGGGGGTGATTTTTGTACGCCACTTCCCCTCCTCTTTCCAAGCACAGGCTCCATGAGTCTTGCTGCCGTCGGCACACACCGTTATTGCTTCTTTTAAAGGGAAAGGAGCACAAGGAGATTGCCATTTAAATGGGACTGTTTTTAATAAAAAAATGCGAGGATCTGATGGTGGATGACAAGACACTTCTCCTGGCCAATCAGCAAGTGCTTGCTGCAAAGATTCATAGTTGGCCAACAAACTTTCCCAAGCCGTTAGCGAACAAGGGACATATAAAAAGGACGGTTCAACACCCCCTAAAGCCTTTGCCCTAAAGCGAGATTTTGTTATAAGCTGAGCAAAGAGCGTATGTTTCTGTGAAATGGTGTTCTTCGGGGTGTGAGCTAAGTGGATCCATTCTACAATCATCATTTTTATATTAGACACAATCTGAGCCAAAGCTGCCGTAGGAAGGTCAACAGTGTTAAAAATTAGCATAGAAAAAGGCATATCGGGCTGAACACGATCGACCCATACTTTTGACAATGCATGCTGAATGATGTCACAAGTTTTAAGTTGTTGTTGAGTTAACACGATCTTATCTCTTGGATTTTTTCCCTGCGTAAGAGCAGAGAACAATGGAGCCAATTGAGAGGTGGTTAGTCCCATATAGGGACGGGCCCAATTAATTGATCCTAAATATTGTTGAAGTTGGACTAAGGTCGGGCATGGCGGAAGACACAACTTAGACAGCTGAGGCTCGGCGTGTGAGGCCAAAAGCTTGTGGCCCAAGTACAGAAAGGGATGTTTAAGCTGAATTTTTTCAGGCGAAATAAAAAACCCATTTGTTTGAAAAATGGAGGTTAGAACAGGCAAGGTTGCTGAGACCGTACCTGAGGGTCCTGGAACTGCCACTAAAATATCATCCATATAATGGTAAATTTTAAAATGAGGAAACTTGTCCCGATATGGTCTTAAAACCTGATTGACAACATATTGACACATTGTAGGACTGTTTAGCATCCCTTGAGGCAAGACAGTGCATTGATATTTGGCCGTGGGCTTGGAGTTATGCATTTCAGGCACAGTAAAGGCAAATAAGTGTTTGTCCTCTGGGTGTAGTGAAATAGAGAAAAATGCATCTTTTAGATCTATAACCATCAGGTCATAGTCTTTTGGTATCAAATTAGGATTAGGTAAACCGCATTGGAGCGCCCCCATGGGGCGAATGATCTTATTGACAACTCTTAGATCGTGCAAAAATCTCCATTTTCCAGATTTTTTCTTTATGACAAACACCAGAGTATTATAAGGACTCAATGAGGGTTCAATGCGTTTTAACTCTAATTGTTGATCTACCAATTGCACCAGAGCGGTTAATTTTTCTTTGGTTAATGGCCACTGATCCACCCAAACTGGGGTGTCAGTCAAGAGGTTTAACTTTATTAACTGAGACATCTTAATCCAAAATTAATTTTGCATTGAACTGACTCATCAAGTCCCGACCCCACAGATTAATATGAAGCGGAAGAATGACAGGTTTAATGTGAGCAGTGACTGATGTTTCTTCCGAGGTCACGGGAAGCCAGTGTTTGCTCAGGCATGCGTGCTGGACTCCTCCCACTCCCCGAACCGACGGTGCACTGTCGGTCTGCCACTCAGAGGGCCACTCCTCCTCTCTTATGACCGATACGTCAGCTCTGGTATCTAGAATACCAAAAAAGGAGCGTCCGTTGACTTGACAGGCCATAGAGGGGCGGAACTTTTGAATTTCTTGCTCAATCGCCAAAACTTGCGGTTGTTGGGGCACAGGGACGGCAGTTGCCACTACTGTTCCCTCGAGCACAGTCATGGGAGTGTTAGGGGTAAATGCCAAAGCGACTGATGTAAAGTCAGCTGGGTCTTTCAAAAATGGCATAGCCGTTACTCCCTGCATAATAAAGTCACGGTGAGGAAACACTAACAGAAGGGTGTCACAATCAGGGGGGAAAGGGACAGATGGCCGGATTGGCAAAAAATATGACAGCCCGGATAAGTCTGTGGTTATTGTCTCGGAGGCCACCAGGACAAAATGATAAGATTCAGCCTTTGAGGCGGGGCTAGCTGAATGCCCCAGCTCTAGTTTCCCGGTTTCTGGGAATCAGCGGGCATAGGGTTGGAGCGACACTGGTTTGCCCAGTGAAACCCCTTTTTACAGCGCGGGCAAACGGTTTTTGGTCTGGCTCCCACTCCCCTGCTTTTATTAGCGCACCCTCCCGGGGCCCGGCACTGATTTTTAAAATGACCAGGCTTCCCGCAATTAAAACAGTTACCAGCTTTACCCGCAGGTTGCCCATTATTACTTCCTGCTTTTTGTAAGGCCATAGCCAAAGTTTCCATGTTAAATGCATTGGTCCCCACAATTCTACAGGCTTGAATATAGTCTGCCAATCCTGCATCAGGTTTGCTCATTAAGGGCTGCAGGACCCGTCTACAGTCCTCATTAGCATTTTCAAAGGCAGGTTTTTTCAACAATTCCTCTTGGGCTATTCCATTTGTGATTTCCCTAGATATGGCCTTTTGTAACTGATCCACAAATTCCCCATAGGGCTGATTCGACCCTTGAAAAATCTTTACAAAAGAGCCTTTTGTTCCCCTGTGCGGATCATCGACCCGAGTCAGGGCAGCGTGAGCGGCGACGGCTGCATGAGAATAAAACAAGGGATTCATGGCTTGTTGAGCGGCCAGGTGACTATAATTTCCATTCCCTGTTAGCTGGTCTACTGTTGGCTGATTACGGCCCGGCCAAGCTAAAACGATCTTTTGACATTCTTTTTTCCATTCTGATTCCCAAACCACATATTGTGAAAACGTTAAAATCATATGGAATAGCCCTTTCCAATCTTCAGGCAACAAATAAAAGGTAGAGGCCATGTGACCTATCAGACCCAAGGTATAATGGCTAGAAATCCCATAGCTTGATGCTGCTTGTTTTATTTCTCTAATAATTTTCATGGGGATAGTTTCATATCTGCGATTGGCTGTGGTTGGATCAATAAAAACAGGCGGGCAAAATTGATATTCTTCAGGTTGCAGTTCCCCTTTTTCATGAGCTTCGGCCAGTGCCCTGGAGATGGCGCTGGCAGGGGAAGGCAGCACGTTAATGCTCCTTTGTTCTTTTCCTCCCTCCTTCATTGGCGCGGACGGCTCAAAAGGCACATCGGCTTGATAAACGGCCAAGGAGGATTTTTCTTTTGCACTCTGTCCCTTTTTTAAATCATCGGGCTTTTCAGAGTCATAGGCAGGCAGGGGGTCTACGGGCTTTTCAGAGTCATAGGCAGGCGGGGGGTCTACGGGCTTTTCAGAGTCATAGGCAGGCGGGGGGTCTACCCTCCCCTTCTCTGTTTTCATGGCATCTTCACGGATTTGGAGACATTCAATTACAATTCGCCATGTAGACAAAATTTTTGGAGGGGCTCGAGGAGATTCATGAAAATACTTTCCCAATTTAACCCACACCGACACTTTTAGGGATCCTCCTTCGGGATATACAAGACAATTTTGATATATATATTTTAAGAGGAAGATCAAATCCCCTTTAGTGGGAAGCAGCAAATTTTTCCCATTGTTTTTCAAAACAATTATTGATGATTTGGTCAATTCCCTAAGTTCTGAGAGGTGCACAACCTGAGGCTTAGAGAATCCTGTCCCCATACTCACGGTAATGTTTTGGGAGGGTGCTTCGTCTAGTCCTGACGACCGGCCCTGAGTTGCAGTAGGCTCTTCCGCCGAGTGAGTAAGAGGGTGCCAAGAGACGCGCTCGGAAACATGAAATACTATATGACACAGGGAGACAACACCGTCTAGTTTGGGTTAGGTATACATTTGAATGGTGGGAAAAACGAATCTTGCGAGGAAAAAGAAAGAAGAAACGAAAGGAAGGAAGGAAGGAAGGAAGGAAGGCAGAAAAGGAAGGAAAGGAAAAAGAAAAAACAGGAAGAGGAAAAGAAAAAAAAGGAAAGGAGGAAAGGAAGAAAAAGAAAAGGAAATAAGGAAAAATGAAAAAGGAAGGAAGGAAGGAAAAGAGCAAAAGAGGGAAAGAGGAAGGAAGCAAAAGAGGTGAAGGAAGAGAAAGGAAGGAAGAAGCGAAGGAAGGAAAAGAGGGAAAGAGGAAGCAAAAGGGGAAGGAAGGGAGGAAAGAGAAAGGAAGAAAGAAGAAGGAAACAAAAGAGGGGAAGGAAGGGAAGGAATGAAGGAAAAAGAAAGGAAGGAAAAGAGGAAAAGAAGGAAGGAAAAGAGAGGGGAAGGAAGGAAAGAGAGGAAGGAAGGAAGGAAGGAAGGAAAGAGAGAAGGAAGGAGGGAAGGGAAGGCAGATGTCCACAGACGAGTCTGCCAAAAGTCTACAATCCCCGTAGACACAAAGCGGGGGCCGTTTTTCAAAGCAATGATCGCTATAGCTCAATGGGGGGGGAGGGGAAACGCCTGCTGGGGAATTCTGGGAGTTGAAGTCCAGGCCTCCCCTTAAAGGAGCCGCGGTGGAGAAACGGGGCTCGCAAGCGAAGTCAGAAGCGGCTTTTGCGGAGGAAGAGAGCGGAGAAGCTCCGGCAAGGCGGACAGAGTAACTCCGCAAAGAAGCCTCTCCCGCCCCCGAGCAGGCCCCGCCCCTCCCTGGCTCCCCCTCCCCCGGCGTCTTCCGGCCATCGCTCGCGCGGAAACTACAAGTCCCGGCAGCCCTTGCGGGGACGGCTGCATTTTTTTCCCCACCCCCCCTTCCGGCCCCCTCCTCTGCGGCGCCGGGCTCCGCGGGTCCCAGGTGCGTGGAGGAAGGGGCGGGCGGGCGGGGGGGGGGGCTTGCAAAGGGGCGGCGGGGGCTGCCTGGGTCCCTGCCCGGCGCTCCCTGGCTTTGCAACCCGGCGCCCGCGGGCCCGGCGCGCGCAAGGCGGGGAGGCTGGGCGGGGCGGGGGTCCGGGTCCTCGCAAGCAGAGGGGGAGGGTCGGGCCGGGGAGGGGGGCGTCCCCTTGGAAAGAGGGGAGCCGGCTTTGCTGAGCCCGGGTTCCCCTTTGCAGAAGACGCGCCGCCGGACCCGTCTCGCTCCGGGCATCGTGGCTGCGCCAGGCGGGGCCTGCCCAGAAGGCCCCCGAGGAGGAGAGGCTGCAGCCCCTCCCACTCCCGCCCAGAAGGTTGGCATCGCTCCTCCAGAACTGCAGATTAATTGGGGGTTTCGGTCGATCGGGGACCGCTCGACTGCTGGGGACCCCAGACCCATTTGACTACTAGACAGCCACTTGTCTGAAGTGGTCTAGGGTCTCCTGCTTGAGCAGGGGGCTGGACTAGAAGACCTCCGAGGTCCCTTCCGGCTTTATTCTATTCAATCACCAGGCTCAGGATGGGGGGATGGGTGGGATGGGGGCGGCGGAAGAGCCTTGCTCTGTGTCACCCCTTCCTCATCCTGCCTCTCTTAAGGAGGAGGGATGCAGTCAAGGGGCTAACAGGGGGATCCCTAAATGGAGAAAGTGCATCTGAAGACCCCCGAAAGTCTCATCGGGGTCTTTTAAGACCTGTGGACTTCAACTCCCAAAACTGGCTGGGGAATTCTGGGAGTTGAAGTCCACAAGTTTTAAAGTGGCGAGTTGGAGATCCTGCAGTAGACAATGGGCAGGCCCAGTTGGCCAGAACTCCTGAGTCTTGCACAGTTAGTTGCCAGTTGTGACTTCTGCCTGGTGAGGGTTGTGGTGGTGGAGCACCAGTTCCCAGAATCCCCAACCAGCATGGAAAGCCTAATCAGGCTACAGATCGGGAAGCCACGTTGCCTTGGATCAGCGGCTTTGAATCTTGACCTTTTGAAGAGGGGTGGGCTTCCACCCTCCCCAGAATTCAAGAAGAGGCCTTATTTAGACTGAGACGGGCAGCATATAAGTTAATAATAATAATTAATAATAATGATGATGTTGGAAGGGACCTTGGAGGTCATCTAGTCTAACCCCCTCCTCAGGCAGGAAACCCTACACCATTTCGGACAAATGGCTGTCCAGTCTCTTCTTAAAAACTTCCAGTGTTGGAGCATTCACCGCTTCTGGAGGCAGGTTGTTCCACTGGTTAATTGTTCTAATAATAATTTAATAAATTCACAATTAAAGTTGGCAAGCTTGAAAACTTCCATGAAAGCGGTTGCACTCTGAACTCCCATTTCTGTGCCTGTCTGAGGCTATGTTTATAATTAATAACAAAAAAAGCGGAAGAAAGGAACAAAACACAAAGATAATAGTGGTTATATTACATTCTGAAATGGGGGGGGGGTAAGAGGAAAAAAAATGTTTAACAAAAAAGAAATATGAGCGAGAAAAAAAATGATGTAAATATCATATAAATGTATTACAAATATGTACCTTTTGGAATAATGTTTGCACTAGACCAGGGGTAGGCAACCTTGGCTCTTTTATGACTCGTGGACTTCAACTCCCAGAATTCCTGAGCCAGCTATGCTGGAGTCATGAGGGAGCCATAGTTCCCCCATGCTGGCTCAGGAATTCTGGGAGTTGAAGTCCACGAGTCATAAAAGAGCCAAGGTTGCCTACCCCTGCGTGACTAGACAAATATGTATAGAACTGTACACGTTTACAATCTCTTTGCTGTGTCCGTTCCCCAAAGGGAGGATTGTCAGAACCCCCTCCCTCCCAATTGTGTCACTCTCCTGGTGGGCGTCCGGCAATCCTGGACTCGCCCCCAGCGGGTGGGACTTGGATGGACACCTCGGAGACCAACAGCGCGACGGAGGAGGAGGAGGAAATGGCGTCCGAGCAGCGACCCAGGACCCGGTCCAACCCGGAGGGGGCTGAGGACCGCACCCTCAGCCTGCAGGCCAGCGTGGGGAGTCGAAGCGAAGGGGAGGGGGAGGCGGCCAGCACCACCACCAGCCCCCCCAGCTCTGCCGTCCAGGCCCCCAACAGCAAGACCTGGCTGGCCCCGGCCCCTCCCGCCGAGTTCCAGGTCCGGACGCCGCGGGTGAACTGCCCGGAGAAAGTGGTGAGTGGAGGCAGACCTGACCAACATGCCCCCCCCCCCAGGACCCCCATGGCTTCTGCCCTCCCTGCATGATCCATCTGTGTACGGATTGACCCATTTTTTGTCGCACACACACCGTGTCACCCAGGGGTAGGCAACCTTGGCTCTTTTATGACTCGTGGACTTCAACTCCCAGAATTCCTGAGCCAGCATGGGGGAACTATGGCCCCCTCATGACTGGTGGACTTCAACTCCCAGAATTCCTGAGCCAGCATGGGGGAACTATGGCCCCTTCATGACTCCTGGACTTCAACTCCCAGAATTCCTGAGCCAGCATGGGGGAACTATGGCCCCTTCATGACTCCTGGACTTCAACTCCCAGAATACCTGAGCCAGCATGGGGGAACTATGGCCCCTTCATGACTCGTGGACTTCAACTCCCAGAATTCCTCAGCCAGCATGGGGGAACTATGGCCCCTTCATGACTCGTGGACTTCAACTCCCAGAATTCCTGAGCCAGCATGGGGGAACTGTGGCCCCTTCATGGCTCGTGGACTTCAACTCCCAGAATTCCTGAGCCAGCATGGGGGAACTATGGCCCCCTCATGACTCGTGGACTTCAACTCCCAGAATTCCTGAGCCAGCATGGGGGAACTGTGGCCCCTTCATGGCTCGTGGACTTCAACTCCCAGAATTCCTGAGCCAGCATGGGGGAACTATGGCCCCCTCATGACTCGTGGACTTCAACTCCCAGAATTCCTGAGCTAGCATGGAGGAACTATGGCCCCCTCATGGCTCGTGGACTTCAACTCCCAGAATTCCTGAGCCAGCATGGGGGAACTGTGGCCCCTTCATGGCTCGTGGACTTCAACTCCCAGAATTCCTGAGCCAGCATGGGGGAAACTATAGCCCCCTTATGACTCCTGGATTTCAACTCCCAGAATTCCTGAGCCAGCCTAGCTCAGCTTGGAAACCTCTCCCTTTCCCCTCAGCATGGCTAGCTCAGGAATTCTGGGAGTTGAAGTCCACCAGTCATAAAAGAGCCAAGGCGGCCTACCCTTGGGTTAACCGTATCTTAATAAAAAGGAATAAAACAAGGAAAATTGGGAGGGAAAAGAAGATTTAACAGACATGGATAGATGGACGGAGGAGGGAACGGGAGGGATCACGTCCGTGTTTTAATTCCCTTCTCTACCCCAGATCATCTGTCTGGATCTCTCGGAGGAAATGTCCCATCCCAGGCTGGAATCCTTCAACGGGTGAGCCAGAAGAACCTTTTTGGGGGAGGGGGCCCTCGGCCGGCTTCTGGGGGACCAGCAGCTCCTCCTCCTCCTCCGTGGGGGCTTTCTCTGGTTTTGGAGGGGGGGGGGTCTGGCCGATGATGGGAGGACAAACCTGGCTTGTCTTTCGGTCCTTCCTGTGGCCTTCCCGCCTTCGGGCGGAAGGGGGCGTCGTCTCGGCCTTGCCTGGGATGCTGCCAAGGCCTGCCGTCAAGGTTCTAGTCCTCTTGGCTGAGCAGAAAGGAATTCAGATGGATGTCTCCTCCTTGTGAGGCAGGCCTTGCCCCCTCTGGAGTTAGGTTTCTGGAGGGGGGGGGATGCCCGGGGCGCCTCTGCAGGGGCTTTGACCCTCCTTCCCTTGGCGGTGCTTCCTCCCTGGCCTCCTCTTCCTCTCCTCCTCCCTCTCTTTTGCTTCCTTCCTCTCCTTCCCTTCCTTTTCCTTTCTTTCTTTCCTTCCTTCCTTTCTTTTTCCTTATTTCCCCTCCGGGCAGGCTGAAGACCAACGCCCTCAACATCTCCCAGAAAATGATCGAGATGTTTGTCCGCACCAAACACAAGATTGACAAGAGCCACGAGTTTGCGCTGGTGGTGGTGAACAACGACGTCACATGGGTACGCTTGTGTGTGTCTCTCCCCCCCCCCACACCCCTGGGGGTCCTTCCCTGCATTCCCTGCCCCGTTTACGCCCAGATTGGCACTGCCCGGCCATGGGCCCGCGGCTGCTCCTCTGCCAAGGCTTCCCTGCTGTTCCACCGTGGACCTCTGCGGCGGAGAGACCGCAAAGGGCTTCACACGTTGCCATAAGCCCAGACGTTGCGGTTTGGCTTCGGCCTCGCTTGATTTCTTGATTTCAGACAGTGCTTGCACTTAAAGCGGTATATAACTCATAAATAAATAAATAAATAAATAAATAAATAAATAAATTTCTGAACCCATATCAGGGGGATTCCTGGTGGGGACTTCCTCCCCCCCCCCAGGAAGATTGGCTGCTGTGGAATCAGAATTAGAATAAGAGAATTGGAAGGGACCTTGGAGGTCTTCTAGTCCAACCCCTTGCTTAGGCAGGAATCCTTATACCATTTCAGACAAGTGGTTGTCCATTCTCTCCTCTCCTTTAAAACTTCCAGTGTTGGAGCATTCACAACTTCTGGAGGGAAGTTGTTCAACTGATGAACAGAACAGAACAGAACAGAGAATAGAATAGAATAGAATAGAATAGAATAGAATAGAATAGAATAGAATAAGAAATAATAGGAATAGGAATAGGAATTAGAAAAAGAATAGAATAGAATAGGAAATAGGAATTAGAATAAGAATAGAACAGAATAGAATAAATAATAGGAATAGGAAATAGGAATTAAAATAAGAATAGAACAGAATAGAATAGAATAGGAAATAGGAATAGAATAGGAATTAGAAGAATAGAATAGAATAAGAAATAGGAATTAGAATAATAGAATAGAATAGAATAAGAAATAATAGGAATAGGAATTAGAATAATAGAATAGAATAAGAAATAATAGGAATAGGAATTAGAATAGAATAGAATAGAATTAGAATTAGAGTTAGAATAGAATAGAATAATTAGTATAGAATAGGATAGAATAGACTAGAATAGAACAGAATAATTAAAATAGAATAATTAGAATAGAAATATAAATAGAATAGAATAATAACTTTATTGTCATTTAAATGTACACTAATCAGCATACATTAAAATGAAATTTCAGTGCAATCAGCTCTGAAAAGGTCACCGCCTCCCACGTGCACTACATAAACAGGGCAAAATCTCATGCATGTGATCTAATAATATGAATATGAACAATATGACAGGGCAGCTCACATTCACATGCGGCCTTCCCCCTGCTGAGTCCGTGGATGTAGCCGGAAGAGGCCAGCTTAGGCAGAGGCCGGATGCAGGACCCTCGGCCAACAGCTCCTGCTCCGGCTTTTGGTTTTCAAACACAGGCGCTCCTCGATTTACTACTGTTTAGTGGCCATTTAAAGTCACAACGGCACCGAAAAAAGCAACTTAGGACCTGTTTTTCACACGGCTGTAGTTGAAGTCCACGAGTCATAAAAGAGCCGAGGTTGCCTACCCCTGCCCCATGGTCACGTGATCAAAATTCAGATGCTTGGCAGCTGACTCGTAATTATGACGGTCGCAGCGTTTCCTTGGGGGGGGGGGTCCCGTGACCCCCTTTGATGACTTTCTGACGAGCAAAGTCAACGGGGAATCCGGGTTCACAACTTAACAACCGGGTTGCTAACTTATCAAGGGCACAGATTCGCTTAGTACAGTGGTTCTCAACCTGTGGGTCAGGACCCCATTTGGGGTCGAACGACCATTTCACGGGGGTCTCCAAACAACGCAGTCCGCCATTTTCCCCCCCTTTTCTTTAGCTGTGCTACTCCCTTTTATTCTATTGGCTTTTGAAAGCCAATAGAATAGACTCTCTTGAATAGAATCTAATTCTATTGGCTTTCCAAAGCCAATAGGAATTGTCCAGGCTGTCTCTGCCCTGCTGAGCCCGCCAAAAGTCCCATTCTGCAAACGGTGCTGCACCAGTTGAGTAGTCCTCGACTTACAACCGGTTGAGTAGTCCTTGATTTACGACTGGTTGGGGGTCACGGCATTAAAAAGGTTGAGAACCACTGGCTTAGTACCTGAGGCAGGCGGAGTCGTAAAATGGGGCAGAAGCTCACTTAACAAACGTCTCAGCAGAAATTTTGGGGCTGCGTTGGCGGCCATTTTGCAGCACCCCGCAGTTGCACAACTGCGGTTTACGACATTTTCTCCCCCCAGAAATTGGCATTTTTGCTTCTGTTTTCTGGCCAAAAGGGGCACGCCTGGCGGACGGGACTGCGCCTGCATGACTCTGGCGACTCACTTCAGGACCACCAGAAAAAAGGGCCGTAAAATGTGGTGCACTCACGTGGTGACCCGCTTAACGGCCAACATGGCTCGCGGCCATGTTCAAGGCTCAATTTCTGTCGTAAGCCAAGGACTGCCTGTGGTCCCTGTTAATCTAACTGTCCCCCCCCTCCTCTTCCTCCTCCTCCTCCTCCTCTTCCTCCTCCTTCTCCTGCTCCTCCTCTTCCTCCTCCTTCTGCTCCTCCTCCTCTTCCTCCTTCTCCTCCTTCTCTTCCTCCTGCTCCTCCTCTTCCTCCTCCTGCTCCTCCTCCCTCCTCCTCCTCTTCTCCTCCTCCTCCTCTTCCTCCTGCTCCTCCTCTTCCTCCTGCTCCTCCTCCTCTCCACAGCTCTCCGGCTTTACGTCCGAACCCCGGGAAGTCTGCAGCTGCTTGTACGACTTGAAGACCGTCCTCTGCAAATCCTTCAGTATCCTTTCCAAATGGGGAACCCCCCCAGGAATGGGAGACGGGGGGGGTGCTTTGACCTCTGCTAGGGAGCCCCCCCCAAATCCTGATCCAATTTGGAAGGAGAGGCGGGAGAAAAACAGGACGTGCTTGAAAGAGACGGCTGCTAGTCTCTCGAGTCCAATCCGCCCTGGTCTGGGGTTCCTGCTTCTTGCCTGGCGGGAGAGCTCCCAACACGGGGGCCTGGCGAGGGCAGGGCAGGGCCGGCCTGGCCCCTGGCAGAATTCGCATCTGGCCCAGCAGGAGGCTCTGGGACATTCTCCAGAGTCATTGGGAAGGGAATGCGGTTCCCGGTTCTGTGACGGAAGAAGCGTGGGGAGGGCGCCCTGGGAGGGTTAAGAAATGGGAGGGGGGTCTTCACATAGCCACCCCCACCTTGCTGGGGCTATACAGGCAGTCCTCGGTTTACGACTGTTCGTGTGAGGTCACAAAGGCACCGAAAAAGTGGAGGTGTGACCGTTTTTCACATTTAATGACCGCTGCGACTTCCCCCTGGTCACGTGACCAAAACGCAAACGCTGGGAAACTGGCATGTACCTATGACAGGTGGCAGGGGTCATGTGATCCCCTGGGCCCGCCTTCCAGCGAGCAAAGTGCTCCTCGCTTAACCACCGCGGGGATCCACTTAACAAGGAACGTCATAAAGCGAGGCAAAACCCGCCGAGCGACTGTCTCGCTTAGAAGTGGAAACCGCGGGCTTGTTCACGGTCATAGGCCAAGGACTGCCTTTTAATTCCCGCCCGCCCCCAGTCCTCCCTCCCCCCCCCCTTGCCGGGGGCTGCTCTGGCTGGGGAGAAGATCTAGAACTGTCCTGTTGACCTCAACCTTTCCCGCTCAGATCTGGAGGGCCTGTTCAACCTGATGTGAGTCTTGACCTCACCCTGCAAGGCATGGCGATCTGGGGGGGGGGTGTCCCCGACTTAACAACCATTGATGTCCTCTGCTTAGTGCAGGGGTAGGCAACCTTGGCTCTTTTATGACTCGTGGACTTCAACTCCCAGAATTCCTGAGCCAGCTATGCTGGCTCAGGAATTCTGGGAGTTGAAGTCCACGAGTCATGAAGGGACCATAGTTCCCCCATGCTGGCTCAGGAATTCTGGGAGTTGAAGTCCACCAGTCATGAAGGGGCCATAGTTCCCCCATGCTGGCTCAGGAATTCTGGGAGTTGAAGTCCACAAGTCATGAAGGGTCCATAGTTCCCCCATGCTGGCTCAGGAATTCTGGGAGTTGAAGTCCACGAGTCATGAAGGGGCCATAGTTCCCCCATGCTGGCTCAGGAATTCTGGGAGTTGAAGTCCACAAGTCATGAAGGGGCCATAGTTCCCCCATGCTGGCTCAGGAATTCTGGGAGTTGAAGTCCACGAGTCATGAAGGGGCCATAGTTCCCCCATGCTGGCTCAGGAATTCTGGGAGTTGAAGTCCACAAGTCATGAAGGGGCCATAGTTCCCCCATGCTGGCTCAGGAATTCTGGGAGTTGAAGTCCACAAGTCATGAAGGGTCCATAGTTCCCCCATGCTGGCTCAGGAATTCTGGGAGTTGAAGTCCACGAGTCATGAAGGGGCCATAGTTCCCCCATGCTGGCTCAGGAATTCTGGGAGTTGAAGTCCACAAGTCATGAAGGGGCCATAGTTCCCCCATGCTGGCTCAGGAATTCTGGGAGTTGAAGTCCACGAGTCATGAAGGGGCCATAGTTCCCCCATGCTGGCTCAGGAATTCTGGGAGTTGAAGTCCACAAGTCATGAAGGGGCCATAGTTCCCCCATGCTGGCTCAGGAATTCTGGGAGTTGAAGTCCATGAGTTATGAGGGGGCCATACTTTCCCCATGCTGGCTCAGGAATTCTGGGAGTTGGAAGTCCACGAGTCATAAAAGAGCCAAGGTTGCCTACCCCTGGCTTAGTGTCTTCTGGTCCTCAGACTGTGCCGGCTGGGAAGGGAGGGGGCAGCGGGGGGGGGGGGGAGGGCTGGCGTCTGTGCCCACCGCCTCTTCTCCTCATCCTCTCCGCAGACAGCAGAAGACGGAGCTCCCGGTCACGGAGAACATCCAGAGCATCCCTCCGCCTTACGTGGTCAGGACCATCTTGGTCTACAGCCGCCCGGCTTGCCAGCCGCCCGCTGTGCTGACCGAGCAGATGAAGGTGCCCGCTTTCTTGACCTCACGAGGGCCCAGGCTCCTGGAGGCAGGGGGGGGAGGGGGGGCAGGGAGGGGGGGCAGGGAGACAGACAGTTTTCAAGAGCACTTGGAGTGTCAGGTAGACGGATCTCCAGATCCCAGCAAAGAATTCTTGAATCTCTTGAATTCTGCAGCCATTTCTAGGAGATACAGTTGTGTGTTTGTGTGTGTGTGTGTATGTGTGTGTGTTTCTGGCTTTCTGACAGGCCAGGAACCACATTGCCTTACCACAGAGAGTGGAGGCACTCTGCTGGGAGAGAGTTGTCAGTCGATCCAAAGGATCCTCAATCCATCAGAATAGAGCGGGAAGGGATCTTTTTTTTTAAAAAAAACAACAATAAGTTTTATTAATTTTTCAAATTATAACATCCAGATACTTAGGAAGCAGCGTGGTGCTAGGGAAATCAATCAATAGCAAAATCATTCATATATATCTCAGGTTACATCAATAAGCGGGGGTTGGACTAGATGACCTCCAAGGCCCCTCCCTATTATTATTATTATTATTATGGATCATGGCACAGTCAGCCAGATGTTCAGACTGGATTTGGCATTTTGTCTCCCTATCGAGTCCTTACCCAGGACCTGGGATAGGCAGATGTGGATGTTTGATGGTATTACAGATCTCGTCACAGGATGGAAGCAGTTCCTAGTCAGGCCGCCTTTTGCAATTGACTAATAGCGAATTTGTCAATGCCAATGGTGTTCAAGTGGTGCTCCAGTTGTTTTGGGATTGCACCCAAGGAGCCTATGACTATTGGTACTACCCTTGCTTGCTTTTGCCACAGTCTTTCTATTTCTATTTGTAGGTCTTTGTATTTTGTTATCTTCTCCAGTTCTTTCTCGTCTATTCTGTTGTCTCCAGTTGTTGTTGTTGTTGTTGTTGTTGTTGTTATTATTATTCCCACACTGATTCCCACAAATATTCTATCATATTCCTGTAGATAAGTTTCTAACTAGGCTCAATCAGTCAGTACATTTATCAATAGTATTTTACTTATATATATACCGTATATTCCGGCGTATAAGACGACTTTTAAGAGCGATGAAACAGCCTCCGAACTCGGGGGTCGTCTTATACGCCGAGTCATAACGTTTATTTATTATTTCCGGCGTATAAGATGACGTTCTAGGCATGCGACTCGGTGTCGATCATCTTATCCGCCGGAAATGACGTCATTTCCGGCGGATAAGATGATCGACACCGAGTCGCATGCCTAGAAAGTCATCTTATACGCCGGAAATAACGTTATAAACTACGTTTATTTCCGGCGGATAAGATGACTTTCTAGGCATGCGACTCGGTGTCGATCATCTTATCCGCCGGAAATGACGTTATTTCCGGCGTATAAGATGATCGACACCGAGTCGCATGCCTAGAAAGTCATCTTATCCGCCGGAAATGACGTCATTTCCGGCGTATAAGATGATCGACGCCGAGTCGCATGCCTAGAAAGTCGTCTTATATGCGACTCGGCGTCGATCGTCTTGTGACCCGGTGTCGAACTCGGGGGTCGTCTTATACGCCGGGTCGCCTAATACGCCGGCATATACGGTATATATCCAAGTCCTGTTTAGAGGTTTTTATTTAATTCCAATTTATATATTCCACTTTAGCCTTTTATAACCAATGTTTAAACTTCGGATCACCTTGATTTCCCTCATTTCATTACAATATAATTAACAAAACTAAAATACACATATTATTCCAAAATTTACCTTCTTTATAGACAAATATATTCTAATTCGGGAAGGGACCTTGAAGATTTTCCAGTCCAGCCCCTCCCCTCCCCCCAGCATTTCTGAGGGTTCGCCCAGGCACCCCACACTCTTGGAACAATATTTAAATCAAAGTTACAAAATATCGGAGTCGGAAGGGACCCTGGAGGCCTTCCAGTCCAGCCTCCCGCTCAAGCAGGAGACCCTAGACCCATTTCAGACAAGTGGCTGTCCAGTCTCTTCTTAAAAACTTCCAGTGTTGGAGCATTTACTGCTTCTGGAGGCAGGTGGTTCCACTGGTTAATTGTCCTCACTGTTAGGAAGTTTCTCCTTAGTTCCAGGTTGCTTCTCTCCTTGATGAGTTTCCATCCGTTGTTTCTTGTCCTGCCTTCAGGTGCTTTGGAGAAGAGGTGGACCCCCCTCTTCTTTGTTGGAGACCCTCACATATTGGAACACTGCTATCGTGTCCCCCCCCACTCCTTCTTTTCTCTAGACTGGCCATTCCCAAATCCCACAGCCGTTCTTCGTATGTTTCAGCCTCCAGGCCTTTGATCCTCTTAGTTGCTCTTCTTTGCACTTTTTCCCAAACTTGCAACATCTTTTTTTGTAACGTGGTGACCAAAACTGGATGCAGGTGTTCCAGGTGTGGCCTTCCGAAGGCTTTATAAAAATGGGGGGGGGGGTCTTTGCTAGGACGTGGGGGCTAAGATTGGCCCTGTGCCCTGCCAATAGTTTTGAGCCCTTTTAAAGTCCAATACAGGGCGTGATGCCCAAGAAGACGACTAGTCAATGCTGTTTTGTTTCATGGAAAAAGCAAAATATTAAGGCGTGTAAAGCACAAAGGAGATCCCGCTGCTGGCTGCGGGGAAAGGATGGGGGGAGGGGAAGGGGGGCAGCTGAAGGGCTGAGATTCTCTCCCCCCCCATCTCCCTGCTCTCCCCTCCCGCCCCACAGAAAATGCTGCACTGCCCTTACTTCTTCTTTGACGTGCTCTACATCCACAACGGTCTGGAGGACAAGGAGGAGGAGATTGCCTGGAAGGTAAAACCGCAGCTGGCTTCTCTTGGTTTGCTTTTCATTCGGACTTCGGACCAAGCTGGGCCAATTTGAGACTTGTGGACTTCAACTCCCAGCATTCCCTAGCTAGCGTTCCCTCCCCCACCCCGGCCCAGATTGAGCTATAGAAATAATAGCATTGAAAAATGGCTCCTCTTTCTTTAAAGGGGGATGTGGGCTTTTGACACAACCACTTGCAGCCATTTGCTCTTTGAGTTTTTATTTCTGTCTCTTCCTTCCTTTTCCCTTCCTTCCTTCCTCCCTCCCTCCCTTCCTCTTCTCCTTCCTTCCTTCCTTCCTTCCTCCCTCCCTTCCTTCTTCTTCCTCCCTTTTCTCCTTCCTTGTTCCTTCCCTTCCTTCTTCCTCCTTTTCCCCTTCCTTTCTTCCTCCCTTTTCCCTTCCTTCCTCTCCTTCCTCCCTCCCTCCCATCTTCCCTCCCTCACTCACTCCATTTTCTCCTTCCTTCTTTCCTCCCTCCCTTCCTTCTTCCTCCCTCCCTTTTCTCCTTCCTTCCTTCCTTGTTGCTTCCCTTCCTTCTTCCTCCCTTTTCCCTTTCTTTCTTCCTCCCTCCTTCCTTTTTTTCCTTCCTTCCTTCCTTGTTCCTTCCTTCCTTCCTCCCTCTTCTCCTTCCTTTCTTCCTTTTCCCTTCCTTCCTTCCTTCCTTCCTTCCTTCCTTCCTTCCTTCCTTCCTTCCTCCCATCTTCCCTCCCTCCCTCCCTCACTCCATTTTCTCCTTCCTTCCTTCTTTCCTCCCTTCCTTCTTCCTCCCTCCCTTTTCCCTCTTTTCCTCCCTTTTCTTCCTCCCTCCCTCCTTTCCCTCCCTCCCTCACTTTTCTTTCTTCCTTCCTTCCATCTTCCTTCCTTTCTTCTGGGAGAATTCTGGGAGTTGAAGTCCACAAGTCTTAAATGTGTGCAACGTGCTTCAACCCGGGTGTAGCTTGTTGAGCGACGGGATCCAAGCTTCCAGTCCTGGAGGTTAGCGAGGGAGACCTTTCCCAGTCGTGGGCTAGGAGCAAAGCCAGTCTCCTCACCTGCATGTCCTCCCCTCTTCTCCCCCTCCCCCACCACACCCCTCTTCTCCTCCCCAGGAGACCTTCGCCTTCTTCAGCAACCTGGACGCCAAGGGCACCAACTACAAGTACGAGGTCTCCCTGAGCGGGCCGGCCGTGGAGCTGCACAACTGCATGGCCAAGCTGCTGGCCCACCCCCTCCAGCGGCCCTTCCAGGCCCACGCTTCCTACAGCATGCTGGAGGACGAGGAGGGGGCGCCCGAGATTGAGGCCGTGGTGTGACCCTCCGGATTGGGGGGGAACCGGCTGGGGGGGGGGACGAAGCAGGGAGACGGACCCCGAGATGGGGGGAGCAGCCAGGTCCTCGTTGGCCAGCGAGAGGGCTGTGAGGAAGATACACACACACACACACACACACATACACGCACACACCGGGTGAGGTCCTCTGTTTTCTTTGTAACCTTCCTGGCCAGGGGGTTGGGAACCCCCCCCCCAAAGATGAAAGGAGACCCCTTTCACTGGAAACTGCTTCCTGGAGAATTAAAGGCCTTGGGGTGGGGAGGTCGAAGGTCAGTTGATTAAAAAATGTGATTTAACCTTCCTGCCAGTCGGGTCTGTTTCCCCTTGAGGGAACTCCGTGTTGCTCAGCTGAATTCCAGTACAGTTTGCAAAATCTTTTGGCGAGAGACTCTGGTCTTCTTGCGCTTCTCCAGACGTGTGCCTGGCTACTTTACAGTAGTCCCTGACTTACGGACATGCGTTTCTAAGTTATGACGGTGCTGAAAAAAGGCCCAGTCCTCGCACTTAGGACCATTGAAGAGCATTGTGGCGGCACGATTGCAATTGGCAACCATCTCGCTTTTACAACCGGTTGTAGTGTCTTGCAGTCTCCTGCTGGAGATTGATCAGCTTTTTTGCCTGTTTCCGGCAGAAAGAGAAAAATGCCCATTCAGAATGGGTTTGCACTTACGACGGTGGTACTGGCTTAATCATCGTGGTAATGCACTTAATCCCCTTTATGGATTACTGCCTTGTCGTGGCGAAGGGGCTTGCGTAACTCAATGAAGCTATAAGCTATGCCGTGCAGGGCCACCCAAGACGGACAGGTTATAGCAGAGAGTTCTGTCAAAATGTGATCCACTGGAGAAGGAAATGGCAAACCACTCCAGTATCTTTGCCACGAAAACCCCATGGACAGTACTAAAAGGAAAAAAGATATGACGCTGGAAGATGAGCCCCTCAGGTCGGAAGGTGTCCAATATGCTACTGGGGAAGAGCAGAGGGCTAGTACTAGTAGCGCCAGAAAGAATGAAGCGACTGGGCCAAAGCCGAAAGGACGCTCAGCTGTGGATATATCTGGTGGTGAAAGGAAAGTCCGATGCTGTAAAGATTTTTTCTCCATAGGAACCTGGAATGTAAGATCCATGAATCAAGGCAAGCTAGACGTAGTCAAAAAAGAGATGACAAGACTGAACATCGACATCTTAGGAATCAGCGAACTAAAATGGATAGGAATGGGTGAATTTAACTCAGATGACCATCAGGTATACTACTGTGGGCAAGAATCCCTCAGAAGAAATGGAGTAGCCTTCATAGTCAATAAAAGAATAGGAAAAGCAATACTGGGATACAATCCTCAAAATGACAGAATGATCTCTATTCGAATCCAAGGCAAACCATTCAATATCACAGTAGTCCAAATCTATGCCCCAACCACTAGTGCTGAAGAGGATGAAATTGACCGGTTCTATGAAGCCCTACAGCACCTTATAGAATTAACACCAAAAAATGATGTCCTTATCATCATGGGGGATTGGAATGCTAAGGTAGGAAGCCAAAAGATAACCGGAATAACAGGCAAGTTTGGCCTTGGAGTACAAAATGAAGCAGGGCACAGGCTAATAGAATTTTGTCAAGAGAATACGATGGTCATAACAAACACTCTTTTCCAACAACCCAAGAGACGGCTCTACACATGGACATCACCAGACGGTCAACATAGAAATCAGATTGACTATGTGCTCTGCAGCCAAAGATGGAGAAGCTGTATACAGTCAGTAAAAACAAGACCAGGAGCTGACTGTGGCTCAGATCATGAGCTTCTTGTTGCAAAATTTAGGCTTAAATTGAAAAAAGTAGGGAAAAGCACTAGGCCACTCAGGTATGAACTAAATCATATTCCTGATGAATATACAGTAGAGGTGACAAATAGATTTAAGGAACTGGATCTGATAGACAGAGTGCCTGAAGAACTATGGATGGAAGTTCGCAACATTGTACAAGAGGTAGCAACTAAAACCATCCAAAGAAAAAGAAATGCAAGAAAGCAAAATGGCTGTCTGAGGAAGCTTTGCAAATAGCTGAGGAAAGAAGGGAAGAGAAAGGCAAAGGAGAAAGAGAAAGATACACCCAATTGAATACAGAATTCCAGAGAATAGCTAGAAGAGATAAGAATACCTTCTTAAATGAACAGTGCAAAGAAATAGAAGAAAACAACAGAATAGGGAGGACCAGCGATCTCTTCAAGAAAATTGGAGATATGAAGGGAACGTTTCATGCAAAGATGGGCATGATAAAGGACCAAAATGGCAGAGACCTAACAGAGGCAGAAGAGATTAAGAAGAGATGGCAAAATTACACAGAAGAACTATACAAGAATGAGCTTAACATCCCAGATAACCACAATGAGATGGTCACTGACCTCGAACCAGACATCCTAGAATGTGAAGGGAAATGGGCCTTAGAAAATCTGAGCAACAACAAAGCTAGTGGAGGTGACAGTATTCCAGCTGAGCTATTCAAAATCTTAAAAGACGATGCAGTAAAAGTGCTACACTCAATTTGCCAGCAAATTTGGAAAACTCAACAGTGGCCACAGGATTGGAAAAGGTCAGTTTACATTCCAATTCCAAAGAAAGGCAATGCCAAAGAATGTTCAAACTATCGCACCATTGCACTCATTTCACATGCTAGTAAAGTTATGCTTAAAATCCTACAAGTTAGACTCCAGCAGTATGTGGATCGAGAACTACCAGAAGTACAGGCAGGATTTCGAAGAGGCAGAGGAACTAGAGATCAAATTGCCAACATACGCTGGATCATGGAGAAAGCTAGGGAGTTCCAGAAAAACATCTACTTCTGCTTCATTGACTATGCAAAAGCCTTTGATTGTGTGGATCACAACAAATTGTGGCAAGTTCTTAAAGAGATGGGAGTACCAGACCATCTCATTTGTCTCCTGAGAAACCTTTATGCGGGTCAAGAAGCAACAGTGAGAACCGAACACGGAACCACTGATTGGTTCAAAATTGGAAAAGGAGTCCGGCAAGGCTGTATACTGTCACCCTGCCTATTTAACTTATATGCAGAGCACATCATGAGAAAGGCAGGGCTAGATGAATCAAAAGTTGGAATTAAGATTGCCGGGAGAAATATCAACAACCTAAGATATGCAGATGATACCACTCTAATGGCAGAAAGTGAAGAGGAACTAAAGAGCCTCTTGATGCGGGTGAAGAAGGAGAGTGCAAAAGTTGGCTTGAAACTCAACATTAAGAAAACCAAAATCATGGCATCCGGCCCTCTCAATTCCTGGCAAATAGATGGGGAAGAAATGGAGGTAGTGACAGATTTTATTTTTCTGGGCTCAAAGATCACCGCAGATGGGGACTGCAGCCAAGAAATTAAAAGACGCTTGCTCCTGGGGAGGAAAGCTATGGCAAATCTAAACAGCATTCTAAAAAGCAGAGACATCACCCTGCCAACAAAAGTGCGTATAGTCCAGGCCATGGTTTTCCCAGTTGCAATGTATGGCTGTGAAAGTTGGACCATAAGAAAGGCTGAGCGCAAAAGAATTGAGGCCTTTGAACTATGGTGCTGGAGAAGACTCCTGCGAGTCCCTTGGACTGCAAGGCGTTCAAACCGGTCAGTCCTAGAAGAGATCAACCCCGACTGCTCCTTAGAAGGCCAGATCCTGAAGTTGAAACTCAAGTACTTTGGCCACCTAATGAGAAGGAAGGATTCACCGGAGAAGAGCCTAATGTTGGGAAAGATTGAGGGCAATAGAAGAAGGGGACGACAGAGAATGAAATGGCTGGATGGAGTCACTGAAGCAGTAGGCGTGAATTTAAATGGACTCCAGAAGATGGTAGAGGACAGGAAGACCTGGAGGAACATTGTCCATGGGGTCGCGACGGGTCGGACACGACTTCGCAATTAACAACAACAACAATGCACTTAATGAATTGCCACCATGTTGTAAAAATGGGGATAAAATCAGATTCGACTCAGAAATACTTAAGACAGGAATTCTGGTCCCCTGTGGTCATAAGTCAAGGTCTACCTCTATAGCCTTTGAGTTCCTGCTTTCTCCGGCCTCTTGTGGTCCATGACAAGCACAGAGCTGGGTTTTCATAACGTGCTCAGGTGAACTTTGCCCCTGCTTGGATTCCTGTAATGCAGTGGTTCTCAACCTTCCTAATGCCGTGACCCTTTAATACAGTTCCTCATGTTGTGACCCCCAACCATAAAATTATTTTCGTTGCTACTTCATAACTGTAATTTTGCTACTGGTATGAATCGTAATGTAAATATCTGATATGCAGGGTGTATTTTCATTGTTACAAATGGAAAAAAGTGATAAAGTACAGGTAGTCCTTGATTTACAACAGTTTGCTTAGTGACTGTTCAGAGTTACAAGAGCACTGAAAAAAGTGACCTGACCATTTTTCACATTTATGACCGTTGCAGCATCCCCAGGGTCATGTGATTTACATTTCGATGCTTGGCAACTGATTCATATTTATGATGGTCACATTGTTCCAGGGTCACGTGATCGCCTTTTGCAACCTTCTGACAAGCAACGTTAATGGGAGAAACCAGATAAACTTAACAACCATGTTACTAATTTAATCTCCCTCTTTCTTTCTTTCTCTCTCTCCCTCTCCCTCTTTCTCACTCTCCCCCATTTCTCTCTCCCTCTTTCTCTCCTGCTCTCTCCCTTTCTCTCTCCTTTTCTCTCCCTCTCCCTCCCTCTATTACTTTCTCCCTTTTTCTCTCCGTCTCCTTTCTCTTTCTCCCTCTTTCTCTCCTTGTCACTCTTTCCCTCCCTCTCTCTATTTCTCTCTCCCTCTCAAAGATCCTTAAAATCCTTAAAAGTTATGCTTGGGTGGAAGACTTTTTCTTTTACCGATGGGGTGGGTTGGCAGACAAGTACTCAAAAAAAAGGGGGGGGGGAGTGCGAATAGACGTCCAGTAGCTAGCTTGAAGTTTGAATGACTTCTTTCTCTTGCCACTGGCTTCTAGGAGGAGCAAAAGACATCCAGCACTGCAACCAGGCGCCCAGGACGGGCCATTCCAGGCCTTCCTGCACCGGCTGACTTAGTTGTCTGCAACCTCCTGTTGTCACTTGAGGGGGGGGGGAAGGGACACGGGCAGGAGAGATTCCTTCTTTCTCATCCGAGGAGGGAAGTTATGTTGGACCGTCGACTCTGTGTCAAGCCCCGTGGGCCCGACATTTGCGGGCAGGTGAAAACCCGCCTGCTGAGCCGCCACCTCCCCATCACCCTCCACGCTGGCTGGCTCCGTCGCCAGACTTCCCAGCTGACAAGCGGACATTCAGGGGGTCACCAGCTAACGGGCGCAGATCAGCTGCCTCCCAGCCACCCGCTTCTTCGGCTGGTGCAATTGCCAGGGCTTGCATGGTCGCCGGCGGCGGGGAGTGCATCAGCAGCCATTGGGGACCATGCCAGCAGTTCTGTGCCACGGAGGCTTGAGGCGCGGGACATGGAGTGGCGTGGTGCCGTGGGAGGCAGCAGGACAGGGGGGAGGGGTTACCTGCATCCTGCCGAAACCTGGAAGCCTGCCTGAATGAAGAATTTTAGGGGGAATTAAAAGTGAGACAGGTTCCTAAGACCATCGGAAATAGTGTTTTCCAATGGTCTTAGGCAACCTCTGTGAAATGGGTCGCGACCCAAAGGTTGAGAACCGCTGCTGTAACATGCTGACTCCAGGGAAATAAATTAACCAGCGGGAAGCCTTGTCTCTCTCCAGAAGTTGTGCAGATTCTCCCTGTTCTGTCCCAGCCTACGTGAGCCCTTGTTGTGCTCACAAGGAGAAACCCTTCTTCCAAAAAACAGGCAGGAACCGCAAGAAAAAACCAACTCCTTTTATGATTCACAGACTTGAGTCAATGTCCAAGGCAAGCAAACACAGTCCACAGAAACTCGATCCTCAACACAAATGGTTGCCTCCCACACCTTCCCTTTTATAATTCAGCCAAGGCGTGGCTTCCTAATGCCTGCTCCTTTGCCTTTGGAGCTGCCCCATTGCATTCCTCTGTCCTACTCGCTTCTCTTGCCTGCGCTTTCGTGCATCCGGGATTTGTCCCTGCTGTTCTTCATCACTGTCCAACTCAGGCTCCCAGCACAGCTGTGTCTCAGCCTGAGCTCGAGTAGAGGGGCCAGGCTCCTCGTCCAACTGTAAATCTTGGAGTTCCTCAGAGCCTTCCTCTGACTGATGTCACTCCAGGCCCCTCCTCCTCCTCCTCTGATTCCTCAAACTCAGCTGCCGGATCCACTGGCTGGCGAGGAATCGCAACACTCCCCTCCCTGAAGACAGCTGTTTATCTGAAATGGTCTAAGGCAGAAGTGGCGAACCTATGGCACATGTGCCAGAGGCGGCACTCAGAGCCTTCTCTGTGGGCACGCATGCCATTGCCCCACCAGAGTTCGCCAGAGTAGCAAGCACATGGTGTTTGGAAGCAACAGGGCAGGAAGTGAGTGAGCAAGCAGTGTTGGCCCCCCAGGGATGCCCCAGAGATGGCAAGGGACTGGCCCCCACTGCCCTGGCCTTGGCCACGCTCACACAGTCTGCCGTGACCACTGTAGCCATGGCCACCTGCTCCCCCCCTGAGGGCACCACAATGCTGATGCAGCCTGGCACTTTGCGATAAATAAGTAGGTTTTGGGTTGCAGTTTGGGCACTTGGTCTCTAAAAGGTTTGCCATCACTGGTCTAAGGTCTCCTGCCTGAGCAGGGGGTTGGACTAGAAGACCTCCAAGGTCCCTTCTGTTGTTCTGTTACATTAATGGAAGATGCCAACATAGAATGGGCAACTCACAGCTGGTATGTTTTATTTCTGTCTTAATTTATAAGGCCACCCAACTCGCAGGGACTTAAGTCAACTCCCCCTGAGGCGGTCCACACAATGCATAAATTCACCAGACTGCATGAATGCAATGTGGTCTGCTAGTGGTACACTGGAGGGTTGCCCGTTGTCCAGATGCAGCCTTGTGCAAACGGCACTCTGCACATCCTCAGATTCCCCTCGGCCTCTCTTGCCAGCTGGGGTTGGTCTGTGGGGGGGCAGCTTTCCTCAAATCCGGGGGGGCCTTCTGAGGACGGAAGGCAGCTCCTGCACAGATGGCCCCATTCCTACAGGGGAGGGAGTCCGGTTCGGCCTGGCTCCTCCTGAAAAATGACGGAAATTGCATCCTAATTTCTCAGGGTGTCTGACTGCCCAGCATAGGTAGCCCTTGGCTCACAACGCTTTCTTTAGTGACTATTCAAAGAAAAAAAGAGGCTTATGACTGTTGACCACGCTTAGGATTGCCACAGCATCTCCTGTGGTCACCTGATCAACGTTCAGACATTTGGCAGCTGACTCACGTATGACGATTGCAGTGTCTCTCCTGGGTTGTGTGATGCCCCCTTTTGTTGGCCTCAATTGTGGCTGTAAACTGAGGACTACTAAGTAAACTGCTACTAAGGAAGACAATTTTTTTTTAAATTTTCATCTAAGGCAGGAGTCTTCAAACTTGGCCCTTGGATGACTTGTGGACTTCAACTCCCAGGATTCCCCAGCCAGCATGAATTCTGGGAATTGAAGTCCACCCATCCTCCAGTGGCTGAGAACCAGAAACCGGTTTAGGCTGCGGTTGCAAATCTCCAAGACCAGCAAGTTTATATTAGAATTCCTTGGTTGCAACTAATGCAGTGGTTCTCAACCTTTCTAATGCCGTGACCCCATAATACAGTTCCCCATGTTGTGGTGACCCCCCCAACCACTTATACATCACCGGGTGCCAGGGGCGTGGCCAAAGAAAAGGGAAAAAAAATGGCGGACAGCCTTGTTTGGTGACCCCTGTGAAATGGTCATTCGACCCCAAATGGGGTCCCAACCCACAGGTTGAGAACCACTGAACTAATGCTTCCCATGCAGGTTTAATAAGGGTGAAGCAGTTAATTGGTTAACAAATGCAAACAGGAAACTGAAGTTTGCAGCATGAAAAACAAGAAATCCCAGTTCAAATAAGCGTGTGAACCCAAATGCGTGTCAAAGCAAAATGGAGACAGGTTTAAGTCTTCCTGATTTCATTTTCCACGAAATCCTACATAAGATTAAGGGAGAATTAAACAGAAACCTGACTGAGCCGTCAATCAACTCACGTGAGCCAATCCCATCTGAATCTATCCAGGAAATAGGCGGGGGAAGGAACGGAGGGGGTAGTAACGTGATTCTAAAACCAATCCGCGCAAGCCTGCGTTCTTCCCATTGGATAGGTAAGCGATCCGTCAGGACGACGACGTATCGCTGCGGCCTTCCAATGAAAAACTCCGAGGAGGCTGGGAGGGAAGCTTCAAGCGACAGGAACAAGATGGCGGCGCCGTGTTGATTTTGCGGCTTTGCAATCTCTATGGCCGTCAACCGGGATGAGTTCGCTCCGTCGGGCCGGCACACGCTGACGCGACTGTCCTCGCCCGCCTCAGGGCGACCTCAGCGGACCGGCCCCTCCGCTCCGTTCCGCTCCGCCGCCTCCGGGAGGCGACGTAAGACGCCGCTCTACCCGCTGGGGAAGCGCGCATGCGCGCCAGGCGCGGCCCCGCGCAGGTTCGCCCTTCCCTTCCGCGCGGCCGCCCTCTAGCGGCGCCATGAAGCACAGCGCCTTGCAGCTGGCGGCGCACCTCTGCCGGGCTGTGCAACAGCGGGACGAGGCGTAAGTGGCTCGTGGATCCGCCGCGCGTGGCTTCTGCACGCTTTGCAATAAGGAGAGCGGCTCTCCGGACAGGAGCGGCCCCGTCCTCGCCTCGCCCCGCCCGAAAGCTTGCTTGGGCCAGGGTTTCCGGGTGCAGCTGCCTGCCCGCCACTTGCCAGGCGTTGCAGTCACCTGGAGACAGGTGCAAACAGCTGCAGCCCGCGGTTGCAGAAGGACTTTTGCGGGGTGCAGGCCCGGCTGGCCGCAGAGAGCCCGGAGCGCTGGCAGGGGCAAGGAGCGGAGCCTCGGGGCTCCAGGGCTAGGGAGGATCAGGGGCCCAACCTGGAACCGGTGCGTGGCTCTTAAGGGGAAACGGCCTCAGGTGGCAGCACCCGCTCCCTCGCTGAAAGGAGGAGAGGCTTCCTTTTTTGCATGGAACGGTAGTTCTGCACCTCTTCTTCCTTGCCGGCTTCTAGAATTGCAAGGGACTTTAGAGGTCATGTAGGCGGACCCTCTGCAGGGGAGGCGGGTGGCTATAACGACTTTAGGACCTGTGGACTTCAACTCCCAGAATTCCTGAGCCAGCCGTGGCTGGCTCAGGAATTCTGGGAGTTGAAGTCCACAGGTCCTAAAGTCGTTATAGTTGCCCACCGCTGCTCTGCACACTCTCCAGCCTCTTTCAAAATGTTGCTGGAAAAGAAGGGCTTTTAAAGGGGCAGCTAGTCCTCCTGCTCCTCCTGGCTCACCTTTCCTGCTGGGACCCCCACCTTCTTCAAGCTAACCCCCCTCCCTCTGCTTTCCAGGATGGTGGCTGCCCTGCTCCAGGAGGGAGCCAACCCCAACTTGGTCCTGCCGGAGGGAGTGGCCGCCATGCACTTGGCTGCCGGCCTGGAGCAGGAGGACGGGATCCGTCAGCACCTCCTCCGCCTCCTCCTCCAGCACGGGGGAGACCCCAACGTCAGGTACGCGGAGGGGGCTCCTTCCCTGTGAACACACAAAGCTGCTAGTTGTGTCAAGGCAACGTTGCGGGGAACAGAGTTGACCCCCAGCCCGAGAGGGACTCCCTCCAGCCAGAGGGACGTGGGGAGCGTAGAAACACAGAAGGAAATCCAAAGGTCATCTACTCCCACCGTGGGCATAGGGCAGGGAAGCCAGTTCAACTGCCTGCCAAACTTTCATAGAGTCTGTCTCACAGAGTTGTCGGATACAAACTGCCCCCCTCCCGCACTGCTTTAGGTCCCTGGGTGGGACAGAATACAATGCAATCAGTTACCATGATGCAAAAAAGATGTTGAGACTCTAGAAAAAGTGCAGAGAAGAGCAACATAGATGATTAGGGAACTGGAGGCTAAAACATACAAGGAACGGCTGCTGGAATTGGGGATGTCTAATTTAATGAAGAGAAGGATGAGGGGGGACATGATAGCAGCGTTCCAGTATCTCAGGGGCTGCCCCAAAGAAGAGGGAGTCAAGCTATTCTCCAAAGCGCCTGAAGGCAGGACAAGAAGCAACAGATGTGAACTCATCAAGGAGAGAAGCAACCTAGAACTAAGGAGAAACTTCCTGACAGTCAGAACAATTAACCAGTGGAACAACCTGCCTCCATAAGTGGTGAATGCTCCAACACTGGAGGTTTTTAAGAAGAGACTGGACAGCCATTTGTCTGAAATGGTATAGGGTTTCCTGCCTGAGCAGGGGGTTGGACTAGATGACCTCCAAGGTCCCTTCCAACTTTATCATTATTATTATTATTTTTATGGATCATCGCACATTCAGCCAGATGTTCAGACTGGATTTGGCATTTTGTCTACCTATCGAGTCCTTACCCAGCACCTGGGATAGGCAGATGTGGATGTTTGATGATATTACAGATATCGTCGCAGGATGGAAGCAGTTCCTAGCAAGGCCGCCTTTTGCAATTGACTAATAGCAAATTTGTCAATGCCAATGGTGTTCAAATGGTTATATTATTATTACATTATTATTATTATTATTATTATTAGGGGGGGTGTGAGGGATTCTGACCAAGACGTGCCAAAAATGAGAGGTGCTGCCCAGAAAGACTGTCTGTCAAATGCCCGGGAAATTAGGAGACGCAGGCAGTTCAAATGGGTACAAAAATATATTGCAAGCTTAAGCTCTCTACAAGAACCTGAGCTACTAACGGTCAAAGGAAACGAGCGGGAGCTAAGAAGGCATTCCAGGTGGCTGGGTTTAGATCTCTTGTGGGCATGAAGGGACTTGTGATTAATGGCGTGTTTGACGCCCCCTCCCTCGGGCTCAGCCTGGTCATCTCCTACATCGCCTGAGTTCTCCACTGAGGTTAGCATCTGGTGTGCGCCTTTTTGGGGGGGGAGGGGATTGCAAGAAAATCTGGATTGAGCAAAGCCAGGATGGGTCTGGGGGTGTCAGTCCTGCCTTTAAGCAAGAATGATCCTTGACTCCAGGAGAAAGGCAGAGTTTACCGAAGATCAGGCAAGCTGCAGTAAAGCAAAGCCAGAGCTGAAATTCGTGCACCAAATTCCCCAGCTGAAAACCTTCCCCTGCTTAGGTGTTTCCCCTCATTGCCCCTCATCAATTTCCAAGAAAATGTTTTTGAAATGGCCACTCTGGCTGTAGGCTGCTTCGTTCTTCTCATAGTGGAGCACCTTCAATGTTGTAACTTTCATTTTCCCTCCCCCAAGGACCTCCCCCCTCCCTCTTCCCCCCCCAGACTGGCACTGGGGTGCAGGAGTGAGATGGCAGTTCTGATGGGGGGGGGGGCTTCTGGGCAGGACCCGGGGATCTGGGAGAAGGCAGCTTGGCAGCTAAGAGGAATAAATTAGCAAGTAAGAAAGAAGGAAAGGAACAGCAGTAGAAGAAAAAGAGGAAGGAAGGAAGGAAGGAAGGAAGGAAGGAAGGAAGGAAGGAAGGAAGGAAGGAAGGAAGGAAGGAGAAAGGGATAGGGAGGAAGAATTAGAATTGGAATAGAGCTGGAAGGGACCTTAGAGGTCTTCTAGTCCAACCCCTGTTCGTGCAGGAGACTCTATGCCCATTTTGGACCAATGGCTGTCCAGTCTCGTCTTAAAAGCCTCCAGTGATGGAGCGCCCACAGCTTCTCTTCCACTGGTTAATTGTCCTCACTGTTTCTCCTTAGTTCCAGGTTGTTTCCTATAATAATAGTAATAATAATAATAACAATAATAATAATAATAATAAAAGTTGGAAGGGACCTTGGAGGTCAGGCAGGAAACCCTATACCATTTCAGACAAATGGCTGTCCAGTCTCTTCTTAAAAACTTCCAGTGTTGGAGCATTTACTGCTTCTGGAGGCAGGTTGTTCCACTGGTTAATTGTTCTCACTGTCAGGAAGTTTCTCCTTAGTTCTAGGTTGCTTCTCTCCTTGATGAGTTTCCACCCGTTGCTTCTTGTCCTGCCTTCAGGCGCTTTGGAGAACGGCTTGACTCTCTCTTCTTTGGGGCTGCCCCTGAGATACTGGAAGGCTGCTATCATGTCCCCCCTCGTTCTTCTCTTCGTTAAACTGGACATGCCCAATTCCAGCAACCGTTCCTTATATGTTTTAGCCTCTCATCCCCTGATCATCTTTGTTGCTCTTCTCTGCACTCTTTCTAGAGTCTCAACATCTTTTTTACATACAAAACTGGATGCAGGATTCCAAGTGTTTCCATCCATTGACAGAAAGAAAGGGAGAGGGAGGGAAGGAAGGAAGGAAAGAGAAAGGGAGGGAGGGAGGGAAGGAAGGAAGATCATGTCCAATGTCCTCTCTTGTGCCCAGATCTGCTGAAGGCCTCACCCCCCTGCACGTGGCAGCTTCCTGGGGACGCAGCACCTGCTTGAGGCTCCTGCTGGCCGAGGGTGGCGACCCTCACCTTGAAGACCAGGTTGGTCCAGATGCTTCTCTCCCCAGGAAGTGGCGGGTGGGGCTGGCTACGGCTGCCATGTCCCCCAAGCCGGCCACTGATGGGAGACATCGACTCCACTGCCGTGCCACAACCCCTGCAACTCACAACTGCCTTGAGGGGAAGAGCAGGGTCATAAGGACGCTCACTGGCCGCTAAGTTTTCCGATGTTGGCTTGGTCTCTGCCTCATGGGAGATGCTGGGGAGCAAATCCCCCCCCGAGCATTTAAAATTTATTTATTTATTTATTTATTTATGAGACTTATATACCGCTTTAAGTGCGAGCAGTCTCTAAGCGGTGTACACCAGTAAGCAATGTATATATATATATTTACATTGCCCCCAACAATCTGGGTCCTCATTTGACCTACCCTGGAAGGATGGAAGGCTGAGTCAACCTTGAGCCGGTGAGATTTGAACCGCTGACCTGCTGAACACAGTCAGCTAAAGTGGCCTGCAGTACTTGCACTCTAACTGCTGCGCCACCAAAATGGTCCTTTTCTTGTCTGATTCTTCCCCTCAGCTGGGGAAAAAAAATTCTGTCTTTACTTTAAGAGCTGGGGAGGATAAGTTACTCAAAGGCGAATGCATTTTTCCATTTCAGCCGGGAATAAAATTCAGGCCAGGAGGCTGGGGTTTAGGCCTCCTGCCTGCATTTTTTTTAATGTTGCAAATCCTGTTTGGAATCGACAAGGTTCAAGCCACACATAAACCACAATCCCCAGCTTCACCGCTTTGAATGGAGCGAAGGTGGATTTACACCTGGCTGTCTGAAATTCTGAGCCCAAACCCTCGTTTTGAAAGCTCTCTTCATCCCACGGTTTCAGGTTCCAGCTTGCTGCCCCACAGCAGGTGGATTTAGCGGGAGGCCCCTTTCTCCTTGAGACGTGATTTGGGGCGTCTGTGCCCCCAGGAGAGCCACCCTTTCAGGACCGTTTCTAGCCTGAAAGTGGCCTTGGGTGACAGTTACAACGGACTGGATGCCTTCCCCAGAATAAAGGAAGCCCAGATCTGGGGTGGGGGTTGGGGGGCTGGAAGGAATCCCTCAGCAGGGAGAAAGGGGGCAGCAGCACCCAGTGGCTGATTCTGTCTTTCCTTCTCTCAGAACGGGAGCACCGCCATTGACCTGGCTGTGGAGCAGGGGTATGAAAGATGTGTCAGCATCCTGCAGGACGAAAAATGGAACGATGGCTTCTGTAAGTGTCTGGGGGTCCCAAGGGCCAAACCTGCCCGTCATAATGTCTATGGAGACTCTCAGTCATCCACGTCACGGTTGTCCCAAAGATGCTTTTTCAAAAGTCAACTGGACTTTCTTGGTTTTTCCTTGAAGAGGTTTTCGCTTCCCAGCCCAGAGGCTTTTTCTGTTCTGGCTGAATGGTGGAGAATGGAAGGATTTGTATTCCTTGCAGCCGCCATTTGCGCTCTGATTCAGGTGACCCCGAGGGCACAGATAAACCTCCAGGTGGCCTCAATGACTCTCAGACAGCGTGCTGACGACCAGCTGACTGCAAAGAAGATAAACCTCTCCAGTCCTCCCCCCCCATTTGCTCAGAACGGAAGAAAGCCTCCGGGATGAGGAGCGAAACCTCTTCAAGGAAAAACAAACTCCAGTTTCCTCTTGAAAAGAACCCTTTGGGACTGCCAAAGATAATCTTAACAAAAGGCTTCGAATATTCGCCCCACCTCAATCTTTTATGCAGCTCAGCGGAGAGCAGAAAGCTTCCTGTCCACCATCATGGAAGATGCTGGGGAAACTGGACCGAGCGACTCTCTCCTTTATCCATCTGATGGATCCTCCCGGAAGGAGCCCTGTCAATGCAGGGAGCCGTGTGGGACCTTCTCTCGGCCTGGGGGAGCTGCACCAAACGGCGCCCCTGGGCCTTGCACCCAGGATCGGTCAGCCTCTTCCTTTCTCACCGAGTGTTCCTGGCAGGGAGACACAGTTTTGGATCTATCGGACTTCAGCCTCCAGCCAGGGGGCTCCCCCAATGCCTCGCTGCCCTTCGGGAAGCCAGCCGTGACTCGTGCTGATGTGCAGACGCTCCGGGATGGCGAGGTGGGGCGCTCCCCGTTGGACATCGGTGTGAAGCGGTCTTGGGACACCCGGGACCCTGCAGAGGGAGAGTGCAGCTCACCCCGAGGCCCAGACACGGCCCCTAGTGGTCCCCTCTCTTTAGTGGGCATCGAGGCTCTCTTGTTCAGACCGAAGATGCCACATGCGGCAGGATCCCCGCAGAAGACCCTGCCCTCTGCCAGCCTGGGAACCAAATCTGAGCCAGAAGCGGGCCAACGCCATCGCCCACAAGATGCCAACACCTGTGACCTTTCTCATGTGGGTGGCTCCCTGGATCCGGGCCTCTCGGTGGGGCTCCAAAGCCAGGATGGGCTGGATGTCGCCTGCCCTGATTGTTTCGCTCTCTGTTCCCGGGCTGAGTCCACAGCCGTGTCGGACTTGGGAAAGATCATGGTGGACCCGGCCTCTATCCCGGGGGTCAGCGGGACTCTGGATGGATACTTGGCAAGGTCGCTGGGCAGGTGCTCAGCCTCCAGCACTGACCAGTATGTTTCATGCATTAGTGAATGTTATACAAGCGCTGTGGAAGACCCAGAATGCGGCTACGTTCATGAGTGGGAAGATGGGAAGGCTGCCCCTAGTGGCCCTGCAGATGGCTGCAACACCAGCAATGGAGGGTTGTGTTGTGGGCCAGCCACCGGCCTGGGGACTCCCTTGGAGACGGGTCTCCATGGCCAGAGGACTCTCCCCACCACAGGGGCTGCCCAGATCTCTCCTGGGAGTCACGATTTGGCTCTGCCTCACCCTAGGAACACGTGGGACGCCTCGCAGAGGAGGGGGGCAAGGTCCACGATGGACCCCCCAGAGAACAAGGCGACTTGGGAAGGGTCTGCGCTGGTGATTGGGGGACCCGCTGAGACTTGGGGGCTGTCCGTGGAACGTCCGGGGTCGGCCCTCTCTGGAGCAAGGGAAGAGCTGGTGGAGGTGGGCACGGGGCGGAGTCTGCCAAGGTTGGCTCTCCCTACGAGCCCCCGGCAGGCAGAAGAGGGGCAACAGAGCTCGTCCTCTCAAGACACCGTTCCTGTCCAGTGGCCACAGGAAGAGAGGAATCGTTTCCACGGCTGTGGGGGTCCATTCGGGATGAGCAGCACTGTGGGCAACACCGAGATGGCCCCGTGTCCACCTGCTGGTGTTGGAGAAGAGTCCTCCAGCACTCTGGATGCCCAGCTCCGGTCAATGATGCTGGCCACCAAGGTCGCCCACTCTCCTCCACTCCTCCCCTCGAACCGTCAGTGCTGCCCTGTGCCCCCCTGGCCCCAAAGCCCCCTGATTGGTCCCCTTCCACACGAGAGCATCAGCTCCTCTCTCTTTGAGGAGCCTCTGGAGTTGCCGAAGCGTCCCAGGAGGGTCAGGAGGGGCCTCGGGCCGGCCTCCCACCGAGAGCCTGTGAATCTTGAGTGCTCGCCCCCCTCCGCGAGAGAAGCAGAGGAGACGGAGGAGGAGGGCAGAGCCATCTCGGCTCTTCCCAGGAGCAGGATGCCATCCTTGAACCCAGGACCTCGCTCTTTGGGCTGCTGTCCTGCCAGCTCAAGGAGGGACATTGGCAGAGAGGGGGAAGAGCCCTCCGGGAGGACAGAGTTGGAGGTGGAACAGCCCTCCCAGGGAGACGCTGCTCTGGACCACCCAGAGGGTCATCTGGAGAGCTTGGGTGTCCAAGGGTTTCCGGGCAACAGAGTGGAGAAGACCTCCAGGGTCAGTTTCAGCCGACTGTCCGGGAGGGGCCCGTCTGCTGCTTGCTCCCCAGGAAGGTTGAGCCCCATTAACCAGGATTTGCTGTTGTCACCGGGGGGCCGGCCTATGAACCTGAGCGCCACGGAGCCCGTGGAATACCTCTACGTGGATGAGGAAGGGGGGCACTCCCTCATTGAGCAGCACATGCCCCCCACAGATGACTCCGGGGCCAGCAGCTCCGAAGACACCATCCTTTACGACTGGCAGGCGTATACAGCGGTGGGCAGGCTGGGCAACGGGGCTAGCGCCCCCTTGAACCCGGAGGACCTGACCGATGAAGCCCTGGCACGCAAGCTGCGCGAGTTGGGGGCTGACCCGGGGCCGGTGACCCCCCTCACTCGGAAGCTGTACGTCCAGCTCTTGGAGAGGCTGAGCAGGGAGCCCGAGAACCTGGCCCGGAAGGGCTCTGCTGGTGGGTGCCCCTGGGGTCTCTCGGAAGCTGGAGGAGACCCTCCTGGGGGGGTCGGGGGAAGGGTGGAAGGAGAGAGACAGGAAAGGGGGGGCAAAGGGGGGAGATGAGCTCTCCAAGGAGGGAGGGAGGTTTATGTGCTGAAGTCCCGGGTGCAAGGGGAGAGCGCCTGGCCTTAAGGAAGCAGGGTGTGTGTGTGTGTATGTGTGTGTGTGTCCCTGATTGACCCCTCTTCCCAGAGGAGCTTGGGAGAAGTCCTGAACAAGGTGGGGGAGGGGCATTTGACCAGCCAGAGCCCCCTTCGGGGGTCCTGCACCCAACCCCCTCTTCTGCTCAGCCTACAGCCCAGAGCTGACGTCCTCTCTGGAGACCTACCGGATCCCCAACTCCAGAGCCGATGAGATGGCTCTGGCCGCAGAGTTTGACCGGCCGGACAAGAGCCGCAGGTGGCGGGAGGGGCTGCTCAAGTCCAGCTTCAACTACCTGCTGCTGGACCCCAGGTAAGAGCCCCTCCGGATGGGGGGCAGTTGGGGGGAAACGGCTGCCTGGGCTGCCAGCTTTGGGGGCAGCAGGGAGACCCCCGCCGTGGCTGATGGTCTCGTGGCTCTGCTCTTCCGCAGGGTGACCCAGAACCTGCCCGCCCGCTGCCAGCTCCTCAGCTCGTCCGAGTGCTTCCGGACGTTCATCCAGGCCATCTTCTACGTGGGCAAAGGGACGCGCGGGCGGCCCTACCGCCACCTCTACGAAGCCTTGACCCACCACCGGGAGGGCCAGGGGGCGCCGGCAAGGCAGGTGGGCAGCCCTCGGCAGCTCTGGGGCCAGCCTGGGCATCCTCCAGAGGCTTCTCTGGAGTCTCGGCCTCCTCCGCTACGCACGGAGCTTCCAAATTCAGGGGCAGTCTAGCTTCGATCACTGTGGATTGATCTTTGACCGCTCGGTGTGGCAGAAACCTTTGGCTCCCTGACCTCGGGCTTGGTAGCCGCTGCTCTACCCTCCCCAAGTGGGGGTTAGATTACAACCCCCAGAATCCTCCCCCCGCAGAATTCATGGGAGTGGGAGGCTCAGTTTGGGGAAGGGGCCCATCTCCCTCTCCCTCCACAAAGAAGCCTGGATTTGGCGCCAAGGCGGTGGGCGGGGCATTGTTCTCTCCCTCTCAGCGGCTGCTCCCCTTTGATCGGGGGTCCCCCTCTGCCCTGCAGGTCTGCTTGAAAGTCCAGCACATCCTGGAGATCTGGGCCGGGGGGCAGGGGGTGGTCTCCATGCACTGCTTCCAGAACGTCGTTCCCGTGGAGGCGTACACCCGCGAGGCCTGCATGGTGGAGGCCATTGGTAAGCGCTCTGGGGGTCCGCACGACATGGGGGGGGCTCCCTGTCCCTTGCAGGCTCCCTTCGTCCTTGCCCACCCAGGTGGGCTGACTCTGGACCCCAAATAGGCCCATTTGCTGAAAACAGTCCAGCCTCCCTCTCTCTCCCTCCCTCTCCCTCCCTCCCTCCTTCCCCCTCCCTCCCCCACACACCCTTTCCATAGAGTTTCCTAGGGCTGGAAGGGACCTTGGAGGTCAGTCCAGCCTCTCTCTCCCTCTCCCTCCCTCCCCCTCCCCCCCACACCCTTTCCATAGAGTTTCCTAGGGCTGGAAGGGACCTTGGAGGTCTACTCCAGGGGTCTCCAACCTTGGCAATATTACAACTTATGGACTTCATCTCCCAGAATTCCTCAGCCAGTCTCCAACCTTGACAATGTTATGACTTGTGGACTTCAACTCCCAGAATTCCTCAGCCAACAGGACTGGCTGAGGAATTCTGGGAGTTGAAGTCCACAAGTCGTAAACTCGCCAAGGTTGGAGACCCCTGTATCTAGTCCAGCCCCCTGCCCAAGGCAGGAATGAGTTTCATCCATTTTCTTTCTGCCTTTGACCACAGCTGCTTCCGCCCCCCCCCTGCCTTCCCCAGCCCTGTTCCCCCTCTCCCTAGACCAGTGGTTCTCAACCTTTCTAATGCCGTGACCCCATAATACAGTTCCCCATGTTGTGGTGACCCCCAAGTGGTTGTGGCCACCAATAAGAGGGAGTAGGACAACTAGGGAAAAGGGAAAAAAATGGCAGACAGCATGGTTTGGCGACCCCCGTGAAATGGTCATTCGACCCCAAATGGGGTCCCGACCCACAGGTTGAGAACCACTGCCCTAGACCCTTGGGAGAGGAGGGGGACTTTGCCCAAGCACCTTCCTACCCCGGGCATTGGCATTTGGGGCAACCCCCTCTGTAGGGAGGGTGGGAATTGGGAGATTCTCCCAGGGGTGGCGATTCCCAGCAGGGTGTGTGTGTGTGTGTGTGTGTGTGTGTGTGTTGTGTGATTGCAAGCCCCTTCTCTCGCCTCTCCCCCCCCCAGGACTGAAGACGCTGACCAATCAGAAGAAGGGGAACTATTATGGCCTGGTGGCCGGCTGGCCCATGAAACGCCGTCGCAGCCTGGGGGTCTTTCTCCTGCACCGAGCTCTCCAGATCTTCCTGGGGGAGGGCGAGAGGCAGCTGCGCCCCGCTGATATCTGAACTGGCCCTTGACCCCGGGGGTCCTGGGGGCCCTTCCCTCCAAGCAGACCCTCTGGATCTGGAGCTCCACCGTGGGGGGGTCGCCTTGATCCCTCGTTCACACAGCCGAGGGTCCAGATTGTGAAATTGCTCCTCTTCTTGACGCTGAGCGGAGACGGAGGGCTGCACCCGTGTTCGGAAGCGATTTTGGGTGGGGGTCCCAGTTGCATCCAGTCATGTCATGGGAGAGAGTCCCCCCCCCCAGAAGCCCCAGTCAGTTCTTCTGTTCTGGGAACGAAAGACGCAGTTCTGTCGTTCAGGTTCTCTGCGGGCTGGAGACCCCAGCAGTGGGGACTTTTTAGAAAAATTCTGGAGCTGCATTATGTTTTTAAAGACTTTTTTTCCATTTTCCCCTCATCTGGGATTGGGGGCATTAAATGAGTTATTTTTTTTGGGGGGGGAAAGAGTCTGCTGGATTCTGCGCTTGATCCTTTTCTGGGACTCTCCTCTTTTTAAAATGGGGAGGGGGTGTGATTAAGCAGGGGAAAGGAGGAGGGTTAGCAACCCCAGGGCCTTCGTCTTTCTTTAAGGACCATCCTCAGCTTATGACCGATCACTTAGTGACTGTTAGTGGTTCCGATGGACCCCCCCCCAAATGTATTTATGACTAGGAATTTGAAGCATTCTGGGCACTTGGGCAAGGCCTGCATTAATTAATAAATAATAATAATAATAATAATATACACAGCTGGAATAGTGGACTGGACTCAAGCAGAACTAAAAGCAATGGATAGGCAGACCAGAAAAATAATGACAATGAATCATGCCCTTCATCCACGCAGTGACATTGATAGACTTTATCTACCAAGGCAAATAGGTGGGCGTGGAATGCTACAAGTACATCAGATGGTTGAAGAAGAAAAAATGGCTTTGGAAGAATATCTGGAGAACAATGATGAAGATGCACTGAAATTAGTATATCAGGAAGGCTTACTAACCACTGGAGAGACCAAACTGGCCTTCAAGAAAGACCAAATGAAGAACAGAATAGAGTCATGGGAAGACAAAGCACTACATGGCCAATACATGAAAAAAATAGCTGGGAAAGCAGATAATAATAAAACCTGGCAATGGCTAAGAGCAGGAAAATTGAAGAAAGAGACCGAGAGACTAATTCTGGCTGCACAAGACCAAGCCTTAAGGACAAATGCATACAAAGTCAAAATTGAGAAGACAGCAACAGACAGTAAGTGCCGCCTATGCAAAGAAGCTGAAGAAACAGTGGACCACTTGGTAAGCTGCTGCAAGAAGATTGCACAAACTGATTACAAGCAGTGGCATGACAAAGTAGCAACAATGGTGCATTGGAAGATCTGCAAAAAATATCATTTGCCTGTAAGCAAAAACTGGTGGGATCATAAAATAGAGAAAGTCATAGAAAATGATAAAATTAAACTGCTCTGGGACTTCGGAATTCAAACAGACAAGCACCTGCAACATAACACCCCAGACTTAACAATTGTCGATAAGAAAGACAAAAAAGTCTGGATAGTGGACGTGGCAGTGCCTGGAGATAGCAGAATAGAAGAGAAACAACTGGAGAAGATAACAAAATACAAAGACCTACAAATAGAAATAGAAAGACTGTGGCAAAAGCAAGCAAGGGTAGTACCAATAGTCATAGGCTCCTTGGGTGCAATCCCAAAACAACTGGAGCACCACTTGAACACCATTGGCATTGACAAATTTGCTATTAGTCAATTGCAAAAGGCGGCCTTACTAGGAACTGCTTCCATCCTGCAACGATATCTGTAATACCATCAAACATCCATATCTGCCTATCCCAGGTCCTGGGTAAGGACTCGATAGGTAGATAAAATGCCAAATCCAGTCTGAACATCTGGCTGACTGTGCGATGATCCATAATAATAATAATAATGTTGGAAGGGACCTTAGAGGTCATCTAGTCCAACCTCCTGCTCAGGCAGAAAAGCCTATACACATTTCAGACAAATGGCTGTCCGGTCTCTTCTTAAAAACTTCCAATGTTGGAGCATTCACCACTTCTGGAGACGAGGAGTTCCACTAGCTAATTGTTTTAACCATCAGGAAATTTCTCCACGGTCTCCAGCTATATATTTATTAATTAAATTTAGGCACCGCCTGTCTTGTTTCTAAGCAACTCCGGGCGCTCTGTTGCAGATAACGGGTCTCTCTTAACGACCGCCCCATTCACTTTACAGCTGATGTGTTTGCTTAGTGACCGCTGCAAAAAAGACAGACTTACGACTGTCGTGATATATGACAGAAATCTCAGGGTCTGTTAACGGTCATAAGTTGCAGACTAGCTGTCTCCCCCAGCCTCATGAAAACCTTTGCCCCCTCCTCAAAAGGAGAAAAACTGGGCCTGCTGGGTTTTGCTGGGGTGGGGGCAAATTTGGGAGCCCCAAATCTCTGACGGACGGTGCTGCTTGACCAGGTGTCCAAAGTAGGGACTGCAAGCAAGCCTCAGTTTGGTTCCGGGGGGGGGGGGGAAATAGCCAGGTTGCCCTTCTGTGGGTGCCCCCCCCAACTTTCTGCCCTCCAGCCCTTTCACTCCGAGGTGCTGCGGCCTTTGTGATGCAAGGCTGCAAATTGTTTTCAAACTTTTCTGGTTGTGCAGAGAGGAACCAAATTGGAACCAAACCATCATCCACCAGAAAAACCTAGAACCCCACACCCACAGAGAGCCCCTGATTCCTGGGCCCATTTGTGGAACAATCTGTTCAGTGGATGGGACCTTTTCCAGCCCCCGGAGGGCTTCCTGGGAGGGGTGAACATGTGGGGGGGAATCCCACCTTTTCTCTATTTCAGCCAGGAATGCAAAGCCAGGCTGTTTTTCAGGTGCCAAAATCCCTCCCTCCCTCCGTTCCTTCTTTTCCTTTTCTTTTCCTTCCTTCCTTTTCTCTTTTCCTTCCTTCCTCCCTCCCTCTTCTTTTCTTCCTCCCTCCATCCCTTAATTTCTTTTCTTCCTCCCTCCCTTCCTCTTCTTCCTCCCTCCCTTAATTTCTTTTCCTGCCCTTCCTTCCTCTTTCTCTTCCTTCCATCCATCCATCCATCCCTTCTACAAATAAAGCAGTGAATCCAATGGCATCCAACATACCTTCGTCTTTCCCCAACAACAACCCTGTGAGGTGGGTTGGGCTGAGGAAGAGGGAACGGCCCAGGGTCATCCTGCTAGCTTTCATGGCTGACTTCCAGTTGGGTCCACGGGGTGGGCAGTGGGGAAGGGGGCAGCCCCAGAGACGGCCTAGCCAGCGTCCTTGTGGGGGGGTCTCCCTGGGAAGGAGCAGAGCCAGCCTGATCCCAGGCACAGAACATCGCCCTGCAAGGGGAGAGGGCACCACGTGGTGCCCCTCAGCAAATCGGTCTCGGGTGAATTCAAGAGACGGAAGCCCACCTCTCCAGGACACGAGACCCTTTATTTAGGACTTGGGCAGAACACCGGGGCTTCTTTCCCAGAAGGGAGGACTGGCAGCCATCAAAAAGTCCCTGCTTACATTTTCAAACAGATGAATATCCTCTAAGAGGTGAGTTCAAGCCCTTCCCACGTCCATCTGTCAGTCAAAGCTGGATGTCAGAACCTGTATTATTAAAGGGGTTTCTTCTGGGTTCTGCCATACTCCTGGAAGGAGGTGCTGCCTCTTTGTTTCTCCCTTTTGCAGTCTCTGCATACTTGCGCTCTTTGAACTGTCTCTCCCTTGATGTCAGCTTGGGGAGGGGGGGAGAAAGGAATGTGACCCAACAAACATTGCTACGAGTATCAGCTCTTTCCCACAAAGGACTTAACACCTGGGGATTGGCCCATTCGAACTGACCGGATGGGTTTGCTTGGGACTCTCTTAACCTATCGATCTGAGCTGGAAACCCTCAGATCCTGTCTTCTATGCCTGCTGTCAACTTCTCCTAATAAAAGTTCCTTTGGCTTCCAAGGGTTCTGCTTCCTTAAGATGAGGTTTTGAAGTGGGCCTGACATTAGGCAGGATCTGCAGAAACAATCAGCCCGGAAGGAAGACCCTTACCGGGGGACTTGGCAAATCGTGTCAGACAACAGAATAGAGAGAGGAGCCTGCAATGGGGGGGGGAGCCTCCCGCCGGGCAGACCCCTGCAATTACTCCACCTCTGGATCCTTGGGCTCTGTCGTGCCTCCATCCAAGGAAGACATCGGGTTCCCTGTTGAGGCCCAGGAGGGGGTGTCTGTGACTTCAGAGAACTGTGGGGAGGAGCAGGCTGAGGCAGGCCAGGGCCCTTCAGGTTTGGAACAGGGAACGCAGAGTTCAGGTGAGGAGCAAGGTCCCTCCCCACCTGATCCCAGAGCAAGGAGAGCAGAGAGGAGGAGAGTGTCCCACCCCACTCCACAAGGTACACCTGGGGATTAGGATTTAAGGAGATGCTGTGGGGTGGGGCATTTGCCGGGAACAAACATGGGATCTTGAGATTGTTGTGACTTGTGCTCTTGTGACCTGGACACTCTGTATTCTGGACCAGTTTGTTTCCTCATTCACGACCACAGACTACATTCCTGATCTCATCTTGCAGTTTGCAGTTTGCAGGCAAGCTAAGAGTTAAAACAGTGTTTCTCAACCTTGACAATTTTAAGGCATGTGGACTTTAACTCCCAGAATTCCACAGCCAGCATTGCTGGCTGTGGAATTCTGGGAGTTGAAGTCCACATGCCTTAAAATTGTTAAGGTTGAGAAACACTGAGTTAAAAGGACTCTTTACGTTTTCTTGTTATCTGTCTTGCCTTGAGAACAGTGTAAACTTCCCTTGCTATATTGTTTGAACTCGTGCCAGCATATGTGGGGGCTTTTGGGTGAACATTGGCAGTGATTAAAAAGACTATTGCTCTTGCCAGCTTATTGCTTTGCCTCCGTTGGGGCCCTGGGTCATCGGAGGAGTAAGTGGTCGCAGAACGCCGCCACAAGCCCAGGAGGTCGATGGGCGTCGGAAAGGAGGAGGACTGGGAGGAGGCCAGGAAGGTGACGTTCAAATGGGGCAGTCATCAGCCAGGAGATGGAAAGGTCTCTCCATTTTAGCGAAGACGAGGAGGACCACCCGATGTACTCCAGTCAAATGTTGGAGCAGGCAATCAACATGATGAAGATAGCACTTGACTCCATGAAGCAGGAGAAAGCTAAATCATACCGGGGTCTGGGGTCCACCAGGAAAACCAACGAAGGGGAAGTTGAACCCGAGATTCCAGACCCCTCCGAAGGAACCACTGACACTGCTGCTGTCACCGCTGCTGCAGCCATCCTTCGCTGAGCGGCAACTACAGACAGAGAGAGGAGACGACACAAGTGGAAGAAGAGGCATCGACCCATCCAGAAGTTCCCACCACTGGATGTAAAGTACCGTGGGGAGCCACGGTGCCTGGGATTCTTCCTGATCCAAGTGCTAAGCTATATGGAGGAATACGGCCGCGACATCCCAAGTGACCAAACCAGGGTCCGTATCGTACAAGCCGCCCTGGATGGCACTGCGGCGGACTGGGTCATAGACCTCCATGATGCAGGATGCACCGGAGCTACTCAACTTCAGTCAATTCATGGCTTCCCTCAGGTGTGGCTTCGAAGACCCCTTGGCTGACCGGAAAGCCCGGGAGTGGATAAAGACGGTGAAACAGGGAAGGTAGCCAGTGGCAGAATACGCCCAGGAGTTCCAAGGTCTGGCCAGCAAACTGAATTGGCCGGAGGACATCCTGCTCAGCCACTTCAAGGATGGGTTAAATTATGACCTCTACGACGCCTGCCTCTCTGGGGAGACCCCCACCAGTTGCAAGACTGGTGCGTCCTGGCTGAAGAAGCGGAGATCGACCTGGCCAAGAGACAATGCCGAGGGGAGAGATCGTGGGGGAAGTTGCCATCGGAGCCAACCCGCGGACCAGCAAAGCAACCATCAGCAACCAAGAGAACCTCAGGATGTTTCAAATGCAGGAAAGAGGGACACTGCGCCGCCAAATGCCGCTCACTCACCACTACCCAAAAGCCTGACACAGCTCCAGCCGGAAGACCCGGGAAGACCCCAGCAAAGCCGAAAGAGATGGTCATGAAGAGCACGGAAGCCGTCCAGTTCCCTGCCTCAACCCAGCGAGAAAAGGGAACTCCAGCCAACCCAGGAGGAACATCCGACTTGTCAGACGACAACTCAGAGGACGAATTCCTGGTAAGTGGGCCCATTGCTCCCCTCACCCGGACAGTAGGACTGTTGGCCCCTGGCATAAGCCAGGACACTAATTGACTCTGGTTGCACCTGCTGCCTCATAAGCCCGGCGTTAGTGGGGAACTTAGGAATTCCGGTGAGGAGGCTGAAAAAACCGATCTCCTTCGGTCAATTAGATGGGTCCAGAGCAGGGCGGATGCCCATCACACTGCCAGTTCAACTCACCCTAGGGGACCATGTAGAGACTACGGTGGTGACCCCTGGCATGGAATGCCCCCTGATTCTGGGCATGGCGTGGCTGAGCAAGTGGAACCCGCCGGTGGACTGGAGAATGGCGGAACTCAGATTCCCAAAAGGGAAACCGGCTGAGGCACCAGCCCAGCCCCGAAACGGTGGAGCCCCGCCGAGAAAGCTACAGTGTGTGTGTGTGTGGGGGAAGGAACTACCAGGAGTACAGAGACCTGGCTGAAGTGCTCAGTGAGGAAAGGTCCGATGAATTGCCCCGTACTGGCCCACGGACTGTGTGATAGAAATCCAACCGGGTGTGAAACACCCCAAGCTGGCTGAGGAATTCTGGGAGTTGAAGTCCACAAGTCTTAAAGTTGCCAAGTTTGAAGGCCCCTGAGCTAAGGGCAACAAAAGTTTGCTACCCAAATAGTTCAGAATTATTATTTTGGCCTCACTTTCCTCAACCGACAGAGTCACTTCTCAAGAAGCATGTGTCAATGCTGCAAATACTGTATATTCTTGCTTTGACAATATGCAAAACTGTCTGGCATTTATTGGGTTAATACTTAGCTTAGACTGGGCGGGGGAAAAAGCCCGGGAAAGAAAGAGGAAGCAAACATTTGACCTTCTCACTAATTGGATAATGTGACCTGTGACTGCATGAGAAGGGAGGGGTTTAGCAAGGAAAGCTTGATGCCAGCGAAATGAAGTTCAGATTCTGGCATCAACCAGTCCATCATGGCGACCGGCAAAACTGTAGCTCTGCAATAAAGATTTTAGGAAACATGCCTGAAAGTTCTTTGAAGTGCTTCATTAGTCGGAACATGTGACAGCATGTATGGATGGCGCACGCACACACACACACTTCCTACACATGTGTGCATGCAAACGCAGCCAGAAACTTTGGCTTGGTGGACTCAACCTAGTGGTTCCATCCAGGAGTCCCCAATTTTCCCGAAGGGAAGAGAGGGTCTGCCCTCTTTAACCGGGGAAGGGGCTAAGACAGTAGTGGTGAACCTATGGCACGGGTGCCAGAGGCGGCACTCAGAGCCTTCTCTGTGGGCATGCGCATCGTCGCCCCAGTCCTAGGCCTTCAGCTGGGTTTTATAAAACTTTTTGCTTTAGGCCTCTGCGCTGTGTGGGGAAAAAAAAGGATCAATCAATCAGTCAATTTCAACTTCTCATGGAAAAAAAAGATCTTGCAAAGTTGGAATTGATTGATTGAACTTTTTAGTCCCACCCAGTCTGCTGTTACCACCGCAGCCACGCCCACCCAATGGGCCACGCCAAACAATGGGCCACACCCACCTGGCACTGGTGGGTTTTGGGTTGCAGTTTGGGCACTCGGTCTCTAAAAGGTTCGCCATCACTGGGCTAATACTTTGGAGAGGAAAAATGTATTTTACCGTATTCATGCACAGAGCCCAGGAATTGAAGGACACATATCATTTGTACACGTGGACCTCAATCCTTCCACTCTTTTGCAGCCACAGGTGCCACAAAGGTGGACCCTTGCCTGGAGCTTTGTGGTAAATAAGAAACTAGATTTTCTACGAGTAAATTGCAATTACCGACTACCTTGAACTACAACTTTACTGTTGTTTAACCCGTCATCTATTTTTTATTCCATATACGTTTTGTAGGACAGGTCAAATAGACGTAGAAGCTTATAAATTTTGGATCTGTTTTGCAAGGAGGGGGGGGAGCTTATGATTGTTGCGACAGGTTGGCCAGTGTTCAACCAGATGGGAAAACATGGGGGTTTTTTGTCTGGTTTTTTTTTTTTCAATTCAATTTTTTGTTTAATGTTCTTGTCTAGTTTTGTTACATTTTTTTTTTCTTTTGGGATTTGGTATTTTAATCTTTTGAATAGAATTGGGGAAAAAAAAGAAAGTGGGTGCCTTTCCCATCCTTTTTTTTGGGGGGGGGGAAGAGGCAATTGGTGCAAGGGGAATAGCTCAGCCCTGCCTGAGGCTAATGGGCAAAAGCAGACTGGCTGGCACAGAGGTGTCACAGATGCTCCTTTGCACTCTAAATTGTCTTTTCAGTTTAGGGGGTAAAAATAAGGTGGGCTCCCTTACCGGCACCCCCCTCAGCTGACCCTCATCAGGAGGCCTCCATTTTTTGGGTGGTCCGATGCCCGATGCCCGCCTAAACGGCCAGGCTCCCATCTCATAAATCCATCTAAAAGATCTGATCCTTGGCATAACATGAAAGGAGCCCAGCCTGAGGGCAAATGCTGCCAAGGTGGGGTGGCCGAAGGACTCTTGGGGGAGGCTGTACAGCCAGGCAGGAGGGAGGGAACTGGGGGTGTGGGTCGTGGTGCCCATCTTCAGCCGGACCTGGGGGTAGCTCAGCTCCAAAGAGGCCCTGATGTTGGGTGGGAACCCTCCTCCCGGATCGGACCGGCCCCCAGCAGCTCCGTGGAGGTCCCCAAATTAAATGGGAGTCTTTTCAGGAAGACTCTCAGGATTTCCCCACTGAGACCCCCAGCCCCTCCCACATAGGGTGTGGGTTTGAATCGGGACTTTTATAGGTGGTCCTTGACTTACAACGGTTTGGTTAGTGACCGTTTTAAGTTGCAACGAGAAGAGTGACTTCTAGGAGAGAACGGAATAGAACACTGAACGTACGAATACAGAATGCGTGACCACTTTTCACGCGGCCGTTGCAGTTTACCCACAGTCATGTAATCGAAATATGTAAAATTCCCAGCTTTTTCTCCCTCCCTTCCCAGGCTGAAAAAGGCTCGGAAGCAGAGAGGGGAAAAGGAGCTGCCAAACGCTGCCATCCTGTCTTGCTGGTGCCCAGCTGCCAGCCCCCCCCCCTAGAGCTGGAGTGGAGAGCTGGCACAATTTACCCTGCAATACCTTTTTTTTGGGAGGGGGGGTGTAGATACAACTTTGCAAAGTTTATTTACAAACTGTGGTGGAGACACAAGTGTGTGTGTATCAGGGAGGACGGTGGGGGGGGCAGAGTCTTGGACCCCCATCTTGGGCTGAACTCCAGCATCTCCTAAGTTGGAAAGAAGCAACTTGGGGAGGGGTCAACAGCCTCTTGCCCCCTCTGGCGCGCTCCAACCACATTCAGTCCCAGCATTCGCTGGATTGCAGCCCCCAGTTCTGGGGGGGGAGGGGGCAGAGGCTGGTGAAGGTTTTGACGGGGTGGGGCCACCTGCCCCTTCGTTTGCCCCCAGGCTGGGCTGCTGGGGGGTCTCAACCCCACGTCCACCACCAGCAGCGTGGGAGAATTCACCCCGCAAATTCCCACAGCCGCTTCCATGGGCAGCAGTGGTGGGGCAGGAAAAAGTCAAAAGGCCAGCGGTCCACGCGGGCACCCTTCCGCCTCCATGCCCGCTTGGAGGGGGCACCCCCTGGCACAGTGGAGGCATCAGGAAGGCAGCCCCAGTGCCCCTTCGCAGAGACTCCCAGGCCCAGCATCCTGTTCCAAGAAGCACAGCAGCCACGCACGTCTGCCTCTCTTTCCTGCCTGAGGCTATTTTGGGGGCGGGGGGGCTTAAATGCAGGGGTGGTCGAAGGGGTGGGGTGCTGTTCACTGCTGGCCGATCCTCTGTCTGCTGCCATCATTTGCTTGGAGGGTTCCCCGCCTTCCGGCCTCGGGCCCCCGCCGGGCCCCCCAAGCGGGGAGACAAAGCGCCCTCTCCCCCATCCGTGGCAACTCTCGCCGTCCGCCGGAAGCGGCTCTCCGTGGGGCAGCCACCAGAGCATGGCCCCTGGACCCTCAGGACGGACCCCATCTGCCGACTACTTCTTCCCCGCCTCTCGGGGGGCCTCTTCGGAGGGGAGGGGCTCGGGCTCCCAGAGCAGGAACTCGTGCAGGAGGGTGTTGACCGTCTCCGGACACTCCAGCATGACCATGTGGCTGCCCTCGTCTATCACCTTCAGGAAGGCCAGCAGCAGGATCTGGGGGCAAAGCGGGAGGGAGGGGGGTCAGAGATGGCCCTTGGGGGGCTTCAGGAGCACCCCAGCTGTGTATGGGGCTGCTCTTTGGGTGGACTTTGCACCCTGCATGCTCGCTTTAAGTGCACAGGACAATATCTGTGTGTCTGTTTGTATATGTGTTTGTGTGTGTGTGTTTCACTTGTGCCTTTGTGCAAACGCCAAGCACTACTGGTCCTGCCTGCAACAGCCCCCCCCCTGAAAGATCAGCAGCTGGGACCCCCTTCTGAGGCTGGCATAGGCCTCTCTGCCACTCTGAGCCAATGCAGCTTTTCTGACCCGTAGCTTGAAAATCGTGACTAGCTGCCCCCCCCCAGCGAGACCTTGACTTAAATCAAATTTTAACAGGGGGGGGCAGATTGGGGAGGGCTGTTGTGCTTCCCACAGAAATTGTGCAGACTGGATAAACTTTGCCTCCACCGAGTCCAACATGGCGCTCAGCCCCCCTCCTGGCCCCCCTCCCTCCCCCCGTCTTGGCAAACCTGGGTGCAATCAGGTGACCAGCATCTCCAGCTTCCTTGCAAGCCCCTCCCTCCCTCCCTGGTCTTCGTCAAGCCAGCCTTGCTGCATCTGGGCACATCTGCCTGAAGCCCCCCTCACCCACCCACGTGCATCCTCCAAGGGCAGCAAAGGGGATGGCCCCCCCCATTATGGTTTTACTGGAAGAGAAGCCAGCCAGGGCTCCTGGGGGGAGGGCAGGGGAGGGGGCCCTACCTCCGCCATGCGCTGGTCCTCCTCCACGGGCACAAACTTGTCATGCATGCCGTGCACCAGCAGCGCGGGCACGGTCAGCTCAGCGTGGTAGACCTCGTCCCCTTCCGGCCAGTACTGCCCGCTCATCATGGCCCGCAGGACGAAGGAGGAGACGTTGAAGGCGTTGCCCTCCCTCAGCAGCTGCTTCTCCTTGGCACCCTGGCGGGCAAAGCCGGCTCTGCCAGGGCAAAGGGCATCGGGTCAGCACGGTGGGTGGGTGGGCCGAAGACCCCGCAATTCGTGGCTGTGCTGAGGCAAAGCAGGACCCCAGCCCGCCCACGAGGAGAGGGAGGGCGGTTAGGGGGGGATTTAAATCCGACCCCCTAAATAGATGGGCAGGGCCTGGGGGGGTCCAGGGGAAAAAAGCCACCACCATGGCCCATGGGGAGGCCTGCCCCCCCACCCCTCCCACTTCCTCACTTGAGGAAGCTCCAGGCCAGGCAGGGCGGGAGGGTGCCTGGGAACGAGAGCTCCCTTCGCCTTCAGGAGAACCAGGCGTGGCTGGTGGGCAGCCCAGTTGTGGCAGGGGAGATCCGCCCCCCCCTGCCCCGTCTCCCCCCTCCCCGGGAGGCTCACTTGAGGAAGCTCCAGGCCAGGCAGGGCGAGAGGCAGCGCAGCAGGCAGGGGGGCATGTTGAAGATGGAGCAGAGGCTGGGCTCCAGGGCGGTGGGTCCCCCTCCGTTGATCATGACCACCTTGTGGACCAGATCCGGGTATTCGTGGGCCAAGAAGGTGCAGAAGGAGACCCTAAGAGGGAGGAGGACAAGCATGGTGATCAGACACCGCAAAGGGGGCCTCTCTGCTGAGCCTCCATGCTCAGAAGCATCTGATCAAAATTTGGGCGCTTGTCAGCCGGCATCTATTTCTATGAGGGTCGCAGTGTCCTGGAGGGTCGCAGTGTTCTGGGTTCCCAGGATCTCCGTTGGCGATCTCCCCAGCCAGCTTCCGACAAGCAAAGTCAGTGGGGGAAGCTGGATTCACTTAACAACCACGTGATTCACTTAGCAACCGCAGTGAGTCACTTAACAACCACAGCAAAAAAAATCATTGTAAAATCAGAGGTAGCGCACTACATCATCTTGCTTAGTGATGAAAAATGTGGTCCCAGTTGTGGTCGTAAGTTGAGGATGACCCGCCTCTAGGAAATCAGCAGGAGAGACCCCCCTCCCCTTCCCCTCTTACCCGTACGAGTGCCCGACCAGGATGTTCCTTTTCTTGGCGTATCGCTTGAACAGGCTGCGCATGTCTTCCGCCAGGGCATAGAAGGTGTAGGCAGCCGCGATCTGGGGGGCAGAGCTGGCCCCGTGCCCGGCCAGGTCGGGGGCCACCACCTCGTAGCCCAGCTGGGTGAAGAAGTCCACCTGCTCCTTCCAGATGTCCGAAGAGCCGCCCACCCCATGGATGAAGAACAGCACCACGTCCCGGTGAGTCCCCTTACAGCTGCTGATGTACTTGGTGCAGTCAATGTGGACCACTCTTTTGGGCTTCTGCCGGCGGCGTTTGAGCGCTGTGCCCCCGCTGGCTGTGGACATCGTGGCTGTATTTGTATCTGAGACCTCTGCCTCCACCATGCTCTGGGCCTCGGTGCCGTTCTGGCCTTGCGGGACGTCGGGCTGCTGCCCTGCCTCGCCCAGGTTCTCGATGACCATCTGTCCGTTGCGGTACACGGCAATCCGGCGTTTGCAGTGCACAGCGCCCGTCTTCTGGGGCTCTTCTTCCTCCTCCCCCTCCTCCGTGCTGGGGGGGTGGGAAGGGGCAATGTGCTTCACCCGCAGGACCCGCCCGGGCTTCACCTCCACAAAGCTGTAGCCGTTGCTGGACTCGACTGGCTCCAGGGGCCCCACGACGTTGGGCACCTTGCCCAGCAGGCAGCAGAGAAGCCCATCAGCGATGCTGGTTAACATGGTGACACCTGGGGGTGTGTGGAAGGAAGGGGTCAGGCAGCTGTTTATGAGGGGCAGTCCGTCCCAAAGGAGGCACCCGGCACCCCTGGCAGAGAGGCTACTGATGCCACCATTGGGGCAGTTAGTGACAGAAAGAGAGACACTCCCAGTAAAAGAGTATCTTTGTAGGTCAGGGCTGAAATGAGGGGTCCCTGGTGGTTTCTGAGCTGGGTTGTTTTCTTGCAGACCTTTCACGACCCAGCTAGGTAACACCATCAGTTCTGGTAAGGAGTGATGTTACATAAACAAAACCCTGATGGTATTGGCTAATGAGACGTCTGCAAGAAAGCAACCCAGTTCAGAGAACACCAATGACCCCCAAGTACAGTCTGGGTGAGACCTGGCTCAAAAACAGCGACTGTGAGAGGGACCTTGGAGTCCTAGTGGACGATCCCTTGACCAGGAGCCAGCTGTGTGCAGCAGCAGCCAAAAAAAAAAGTTAATCCTGGGTTGTATAAACAGAGGCCTAGAATCAAGATCACACAAAGTATTAGTACCACTTTATAAAACCCTAGTAAGGTTACAGGCCTGGAGACTAAAACATACGAAGAATGGCACATGGATCTCTCTCTCTCTCTCTCTCCATTCTCTTTTTCTCTTTCTGTCTCTTTCTGACTCTCTTTTTCTCTCTTTCCGTTCTCTCTCTCTCCATTCTTTTTCTTTCTGTCTCTTTCTGACTCTCTTTTTCTCTCTTTCCATTTTCTCTCTCTCTCTCTCCATTTTTTTTTCTTTCTCTCTTTCTGACTCTCTTTTTCTCTCTTTCCGTTCTCTCTCTCTCTCTTTCTCTCCATTCCCTTTTTCTCTTTCTGTCTCTTTCTGACTTTTTCTCTTTCTGTTCTCTCTCTCTCCATTCTTTTTCTTTCTGTCTCTTTTTCTCTTTCCATTCTCTCTCTCTCTCTCCATTCTTTTTCTTTCTGTCTCTTTCTGACTCTTTTTCTCTCTTTCTGTTTCTCTCTCTTTCTCACTCACTCGTTGATTTTCATTTCTTTCTCTCTCTCCCCCCCCCATTCTTTCCTTCTCTCTCTCTTTCTCTTTCTGTTTCCTTCTTTTCCTTTCTCCTTCTCTCCCCAAGGAGAGATTCAACCTAAAAATAAGGAGAAATTTCCTGATACTGAGAACAATCCACCGATGGAAGAGAAGTTGCCACCAGAAGTTGTGGGAGCTCCATCACTGAAGGCTTTCAAGAATAGGCTAGACTGCCATCTGTCAGAAATGGCGTAGGGCAGGGGTCTTCAAACGTGGCCCTTTGATGACTTGTGGACTTCAACTCCCAGAATTCCTCAGCCAGGCACGCGTGCCTGGCTGAGGAATTCTGGGAGTTGAAGTCCACAAGTCATCAAAGAGCCACGTTTGAAGACCTCTGGCGTAAGGTCTGCTGCTTGGGCAGGGGCTGGACTAGAATCACTAGATGACCTACAAAGTCCCTTCCAACTCTTATTATTCTGATTCTTTCTCTTCTTTTCTCTCTCTCTCCCTTCATTCTCTGTCTCTTTCTGACTTTCTCTCTCTCTCTCTCTCTGCTGCTCCTTGTTTTAATCTAAAAAAATCTCAGATAGTGGCCTGAGTGAATTGTGAATGGGGTGGCCGGAGATGGGGCAGGGCTGCTGGGTGGGCCTGGACCCCCTCCCCTGCTCAGCCACCTACTTCTTGCCCCTTTGCAACTGACGCTTTCTGTGTCCCGCAGATTCCAAGGCGAAGTTTCACTACACTGTTTCAGGGGGGTGTTTGTGTGTCTCTCTCTTTGGGGGGGGAGGCACACCTACTGTCACAATGCCCACCTGGTGACACAGATGGGCATCCATCCAGGCTGGGCCATCAGAGGGGGAGTCATCAGCACAGAGTTTAAGCCCCCCCCCCAGGACATCCGCAGCCCTAGAACTGGTCCACAGAGCTGGATTGATCTCCGGATCTTTCCCTTAAATCCACTCCTGGTTCTCCTACTTAAATCATGGAAGGTGGCTTTCGTTTAAGACAACCTGGATCTAGAACACCTTTGCCAGTGGATTGAGGCTCACCCAGAAATTAGAATAGAATAGAATAGAATAGAATAGGAATAGAATAGAATAGGAATAGAAATGAATAGAATAGAAATGAATAGAATAGAATAATAGAATAGAATAGAAAATAAGGAATTGAAAATTAGAATAGAATAGAGAATAGAATAGAATACAGACTAGACTAGACTATTCTAGAATAGAAATAGAAAAAGAATAGAATAGAATAGAGCAGAACAGAGCAGAGTAGAATAGAAATAATATAGAATAGAATAGAATAGGAATAGAAATAAAGAATATAAATGAATAGAATAGAAGAATAGAATAGAATAGAAAATAAGTAATTGAAAATTAGAATAGATTAGAATAAAATAGAATACAGACTAGACTATTCTAGACTAGAAACAGAAATAGAAAAAGAATAGAATAGAGCAGAATAGAATAGAGCAGAACAGAGCAGAATAGAAATAGAAATAATATAGAATAGAATAGAATAGGAATAGAAATAAATAGAATATAAATGAATAGAATAGAATAGAAAATAAGTAATTGAAAATTAGAATAGAATAGAGAATAGAATAGAATAAAATAGAATACAGACTAGACTAGACTATTCTAGACTAGAAACAGAAATAGAAAAAGAATAGAATAGAGCAGAACAGAGCAGAATAGAATAGAAACAGAAATAATATAGAATAGAACAGAACAGAACAGAATAGAATAGAATAGAATAGAACAGAACAGAATAGAGCTGGAAGGGACCTTGGAGATCTTCTAGTCCAGCCCCCTGCACAGGCAGGAGAACCTACACCATTTCAGACAAGTGATTGTCTACAGTCAGTTCCCATTTTCACCCGTAACCTAGAAAACTAACATCTCAGCCGTTAAATAAAGCCATGTAATCTGAAGTGGACTAGTCTGAACTGAAGAAGCTTCCTGGATGAGAAGCGAAAGGTCTTAAGGAAAAATCAGCAAGTCCAGCTGCTTTCAAAATAAAAACTCTTTTGGGACAATCATCGCCTGGGGGGATGAGAGCCTCCAGAAGACATGCAACCTTCTTGTTTTAGAATAGAATAGAGCTGGAAGGGACCTTGGAGGTCTTCTAGTCCAGCCCCCCCGCTCAAGCAGGAGAACCTATATATCATCTCAAGTGACTGTGCAGCCTCTTCTTAAAAACCTCCAGTGATGGAGCGCTCACGATTTCTGGTGGCCAGCTGTTCCACTGGTTAATTGTCCTCCCTGTCAAGAAGTTTCTCCTTAATTCCAGGTTACTTCTCTCCTTGATCAGTTTCCAACCTTTGTTTCTCGTCCTACCCTCTGGTGCTTTGGAGAATAACATGACCCCATTTTCTTTGGGGCAGCCCCTCAGATACTGGAAGACTGCTATCACGTCTGCCCTATTTCTTCTTTTCTTTAGACTGGCCAGACCCAAGTCCTGCAGCCGTTCTTTGGATGTTTTAGTCTCCAGGCCTTGGATCGTCTTAGCTGCTCATTTTGTTGCTTTGCTTCTGGGATGGGGTCTTCTGACCTTGCCCCCTCCCACACACTCCTTGCGACGGGAAGAAGCCTCGTCCAGGAGAGGCTGCCTGCGGTGCACTGAGGGGCATTCAGAGGGCAGCTGGCAGGAGCTCTCTTTGGCCAGCTGCCCAAGCCCCCAGGGCTGCCTCCAGCCATCCTGGAAGCCTCCTGATTCAATTAGCAGGCCGTTAACCTAATTGGTGCCTGCAGGAGGGAGCAGCAGCAAAGGGAAGGGAGACTCAGCCTCCTGCATTCACCAAGAGAGGTCAGAAAAATCCTCTTTGCAAGAAACAGAACACAGGGGGCCCTCCAGTCTCCCCCCCCCCATTCCCCTCTGCAGTCAGGCCAAGGAAAGAAAACTAAGAGAGGTTGACCCAGGACTTGCCAAGCCCGAGGGAATGATCCAAGATAGGATAACAAGGTTTTTCTTTGGATAATGACACTCAGACCCATCACCCAGCTAACAGGGCCATCTGAATGGACTTCGGTTATTATTCCATTCCATTCCATTCCATTCCATTCCATTCTATTATTATTTTGTTATTCTATTCTATTCTATTCTATTCTATTCTATTCTATTCTATTCTATTCTATTCTATTCCATTCCATTCCATTCCATTCCATTCTATTCCACTCTATTCCACTCTATTCTATTCTATTCTCCATTCCATATTCTATTCTATTCTATTCTGCTCTATTCTATTCTATTCTGCTCTATTCTATTCTATTCTATTCTCCATTCCATATTCTATTCTATTCTATTCTATTCTATTCTGCTCTATTCTATTCCACTCTATTCTATTCTATTCTCCATTCCATATTCTATTCTATTCTATTCTATTCTATTCTATTCTATTCTATTCTATTCTATTCTATTCTATTCTATTCTATTCTGCTCTATTCTATTCTATTCTATTCTCCATTCCATATTCTATTCTATTCTATTCTATTCTCCATTCCATATTCTATTCTATTCTATTCTATTCTGCTCTATTCTATTCTATTCCATTCCATTATTATTCTATTCTATTCCATTCCATTCCGTTCCATTCCATATTTTCTATTCTATTCTGTTCTATTGTATTCTATATTCTATTCTATTCCATTCTATTCCATTCCATATTTTCTATACTGTTCTATTCTACTCTACTCTACTCTACTCTATCCTATCCTATTCCATTCCATTCCATTCCATTCCATATTTTCTATGGTATTCCACATTCCATTCCATTCATTCTATTCTATTATCTTCAAACCAGCTGCCCGTCTAACCTTCAATCCATCCAACTGGTGCCAGGCTGGGTGGGATTTCGTGGGAGCTGCCATGGGAGAGAATTCAGAGCCAGCAACATGGCTGCCCGTCACCTCTGCCTCTGCCAAGCCCGTCTCCCGTCGGGAGCACCTTCTGAACCCAGTGGAGAATAGAATGAACCTTCCTGAACGGCAGGAGACCGTCGTTTAAAAGAAAACGGAGGGGAAGAGGAAGGGGGGGGATGCTGGTAACCATGGAGACCAGGGCGGGCTTGGGTACCGCTCTGGCGGATTGGAAGGAAGAAGTTGCCGATTGCATAACCACCACCAGCCGGTTGAGTCAGGAAGGGGGGTGTGTTGCATAAGTCTCCCTCCCCTTCCTTTTAGGGGGGGCTTCAGACCCCATAGAGGAAAAACCCAGAGACCCTGTAGGGTCCTTATGCTCTCTGAGCTGGGTTGTTTGCTGGCAGACATTTCATTGTGTTTCATTCAGGTAACCTCATCAATGCCAGATGGGTCATGAAACATCTGCAAAAAACCACCAAGCTCATAAAGTACCAAGACCCCACAGCTCTCCTCTTCCTCCTCCTCCCCCGTCCCTTCTCCTCCTCCTCCTCTCCACAAACCACCCTCCCTTCTAGCACTGATGATGTTACCTAGCTGGGTCATGAAACATGTAAAAAAGATGCTGAGACTCTAGAAAGAGTACAGAGAAGAGCAACAAAGATGATTAGGGGACTGGAGGCTAAAACATACAAGGAATGGTTGCTGGAATTGGGGATGTCCAGTTTAACGAAGAGAAGGACGAGGGGGGGACAGGATAGCAGCCTTCCAATATCTCAGGGGCTGCCCCAAAGAAGAGGGAGTCAAGCTATTCTCCAAAGCGCCTGAAGGCAGGACAAGAAGCAACGGATGGAAACTCATCAAGGAGAGAAGCAACCTGGAACTAAGGAGAAACTTCCTGTCAGTCAGAACAATTAACCAGTGGAACCACCTGCCTCCAGAAGCGGTGAATGCTCCAACACTGGAAGTTTTTAAGAAGAGACTGGACAGCCATTTGTCTGAAACGGCATAGAGTCTCCTGCTTGAGCAGGGGGTTGGACTAGATGATCTTCAAGGTCCCTTCCAACTTTATTGTTACTATTGTTGTTGTTATTATTACTACTACTACTATTATTTGCAAGAAAACCACTAAACTCAGAGAGCACCAGGGACCCCACAGTCCTCCTCCTCTCCACAGACCCTATTCCCTTCTAGCACTGATGATGTTACCTAGTTGTGTAATGAGACGTCTGCAAGAAAACAGCCAAGCTCAGAGAGCACCAGGGACCCCACAGTCCTCCTGCTCTTCCTCCTCCCCTCCCTCCTCTTCCTCTCCGCAAACCTTTCTCCCTTCTAGCACTGATGATGTTACCTAGCTGGGTCCTGAAATGTCTGCAAGAAACCCCCCCAGCTCGGAGAGCACAGGGACCCAGCAGTTCGACCTTGAGCCCAGAGGATTCTCCTGTCTTAAGAGACCCGCCCTAATCAAGAAGCAAACGCCAGTAGGTTACACGCCACCTCCTGCCTCGGGGCCGCAGCCTCAGCTCCAGAGAGGGTCTCAGGAGGGTCTCTGGGTTGAGGTCATCTTGGGCTGGCGGGTCTGGGGAGCTGAGGTCCAGCTCCTTTGGAGAGAGGTGGGGACGCGACTGCGCCGAGGAAGGCCCCGTCTTTCTCCCTCCGTGCCCCAGGGTTCACACGGCCTTTGAGGTCCTTCGCCATGTGCAGCCTGGAGGGGAGACCCCAGCCCCCCCTCCTCTTGAAGGCCATCCCAACGGCCTCCCAGACAATGGGTCGCTCCCCCAGGGGCCCAAATGGGAACGGAAGCAGCCATTTCCTCACCCCTCTCCAGTCCTGGATGGGGGGGGGGCTACAGCAGCTGAGCAGCTTCCAGGTAGGACCCCCCATCCTTATTTATTTATTAATAAAATTTATATGCCCCCAATCCCTAGGGACTCAGGGCGGCGTACAAAATTAAAACAAATATAACAATTAAAAATGAATACATTCACACAGCATGTCCCAATCGAATCCCGCCCCCCCCCCCCCGGGACATCAACCCCAGGCCTGCCGGAACAGGAGAGTTTTAGTTGCTTTCTTGAAGGCCGGCAAGGTGGGAGTAGTTCGAACCTCAGGGGGAAGTTGATTCCACCAGGTCGGAGCCACCACAGAAAAGGCCCTTCCCCGAGGGCCCGCCAGTCGATATTGTCTGGCCGATGGGACCCGAAGGAGGCCCAATCTGTGGGACCTCACCGGTCTCTGGGAGCTATACGGCAGAATGCGGTCCTGTAAGTAACCTGGCCCTAAGGCATGAAGGGCTTTAAAGGAGACAACCAACCTCTTGAATTGCGTCCGGAGACCGACAGGGAGCCAGTGCAGCTCGCGGAGGATAGGTGACACGTGGGCGTACCTTGGTGCACCCACAATCGCTCTCGCGGCTGCATTCTGAACCAACTGCAGCCTCCGAACGCTCTTCAAGGGTAGCCTGCAGATTTTAGCAAGAGGGTCTCCTCTCCATCATTGCTCCAGGTTTTTTTTCTCTCCCCTTCTCCTTTCTTCCAAGCAGCTGATGAAAGTTAGCCCAGAGAAGAAATATTAAAAAGGGCAGAAAAATATATTTTTCCTCAAAAGGACTTTTTAAAACCAAACCTGGCCCCAAATCTATCTCTCTGCCCCAAGCAAGAGCTAGGCCCATACAAATGCAAATGTAAAACCATCAGAAAGTTGAAGCCAGAGCAATCAAGAAGACAAAAGAGAAGATCTGCATACCCCCCCCCCCCAAACTCTAGGAGTCATTAGCCCCATCACCTGGGAAGCAGGATATGATAATAGAATTAAACCACAGATATCAAGGCCTAGAAAAACACTCAGAAACAGCCTCAAGGTTCATGCCACAGCAACAGGAAACTATTCCAAACAAGGCTAGAGGGGGTATAAAAGCCTACTGCCCCATGTGCTCAGCCCTTTCTCTCCCCTGCACTTTCCTGAAGAACCATCTTTCTGCAATAAACTGTAACCTTCTTCCCAAAGCAGTCACCATGTTTGCTTATTTATTCCCGGCTTGGATGAACCAGGATGAAGACTTTACTTCTATCACAGCCATGAAACTTGTGTGTCAGCAAAAGGAACCAGAACAGAAGCAGCAAGCTGTGGATCTCCCAGGATGCTTTTCTTTTTGGGGGGGGGGGGGACATCAGCAGTAATAATTCTCTCCTTTTTTCTTTCCCCCCCTTTCTCCTCCTGACCCTTCAAATATACTGATGGTTGTGAGCAAGTTTGCAGAAGTTTCACACACCTGCAGATCTTTTTTTTTTTTTTTTAAAGAACCGTTGTTTGGGGAAAGATAGTGATTTTATTTATTTATTGCCATTTTGAGATTTGCCCTGGGCCTCCCTCCAGAGATTGGCTTTTTCTGCAACTGAGCAATATCCCATTTCAATGCAGATGCCAAAGGAAGAGAAATGGCCCACAATGCAGCAGCCATCGGCTTTTTAGCAGATGTTTTCCAAACACTGGCTGCCTGGGGACGTGAAATGGCCTCCAACCGGTTTCATGAAACTGGTAATTAAGTGCCAATAATCTCCTGCATTGTTGTTACAAAAGACAGGAAGATGGATCCAACCGCTTCCTATTGGGTGGACTTGGAGTGAGCAAAGCACGGGGCTTCCTTTTAGAATTTAATAAGTACCCCTTTATAAAACCTTAGTAAGGGCCACACTTGCAATTCTGCATCCAGTTTTGATCTCCACAATATAAAAAAGATGTTAACGCTCCAGAAAGGGTGCAGAGAAGAGCAAAAAAGAGGGACTGCAGACCAAAACTTATAAAGAACAATTGCAGGAATTGGGTATGTCTAATCCAGGGAAAAGAAGGACTAGGGGAGACCTGATAGCTGTGTTCCAATATTTGAGGGGCTGCCCCAAAGAAGAGGGTGTCAAGCTATTCCCAAGGCGCCTGAAGGCAGGACAAGAAGCAACGGGTGGAAACTGATCAAGGAGAGAAGCAACCTAGAACTAAGGAGAAACTTCCTGACAGTTAGAACAATTAACCAATGGAAGAACCTGCCTCCAGAAGCGGTGAATGCTCCAACACTGGAAGTTTTTAAGAAGAGACTGGACAGCCATCTGTCTGAAATGGGATAGGGTTTCCTGCCTGAGGAGGGGGTTGGACTAGATGACCTCCAAAGTCCCTTCCAACTTTATTATTATTATTATTATTATTACTACTACTACTACTACTACTACCTCACCCTCTGCAAAACTGTTACTAAAAGCTGTGCCACAAAACCTTCCTCTTAGGAAGTAACGGGGGCGCAAGGATGTTTTCACCCAGGAAATCCCGTTGCTGGAGCTTTGCTCTCCCCAAAGTCTCTGGCAGCCCTTCCAAGGGCTGAATTCGGGAGCCGGATTTGAAGCCGCTGCAATTGCAGAGGTCGGATTGATCCAGCCGCCTCCGCTAGTCCAGGTATTGATATGGGGGCTGGCACGGCGGAATTCAAAACGTTAAATAAATCATGCAGCTTTGCAACCGTGTGAGGAATCTGTGCTCAAAAGCCTCCGAGGAAGGTGAAATCCTCCTTGGGTGGCTTGCCAGTCACACACTGCTCAGCCACACACACAATGTCCTCAGCACCTTTGCAAACCACAGCCTGTTTCAAAAGCGCAAATGGAAGCACCCTCGGAGGGGGTTTTCTGCAAGGGCTGCCCGGCATTGGAGATCACAGGTTCACCGTTTCAGTCCGTTAAGGGAAATGTTCTAAAACAGGGATATCCGTCGCTGGCCACTTTAAGTTGTGGACTTCAACTCCTAGAATTCTCCAGCATTTTGATCTCCCTGGAGTCAGGGGTAGGCAACCTTGGCTCTTTTAGGACTCATGGACTTCAACTCCCAGAATTCCTGAGCCAGCCATGCTGAGGGGAAAGGCAGAGGTTTCCAAGCTGAGCCAGGCTGGCTCAGGAATTCTGGGAATTGAAGTCCACGAATCATGAAGGGGCCATAGTTCCCCCATGCTAGCTGAGGAATTCTGGGAGTTGAAGTCCACAAGTCATGAAGGGACCATAGTTCCCCCATGCTGGCTCAGGAATTCTGGGAGTTGAAGTCCACGAATCATGAAGGGAGCCATAGTTCCCCCATGTTGGCTCAGGAATTCTGGGAGTTGAAGTCCAGGAGTCATAAAAGAGCCAAGGTTGCCTACCCCTGTGGCTGGACCAAGGGCTGATTCTCATCCAATGGCATGAAGGGGTGCTATTCGGCTAGGGGAGATCAAGATCATGCAAAGTCTTAGTACCGCTTTATAAAGCCCTAGTAAGGCCAGACCTGGAATACCTGCATCCAGCTTTGGTCACCCCATTACAAAAAAAGATGTCCAGACTTTGGAAAAAGTTCAGAGAAGAGCAACTCAGATGATCCAAGGCCTGGAGACTAAAACATACGAAGAACGGCTGCGGGACTTGGGCTTGGCTAAAGAAAAGAAGGACCAGGGGGGACAGGATAGCAGCGTTCCGGTATTTGAGGGGACCAACTTATTTTCCAAAGAACCAGAGAGCAGGATAAGAAATGGTGGATGGAAGCTAATCAAGGAGAGAAGCAACCTGGAATTAAGGAGAAACTTCCTGACAGTGAGAACAATGAACCAGTGGAACAGCTTGCCACCAGAAACTGTGGGTGCTTCCTCACTGGAGTCCTTTAGGAAGAGAGTGGACAACCACTTGTCTGAAATAAATAGTGTCTCCTGCTTGAGCAGGGGGTGGGACTAGATGACCTCCAAGGTCCCTTCCAACTTCCAATATTATTATTATTATTATTGATGATCATCGCACAGTCAGCCAGATGTTCAGACTGGATTTGGCATTTTGTCCACCTATCGAGTCCTTACCCAGGACCTGGGATAGGCAGATGTGGATGTTTGATGGTATTACAGATATCGTCGCAGGATGGAAGCACTTCCTAGTAAGGCTGCCTTTTGCAATTGACTAATAGCGAATTTGTCAATGCCAGTGGTGTTCAAGTGGTGCTCCAGTTGTTTTGGGATTGCACCCAAGGCGCCTATGACTATTGGTACTACCCTTGCTTGCTTTTGCCACAGTCTTTCTATTTCTATTTGTAGGTCTTTGTATTTTGTTATCTTCCCCAGTTCTTTCTCGTCTATTTATTATTATTGTTATTATTATTATTATTATTATTATTATTATTATTGTCTGAAATAGAATAGGGTCTCCTGCTTGAGCAGGGGGTGGGACTAGATGACCTCCAAGGTCCCTTCCAACTTTATTATTATATTATTCTTATTATTATCATTATCATTATTATTATTATTGTCTGAAATAGAATAGGGTCTCCTGCTTGAGCAGGGGGTTGGACTAGATGACCTCCAAGGTCCCTTTCAGCTCTATTCTGATTGATTGATAAGACTGATTGAAAATGCGAGCCCGTCTTTGTGACCTTTGAGGTGCCCTAATGGCACAAGTGTCCCAACATGGCTTTAGCGCAGGGAGGTCCAGCTCTGGCTCACTGTCCCTGCCAGTGTTTGAAAAATATGAATTCTTTAGGATACGTTAACAGGATGACAGAGCTGGAAGGGGCCCTGAAGGTCTTCTAGTCCAACCCCCTGCTTAGGCCAGAAACCTTATATCATTCCTGACCAATGGTTGTCCAATCTCTTCTTAAAAGCCTCCCATGATGGAGCACCTACACTTTCTGGTGGCAGGCTGTTCCACGGATGAATTGTCCTCGCTGTCAGGGAATTTGTCCTTAATTCCAGGTTGCTTCTCTCTGCGATTAGTTTCCATCCGTTGCTTCTTGTCCTGCCTTCAGCGCCCCCCCCTGAAACGCCCAGTCAAATTCCGACTCCCCAGCCTTGTGTATGTGCAACGCCCCCCCCCCCCCGTTTTTCCCTCTCTCGAATGCCGGCTGAAGCAACCAAGGAAACCGTTTCCCCTGACCTAGATTTTCGGGGAGGATGCTGGCTTTATGTAACTGGATGTCAGCTGGGAGGTGTGAACAAAGAGGCAGAGGCAGAATCGGCTTGCGGGACCTGCAGCCCTCCGGAGGGGGTGTGCTTTGTGTTTGTGTGTCTTTTCCTCACCTCACTAATAAAGGCATCCTTTCCCCCCCCCCAAAAGAAACACCTTGGGGCCTTCCCAGCAGGCATGGAGAGCAGGTGGGCCCTCCCTCCTTTGCCGGTTTTGCCAGGGTCAGAGGGAGCTGCTCTCCTGCCCATTAGCAGTGGTCAGTCTGATCCCCACCCTGGAGGACCGGACCTCCCCCCCCCACTACAACCCTCTCCGGCAGCTGGGGGGGGGAGCAGATGGTTCCTGCTCTCCTGGGCTGGCATCTCCCCTGCCTTGTCCTGCTGGCTGCCCTGGAGGAGATGCCTCCTCTCCTTGCAAGTATGACAGAGAGAGAGAGAAAGAGAGAGAGAGAGAGAGAGAGGGAGAGGGAGTGAGGGAGAAAGAGAGGGGGGGAGGGAGAGAGAAAAAGAGAGAAAGAGAAAGGGAGGGAGAGAGAGGGGGGATGGGGAGAGAGAGGGAGAGGGAGAAAGAGACAGAGAGAGGGAGGGAGAAAGAGAGAGAGGGAGAGAGGAGAAAGAGAGAAAGAAAAAGAGAGGGAGGGAGAGAGAGAGGGAGAGAAAGAAAGAGAGAGAGAAAGAGAGAGAAAGAAAAAGGGAGAGAGAGGGGGACGGGGAGAGAGAGGGAGAGAGGGAGAAAGAGAGAAGGACAGAGGGAGAGAGAGAGAGAAAGAGAAAGGGAGGAAGGGAGAGAGAGAGAGAAAGAGAAAGGGAGGGGGAGAGAGAGGGAGAGAGAAAGAGAAAGAGAAAGAGAAAGGGAGGGAGGGAGGACCCACAAGAACGTCCTCTTTGCTTGCTTGGAATTGACAGAGCCTTCCCTGCTTTGTCCCCCATTTTTGTCCATCCCTGAACGCTCGCATGCACACACACCCACACAAAAGAAACCAACACCTTCACGCGGTGGCAGTGTCCCAAAGGAGACGGCACGTAAAATATAAAGTCGGACGGGTGCAGGGAAGAAGGGGGTGCACAAAGCGGGATTGGGGGTCCCTCACCAGGGACGGACAGAGCCAAGATCTGCTCTCAGTCGGTGGCATCCACCAGCACCCCTTTAACTCAGGGGGTCCCCAATCTTGGCCACGTTAAGACCCGTGGACTTCAACTCCCACAATTCCCCAGCCAGCCAAGTCCACAGGTCTTAACGTGGCCAGGGACGCAGAGCCCTGCTTTAGCTGATCCTGGGCGTGATCCCCTTTTGCGGGGATTGACTTAACAATTGTCGCAAGGAAGGTCGTCAAATGGAGGCAGAGCCCACTTATCAAATTTCTCCCTTAGCAACGTAAATGTTGGTCTCCACTGTGGTGGCATAAGCTGAGGACTGCCTGCCTTTGGGCAGTAAAAAGGGCAAAGGATCCCTTTCCCGAAGCTTTGAAGGAGCCAGGATCTCCTGCCAGATCAGGTTTGATCTCAGCAAAGCTGGGATGTGGTGGGGAGAGGGGGGGGGCTCCTGCTGACCGACCAGAAGGCCTCAGGGCTGCTGCATCCGTGCCCTTCCTTGACCCTCCGTCCTCCAGGCACTGCCCACTGCCCCAAGGAGAAGGGGGCCAATTCTGCCGCCTGAGCCGGGTCTGTGGCCAGGGCAGGCCTGCCAGACCCTCAGCCCTCCTGGCTGACCACTCTTCCCCAAGAGGGGCTTCCGGAAGAAGCCGGAATGCTGCAGCTGGCATATGCCGGGCCTGCCGTTGGCATTTGGGCAGATCTGTCAACGCTGCACAATCCGTTCCGTGGCTGCCAGGCCCGATAAATTATGCAGGAGGCTTGGAAGTTCACTCGTGCTTGGCAACCCTCCTACACACACACACACACACACACAGCCCTGGCAGCTACCACGGCTTCAGGCGCTTAAGGAGCTTAAGGACTAGAAACTTTAGCCAAAGTATGAAATAGCAGGTTGCAAAGGGAGCTGGGAGGTCCTCTAGTCCAGCTCCCCCCTCCCCGCCCAGTGTGAGAATCCTCAGACTGTCCCAGACCTGATCTGTTTTTTTTTCCCTCCAGGGATGGAAACCCCCCCCCCAACCCCACGGAGGGGGTTGTAGCTTGTCCACAGCTGCACCTCTCTCACCTGCAGGAAATTCCCTCAGGTTTTGAATTTAGATTTCCAGAAAATTTCCATCCCATTTTCTCTAGCAGCCGCTTCCCAAATAGAGCGACCCCCCCCCCGCCCGACCTTTTTTCTGTCCACCAGCATTCTGCCTGCCGTTCCTAAAACCAGCCACAGCGACGTGCGTGGGGAAAGCCCCACCAAGACGCCAGCAAGCCCCCCACCCACCCCCACCCGCGGACGGCAGGCGTGGGACTCCCCCCCGGGGCTCTGCAACCCCCCCCCCCGCCCCTGGGACAAGGCAGCCCCCCCCCGAGGAGAGCCGCGGAGAGTCCCCCCCCCGCCCACCGCAGCGTGGCCAAGGCCGGGTCAAGGCCGGGCGCTCCTCATCCGCTGATCCGCTTAGGCGGCTTCGGAGGCGGCGGCCCTTCCGTGGGGAGGGGGCGCGCGCGGGGGCGGGAAGACCCCTCCGAAGGCGGCAGCGCCCGGGGCTCCACCCAGCCGCCAGCCCACCCGGCTCTCGGACCCCCGAGGCCGGTCGGCGGGGGTGGAGCGGGGCCGGGGCCGGGGGCGACCGTCCGTCCAGCACCCGCGGCCGAGGCGTTGGGGAAGCGGCGCCGGCGGGGAAGGGCGGGGGGCTTCTTCCCGCAGCAGCCCCGCTAGGCCCCAGCTCCCCCCCCCGAGGGCGCCGCCGCAAGGGAGGAGGGAGCCGGGGGGGGCGTTCGCGACGGCGTCTCCCCCCGGGCGCGATCCGGGCCGGGGTCTCCGTCGGGGAGGGTCCCGGGCGTCTCCCCCGCGCTGCCGCCCTCACCTCCTGCTCCGCGGCTGCCCGGTCCCTTCAGCGCAACGCCGCCGGCCCGGCCCGCCCCCTCCCGGGCTGGGGCGCGGGGGCGTCGGGGGCGCGGGGTCGGGGGTCCCTCCGCCCGGGCCGGCCGCCTGCGAGCGGGCCGGGGGCGGCGGCTGGAGCTCTGCCCGCGTCTCGGCGCCCCGCCGCAGCCATCGCGAGCGGCCGCAGAGCCTCCGGGCGGGGGGAGGGCCTGGGAGCGGAGGGGGCGGCGCTTCTCGGGAGCCTCCTTCGCCAAGCGGGCGCCCGCCGAGGATCGCCCAGCGCCGCCTTCGCGGGGCGGTCCGGCGGCCGGCGGGGAGAAGCGGGCGGGGGTCCGGCGGGGTATGGAGGGCGAGACGGGGGAGGAGACCTTCCGGGTGCCCCCGACCGCCCCCCTGGGCCTTCCCGGGCCCGAGTCCCCGTCCAGGGGCTGCCCGGATCCCCCTCGAGTTGCCCCCCGTCGGCTCTTCCCCGCGTGCGTCTCCCAAAGCTGCCCCGACCCCGCTTTTCCCTCGGGGTCCCGGACCAGCCCGGGAGGGGGCTGCTCTCCGGGGCAGCTGCCGCGGGGTGTGTGTGTGTGTGTCTCCGCCTTCCCTGGGTGGCAGCAGCGCCGTCCGCGTTGCCAGGGTGGCCGGGACGTCAGCAACGCCAAGATCCCTCCTGCGAAAGGGGCGCCACGGGGAGATCCAGCTCCGCCGGTTTGCCGGCACCGTGGAAACGAAGCAGGCGAGGTCGGGCGCGGCTTCGGCAGGGGGCAAAGCTGGCCCCGCTAAACGCGCCACTGGAGGGACTGGGGCAAGCAACTTCAGTACTCTGGACTTCAACTCCCAGAATCCCCCAGGAAGGCAGTCTGATTCGGGGCCTCCCAGGGTAAGGGCGGGGGCAGGGTCTGCTATCCGCCTTCTGGAGCGCCCCCCGACCCAACCCCCACCCCCTGGTTCCCAGGGCCCCTTCTCCTTCTGAAGAGACCCCAAAACCCAGCCCAGCCTGCTGAATTTCACTGGTGGCCTGGAGGCGGGGGGGTGTGGGGTGGATGGGGGGGGGAGGATGGATGCAGATATTGCAAGTTTTCCTGGTTTCCCCCCCCTTCTCATGCGACCCCTTCAAGCGAGAAGGCGGAAATTCTGGGGAGGGGTCTTCGACTTACTAGCCCAAGAGAAACCCCTGTTGCCCCTCCCCCACCTGTCCACAGGAGCCCCCCTCTAGTGTAATCACGTGACCTGCGGGGTCCTCTTTGGAAGGAGACCCCGGGAGGGGAGCGGAAGGGAAAGGAGCCCCACCCAGAGGAGAGGCGGGAGGGGAGCCCCTGGGCCCCAGTTTCCCCACCTGGCAGACTGGGAAAAGAGTGGACTTCAACTCCCAGAAGCCTTTGCTGGCTGTGGAATTCTGGGAGTTGAAGTCCGCATCGCTTCAAGTTGCCGAGGCGGAGAACAGAGTAGAAGAACAGGACAGAATAATAACTTTATTGTCCCTTTAAATGTATACTGATCTTCATACTTTAAAGAGAGATTTCTTTGCGTAGGAAAACGCTGCCTGGATGTTCGAATTTCTCAGACCACTGCAAGAAACGCCACTCAGATTCAAATTAAAGTGTGTGTGTCTGTGTGTGTGTTTGTGTGTTCTAGCAGATTCCACGATTCTGCATTGGTCCCCAACCAGCCGCAACACCTTTTCCCAAAATAAACCAGAACATAGAATAACAAAGTCGGAAGGGGCCTTAGAGGTCATCTAGTCTAGCCCTTTGCTTCCTTGCTCCTCCCCAGCTCCTTCCCCTCTTCTCTCTTTGGGTGTGAGGGGGGCAGGGGATGCTGGGATGCTCCCCCTTGGGATCCGGTGGGCTGACTTTGCTGCTTTCACAAAATTCAGGCTTTGGGGTTTCCTCACACCAGATTACGCCCCCCTCCCCCTTGCAAGGCTAATTCCTATGGGTGGCAATAAACAGAAGGCACTCTGCACATGCTTGAACAAACATAATGGTTTAATAATGGTTTGGTCAAAACTGGTTATGGGCCTCTGCCGATGGGGGAGACATGCTCTCTGCTTACTCGGAGGCCGTTGAAGATGTGCTGAGGGCACGGATGCGATCCTGGACCCATTGTTCTAATGGGTTGGCACAGGTCTTTATGCCTTTTTTTGTGATGAATCTGCAAAGGAAATGTCTGCATGTCATGTAATGTAACTACATGTAAGGCAGTGGTTCTCCACCTGTGGGTCGGGACCCATTTGGGGTCGAACGACCATTTCACGGGGGTCGCCAAACAACGCAGTCCGCCATTTTTTCCCCTTTTCCTTAGCTGTGCTACTCCCTTTTATTCTATTGGCTTTTGAAAGCCAATAGAAGAGACTCTCTTGAATAGAGTCTGATTCTATTGGCTTTCAAAAGCCAACAGGAATTGTCCAGGCTGTCTCTGCCCTGCTGAGCCCGCCAAAAGTCCCAGTCTGCAAATGGTACTGCACCAGTTGAGTAGTCGTCAACTTATAACCGGTTGAATAGTCCTCGATTTATGACCGATTGGGGGTCGCGGCATTAAAAAGGTTGAGAACCACTGATGTAAGGGAACACTGCATATCTGCAGAAATACACATGACCCAAGACAAAATCTCTCCAGAATGTACATGGGTCTATATAAAAGAAAACAAAAGTGACATTGCCATAGGTCTATGCTACAAGTCACCCAACGAAGTAGAAGAAATAGATGGACTCTTTGCTAATCAATTAACAAAGGTGTGTAGGAAACACACCACAGTAGTAATGGGAGACTTCAACTACCCAGATATCAGCTGGGAGACAAACTCTGCAGCGAGGAGGGACATCAAACAGATTCCTAACCAACCTAGCCAACAACTTTGTCATCCAAAAGGTGGAGGAGGGAACTAGACATAAAGCCACACTGGACCTAATTCTTACTAATAGAGAAGAAGTGATAGAAGGAGCAGAAATTGCTGGAGCCATAGGAGAGAGTGACCACGTCATGCTGGAGTTCAAGATGATGCAAACACAAGCAATAGAAAATAAACCAACCAGTGTCTTAATCAAGACCACGGTTTAGCCTGTGTGTCTCCACCTTGGGCCAGGCTGGCTGGGGAATTCTGGGAGTTGAAGTCCACCCCTCTTAAAACGCCCAAGATTGAGACCTACTGAGTTAGCAATTTGGTGAGAAGGAAGCTTAGAGGGTCTCCTGAACCTCTTGCAATGCTGAGCCCAGCAGACCCTCAACAGCCATTCTGGGAAACTTACATGACGGCCGGCTGGCTGCATCTGCCGTTGGTGTATTCAAAAGTTTTCAACAGGTACAGTGGGATGGGACCTGCCATGTAGGCAAAGCAGCAAAGGGTGGGTACGTCTCCTGGGGCAGGAAAGAGTGAAGAGAAGAAGTCATGGATGCCACACCATTGGATGGAGAAGCTTTCTTCCCCCCTCCCCCCATCCTGGGGTGGGCAGGAAACTCTCCCAAGTACGATTTGCAGCGCAAGAGCAACGAAGTGGATTAGGGGGCTGGAGGCTAAAATGTATATGAGGAAGGGCTGCAGGATTTCGGTATGGCCAGTCTAGAGAAAAGTAGGGGGGACATGACAGCAGAGCTCCAGTATCTGAGGGGTTGCCCCAAAGAAGAGGGGGGGGGTCCAAGCTATTCTCCAAAATGCCTGAAGGCAGGACAAGAAGCAACGGATGGAAACTAACCAAGGAGAGAAGCAACCTGCAATTAAGGAGAAACTTCCTGACAGTGAGGATAATCAACCAGTGGAACAGAAGTTGCCTTCAGAAGTTGTGGAGGCTTTGAAGAAGAGACTGGACAACCACTTGTCTGAAATGGTAGAGGTAATGTCTCTTACTTGAACGGGGGGCTGGACTAGAAGACCTCCAAGGTCCCTTCCAGTGCTACGACTCTATTTTCTGTGTTACAAAAAGGGGCAGAGGGTCTCCACAGACCCCACAGGGAAGGTCTCCCTTGTGGACTCCACACGACTTGTCTTCATGTGTTGATCAGACTGACCACACCAGATCTGCATGACCCACCCAGCTGGAGACCTCCCCTGCCCCGAGCAAGGATGCTGTTCAGCTCAGAGCCTCAAAGCTGGCCTGGGGTCCTGGGGGGGGCAGCTGTGCCCCGTTACATGGCTCCTCTTATGGGGAGAGGGGTGCTGCCCTCTCTCTAACCCCCCCAAGCACTGCCTTGGGAAGGATGGGGGACCCTGCCCGTCTCCACCCTGGTCCGGCCCAAAGACATCGCAGTGGGGCAGGAGACCCCCAGTCCTCTCCCCAGAGGAAGGGGCTGGGCTAGGGCCACAGGGCGTCGCTCAGGGTCAGGCGCAAGATTGAGGCAGATTTTGTTACACTGAAAAGAGGAGGAAAGAGAGACTTACCCAACTGCGCATTGGGTATGACCGCATGGTTTGCACCTGAAAGAGAGAGATGGGGGGGCATTGTGACTCCCCCAATTCTCCCCCACCCCCATGGCTGAGAACTGAGCCGCCCGTGCCAGAGGGAAGCCCTCCAGACAATTGCCTGGACCCTCCGGAGGGTTGCAAGGGGGGGGGGGGGCTGGAGAAAGCCAAGCGGATCAGAGACTCACTGAGACCCTCGACAGCCAGGCTGAAGGAGACCACCAGGAACAGAAAGGCGAAGAGGGTCTTCATCCTCGGAGACGGGACGGAGAGCAGCTCCAGTCTTATCTTGGGGATATCAGCACTGGGCGCCCAACGCCGCTCGGCTTCCAGATGCCTCTTTATAGGAACCGGCAGCTGCAGCGGTGGGAAACACGTGGTGGGCTCCCCCACCAGGGCGTGACCACAAAACTGTGGGACCAATGAGACTCCCAGATGCGGTGAAGGAGTGTTTTGCACACTGAAGCAAAGTCTTGATGACATCACGATGGAAGGTCAGGAAGTTCATCTGAAGAGGAAGCATGTTCACCCACCCACCCACCCCTCCCTCCATCCATCTATCATCCATGCATCCATGCATCCATCCATCCATCCATCCATTCATCCAATGCTTACTGGAAGATCAACCATGATTTGGGGACTGGAGGCTAAAACATATGAAGGACAGTTGTAGGAATTGGGCAGGTCTAGTTTAATGAAGAGAAGGATGAGGGGCGACAGGATAGAGATGTTCCAGTATCTCAGGGGCTGCCCCAAAGAAGAGGGAGTCAAGCTCTTCTCCAAAGCACCAGAAAGGCAGGACAAGAAGCAACGGATGGGAACTCATCAAGGAGAGAAGCAACCTGGAACTAAGGGGGGATTTCCTGACAGTGAGAACAATCAACCAGTGGAACAGAAGTTGCCCAGAAGTTGATCGTGCTCCATCACCAGAGGATATGAAGAAGAGACTGGACAGCCATTTGTCTGAAATTGTATAGGGTTCCTGCCTGAGCAGGGGTTGGACTAGATGACCTTCCAGGTCCCTTCCAACTCTGTATTCTGTTCTCACAACTGAGAAGCCAGCTCAACCGTACCCACGAGGGCTTCTTAAAAAGAGGAAGTTGCAGTAGGTCCACCCAAAAACGAACCATCCGAGTTCCATGAGGGATTGGAACGAGGAGATGGAGAAAATGGGTGGGCCTGTCAGAAAAGTCAAAATGGCGGCCAGAATTATTTTTTTTAAAGAGGCTACCATGGCATGGTTTCAGTTGCCATTTTGATCTTGTTTGACCCCCCTGCTTGCAGACACTCCTGGACATTTCTAGCTGGAATAGAAAACACCCTAGAAGAGCATTGCTCACTCTCAGGGACTATAACAGTGTTTCTTTACCTTGACAATTTTAAGGCATGTGGACTTCAACTCCCAGAATTCCACAGCCAGCATTGCTGGCTGTGGAATTCTGGGAGTTGAAGTCCACATGCCTTAAAATTGTCAAGGTTGAGAAACACTGGACTATAAGATGGGAGGACTTCAACTCCCAGAATGCACCAGGCAGCATGCCGGACTGCTTGGGGTGAGATAATATCAATAGGCTGATGATATCCAGGTTTTATCTCTACCACAGACAGCCCGGGTGGCGGTCGTGTCTCAGCACCTGAGGTGGTGGGGGCCTGGGGGGGGGGCTGCAGCAGCTTCAACTCGAGCGAGCGAGACTGAGGGGCTCTGGGTTCTTGGATGTCCCATTCCTGGTCTTGGAATGGGGGGGGGCATTTCCAAACACGGCATGAGGAGGGCCCATGGCTGGCTGACTCCCCAGGGGTCCTCCATGGACCCCCCTCCACGGAGAGCGGGCAGGGGCCAGGGATTCGCCTTGGGTCCTCCGCCCTTCCAGGTCTTCATGAATGGTTAAGCGGGTGGAGGAGAGGCTGGCTCGTTTAGCCAATCGCACAGAATGCTGTAATAATAATAGTAGTAGTATAGTAGTAGTAGTGATAATAATAATAATAATGATAATTATAACAGGAGTCAGTAGAAACATCAGAAAATTTGTGCAAAGATCGATGGCACAATGGAAGACACAGTTGCAGATCAATGGTGAGAGACTGGGAGAGGTTAATATCAAGAGAGGAATATTTCTTTTTTTAAAAAAAGTTTTTTATTAATAAAACAGTTAAAACAAAAAAAGGACATAGCGTGACGTTCCAGTATATATAATCCTAACAGTTTGTTCCTTGTCATAACATAGTAAGCCTATCCATATCAGCACACGATAAGATTTTGTATAAAATCTCTTCTTCTGTTGGAATTTCTTTCTTTCTACAGTTTTGTGCGTAGGCCAGTCTGGCAGCCGTGAAAATATGTAACATCAAGTGGAGTGCCCCTTTATCGTATTTCTGCGTGATAATACCTAGTAAGAAGAGTTCTGATTTTAGAACTCTACCTCTATCATTAGTATTTCTTCCAGCCATTTTTTAACCTTGTTCCAAAAGTCACGGGCTTTTGAGCACTCCCACCACATATGATAATAGGTCCCCCTTGCCAATTTACATTTCCAGCACGTAGGAGAAATATTTGGGCCCATTTTAGCTAATCTTGTGGGTGGGGGATGCCATCTATAAAACATTTTGTAAAAGTTTTCTCTGTAGGAGGGGCCAAAGTGTGCTTCCTATTTCGTACCCATAGTTCTTGCCAGATATGCAGATCACAGTTGAGATCAAAGTCCCTGCTCCACGTTAACATGGTTTCTTTTAGCTGTTCTTCGTACACTGCCTGATCTAACAGATAATGATATGACTTTTTAATCATTTTATCCTCAGTACCTAATAATATTTTATCCAACCCTATCAATTCTATTTTTATGCCTAATTCTTTTTTGTCTTTCCAACATCTCGCCTGTAATTCAAGGTATGCCCGCCATTCTAATTCTATCCCTTTGTCATGAAGAGTTTTCCCTTTCTCATCTAGTACATTTTTATAGGTTATAATCTTCCCTAATAGAATAAACTTTGGATGTACATATATTTCTAACCGTGAGATCCAGCCAGGGACTTGAGTATAGTTTGGTTGCCAGGTTTTGACCCATACATCAATTAAAGCCCATCTGATATAATGCCTTCGAAAATATTTATGTGTCCTATATTTCTGGTCTCATAGCATAGCATGCCATCCTATTTGTAAGTCATGATCTTCCAAACATAGTAATCTCCTGTTCTTCAAAAGGATCCAATCCCGCACCCATAGTAGTACTATGCCCTGATAGTACTTTTCCATGTCAGGGAGGCCAGGTTCCCCCCCCCCTCCTTCGAATCCTGCAATAATTTTAATTTAATCCTTGCTTTTTTTCCTTGCCAAATAAATTTGAGTATGATTTTGTTAAGGTTTTGAAAAATTTTCTTATCCAATTTTATGGGTATACATGGAAACAGAAATAAAATTTTCGGTAATTTTGATTACAGCTATTCTGCCCATGAAGGAAAGCCGTAAGCTGGTCCAAGTATCTAAATCAGTTTTAATCTGTTCAATTAGTTTATCATAATTGTCTCTCTTAAGTGTAACGCATCTAGCGGTTAGTTGTATCCCTAAATATCTTATTTTATTCGTAATTTGAATACCTATTCTATCAGCCAATTCATTTTTGTGTATTTTAGTCATGTTCTTGATGAGATTTTAGTTTTTTCTTTATTTATCTTTAGACCTGCTATTTCCCCATATTTACTCAATTTTATCCCTGATTGTAATGGCTCTTCAATTATAAAAACTAAATCGTCTGCAAAAGCTTGCGTTTTAAACGTTTCTTTCTTGATCTCTAAACCTTTGATCTGTTTATCTTTTTGAATTACTCTGATCAATGCCTCTGACTCTAGAAAACAGCAACAGAGGCGGCGATGGGCACACCTTGGCGTACCCATTTGGCACCCACAGTCCGTGAGGTACCCTGGTTGCTTGTGGGTGCAATTCAAGATATTAGCTGTGATCTAGAAATCCTTATGTGACATTGAGCCTGGATACTGGTTGCCTGTCTCTTGCTGCCCCCCCCCCCCCGCCTCCAGGATATAAATGGTTTCAGCTCCTCCCCTGGACCCCTGCACTAGGGCATGGCAGGCCAAAATCAGAATGGAATGGAGTGGAGTGGAGTGGAGTGGAGTGGAGTGCAGTAGATGGAATGGAATGGAATGGAATAGAATAGAATAGAATAGAATAGAATAGAATAGAATAGAATAGAATAGAATAGAATAGAATGGAATGGAATGGAATGGAATGGAGGAGTAGAGTGGAATGGAGTAGATGGAATGGAATGGAATAAGAACAGGAATAGAATAAGAATAGAATAGAATAGAATAGAATGGAATAGAATAGAGAGAAGATAAGAGAAGAAAAGAGAAGAGAAGGATGGGAATAAAGTAGAATAGAATATAGTAAAGTAGAATAGAATAGAGTAGAGTAGACTAGAGTAGAGTAGAGTAGAGTAGAAGAGAATAAAGTAAAGTAGAATGGAATGGAGAATGGAATGGAATAGAATAGAATAGAATAGAAGTAGAGTGGAGTGGAGTGGAGTAGTGTAGAGTAGTGTAGAGTAGAGTAGAGTAAAGTAGAATAGAATAGAATAGAATAGAATAGAATAGAATAGAATAGAATGGAATGGAATGGAATAGTTGGAAGGGACCTTGGAGGTCTTCTAGTCCAACCCCCTGCTCAGGCAGGAAACCCTATACCGTTTCAGACAAATGGCTGTCCAGTCTCTTCTTCAAAACTTCCAGTGTTGGAGCATCCACAACTTCTGAAGGCAGATTGTTCCCCTGGTGAATTGTCCTCACTGTTAGGAATCACACTTGGCCAATAAAGAATATTCTATTCTATTCTATTTAATTTCTATTCTACTCTATGCTATCCTATCCTTCAGTCAAGCGATGCCATCGCTCAGGACCAAAGGGCAGACGCTGCCCTGGAATGAGCTTCTCCTGGGACTGGGGGGCCTTCTGCTGGGCGTCTTCTGCCAGCCTTTGGACCAGAGTGAATGGAGCCATTGAAGGGGGGTAAGATGTGTGTTGCTAACCAGATGCTAACCATCTTCTTTATGGCACGTTTGTTGTGTTGCTTTGTGCTGTAAGCCTCGTAGACCCAACTGAAGCCCAGTGGCATCTACGACAAATAAAATAATAACCAAGCATTTGTATTTAAACCCTTATTTGCAACCAGGGGTTTTAACAAAATCCACAGAAAACGACAGCCATCGTATCAGTTCAGTGCTTCCCCCCTCAATTTAACCACATCCCTCTTTGCCAAGATATGCTTGTGCCTCTTTCTCGGGGCCATTGCAAGCAAGGCAGCTGATAAGAAGAGTTTATTTCTGCATTTATTTATTCATTTATATAGCAAATGACTCTGGGCAGCGAACAGAATTAAAATTGAACAAAAAGAATAATAATCAATTATAAAAATTAAAATACAAGCAACCCAAATCACCACCAGAACAAAGAGGTGGCTCCTTGCAGATTCTCAGGCCCCAGGCCTGGAACCAGGTCTTCAGAGCCTTACGAAAGTCCGCTGGCTTGGGGGGGCACTAATTTCTAGTCCAGCCCCCTGCTCATGCAGGAGGACCTATATACCATCTCAGACAAGTGACTGTCTAGCCTCTTCTTAAAAACCTTCAATCATGGAGCACCCACAACTTCTAGTGGCAAGCGGTTCCACTGGTTAATTGTCCTCCCTGTCAGGAAGTTTCTCCTTAATGCCAGGTTGCTTCTCTCTTTGGTCAGCTTCCAACCACTGTTTCTCGTCCTACCCTCTGGTGCTTTGGAGAATAACGTGACCCCCTCTTCTTCTTTGGGGCAGCCCCTCAGATACTGGAACGCTGCTATTGTGTCTCCCCTGTTTCTTCTTTTCTTTAGACCAGCCAGACCCAAGTCCTGCAGGCGTTCTTCGTATGTTTTAGTCTCCAGTCCTTGGATCATCAGGACACTAAATAAATAAATATGAGCCGGTTGCCAAGCATCTGAATTTTGATCACGTGATCACAGGGATGCTGCAACGGTCATAAGTGCGGAAACTGGTCATAAGTCACATTGTTCAGTGCATTGTTGTAACTTTGGTCTAGGCCAGGGGTAGGCAACCTGGGCTCTTTTATGACACGTGGACTTCAACTCCCAGAATTCCTGAGCCGGCCATGCTGATGGGAAAGGGAGAGGTTGCCAAGCTGAGCCAGGCTGGCTCAGGAATTCTGGGAGTTGAAGTCCGCAAGTCATGAAGGGGCCATAGTTCCCCCATGCTGGCTCAGGAATTCTGGGAGTTGAAGTCTAGGAGTCATGAAAGGGCCATAGTTCCCCCATGCTGGCTCAGGAATTCTGGGAGTTGAAGTCCGCAAGTCATGAGGGGGCCATAGTTCCCCCATACTGGCTCAGGAATTCTGGGAGTTGAAGTCTAGGAGTCATGAAGGGGCCATAGTTCCCCCATGCTGACTCAGGAATTCTGTGAGTTGAAGTCCACGAGTCATAAAGGAGCCAAGGTGGCCTACCCCTGGCATAGGCTCCACCTAGCAGCTTTCTTTGACCAATGGGGGGATCCAGAGGAGGCCCATCTTGCCTGACCAGGCTGGATGGGTAGAAATAACAGGGCACACACACACACACACCAAAACACGAACAACCCCCCCAGTTAACCTGGTCCCAAGCCGTGAAGGGCTTTAAAGGTGACAACCAGCACCCTGAACTGCACCCGGGAGCAAGCTGGCCACCCACGCAGCCCACGGAGCAGGGGGTGCCACATGCCACATGCACCATCCATGCAGCTGCATTCTGCAGCAGTTGAAACTCCTGCACACTCTTCAAGGGTAGCTCCATGCAGAGCGCATTGCAGTAATCCAGACAAGAGGTTTACAAGGCATGGGTGATGGTGACGGTGCAGGAATGGAAGCAGCTGGCACCCTGTAGGTGTGCTGCCCCCGCCTTTTGATCCGGAGCCCTAAGGCCAAGGGAGCCCTCAGATTGTTGTGGCTGAGGCACCGTCCCCCCATTCCAAGACCAGGGATGGGAGATCCAAGAACCCAGAGCCTCTTGGTCTCGCTCGCTCGAGCTGAAGCTGCTGCAGCCCCCACCCAGGCCCCCACCACCTCAGGCGCTGAGACACGACCGCCACCTGGGCCGTCTGCGTTGGAGATAAAACCTGGATATCATCAGCCTATCAGTATTATTTCACCCCAAGAAGTCCGGCATGTTGCCCGGTGCATTCTGGAAGTCCTCCTCTTGTGGAAAACGAAAGGACCCTTAGGAATTCCAGAGGGTTTTAGCAGAGAGATTTATTGCGCAGGTTCAGAAGCAATAGCAACAAGCAATTCTGAACCCCGAGGGCGGGTTCAGACTTCAGTTTTATACTTTCCTTTTCTCAGGAACAAAGGAATACACATTGTAATACACATTGTAATACACATTGTAATACATTAGGTTCGTTTCTCACGGGTATACAATGGAGAGTTTGCTACATACATTGTATCCAAGTGCAATGCGCATACTACTAACACAGCACTATTCCAGGAATTATGCAGACACATCATTATTCTAGTAATTGTTCATTATTCCACATTATTCCCCCCTTTGGAAGTTTTCCTACTTAAACTTCCATCATTTATTTTATTTATTTTATTTTTAAAATTTATAAGCCGCCCCACTCCCGAAGGACTCTGGGCGGCTAACAATAAAAAACACATAAAACATAACAAAACAATACAAAAACAATCATCCAGGGGTAAGGTTTTATAAACCCCAGGCCTGCCGGAAAAGCCAGGTCTTAAGTAGCTTACGGAAGACCAACAGGGTGGGAGCGGTCCTAATCTCCGGGGGGAGCTGATTCCAAAGTGTGGGCGCCATCACAAAGAAGGCCCTCCTCTGCGGCCCCATTCTATCTCCAATTCAGGATCTTTAGAGGGCAACATTTTATATTCCCATATTAAATAACTAACAGATATTACGAAATGTAGAATCCTCACGTCTTCCACCATGCGTAGAGAGATAGCTTCCGGAGTGTCTCAGCAAGGTCTGATGTTTCACACTGTGTGTTGAGAACCCGTTGCCGGTAGGGTTCAACAGGGTGTATTTCTTTTTTTTTTTTTATTGAAAATTTTTAAAAACTTTTACAAAGACAGAAAAAAAAATGACAACTACAATAAAAAACAAAACAAAACAATACAACCCTCCCCCAACCCCTCCCAAATCACCCCCTCCCTCCCCCCGAGCTTCCCAGAGCAGAATATAGGCTTAATTAAAAAAAAATTAACAAAATTATAAGATAATTAAAAACAAAATATATATGAATAAAGAATTATAAACCTTAAAAAGAAAAAATATTTTAAAGAAAAGCAAAGCAAAGAAAAAAAAGTAGAGTTTTTATGCAAGTTATAAAAAAGCCAAATGGTATTTTTTCATATCCAATTTAAATTGTATAAAATTTATCCATTTTTCCCATACAGCAAAAAATTTCTCTTGCATTTGCTCTTTTAAGAAAGCCGAAATCTTTGCCATTTCCGCCAAATAAGATACTTTAAAAAACCACTCTTGCAAAGTAGGCAAAGATTCCTTCTTCCAATATTGACCTACTAGCAGCCCTGTGGCTGTAATCAAATTCAACATCAATATAACCTCCTTAGCATCACAATCAGTAACAATACCAAGCAAAAACAATTGTGGGTTAAATTTTACCCTCTTTCTAAAAATTCTCTGAATATTCCACCAGCCTATTAGCTAAAATTTTTGCAAAAATCCTATAATCTACATTTAAAAGAGATATAGGTCTATAATTCCTTGGTAAAGTAAGATCTTGATCCTCTTTTGGAATCAAGGATATAAAGGCACTGCGCCATGATGGAGGGACCTCTGCACAACAGGGTGTATTTCTTGTAAATTTTAACACTAAAGGTTTGTCAGTTTTATCCACCTTGTAAGTTACTGGATCGGCAGGTGCAGCTGCTTTCAATCTACTCCAGTGGACCCAGGACTTTCCCTCCAGGGTTTTCACTGCCAAAGGAGAACACATGACAGCAGTATATGGTCCTTTCCATCTTGGGCTCAAGGGATCTGATTTCCGGTGTTTTACCCATACTCTGTCTCCTGGTTTGAACCCATGTGTTGCCGTGACCAGTGGAGGGGGATGTTGTTCCATCATATAATGGCGCAAATTTGAAACAGCTAAATTATGAAGCTGTAACTGATGTTTTGCTGTCATTGCTATCCAAGTCCTGATCTTTCTTCTGAACGGTTCTATCTTTTTTTATCTTTCTTTTCACATCGGCTTCTGGTTGAAGGTGGACTTCATTTCTTTCAACCGGAGGGGGTGGAATTTGCTGCTATATCTCCCTATCTTCTCTTCTAGGAACATAGGGCGGGGGCCTGGCAACTCCCTCCCTTTCTTCCTGGCTCAAAATCTTAGCTTTTGTCTGAGGGTTGGCTTTTTGGTTTGCCAAATATATTTTAGCACATTCTATCTGACACTTTGCTAACCATCGAGGCTTTTCTTCAATATTGATCTGCCATTGGTCTATATAGGGATATTGTCCCAATGACCACTTCCAGTCACAATTTGATGAACCTGTGCCACAAGTTCGGGATTCACTGATCCCTCTTTGGGCCACCCTATGCCAAAGGTGGTCCATTCAGATTCACAGAATCTTTTTAACATGGCTGGATTTGGTCGTGGCTCCCCATAATCCCTAGAAAAATCCTTTTTGAAATTTCCTAACATACACTGAAGCGACGTCTAACCAACGCCCTTCTTAGTCTGGTTTCCTCCCATTTCTCCGTAACACACTACCACCGATCTGGAGTGCTGGACGTTCCAACAGTCACTCTTCAGGAAATGCGATGGTTTAACCACCCACACAATCCTACCTATTGAAGACTTAAGGACGCCGCCTTGTCTTCTGGGGGGTGATCAATCCCCTTTTCCGATCCAAACGGGATCAGGTATCCCCTTTTATAATACTTGCCTGCTGGCGTTCCAGACCCTTCCACGGATTAAAGACCCGTCTACTACCCTCAGTGGATTCTTGACTGGAGTGCTTCGCTGGCGGGTGAGTTCCCCTCCCGTCCCATCAAGGTCTCCCCATAGACAAAGGCCACGGAGCCAGTTGGAGGACTTTAGGGCAGTCTGTCTGGAAGGTCAACGGCCTCTTCCTAAGAGTCTCGGTGGAGTTGCCAGAAATCTTGTGGAAAACGAAAGGACTCTTACGAATTCCAGAGGGTTTTAGCAGAGAGATTTATTGCGCAGGTTCAGAAGCAATAGCAACAAGCAATTCTGAACCCCGAGGGCGGGTTCAGACTTCAGTTTTATACTTTCTTTTTCTCAGGAACAAAGGAATACGCATTGAGATACACATTGTAATACATTAGGATCATTTCTCACGGGTATACAATGGAGAGTTTACTACATACATTGTATCCAAGTACAATGCGCATTAGGTTAGTCACATACTACTATCACAGCACTATTCCAGTAATTATGCAGACACATCATTATTCTAGTGATTGTTCATTATTCCACATTACTCCCATCTTATAGTCCCTGAGAGTGAGCAATGCTCTTCTAGGGCGTTTTCTATTCCAGCTAGAAATGTCCAGGAGTGTCTGCAAGCAGGGGGGTCAAACAAGATCAAAATGGCAACTGAAACCATGCCATGGTAGCCTTTTTAAAAAAAATAATTCTGGCCGCCATTTTGACTTTTCTGACAGGCCCACCCATTTTCTCCATCTCCTCGTTCCAATCCCTCATGGAACTCAGTTGGATCGTTTTTGGTGGACCTACTGCAACTTCCTCTTTTTAAGAAGCTCTTGTGGGTACGGTTGAGCTGGCTTATCAGTTGTGAGAACAGAATAACAGATTTGGAAGGGACCTTGGAGGTCTTCTAGTCCACCCCTTGCTCAGGCAGGAAACGCTATACAATTTCAGACAAATGGCTGTCCAGTCTCTTCTTGACATCGTTCAGTGTCGGAGCATTCACAGTTTCTGGAGGCAAGGCGTTCCACTGGTTAATTGTTCTAACTCTCAGGAAGTTTCTCCTTAGTTCTAGGTTGCTTCTCTCCTTGATTAGTTTCCACCCGTTGCTTCTTGTCCTGCCTTTCTGGTGCTTTGGAGAATAGCTTGACTCCCTCTTCTTTGGGGCAGCCCCTGAGATATTGGAACACTGCTATCCTGTCCCCCCCTCATCCTTCTCTTCATTAGACTAGACATACCCAATTCCTACAACCGTGCTTCATATGTTTTAGCCTCCAGTCCCCCAATCATGGTTGATCTTCCAGTAAACATTGGATGGATGGAGGGATGGATGGATGGGTGGATGGATGCTGCCTCTTCAGATGGACTTCCTGACCTTCCATCGCGATGTCAGTCAAGACTTTGCTTCAGTGTGCAAAATGCTCCTTCACCACATCCGGGAGCCTCACTGGCCCCCCAGCTTTGTGGTCACTCCCTGGTGGGGGAGCCCACCACGTGTTTCCCACAGCTGCAGATGCCGGTTCTTATAAAGAGGCACCTGGAAGCCGAGCGGCATTGGGCGCCCAGTGCTGATACCCCCGAGATAAGACTGGAGCTGCTCTCCCTCCCGTCTCCGAGGATGAAGACCCTCTTCGCCTTTCTGTTCCTGGTGGTCTCCGTCACCCTGGCTGTCGAGGGTCTCAGTGAGTCTCTGATCCGCTTGGCTTTCTCCAGCCCCCCCCTCTCTTGCAACCCTCCGGAGGGCCCCGGTGATTGTCTAGAGGGCTTCCCCCTGGCACGGGCGGCTCAGTTCTCAGCCATGGGGGTGGGGGGAATTGGGGGAGTCACAATGCCCCCCCATCTCTCTCTTTCAGGTGCAACCCCTTCGGCCCAGCCCAACGACCGGAAGGGTAAGTCTCTGTTTCCTCCCCTTTTCAGCGTAACAAAATCTTCTCCAATCTGCCTCCTGACCCTGAGAGACGCCCTGTGGCCCTAGCCCAGCCCCTTCCTCTGGGGAGAGCCCTGGGGGTCTCCTGCCCCACTGCGATGTCTATGGGCCGGACCAGGGTGGAGACGGGCAGTTAAAGGCAGGGTCCCCCATCCTTCCTGAGGTGGTGCTTGGGGGGGTTAGAGAGAGGGCAGCACCCCTCTCCCCATAAGAGAAGCCATGTAACGGGGCACAGCTGAGGACCCCCAGGACCCCAGGCCAGCTTTGAGGAGGGCTCTGAGCTGAACAGCATCCTTGCTCGGAGGAGGGGAGGTCTCCAGCTGGGAGGGTCATCCAGACCTGGTGTGGTCAGTCCGATCAACACATGAAGACAAGTCCTGTGGTGTCCACAAAGGAGACCTTCCCTGTTGGATCTATGGAGACCCTCGGAGCACTGGAAGGGACCTTGGAGGTCTTCTAGACCAGCACCCTGTTCAAACAGGAGACCCTATACCATTTCAGACCAGTGGTTGCCCAGTCTCTTCTTAAGAGCCTCCACAACCTCCGAAGGAAACGTCTGTTCCCCCGGTTAATTGTCTTCACTGTCAGGAAGTTTCTCCTTAATTCCAGGTTGCTTCTCTCCTTGGTTAGTTTCCATTCGTTGCTTCTTGTCCTGCCTTCCGGTGCTTTGGGGAATAAATTGACCCCCCCCTTGTCTTCTCTGTGGCAGCCCCTCCAATACTGGAGCTCTGCTATCATGTCCCCCCTACTTTTCTCTAGACTGGCCATACCCAAATCCTGCAGCCCTTCCTCATATACATTTTAGCCTCCAGCCCTGTAATCAACTTCATTGCTCTTGGGCTGCAAATCATACCCGGGAGAGTTTTCTGCCCACCCCAGGATGGGGGGGAGGGGGGGGAAGAGAGCTTCTCCATCCAATGGTATGGCATCCATCATTCCTTCTCTTCTCCAGTGGACCCTGGGCCCACCCGTTGCTGCTTTGCCTTCACGACACGTCCCGTCCCATTGACCCAGTTGAAATCTTTTCAATACACCAACGGCAGATGCAGCAAGCCGGCCGTCATGTAAGTTTCCCAGAATGGCTGTTGAGGGTCTGCTGGGCTCAGCATTGCAAGAGGTTCAGGAGACCCTCTAAGCTTCCTTCTCACCAAATTGCTAACTAAGTAGGTCTCAACCTTGGGCGTTTTAAGAGGGGTGGACTTCAACTCCCAGAATTCCCCAGCCAGCCTGCCCCAAGGTGGAGACACATTGGGCTAAACCGTGGTCTTAATTAAGACACTGGTTGGTTTATTTTCTATTGCTTGTGTTTGCATCATCTGGAACTCCAGCATGACGTGGTCACTCTCCCCCATGGCTCCAGCAATTTCTGCTCCTTCTATCACTTCTTCCCTATTAGTAAGAATTAGGTCCAGTGTGGCTTTATGTTTAGTTCCCTCTTCCACCTTTTGGATGACAAAGTTGTTGGCTAGGTTGGTTAGGAATCTGTTTGATGTCCCTCCTCGCTGCAGAGTTTGTCTCCCAGCTGATATCTGGGTAGTTGAAGTCTCCCATTACTACTGTGGTGTGTTTCCTACACACCTTTGTTAATTGATTAGCAAAGAGTCCATCTATTTCTTCTACTTCGTTGGGTGACTTGTAGCATAGACCTATGGCAATGTCACTTTTGTTTTCTTTTATATAGACCCATGTACATTCTGGAGAGATTTTGTCTTGGGTCATGTGTATTTCTGCAGATATGCAGTGTTCTCTTACATATAGTTATATTACATGACATGCAGACATTTCCTTTTCAGATTCATCACAAAAAAAGGCAGAACGATCTGTGCTGATCCGTCAGAACAATGGGTCCAGGATCGCATCCATGCCCTCACCCCGCCTTGAACGGCCTCCATGCAAGCAGAGAGCACGTCTCCCCCATCGGCAGAGGCCCATAATCAGTTTTGACCAAAGGAGAAACCATTATTAAACCATTATGTTTGTTCAAGCATGTGCAGAGTGCCTTCTGTTTATTGCCACCCATAGGAATTAGCCTTGCAAGGGGGAGGGGGGCGTAATCTGGTGTGAGGATGCCCCAAAGCCTGAATTTTGTGGAAGCAGCAAAGTCAGCCCACCGGATCCCAAGGGGGAGCATCCCAGCATCCCCTGCCGCCTTCACACCCAAAGAGAGGGGAGGAGGAGGGAGGGAGGGGTTGCACCCCCCACCTCTGAAAAGCCCTCCCCAGCTGGGGAGGAGCAAGAAGCAAAGGGCTGGACTAGATGACCTCTAAGGCCCCTTCCGACTTTGTTATTCTATGTTCTGGTTTATTTTGGGACAAAGTGTTGCGGCTGGTTGGGGACCAATGCAGAATCGTGGAATCTGAACACACACACACACACACACACACACATTTTAATTTGAATCTGAGTGGCGTTTCTTGCAGTGGTCTGAGAAATTCGAACATCCAGGCAGACAAAGCTGCTCAGAAGCAGCAGCGTTTTCGTATGCAAAGAAATCTCTCTTTAAAGTATGAAGATCAGTATACATTTATTTAAAGGGACAATAAAGTTATTATTCTGTCCTGTTCTTCTACTCTGTTCTCCGCCTCGGCAACTTGAAGCAGTGCGGACTTCAACTCCCAGAATTCCACAGCCAGCAAAGGCTTCTGGGAGTTGAAGTCCACTCTTTTCCCAGTGGCCCAGGTGGGGAAACTGAGGCCCAGGGCCTCCCCTCCCGCCTCTCCTCTGGGTGGGGCTCCTTTCCCTTCCGCTCCCCTCCCGGGGTCTCCTTCCAAACACGTGATTACACTGGGGGGGGTCCTGTGGACAGGTGGGGGAGGGGCAACAGGGGTTTCTCTTGGGCTAGTAAGTCAAAGACCCCTCCCCAGAATTTCCGCCTTCTCGCTTGAAGGGGTCGTATGAGAAAGGAGGGGGGGAACCAGGAAAACTTGCAATATCTGCATCCAGCCCCCCCATCCACCCCACCCCCCGCCTCCAGGCCACCAGTGAAATTCAGCAGGCTGGGCTGGGTTTTGGGGTCTCTTCAGAAGGAGAAGGGGCCCTGGGAACCAGGGGGTGGGGATTGGGTCGGGGGGGCGCTCCAGAAGGCGGATAGCAGACCCTGCCCCCGCCCTTACCCTGGGAGGCCCCGAATCAGACTGCCTTCCTGGGGGATTCTGGGAGTTGAAGTCCAGAGTACTGAAGTCGCCTTGCCCCAGTCCCACCAGGGGGGCTTTTAGGGGGGCTAGGTTTATTGGGCATTTAACTCTGGAACTCCCCAAGTCTACAAGGGCCACGTTTGAAGGCCCCTGCCTTACTCTATCCCGGAGAAATGGCTGTCCGGCCTTTTCTTGAAAACCTCCAGCGATGGAGCCCCCGCAGCTCCAGCAAGAAAGCTCTCCCAGGTAAACCTTCTGCGGAAATCTCTCCTTATTTCCAGGATGATTCTCCCAGAGAAGAGCCCCATCCAGGGCCTGAGATGCTCTGGAGAACAAGTCAGGCAGTGAAGGGAAATCTTGGAAATGGGTGGGACTAAAAAGTTCAATCAATCAATTCCAACTTTGCAAGATCTTTTTTTTTCCCCGAGAAGTTGAAATTGACTGATTGAGCCTTTTTTTTTTTTTTGGGCACACGGCGTGGAGGCCTAAAGCGAAAAGCTTTTATAAAACCCAGCTGAAGGCCTAGGACTGGGGTGATGGCTCGTGTCCCCACAGAGAGGGCTCTGAGTGCTGCCTCTGGCACCCGTGCCATAGGTTCACCACCACTGTTCTAGAGTCTCAACATCTTTTTTACATTGTGGTGCCAAACGGGATGCAGCTTTCCAGGTGTGGCCTTACCGAGGCATTGTAAAGTGGTACTAACACTTCACATGGCCTTGATTCCCTCTGCTTTGTTAATGCAGCCTAGCACTGTGTTGGCCTTTATGGCAACTGACGCCCACGGTTGACTCCTATTTAAGGGATTGTCCACTAGGACTCCGAGATCCCTCTCACAGTTGCTACTATTGAGCAAGGAACCACCTCTACTATAGCTGTGCATGTGGTTTTTCTTGCCTAAGTGTAAAACCTTACTTTTCTCACCATAGAATTTCATTTTACTAGCTAGGGCCCATTGTTCAAATCCTTTGGGATCCTGAGCTTGTCTTTTGGAGCGTTGGCTACTCCTGCCAGCCTGGTGTCGTCTGCAGATTTGATGAGTTCCCATCTGTCCCCTCCTCTAAGTCATTTATGGAGAAGCTATGGAGATGGCATCAGTCTTGCAAGTCTCTCCCAAGAGAAGAATCTCAAGAAGGGACTCCAACGGGCCACTGAGCATCTGGGGCAAGTGGACAGACACAAGACCGATTTGCAGAATTGCCACGAAGTGACCAGCGCACTTCTGAATTGCGTTTTGCAATTGAATTGCAAGATTGTCAAGTCCCCAAGAACTTGTGTTGAAGTTCCTTCCCAACCAGGAAGTCATGAGTTGTTTTGAGCACTTCTCCGCCAAAAGAGAGATTAATCTCCGGAGGGTCACACTGTGTCTTGAAAGCCATCTGAACACAAGATAAGGTGTCTCTGGTGAGATTCCTTCTCAGAAACGCATGCGGACTTCTGCTGAAGACCACAACCTGTTTTTTTAAAATGCTTACCGAGATTGCGAGCATCTGCTTGAAATCTATTCCAGAGATCAGTAAAAGATCGGTCACTTGCTGGATCTTCCCCTTTTTGAAGGCCAAGACAACGTCCGGTCTCCCCTGTTGATATTAGAAGTCTGGACAGGCCATTTGAGGGTCCCACCCGTAGCCCTGGGTGCGATTCCTCTAGTCCTGGGAATGTAAACTCATGGCAAGTAAAGAGGGAATCTCCAACTATCTTCATTCTCCATCTGTAAATAAGGCTTTTTGGCTGGAGAAGGTTGATTCAATTCCTGCAGGAGAAGAGCCACCTTGGAGGGTTGAAGGATCCTAATCAACACCTTTAATGTGATGATTATGATTTTGCTCCCATGAACAGCTGCAGTGTTAATTCTGAAAATAGCAGAGGCCTCCAGATGGCGGGTTCATTCTGTCATCGTTCCCTGGAAGAAAAGGGCCCAGCCCTTGCCTGCCCCGCTTCCATTTCTTAGAAGGCAGAAAGGGGGAAAAGGAAAAAAAAAACCCACATAAAATGCCTTTGAGTTATTACTGCATTGTTATGTTTTTTATTTTATAATTTACTTATATGGCTACCCACCTTGAACAAGTGAAAATCCAATAAAAAAGAATTATTTAAAGAAGAGTTAAATGCCCAATAAAAATATAAAATAATGAGAAAACCAGCAGGGGCGATAAATAAATATAGATGATATAGATAAATAGATGATAGATAGATGATATAGATAGGTAGATAGATAGATAGATAGATAGATAGATAGATAGATAGACAGACAGACAGACAGACAGACAGACAATAGACAGACAGACAGACAGACAGATAGGCAGGTAGGCAGCCAGGCAGGCAGGCAGATATAGATAATGGATGGATGGATGGATAGACATGATAGATAGATAGATAGATAGATAGATAGATAGATAGATAGATAGATAGATAGATAGATAGATAGATAGATGGATGGATGGATGGATGGATGGATGGATGGATAGATAGATAGATGGATGGATGGATGGATGGATGGATGGATGGATGGATGGATGGATGGATGGATGGATGGATAAATAGATAGATAGATAGATAGATAGATAGATAGATAGATAGATAGATAGATAGATAGGTAGGTAGGTAGGTAGGTAGGTAGGTAGGTAGGTAGGTAGGTAGGTAGGTAGATAGATAGATAGATAGATAGATAGATAGATAGATAGATAGATAGATAGATAGATAGATAGAGAGGCAGGCAGACAGGCAGGCAGATATAGATGATGGATGAATGGATGGATGAATGGATGGACTCACGGACAGACGGACAGACAGACAGAAAGATAGACATGATAGATAGATAGATAGATAGATAGATAGATAGATAGATAGATAGATAGATAGATAGATATAGATAGATAGATAGATAGATAGATAGATAGATAGACAGACAGACAGACAGACAGACAGACAGACAGATAGATAATAGACAGACAGACAGACAGATAGATAGGCAGGCAGGCAGGCAGGCAGGCAGACAGATATAGATGATGGATGTATGGATGTATGGATGGATGTATGGATGGATGTATGGATGGATGGATGGATGGATGGATGATAGGCAGACAGATGGATACAGATGATAAATAGAGAATTGATAGACGAGATAGATAGGATAGGTAGACAGAGAGACAGACCACCTGGGGATACCGTGCAAATATGGAACTGGGGCTCATTTCCAGGCTGGGGCAGCCCTTCTGATCCAGGGGTGGGGAAGGTGAGCATCTCAGCCAGCAGGAGGGAGGCCAGTTCAGCCTCGGGGTCCCCGAGAGAGCCAGAGGGGCAGCCTATAAATCTGACAGATAGAAACTTCGCAAGGGGGGGGGATGATGTTCGGTGGGACAGGTGCAGCGGGGGGGGGTGCTCCTTAATGCAGACAGGACTCACCTGATGGGACAGGGAGGCATCGTGGGGGAGACTGGATCCTGTAAATAGCCTGGGCCCCTGGACAGGTAGCCCCCAGCCCCTTGAACCGAGCAAGGAAGTAAGTAAATCATTCTCAGGTTCCAGGCATCAACTCCTAGCAACCCCTGAGGCCATCTCCTCTTCAGCTGATATTTCGGGCCTTCCCCCATAGCCCCTGGGACTGAGTCTGGGCAGTCGCTTGTCTGAAAGGGTTGAGGATTTCCTGTTTCAGCAGGAGGTTGGACTAGATGATCTCCAAGGTCCCTTCCAACATTATTATTATTACTATTATTATTATTAGTATTACTATTTCTATTAGTATTATTATTATTATTATTACTACTATTAGTATTACTACTAATACTGTCTGCCTGCCTGCCTACCTGCCTACCTGTCTGTCTGTCTGTCTATCTATCTATCTATCTATCTATCTATCTATCTATCTATCTATCTATCTATCTATCTATCTATCTATCTATCTATCATCTATCTGTCTGTCTATCTATCTTTGTCTCTTAATATCTATATATATATATTTCTCTCATCTGTCTATCTATCTATCTGTCTATCTATCTATATCATCTATCATCTATCTATCATCCATATCTATTTATCTATTGCCCCTGCTGATTTTCTCTTTATTTTATATTTTTATTGGGCATTTAAGTCTTCTTTAAATAATTCTTTTTTATTCGGATTTTCACTTGTTCAAGGCGGGTAGCCATATAAGTAAATTATAAAATAAAAAAATTAACAATGCAATATGTGGGGTTTTTTTTTCCTTTTCCCCCTTTCTGCCTTCTAAGAAATGGAAGCGGGGCAGGCAAGGGCTGGGCCCTTTTCTTCCAGGGAACGATGACAGGGGATTGCACAATGAACCCACCGTCTGGAGGTCTCGGCTATTTTCAGAATTAACACTGCAGCTGTTCATGGGAGCAAAATCATAATCATCACATTAAAGGTGTTGATTAGGATCCTTCAACCCTCCAAGGTGGTTCTCCTCCTGCAGGAATTGAATCAACCTTCTCCAGCCAAAAAGCCTTACTTACAGATGGAGAATGAAGATAGTTGGAGATTCCCTCTTTACTTGCCATGAGTTTACATTCCCAGGACTAGAGGAATCGCACCCAGGGCTACGGGTGGGACCCTCCAATGGCCTGTCCAGACTTCTAATATCAACAGATGAAGCGCCAGATGTTTAGGGGAGACCTGACGTTGTCTTGGCCTTCAAAAAGGGGAAGATCCAGCAAGTGACAGATCTTTTACTGATCTCTGGAATAGATTTCAAGCTGATGCTCGCAATCTCGGTAAGCATTTTAAAAAAACAGGTTGTGGTCTTCAGCAGAAGTCCGCATGCGTTTCTGAGAAGGAATCTCACCAGAGACACCTTATCTTGTGTTCAGATGGCTTTCAAGACACAGTGTGACCCTCCGGAGATTAATCTCTCTTTTGGCGGAGAAGTGCTCAAAACAACTCATGACTTCCTGGTTGGGAAGGAACTTCAACACAAGTTCTTGGGGACCTGACAATCTTGCAATTCAATTGCAAAACGCAATTCAGAAGCGCGCTGGTCACATCGTGGCAATTCTGCAAATCGGTCTTGTGTCTGTCCACTTGCCCCAGATGCTCAGTGGCCCGTTGGAGTCCCTTCTTGAGATTCTTCTCTTGGGAGAGACTTGCAAGACTGATGCCATCTCCATAGCTTCTCCATAAATGACTTAGAGGAGGGGACAGATGGGAACTCATCAAATCTGCAGACGACACCAGGCTGGCAGGAGTAGCCAACGCTCCAAAAGACAAGCTCAGGATCCCAAAGGATTTGAACAATGGGCCCTAGCTAATAAAATGAAATTCTGTGGTGAGAAAAGTAAGGTTTTACACTTAGGCAAGAAAAACCACATGCACAGCTATAGTAGAGGTGGTTCCTTGCTCAATAGTAGCAACTGTGAGAGGGATCTCGGAGTCCTAGTGGACAATCCCTTAAATTGGAGTCAACCGTGGGCGTCAGTTGCCATAAAGGCCAACACAGTGCTGGGCTGCATTAACAAAGCAGAGGGAATCAAGGCCATATGAAGTGTTAGTACCACTTTACAATGCCTCGGTAAGGCCACACCTGGAAAGCTACATCCCATTTAGTCACCACAATTTGAAAAAGATGTTGGAACTCTAGAACAGTGGTGGCAAACCTATGGCATGCGTGCCAGAGGCAGCACTCAGAGCCCTCTCTATGGGCACGCGCGCTGTCACCCCAGTCCTAGGCCTTCAGCAGGGTTTTATAAAAGCTTTTCGCTTTAGGCCTCTGCCGCCATGTGCCAAAAAAAATTAAAAAAGTTCAATCAGTCAATTTGAACTTCTCAGGGAAAAAAAAAAAGATCTTGCAAAGTTGGAATTGATTGAACTTTTTAGTCCCACCCAGTCTGCCGTTACCACCGCAGCCACGACTACCCAACTGGCCATGCCAACCCAATGGGCCACGCCCACCCAATGGGCCACACCCATCCGGCACCCGATGAAGTATAAGTGGGTTTTGGGTTGCACTTTAGGCACTCGGTCTCTCAAAGGTTTGCCATCACTGGACTAGAAAGAGTGCAGAGAAGAGCAAGAAAGAGGATCAGGGGACTGGAGGCTAAAGTATATGAAGAACGGTTGCAGGAACTGGGCATGGCTAGTCCAGTGAAGAGAAGGACCAGGGGGGACATGATAACAGTGTCCCAGTATTTGAGGGGCTGCCACAAGGAAGAGGGGGTCAACGTATTCTGAGGGTCCCTGTTGCTCTCAGCCTGATTGTTTTCTTGCAGACGTTTCATGACCCAAAGTAGGTAACATCATTAGTGCTAGTAAGGAAATGGGGATTGCAGAGAGGAGGAGGAGGAGGAGGAGGGGGAGGGGAGGGGGAGGAGGAGGAGGACTGTGGGGTCCCTGGTGGCTCTCTGAGCTTGTTTTCTTGCAGACGTTTCATGACCCAAACTAGGTAACGTCATCAGTGATAGTAAGGGATGGATTACATAGACAAAGCCCCTCACTTTACTAGCACTGATGATGTTACCTAGTTCGGGTCATGAAAGGTCTCCCAAAAAAGCAACCTGGCTCAGAGAGCATCAAGGACACCCCCACCCATTTCAAATATTTCCCTTCGCTGCCTGACTTGTTCTCCAGAGCATCTCAGGCCTGGATGGGGCTCTTCTCTGGGAGAATCATCCTGGAAATAAGGAGAGATTTCTACAGAAGGTTACCTGGGAGAGCTTGCCTGCTGGAGCTGCGGGTGCTCCATTGCTGGAGGTTTTCAAGAAAAGGCCGGACAGCCATTTCTCCGGGATGGAGTAAGGCAGGGGCCTTCAAACGTGGCCCTTGTAGACTTGGGGAGTTCCAGAGTTAAATGCCCAATAAACCTAGCCCCCCTAAAGGCCCCCCCTGGTGGGACTGGGGCAAGGTGACTTCAGTACTCTGGACTTCAACTCCCAGAATCCCCCAGGAAGCCAGCCTGATTCGGGGCCTCCCAGGGTAAGGGCGGGGGCAGGGTCTGTTATCCGCCTTCTGGAGCGCCCCCCGACCCAACCCCCACTCCCTGGTTCCCAGGGCCCCAAAATTTCACTGGTGGCCTGGAGGCAGGCGGGGAGGGTGGGAGGGAGAGGGGGTGGATGCAGATAATAATAATAATAATAATAATAATAATAATAATAATAATAATAATAATAATAATAATAATAATAATAATAATAATAATAATAATAATAATAATAATAATAATAATAATAACTTTACAGAAGCAAACTAGATCTGGCATCCAAGGGCGTACACAAATTCCCCGATAAACCGGGAAAGGACTACGTATTGTGGAAGCCATCCAAGATGAAGCTATAACATCGAGCGAAGCGCTCGGACACATGAAAACATGGCTGGGACCGGCTTCCACACGATTAGTAGAGAACACTCAACTAGCGCACCTAGGCAACCCAGCTACCGCCCTTCTCAAAGCTTGGGAAAGGCTCGACGAGCGGTATGGCGGGCATGAACTGACAGAAAAGTCGCTCTTGGATTGCATTTACACCTTCCCTAACATCAATATCAATGATCACACCCAGATGTTGGAATTCGCAGACACGCTCTCGATGCTACATTCAGTTCGCGAGCAACCCAACATGCCGAAACTTACCTGCCTCGATCAGTTCGAGAAGCAAAGGATCATAGTTAGAAAACTACCAAAGCAGTCAAGGGACGAATGGGCCAAAATATCAGAAACCCACAGGAACCAAGACCCTGACGCACCACCCGCCTTCGCTGTACTCGCTGATTTTGTGACCGACCAAGCAAAACTACGTCGTAATGCCAGCAACTTCAAGCCAACAAATGACAACTTCAGCCCCAACCAAAGTTCTTCCCAAGCTATGGACAGAACCACACCTTTGGTGTATAAAACAGACATCACGCCTTCCCCAAAGAAGTCTCCAGACGAACAAATACCGAGAAGCGCTCTTTCGAACCCTCATCCAACTACCGAAGGCCTAACTTGCCCGATACACAAGGCACTACCTTGATGTGGTTGTGAGGCTTGTGTACTCTGAGGAAGACGAGAGCTATGCCAGAGGTTCAACCATACTGGACAGGTCTCATCAGAGGAGTCAGACAAAGAGTGTCTCTCCCATAAAAAATATGGTGAGACGTAAATTGCAGAATGCCATACCGGCTCGGACGTCGCCCGGGTTAACAAGGTCCGCACTAGATATTGGAGTTCCTGGATATCTGGTGAAAAATGGGTTACAGGACTCAGGACTGTTGGCTGAGCAACCAGGGCCAGCAGCTGCAGAACTACTGGAAGAAAAGGTGTTTACCCGTCGCAGATACACAGTGATGGAAAACAAAGAATAACTGAGCATCTAGAACAGCACAAAAACAACAGAATAAGGCTACCTGCATTGAAGCTTGTTCCAAAAAAACAGCTAGCACAAGCATTAAAAGATGCAAATATTGCAATATCAAGTATAAGCACCAATTCATTGCAAGAAACAAACCAACTAATGTACAGCACAGCTGCAGTTATAACAGAATACCTGGGATGCAAAATCAACAAAGAAGAAAAACAAACAAACAGTGCACCAGAAAAATGGAAGGTTAGACTAGAAAATAAGATCAGCAAGTTAAGATCACATGCAAGCATGCTAGAACAGATGAAAGAAAAGAAGCTGAAGAACAAGAAGACCAAAGAATACCTAATCAAGAAATACCACTTAGAAACAAGGAAGATCAAGGAAGCACTGGAAATAATAAAGCAACAAATAACAGCTATAGCCAGGAAAATCAGTAGATATGAAGCTCGAATTGCAAACTATAGGCAGAACCTCCAATTTCAATCTAATCAGAAACGTTTCTACCAATCCATCAATGGAGAAACTGCAAGGAATCAGTCAGTACCTGACAAGGAAGAAACAGTGCAGTTCTGGAAGCAGATATGGGATAACCCAAAGAAATACAACAAGGATGCGGCTTGGTTAAAAGAGGTGGATGCAAATAAAACAGAAGTTGAAATGAAAGAACTAGTAATAACAACAAAAATGGTAGAAAAAAGAGCAAAGAAAATCAAAAATTGGTCAGCACCAGGTGAAGATGAACTGCATGGGTTTTGGTTGAAACATCTAACTGTTATACACCCACTCATTGCCAAGCAGTTCAACAATATACTACAAGGAGGAGAAATTGAAAAGTGGCTAACAACTGGGAAAACCTACCTAATAATGAAAAATCCAGCAAAAGGGGCAACACCAGGCAACTACAGGCCAATTACCTATTTACCAACAACTTTCAAATTACTAACTGGTGTGGTAGCTGATGCAGTACAACAGCATCTAGTTGAAAACAATCTCTTTCCACCTGAGCAGAAAGGAAACCGCCCCAATAGCAGAGGAACAAAAGATCAACTCCTAATAGACAAAATGATCTTGGAAAACTGCAAGAGAAGGAAGACCAACCTGAATGTGGCATGGATTGACTACAAAAAGGCATTTGACTCTCTGCCACATGATTGGATAATAAAGTGCCTAGAAATAACAGGAGTCAGTAGAAACATCAGAAAATTTGTGCAAAGATCGATGGCACAATGGAAGACACAGTTGCAGATCAATGGTGAGAGGCTGGGAGAGGTTAATATCAAGAGAGGAATATTTCAAGGAGATTCATTATCACCATTACTATTTGTTATTGCACTGTTTCCTCTGTCAACAATACTGAATAACTCAGGACATGGCTATCAAACATCAAAACATCTGCCAGACTATCCCACCTCCTTTACATGGATGACCTGAAGCTGTATGGAAAAACATCATCTGAAATAGAATCGCTGCTCAACACTGTCTGTATATATAGCCAAGATATTGTAATGGAGTTTGGCTTGGACAAATGTGCCACACTTACTATCAAACAAGGAAAAATAATGAAAACTGAAGGAATCAAGATGCCCCACGAAAATAACATTAAGAGTCTGGATGAGGAAGAGTACTACAAATACTTGGGTATCCTTCAAGCTGACAACATCAAGCACACTGAAGTCAAGAAAAAGATTAGAGGTGAATACATCAAGAGAGTGAAGAAGATCTTAAAGTCCAAACTCAATGGAGGAAATACCATAAAGGCAATCAACACCTGGGCAATCCCAGTCATTAGGTACACAGCTGGAATAGTGGACTGGACTCAAGCAGAACTAAAAGCAATGGATAGGCAGACCAGAAAAATAATGACAATGAATCACGCCCTTCATCCACACAGTGACATTGATAGACTTTATCTACCAAGGCAAATAGGTGGCCGTGGAATGCTACAAGTACATCAGATGGTTGAAGAAGAAAAAATGGCTTTGGAAGAATATCTGAAAAACAATGATGAAGATGCACTGAAATTAGTATATCAGGAAGGCTTACTAACTACTGGAGAGACCAAACTGGCCTACAAGAAAGACCAAATGAAGAACAGAATAGAGGCATGGGAAGACAAAGCACTACATGGCCAATAAATGAAAAAAATAGCTGGGAAAGCAGATAATAATAAAACCTGGAAATGGCTAAGAGCAGGAAAATTGAAGAAAGAGACCGAGGGACTAATTCTGGCTGCACAAGACCAAGCCTTAAGGAGAAATGCATACAAAGTCAAAATTGGGAAGACAGCAACAGACAGTAAGTGCCGCCTATGCAAAGAAGCTGAAGAAACAGTGGACCACTTGGTAAGCTGTTGCAAGAAGATTGCACAAACTGATTACAAGCAGCGGCATGACAAAGTAGCAACAATGGTGCATTGGAAGATCTGCAAAATATATCATTTGCCTGTAAGCAAAAACTGGTGGGATCATAAAATAGAGAAAGTCATAGAAAATGATAAAATTAAACTGCTCTGGAACTTCAGAATTCAAACAGACAAGCACCTGCAACATAACACCCCAGACTTAACAATTGTCGATAAGAAAGACAAAAAAGTCTGGATAGTGGACGTGGCAGTGCCTGGAGATAGCAGAATAGAAGAGAAAGAACTGGAGAAGATAACAAAATACAAAGACCTACAAATAGAAAGAGAAAGACTGTGGCAAAAGCAAGCAAGGGTAGTACCAATAGTCATAGGCTCCTTGGGTGCAATCCCAAAACAACTGGAGCACCACTTGAACACCATTGGCATTGACAAATTCGCTATTAGTCAATTGCAAAAGGCAGCCTTATTAGGAACTGCTTCCATCCTGCGACGATACCTGTAATACCATCAAACATCCACATCTGCCTATCCCAGGTCCTGGGTAAGGACTCGATAGGTAGACAAAATGCCAAATCCAGTCTGAACATCTGGCTGACTGTGCGATGATCAATAATAATAATAATAGGTCCTGGGTAAGGACTCGATAGGTAGACAAAATGCCAAATCCAGTCTGAACATCTGCCTGACTGTGTGATGATAGATAATAATAATAATAAAAACTTGGAAGGGACCATGGAGGTCATCGAGTCCAACCCCCTGCTCAGGCAGCAAACCCCCTACAATTCCAGAGAAATGGCTGTCCAGTCTCTTCTTAAAGACTTCCACTGTGGGAGCATTCACTGCTTCTGGAGGCAGGTTGTTCCACTGGTTAATTGTTCTCACTGTCAGGAAGTTTCTCCTTAGTTCCAGGTTGTTTCTCTCCTTGATTAGTTTCCACCCGTTGCTGCTTCTCCTGCCCTCTTGTGCTTTGGAGAATAGCTTGACTCCCTCTTCTTTGGGGCAGCCCCTGAGATATTGGAATACTGCTACCCTGTCCCCCCTCGTCCTTCTCTTCCTTAAACTAGACATACTCAATCCCAGCAACCGTTCCTTATATGCTTTAGCCTCTAGTCCCCTCAGAAGCCTTTGCTGGCTGTGGAATTCTGGGAGTTGAAGTCCGCATCACTTCAAGTTGCCGAGGCGGAGAACAGAGTAGAAGAACAGGATAGAACAGTGTTTCTCAACCTTGACAATTTTAAGGCATGTGGACTTCAACTCCACATGCTCTTATCTGTACTCTTTCTAGAGTCTCAGCATCTTTTTTACATCGTGGTGACGAAAACTGGATGCAGGATTCCAAGTGTGGCCTTACCAAGGCCTTGTAAAGTGGCATTAATACTTCATGTGATCTTGATTCTATCCGTTAATGCAGCCCAGCACTGTGTTGGTCTTTTTGGCAGCTGCAGCACACGGCTGGCTCATATTTAGGTGATTGTCCAAGAGGACTCTGAGGTCCCTCTCACAGTTACTACTATTGAGCAAAGTACCCCCAATACTAAACCTGCACATTTGGTTTTTCTTGCCTAAATGTAGAACCTTCTTTTTTTCACCATTGAATATTGCAATTTTTTCCTGGTTGCCCCCCCCCTCCTTTCTCATACGACAAGGCCCCCTTCAAGCGAGAAGGCGGAAATTCTGGGGAGGGGTCTTCGACTTACTAGCCCAAGAGAAACCCCTGTTGCCCCTCCCCCACCTGTCCACAGGACCCCCCCAGTGTAATCACGTGTTTGGAAGGAGACCCCGGGAGGGGAGCGGAAGGGAAAGGAGCCCCACCCAGAGGAGAGGCGAGAGGGGAGCCCCTGGGCCCCAGTTTCCCCACCTGGGCGACTGGGAAAAGAGTGGACTTCAACTCCCAGAAGCCTTTGCTGGCTGTGGAATTCTGGGAGTTGAAGTCCGCACTGCTTCAAGTTGCCCAGGCGGAGAACAGAGTAGAAGAACAGGATAGAACAGTGTTTCTCAACCTTGACAATTTTAAGGCATGTGGACTTCAACTCCACATGCTCTTATCTGTACTCTTTCTAGAGTCTTGCCTTAAAATTGTCAAGGTTGAGAAACACTGGGATAGAATGATAACTTTATTGTCTCTCTAAATGTATACTGAACTTCATACTTTAAAGAGAGATTTCTTTGCGTACGAAAACGCCGCTGCTTCTGGGTAGCTTCATCTGCCTGGATGTCCGAATTTCTCAGACCACTGCAAGAAACGCCACTCAGATTCAAATAAAAATGTTTGTGTGTGTGTGTGTGTGTGTGTGTGTGTGTGAGAGAGAGAGAGAGAGAGAGAGAGAGAGAGAGAGAGGGAGGGAGGGAGGGAGGGAGGGAGGGAGGGAGAGACAGAGAGAGAGAGGGAGGGAGGGAGAGAGAGAGAGAGAGAGAGAGAGAGGGAGAGAGAGAGAGATCTGGCAGTTTCCATGATTTTGCATTGGTCCCCAACCAGCCGCAACACCTTTTCCCCAAAATAAACCAGAACATAGAATAACAAAGTCGGAAGGGGCCTTAGAGGTCATCTAGTTTGGCCCTTTGCTTCCTTGCTCCTTCCCAGCTGGGGAGGGCTTTTCAGAGATGGGGGATGCAACCCCTCCCTCCCTCCTTCCCCCCTTCTCTCTTTGGGTGTGAGGGGGGCAGGGGCTGCTGGGATGCTCCCCCTTGGGATCCGGTCGGCTGACTTTGCTGCTTCCACAAAATTCAGGCTTTGGGGCATCCTCACACCAGATTACGCCCCCCTCCCCCTTGCAAGCCTAATTCCAATGGGTGGCAATAAACAGTAGGCACTCTGCACATGCTTGAACAAACATAATGGTTTAATAATGGTTTCTCCTTTGGTCAAAACTGGTTATGGGCCTCTGCCGATGGGGGAGATGTGCTCTCTGATTGCAGGGAGGCCGTTCAAGGTGGGGTGAGGGCATGGATGCGATCCTGGACCCATTCTTCTGACGGGTCGGCACAGATATGTAGGCCTCTTTTTGTGATGAATCTGCAAAGGAAATGTCTGCATGTCATGTAATGTGACATTGCCATAGGTCTATGCTACAAGTCACCCAATGAAGCAGAAGAAATAGATGGACTCTTTGCTAATCAATTAACAAAGGTGTGTAGGAAACACACCACAGTAGTAATGGGAGACTTCAACTACCCAGATATCAGCTGGGAGACAAACTCTGCAGCGAGGAGGGACATCAAACAGATTCCTAACCAACCTAGCCGACAACTTTGTCACCCAAAAGGTGGAGGAGGGAACTGGACATAAAGCCACACTGGACCTAATTCTTACTAATAGAGAAGAAGTGATAGAAGGAGCAGAAATTGCTGGAGCCATGGGGGAGAGTGACCACGTCATGCTGGAGTTCCAGATGATGCAAACACAAGCAATAGAAAATAAACCAACCAGTGTCTTAATCAAGACCACGGTTTAGCCTGTGTGTCTCCACCTTGGGCCAGGCTGGCTGGGGAATTCTGGGAGTTGAAGTCCACCCCTCTTAAAACGCCCAAGATTGAGACCTACTGAGTTAGCAATTTGGTGAGAAGGAAGCTTAGAGGGTCTCCTGAACCTCTTGCAATGCTGAGCCCAGCAGACCCTCAACAGCCATTCTGGGAAACTTACATGACGGCCGGCTGGCTGCATCTGCCGTTGGTGTATTCAAAAGATTTCAACAGGCTCAGTGGGACGGGACGTGTCGCGAAGGCAAAGCAGCAACGGGTGGGCCCAGGGTCCACTGGAGAAGAGAAGGAATGATGGATGCCATACCATTGGATGGAGAAGCTCTCTTTCCCCCCCCCCCCATCCTGGGGTGGGCGGGGAAACTCTCCCGGGTATGATTTGCAGCCCAAGAGCAATGAAGTTGATTACAGGGCTGGAGGCTAAAATGTATATGAGGAAGGGCTGCAGGATTTGGGTATGGCCAGTCTAGAGAAAAGTAGGGGGGACATGACAGCAGAGCTCCAGTATTTGAGGGGCTGCCACAGAGAAGAGGAGGAGGGGTCAATTTATTCCCCAAAGCACCGGAAGGCAGGACAAGAAGCAACGAATGGAAACTAACCAAGGAGAGAAGCAACCTGGAATTAAGGAGAAACTTCCTGACAGTGAAGACAATTAACCAGTGGAACAGACGTTTCCTTCGGAGGTTGTGGAGGCTCTTAAGAAGAGACTGGACAACCACTGGTCTGAAATGGTATAGGGTCTCCTGTTTGAACAGGGTGCTGGTCTAGAAGACCTCCAAGGTCCCTTCCAGTGCTCCGAGGGTCTCCATAGATCCAACAGGGAAGGTCTCCCTTGTGGACACCACAGGACTTGTCTTCATGTGTTGATCGGACTGACCACACCAGGTCTGCATGACCCTCCCAGCTGGAGACCTCCCCCTCCCCCGAGCAAGGATGCTGTTCAGCTCAGAGCCCTCCTCAAAGCTGGCCTGGGGTCCTGGGGGTCCCCAGCTGTGCCCTGTTACATGGCTTCTCTTATGGGGAGAGGGGTGCTGCCCTCTCTCTAACCCCCCCAAGCACCACCTCAGGAAGGATGGGGGACCCTGCCTTTAACTGCCCGTCTCCACCCTGGTCTGGCCCAAAGACATCCCGGGGGGCAGGAGACCCCCAGGGCTCTCCCCAGAGGTAGGGGCTCGGCTAGGGCCACAGGGCGTCGCTCAGGGTCAGGAGGCAGATTGGGGCAGATTTTGTTACGCTGAAAAGGGGAGGAAACAGAGACTTACCCTTCCGGTCGTTGGGCTGGGCCGAAGGGGTTGCACCTGAAAGAGAGAGGGGGGGGCATTGTGACTCCCCCAATTCTCCCCCACCCCCATGGCTGAAAACTGAGCCGCCCGTGTCGGGGGGAAGCCCTCCAGACAATTGCCTGGGCCCTCCGGAGGGTTGCAAGAGAGGGGGGGGGGCTGGAGAAAGCCAAGCGGATCAGAGACTCACCAAGACCCTGGACAGCCAGGGTGACGGAGACCACCAGGAACAGAAAGGTGAAGAGGGTCTTCATCCTCGGAGACGGGAGGGAGAGCAGCTCCAGTCTTATCTCGGGGGTATCAGCACTGGGCGCCCAATGCCGCTTGGCTTCCAGGTGCCTCTTTATAAGAACTGGCAGCTGCAGCTGTGGGAAACACGTGGTGGGCTCCCCCACCAGGGAGTGACCACAAAGCTGGGGGGCCAGTGAGGCTCCCGGATGCTGTGAAGGATCATTTTGCACACTGAAGCAAAGTTTTGACTGACATCGCGATGGAAGGTCAGGAAGTCCATTTTAAGATAGCAAGGAAGCATGTCCATCCATCTATCCACCCACCCATCCATCTGCCTGCCCACCCGCCCACCCACCCACCCATCCATCCATTCATCCACCCACCCACCCACCCACCCACCCATCCATCCATCCATCCATCCATCCACCCACCCACCCACCCACCCACCCATTGCCTGGCCAGCCACAGTGGACGACGAAGGAAAGAAAAGGCAAGGATGGATTGTGTGGAGCCCCAGTTTCTCTGAAGACCAGCCCTGCGTGACAACAATAGAATAACGGAGATGGAAGGGACCTTGGAGGTCTTCTAGTCCAACCCCCTGCTCAGGCAGGAGACCCTACACCATTTCAGACAAGTGGTTTGTCCAGTCTCTTGTTAACAACACCCAGCGTTGGAGCCTTCGTAACTTCTGGTGGCAAGCTGTTCCACTGGTTAATTGTCTTCACTGATAGGAAGTTTCTCCTTCATTCCAGATTGCTTCCCTCCTTGATTCATTTCCATCCATCATTTCTTGTCCTGCCCTCTGGGGCTTTGGTGAATAACGTGACCCCCTCCTCTTCCTGGTGGAGCCCCTCAAATACGGGATGGCTGCTATCGTAGCCGACCCTAGCTACTTTTGCAAGGAATGCAGATCTCAGCATTTTAAAAAATGGTTTTGGCCACATGTTGACCGCAGGGAAGATTTTAGAGGAGGAACTTTTGAAAACAAGGCACCAATTAGCAGAAGTTTGGAGGGTGGGGTGGGGTGGGGGTTTTTTTTGGGCCAGGAACTGATCTTGCTGGCTTATCATTTCTCCTGTTTTGATCAAACTGCTTCCTTAAAAGATGGTGAAATGGTTGTAAACAAATGATAAAGTGTCTTGTGGCGTCCTTTTTCTGCAGGCTCGGTTTTTGTGGGCTGCAAGGCATGAGGAGGGCCCATGGCTGGCTGACTCCCCAGGGGTCCTCCACGGCCCCCCTCCACGGAGAGCGGGAAGGGGCCAGGGATTCACCTCCGGTCCTCCGCCCTTCCAGGTCTTCATGAATGGTTAAGCGGGTGGAGGAGAGGCTGGCCCGTTTAGCCAATCGCAGAGAGTGGTGTGAAATAATAATAGTAATAATAATAATAATTAGTAGTAGTAGTAGTAATACTAATAATAATAATAGTAATAATAATGATGTTGGAAGGGACCTTGGAGGTCATCTAGTCCAACCCCCTGCTCAGGCAGGAAATCCCCAACCATTTCAGACAAGCGACTGTCCAGACTCAGTACCAGTTGATGGCTGGAACCTGAGAATGATTTACTTACTTCCTTGTTCGGTTCAAGGGGCTGGGGGCTACCTGTCCAGGGGCCCAGGCTTTTTACAGGATCCAGTCTTCCCCACGGTGCCTCCCTGTCCCATCAGGTGAGTCCTGTCTGCATTAAGGAGCACCACCCCCCCCCCCGCTGCACCTGTCCCACCGAACATCATCCCCCCCCCCTCCGAAGTTTCTATCTGTCAGATTTATAGGCTGCCCCTCTGGCTCTCTCGGGGACCCTGAGGCTGAACTGGCCTCCCTCCTGCTGGCTGAGATGCTCACCTTCCCCCCCCCCTGGATCAGAAGGGCTGCCCCAGCCTGGAAATGAGCCCCAGTTCCATATTTGCATTGTACCCCCAGGTGGTCTGTCTGTCTGTCTACCTATCCTATCTATCTCATCTATCAGTTATCTATTTATCATCTGTATCCATCTATCTGCCTATCATCCATCCATCCATCCATCCATCTATATCTGCCTGCCTGCCTGCCTGCCTGCCTGCCTGCCTGCCTGCCTGCCTGCCTGCCTACCTACCTACCTACATACCTACCTACCTACCTACCTACCTACCTACCTACCTACCTACCTATCTATCTATCTATCTATCTATCTATCTATCTATCTATCTATCTATCTATTTATATTAAAAAGAATATTAAAAATAGAAGCATGATTCCTGGGTGTGTACATGGTGAGAATAAAATATGATCACCAGGAAAAGTTAAAACATTAAAAGTTTTAATATAAAACAGAAGTTTTAAATAAAAAACATTAAAAGTTTTAAAAGATTAGCAACCTAGCTTTCGTTGGCTCCTGCCAACTTCGTCAGGGCATACACAAATCAATGGGAGTGAACATTTATATGTAAGTTAACGCCTGCGCTCGACTCCTGGACCGTGTAATAGTCCAGGAGTCGAGCGCAGGCGTTAACTTACATATAAATGTTCACACATTGATTTATCTATCTATCATCTATTTATCTATATCATCTCTATCATTTATCTATCGCCCCTGCTGATTTTCTCTTTATTTTATATTTTTATTGGGCATTTAACTCTTCTTTAAATAATTCTTTTTATTGGATTTTGACTTGTTCAAGGCGGGTAGCCATATAAGGAAATTATAAAATAAAATAACAATGCAGTATGTGGGTTTTTTTTTTTCCTCTTCCCCTTTTCTGCCTTCTAAGAAATGGAAGCGGGGCAGGCAAGGGCTGGGCCCTTTTCTTCCAGGGAACGATGACAGGGGATTGCACAATGAACCCACCGTCTGGAGGCCTCGGCTATTTTCAGAATTAACACTGCAGCTGTTAATGGGAGCAAAATCATAATCACCACATTTAAGGTGTTGATTACGATCCTTCAACCCTCCAGGGTGGTTCTCCTCCTGCAGGAATTGAATCAACCTTCTCTAGCCAAAAAGCCTTATTTACAGATGGAGAATGAAGATAGTTGGAGATTCCCTCTTTACTTGCCATGAGTTTACATTCCCAGGACTAGAGGAATCGCACCCAGGGCTACGGGTGGGACCCTCAAATGGCCTGTCCAGACTTCTAATATCAACAGGGGAGACCGGACGTTGTCTTGGCCTTCAAAAAGGGGAAGATCCAGCAAGTGACCGATCTTTTACTGATCTCTGGAATAGATTTCAAGCAGATGCTCGCAATCTCGGTGAGCATCTTGAAAAAACAGGTTGTGGTCTTCAGCCAAAGTCCTCACGCGTTTCTGAGAAGGAATCTCACCAGAGACACCTTATCTTGTGTTCAGATGGCTTTCAAGACACGGTGTGACCCTCCGGAGATTAATCTCTCTTTTGGCAGATAAGTGCTCAAAACAACTCATGACTTCCTGGTTGGGAAGGAACTTCAACACAAGTTCTTGGGGACTTGACAATCTTGCAATTCAATTGCAAAACGCAATTCAGAAGGGGAGGGGGAGGAGGAGGGGGAGGAGGAGGAGGAGGAGGAGGAGGGGGAGAACTGTGGGGTCCCTGGTGCTCTCTGAGCTTGTTTTCTTCCAGACGTTTCATGACCCAAAGTAGGTAACCTCATCAGTGCTAGTAAGGGATGGGTTACATAGACAAAGCCCCTCACTTTACTAGCACTGATGATGTTACCTAGTTCGGGTCATGAAAGGTCTCCCCAAAAAGCAACCTGGCTCAGGGAGCACCAGGGACACCCCCACCCCCATTTCAGCTACAAATATTTTCCTTTTCTGGTTGATCTATTCTCCAGAGCATTTGAGGAACCGAATGGTGTCCTCCCAGGGGGTCTCCGTGGGATCCAACCCAGGAGATCCCATGCAAATTAGAGCAGTCCAGAGATCTCTGGCTTCAGGAGAGAAGCAAAGAATCGGGGATCCTGATTTTACTGAGGGATAGGAGAGTCATACCCATAAAAGTGCTGGTGTCAGACATAGCAACCAAAGGCAGAACTTGCAAGTCAACACAGCGTGTGGTCAACAATTGCCCAATTTGCTGACTTGCTGTGGTTTTCTACAACATTTCAGATTTCTGCAAGAAATGCCAAGGAACTACGCTTGGATTTTAGCAGTCGGCGACTAAGCAAATCAGAATAAAAGAATTGTAACGGAATAACAGAGTTGGAAGCACTTTGGAGGTTTTCTAGTCCAACCCCCTGAAAGAGACTCCCGATGGAGGGGCAGCTGTCACTTGAACTGGAGAAGATGATTGAGGAGACACCTGGTGTTGTCTTGGGGAGATACCAGGCGAAGAGGTGGGGGCGACCCTTAGGTTTTGTTCTCACAGCCCACAACCTCTTTCCCCTGGGAACCTGGGGTGGGGAGGGTGAGTCTGAAGGGAGGGTGATGTCATGGTGTGTGGGAAAGACCTTGAGGGAGAGGGGTGGGACTGAGGCTGCCTGTGGGACCATTAGATAAGAGAAGGGGTAGCCCTCCCCCCCCCAGCTGCGCAACAGGCAGAGAAAGAAACTCCGGAGGGATCGTCCCTGACTTATCAGGCTGTAAAAAGAGACGGTGGGAGCTTTGTAATTTCAGACTTGCAAGATTCTCTTAACGAAGACTTAGAATAAAGCAGATTTAGCACATCGGGTCGTGTATCCTGTCTGGTCTACCTGGGAAGGTGACAGGATGTGGAGAGAGAACCCCGATATACCAACAGAAGCTCGCTCTTACTTTGATCCCACTTTCAACTATTCTCCCCAATCTGGACCTTCCAGCCTTTGAGGACCAGGTACGGACTTGGATGGTGTCTCCTGCGTAGCTTAGTTGTGATGGGGGGGGGAGAGAGATATATAAACTCAAGATATTGCACCCCAAAGTACCATATGAACTCCCCCTGCTGTTTCTTATATGTCTTAAAAAACAGGAGGAAGAGTACTACTCTTTCCAGCACCCTACACGTCAAGGACCACTAGACTCAACGTCTTTTTTGTAACTTGCTGACCAACACTGGATGCAGCATTCCAGGTGTGTCCTTACTAAGGCTTTTTTGTGGGTGTCTTCAGACAACGCGGGCTCCCTCGGCTAAGAAACGTAGTGGAGCATCACCCTCTTAAAGTCGGACATGACTGGACAGGGGAAAACTTTGCCTTTCTTTTTATACCAGTGGTTCTCAACCTGTGGGTCGGGACCCCATTTGGGGTCGAACGACCATTTCACGGGAGTCGCCAAACAAGGCTGTCCGCCATTTTTTCCCCCTTTTCTTTGGCCACGCCCCTGGCACCCGGTGATGTATAAGTGGTTGGGGGTCACCACAACATGGGGAACTGTATTATGGGGTCGTGGCATCAGAAAGGTTGAGAACCACTGTTTTATACCAATATAAAATGACTCAGAAAAAAAAGTGTACAAAAATTATTTTATGAATATTGCTCATCTAGTTATTTACATTTTCAGGTGTGGGGTTATTTGTTTTTAAACAGACACCTTCTAGGAACAATTTCATTACTAAGAGAAAATAGAGACTCTGAAGATCCAGATTAAACTCTCTCCGTAAGTCCCCGAGAGTGAGTTGGGCGACCATATAGATTTTCTTACATGAATAAACGGAGCTGGAGGCAAAGCCAAGGTCCTTCACGGGCCCAGATAAAGTTTATTTGTAGACGTTTTGTAGATGTTTCCATCCAACCGTTTTTTTCCCAAGGAGAAGGTGTGGGAAGACAGCTCTCTCTGAAGTTCTCCCTCAAAACCGTGACTCTAGGCCAGTGTTTCCCAAACTTGACAATTTTAAGGCATGTGGACTTCAACTCCCAGAATTCCACAGCCAGCATTGCTGGCTGTGGAATTCTGGGAGTTGAAGTCCACATGCCTTAAAATTGTCAAGTTTGGGAAACATTGCTCTGGTCTCACAAACGTGTGAATTTGAGGGGCCAATTCATTAGCTCCTCCAGCATCGTTTCTGGAACCCAGCACGGAAAAAGTCTTCGGCCACTCAAAATATTGGAAATGAGAGTTGAACTGGTTCACTTTGAGATCTCCGGACCCTCGGACGGCTTCTGGCGAAGCGAAGACCCTCCGGAATTGAGCAAGGCCTTCCCTGGATTATAGGACTGGGGGTCTCTTCAAGTCCTTCTTGGGGCTTGGGCTTCACCTGCACAGGTGGGAACCAGTAGCTGATAGCGCAGAGGAATGTTGCACAGGGATGCTGCTCAAATGAGGAAAGAATTGGGGAGGGGGTTGGCGTTCATCAAATGAGAATAGAATAGAAATAGAAATAGAATAGAAATAGGAATAGAAATAGGAATGAGAATAGAATAGAATAGAATAGAATAGAATAGAATAGAATAGAATAGAATAGAATAGAATAGAATAGAAATGGAATGGAATGGAATGGAATAGAATAGAATAGAATAGAATAGAACAGAACAGAATAGAAATGGAATGGAATGGAATGGAATGGAATGGAATGGAATAGAATAGAATAGAACAGAACAGAATAGAAATGGAATAGAATAGAATAGAATAGAATAGAATAGAATAGAATAGAATAGAATAGAATAGAATAGAATAGAATAGAATAGAATAGAATAGAAATGGAATGGAATGGAATGGAATAGAATAGAATAGAATAGAACAGAACAGAACAGAATAGAAATGGAATGGAATGGAATGGAATGGAATGGAATAGAATAGAATAGAATAGAATAGAACAGAACAGAATAGAAATGGAATAGAATAGAATAGAATAGAATAGAATAGAATAGAATAGAATAGAATAGAACAGGAACAGAACAGAACAGAATAGAATATAGAATATAGAAATGAATAGAATAGAATAGAATATAGAATAGACAAATTGTAGAATAAAATAGAAAGAATGGAATGGAATAGAATAGAATAGAATAGAATAGAATAGAATAGAATAGAAAATATGGAATGGAATAGAATAGAATGGAATAGAGCTGGAAGGGACCTTGGAGGTCTTCTAGTCCAGCCCCCTGCTCAAGCAGGAGAACCTATACCCTCTCAGACAGGTGAATGTCTAGTCTCTTCTTAAAAATCTCCAGTGATGGAGCGCCCAGGATTTCTGACGTGCCTGGACACCAACCCCCCCAAAGGGTCCCGGCCTGCTGGCAAAGATATGTCCTCTTTTGAGTCACCTCCTCCCCTGCTCAGAAAAGATACTTCTAGTTTTTAGAACCAGAAACTTAGTTGGCCTGTTAGAAGGCGCCTCGGGGATAAATACAAAGATAAAAAGTTTTGCTTTTCTTATCAAAAAAAAAAAAAAAAAAAAAATTAAAAAGGGAGCTGGCAACAGTCCAAATGCAATATTCAATTTTCAGAAAGTCCCGGCAACCTCAGAGAAGCTTCTTCTGGTGGCAGCGGTGGGATTCAGCCGGTTCGCACTGCCCAGGCCCAGAACGGACTTCCAGAAAGGGCGTCCACACAGAGAACCGGTTGTTCACCTATTTGAATCCCTCCCCATTGTCTGGTGGCCCCTGATCTTGGCTTCCCCTAAAGCAGGAGTTCTCAACCTTGGCAACTTTAAGACTTGTGGACTTCAATTCCCAGAATTCCTCAGCCAGCTGGCTGAGGAATTCTGGGAATTGAAGTCCACAAGTCTTAAAGTTGCCAAGGTTGAGAACCCCTGGAAAGGGATTTCGGAGAGGATCAGGCTGAGTGGAGCCAGGGATGGGTGGGTGGGTGTCTTTCCTCGCTCTTCCTTTTCGGGGCTCCTGCGTGGGGGTCCCGGAGAGTCCATGGCACCGGCCCCCTGGATGTTGTCGCGGGTGGTGGTGATGGCGGCAACTGCGGCCTTCACACCTCGCAGATGCAGTGACCGTTCTGGCCAGGCAGGGCCTCCTCCATCGCCTGCCCCACGGGGTCCTGAGGAGGGGGAGAGGCGGTCTCGGCCCAGACCAGCCTCTCGTTCACGGGGTCCTTTGGAGGGGGAGAGAAAGGAGAGCGTGAATGGAAACCAGCAGCCTCCCTTGGGGCTCCGGGAGCTTCTGCTCTCGTGCGTTTTTGGGGTTACCTTCGGGGCGAACTCCTTCCGGAAGATGTGAGCTATGATTCCCGCGGCCAGCGCGTCACCCAGGACGTTGGTCATGGTGCGCAAGCGGTCCCTGGGGAGGGAAGTGCAAAGAAGTCAGTGGGGGATCCCTCCCTCGCAGGGGATCCCAGCAGGCAGAGAACTGATCCCAAAGGGTCCCCTTCACAAGGACTCCCTGAGGGAACATCTGGAGTTCCCACATCCTCTCGGGATGTTCTCCCAGAGGCTCCAGTGCTGGTTCCTGCCAGGCTGGGCATCAGCTGAGCTCAGACTGACAGGACTGTGAGGGATGGTCCAGAAAAAAAATCAATCAATCAAGATGGCCCAGAAAAACCAGCCAGAGCTTCATTCACACGCTCGTGGCTGCCCTCTTGTGTTTTTTTAAACCATAGCTTGTGGACACCTTGGACGCACATGCTGGAAGCCACCCAGAGTCTTTTGTTAGGAGATGGGCAGCAAATACATTCAATAAATAAATAAGTAAGTAAGTAGATAAATAAATGCAGAATGGGGGGAAAGAAAGAAAAAAGGAAGGAAGGAAGGAAGGAAGGGAAAAAGGAGAAAAAGAAAGAAAGAAAGAAATAGAGAAAGAAAGAAAGAAGGAAGGAAGAGACGAAAGAAAGTAAGAAAAAGAAAAAAGAAACAAAGAAAGGAACGAAGGAAGGAGGGAAGGAAGAAAAAGAAGAAAGGGAAAAAAGGAGAAAAGAAAGAAATAGCAAGAAAGAAAGAAAGAAGAGAGAAGGAAGGGAAGAAAGAAAGAAAAAGAAAAAAGAAACAAAGAAAGGAACGAGGGAAGGAAGAAAAAGAAGAAAGGGAAAAAAGGAGAAAAGAAAGAAATAGCAAGAAAGAAAGAAAGAAAGAAGAGAGAAGGAAGGGAAGAAAGAAAGAAAGAAAAAGAAAAAAGAAAGGAAGAAAGAAAGAAGAAAGAAAAGAAAGAGGAATAAAAAAGGAGAAAGGAGGAAAGGAAGGAAGGAAGGAAGAAGAGTAGAAAGAAAGAAGAGAGAAGAAAGAGAAAGAAGAAAGAGAGAAAGAGAAAGAAGAAAGAAAAGAAAGAAAGAAAGAAAGAAGAAAAAAAGAGAAAGTTCTTGGTTCTTTTACTTGCAGACGTTTCATCGCCCAACAACTGCTGGACATCCCCAATGTGGGCTCTGCTATCCATTTACACTGATGACGTTACCTAGCTGGGTCACGAAACGCCTGCGAGCCGACGCCCGGCTCAGAGAGCGCGCACATCCCTTGTCCTTCCACCCAGGGGGGGTCTGTCTGAGATGAGCAGCCAGAAGGGGAGGGGGGGAGACTCACAGGGCCCAGTCAATGGCGATGATCAGCGTGATGTCCTCAGTGGGGAGGCCGACGGAGGTGAGCACGATGACCATGGTGACCAGGCCTGACTGGGGGATCCCGGCAGCCCCGATGCTGGCGGCCGTGGCAGTGATGCTGTGGGGGGTGGAGAGAAAGCAGAGGGCAGCCGTGCCAGGGGGAGCCCCCCAGCACCCCTGCTCGGACCCCTGCCTCGAAGCCCAGCCAAAGAAAGCTCAGCCCTCTCTTAGGCCAGGGGTCTTCCAACTTGGCCCTTTGATGACTTGTGGACTTCAACTCCCAGAATTCCTCAGCAAGTTTGAAGACCCCTGGCCTAGGCAGTCGGCCAAGCCACACCATCACCCCAAAGATCCCCCCACTATGTTTCTGGTTAGCCCTGGAGGGGAGGGATCTTCTCTCTTCTTCTCCCAGTTAAGCCTGCCAGCATCTTCACCCCTAAACAGTGTCTGTGGGGACCCCGATTTACATCAGATCACATTATCTGAACTAAGCCTGGGTAACCAGACACAGTGGCCGTCAGCGGTGTTTGCGGATGGGGTACAAATGGCCGAGGGTGGCATTGCAGCAGAATCACCGCAGTTGTTAAGTTGGTAACATGGTTCTGATAGTGGGAGTAGAAAGAGACCCCAGCTTAGCGCCCGTTCGGAAGAGGAGGAAGAGAAAACATTTGAGACCCAATCCTTAGGGCTGCATCCGCTGTTTCCCAAGGGAAGGTGGGCAATCTGGAGAGATTCTTGTTATAGAGGCGATCAACAATAAAGACATTTTCCATTCTCGGAGTTGTTCTGGTTGCTTGTTCCTGAGAGGTTCCCCCCTCCACTTTAGCTCACAATGTCCAGCCTGCAGTGGCCACCCAATCTTCTTCACCTAGCCCCTTTAAGTGAAGCTGGAGGACCCTGGTTCGGACACGGCCACGATGACTGACCGCAGCTAAACATGGCGGCGGCGGCTGAACCGCCAAAGGGTCGAGCTGGCTGCTGGGCAGAGGAGAATCCAATCCTTACCTGATGGTGATGAGCTGTCCCAGGTCGAGGTCGTACTCGTTCACCTGGGCGATGAAGATGGCGGCCACCGCCTCGTAGAGCGCCGTCCCGTCCATGTTGATCGTGGCTCCGACCGGGAGGATGAAGCGGACGATCCGTTTGTCGATCCGGTTGTTCTCCAGAAGACACCGCAGGGTGATGGGCAGCGTGGCTGAGCTGGGAAAGAGGGGGGGCTGCTTATTAGAGGAAGCCCACTCCCCCAGCACTGAGAGAGTGGGTAGGGGGGGGGAGGCGCACAACAGAAACAACCAGGGAGGAGAAGAGGCAGTGTCATCAACACAAGGCGGCTCAGAAAATCTCTGTGTGTATCCACCCTCCATCCTCAAGATACCAAACCCTGATGCGTCCTAGGATGTTCACATGCCTTGAAGATGCGGGAACAAACTGTGGGGAAGTCCCCTGACATGAAGTGGAAAGCCAAAAGTTACCCTCCCGCACACACCCCCCTCACCCCCGCTTGAAACTCCTCTGGAAAAGCTTCAAGGGGTTGGGAGGACCAATGTCTAGCCTAATGAAAAGAAGGACTAGGGTGACATGATAGCGGGATTCCAATGTTTGAGGGGCTGCCCCAAAGAAGAGGGGTGGGTCAACCTATCCTCCAAAGAACCTGCAGGTACAACAAGAAGCAACGGATGGAAACCAATCAAGGAGAGAAGCAACCTGGAATGAAGGAGAAACTTCCTGACAGTGAGAACAAGTAATCAGTGGAACGGAAGTTGCCTCCAGAAGTTGTGGGTGCTCCAACATTGGAGGCTTTTAAGAAGGACTGGACAACCATTTGGGAAAACTGGGTAGAGGGTCTCTTGCTTGATCACGGGGTTGGACTAGAAGACCTCCAAGGTCCCTTCTAATGACTGTACAGGGAGCTTCCCTGGAGGAGACCAACGGCACCCAGCCAGCTTCCTCCTCATCTTGATGTGTTATGGAGATACTCCCAGAACCGCTGCCCTCGGACAAGAGCTTGGTGGGTCTCCCTTCATTTGCCCTCGGGATCTGGCTTTGGCAGGTAAACTGCCTCTGGACAGGGGAGCTTCACTGAATGACTGACAGAGTGATGAACAAGCATCACGCCAGGTCTCTCCGTTTGCTGCCCTTGGAGAGGTTGGACGCTTCCGGTGGCTCCTTCAAGTGGGCAGCCTTGTGCCCACCGTGCCCTGTGGGAAGCAGAGGACACCAGAGGCACCCCCGTAGCCCGTTCGACCCCCCCCAGCTGGCTGCCCCTGCTGGGCTTCGTACCTGGAGGAAGTGGCCAGGGCGATGAGCAGGGCTTGGAGGATTCCCCGGATGAAGGGGAAGGGGTTTTTCCGGGTCAAGATGAGGAAGAGGAGGGGCAGGAAGAAAAGGGCGTGGATGGCCAGCCCGGTCACCACCGTCATGGCGTAGAGGCCCAGTTTCTTGCCAGTCAGCGCCGGGTTTTCCATCTCCAGGATCTTCCCGGCGATCAAGAAGACGATCCCAAAAGGGAAGTACCTGCACGGGGAGGCAGCGGAATCGGCCCAGGGTGGGGGGCCTGTCAGGAGGGGGAGCCCCTCTGATGTGCCCCAAGTGGGATGGGTGGGAGGGGAGGCTGGATCCCCAGGGGGAGGTCAGAGGCAGAGGGGCTGGGTTGGGAGGCAGGCAAGTGTCCCAGGAGGGAGAAAGTGGGCTGATCAAGGCCAGAGAGCCCTCAGCCCCTCCCCTGAGGCCCAGGACACCGGATGATCTGGTGGCCAAAGGATCTCAGAGCAGCTTCTGCTTCTCCTCCTCCTCCACGGTGGCCAAGCTGGGACCCCAAGGACAAGGCTGATCCCCCAAATGGTCTTAGGAGGTTCTGCAAATGATTTGCCCCCGCCCTGGTACATTCCTCCTGACTGTTCCGAGCCCTGTGGGCTCCTTGGCCCCACCAGCACCCCTGACTAACAGCCATGAAAACCTCCTCCTTCCCTTCCCTTCCCTTCCCTTCCCCTCCCTCTCCTCCTGTCCCTCTTCTCCTCCTCCCTCTCTTCCCCTCTTTCCCCTCTCCTTCTCCTCCTGTCCCTCTTCCCCTCCTCCCTCTCCTACTGTCCCTCTCCTCCCTCTCCTCTTGTCTTTCTACTCCCTCTCCTTCCCCATCATCTTCTCCTCCCTCTCCTGTCCCTCTTCTCCTGTTCCTCTCCTCCTCCTCCCTCTCCTTCTCCTCCTGTCCCTCTCCTCCCTCTCTCCCTCTCCTCCTCCCTCTCCTCCCCTTTCCTTCTCCTCTTGTCTCTCTCCTTCTCCTCCTGTCCCTCTCCTCCCTCTCCTCCTGTCACTCTCCCTCTCCTCCTCCCTCTCCTCCTCTTTCCTTCTCCTCTTGTCTCTCTTCTCCCTCTCCTCCTGTCCCTCTCCTTCTCCTCCTTCCTCTCCTTCTCCTCCTTCCTCTCCTTCTCCCTTATCTTCTCCTTCTCTGGGTCCCTCTCCTCCTCCTCCTGTCCCTCTCCTCCACCTCCCTCTCCTCCCCTTTCCTTCTCCTCTTGTCTCTCTCCTCCCTCTCCTCCTATCCCTCTCCTTCTCCTCCTTCTCCTCCTCCCTCTCCCTCCCCCTCATCTTCTCCTCCCTCTCCTGTCCCTCTTCCTTCCCTCTTCTCCTTCCTCTCCTCCTCCTGTCCCTCTCCTCTCTTCTCCCCCTCCTCTTCCTCCCTCTCCTCCTGTCCCTCTCCTCCACCTCCCTCCTCCCCTTTCCTTCTCCTCTTGTCCCTCTCCTCCTCCTGTCCCTCTCCTTCTCCTCCTTCTCCTCCTGTCCTTCTCCTCCTCCCTCTCCCTCCCCCTCATCTTCTCCTCCCTCTCCTGTCCCTCTCTTCCTGTCCTTCTCCTCCTCCTCCTGTCCCTCTCCTCTCTCTTCTCCCCCTCCTCCTCCTCCCTCTCCTTCTGTCCCTCTCCTCCCCCCCTTCCTCCTCCTTTTCTGGATCTTCTGAGAGGTAAGATGATATCTCTTCCTGCCCTGAAGGTTGCACAGCCGGGCATCGGAAGAGAGGGTGGGAACGAGAACTCCCCGGGAATTTCTCCGGGCAAAGCCAGTGACCCCAGGGACATGTCCGTTGTTTTACTTCCACTCACCACCTCAGTGTGCCAGCCTTCCTGGCAGGTGCACCAGCATTTACACCTGGGCACCAGCTCTAACAAGGACTGGCACTGCAGAAGGAGTGGACGGCTTCCGCAGGCTGACCTCGTAGCCCCCGATCAAAGGGGCTCCCCCAGGCCTTCTCCCCACTTTCAGGTCTGTGGCTGACACTCCCTATCGTGACCAGGGGGGCTGGGGAGCCTGGAAAGGCCGGCAGGGTGGACTCTCAAGCTGGCTGCCAGTTTGAGGGCAGGGGGCAAACGCCGCTTGGCCTGGGGAGCTCGGGCTTACCACGTCGCCATGGCCACGATCTTCATCACGGCCTCGTTCAGGCACTGGCACACGTTAACCAGGGGGGCCCCACGCTCCCCCATCTTCCCCAGGAGGAGGCCTAGAAGGAGAAGCAGGGTCAGGTTCTCATTACGGAGGGGGGACCACCAGGAGGAGCCCCAGCTGTTGCTCAACAGAGAAGAGGGAAACCGGGCCGGAAGGAAGAAAAGGCAATTCTCTTCCACCGTCCCAGCCACGAAAAAGCCACCAGTCTTGCAGAGATGAACACCACGCAAAGGACCCTTCCCTCCATCCTTAAGAGCCACCCACGCAAGGCACACGATTTTGCCGTGACCTGAAAACGGCCTCCCTTAGGGACATCTGCCTCAACCTCCCTGCCAACCCTCTGGCCTCAAGGAACGTTGCACCTCAGCACCCATAATCCCCACCAGCACAGCTTCTAGGACAGAAGAGCCGAGGTGGTGCAGCAGTTAGAGTGCAGTACTGCAGGCCACTTTAGCTGACTGTGTTCAGCAGGTCAGCGGTTCAAATCCCACCGGCTCAAGGTTGACTCAGCCTTCCATCCTTCCGGGGTAGGTCAAATGAGGACCCAGATTGTTGGGGGCAATGTAAATATATATATACATTGCTTACTGGTGAGAGTGCTCGCACTTAAAGCGGTATATAAGTCTCATAAATAAATAAATAAAGTAAATAAATAAATAAATAAACCTATGGCACATGTGCCAGAGGAGGCACTCGGAGCGCTCTCTGTGGTCACCCGTGCCGTTGCCCAAGCCTCGCCTACCCCATGACTCTCCCACCAGCAGCCCCCCTGGAGGAGAGTCGCCCCCAAGCCTGGCCCACGTGGAGCAGCGCAGCCAAGGACATGGCAGCCAGGCAGTGTAGACAAGACTCTGCCCTCACACCCCACCCCGCACAGCTGATGCTGTGGGGCGCGGGCAGAGGGCGTGGCCGCCATGGCGCTGCTGGGCTGCCTGGGTGATTTGCGGCGGGCCCTGGAGGTGGTGAGTGGCCCTGCAGGCAGGCGGGGTGGGGGACGGGGTGGGGGCGTGGCAGGGGCAGGGCAGGGGATGGAGCAGAGGCAGGGCCAGTTTTTGGTCTCTAAAAGGATTGCCATCACTGTTCTAGGACAGTGTTTCCCAAACTTGACCATTTTAAGGCATGAGGACTTCAACTCCCAGAATTCCACAGCCAGCAACGCTGGCTGTGGAATTCTGGGAGTTGAAGTCCACATGCCTTAAAATGGTCAAGTTTGGGAAACACTGTTCTAGGATGTGACCTCCAGGCTCGGAGGAGACAGGGGGTCAGACTAGAAGACCTCCAAGGTCCCTTCCAACTCTGTTTTTCTGTCCTGTGCTGGCATCGTTTCTTATGGATTAACCAATGTAGGCAAGTCTTGGTTCCAGGGATCCTCAGGGTGTTTCCTGCATCCAGGATTAAGACGCAACCCTCGGCTGCATTAACAGGGGGAGAGAATCAAGGTCACGTGACGTATTGATACCGCTTTATAACCCCTTGGTAAGGCCACACTTGGAATACCTGCCTCCAGGTCTGTTCACCCCGATATAAAAAAAAGATGTTGAGAGTCTGGAAAAAGTGCAGAGAAGAGCAACTAAGACGATTAAAGGCCTGGAGACAAAAATACACGAAAAACAGCTACAGGGTTTGGGAATGGTCAGTCCAGAGAAAAGAAAGACTGGGGGGGGGGACATGATAGCAGAGTTCCAATATTTGAGGGGCTGCCCCAAAGAAGAGGGGGGAGGGGTTCAACCTATTCTCCAAAGCACCTGAAGGCAGGACAGGAAATGATGGACGGAAACCAATCAAGGAGAGAAGCAACCTGGAATTAAGGAGAAACTTCCTGACAGTGAGGACAATTAATCAGTGGAACAGCCTGCAACCAGAAATCGTGGGTGCTCCATTACTGGAGGTTTTGAAGAAGAGACTGGACGGTCATTTGTCCGGAGTGATCTAGGGCAGAGGTCCCGAATCTTTTGGACACCAGGGAGCGGTTCCATGGAGACAAGTTTTTCCACGGACCGGAGGGCGTGTGCTTTTGTGTGTTGCCTGCATCCCGTGGATGGGACTTTGCTTGTTTGTGTTCCTGGCATGCTGCGGCTCGGTACTGGTCCACGGGAGTTGGGGACTCCTGGTTGAGCAGGGGTGGGACTAGATGACCTCCAAGGTCCCTTCCCAATCTATTCCGATTGATTGAGGATTGTTTGGATCAACTGGCAACTCTGCCCTGGAGTTTTCATGGTGCTTCTTTGGGGGAGGGGGGCAGAAAAGGGGCACCCCCCATTCCCGCCCCCAGGGACCCCAGAGTCGGGGGGGCCTGCCCTGCCCCCCCCCAGCAGTGACCACGTACCGACCGTGGCCGAGAAGAGGACGATGCCCAAGACGTTCATTTCGTTGTTGCTGCCAGGAAGGGCTTGGTAGATCATTTCCGGCGAGGGCGTGATCTCCAGCAGGACCGGACGCTGGATCTCTGGGTTCCCCGGATCGGGCACCAAGTAAATGAAGCTGAAGGACGTGCTGGCCTTATTCGGGATCCCGGGGGATTTCACCACGGGGACCATGACAGTCCGGTACTGGAAGTGAAGCAAGCGGGGAGATTGGCAGGCCTTTTGGGCTGGACATCCTCTTTTAGGCTTGCAGCGTTAGGAGTAAAGGCATCGGGGGGGGGTGCAAAGGGGTCCGGGCCACCCTTCTCCTCCTCCCTCGCCCTCCACACTGATTCTGGCACCAGCCCTTCACTGGGGCTGCTGATGAAGAAGAGAGAGAGGGAGGAGGGAGGGGTTGGCAGGCTCCCCTCATAGGTTTAAACCAGGGGTAGGCAACCTTGGCTCTTTTATGACTCGGGAACTTCAAGTCCCAGAATTCCTGAGCCAGCATGGGGGAACTATGGCCCCTTCATGACTCCTGGACTTCAACTCCCAGAATTCCTGAGCCAGCATGGGGGAATTATGGCCCTCTCATGACTTGTGGACTTCAACTCCCAGAATCCCCTAGAACAGGAGTAGGCAGCCTTGGCTCTTTTATGACTGGTGGACTTCAACTCCCAGAATTCCTGAGCCAGCCATGCTGAGGGGAAAGGGAGAGGTTTCCAAGCTGAGCCAGGCTGGCTCAGGAATTCTGGGAGTTGAAGTCCACCAGTCATAAAGCAGCCTAGGCCACGGGTAGGCAACCTGGGCTCTTTTATGACTTGTGGACTTCAACTCCCAGAATTCCTCAGCCAGCGTTTCTGAGGAGAAATGGAGAAGTTTCCAAGCTGAGCCGTGCTGGCTGAGGAATTCTGGGAGTTGAAGTCCACTTGTCATCAAAGAGCCAAGGTTGCCTACCCCTGGTTTAAACGTATCATATCAAACATACCCACCAGAGGCACCTGCCAGAAAGAGGTCGGATTCCTGCACTGAGATGGGAGGTGGACTCGATGACCTCTGAAGGCCCCCTCTCGATCCAGGACCCTATAGGCGATTGGCTCCCCCCCCCCGGGTGTGGTCTGACTCTCATTGTGGCGGGAAGCTCGAACAAGCCCAAAGCGGCTGTACAAATTCCACGGGTGAGTGGGGGTGGGGGTGGGTCAAGTCGCAATATCCTTCCCCCCCCCTCAAAAAGCCCCCTCCCCAAATCCCAGGGAACAGCCATTGAGACCCCCAGAGCGAAAAGAGGCCGGCCTGGGCCGGGAGCTCACCTGCTGGAAGGAAGCCTCCACCAAGTTGGAAGGAAACATATTTCTGCAGGAAGCAAGACAGAGAGGAGTGGGTGTAGCAGGTGGCCAGGCTGAGCCGGAGGACGGGTGTGTGTGTGTGTGTGTGTGTGTGTGTGTGTGTGTGTCAAACATGCCATTAGTCTTGAGTCTCTTCACGCCCACAAGAGCTCTGCTTCCAGCCCACCTTGAATGCCTTTTCCAAAGGTTTTTTTGGACTTTCTTGTTTTTCTTTGAAGACGTTTCGCTTCTCATCCCAGAAGCTTCTTCGGCTCCGACCGAATGGTGGGGAAGGGAAGGATTGACACTCCTTGCAGACAGCTGGTCATTTGCTTCCTTTTGGAGCAGTGGTTCTCAACCTTTTTAATGCCGCGACCCCCCCAACCGGTCGTAAGTCGAGGACTACTCAACCGGTCGTAAGTCGAGGACTACTCAACTGGTGCAGCACCGTTTGCAGAATGGGACTTTTGGTGGGCTCAGCAGGGCAGAGACAGCCTGGACAATTCCTATGGGCTTTGGAAAGCCAATAGAATTAGACTCTATTCAAGAGAGTCTCTTCTATTGGCTTTCAAAAGCCAATAGAATAAAAGGGAGGAGCACAGCTAAGGAAAAGGGAGGAAAAAATGGCGGACTGCGCTGTTTGGCGACCCCCATGAAATGGTCGTTCGACCCCAAATGGGGTCCCGACCCACAGGTTGAGAACCACTGCTCTAGAGAGTCGTTGAGGCCGCTTGGAGGTTTATCTCCGTATCCTCAGGGTCAGCTGAGTGGTGCAAATGGGAGTGGAGCTTTCTTGGTTCCAGGATGTATTCTGCTCTGTGTCTCTTCACACACCCATTTGCGCTATTCAGGTGAGGACATAAAAAACACTCCAGGTGGCCTCAACAGCTCTCTAAAAGGAGGCAAATGACCAGCAGTCTGCAAGGACTGTAAATCCTTCCATTTCCCAAGAAATGTTATTAATATGACGATTATTTTTTAGGAACATTGGAAAAAATATAGACTAAATTGTCATTTATTAAAACAATAAGAATTGTATTAACTCAATGTTTGCAAGAAAGGATGTTTCGGGGAAAGAGGAAATCAAGCAAAATTAATATATGGAATACAGACTATAGAAATCAATTGTTAAGGAGTGTTTTTGCAAATGTAACCCAGACAATACACTGTTCACCAATTATTGAGTGACTTATGCTTGTGTAAAAAATTAATAAAAAATATAAGACAAAAAAAAAATTCTTCCATTTCCCACCATCCAGTCAGAACTGAAGAAGCTTCTGGGATGAGATGAAACGTCTTCAAAGAAAAACAAAGAAAGTCCAGTTGCCTCGTGGGAAAAAAGCACCTCTGAGGACACAGACAAAACCTCCGGGTGGCCTCAACGACTCTCTAAAAAGGATGCAAATGACCAGCTGTCTGCAAGGAGTATAAATCCTTCCCTTCCCCACCATCCAGTCAGAGCTGAAGAAGCTTCTTGGGTGAGAAGCGAAACGTCTTCAAAAAAGCCCAGTTGCCTCCTGAAAAAGCATCTTTGGGGCAACCCTGACCTGCAGGACCGAGAATCTCCACAGACGCTTGAGGGCCCATTTCCCTCGACCGTTAGTAGATCAGATTCTTGTAGTGAGCTGCAGCTTGCAATAAATCTTTATACTCAGTTGAATTGCCTGAATCTCCTCACTGCCGTGGGACAATTGGGCCAGGCTCTTTCTTTCAGGGGGGGGGACGGGGGTGAGCCTCAATACAGAGCCCCCCGCCTTGAGGTTAAAGCAAATCTGAGCCCCAAATGAAGATCCCTCTGAAGAAGACCCCATTTGCCCCCCGTGAGAGACTCAGCCTGACTTCTCAACCCTTTCAAGAGATCAGACACCCACTTCTCTAAAGGTGGGGGACCCCAGTAGAAGACCCTTACCACTGTTAACCTTTCACCCTTCCTTCCTTCCTTCCTTCCTTCCTTCCTTCCTTCCTTCCTTCCTTCCTTTTTTCTCTCTCCCTTCCTCCCTCCCTTTCTCTTTCTTTTCCTTCCTTCCTCCCTCCCTCCCTCCCTTTTTCTTTCTTTTCTCTCTCCCTCCCTCCCTTTCTTTTCCTTCGTTCCTCCTTTCTTTCCTCCTTTCTTTCCTCCTTTCTTTCTTTCTTTCTTTCTTTCTTTCTTTCTTTCTTTTTCGTTCTTTTCTTTCTTTCTTTCTTTCTTTCTTTCTTTCTTTCTTTCTTTCTTTCTTTCTTTCTTTCTTTCTTTCTTTCTTTCTTTCTTTCTTTCCCTTCTGTCCTTTATCTCGGCCCCCAGCAAGGGAAAATTATGACTTTCTATATAATTTTTTGAGCAAGCCTCTGGATTATGCCCAGCCGGCTGGAGCCGTTCCATAACGGAGGACACCTTCTCTTCGGCCACCGGTCTCCAGCCTCCGGCCTCTGCACCTGCCAGCCCCCCGTAGCCGAGAACCACGGATCAATCCTTCGGCCAGGAGCCACTGGATCAAACCGCAGCCTCACCCGGGGCCGCTGCCCTCCCTCCACGATGCCCCTGGGGCGCTGCCAGCTGACCCCTGTCCAAAGCTGAAGAAGCGCTGCCTTGAACCCGCCACCGCCCAGGGTCGAGGGAGGGCCGGCCGGGGGCGGTTACCTGATGAGGTCCAGCAGAGCGTCGGCCGAGCTGAGCACCATTTTGCCCATCGAGTGCTCCTCCTTCTGGGCAGCTGCACCAGGGTGGATGCTGAGGACCAGCACGATGCCGGTGCTGACGGCCATGAAGGTGGTCCAGAGGTAGTAGGTGATGGTCAGCAGGCCCATCTTGCCACAGACCCGGGAATCCATGGTGGCCAAGCCGGACATCAAGCTGCAGGGGGGGCAGAGACAGACGGGCAGAGACTGGCATGGGGGGCAGGCGGAAGCAAGGCCAGCTGGGCTGGGGGAGAGGCCCCCCTCTATGTGCTCAGAAAGTTTTGGTCACCACGATGTAAAAAAGATGCTGAGACTCTAGAAAGAGTACAGAGAAGAACAACAAAGAGGATTAGGGGACTGGAGGCTAAAACATATAAGGAACGGTTGCTGGAATTGGGTATGTCTAGTCTAATGAAGAGAAGGATGAGGGGGGACAGGATAGCAGGATTCCAGTATCTTAGGGGCTGCCCCAAAGAAGAGCAGTCAAGCTGTTCTCCAAACCACCTGAAGGCAAGACAAGAAGCAACGGAGGGAAACTAATCAAGGAGAGAAGCAACCTGGAACTAAGGAGAAACTTCCTGACAGTGAGGACAATTAATCAGTGGAACAACCTGCCTCTAGAAGTTGTGAACGCTCCAACACTGGAAGTTTCAGTATCTCAGGGGCTGCCCCAAAGAAGAGGCAGTCAAGCTATTTTCCAAAGCACCTGAAGGCAGGACAAGAAGCAACGGATGGAAATTCATCAAGGAGAGAAGCAACCTGGAACTAAGGAGAAACTTCCTGACAGTGAGAACAATTAATCAGTGGAACAACCTGCCTCCAGAAGCAGTAAATGCTCCAACACTGGGAGTTTTTAAGAAGAGACTGGACAGCCATTTGTCCGAAATGGTGTAGGGTTTCCTGCCTGAGCAGGGGGTTGGACTAGATGACCTCCAAGGTCCCTTCCAACTTTACTACTACTACTATTATTATTATTATTAAGAACAGTAAAGTCTCAGGTGGTAAGCAGGGCGAGGTCAAAACAGGCAAGATGGCGGCCACAGTGATGCAATCCAACTCTTGATTTTTTTTTGGGTCGTGGCTGGCAGACCCCCTGCCTCCATCTCCCCCCCCCGGGGGGCATCTCTGGTTTTTAAGAAGAGACTGGACCGCCGTTTGTCTGGAATGGCACAGGATCTCCTGCCCGAGCTGAGGGATGGACTAGAAGACCTCCAGGGTCTCTTCCAGCCTCAAAAACCTCAATTCTGCCCCTGTGCTGAACAGGGGACACAGGAAGGGTCTCAAGGGGGGAGGGGCAAGACGACTGGAGTAAATGAATCAAAACAAACAGACAAAAGCTCCAGGCTGGATCCCCCTGCGTAGAGAAAGCCCGGGGGGGGGTCCCCGTGTCTCCCTGTGAGAGAACCCCTCCCCCCCTTTTTTTGAAGCTTGGATGGGTGAGACCGGATCCCGGTCATTTCAGGCCATCCGCCTTCGTCCGCTGGAACTAATCTCCAGAAATGAGGCTGATCTCGTTAGGGGAAAACAGGCCGGGTGGCTAATTGGAAGACGCTAAGCGGGGGGGGGGAGGGAACCTCCTGCTCAGAGGACTTGCACATGGATCCAAGGCCAGGTGGCAGACCTGGGCTGATCTCAAGAAGCTGCACGGGGTCAAGCCTGATGGACACGTAGATGGGAGACCCGCGGAGGGAACGCGACCCCCCTCCTGCCAGGAGCCGAAGGGAAGGGGGCAGCTCTGCACCCAGGAAATTGCGCAACTTGGAGGCAAACTGGGGTGGGGGTGGAGGCCAAAAGAGAGCCAGTTTGGTCTAGTGGAGAAGGCGCCAGGCTAGAAACCAGGAGACTGGGAGTTCTGGTCCTGCCTTACACAAAAAAGCTGCCTGGGTGACTTTGGACCAATCACCAGGAGATGGGGAGTTCTAGTCCCGCCTTAGGCATGACAGCTAGCTAGGTGACTTTCAGCCAATCACCAGGAGATGGGGAGTTCTAGTCCCGCCTTAGGCATGACAGCCAACTGGGTGACTTTCAGCCAATCATCAGGAGACAGGGAGTTCTAGTCCTGCCTTAGGTATGACAGCAAGCTGGGTGACTTTCAGCCAATCATCAGGAGACAGGGAGTTCTAGTCCTGCCTTAGGTATGACAGCAAGCTGGGTGACTTTCAGCCAATCACCAGGAGACGGGGAGTTCTAGTCCTGCCTTAGACATGAAAGCCAGCTAGGTGACTTTCAGCCAATCACCAGGAGACAGGGAGTTCTAGTCCCGCCTTAGGCATGACAGCAAGCTGGGTGACTTTCAGCCAATCACCAGGAGACAGGGAGTTCTAGTCCCGCCTTAGGCGTGACAGCCGGCTGGGTGATGCTGGGCTAGTCCCTCTTTCTCAGTCCAACCCACCCCACAGGGTTGGTTTTGGTAGGGAAAATAGGAAAAGGAAGGAGCAGAAGGTATGTTTGTCGTCTTCACTTATTTATAAAAATAATAAAGCAGGATTTTTTTAAAAAAAATCTAAAAAAAATGCTTGGGTTGTCTTCACGCGTTATAGGCGAAGGCAGGAAGGGCCTGGATGGGGGGCATCGAGGTGCCAGTGAGAGCGGCAGAACAGGAGGGCACCAACCCAGGCCTTAAGGAGCTTCGGTGGTTTGTTCTGGGTTGTGGGAACCCAAATAAGTGGGGTGTGTTTTATTGCAGCTGGTCCATTTCAGCCTCCCGGCTCTACGACCTCCAGCTGCCCTGGTATGTCTCCGAATCAGAAACGTCTGGGCATGGTCCGGTCAGTTTCCAAAGGTTGGGCATGGCAGGATAAGACTGGAGTGGTCTCTGCAGGCTTCTTTCCTCGCATCGTATTTGGGGAAAACTGGCTTGGGTTGGGAGGAGGGGGGGAGACAAAGAACGCCCCAGCAGAGTCCTACTCAGTGGCCCCACGGGTGACTGAGCTGGAGGAAAGGATCCATCGGCTTCTCGTAAGGATGGGGCAGCCCTCAATCCGGACAGGAGGATCGGGCAGCGAGTCGCGACAGAGGCAGAAATTCCCACGATTTTGGCATGGGAAAATAAAAAGAAGAAACTTTGAACTTGGAAAATAACAACAAGGGCTGAATTAGAGCAGTGGTTTTCAAGCTTGGCCACTTTAAGACGAGCCGACTTCAACTCCCAGAATTCCTCAACCAGCTATGTAGAAGTTAGTTGAAGTTCTGAATTTCCTATGCAGAAATTAATGGAAGCTAGTTGAAGTCTAGAAGTCTATGTAGAAGTTAGTGGAAGCTAGTTGGTTAAAGTCTGTGTAGAAGTTAGTTGAAATCAAAAGTCTATGTAAAAGTTAGCTGAAGTTAGTTGAAGTCTATGATGAAAATAGTTGAAGTTTTCTAAAAGTCTATGTAGAAGTTACCACTAGTTGAAGGTAGTTGAAGTCCATGTAGACGTTAGCTGAAAATGTTTTCTAGAAATCTATGTAGAAGTTAGTTGAAGTCTATGTAGGTTAGTTGAAGTTAGTTGAAGTCCATGTAGAAGTTAGTTGAGGTTTTCTAGAAGTCTATGTAGAAGTCTAGAATATGTAGAAATTAGTTGAAGTTAGAATATGTAGAAGTTAGTTGGTTAGTTTAAGTCTGTGTGGAAGTTAGTTGAAGTTTTCTAGAAGTCTATGTAGAAGTTAGTTAAAGTCTATGTGAAAGTTAGTTGAACTTAATTGAAGTCTAGAAGTATGTAGAGGTTAGTTGAAGTTAGTTGGAGTCTATGAACTGGAGTCTAGAAGTCTATGTAGAGGTTAGTTGAAGTTAGTTGAAGTCTATGTAGAAGTAGTTGAACTTAATTGGAGTCTAGAAATCTATGTAGAGGTTAGTTGAAGTTAGTTGAAGTCTATACAGAGTTGAACTTAATCGGAGTCTAGAAGTCTATGTAGAGGTTAGTTGAAGTCTATGTAGAAGTTAGTTGAACTTAATTGGAGTCTAGAAGTCTATATAGAGATTAGTTGAAGTTAGTTGAAGTCTATGTAGAAGTTAGTTGAAATCTAGAAGTCTGTGTAGAAGTTAGTTGAAGTCTAGAAATCTATGTAGAAGTTAGCTGAACTTAATTGAAGTATAGAAGTCTATGTAGTAGTTGAAGTTAGTTGAAGTTAGTTGATGTCTATGTAAAACTTAATTGAACTTAACTGAAGTCTAGAAGTCTATGAAAATGTTAGTTGAGCTTAATTGAAGTCTATGTAGAGCTTAGTTGAAGTTTTCTAGAAGTCTATTTGAAGCCAGTTGAAGTCCTCTCGTCTTACAGTGGACAAGCTTGAGAAACGCTGCACTGGACTAAGGCTGCCAGCTCTCCCACCCTAAGTTGGGGTCACCAGCCTCCCACCCTCCAAGAGACCAGGGGTCGAACAACAGACTTAGGCCAGCAGGATTGGCCTTCAAGAGGTCGGCCTGTGCCCTCCAGATGCCCGGCCTCAGATCAAAGTCTGACCAAGTTTACTTTCTGTCTTTCCCCCGAGGTTGCAGCTGCAGAGCAAAACAAAACCGGCTGTGCCAGGAGGAACTTCACAGCCCTGTAATTCAAAAGTTTTGCTTCCCAAGGGAGGGGGGGGGGCCTTGCGTGACTTGTGGTCCCAGCTGCCAAACAGAGTTGGCTCGTTCTTCCACGCCAAGCAGCAATTATTCCCGCCAGCCGGCCGGGCGACACCAACCCTCCAGGAGCGTCTCCGATCCGCCTGCCCCCACACCTGCCCTGCCCCGAGGGGGGGAGGGGCGGGACTCACCTGGAGGTGATGAGCGGCAAAATTAGCATCTTCAACATCCTCATCAGGAGTTCTCCGGGGAAGGCAAAGTACTGCTTCTCCTGCAGGTGGAAAGTAAACAGGTGAGGCTGTCAGGGGAGGGGTCCGCAGGGAGCGAGAGGCAGCTGAGGCCCCAAACTTTTTCAGCAACTTTGGAAAAGATGGGAAAATATCTCTTCTCAAGTGCATTTCCAAGCGCCCACGCGGGGGTGGGGGGGCTGCTGCCCCATCCCGGCCACCGGTTCTCTGGCGTTGGGGGAGCTGCCCAGGCCACCCCTCCCTCGAGAGCCCCCCACCCCAAATTTCCTTAAGAAACATCCTTTAAGCACACCTCTCTTTTAGCAGTGGGCACGGAGAGTGTCGCTCCCTGGGTACCTGCCAACTTTTATGTTCAGAGTTTTTTTTTTCCTCTTTGGCATTGTAAAAAGTCAGAAGGGTTCTCCCCCCCCGCCCCCCCAAATCCTAAGCCGAGCAGCATGGATTTTTTCAGAAGGATGCAGTTGGAAAAGCGATCCTAAACAGGAGTTTCTCTCTCTTTAGGATCAGGGGTGGGCCCTGTGCCCACCAGGCTATTCCAAATGCTGGAGACTTTGAGGTGATGCCCAGGAGCGCCCCCCCCCACTGCAGAGCCCCCCCCCACATACACATGTGTCCCAACCAGCTAGGTGCACACACTGGGCCTGAATTCACCCATGTTAGAGAGTTCACAAAGCACATTGCATCCAACCACAAACTAACCAGGGATTGGGTCCGCACGGAACACTAAACTAAGAAATCCCGTCATTTTGTGCACGTAAAGGGAGGGGGGCACCGCTGAGGGCTGCAAAGAGAGGGCGGGGGATTTATCCTTCTTGCAGGAAATGTATCACATTTTGCCAGCCTCTGACTGCAGTTCTTGCCTCTTTGCCCCAACCCGGCCTGGTTTTAGATTTTTCTTTTAATCCCGCCTTTATTCTTGTTATGAACAGCTCAAGCTGGGGAACATCCCAAATCCTCGTCCCAAAGATGCCTTATTTGAAAGGCAACCGGACTTTCTGATTTTTCTCTTAAGACGTTTCGCTTCTCATCCAAGAAGCTTCCTCAGTTCCCAGCAATGAAGTGAAGAAGCTTCTCGGATGAGAATCGAAATGTCCTAAAGACAAACCAGAAAGTCCGGTTGCCTCTACAATAAAAGTTCCTTCGGGACAAGCGTGATCTGGAAGAATGAATAGCTAATCCTCCTTCCTTCTCCTCCTCCTATTCCCCCCACCACAACAGCCCTGTGAGGTGGGGGGGGGGAGAGAGAGAGAGACTGGCCCCATAATCCCCCAGCTGGCTTTGATCTGAGGTGGTCAGTCTGTTTTTCAAGTCTGAAAAATGTTAGTCCATCTGCTCGATTGGAGAAGAGAGAGAAGACTTGCACGCTGAACTCAGAATATATTTCTCCCGCTTGAGCAGGGGGCTAGACTAGAAGACCTCCAAGGTCCCTTCCTATTCTATTCTATTCTATTCTATTCTATTCTATTCTATTCTATTCTATTCTATTCTATTCTATTCTTTCTATTTTATTCTATTCTATTCTATTCTATTCTTTCTATTCTATTCTATTCTATTCTATTCTTTCTATTCTATTTTATTCTTTCTATTCTATTCTATTCTTTCTATTTTATTCTATTCTTTCTATTCTATTCTATTCTATTCTATTCTATTCTATTCTTTTTATTTTATTCTATTCTTTCTATTATATTCTATTCTTTCTATTCTATTCTATTCTATTCTATTCTATTCTAATCTTTCTATTCTATTCTACAATCTGTCTATTCTATATTCTATTCTATTCTATTCATTTCTATATTCTGTATTCTATATTCTATATATATTCTACATTCTACATTCTACATTCTACATTCTATTCTATTCTATTCTATTCTATTCTATTCTATTCTATTCTATTCTATTCTATTCTATTCTATTCTATTCTATTCCATTCCATTCCATTCCATTCTTTATTCTATTCTATTCTATTCTATTCTATTCTATTCTATTCTATTCTATTCTATTCTATTCTATTCTCTGCCCTGGTCCTGTGGGGTGCTGCCATCTTGCCCCCACCCCAGCCCAGGGGTGAGGCTGCCTGGTGCCCCCTTGACCACCCTGGGACCATCTGCCCCATGTTTCAGACCACCCAAGGACTGCCTTGAGGCTCTGCATCCTCCGCCTGGAGATGGGGGGAGGGGCTGCAGAGAGTGGGGATGGAGGCAGGAGAGGGATGGGCGACCTAGGCATGGGGGGGGGCACTTCCACCTGAACACTGGGGGAGGCCCATGGTCTAAAAGGGGCGAGGGGCCCTGGGTGCCCTCTGAGCGACCTGGTTTCCTTGCAAAGGCCCTGATGACATCACCTAGTTGGGTCGTGCAACAGGAAGACCACCCAGCTCAGAGAGCACCAGGGACCCCACAGTCCTCCCCCTCCCTTATACAACTGATGATGTTACCTAGTTGGGTCGTGAAACGCCTGCAAGAAAGTGATCAGGCTCAGAGAGCACCAGGGACCCCACAGCTTTCTTCCTCCTCCTCCTCCTCCTCCTCCTCTCGCCAAACCCCAGACTGCCCCCCTCCCTCCCTCCCTCCCCCCAAGGGCCCAGCCCCCCCCCCCCACCTACCAGATGGGAGAGCTCCAGCAACCGGAGCAGGAAGCCCACCAGGCAGCCGGTCACCACGGAGAGGATGGAGAGGGTCAGCAGCCCATTCTTCCTCCAGAAGGCCTGGACCCTCTGCCAGCCCCCCCCCAGGCGGGGGGAGAGCCATCCCGGCAGGGCCGCCTTGGGCTGCCCCCACATGCTGCCGCCTCCCCGACTCTCACTGGGGGCACCAGGAGGGCCCCCTGGCCAGGGCTGGGCCCATCCCCATCTCCTGGATGGGGGGGGGAGCAGGAGGGGACCCCCCAGGCCCCTGTGGCAGGACACACAGCTGAGCAGTCAGCCGGCTGCTGCCTCCGAGCCCAGGCGAAGGGCACCTGCGTCTCGTGGCACCTTGGCCCATCATTGTCGTAATCCGAGTCTAACTTTAGAAGCGGTGAGATGGGAGGGAGGCCGGGCTCCTCCAGCCCCTGGCGGATTAACAGCTCAGCCGGCTGCCAGGAGCCACCCACTCCCAGTGGCAGCAGCCCTAGCACCCCCTGCAGCACTCTGTTCATGCTCAGAGGAACTGGGCTGGCTTGGAAAAGGGGCTCCCCAATAGAAAGGGTTTGCAATTTTTTTTCCACCTGCCTGTGCTGAGCTCTCAGAAAGAGCATTGCCTCTTGAGCCCAGAGGGTTTTTTCTTTCTTTCTTTCTTTTTCTTTCTTTCCCTCCCTCCCTCCCTCCCTCTTTCTTTCTTTCTTTTCCTCCCTCCCTCCCTCTTCTTTCTTTTTCTTTCTTTCTTTTTCTCACTCCCTCCCTCCTTTTTTTCTTTCTTTCTTTCTCTTTTCTTTTCCTCTCACTCCCTTCCTTTTCTTTCTTTCTTTTCCTCACTCACTCCCTCCCTCTTCTTTCTTTCTTTCTTTCTTTCTCTTCCTTCCTTTTCTTTTTCTTCTTTTCTTCCTCCCTCCCTCCGTCTCTTCCTTCCTCCCTTGTCCTCCCTCCCTTCTTTCATCCCACGATGTCTCCCTCGCAGAAGGACCACCCGGTGCTCAGGGGCGCCAGAGCTCATCCATCCTTACTGCCAATTCCCAGGCTGGGGCCAATGCTGCGGGTGGGGGGGGGGAAAGGGGTGGATCGTTGCACCTGGGGGGGGGGCGAGACCCGCTCAGGGAAGGGACTCAACCCTCCCCTATGCAAGACACAAACCTTGGGGAGGAAGCGGGGGGGTCCTGGGTGGACGAAGGGCTCAGCACGGACTTGGAGAGCTGTGAATGTGTGGGGGAAAAAAAGGCATTTAATGAAGGGCACCCCAAAAGCAGTTGAAAAACTCTAATGTGTCATTACGGGCAGTCCTCAATTTGCAACTGTTCGTTTAGTGACCACTGTTCAGAGTTACAACGGCACTGAAAAAAGTGACTTAGGACCGCTTTTCCCACTTAATGACCGTCGCAGCCTCCCTGGGGGGTCACGTGATCCAAATTCAGACTTTTGGAAACTGACTCGTACTTGTGACAGTCGCAGCGTCCCGGGGTCACGTGATCCACTTTTGCAACTTTCCGACAAGCAGTCAATGGGGAATCCCGATTCGCTTAACGACCCCGTGATTCACTTAAGAACTGCAGTGATTCGCCTGATCGCTGTGCCAGGAAAGGATGTAAAATGAGACACAAAACTCGCTTAGTGTCCTTGCCCAGATGGGCTGGCTGCCGAGGGCGGCTTCTGCCAGATTTATATATCGAACTTACACAGCTACTCAACTCAGATCCGTTACTGTGGGAGGCTGGTGAGATCAAATCCCCACAGGCAGTCCTCAATTTACAACCCTTCCTTTAGTGACCGTTCAAAGTTACAAGGGTGCTGACTCATGACCGTTTTTCAACCTACGACCGTCGCAGCCTCCCTGGGGTCACGCAATCAGAGTTCAGATGCTTGGCAACCCACTCATACTTGTGACGGTCGCAGAGCGTCCCTGGGTGACGGGATCCCCTTTTGCAACAACCCAAGTCAACGGGGGAAGACGGGTTCGCTTAATGACCGTCTTACAAACCTGCAGTGATTCACTTAACAATGGTGTCAAGAATGTTTGTAAAATGGGGCAATGAACAAGTGTTTCACTTAACAACAGAAATTTTGGGCTTAATACTGAGGTTGTAGGTCAAGGACCACCCGTATAGGAAAATTATGACATATTTAGCAGATGATGTGACTTTTTGGGGGGGGGTGCTTCCATTCCTGCAAGGGTAAGAGGCGTGGGCTTCAACTCCCAGAATTCCCAGCCAACCAATCCATGGCATCTGGCTGGGGAATTCTGGGAGTTGAAGTCTATGCCTCTTACCCTTGCAGGAATCGAGAAGGATGGGTTTAGGGTAGGGGACCAAGCTGCCCTTTTGGGTTAGTTCGTGCTTCGGCGCATCTGCCGACCCGAACTCGGATTCATCCAGGCATGACACGTGTCGTGGGAATGCAGCAATGCGGGAGGGTGCAGCAATGCGGGAGGGTGCTTGGGAGGAGGAAGCGCCTCCTGCTCCACAACTTGCCTGCCTTCTGCACCGCTCCCCTCCCCTTCTTCCGAGATCCGTGCAAGCCGTTAAACCCCGTGCGGCGCGTTCGCACGTTCCGCCAGAACACGCATCGCCGCGCAGCGGCGCCAATCTTTCCCCGCTCCCGCCCCGCCCGCTTCCCCCTCCCTCCCGCAAAGCAGCGGGATGACGTAAGAGACGTGGGCGGGGCTGGCAAGCGATGGCGTCTGCTGCGCAGGCGCACTAGCAGCCCCGAGGTGGCCAAGATGGCGGCGCCCGTGGCGGCGGCGGCAGGAAGCGCCGGGATGCCGGAGGAGCTCGAGGCTCCGGCAGCGGCGGTGGTGCCGGCAGCAACGGCGGCGGCGGCGGCGGCGGCAGCGGGGCCTTCGCGTCCGGCGCGGCTGCCGTTGTCCCGGGTGAAGGCGCTGGTGAAGGCCGACCCGGACGTCAGCCTGGCCAGCCAGGAGGCGGTCTTTGTCCTGGCGCGCGCCGCGGTGAGTGGGCGGGGCGGCAGCCTCCGGGCCAATCAGGAACAGGATTGCCTCCGCGAGGGGCGTGGTTTTTCTCTCTCTCTTTTTTTTCCCTGCTCGGGCCGCCAGAGGGCGCAGCTGACGCTCCTCGCAGACTCCGAAGAGACTCCGAGGCTGGGATGGGGCGCCACTCGGAGATCCCCGGCAGGAAAGAGACAAATGCTGCGCTAAGAGCAGCTCCGGTTCAGCGGAGACTCGTGCAAGCGAAGCAACCAGCTCAGCAAGCAGACAAAAGTCCAGCTCTAAGCTGCGGAGATTCTCTTGTGCTGCCAATGGGGACTTTCGGCTGGTGGCAGCCTCTTTGCCCGGCCTACCTTGCAAGGAGGGGGCTGTGCTCGCCATTGTGGGGGCCAGGCTTGCTGGGCCAAGAAGGACCAAGAGGCAGACCCCAAAGTCAGCCCCCCCTAGTGCCTCAGGCTGCCCTTTGCCAGCTACGGGGGGGGGGTGGTGGTGGTGGTGGTCTCAGAGGCTGGGAATATCCCTGCTTCATCAAAGCATCCTCCCACCACTAGGGACCACTCCCCTTGGCATCTGCAATGGAGCTGCTCAGTGTTTCTCGGCTGATCTGTCTCTTCCCCCCCCCTTCTGCCTCCCCAGGAGCTGTTTGTGGAAACCATCTCCAGGGACGCCTTCCTCCACACCCAGCACGGAAAGAGGAAGACCCTGCAGAGGAAGGACCTGGGTGGGTCAGCCGCACCCTCCTCCCTTCTCCCCCTCTGCTCTTCACAAACTCCCCCCTCCCTTCTAGCACTGATAATGTTACTTAGCTGGGTCAAGAAAGGTCTGCACGGAAACCGCCAAGCTCAGAGAGCATCAAGGACCCCACAATCTTTTTCCTCCTCCTCCTCTCCACAAACTCCCCCCCTCCCTTCTAGCACTGATGATGTTACCTAGTTGGGTCATGAAACGTCTGCAAGGAAACAGTCAAGCTCAGAGAGCACCAAGGACACCACAGCCTTCCTCCTTCCCCTCCTCTTCCTCCTTCTTCTCCTCCTCCCCCTCCCTTCCTCCCCTCCTCCTCCTCTCCTGCTTAAGCAGGGGGCTGGACTAGAAGATCTCCAAGGCCCCTTCCAGCTCTATTCCATTCCTCCTCCTCCTCACAACCCCTCCCTTCTAGCACTGATGGTATTTCTGCCAGAAAACCACCAAGCTCAGAGACCACCAAGCACCCCACAGTCCTCCCCCTTCTCCCCCACGGCTGGTTTAGGGGGTCAGCAAGGACGGGGTCCATGCAGCTTGGCTACTGCAAGGCCAGCTGAGCCCACCTATCATTTGGGGAGGGGCAGCTTTCATTCTGAAGGGGGTGGGCCAGGGATAACCCCCCCCCTTTCCCAGCCTCTCACATTTCTCTGGTTCCCATGAAATGGGCTTAATTGGTAGGTTGGTCATCTGTCCGGTCTGCAGGGCTCCTGGCTCTCTCCTCTGAGTGGGTCTGGGCCAGGGGTAGGCAACCTTGGCTCTTTTATGACTGGTGGACTTCAACTCCCAGAATTCCTGAGCCAGCTGTGCTGGCTCAGGAATTCTGGGAATTGAGGTCCACGAGTCATAAAAGAGCCAAGGTTGCCTACCCCTGGTCTGGGCCATGGCAAAAAAAATCCCCTGGGGGGGGGCAACGTTTCCATCCACCAATTGCTGCTCACAAAAGCTTGTGTCTTTCAGTAAAATGTGCAGGTTGGATATGGTGCTGAAGGAGTCCAATTTTTCCAATTTTTTTCCTTGCTTTTCGCTTGTTTTAGTTTGGTGCTTTAGGGCTCCGAGCTATGTTTATTTTAGTTTTCTGACCAGTGAATTTTTATTTGTGATTGTTTTGCCACACAGTTTTTTATTATATTTTTTTATTCTGTTCTAAATTTCCTGGAGTCAAAACAATTCGACCTCATGCCAACCAACAGCATATCTTAATTTTTTAAAAAATGAGTGTCGGCTTTTCCTCCTGCAGACAACGCCATTGAAGCCCTGGATGAGTTTGCCTTCCTGGAAGGTAAGGAGGCTGTTTGTAGATCTGCCAGACGTAAAAGAAAATATTTGTTGGTGCCCAGATCAGCCAAAGAAACCGCCTTCAGGGTGGGGGTGCTTATTAACGGCCCTATTAAAAGCTTTCGCAGGGCCTGTCAATCATCATATTTTGGGGCTGGGATAAAAAGGAGCATAAACAATATATTGGTTTCCAAAAAGGATTGGACTGATTAATGGAGGTTGTGGGGCTGTCCCCAAAGGCCATGTGCTTGGGCAGTTGGTGGGCCACGGGGAGGACTGGCTAATGGACAAGAAGGATTTCCCAAACTTGGCAACTTTTCAGACCTCAACTCCCAGAATCCCTCAGTCAGCTTGCTTTAAGATGCGTGGGGACTGCAATGCCCAGAATCCCCCCGTCAGCTTGCTTTAAGATGGGTGGACTGCAACTCCCAGAATCCCCCAGTCCGCATGCTATAAGATGGGTGGACTTTAATTCCCAGAATCCCCCAGCCCGCATGCTATAAGATGGGTGGACTTTAATTCCCAGAATCCCCCAGCCCGCATGCTATAAGATGGGTGGACTTTAATTCCCAGAATCCCCCAGCCCGCATGCTATAAGATGGGTGGACTTTAATTCCCAGAATCCCCCAGTCAGCATGCTATAAGATGGGTGGACTTTAATTCCCAGAATCCCCCAGCCCGCATGCTATAAGATGGGTGGACTTTAATTCCCAGAATCCCCCAGCCCGCATGCTATAAGATGGGTGGACTTTAATTCCCAGAATCCCCCAGTCAGCATGCTATAATATGGGTGGACTTTAATTCCCAGAATCCCCCAGCCCGCATGCTATAATATGGGTGGATTTTAATTCCCAGAATCCCCCAGCCCGCATGCTATAATATGGGTGGACTTTAATTCCCAGAATCCCCCAGCCCGCATGCTATAAGATGGGTGGACTTTAGTTCCCAGAATCCCCTAGCCAGCATGCTTTAAGATGGTGGGATTCAGCCAGTTTGCACCACTTCGGCAGAATCGGTAGTTAATTTTTTGTTGCCCAGGCCCAGAATGGACTTCCAGAAGCGGCATCCAACAGAGGAACCGGTTGTTCACCTACTTGAATCTCACCACTGGTGGGACTGCAACTCCCAGAATCCCCCAGTCAGCTTGCTTTAAGATGGGTGTGGACTGCAACTCCCAGAATTCCTGCTGGCTGGGGAATTGTGGGAATTGAAGTCCACCCATCTTAAAAGTTGCCAATTTTGAGGAAGCCTTACCTGGGCCTAGCTCCATAAACTGTTGGCTGCTTCTTCTCCTCCTTTCCGACACTGTCTGTCCTGTTCCTGGACACCGAGGGTCAAAATCTGAATAAACCCCTCAAGAATTTAAGTGGTGGAAGCTACTCCAGTTAAACGGACAGGAGGCCAGCTGGATAACACGAGAGCAGAAGGAAGCGCAGAGATGAAATATTTTGCCAAGGGGAAAAATGGAATTCTCAAAAATGTGTTTTGTTTTTTGGGGGGCTGGTGGGCTTACAGGAACGCTGGACTGACCCGCTTGGAAGACGCATCCCCGGAAGGAAAGACTTGAGATGCTGCTTCCGTCTTTGCCTGCCAAGGAAGACCCCTGGAAAGACCCCTTTTGTATAGGCCCAGTTGTGTAATTTGTACATATGCGGTGTAATTTCTCTTAATACATACATGTTTTTCCATATCCGTTTTGTAGTCTGGATTTTGCATTTATCTGTGGGAATCCCCATGGGCGAGGCCTGCCCTCCGGTGCCCGGGTCTGGGAGGAAGCCACACTTCTTTGGGTGGGGGTCTCAGCTGCTACCCCCCCCCGCGTTTCCCCTTGGGATGCCAGCAGGCAGCTTCGCTCTGCCTTTGCTGGGACTCTCGGTGCCGGCAGGTAAATTGATGTACACGGTGGGGAGGGTCTCTGTCTTCAGGCACGTTGCTGCTGCTGATGCTGCCCCCTCCCCTCTGCCTGCCACTCCTGGCCCAAGGAAGATGGTGCCACCTCACCCGATTCTGCCTGGTCCCTTTTTGGCAGCCTCATTTTCACCAAAGGAAAGAGGCGGTGCGGGGGGGGTCTGGTTTCAAAACCCTCCCCAAGGAAGACCCTTCCTCTGGTGCAGGAGGGGCCTTGTAAAAGTCAGGGAGGGGAGGAACCAGGAGCCTGAAGGGGGGGCAGCTTTCTCCCCCCCCCCATTATTGACATGGCCTTCTCCTGCTGGAAGGTGGCAGAGGACCAGTTTGGCTAGGCCAGGAGTAGGCAACCTTGGCTCTTTTATGACTCATGGACTTCAACTCCCAGAATTCCTGAGCCAGCATGGGGGAACTATGGCCCTCTCATGACTTGTGGACTTCAACTCCCAGAATTCCTGAGCCAGCATGGGGAAACTATGGCCCCTTCATGACTCGTGGACTTCAACTCCCAGAATTCCTGAGCCAGTATGGGGGAACTATGGCCCCCTCATGACTTGTGGACTTCAACTCCCAGAATTCCTGAGCCAGTATGGGGGAACTATGGCCCCCTCATGACTCCTGGACTTCAGCTCCCAGAATTCCTGAGCCAGCATGGGGGAACTATGGCCCCCTCATGACTTGTGGACTTCAACTCCCAGAATTCCTGGGCCAGCATGGGGAAACTATGGCCTCTTCATGACTCGCGGACTTCAACTCCCAGAATTCCTGGGCCAGCATGGGGGAACTATGGCCCCTTCATGACTTGCGGACTTCAACTCCCAGAATTCCTCAGCCAGCATGGGGGAACTATGGCCCCCTTTATGACTTGTGGATTTCAACTCCCAGAATTCCTCAGCCAGCATGGGGGAACTTTGGCCCCTTCATGATTCATGGACTTCAACTCCCAGGATTCCTGAGCCAGCATAGAAACCTCTCCCTTTCCCCTCAGCATGGCTGGCTCAGGAATTCTGGGAATTGAAGTCCACGAGTCATAAAAGAGCCAACGTTGCCTACCCCTGGCCTAGTAGTTAAGGCCGAAGCAGACTCTTATTCTTCTAGGGCAGTGTTTTTCAACCTAGGCCACTTTTAAGATGGGTGGACTTTAACTCCCAGAATTCCCCAGCCAGGTTGAAAAAGACTGCTTGATGGTAACAGAAACATCCGACTCCCAAATTCGATTCAAAAGGCAGAAGCTCAAGGTGGGCTGACCAAAGACCCCTCCCTTTAAAAAAAATTCCATTCTGTTTCTTCCACCCCATTGGCATACCTACTGGGCAAATTTATTTATTTATTTATTTATGAGACTTATATACCGCTTTAAGTGCAAGCACTCTCTAAGCGGTGTACACCAGTAAGCAATGTATATATATATTTACATTGCCCCCAACAATCTGGGTCCTCATTTTACCTACCCCGGAAGGATGGAAGGCTGAGTCAACCTTGAGCCGGTGAGATTTGAACCGCTGACCTGCTGAACAGTCAGCCCCCCCCGACTTTGTGCCCATTTAGTTGGCATTTTGATGCCCAGTGTGCTTGCATCATCAACGCGGGCAGCGGGCAAGGCCTCCTGAGCGCCCGTCATATGCCCGTCTCCCCAGTGCAAGCCAGGGAAACTCCGTTGAGCACAAAGGGCAATCCTAAAACGAACCTAAAATGATAAAATAAAGTAATGGAAAATAAAACGAAATAAATAAAAAATAAAATAAAGTAATATAAATAATAAAAACAAAAAAACAAAAAAAAATAAAACCATAAAAAACAAAAGAAAAACAATGAAATAAAATAATAAAATGAAATGCATAAAATACAATAAATAATGAAATAAAAAATAACATAATGAAATAAAATATAGTGCATTTGAAAAATAAAATCTGAGTTTTATTTTTTTTTTATTTTTTTTTTAACCAACAAGACAAAACAGAACAAAGCAAAACGTAACACAGAAACACACACAATATATACTCCTCCTTTTCTTTGCAGCAATTACGTAACGGTAATCTAATATTTACATTTCCCCCTTATTCTTCTTTAGAATATTTGTCCTTATAGCCCCATTATTTCTTATTTATATTTTTCTGCCTTCATGTTCTGCTTCTTACTAAGAATAATTCATATTATTATTATTATACATTATTATACACATATTTTCACTTTTGACCTTTCCATATTTATTCTCCTCTATTATTTCTAGTCTCCAACTGATCTGAGTTTTATTGAAAGGGGGGGAAATTCCTTTGGGGGGGCAAGCAAGGAGGGGGATCCCCTTCCAGAACTGGGGGGGGGGCTGCTCTCTCCTGGAAGGAGGGACCCCCTTGCCAGAGGTTCTGAGGGTGGGGGGAGGAAGGAGACCCCTTTTATGGCCCATTTGCATAAGCCCTCTTTTCCTTCCTTATCTTTTGGTGATCAAAGAGACACTTCCCCCCCCCCCTGCCGTCCCCCCCAGCCTGACTTTGTTCTTCAGAACTTGAAAGGTGGACGGAGGCTCCAGGTGGGGCCAGGCCAGCCGCCCCCTGGGGGGAGCAGACCTCCGTCACCTGGACAGGCTTTGAAGTGGGCCTGGCGTCCGCCCCCCGCCCAGCCCTGCTGTCTGGGATGTCCTGAGTCGGCTCCAGAACTGAAGGACCCCCCCCCTCCACTGGCCCCCAGTATAAATCTCCAGGACTGACCCCAGATACAAGCCGGGAACCTTCCCAGGTGGGACCATGCAGCTCCTGGCCTGGCTGACCTGCTTTTCTTGCCTGCTGGGTAAGTCTTGGCCCTGACCGCTTCCCCCAGCCCCATTCGGGAAATATGGAGGGGTCCGGGGGTCCCCCAAAGCTCAGGCACCCAAAGGGGGGCTACAGAAGATGGGTCCATCCCTGCAGGAAGATTGTAGGAGCCCCCCCCCTCCGAGCAAAGTTGGATCCGACTGCCTCGCCCATGTTCCTCAGCCGGCACGCTTGGATGGCTGGGGACGATGGGAGATACAGCTGAGAGAGGAGGAGAGTCCAGGGTTGCAAAAAAACCAGGAGCCTTTCAGCATCTTGTCCTAGTCAACGTTTACTCAGAGGGAGAAGTTAACAGACTCACAGAGTGGGAAGGGACCTCAAGAGATCTTCTAGTCCAACCCCCTGCTCGAGCAGGAGACCCTAGACCAGTGTTTCCCAAACTTGATAATTTTAAGGCATGAGGACTTCAACTCCCAAAATTCCACAGCCAGCGTTGCTGGCTGTGGAATTCTGGGAGTTGAAGTCCACATGCCTTAAAATTGTCAAGTTTGGGAAACACTGCCCTAGACCATTCCAGACAAATGGCTGTGCGGTGTCTCCTTAAAAGCCAGGCTCCCGGGACGATGCCCCCCCCCCAGCCCCACCTTGCCCAGCTCTGGCTCCAGGACTTGGGTCCAATGTCCCAGAGGAGACAGGTGAGGTGTAGGTGAGGCTGCTTAATGGCTATTGGCAAGAGCTGAATGGAACCTCCTTTTTCAGGGGCAGGCTATCTGAAAGCAGGTGAGGACAAAAGAAGGAAGGTGAACATCCCAGAGGCATTGGAGTCAGCACAAAGTTGTGGTGGGAGGAGACCCTTCCCAGTTGTTTTACAAAAACCTTTTTCCTTTTGCTTTTTTTTTTCATTCCATTGTAAACCCACCTCCCCCCTGCCTTCCCCAAGGATCTGATATGGGATAATTGGGAGAGCCAAATGGAACCTCTGTGTTCAGAAGCAGTCTACCTTGAATAAAGGTGGGGAGACGCTCTAAGGAGCTATCCTGATGGGTAACAGGCTGGCAACTTCTTGGAAGCGAGAATAGAACAGAACAGAACAGAACAGAACAGAATAGACTAGAATGGAATAGAATAGAATAGAATAGAATAGAATAGAATAGAAAATATGGACTAGACTAGAATAGACTAGACTAGACTAGAATAGAATAGAATAGAATAATGCAATGAATACAATAGAATAAGAATAGAAATAGAATAATGCAATCAGAATAGAATAGAATAGAATAGAACAGAATAGAATAGAATAGAATAATGCAATGAATACAGTAGAATAAAAATAGAAATAGAATAATGCAATCAGAATAGAATAGAATAGTGCAATGAATACAGTAGAATAAGAATAGAAATAGAATAATGCAATCAGAATAGAATAGAATAGAATAATGCAATGAATACAGTAGAATAAAAATAGAAATAGAATAATGCAATCAGAATAGAATAGAATAGAATAGAAAATATGGACTAGAATAGAATAGAATAGAATAATGCAATGAATACAATAGAATAAGAATAGAAATAGAATAATGCAATCAGAATAGAATAGAATAGAATAATGCAATGAATACAGTAGAATAAAAATAGAAATAGAATAATGCAATCAGAATAGAATAGAATAGAATAGAATAGAATAGAATAGAATAGAATAGAATAGAATAGAAGCAGAACAAAACAGAAGAGCTGGAAGGGACCTTGGAGGTCTTCTAGTCCAGCCCCCTGCTCAGGCAGGAAAAACTATACCATTCCAGTCTCTTCTTAAAAGCCTCGGGTGTTGGAGCATTCACAACTTCTGGAGGCAAGGAGTTCCACTGGTTAAGAGACTGGAAGGAAGTTTGAATTGTGTTTAGGAGATGGTTGGATAATTAGCCAAGCTTCCAGTCCTGGTGAAATGTAGAGTGGGAAGCATTCCTGGAGGGTGTTTCCTCCCACAGTCGGACAGATGTTCAGGCCGGATTTGGGCATTTTTGGCGCAGGGAGATGTGGGTGTTTGATGGTGTTAGAGCAGGGGTGGGGAACCTTGGCTCTTTTATGACTTGCGGACTTCAACTCCCAGAATTCCTGAGCCGGCCATGTGGCCGGTTCAGGAATTCTGGGAGTTGAAGTCCACAAGTCATAAAACAGACATGTCAAACACAAGGCCCGGGGGCCGGATGCGGCCCACGAAGCCATCCTGGAAACAGTGAGGGAACGGCCCCCACTGCCTTGGCCCTGGCCCGGGCTGGACGGACAGGAGCCAATGTACAATTTTGTGGTGGCCATCTATGCTGAAACGCATTCAGTCTCTCTCTGACTTTGCCCTGGTACCCATCATGAACAACCTGGCTAAGGAGAGCAACCACAGCAGCAGCAACCTTGAGGAGGTAAGTGCAGTTGGGCGCCCCCTTGGGCAAGTAGGGCTGGGCTTGGCGCCATGGGTGCTCGAGGGCCAGGCTGGGCGTTGGACCTCTGCTGCCCAGGGCTCCGGGCAGCCCGCACCACCATCCAGCCCCCCCCCATGGCCTGAGAGGGACAATGAGGCTCCTCCAGTGGACCATGCCTTGGCACTTGCCCCGGTCCCACCCCCTTCTGCCAGAGACCCCCAGATCTGTCCCACTCCTGCCCAGGCCCCCACAGGCACCCTTGATGCAAATGATGCAGAGCTGGCCACACCTACCCAGTAAGCCACACCCACTCCATTCATGCCCACCCAGTAGACTGCACCCACCCTGGCCACACACCCCCAGGGCAACTGCAATGCTGATGAGTCCCTCAATGAAATTGAGTCTGACCCCCTGTCATAAAAGAGCCAAGGTTCTGCCCCCCTGTGTTAGACGAAACATTTGCAGCCAATATAGCCAAGCTCTGAGATCAAAGCAACAGCCCAACATCTGGTGCGTTTGAATCCTGCTAGTAAACCCTAGATCAGGGGTAGGCAACCTTGGCTCTTTTATGACTCATGGACTTCAATTCCCAGAATTCCTGAGTCAGCTGGCTCAGGAATTCTGGGAGTTGAAGTCCATGAGTCATGAGGGGGCCATAGTTCCTCCATGCTGGCTGAGGAATTCTGGAAGTTGAAGTCCGCAAGTCATGAAAGGGCCATAGTTCCCCCATGCTGGCTCACAAATTCTGGGAGTTGAAGTCCACGAGTCATGAGGGGGCCATAGTTCCCCCATGCTGGCTCAGGGATTCTGGGATTTGAAGTCCAGGAGTCATGAGGGGGCCATAGTTCCCCCATGCTGGCTGAGGAATTCTGGGAGTTGAAGTCCAGGAGTCATGAGGGGGCCATAGTTCCCCCATGCTGGCTGAGGAATTCTGGGAGTTGAAGTCCAGGAGTCATGAGGGGGCCATAGTTCCCCCATGCTGGCTGAGGAATTCTGGGAGTTGAAGTCCGCAAGTCATGAAAGGGCCATAGTTCCCCATGCTGACTCAGGAATTCTGGGAGTTGAAGTCCAAGAGTCATAAAAGAGCCGAGGTTGCCTATCCCTGCCCTAGATGCTAAGTGGGATTCCACTGAATTAATTCTGGGGGTGATTGTGCCTTAAGGAAGAGAAGTGGGCAAATTCCACTCCCCAAATTCACCCAGGAAGGGCTCTCTTTAACACCCCTAGTGTTAAAAGTGTGTGATTGTGTGTGATTGTGCACACCAGATGCAACCACATTCCTGATCACCATTGGTTTATTTATGGGTCCAACCCTGGAGATTTTTAAGAAGAGACTGGATAGCAACCTGTCTGAAATGGTCCTGCTTGAGGGGGGGGGGTTGGACTAGAAGACCTCTGAGGTCCCTTTCCACTCTGTGATTCTGTTGTCCCTCTGTCTCCAATCAAAACAGACTACTTAACTTTAAAAAAAAAAAGTTATGCCACACAGAGCAAAGAATCCAAATAAACAAATTTCTCCATTCCTTAATCTCCAGATTATTGGCGGAAGCAGTTAGGACTTGATGGGGGAAAAAAATGGGGCTTTGATGAACCCAGCAGGGGATTATTATATCTGCAGCTTCACCTCAGCTGCCCAGCCTTCTTCCTGCTTTTAAAGGAATCTCACTGCCAGGACTCGCTTTGAAATAAATTCCTCTCTTGGCTTTCCATCTAATGTGAACAAGGCACTTTGAGAAAGGCAGAGTATAAACTGGGTTAAAAATAACTTTCTACCGTTGTCCTGCTTCAGAAAAAGGGCTCCCCTTTGCAGCACAGAGAAATGCCAAATAATATTTATATGTTACTTATATGTAAGAGTGTAGGGTCAGGGGTAGGCAACCTTGGCTCTTTTATGACTCGTGGACTTCAACTCCCAGAATTCCTGAGCCAGCCATGCTGAGGGGAAAGGGAGAGGTTTCCAAGCTGAGCCATGGCTGGCTCAGGAATTCTGGGAATTGAAGTCCACGAGTCATGAGGGGGCCAAAGTTCCCCCATGCTAGCTCAGGAATTCTGGGAATTGAAGTCCAGGAGTCATGAGGGGGCCAAAGTTCCCCCATGCTGGCTCAGGAATTCTGGGAATTGAAGTCCAGGAGTCATGAGGGGGCCAAAGTTCCCCCATGCTGGCTCAGGAATTCTGGGAGTTGAAGTCCACGAGTCATAAAAGAGCCAAGGTTGACTACCCCTGTAGGTCTATACATATGTTGTATATAGTATGTTTTAAATGTGTGTTATGTATGTGTACACTTTGGGAGGAAGCAAGTAAATTTCATTTTTCATGTGTGCCGTTGTGCCCACAGGAAAAAATGACAATAAAGGTTATCTAATCTAATCTCTGCCAATGGACTAGTTGCCTTTAAAAGTTTTCAGAAAGGATAAAAAAAAAAAAAAGGGCAATTCAGGACATCCTGAGTCACACAAAGGAAGTTGGTGTCTGAAAGAATGAAAACACCCGGAGGAGCAAACAATTTTAATTCTGGCCATAGTTTTTTTTTTTAAGCCATTCTTTTCTCAAATATGCAGCTCTCTTTTTTTTATTTTTTACCCGTTTAACCAGCTGCGATCTTAGCTGGAATAGAACAGAATAACAGAATTGGCAGGGACCTTGTAGGTCACCTAGTCCAATATATTCAGAATTTGCACAGATTTAACTTTGCCATGCGTTTTTAATGTTGTTATGTAGTCTTTTAGAAAAAGGGATTGTAAGCCGCCCAAAGCTACCTTGTGGCAAGGCGGGTGACCGATACACTTTATAAATAAATAAGTGGAAAGCAAGAATTGGGGTCTGCATTTCAACAGCCCGGTCAAGAATTGGCGGAGCACTTTTGGTGCCAGGGACGCAGCCTTCTCAGTTCTGCCAGGGTCAAAAGTCCAGCAGGATGATATGAAAACTCCTATGAAGGAAAAATCGATTTTTTGCTGGAGGAAAAGGTGTTTTTTTTGGGCGGGGGCAGCCTATCCAAGACCCCCCTAAATTCTAGAAGTTTTGGGTGCCCTATCACTGGAGGTTTTTAAGAAGAGACTGGACAGCCATTTGTCCAAAATGAAATAGGGTTTCTTGCCTGAGCAGGGGGTTGGACTAGATGACCTCCAAGGGTCCCTTCCAAGTCTGTTATTCTATGATTCTGTAAGGATCTCCTGCCTGAGCAGGGGGTTGGACTAAATGACCACCATGTGTCCCTTCCAAGTCTGTTATTCTATGATTCTGTAAATATCTCCTGCCTGAGCAGGGGGTTGGACTAGATGACCTCCAAGGGTCCCTTCCAAGTCTGTTATTCTATGATTCTGTAAGGATCTCCTGCCTGAGCAGGGCGTTGGACTAGATGACCTCCAAGGGTCCCTTCCAAGTCTGTTATTCTATGATTCTGTAAATATCTCCTGCCTGAGCAGGGGGTTGGACTAGATGACCTCCAAGGGTCCCTTCCAGCTCTGTTATTCTATGATTCTGTAAGGATCTCCTGCCTGAGCAGGGGGTTGGACTAGATGACCTCCATGGGTCCCTTCCAAGTCTGTTATTCTATGATTCTGTAAGGATCTCTTGCCTGCGCAGAGGGTTGGACTAGATGACCTCCGAGGTCCCTTCCAACTCTGTTATTCTGGTCCAAGAAATTCTCCCTTCCGCTTCTGGGCTGGTCCTCCCTGCAGCCTGTGCATTTGCCCTTTTGTGCCCCCAGGTGCTGGGCTGTCCGGCCGGCCCCAAGGCAGCCGGAACCTGCCGGCCGAGCGAGGCTGCTGCAAGAGACAGAGGCGCCCGCTCTTCCTCGGACACGGTGAGTCGGGGCGAAGCAGATCCCGAGCATCAATCCTCAATTTGGGTCCGGGGGGGGGCGTTTTTTCCTTCGCGAGCCCCCCCTTCCCTCCCTCCTGCCAGGGGCGGGTGGGGAAAGAGGGGACCCCTCCCTCCTCCAAACGCGTGGAAGGTCCACCCTAAGAATTCAGGGAAGCCGGAGAGAAATGGGGAGGGGGGCGGAAGGCGTGCCGGTCCCCCCCCCCTCCAAAAGTTTGCCAATCCTGGAGTCAATCAACATCCCTGGAGGCGGCTCTGGGCGAAGCCCCCCATCCCAATACACAAATTGGCCGGCATTTATTTCCTTTCACCCAGCTGGGAAAAGACGCTCTCCACAGGAAGGTGGAAAAACTGGGGGGGGGGGCTTGTTTATTCATCCATCATTTGACCCCTTAGTCAGCTACAAGGTTTTGAGGGGGGATGACCTTTGACACCGCCCTGTCCCCTCTGCCTTAATTCCCCCACAGCCCCCCCCCATCTCTTTTGCTGCAGCCATGCAACAGGGAAAGGGGAAAAAATTGTCAACTTTATTTGATAATCATTAATCAATTATCAACTTTATTTGATAATCAGGTTCAAGGTGACCCTGAATGCCTTGAGAATCCTTGGTTCTGCTTATCTCCTTAACTTACTTACTTACTATTTATTTATTTACTTACTGTTTATTTGTTTGTTTGTTTCTGAAACTTTATATAGCCACCTGCTTGTTCACGGCAACTATAGGTGACTTACTGAAAGTAAAAACACCAGCTAGATAGAAGTAAAAAAATAATAAATAAAATAATAATAAATTAATAATACGCACACACACACCGCCGACAACACACACTCAGATCAGCCACTACAGGGGCTCCATCCCACTCTGGATCCGCCAGCCCCCCTGGCAAAATCAGGTCTTCAGGGCCTTTTGTGGGGGGGAGGGACATAGGAGACGCCAGAAAACCTCCAAGTTTTTTTTTCCTCCTCGCCAGATGTGAAGTCCATCTGGCTGGGTGCGCAGAGGATCCGGGCAGGAGCAGATCCCCTTGGCTGCCCTTGTGGCCCACAGCTTAGGGGGAGAAGTTGGAGGGAGAGCCAAGGAGAGCTAGCACAGCTGAATAGAATAGAATGGAACGGAACGGAACAGAAAATATAGAATAGAATAGAATAGAATAGAATAGAATAGAATAGAATAGAATAGAATAGAAAATATGGAATAGAATAGAATAGAATAGAAAATATGGAATAGAATAGAATAGAATAGAATAGAAAATATAGAATAGAATAGAAAATATGGAATAGAATAGAATAGAAAATATAGAATAGAATAGAATAGAATAGAATAGAATAGAATAGAATAGAATAGAAAATATGGAATAGAATAGAATAGAATAGAATAGAATAGAATAGAATAGAATAGAATAGAATAGATGGAAGGGACCTTGGAGGTCTTCTAGTCCAGCCCCATGCTCAAGCAGGAGAACCTATACCATCTCAGACAAGCGACTGTCCAGTCTCTTCTTAAAAACCTCCAGTGATGGAGCGCCCACGACTTCTGGTGGCAAGCTGTTCCACTGGTTGATTGTCCTCACTGTCAGGAACTTTCTCCTTAATTCCAGGTTGCTTCTCTCTTTGGACAGTAATAGTAGTAAAGTTGGAAGGGACCTTGGAGGTCATCTAGTCCAACCCCCTGCTCAGGCAGGAAACCCTACACCATTTCAGACAATTGGCTGTCCAGTCTCTTCTTAAAAACTTCCAGTGTTGGAGCATTCACCGCTTCTGGAGGCAGCTTGTTCCACTGATTAATTCTTCTCACTGTCAGGAAGTTTCTCCTTAGTTCTAGGTTGCTTCTCTCCTTGATTAGTTTCCACCCGTTGCTTCTTGTCCTGCCTTCAGGTGCTTTGGAAAATAGCTTAATTCCCTCTTCTTTATGGCAACCCCTGAGATATTGGAATACTGCTATCATGTCCCCCCTTGTCCTTCTCTTCGTTAAACTAGACATACCCAATTCTAGCAACCGTTCCTTATATGTTTTAGCCTCCTTCACTGTCAGGAAGTTTGTCCTTAGTTCCAGGTTGCTTCTCTCCTTGATTAGTTTCCATCCGTTGCTTCCAACCATTGTTTCCAACCATTGTTTCTCATCCTGCCCTCAGGTGCTTTGGAGAATATTTTGACCCCCTCTTCTTTGTGGCAGCCCCTCAGATACTGGAACGCTGCTATCATATCTCCCGTTTCTTCTTTTCTTTAGACTAGCCAAACCCAAGTCCCGCAGCCGTTCTTCGTATGTTTTAGTCTCCAGCCTTTGATCTTCTTAATTGCTCTTCTCTGAATTTTTTCCAAACTCTCAACATCTTTTTTGTGATATGGTGACCAAAATTGGCTGCAGTATTCCAGGTGTGGCCTCAGTAGGATTTTTTAACACTTTATTGTCACTTTGGACCTACACTAATCAAGATAGCTTAAAATGAAATTTTGTTGCATTCAGCTTTGAAAGGGTCACCACCTCCGATATACATGTCCTAAACATGATTAAAAAAAAAATTGTGCATAGATCCACATACACACAGAGATGACACAGAGAAACAACACATTCTAGTTCTTTGCATCTTGGTATCCGAGTCTCCATTGCCCCCCTCCACAAGGGAGCTCTCGGAACTACCAAACTGCAACTTCCAGATTTCAAAGCCGAGTCCCTGATTATTAACCAATAATTAATTAAACCACTTGTTTATGGCAGGGGTAGGCAACCTTAGCCCCTTCATGACTCGGGGACTTCAACTCCCAGAATTCCTGAGCCAGCCTGGCTCAGCTTGGAAACCTCTCCCTTTTCCCTCAGCATGGCTGGCTCAGGAATTCTGGGAATTGAAGTCCACGAGTCATAAAAGAGCCATATTTCCCCCATGCTGGCTCAGGAATTCTGGGAATTGAAGTCCACGAGTCATAAAAGAGCCATATTTCCCCCATGCTGGCTCAGGAATTCTGGGAGTTGAAGTCCACGAGTCATAAAAGAGCCATATTTCCCCCATGCTGGCTCAGGAATTCTGGGAGTTGAAGTCCACAAGTCATGAAATGGCCATATTCCCCCATGCTGGCTCAGGAATTCTGGGAGTTGAAGTCCACCAGTCATCAAAGAGCCAAGGTGGCCTACCCCTGGTTATGGCCTCCTGACTCAAACACAGCTTTACTTTGGGCAGCTGACCACTTTAAATATCCACAGCATGGGGGGGAAAAGGGGTTTTTTAGCCCCGAGAGAACAGGGCCGGGCCAGAAGGGCAGCTGACCAGCTTCACAATTCATCTCCCAGGAGGCTGGAGCCACCTCTGAAGATGTCCGGGGCCAACATCACCCTTGCAAAGAATAGCTCAGGGTGCCCGGTGTGCCCACTGAAAGGCCTTATGGGTCTTCTGCCCTGGCCAGAAGCAGTGGGAGATGGTCCTCCTAATGGAGCCAGGACAGCCATTTGTTCGGGATGCTGCAGGGGTGGGCTAGATGACCTCCAGACCTCCCTCTTGCTCCCCTGCAGAATTGGTTTTGCACTGTTTAGCCTGGCGAAGGGAACACATCAGATAGTCTTATGGCTACCAGCAATGGGGGGGGGGAGCAGAAGGCAGAGCTGAAGGGGGGGGCAAGTTCTCTGCAGAGGGGCTGGGGGGGGGAGTCCTGCTTCTCTCCCCAAAGGAAGGGGATCTGCCTCCAAAGATAAATCCCCCTCCCCTTTTGGGGAGGGGGGAGAGACAGCAAACCAATTAGTAGGACTATTATTCCTGCAGCCTTTTAGCCCAAGGACCACCAAAGGCTGTATTGTTGACATCCTTCCTGCCCCCCCCCCCCCGCCTCTGCGCCCCCCCCCCCCGTCTTCCTCCTTTTCCCCATCCCCCCATCGCCTCCCCAGCCAGGTATATTGGATTTTCTGTAGATAATGGCTTGTCTCCCCCCACGTCAACCCCCACTTCCTAATGGAAGACACCCCACACCCCCAATCCTTCCTGCCTGGCTGGCACCTTTTCGCTCGTCCTTTGATTCAGCCCAGCCTCTTTGTGTCCTGATGGGGGAGGGGGGGGATCTGCCCTTCATCCCCCGAAAATCTCTTTTTATCCCTGGATTCTGCCCGGGTTTTGGCATTGCTCTACTTTACCTATTGAGACAATAATCCTATGGAAAGTATATTAATGTAGCTTGTGCATTGCAACTTTCTCTTTCTCCTCTATGTGTGTGTGTGTGTGTGTGTGTGTGTGAGAGAGAGAGAGAGAGAGAGAGAGAGAGAAAGAAAGAGAAAGAGAAAGAGAGAGAAAGAAAGAGAAAGAAAAAGAGAGAGAGAAAGAGAGAGAAAGAGAAAGAAAAAGAGAGAGAGAAAGAGAGAGAAAGAGAAAGAGAGAGAGAGAAGAGAGAGAGAGAGAGAGAGAGAGAGAAAGAGAGAGAAAGAGAAAGAAAGAGAGAGAAAGAAAAAGAGAGAGAGAGAGAAAAGAGAGAGAAAGAGAGAGAAAGAGAGAAAGAAAGAAAGAAAGAGAGAAAGAGAGAAAGAGAAAGAGAGAGAGAAAGAGCCAGAAAGAGAAAGAAAGAGAAAGAGAGAAAAAGAAAGAGAAAAAGAGAGAGAGAAAGAAAGAGAAAGAGAAAGAGAGAGAGAGAGAGAAAGAAAGAGAGAGAGAGAGAGAGAGAGAAAACATGGATGCACAACAAATAATTTTCATCTGGGTGATTTTTCCAGAAATGTTTAAGCCACATCTTGCAATTAAAAACAAACAAACGGATTATGGTGTTTTATCTTCTTCCTTTGGCATTTTGGTGCCGAATGATTATTGATTGGCTGATCACATTGAGAAAATAGAATAACAGAGCTGAGGGGACTTCGGAGGTCTTCTAGTCCAGCCCCCTGCTCAGGCGGGAGCCTTACCCCCTTCTGAAGCTGTCCTGCCTCCCTCACACGAAGGGACTCTTTCTTTGGGTGGGCTACAAATAAAATGTTAAAACCACAAAAACTTGGGTATAAAAATGTAAAAATAGAGGCGAGGATTGTTAAAAGTCAATATTAAAGGTTAATTAGAAGGTGGGGGAGGTGCTTGGAGGTGCTAATCAGCCTGACCCGTTATGTGGAATTGGTAACGAGGTGATAACTGGCACAATTATCAATTGATAATGGAGGTGATAATGTGATAAAACAGTAATAGGGATTGCTATTAAGGAGGAAAGTTCTCTGCCATGTGTGCTTTGCAGGCTACAAATGGCTTTGAGAATTAACTTCTGAATATCCATCCAGCAGGAGTCTGTTTGAAAAAAGAGAAATATCATTCTGTTATTCCGTTTAAATGGGTTGCCCAGTGGGAGACCCAAGGATGTATCAGGGTACCCTGAAAAATAGGCAGCTTTCTTTGACAGTTTATTGTACGCTGATTTGCTGTTGGAGCTACACAAAAGCTGAATTTTGCAAGGGATAAAATGCGAAAATCAATTGTGATTAGGAAAGACTAGCCTACCTTGCACGGGGGAGGGGGGGCTGGGCTGTAAAGATAAAAGCAACAAAACCTGGCTAGTAAGTTTTGGAGAAAAAGAGGGTTGCAAACTGGAATAATATCACTGTGGAAAGATGATGAGACGCAAGGAGCTGATTGAATCTTGGGGCCATGTACTAATTTATACCACTTTACAAGGCCTTGGTAAGGCCACACCTGGAATACTGCACCCAGTTTTAGTCATCACAATATAAAAAAAAGACCTTGAGACTCTAGAAAGAGTGCAGAGAAGAGCAACAAAGAGGATTAAAGGCCAGGAGACAAAAACATATAAGGAATGGTTGCTGGAATTGGGTATGTCTAGTTTAATGAAGAGAAAGACAAGGGGGCGACAGGATAGCTGTGTTCCAATATCTCAGGGGCTGCCCCAAAGAAGAGGCAGTCAAGCCGTTCTCCAAAGCGCCTGAAGGCAGGACAAGAAGCAACGGGTGGAAACTAATCAAGGAGAGAAGCAACCTGGAACTAAAGGAGAAACTTCCTGACAGTGAGAACAATTAACCAGTGGAACAACCTGCCTCCAGAAGCTGTGGGTGCTCCATGACTGGAGGTTTTTAAGAAGAGACTGGACAGCCATTTGTCTGAAACGGCATAGAGTCTCCTGCTTGAGCAGGGGGTTGGACTAGATGATCTCCAAAGTCCCATCTTGCTCTATTATTTGTTTACTTTTATTCTGCTCTTTCTGTATTCTAAAAGAGTTCCCTCACTTTTTCCTTAACCCCTTGTGGAAGATTGAGCCAGGTTTGCAGGGGTGACTCCAGAAGACACCAACACCAAACAACTGCAAGGCTGTCACTGGCTGCCACTAAGCCACGGATCCTTTTAGTCGTGGTTTGATAGACCAGCCCTAAAGTTGGCACGACCTATAATGCTGAAGCACCGATCGTGGCTTATAGCAAAGATCTCCAGGCTGCACAGAAGCCATAAAAGATTCCTGACGCCTTAGAGTAAGGTAGGAAACCAAGCAGGATTTCCCGAAACCGCACACAAACCAACATGGATCAGCCTGCCAACACCTTTTGATCATGGTGGTTGTGGGAGACCAAGATCCATGTCAAAATTTTGGAGCATAGAATAGAATTATGGAATAGAATGGAACAGAATATAATAGAATTACGGAATAGAAATAGAATAGAATAGAATAGAATAGAATAGAATAGAATAGAATAGAAAGAATATGGAATGGAGAATAGAATAGAATAGAATAGAATAGAATAGAATATGGAATGGAGAATAGAATAGAATAGAATAGAATAGAATAGAATAGAATAGAATAGAATAGAATATGGAATGGTGAATAGAATAGAATACAATAGAATATGGAATGGAGAATAGAATAGAATAGAATAGAATAGAATAGAATAGAATAGAATATGGAATGGTGAATAGAATAGAATAGAATAGAATATGGAATGGAGAATAGAATAGAATAGAATATGGAATGGTGAATAGAATAGAATAGAATAGAATAGAATAGAATATGGAATGGTGAATAGAATAGAATAGAATAGAATAGAATGGAATGGAATAGAATAGAATAGAATAGAATATGGAATGGTGAATAGAATAGAATAGAATAGAATAGAATAGAATAGAATAGAATAGAATAGAATAGAATATGGAATGGAGAATACAATAGAATAGAATAGAATATGGAATGGTGAATAGAATAGAATAGAATATGGAATGGAGAATAGAATAGAATAGAATAGAATATGGAATGGAGAATAGAATAGAATAGAATAGAATAAGGAAAGGAGAATACAATAGAATAGAATAGAATATGGAATGGTGAATAGAATAGAATAGAATAGAATAGAATATGGAATGGAGAATAGAATAGAATAGAATAGAATATGGAATGGTGAATAGAATAGAATAGAATAGAATGGAATGGAATAGAATAGAATAGAATAGAATAGAATAGAATAGAATAGAATATGGAATGGTGAATAGAATAGAATAGAATAGAATAGAATAGAATAGAATGGAATAGAATAGAATAGAATAGAATATGGAATGGTGAATAGAATAGAATAGAATAGAATAGAATATGGAATGGAGAATAGAATAGAATAGAATAGAATATGGAATGGAGAATACAATAGAATAGAATAGAATATGGAATGGTGAATAGAATAGAATAGAATAGAATAGAATAGAATATGGAATGGAGAATACAATAGAATAGAATAGAATATGGAATGGTGAATAGAATAGAATAGAATAGAATAGAATAGAATAGAATAGAATAGAATAGAATAGAATAGAATAGAATATGGAATGGTGAATAGAATAGAATAGAATAGAATAGAATAGAATAGAATAGAATTACGGAATAGAATAGAATTACGGAATAGAATAGAATAGAATAGAATAGCACAGAAGAGAAGAGAAGAGAAAGTTGGAAGGGATCTTGGAGGTCTTCTAGTCCAACCCCCTACCCATTTCAAACAAGTGACTGTCTAATCTCTTCTTTAAAACCTCCAATGATGGAGCACCCACAATTTCTGGAGACAACTTCTGTTCCCCCGGTTAATTGTCCTCCCTGTCAGGAAGTTTCTCTTTAATTCCAGGTTGCTTCTCTCCTTGATTGGTTTCCATCCGTTGTTTCTTGTCCTGCCCTCTGGTGCTTTGGAGAATAGGTGGACCCCCCTCCTCTTCTCTGGGGCAGCCCCTCAAATACTGGAATGCTGCTACCATGTTCCCCCCCCCATCCTTCTTTTCTCTAGACTGGCCATTCCCAATTCCTGCAGCCGTTCTTCATATGTTTCAGCCTCCGGGCCTTTAAGTATCTTAGTTGCTCTTCTCTGAACTTTTTCCAATGTCGCAACATCTTTTTTTGCAACGTGGTGACCCAAATTGGCTGCAGTATTCCAGGTGTGGTCTTACTAGGGTTTTATAAAGTGGTACTAATAGTAATAGTAGTAAAGTTGGAAGAGACCTTGGAGATCATCTAGTCCAACCCCCTGCTCGGGCAGGAAACCCTACACCATTTCAGACAAGTGGCTGTCCAGTCTCTTCTTAAAAACTTCCAGTGTTGGAGCATTCACCGCTTCTGGAGGCAGGTGGTTCCACTGGTTAATTGTTCTGTCAGGAAGTTTCTCCTTAGTTCTAGGTTGCTTCTCTCCTTGATTAGTTTCCATCCGTTGTTTCTTATCCTGCCTTCGGGCACTTTGGAGAATAGCTTGACTCCCTCTTCTTTATGGCAGCCCCTGAGATATTGGAACACGGCTGTCATGTCCCCCCTTGTCCTTCTCTTCGTTAAACTAGACATACCCAATTCTAGCTACCTCGCGTGATCTTGATTCTATGCCTCTGTTTATGCAACTCAGGATTGTGTTAGCTTTTTTGGCTGTTGCTGCACATTGCCAACTCATGGTTAAGTGAGCGTCCACTAAGACTCCAAGATCCCTCTCACAGTGGCTGTTTTTAAGCCAGGTCTCCCCCAATCTGTAGATATTAGAAGCTAGCCACACTGTGTCCCTTCGGACCCCACGGAGCCCCTAATTACTGGGTCCCTCTTGCCATTTTCTGTCCTTTTCTAAACTATTTGGCACAGGGAGTAAACAGCAGCCTATCTGCAGGGGATGGGATGGTCGCCAAAGATGCTTAATTAGCATCCAATTAAGACCTGGTCCTTGCAACACCCCCCACTTTTCCAGATGTTGGACAAGGGAACGTGGCTTATTCCCTTTCTGCTGTCTTGAAAGCCAGCAAGGTTAGCAGTCAGAGTGACTTTCTGAGCCTTTAGCCCAGTGGTTCTCAACCTATGGGTCACGACCCCATTTGGGGTCGATTGACCATTTCACGGGGATCGCCAAGCAAGGCTGTCCGCCATTTTTTTCCCCTTTTCCAGCGGGTGCCTTACCTCCCTTGGGCTGGGCCAGCTGGTGGCCCAGCCGGTGGTCAGCCTGCTCCGTCTCTGCTGCTTGCCAGCTACACCAGCTACGCCAGGGGGCGGCACCACGCATGCACGGCACTCCCAGGCAGGGAAAGTCCTCGACTTACGATCGGTTTAGTCCTCGACTTACGACCAGTTTAGTCCTCGACTTACGACCGGTTGGGGGTCACAGCATTAAAAAGGTTGAGAACCACTGCTTTAGCCGAATCTGTAAAAGGGAAGGAGCTGAGCCCCCCCACCAAGACACAGCGTTTGCTCCTCGCCAGCACAAAACTCCGGTTAAAGTCTAGCTTAGGAAAGAAAGGCACTTGTAATCCTGGCTAACTGCAATGTCGGGGGTCTTGGGCTGCTGTATTTTTTGGGGGGGAGGCTATGGAAGCAAGAGACTTTTTGGAGGAGGGGGGCTGGGTGAGACCCAGGCCCGGACAACACCCTGTTGGCATTTCTCTCTTCCCAGACTTTTCAGGCAGCCGGGTGAGCGTCGACGTGGGGGTCTGCAGGAGCCTCTGTGGCGTGGGGAAACCCCCCCCTTCGGGATGTCCAGGTCTTCCCAGAGAGCCCTCCCTGTTGGACTTCCACCAGGCCCCCCAGGTGAGGCTTCGTTTCCTGGGGTGACCACTGCCCCTCTTCCGGATTGGGGGGGGCTCACTTATCTGGCCTGGCCAGCTTTGAAAAAACTCCCCCCGGCATTTCCACCCTTAGCCCCATCCTGGCCAGCTTGGGGGGGCTGCCTAGTATCCCCACAGACCACCTTGCACCAGGACGAGGCCCCCACAAAGGAGTTTTGGGGTGCTGGTGCTGCTGGCACAGAGCAGTTTTAGTCCGGAAAGGCTGAGCATTCTCCCAGCTGACGCCTAGCAGGAGACTCTGGGGCAGTGGGGGGGGGGGATGAGGAGGGGAAGAGAGGAATCCAGACAGGTGTGTGTGGGGGGGACACCTGGGGGTCCATGCTTGCTCCTCTTGCTGTGTTGGCAGCATCGGCCGGGAAGGAAGGACAGCGTGGTGGGGGGGGATCCTCAGCCATGTCATGGTCTTCGGCCACATCCCCCCCCCAACTCGTATTCTGAAGAATTATTTGAGCCTTTTCTGGGGAGCCCCCCCCCCGTCCTTTTCTTGGCAGCCAGCCCCTCGGTGACCCCCCACCCCCACCCTTCCGCTGGGATGTGTCCTTGGCTTCTCTGCCCAGCCTAGAGAACTGAGGTTTTCCTGTTGGCCTCCCATCCACCGACTGATCAGATCTTCCCCTGCTTAGTTCCCTGTGAGGGAGACCTTGTGCTGGGGAGGCTGGCTGGGAGTTGGCCCCCACCCCCAAAACCTGAGGGCGCCTCAAATCCCCTCCCCCCCTCCTTCATGAGCTGCAGCTGCCCCCTTTTCAATGCCTTCTGCTGCTCGAACCCAGCCTCCTTGGGGCTCCAGACCCCCAGCTTTGGGCCCTCCAGATGTTCACCCCCCCCCTTCTGCCAGTCCTAGGAAGGGAGGAAGGAAAATGGGAATGTGAAAAAACGGGAAGAAAGGAAGATGAAAATGGAAAAAGGGGGAAGGATGAATGGATGGATGGAGGGAGGAAGGGAAGGAAGGAAGGAAGGAAGGAAGGAAGGAAGGAAGGAAGGAAGGAAGGAAGGAAGGACTGGACAATCCTTGGGACTCTTCCAAAGGCAGAAATGGGGGTTTCACGCCCCACTGATTCCCCCTTTCTCCAGAAAGGCCTCTTGGGCCTGGGGAAGGGGTAAGGAACCCCCCTCCCATCACCCTGCAGCTTCTGTCCAAGGCCCAGGGTTAACTTAGCTTCCTTTACCCCCCCCCCCTTTGCAGCTGCAGGAGAGGCCCTCGCAGTGGCCAGCCAGGGGCAGAGTCCCCCCCCACTCCGACGGCTGCTGCCCGCCCGGCTCCCGCTGCCAGCCCACCCGCCTCCTGGTGCAGGACCGCTGGCTTCGGGACGGCCCTCGGCGGGTGGAAGTGGTGGACGGCTGCCAGTGCAACGCCAGCCCGGACGAGTGTCTCCGTTCGCCCCTTCTGAAGACCTTCTTTCCCGACTCCCCTTCGGAGCAGACCCTGGACGTGGGCAGCTGCACCGGCCCCCCACCCGCCCAAGGTGAGCTGGCTCGGGTGTCACTCCAGGGCCAGGTTCAGCCTTTCCAAGCTGGGCCCTGGCTGGGACGGGGAGCATGGGAGCTGCATCCTTGGGGTGGCCCAGGCTGGGGAGGGTGGTCTGCAAGAGCCAGAGAAGCTGCGTTGGAAGAGGGGGGAGCCGTTCCCCCCCTCCCCGTAACACCAGGCAGGGCTCTGGACCTCAAAGGCTGGCTTAATGCATCTCCATCAGGCTGCTCCTCCATCGCAGACCCATTAAATGACTAACTAATGAACAAACTAACTAACTCCAATTAACTAACAAACTAATGAACAAACTCTAACGAACCAAGGAATGAAGTAATTCTAACCAATCAACTAATGCTAATTAGTTAATTAACTAATGAACCAACAAAGGAACTAATTCTAACTAATGAACTAACTAAATCTAACTAATGAATTAATGAACTAACTAGCAAACTAATGAACTAACGAAGTAACAAACTAACAAACTAACTCTAATAACTAATGAACTAATAAACTAACCAATTAACTAACTCTATGTAACTCTAACCAACTAACCAACTAATAAACTATCATTAACTAACTAATTAACTAATGAACTAACTCTAACTAATCAAATCACTAAGTAACTCTAATTAACCAACTAATAAACTAACAAACTAAGTAACTGACTCTAACTATCTAAGTAAGTAACTCTAATGAACTAACTAACTAACTAAGTGCAGTACTGCAGGCCACTTTAGCTGACTGTGTTCAGCAGGTCAGCAGTTCAAATCTCACCGGCTCAAGGTTGACTCAGCCTTCCATCCTTCCGGGGTAGGTAAAATGAGGACCCAGATTGTTGGGGGCAATGTAAATATATATATATATATATATACACATTGCTTACTGGTGTACACCGCTTAGAGAGTGCTTGCACTTAAAGCGGTATATAAGTCTCATAAAATAAATAAATAAATAAATAAATAAATAAATAAACTCCAACTAACCAAGTAACTAACTAGGAGCAACGCAGAAAAGAACCACATTTTTATCTGTGCAAAATGTAGATGTGTCATTGATGCTGAGGGGGGGGGGGGAGACAGGCGGGCACCTTCCCTTCCGCAGGGCCTGGTGCCAACTGGGTGACTCTCTCTTTCTCTCTCTCTCTCTCTCCCTCCCTCCCTCCCTGCCAGGCGGGTCTGTCTGCGTGCCAACCCACTTCGACTCGGTTCTCCTGCAGGGCCCCAACGGGCAGCGCCTGGTCCGGACGCTGGGGGGCTGCGGCTGGCAAGGGGTCTCTTGCTCCCGGGTGCCCCACTGGCAGCATTACTCGGAGGTGGTGCTGAGCGCTGAAGGGAGGAAGACGGAGCAACGCAAGGTCTGCTCCTGGGTGCCCCCCTCCCCTTTGCCCCCTGCCCCAGCGTCTCCCCAAGGGTGCCCCCCCACAGCCCCACGTGGTGCCCCAGTCAGCCTGTGGGCTCTTGGGGTTAGTTTAGGGGAGAAGCAGGAGGTGGGGGTGCCCAATCCGGGGGGGGGTGTCCAAGAAGCATCCCCCTCCCTTTAGGCTGGAACTATCCCATCCACGGAATTTGTTAGGAAAATCTGGAATTCCTACACAAACTACGGGCAGTTTTGAGCTTTGGGTGACTGGAAGCGCCTCGGGGAATGGGGAGTCACGGCCTTCGGCTCGGAGCTGTGGGCGAGAGTTTGCGAGGAGCTCCCTCATGCAGGCATGGTCTACCTTCAAAGAGGCCCAGACCTCAGTGGAGGCTGTCCTGGGTGCCGCTGGGTCTGTGGGCATCAGTGCCAGGAGGGAAAAGGGGCAGATGCCTTGAACTGGGTGATCTGGGGACTGCCCCCCCCTCTCTCTCAGCCTGGCCCACCCCACAGGGTTGCTGGGTGGGGGAAAAGAGGAGGGGGGCAGGGGGAGACGGGGGACTGGGGGGGGACAGAGGGCACAGCGCCCCGGGCCCTGGGCAGCTGGGCAGAACTTGGTCCGAACCTCAAAAAAAGGGCGGGTAGCATTTCCAGACGGACAGGTCAGCAAAGCGCCCTGCCTGAAGGGGTGTTGTGAGGTCAGACCGAGGACTTTCTCCGAGGGGGTGCCCCCCTCACCCATCCTCCCCAGCCACATGGGCCCAGGGACCCTTGAAAGGGCTGCCAATGACGGATGCATCAACGGGAAATTGGGAATGGCAGGGAAAGGACTGATGCCCTTTAGTGGGGGTGGGGGTGGGTGGGGGGATGGGAGAGCCCCCAGGCCAGGCCAGCTTCTGGGAAAGAGAGGAGCCCCCCCTCACCCCCCCCCAGCTAAGTCAAAGGAAACCAGCCGTTTTCTCTGCTCTTTGTTTTGCAAATTTTGCAGGAAATGGACGTGGGACGGTGCTTAGGACGATGCCCGCTCAGGTAAGGCAGCCCAGGTGGGGTGGGGGACATGAGACACATGCAGGTGCACACACACAGACACACACACACAGCCCCCCCTTTCATTTCCTCCTGGGTGTGTATTGGGGTATTAAGGCTGGGACAGAGGGCTGAGAGGGGGGCTTCCAACGCCCACCCCCCATTTGCTCCTGGTCTGGAGGTGTCAACTGAGCCATTAGCCCTCTCCCAAGAGAGAGAGAGAGAGTGCCAGGCAGGGGAGGGGGTGTGTGTGGGGGGGTCCACCATCCTCTGGGAAGGCCCCGACCGACCGGGATGTGTGAATGCTGCAAATGCAACACCTGGAGAGGAAGAGAAGCAATGGAGAACGGCAGGAAGTGGAGGCTTCCTCAGAATACAGTTCTCTCCCTCTCTCATCTTCCTACACTCTCCCTCTCTCTCTCAGGTGCTGGGGGGGGGGGCTCCTGCTTTTTACCTTCATCTCTTTTTCTTTTTCTCACCTGCCTTGCCAGAACACTTTTCCTTCCTTTCCTTTTTCCTTCCATTTCCCCTTTCTTCCTTTTTCTTTCTTCCTCCCCTTTCTCCTTTTCCCTTCCTTCCTGCCCTTCCCTCTCCCTTCCTTCCATTCTTCCCTACCCTCCCTCCCTCCCTTCCATTCTTCTCTACCCTTCCTTCCTTTCCTTCCCTTCCCTCCCTCTCCCTTCCTTCCTCCTTCCTTACCCTCCCTCCCTTCCATTCTTCCCTTCCTTCCTTCTTTCTTCCTCCCCTTTCTCCTTTCTTCCCTTCCCTCTTCCTTCCTTCCCTTCCCTCTCCCTTCCTCCCCCTTCCTTCCTTCCTTCTTCCCTACCCTCCCTCTCTTCCTTCATTCTTCCCTACCCTTCCTTCCCTTCCCTCCCTCTCTCTCCCTTCCTTCCTTCCTTCCTTCCTTCCTTCCTTCCTTCCTTCCTTCCTTCCTTCCTTCCTTCCTTCCCTCTTCCTTACCCTCCCTCCCTCCCTCCTTGCCCTGCCCTGCCCTGGCTGACTGCTCCCACATGTACTCCTGCTGCAGGGTCCCCGGGGCCACCGGCCATGGGCGGGTGAGGGCCGCTGCCAACCTCTGCGTCCCTGACCACTACGAGACAAAGACTTTCCGGAGCCGGACGGGGCAGCTGAGCACCATCTTGGCCATCCGGACCTGCCGATGTGGAGCCGCCATGGAGATGAAGGAAGCCACTGTGGCCTGATTCCCCCCCCCTTCAAAAGTGGCCGTCCCCCCCCCCCGGAAGAGGGATCCGGTGTGCAAATAAAGTTGATCCTATCGGACACAACCACAGAACCGAGCCGAGGCTCCCGAGGGATTCGGCTGGCAAGTCCAATCAGGCTGCGTTTTTCTCCGGGGGGGGGGGGCTGCAAGGACCGAGGCTGGGGCAGGCTGGCTCTCACCCCCCCCCATCCCAGAGTGCCACTGTCCTAGATCTCGCTCTCTATTCACACACCACCTGTTTCTCCAGGTGCCGTCCGGGGCTGATGGCTGCATTGGCACGGGGGTCCAAATGGGGCTAGTTCTGATTGAGGGGGGCAGAATGTCACACTCAAAGCCTCCCCCCCTGCCCCCCTCATATATACATTGCCTGGTTTGGGGTCGCTTTGCTTTTGGGGAGCCTCAGCTTTTAAAAACATTTGGGCCGAAAGAAAGTCAGACCGGGGATGGCCTCCTGCGGCAAAATTAAAACAAACAGCCTCAACACACCCCCTGCCTCCCCAGGTTTTATTTCTTATTTCTTATTAAACTGATGTTATGGTCTAGGGGGCTGGACTACAAGACCTCCAAGGTCCCTTTCCAGCTCTGTTCCATTCAATGTACACAGCTCTCCATCTCTCACATAAGCGACTCTTGCTTGCGGGGCGCACAACACAGGGCTAAAAAAAAGTTATTAAATCCATTAAAACAGGACAAAAACCAAATGGAAGCCAAGAATAATAGAGGAAATAGTGGAGCAGCCTCACAAGTTCACCCGTCCCCTGGTGGGGTCTCTTGGGGGTCCCCAAGCCAGCTTTTGGGGGCCCCCAGAAACTCAGCACCAAGGCCCATCAACGGCTTTCCAAAATGAAGCCTGGAGGGGTGGGGTGGGGGGGCACCTGGATAGCCCCAGGCCTGCCAGGATGTTTGGGCACCCCCTGAATCCAGCACCCGCCTTTTGGAAGCCCGTTTTGGGGAGGGGGCTCTCCATCCACCACCCAGACAACCCCTCCTGGGGTGGGGGTCTTGCAAAAGAGGGTCACTGGGCAGAGCTGGCTCTTTCCTGCCCCCCCCCCTTTTTGGGGAGGGGGCCTCCCTTGGCAGACTGCCAGGCTGTCTTATCCGGCCCAACTGGACGCCAGAGCTCAGCACGGAGGGGAGGGGGGCAAACGGAATAATTTTCCTAAAATAAAATCTCCCTTCCTGACCGGTTGGCAGATCCAACGCCCGGAAAGCTTGAAAAGAAGGAAATGGAGTTGGTCAATAAGGACAGCCATTTGTCTGAGATAGTATAGGGAGTTGGACTAGATGACCTCCAAGATCCCGTCCAACTTTATAGTATTATTACTATTATGGATCATTGCACAGTCAGCCAGATGTTCAGACTGGATTTGGCATTTTGTCTACCTATCGAGTCCTTACCCAGGACCTGGGATAGGCAGATGTGGATGTTTGATGGTATCACAGATCTCGTCGCAGGATGGAAGCGGTTCCCAGTAAGGCCGCCTTTTGCAATTGACTAATAGCGAATTTGTCAATGCCAATGATGGTGTTCAAGTGCTTCTTCTTCTTCTTCTTCTTCTTTTCCTTCTCCTTCTTCTCCTTCTTCTTCTTTTCCTTCTCCTTCTTCTCCTTCTTCTTGTTATTATTAAATGAGGGGCTGCCCCAAAGAGGGGGGGAGGCCCCCCATTCTGCAAAGCACCAGAAGGCAAGAGAAGGAACAACGGATGGAAACTAATCAAGGAGAGAAGCAATCTGGACAATCAGGCTGCCATTTATCCCATTGATAAGGCTCTCCCCGTTTCAGAAGCAGCCTGGGTCACCCACCCTGTTAAAGGCAGATTTGTAAAAGGAACATCTGTTTTCTTTAAAAAAACTAATTGGTGAACTTGGTGTAGACCCCCAATTAGAGCCAGCTGTGTGTGGCAGCGGCCAAAAAAGCCAACACAATCCTGGGTTTCATAAACAGAGGCATAGAATCAAAGTCACATGAAGTTTTAGTACCGTTTTATAAAACCCTAGTCAGGCCACACCTGGAATACCTGCATCTGGTTTTGGTCACCATATCACAAAACAGAGGTTGAGAGTTTGGAAAAAATTCAGAGAAGAGCAACGAAGAGGATCCAAGGCCTGGAGGCTAAAACATACGAAGAACGGCTGCAGGACTTGGGCTTGACCAGTCTGAAGAAAAGAAGAAATAGGGGAGACAGGATAGCAGTCTTCCAGTATCTCAGGGGCTGCCCCAAAGAAGAGGAAGTCAAGCTATTCTCCAAAGCCCCTGAAGGCAAGACAGGAAACAACGGATGGAAACTAATCAAAGAGAGAAGCAACCTGGAATTAAGGAGAAACTTCCTAACAGTGAGGACAATTAACCAGTGGAACAGCCTGCCACCAGAAGTTGTGAGTGCTGCAACACTGGAGGCTTTGAAGAAGAGACTGGACAGCCACCTGTTTGAAATGGTAGGGTCTCCAGCTTGACCAGTGGGTTGGACTAGAAGACCTCCAAGGTCCCTTTCAGCTGAGTGCTGCTGAGGATCCCACAGGGGTGGGAGGAAAATCAGCTGTAAGGATTTTTCAGAAGTAAAGCCAACTGGGGGGGGGGAGCATATGAATCTTGGGGAGGGGGCTGGTGAGGGTGGGACAATGATGGAGAAGACCCCCTTTCTGGGTCCCACTAATGGCATTGGTGGATTCATGGGGATGGAGTAGACGCCTCCGTGCAAACGGGCTCTGATGTGGCATTCACAAGGGGGCCCACTCAGCTGGGTGCATCGCGAGTGGTGCGAAAGCTGTGTGTGCACACCTAGAGACCCCAGAGGTCATCTGTCTGGGCTCCGTCTTTGCTGAAACGGAACAGAAAAGGGAGAGAAGCAATTGGGGGCTGGTTGTGTGTGTGTGTATGTGTGTGTGTGTAGGAAGCCGGTGTTCTCTGAAGGTCTACACAGGGCAGGGAGCTGCCCCACTTCCTGTAAAACATGGGGCTCAAGGGGTCCAGGGTCTCAGTGGTGCAGGAGAAGGGCAGTTTGAGCCAGGGAAATCCATGAGGACTAGAATCATGCCATGATTTTCAGAAAGGCCCTCGGCACAGGGAGAGGACACTGTTTTGGCCTCCAAGGGGCTCAGCTGCAGCCCCCTCCCCATGTCTCTCGGGGGGAGGGGGCAGGGGCAAGGGGGGCTGCTCACCTGGGGTGTCCCAGGAGAGAGGGGAGGGCCACCATTTAGGGTGAAGGGCGCTGCCCCACGGAGGGATCCCCCTTGCTGCTGCTTCTCCCCCTGTTGCCCCCCCCAGAAGCCTCTAATTCCTGTCTGCACATGGCCCCCCGCCGCTCCCCATTAGATGCCCGTTAGCCCCCTGGGTAGAGCCGGCTCATCTGGCTGGCAGCCTTGGGCCCTCAATAAACTTCGGAGAGGTGTACGGAGGGGGGGGAGCCTCCCCACCTCTTCCTGCCAAGGCCCAACCGCAAACACGCAGCCCCCCCTTCCGGAGGGGGGGGTCTCTCCTCCCGAGGAATCCACAGCCCTCCTCCAAGATGTGGACTGGGCTGATGGGCAGCTTGGCACCTTGTTAGCGGGCCCATTAATTCCCTAATGGCCCATCCGCCTCTGCCCCTTCTGCTCGGGGGTATAAAGGGGGCCCCGGGCCAGCCCTGGGGAGCTAGTCCTCTTGAGGAACCCTCCAGAAGCCGAGATGACGAGCTTGCTGCTCCTGCCGCCGCTGCTGCTCCTGCTCACCTGGGCACCTGCCCGCCCCGCCAAGCCCACCGGGGGCTCGGAGGACACCCGGGACCAGGCCCTGAAGCAGCTGCTGGAGGTCTTCGGCATGGAGGAGCCCCCGCAGCCCCCCCTCTACTCAAAGGAGCCCCCCCAGTACATGGTGGACCTGTACAACACCGTGGCCGACGCCGACGGGGTCACCAAAGACCCCCACCTGCTGGAAGGCAACACCGTGCGCAGCTTCCTGGAGCGGAGTGAGTCCCGGAGTGGGAAGGGGGGGGTTGGGAGGGAGGAAAGCCTGGGGAGGGGGGGCATTAATTGTAAGGGCTGCAGCTTGATAGCTCAGAATAGACTCTCCCCCCCCCCTCCAGAAGTTGCGGGTGCTCCAACACTGGAGGCTTTTGAGTAGAGGCTGGACAGCCCTTTGCCTGGGATGGCATCGTTTTTTCCTGCCTGAGCAGGGGGTTGGACTAGATGGCCTCCAAGGTCCCTTTCCTTTCTCTCTCTATTTCTTTCTTTCTCTCTCTCTCTCTCGTTCTCTTTCTTTCCTTCCTTCTCTCCCTCCCTCCCTCATCGCTGGAGGTTGTTAAGAAGAGATTGGACAACTGTTTTTCTGAAATGGTATTTTGGTTTTTCCTGCCTTAGCAGAGGGCTGGACTAGATGACCTCCAAGATCCCTTCCCACTGTCTTTTCTTTCTTTCTTTCTTTCTTTCTTTCTTTCTTTCTTTCTTTCTTTCTTTCTTTCCTTTCTTTCTGTTTCTTTCTTTCTTTCCTTTCTTTCTGTTTCTTTCTTTCTTTCCTTTCTTTCTGTTTCTTTCTTTCTTTCCTTTCTTTCTGTTTCTTTCTTTCTTTCTTTCCTTTCTTTCTGTTTCTTTCCTTCCTTCTCTCCCCTCCCTCCCTCTGTCTGTCCCTCCCCTCCCTCCCTCCCTCATCACTGGAGGTTTTTAAGAAGAGATTGGACAACTGTTTCTCTGAAAAGGTATTTTGGTTTTTCCTGCCTGAGCAGAGGGCTGGACTAGATGACCTCCAAGGTCCCTTCTCACTGTCTTTTCTTTCTTTCTTTCTCTCTTTCTCTCGTTCTCTTTCTTTCCTTCCTTCTCTCCCCTCCCTCCCTCATCACTGGAGGTTTTTAAGAAGAGATTGGACAACTGTTTCTCAGAAATCCCGTATCGTTTTTCCTTCCTGTGCAGAGGGTTGGACTAGATGACCTCCAAGGTCTCTTCCCACACTGTTACTCCCCACCGCTTGGGGGGGGGTCTCAGAGGCTTCCCCCCAGGGAGGCTTAAGGCCATCTAGAGGAGCTTGATGCTCCGGTCTTCTAACCTGCCCTTCTCCCCCTCCCAGCTTAGCTGATTCTCTTTAAACTGGGTTGGGTTTACCTAGGTCTCCCGGTCCCGAGTTCAGATCTGCCCACTTAAGGGCATCCTTAGGCCAGGAAGGGGCTCGGATGGGAATTGGTATCACTTCTAAGATGGGCAATGCCCCATGGGAGGGGGCAGAGAATGATCTGTGGAGCAGATGGGTGGGGGGGGCTACTTCATTCCCCCCCCCCCCCAGTTAGCCACTGACAAAGCATCTCAAAATCCTGATGCTACTACCTTTGTGTGTGTATGTGTGTGTGTGTGTGTGTATGTGTGCCACCCTCCCTTTCTGCCTTAAAATTCCTCTTTGGTTTCCTCGCCCCTCCCCATGTTTGCTGACAGGTGTGTCCCCCCCTCCCACATCCCCAATCTCTAACCAAAGCCCCTGAGAATAAGCAAAGTTTGAGGGCTGAAAATGTAAACCTTGCAAAGGAAGGGTGGGCTTTTACTTCTCCGTTTTATGATTCCCCCTTCCCAAAGAATGGCAGGAAGTTTGTGTCGTTTTTTTTTATTAGTTTTTATTTATTTTTTTTATTAGCTGAAGATTTTCCCCCCACTTGTATTTTTTTGCTTCTCAAGTGGGCTTTTTGGGGGAGGGGTTTTGTAAAACACCCTAAAAGTGGGAACCTTTGGGCTAGGATCTAGGCTTCTGCTGCTTTTAAGGGGTGCAGGAAGCTTTGATGTTTTAGAATTGAAAATTATTCATTTACAGCCCTGTGTTTCAACCTTGGGAACGTGAAGATGGGTGGACTTCAACTCCCAGAATTCCCCAGCCAGCAAAGCTGGCTGGGGAATTCTGGGACTTGAAGTCCACCCATCTTCACGTTCCCAAGGTTGAGAAATGTTGATGGATACGATGAATTTAATGAGTTATGGAGACCCAGACCCAAAGCAAAACGCCTTGCCAACAGGAAGGGGGCCAGTGCAGGGCCTCTGCCCAATTCTTCCTCCACCCGGCCTACCCAGCAGGGCTGTTGTGGGCTGCCCGGTGCCAACGGCCTGCCTTCTCTTCCAGCTCACAGCGACCAGATGCAGCTGCTCTTCCTGCTCTCCAGCGTGGCCAAGAACGAGGTGGTCCTCTCCGCCGAGCTGCACCTCTTCAAGCTGCGGGCCGGGGGGACCGAGGGGGCCCTCCTGCAGAGGCAGCACTACTGCCAGGTATGCTCAGAGGCACTCTTCTTCGACGCCTCCCCCTGCCCCAACCTGTGGGCACGAAGCACCCCCGGGGGTGTCCTCTTCCCCCCACATTTGATGCCAGCTGCTGCTTGAAGGCATCTGGGTCCTGCCCTCCTGCTTCATGGCCAGCCCTGCCTATGGGGCAGGATCTGCACTCTCTTGTCCCCCCCCCAAGATAAACTGTTCCTGACCATGGAGGCTCCTCTTAAGTGTCCATTGAGGGATCCCTCCTCTTTTACTTCTTTCTCCTCTCCCTCCCTCCCATCCACCTTGTCCTCCCCCTCTCTTCATCCCCTTCCTTCCTCCCCTCCTCTTCCTCTCTTCCCTCCTCCTCCTCCCTTCCTCCCCCTCCCTTCCTCTCCTCCCCCTCCCTTCCTCCTCTCCTCCTTCTCCCCCTCCCTTCCTCCCCTCCTCCTCCTCTTTCCTCTCCCCCTCCCTCTGCTCCTCCCCTCCCCTCCTCCCTTCCTCCCCTCTTCCCCTCCCCTCTCTTCCGCTTTCCCCTCCTCCTCCTCCTCCTCCCCCTCCCTTCCTCCCCTCTTCCTCTCTCCCCTCCTCCCCCTCCCTCCCTTCCTCTCCTCCTCCCCCTCCCTCCCTTCCTCTCCTCCTCCCCCTCCCTTCCTCCCCTCTTCCTCTCTCCCCTCCCCCTCCCTCCACTCTTCCCCTCCCCCCTCTTCCTCTTTCCCCTCCTCCTCCTCCTCCCCCTCCCTTCCTCCCCTCTTCCTCTCTCTTCCTCCTCTTTCCCCTCCCCCTCCCTCCCCTCCTCCTCCCTCCCCCTCCCTTCTTCCTATCCTCTTCCTCTCTCCCCTCCTCCTTCTCCCTCTCCCTTCCTCCCCTCCTCTTCTTTCCTCCCCTCCTCCTCTTTCCCCTCCCGTCCCTCTCCTCCTCCTCCTCCTCCTCCTCCTCCCCCTCCCTTCCTCCCCTCCTCTTCCTCCCCCTCCCCCCATTGGCCTCTTCCCTTTCTAAAAGCTGCCTGAACTGCAGGCCCAGCCCCTCCAGCGGGACCACTGGGGATGCTGGGAGATGTACTGCCAGCATAGCCTGGAGGCGAGGGTCGGCAAGGCAGTGCTACAAGCTGAGCCATGGCCAGGGGAGGTGGCCAAGTTAGGCGGGCACGTGCAGACTGCTAATCCCATCCCCCCTTTCTCATCCCCCCCCCAGGTGAGCGTTTACCAGGTGCTGGGCAAGGACCACCCGGAGGCCCCCCAGGGGAAGAAGCTGCTCTCCGCCCGGCTGCTGGCCCTGCAGGGCTTCGGCTGGGAGGTCTTCTCCATCACCCAGGCGGTGAGTGCCGCCTCCCGGGGGCCACTGGGCAGGGCTTGGGGGTGGGGTGCCCCGGTGTATTGGGCCTGCCTGTGTGTGGGTCTGAGAACCAGGGAGGGGGGCTTTTGCCTGCGGCTTGGCTCACTCACTCAAGCTCCGCAGGATGCCCACTGACGCCCGCCAATGCTTCCCCCCTTCCAGGTCCGTGATTGGGTGGCCGACGAGGGCAGCAACCAGGGCCTGCTGGTGACGGTGCAGGGCCTGGCCGGGGCCCCCCTGGACCCCCACGCCGTGCAGTTCGCCTCGGGCCGGGACCACCACGCCAGCAAGAAGCCCATGCTGGTCTTGTTCACCGACGACGGGCGGCGGGCGGCCACCTTGCCGAGCGGCTTCCCCGGTGAGTGACCCCCGCCAGGCATTGTGGGGAGGGGGGCACAGCGTTACACCCCTTAGAAGATACACCCCCCCAGCTTTGCTCCTGAAGCTGCAGCTGAGAGGCCAGGCGGGGATGTGAGCCATTTCTTTGTAACCCCCCCCCCTGCAGCTTTCCCACCTCCTCCCGAGCCGCCCTCCAACCGGACCCGGGGTGCCCGCTCGGCCGAGAGCTCCCTGCCCTGCCAGCGCTACCCGCTGATGGTGGACTTCGACGAGATCGGCTGGACCGGATGGGTCATCTCCCCACTGGGGTACAACGCCTTCTACTGCAAGGGCACCTGCCTCTTCCCACTGGGCCAGACCATGCGGCCCACCAACCACGCCACCGTCCAGTCCATCATCCACGCCCTGAAGCTCAGCCCGGAGGTGCAGACGCCCTGCTGCGTCCCGGACAATCTCTTCTCCATCAACCTGCTCTACTTTGACGATGACGATACGGTGGTCCTCAAACAGTACGACGGCATGGGGGCGGGCAGCTGCGGCTGTCACTGAGCCCCCGGGCACTGTGTGTGTGTGTCTGTGTGTGTGTCTGGCACGGTGATCCTCCCCCCCCCCTTCCACATCCAAACCCTGACCTTGGTCCCGGAGAGCTTTCCTGGGGGGCTTCTTAAGGGGGGAGGATAACAACAGCCAGGATCTTTTCTCCCTAAACCAGAAGGGTCCAACTTTGCAACTTTAAAACTGCTGGATTTCAACTCCCAGAATTCCCGGTCAGCTCTGCTGCTCCTGGAGAGCTTTCCTGGGGAACATTTTAAGCGGGGGGAGGGGGGGGAAACACCAACAGCCAGGGGCTTTCCTCTCTAAAGCAAAAGTGTCCAACTTTGCAACTCTAGGAGCGGTGGGCTTCAGCTCCCAGAATTCCCCAGCCAGCAGAAGTTGCCAAGCTTGGACACCCCTATCCTAAATGGACAGTCCTGCAGTACCACAAACTGCCTTCAGAAGTTGTGGGAGCTTCCTCACTAGGGGCCTTCAAGAATAGACTGGACTACCCTCTGTCAGAAATGGTGTGGTAGGGTCTCCTCAGGTGGTGGGTGGGTGGGTTGGACTAGATGACCCACAGGGTCCCTTCCCCCTCTCCTCTTCTTTTCTTTTCTCTTCTTTCCTCTCCTGTCTTCTCTTCTCTCCTCTATTTTGTTCTATTCTTATTCTACTCCTGCATTGTGGAGGGCACAAGTGATGGGTTTTGGAACTGTTTCAGCCACTGTGACCTGAGTTCAATTCCTTCCCCTGGATTCCTACAAACTGGACCTCTTGGGTTGAGGAGGGGGGGTGTCTTGCTTTGATCAGCTGACCCCATGCAAAGAAGGCAGCCTGGACTCTCTCTGCCCACCCCACCCCCCCATTGCTGGAAGAAGAAAAGACTAGCAACAGAGGACAGCAGACAAAGCTTATTGAACCCATGGAACTGACTGCCACAAGAAAGTGTCCTGCCAGCTTTAACTTATTGAACCCGTGGAACTGACTGCCACAAGAAAGTGCCCTGCCAGCTTTAAAATGATCGAAAGGGGTGTGTGTGACACATTATTGGAAGAGCAAGGTTAGCTAGCACCAGCGCCGATTGAAAAAGAAGGAAATATATTGAGGGTTCCTTGTGGCTAAGGGTCGTAGTAAACAAGTCGAGCCTCCTTGTTCCTCAGCAGTCTACCTCCAAAGAGCAATGGCTGGGACCAAACAGGGAAGTCTTCCAACTTCCCCCTCTTGCCTGGTGTCTCCTCAGACTGGAAGATGCTGCTCTGGACACTCATGTCCCTGGGAAGAAAATTTGCAGTGTGTTCAAATTGCGCCCAGCTCCAGCCAACTGTGGCCCAGGGCACCGCTGCAGAATGTACCATACTGTAGATAGTTGAACTGTTTTAATTTATATAAATATATGTATATATATATAAAAATGTGTGTGTGTATGTATATAGGACAAACTTCCTGGGCACGGAGACTTGTGAATATTTGTTTTTATGCTTATGATGATTTTGCCAAGGAAGCACTATCTCCACATTAAACGCAAACGCCTTCCAAGCTTCTGGTCCTGTTGCTTCTTTTACTGACAAGTGGGGTGCCAGCTTGGGAGGGGGGGGGCAGAAGGAGCAGCCAGGGGCAAGTCTGCCTGCCAACGGGCCAGGCAGAATGGGCAAAAAAAAAAAAAAAACCCATTATTTTGAACCTGGTGCACAAAGTTTTGTGACTGCGTCTTGCCTGCAACCTTGCTCCCACTGGCAAAGAAGTGGGGTAGTCCTAAAGGAGCCTCTGTGTTTTTGAGTTTGTTTGTGTGTGTGTGTGTATCTTCCTTGTCCTTGCAGCCTTACACTGAAGATTGCATCTGGGCATGGAAAGAAGAACAGCTGGGGGTGGATAATTTATCTTCTGCTCACCTGGCATCAGGCATCCCCAGCAAACTCAAAATGGGAAGAGCGGGTGGAAAGAGGGGTGGAGGGGGGCTGGAAGAAATGGGGCATTCAACAAATGGGTTCTTCACACACACACACCCCAATTCCTGTGCTCTGCCGTTGCCAACATTGGGGGGGCAGGGGCTGTGGGGAGGGGGGGTCTTGCTCCCAGGAGGAACCCTTCCGCTGGGGAAGGCGGGTGTCGGGGCAGAGGGCAGGACTGTCCCCGGGGCCCATCTGCCTTCTGGGCCAGGGGCCCCCCGGTTTTTCCTAGATTTTTCCCTTTGGGGTGAAGATGGACCTTCCTGGGGATGGTCACTGGTCAGTCGATTTGGCTGACCTGTGGCGGGGCTGCTTCGGACTGCGTCATTGCCACAAGGGAGTTGGTTGGTGTGTTTCTTCTGTTTGTGTGCCTGCCCCTCTTAGGGAACGTGAAGACGGGTGGACTTCAGCTCCCAGAATTCCCCAGCCAGCAAAGCTAATGGGTTAAATTCAAGCAGGGTCTCCAGTGTATTAATCTGTGGCAAGTAGAAAATGCCATTAAGGGAGATGGAAAAATACTATAAACAACATTTTAATTAACAGAGGTGATGTTTAGCAAGCATTAACTAATATCATAAACTGGCTGAATTGTGATGACCTGTGTGCAATTCTATGAAGAAACATTTTTACGAGAGGTGCCAACCGAAAGTCACAAATGGTGTAAGATATTGCGTGTGTAGGGGAGTGTGGTTTCCCACACATTGTATGTTGTTGTTAATTGCGAAGTCGTATCCGATCCATCGTGACCCCATGGACAACGTTCCTCCAGGCCTTCCTGTCCTCTGCCATCTTCTGGAGTCCATTGAAGCTCACACCTCCTGCTTCAGGGACTCCATCCAGCCACCTCCTTCTCTGTCGTCCCCTTCTTCTCTTGCCCTCCATCATTCCCAGCATCAGGCCCTTCTCCGGTGAGTCCTTCCTTCTCATTAGGTGGCCAAAGGATTTGAGTTTCAACTTCAGGATCTGGCCTTCTAAAGAGCAGTCGGGGTTGATCTCCTCCAGGACTGACCGGTTTGATCGCCTTGCAGTCCAAGGGACTCGCAGGAGTCTTCTCCAGCACCAGAGTTCAAAGGCCTCCATTCTTTGGCGCTCAGCCTTTCTTATGGTCCAACTTTCACAGCCATACGTTGCAACTGGGAAAACCACAGCCTGGACACATTGTATAAACTTCCCTTTTTCCTGCCTGTGTGGTCTCAGGACATGAAGTTCTCTCTCTTAGTGGGTTAAAGGTAGATAAGAAGTCATCCATTAGGTTAAGCGTGGGCGGCAAGCTGTATAAAAATGACACCCTGGGAGTAACTCGGGGTTCAGAATTTGTCATATGAATACTCTGAACCTTTGCGCAAATAAATCCTGTTTTCTCCAACCCTTCGTGGTCGGGTCTTCTGATGTAAGTATCGTGGTTTTTCCACTACAAATCAATATTTTTCTACCTTGGGAATGTGAAGATGGGTGGACTTCAACTCCCAGAATTCCCCAGCCAGCAAAGCTGGCTGGGGAATTCTGGGAGTTGAAGTCCACCCATCTTCACGGTCCCCAAGTTGAAAAAGCACCAGTGTACACCCTTTTTCTTCCCGTGGGCATCAGGACTCTGACGCCACGGGCATCCCAGGCCAAAGAAATTCTCCCCCAAGATTGTCCACGCCTGCCACAAACCCAGTTTTTGTCAGGCTAGGACCAGGAGTTGGGGAGATCTAGTCCTGCCTTCGACACGAAAGCCAACTGGGTGACTTTGGGCTAGGCCTTCTCCGGCCCAACCCACCTCACAGGGTTGTAGTGGAGAAAGAAGGAGGAAGGAAGATTAGATATGATCATTGCCTTGTTTATAAAAACAATAAAGGCGGGATAAAAAGGAAATCTAAAAATAAAGCCAGCCGGACGCGGTTCACCCGGTTTAGGAGAGGCAGGTTAAGAACAAGGACAGGCGGCTTCTGAGCCTCATTCGGGCATCGGTGGGGGGGGTCTTGGCGGCGAATTCGGGCACCCGATTCCCACGTTTGGCTTCAGAAGGCCAGTTTATAAGCTAAACGCGCTCTACATGGGGCTACTCTTGAAAAGTATTCGGAGACTACAGTTGGTCCAGAATGCAGCCGCGCGAGTGATAGTGGGTGCTCCTTGATACACCCACGTTACACCTATCCTCCTTGAGTTGCACTGGTTGCCTATTGGTCTCCGGGTCCAATTCAAGGTGTTGGTTATTACCTTTAAAGCCCTATATGGCTCAGGGCCAGGCTATTTGCGAGACCGCCTACTACCTCATAGTTCCCTACGTCCAGTTAGATCCCACAGGCTGGGCCTCCTTCAGGTCCCGTCGGCCAAGCAGTGCCATTTGGCGGGGGCCGCGGGGGAGGGCCTTCTCTGTGATGGCGCCCACGTCTTGGAACCAGCTCCCCCCGGAGATTAGGACCGCTCCCACCCTGTTGGTTTTCCGCAAGCTGCTTAAGACCTGGCTTTTCCGGCAGGCCTGGGGTTTATAAAATCTGACCCCGGGATGACTGTTCTTGTACTGTTTGTTTTGTTACGTTATGTTGTGTTTTTATTGTTAAACGCCCGGAATCCTGCGGGAGTGGGGCGGTCTATAAATTTTAATAAATAAATAAATAAATAAACTGTCCGGGATTAAACCGATGTTAGGCTCACAGGTAAGTTTACTGCAGGCAGCTCAGCTCTGGGCAGAGGGAAATGAGGAGGGGGGGCAACAGCCCCCTCTGCCTGCCCTCTCTGCCCCCTTGGCATCTGCAGAAAAAGGAGGGCAAGCTGGGGGAGGCAAGGCAAGGAGGCCTGGCGGCTGGCTGTCCCGGGTACGAGGGAGCTAAGCCTGGCAGGCCAGCCTGGCAGGGACGGACGCAGGAGTTATCCTGGGATGGAGGTGTGGCTGAGTTGGGGGTGGGGGGGGAGGCAAGGAGCAAGGGGGGGGGGGGTGGCGAGTGGCTACCGGCCGGGGGGCTGGCCTGCCCGGTTGCTTTCGGGGCCCCAGCACCGGCCCAGCTTCTTCCGGAGCCTCTCCCTGAGGCCGTCCTGGCGGGGGGCCACCGTGGTCTTGTCCTCCTCGTGGGACTTGAGCTTGGCGTAGTAGTCGGAGAACCTGTTGTAGAGGATGGAGATGGGCATCCCGTTGACGATGATGCCGAAGGCGATGCAGCCGAAGGCCACCACCCGGCCCAGGAAGGTGTCCGGCACCGTGTCCCCGTAGCCCACGGTGGAGAGGCTCACCTGGAGGAGGAGGAGGAGAAGGAGGAAGAGGACAGGGAAAAGGAGGAAGACAGGAGGAGAGAGGACGGGGAGGGAGGAGGAGGAAGAGGAAAAGAAGAGGAGAGAGGAGGGGGAGGGGAGGAAGGAGGAGGAAGAGGAAGAGGAGGAAAATAGGAGGAGGGGAGGAAGAGGAACAGGAAGAAGAGGAAAAAAATAGGAGGAGGAGATGGGGAAGAAGAGGAGAGAGGAGGGGGAGGGGAGGAAGAAGAGGAGAGAGGAGGGGGAGGGGAGGAAGGAGGAGGGGAGGGAGGAGTAGGAGGAGGGAGGGAGGAAGAAAAAGAGGAGGAGGGGGAGGAAGAGGAAGGGGAAAAAGAGGAGGAAAATAAGAAGAGGAAGAGGAGAAGGGGAGGAGGAGGAAGAACAAGATGTCCTCCTGAGTTGAAACAAGCTCACTTGCAAGATGGAGCCAACTCTTAATGCCCAAAAGAGACCCCAACCGCAAAGACCATCAGGGGGTCTGGCGGCTAAACCAGAAGAAGGACACCTGAGGGAGCCAGGGGTGGGGAACCTGGACTCTTTGATGACTGGGGGACTTCAACTCCCAGAATTCCTCAGCCAGCATGGAACTGGAAGTCCACACGTCATCAAAGAGCCCAGGTTCCCCACCCCTGGCCTAGTCTGACACGGAGAGAGACCAGGGGAGACAAAAGAGCAGCCTTCCAATTCCTGAGGAATTCTGGGAGTTGAAGTCCACAAGTCATCAAAGGGCCAAGTTGGAAGACCCCTGGTGTAGACCCACCGGCAGGCCTGTGGCCTTCAGGGCCAGCTCTCTCCAGTCACCATCTCCAAATCTCACTGCATGCCTTTCTTTTAGGGTATTTCTGTACCCCTTCTCCACTTGGGAGTAAGAAGAGTGGAAGGAGAAGCTATTTTTGCCCGCATGGAGTCCTCTTCCGTCCCCCACAGCTGGCAAGCAGCACCCCCAGAGCCATTTTCTGGCCAGACCTGCTTGGGCCATTTTGGGGGATTGGGTCCCCAAGACCTATTAAATGTCATTCTTGGGTCTGACAGGGCTACTAACTCAAGAGGGGACCCTCAGCTACAAATTACAAGTACAGATTAGGCGAGACCCGGCTCAAAAACAGTAACCGTGAGAGGGACCTTGGAGTCCTAGTGGACGATCCCTTAAATGTGAGCCAGCCGTGTGCGGCAACGGCCCAAAAAGCGAACACAATCTTGGGTTGCATAAACAGAGGGACAGCATCAAAGTGATGTGAAGTCTTAGTACCGCTTTATAAAGCGTTAGTAAGGCTGCACCTGGAATACCTGCATCCAATTTTGGTCACCACATTGCAAAAAAGATGTTGAGACTTTGGAAAAAGCGCAAAGAAGAGCAACTAAGGTGATTAAAGGCCTGGAGACAAAAATGTATGAAGAACGGTTGCGGGACTTGGGTATGTCCAATCTAAAGAAAGACTAGGGGGGACAGGATAGCAGCGTTCCAGTATTTGAGGGGCTGCCACAAACAGGAGGGGGGTCCACCTATTCTCCAAAGCACCCGAGGGCAGGACAAGAAACAATGGATGGAAACTAATCAAGGAGAGAAGCAACTTGGAATTAAGGAGAAATTTCCTAACAGTGAGGACAATTAACTGGTGGAATAGAAGTTGCCTTCAGAAGTTATGGGCACTCTATCACTGGAAGTTCTCAAGAAGAGACTGGACAGCCATGTCTGAAATGATATAAGGCAGTGATGGTGAACCTTTTAGAGACTGAGTGCCCCAAAATTGCCCTGCCAGCACCCTGCCCTGCCACCCACCCGCCTGGCCACCCACCTCCATGGCCCACCACAGACTGCCCAGGCAGTCCAGCAGCGCCATGGCAGCCACGCCCTCTGCCCGCGCCCTGCAGCATCATCTGCGTGCAACAGGGCACAGGGGCGGAGTCTTGTCCCCGCTGTCCGGCTGCCATGTCCTAGGCTGCGCTGCTCCACACAGGCCGCGCCTGGGGGTGACTCTCCTCCGGGGGATCTGCTGGTGAGGAGGGGGCCACAGGAGGCGGGGCTGGGGCGACAGCACGTGTGCCCACAAAGAGGGCTCTGAGTGCCGCCTCTGGCATGCATGCCATAGGTTTGCCACCACTGGTATAAGGTCTCCTGCTTGAGCAGGGGGCTGGACTAAAGGGCCTCCAATGACCCTTCCAGCTCTATTCTGATAATTATTATTAACTGATACGCGGAGGGAGTGGGGTCTGTGTGTGGATGACGGGTTCACTTACTGCTGCCCACCACCAGGCGTTGGGGATGCTGGTGAAGTTGGTGTTCGGCACATCGTGCTCAACGGAGTGCATGAGGGCGGAGAAGGTGAAGATGCCCATGGCGATGAAGAGCAGGAGGCAGCAGACCGGCTGGCAGCACTGCCGGAGGGTGAAGCCGAAGGCCCTCAGCCCCGTGGAGTGCCGGGCCAGCTTCAGGATACGGAAGATCCGCATCAGCTTGATCAGCTTGAGGACCTTGCCCAGCTTCCCCACGTTCCGCATCTTGTGCAGCTCCTCGTGGTCTTCGGAGTCGTTCTCGACCAGGCACTCGAAGACGATCTGGACGTAGAAGGGCAGGATGGACACCAGGTCGATGGCGCTGAAGGCCGCCCGGAAGAACTGCCGGAGGGTGGAGGTGGAGACCAGCCGCATGAGGTACTCCAGGGTGAAGAAGACGGCGCAGACGGTCTCCAAGTGCTCCATGCACTGCTTGCTGGTCTTGTCCTGCATCTCCTTCATGGTGCTGAGGGTCATCCCCACCACCGAGAACAGCACAAACAGGCTGGACAAGAGGGCCATGATCTTAGCCAGGACTGAGGAGTACGGGTTCTCGATCAGTTTCCAGATGGCCTTCCGGAACTGGCCCATGAACTTGCCCTCAAAATGTTCTTCCTTCTCGACGGTCTCCAGTTCGGCCTCCAACTCTTGCTGGATCTTCAGATACTCCACTATCTCGTCATGCTTCTCCTCAAAGAGGATCCGGCAGCAGCGCTGGGTGTACTTCATGTGGACGCCCCAGTACTCGATCTCCTCCAGGAAGTTGGCCGAGCAGAACTCGGTCAGGACCCACATGACTCCGCTCCGGTAGAAGTGGGAGACGTAGTGGAAGACGAGAGGGTCTCGGTCGAAGAAGTACTCGTTCTTCGGCACCGAGTAGTCGTCGCACAGCTCCAGCTTCTTCACGGGATCCACGCAGGTGGCCAATTGCCCAATCCTGGTGAGGGGGTATTTGGCTGCTACTCGGACAGAGATGTGGAAGTGTTGGCCTCCAACGTTGAGGGTCAAGAAATTCAGATTCGACGGGTGGGAAAGATCGTCGCTGTCCTGGGCCCAGTCGGCCAAATTGTCCATGGAGCTCCACGGCTTGACCAGCTTCTCCTGAGAGAAGGGGAGGAGGAGGTCCACGTTGTCGGCAGTCCTGCAGCACTTCTGACAGGCCCTAAACTTCATGTTGGCTGAGAGGCTTGCCCGCCTTTGCACGGTGGGCCTCATGGTGGTGATTGAGGGACCTCCAATGGCCACCATCCGCGGCCGATGCCTTTAGAGGAACTCGGATTCTGTCAATTGCCGAGTTGCTACTCTTAGCAGCTCTGAACTGCTCACTCGTGTATCACCAAACCAGCTGAGCCCCACAAAGCCGCTAGATCCCTGTTATGGGACTGGATGGAACTGGAAGCAGCTGCTTCTGAGCTTCTTACGGCATTAATCAGATTATGCTCTTAAAATGTCAACCTAAGAAGCTAATCTGGATGTTTGAGTTGGGCCGGTCTGATCTCACATTTTTCTTTTTTTAAGATGTCGTGTTTGAAGTGCTTCAAGACACAGGGGTGAGCAACCATGTCAACTTTATGACCTGTGTACTTCAACTCCCAGAATTCCTGAGCCAGCCAGGACCATGATTAGCCCTTCAGTGGGGGATAGCAGGATATCCCATGGCTACAGTCTATTGAACTGTCAAGAATGAAACTTTGGTAACGACATGTCTCGTTTCAACTTGCCATTACAATGAGAAAAACGAAACCTCTCCGGTTCCGCTGAAGACTGTGAGAGCCTGAAACCTCTCCAAGGACACCGCAGCAGGTGTGGAGAGGAAGCAGACGGTTCCCATAACAAAGTGAAATTGTTTACATGGACTAGGTGAGAGGTTGGGGTTTTGACCCGAGAAATGATGGTTTAATTCTATGAACTGGTGCCTGGGAAACTCAGACTTAGTTTTGCTTCGACACCACCATGCCGTGTATTCAATAAACAGTTGAGATTTTCGGAAACAGAATGGACTTGGAGTTTTATTTGGATTCTTGAGCTGGATGTTGACATGAACGTTCAAAGAAATCCCAGAAAACAGTGGTGTTTCTGGTTGGGGTGCTTCTCAAGGCCATTGTAAGGAGGGAAAGACGCCCCTGAAAGCTGCGAGTAAAGATGAAGAGGAGGGGTCCGAAGAAGGGATGGGGTTGGGAGGCACTTTAATGAGTGGGGGAGATTCCAGGAGAACCCCCCCCCACACGAGAGTTGGGAAATAATTTTTAATGTTCGCACTACGACAGGAGGTTGACCCCAGTGCTGCACAAGCAGAACCCCCAAGCTGAACGAGACTTGGAAAAAAAATTAGGGGTGCCTTTCCTAGCTCAAAATAGATCAAATTCTCACCTCCCACCCAATCTGAGTAAGTGACGATCCCGGTAATCAGGCGGTGTTCACTCCAGATGGCAACGTGACAGGAAAAACCAGGAGCAGCCAAAATCAACGTTTGTCCTATCAGGGGGTCCATCAGCCTTCCCAAACTTCCAGAAGTTGAGAAGAACAGAATAACACAGCTGGAAGGGACCTTGGAGGTCCTCTAGTCCAACCCCCTGCCCAAGCAGGAAGCCCTAGACCAGGGGTTCTCAACCTTTTTAATGCCGCGACCCCCAACCGGTCATAAGTCGAGGACTACTCAACCGGTCATACGTCCAGGACTACTCAACTGCTGCAGCCCCGTTTGCAGAATGGGGCTTTTGGCGGGCTCAGCAGGGCAGAGACAGCCTGGACAATTCCTATTGGCTTTTGAAAGCCAATAGAACTAGACTCTATTCAAGAGAGTCTATTCTATTGGCTTTCAAAAGCCAGTAGAATAAAAGGGAGTCGCACAGCTAAGGAAAAGGGGGGAAAAATGGCGGACTGCGTTGTTTGGCGACCCCCGTGAAATGGTCGTTCGACCCCAAATGGGGTCCCGACCCACAGGTGGAGAACCGCTGCCCTAGACCATTCCAGACCGATGGCTGTCCAGTCTTAAAAACCTCCAGTGATGGACCACCCACAATTTCTGGAGAGCTCTTGTTCAACGCACCTGGAGGCACTGGACGAGGGAAGCACCAACCCGCCCACCCTACCCCCAGCAGCACCATGAAAGGAAGGTGGGATCCGGCAGCTCGGGGTCGGATCTGAGGGACGCAAAGGCCATTGTGCTTGGAGAGGCTCCACAGAGCCTGGGCTGAAGGGCGTCTGCAGGAGAGGGCACCTGCAGAGCTGCTGCAGAAGAGAAGCCCAAGCTGGCCACGAGAGACACCCGGATATAGTTTAAATATTAAACCTATTTTAATTTCCCCCCCTAGGAGGCAGACTTCTGTCGACGGCCTGCAGGCCACGGGGCTTCCCAGCCTCTGTTCCTGCAAGGGGACCCAGCACGGACGCCGGCCTTTTCCATCCAAGGATTGCGCCTGAGGTTCCCGGGAGGAGCAGGTGACGGAGTCCCTTGCGTGAGGGAGCAAGGAGCGTCTTCCTGGGAGAAAGGAAGGAGAGGAGAAGAGGCTTTAGACCAGTGGTTCTCAACCTTTTTAATGCCGCGACCCCCAACCGCTTGTAAGTCAAGGACTAAACTGGTCGTAAGCTGAAGACTAAACTGGTCGTAAGTCGAGGACTACCCAATTGGTCGTAAGTCGAGGACTTTCCCTGCCTGGGAGCGCCGCGCATGCGTGGTGCCACCCCCTGTGCCGGCCGAGGCGTAGCTGGCAAGCGGCAGAGACGGAGCAGGCCGACCACTGGCTGGACCGCCAGCTGGCCCAGCCCAAGGGAGGTAAGGCACCCGCCGGAAAAGGGGAAAAAAATGGCGGACAGCCTTGCTTGGCGACCCCCGTGAAATGGTCGATCGACCCCAAATGGGGTCGCGACCCACAGGTGGAGAAGCGCTGCTTTAGACCCCTCAAAGGCCTTGCACTCTGGCTGAAAAGGGTTATCAGGAGAAGAATGAAGAGAGCAGACGGGGGAGGCCAGGTGCCTTCCCAAAAGGCCACTGGACTTTCTTTGTTTTTTTCCCTTGAAGATGTTTTGCTTCTCATCCAAGAGGCTTCTTCCGTTCTGAAAGAATGCTGGAGGATGGGAGGATTTACGATTTTCTCCATCGTTCGGTCAGAACCGACGGAGCTTCTTGGATGAGAAGTGAAGCGTCTTCGAGGAAAAACAAAGGGATCCCAGTGACCTCTTGAAAAAAGGGGACAATCGTGACCTGGGTGACTCAGAGCCTCCGTAGAACTGAAGAAGCTTCCTGGACGAGAAGCGAAATGTGTGACTTGGACGCTTGAGAATCTCCACAGACACCCCAAAAGGAGACTACGGAGAGAGGAAAACAGTATTATTTTTTGCCACCCTCCAAAAGAAAGGAACTCAGCAAATCGCCTGGGCCTTGCTTTCTGGAATGCCACCCCCAAAACAGCTGGGCCGATGTGGGGCAGGGCAGGACTGGAACATTGCCAGCTTCTCCCAATGCCCATCTCAAGAAAATGCTGTTTTTAACATTACTCTCCACGGGCAGCTCCTGTCTGTGAGATTACGAGGGGCGAGCTGAACAGATGTTCAACAACAGGGTCGCAGAGGAGAACATAAACAAAAGTTGTTCAACCCCAAAGCATCGCAAACCTTGCAATTTACACCTGGGGGGGGGGGAGTGGAGGGAAAGTCCAGGAGAGATTTGGGTTCTCCGAGGGGTCCTTTTGTTGAAGCTGACCAGAGACATGTCTGTGGAGATTCTCCGTCATCCAGGTCACGGTCATCCCAAATGTGATTTTTTTATCCCGCAGGACACTGGACTTGTTTTTTTCTTTGAAGATGTTTCGCTTCTCCTCCAAGAAGCTTCTTCAGCTTCTGAATGGTGGGGAAAGGGAAGGATTTATACTCCTTGTAGATAGCTGGTCATTTGCCTTCTTTCAGAGAGCCGTTGAGGCCACTTGGAAGTTTGTTTGTGTCCTCAGTTTGTTGTGTCTAAAACAGTGGTTCTCAACCTTTTTAATGCCGCGACCCCCAACCGGTCGTAAGTCGAGGACTACTCAACCGGTCGTAAGTCGAGGACTACTCAACTGGTGCAGCACCGTTTGCAGAATGGGACTTTTGGCGGGCTCAGCAGGGCAGAGACGACCTGGACAATTCCTACTGGCTTTGGAAAGCCAATAGAATTAGACTCTATTCAAGAGAGTCTCTTCTATTGGCTTTCAAAAGCCAATAGAATAAAAGGGAGTAGCACAGCTAAGGAAAAGGGGGGGGGGAATGGCGGACTGCGTTGTTTGGCGACCCCCGTGAAATGGTCGTTCGACCCCAAATGGGGTCCCGACCCACAGGTTGAGAACCACTGGTCTAAAAGAACACAAATGACCAGCTGTCTGCAAGGAGTACAAATCCTTCCATTATTCTCCACCGTTCGGTCAGAGCTGAAGAAGCTTCTGGGATGAGAAGCGAAACCTCCTCAAAGGAAAAACAAGGGTCCAGTGGCCTCCTGGAAAAAAAAAGCCACTTTGGGCCTCCCAGAGACAGAAGCCCAGCTAAAGACATCAGATCAGACTCGGGGCTTACCTGGCCGGCAGGCCAGTCTCAAGGGTGCTCCACGAGGACTAGCTGCTTAAAGGCTGCTTTGGGGGAGAGGAGAGGCTTGCCTTTTCTGGAGGCCCACAGGGTGACCGCTGCCGCCACCACCACGGTGATCAGGAGTGCTAGAAAAGAGCAGAGAGGAGAGAGACGGGTTGACCTCAGAAGCCGGCCTCGTTCCTGGAATAGCTGTGGGAGGGGAGATGCCGGCCAGCTCTGATTGTTTTCAGGAGAGACCCCCAAAAGACGGCTTTTCCATCTGGTATTCTAGCACTTAACCAAAAACCTTTTGCTGTCCTGTGTACGATGCTGTTATGGTTCCGGCTAATGAAACACTCCAAAGAACTTCCAGGCATTGATTTTCCTAAAAGTCTTTTATTGTTACAAAATGTCGGCACAGGCGCAATGGAGGGATGCTAGGATCGAAGTTCTCTTCCTCTGAGCAGTTCAATTATCAGCATGTTCCCTCCCTAAATTAGCAGTCATATCTCACATTATCCAATTAGTGTGAAGGTCAAAGGTTTCCTTCCTCTCTCTTTCCCGGGCTTTACCCCCACCCCCCTTCTGCTCTGTATTAACCCCATAAATACCAGACAGTTCTGCATATTGTCAAAAGCAAGAATAGACAATATTTGCAGCGTTGACAGATGCCACGTTGGTGGAGATGGATCAGACCCACTACTGGTGGCCCTTGACTTAGCAAACGTCCGTTTAGTGACCATTCAAAGTTGCACTGAAAATAGGGACTTCTGACCGTTTTTCACGCTGACCGACCGTTGCAGCGTCCCCGTGGTCACGTGATCAAAATCGGGACGCTTGGCCACTGGCTCGTATTTACAGGGTCCCGGGGTCCCCTTTGGCGAACTTCTGACAAGCCAAGTCAAGGGGGAAGTCCGGATCCACTTAACAACCCTGTTACCAATTTAGCAAACGGAGGGATTCGCTTAACAACCTTGGCAAAAACGGTCGTGAAATGGGGCAAAGCTCACCCCATAGTGGTCTTGCTGAGCAGTGGCAGTTCTGGGCTCCGTCGTGCCCGTTCAGCCCAGGACTTCCTTTACCCCTGGGTCGGCCTCCCCTCCTCCCCCGAGGCTGCCAAGCGTCCCTGGGCAAGGGGCGCCACCCTCAGGTTCTGCCAAGCAAAGCGCCCCCCTGCCCCCTCCCCCCCAAATCCCCGGGTCACCAGCCTGCTCGTCACGAGGCCAATTTCGGCACTGCAGATCAGGACAGCCGATTTTCCTGATTCCGCTTGGGGGAGATCAAGGTGGCTCTGCCAGTCTTACTCACCGACAATGGCAGTGATGGTCAAAGGGTCCAAGGCCAGGCCTTCTGGGGGTGTGCTGGTGCCTGTAAAAGAAAGGGGGGGGAGGAAAGCAGAGTTTAATACGCACACATGGGGGAAAAAATAAATTAAAATGGAATTTTATTCTGTAGGATGGGATTAAAGAGGAACTGTTGAAAAAGCTGAAGCGACTGGCAGAGAGATGCATTTAAGTAGGTTGGGGTTGGGTTCATGACTTTTGCTATTTCTTTCTTCTTTCTTTCCTTCCTCTCTTCCTTCCTTAACTCTCTTATCTATCTATCTACCGGTCTCTCTCTCTCTCTCGTTTTTGTAGATTTTCACTGGTACAGGTATGCAGGTCTTGGTGTATTCGGGTCTTTTCCTGTGTAAGATTGAGAGTATCTTGGAAACGTCGCCAAGATACTCTCAATCTTAAACGAGAAAAGACCTGAATACGCCAAGACCTGCATATATATATATATATATGTTTTCTGAGGTTTTCGCAGGTGTTTGTATGTAGGTCTTTGGTTATTCGGGTTTTCTCCTGCGTAAAATTGGAAGTGTCTTGGCGACGTTTCGACGAAGTCTCATTTGTCATCTTCAGGCTGGTGTTTTCGGCTTCGTGCTTCTAGGAGCAACTTCGTCGAAACGTCGCCAAGACACTTCCAATTTTAACAATTATATATATAATCTCCCGGTATCCATCCATCCAAAAGAGTGAGGTGTGGGGCAAAACCCAAGGGACCTCAAACGGGCTAACTCACAGAAGAAATAAATTAACACGAGGATCCCTGGGAGACACAAGCAGCTTTGCAAAGAATTTGGGAAAGAAAGACACGGCCGCAGCAGAGGGGGGCTTGAAACACAGAGAAACCAAGACATGATTTTAAAACTCAGAAAGCCTTTTGCAGAGAACTAAGGACTGGCGGAAAAAAATAACGCAGGAAGCAAAACAAACCAGAGCATCAGGATGCAGAAATATAAAAAAACAAAACTACAAAACAAAACAAAACAAAAAACCCCCAAACCTCAAGCTGGCTTAATTGAGGTATCTCAGATAACAGATATCCTGAGGAACTCAGATTCTTTCAAGCAGTTATTTATGGCTTGGGAATATTTGGGGGAGGATAGCTGGCCCAAACCGGAATGATTACGCAACTTAGGAGGCAATAAATAGTCAGACTCTCCAAAGAAAAGACCGTCCCTCTGGATTCTTTGTCCCAGGCAGACAGGCCAGAAACTGCTCCCCTAAAAGTTCCTGGTGTGCCCCACTGGTGGGTTGGGGGGGGGGGTTGGCTACCCCAGATCTGGGGATGCAACTTTTAAATCAGGAGTGTCCAACCTTGGCTGCTTTAAGACCTGTGGACTTCAACTCCCAGAATTCCCCAGCCAGCTGATATTGGTTCTGATTGTGTCAAAATATTTTTTTTTAGCAAAGAGACCAGTCTGAGAAGGCAACCAGTGTATTTTAAGCACCTCAGCATAGGAGAGCTGGGTTGGGAAAGCCCCCCAAAGTGATTTAATGGCAACTTTCCCAACATTTATGGAAAGGCAGAACTTCCTGGAGCTTCAGCTCTTTTTTTAAAATAGTAATAGTAGTAAAGTTGGAAGGGAGGTCATCTAGTCCAACCCCCTGCTCAGGCAGGAAACCCCTACAAATTCATACTATAAAAAGAGTATGAATCAGAAAAGGTGCGACTGGGCTTCTCCTGATTTCATTTATTTACTTATGAAATTTATTTCTGCCCATCTTGTATCGAAACGATTTTTAAACATCTCGAGTGTGTGTGTGTGTGTGTCATGGTTTGGCTAAAAGCAGCATTCTGGAATGCTTTGAGGAGGGCATGTTCATATCCAAACATGTGAGAAACAGGACAGCCCAAAACAAAACACGCTTGCCTATTTGCACACTCATGGGATATATGATAAGACGTGGATTAAGAGTTCAAGGCATTAAGAGGGGAGAAATAAACTTCCCAGTTAATTAGAAGCCGCAGAGGACAACAGAAGTCAGCCCAAGCAAAGAGGAGGATGGGGGGGGGAGAGGTGGAGCTCCAGAACCAGAACGTAAGGGGAGTAGGTTGCTGTGATTGACACCTCTGCAGTGATTGACACTTTTGGTTCAGGGTGGCCAACTCCAGCCGTGGTGGAGCCCAGGCAGAAAAACTCCTTTGCAGAATCTGAAAATTCAGGACCGCCCACAGCAAAACGCAGCAAGCTTTAGGTTTGAGCGACAGAATTTAATTGCCCCCCCCACCATTTGCAAAATCATCACCTAATACAAAAATTACAGGTTTACAGAATGGAAGAACTGATTCCGAATCAGCATCGAACACGAGAATGGAAAGGACCCAGCTGTCCAAATGCTCCGTTTTAATTTATTTCAGCAATACAACTGGAGGCAGGCTGGGCACGCATACTTTTCTTGTGCTGCTGCTGTTTTGTTTTTTTTTTAAAAAAAGGGATTTTTTTTTTTGCAGACTCCCCCACCATACCTTGAAATCTCAGAATTAGCAGAAGATCTGCTTTCTGCCGATCTTGGCATCACCTGGTTGGCACCCCCGAGTCTTGTCCAGGAAATGCCGGAGATGGCGCCGTGCCCTTTTACGTGCCAGGGACACGGCTCTGCCCATCTCTAAGCTGAGGAAACCAGGGTGGAGGGTGGGACTCTCAGAGGACCTTCTCAACTTCCTTAATCTCTCCCAAGGACACACAGGATAAAAAACATATGCAGGAGCAACAGGGATCGCAGCAGAAGAGACCCTTCCTGCTCCCTTCTTTCGGGTGAAAAATAATGCAGAAAGAGGGAGGGGGAAAAAAAAGGAGTGAAACTTATTCCTACAGTAGGAGATGCAGCCAAGCCCCCCCTTGTTCCCAGCCAGGTATACGAGGTATATTTCTAATCTGGAGACTACTTTGGCCAGCTTGACCGGGAGTTATAAGCAGCAAATAATCACAAGTGGCGTACAGAGAAATACAAAATACAACTGAACAGCAAGCAAAGTGCAGCTTTAGCAAAGCAGACGTCACGAGGTCCAAGGTGGCTCTTTCCGGACTGCCTAAAAAACGAGGTTGCAATTCAAAGAGAGGCCAGCCAGCAGGAGTGCCGTTTGGCACCCCAAAATCGGACCGCAGCTCAGCCCACCTTTGGGGGTTATCTGTGGGGCCTCTGGCAGCAAATCCGCACCGCAGCCTTCTTCGTCGCCTCCGTCTTCACAGTCTGGATGGCCGTCGCACTTGAAAGACAGGGGGTAGCACTCGGCCCCTGGGTAGCATCGGAACTCGTCGCTTTCGCAGTCATCCTGCTTGAGAGGGCCCAGCAAGGATGCGCAAAGAGACTCGGCCTCATCCGAACCGTCTGGGCAATCCGGGCGCTTGTCGCAAAACCGCTCAAAGGGCAGGCAGGGCCCGCTGCTGTGGCCGCACCGACAGGTGTGATTCCTGCAGATGCTTCCCAGCTGCTGACAACCGTCTGCGTAGTCTTGGCAGCCGATCTGCCTCTCCTGGCCCAGGCACAGCGGCACACGGCCCCCCTCGTGGCACTGGAAGCTCTCAAGAGGGCAGGAGGAGGATCCTGTAGGCAGAAAGGAAGAGAGAGAGAAAGAAAGAAAGAGAGAGAGAGAAAGAGCCAGATAGAGAAAGAAAGAGAGAAAGAGAAAGAGAGAGAGAGAGAGAGAGAGAAAGAAAGAGAGGGAGGGAGAGAGAGAGAAAGAGAGAACGGTGAGTGGAGGGGGCCAATGAGATGTTGAAAGAGAGAGAGAGAGGCATCGAAAGAATGAAAATGAAAAAAAAAAAAAAAAAAGGAATGGAGAGATACAGTGAATTCAATTATACTGTCAGCTTTTTAAAAATCCCCAAACACACCATCAGTTCCTTAAGAGAAGCACCTCCTGAGACTCCGACCTTGGATCCTTACCGGGAAGTAATCATTAACTAACCACTATTTATTTTTAGGGGTGAAATAAAACAATTCTGATTTGAGGACCAATCCAAACTGCAGTCAGAGTGTGTTTGTGTAAGCCTACCAGAGGTCGTAAGGCTGTATTGATTTAAAGGATTTATATGGTTGCGTTCTCCCATGGTGATCTTCCGTAAGTCACAAGCACAGCTAAAAACAGAACAAGTCTTCCGTTATTCTAATATGGATTTTCCCCAAAAGTAAGTCCTAAGCTGGATCCTGGATCCCCAGAAAGATCAGCGGCACACCGGATTTAAACACGACGGAGAAAAATCTGCAAAACGGAACTTCTGAAATTATTTTCGTCCTATTTAGGACTCACATTCGCCTTTTCCTTCCAGATGGAGTTGGCTTTTCTCCACTGAAGCAGGGTGCCAGAGTCTTATTTATTTATTTATGAGACTTATATACCGCTTTAAGTGCAAGCAGTCTCTAAGCGGTTTACACCAGTAAGCAATGTATATATATATTTACATTGCCCCCAGCAATCTGGGTCCTCATTTTACCGACCTCGGAAGGATGGAAGGCTATCAAAAAATTATGATAGTTTTGCAAAGCTGAATCAAGCACACAGCCACACCCAAAGGGAAAACCCCCAAGACAGAGAAAAGAGGGTGTGCTTATAACTGAGCACAAGGTACCACAGAGTCATATGAAGCAAATGGGTTCCCAAATTGATTACAGTATATAAGTGGAAAAAAGGTTTTTATTTTAATCTCTGGGCTGCTAAATATCAACTCACCATTTCAGAACAAGGAGAGCTAGCTGACTAACTTACTCTTAAAGCCTAAGCAACAAAGCAGAGCAGAAACTATGCCAAAGGGTTTCACTTGCGTGAAGGACAGGATGAGAATGGGTGTTTTTGAAGTTTGGTGTTGCAGAACACTCCTGAGAATACAGCGCAGAGTTAAGAAAGGAACTCGATCAAACAAATCAATCCAGAGTTCTCTGGAAGGATGTTGTGAACTGTCCTGAGAAGTCCCTAATGCTGGGAAAGGAGGAAGGAAAGATAAGGACGATCAGCAGCAAGGTGAAGGGACTCAGCTACGTGGATGATGGGGGCACCTTTGGAAGACATGCAGGACCAGAAGTTAGGGGGAGATCTTCCTGGAGAAAAGCTATCTATGTGGTCGTGAAGAACTGACACTGGCTTGACATCCATCCATCCATCCATCCATCCATCCATCCATCTCTAGCTGGGCAAGTCATATAATTCCTACAGATGCTGGGAAAGGTGGAAGGGAAGGGAAGGGGAGGACTAGCATTGATTAAGAGAGTTGCAGGTCTGATAGGGACAATCTTGGAAGACCTGAAGCTTAGGGGGACATCTTCCTGGAGAAAAGATATCTATGTGGTTGCAAAGAATTGACACTGACTTGACGGCACACCATCCATCCATCGATCTGTCTGTCCATCCATCTATATCAATGTTTCCCAAACTTGACCATTTTAAGGCATGTGGACTTCAACTCCCAGAATTCCACAGCCAGCAATGCTGGCTGTGGAATTCTGGGAGTTGAAGTCCACATGCCTTAAAATGGTCAAGTTTGGGAAACACTGATCTATATCCATCCATCCATCTCCATCCATCTGTCTGTCCATCCAGCCATCTATATCCATCCATCCATCCATCCCTCCATTTGTCCATCCATATCCATCCATCCAACCATCCCTATCTGGGCAACTCATACAATTCCTAGAGAAACCCATCATGCTGGGGAAGAGTATGACGACCAGAGGAAGGTGGATGGACTCAGTTAGAGGGGCAATGGGGGCGTCACAGAGAAAACCTCTTTCATTGACCCTAACTTGAGGACCCTCAATCAATCAATCAATGCTTGCTAAAGTGTCCCTGCTCCATTTTAATCTCTAACTAGGTTCAGGTGCTAATTAAAGAGCCGATTTATTGGGGGGAGAGGGTTCATTGCCCCCCCCCCCCAGACCTTTTGGGCAGGGAGAGGCCCACCTGTGCTGGGTCTAAGCAACAGCCCCTTCCTCAAAAGAGCCGGGCTTGGGAGGGGCAGCCTGCTTAGGCAGAGCCAAGCCAAGGCCCAAAGGAGACCCCCCCCCATGGAGGGACCCAGAGCCCACCCTCAGCTGTAGAAGGAAACGCAAAGGGTCCAAGGGGGGAGAGGGAATCATTGTACCCCCCCCCCATGGGGAAGGCTGGATTACTGCTCCCATCAGCCCCGCCCAGGCTTCTGGGTCTGGGAGTCCAACCGTCTGCAGCAGGGCACTGAAACAGACCAAGGAACAGAGCGTGTGTGTGTGGGGGGGGCAAAGCATGAGGAATGGGCATAACGAGAGCCAGGCCCGGAGCAAGACGGGCAAATGGGGCACAAATGCACCTGCAAAGAGAAATCTGGGTGATGGTGGTGGGGTAATCCTACCGCCCCCCCCCCCGTTGCGTTTGACTCCGAAAGATTTCGGGGGTCTTAACTCGAGAAAGGCTCGCCTTTCCCCTTGGTCAGGTAGGCCCGGTCGCCGTGGCAACCGGGCCACGACCTCACCTCTGACCTTGGAAGAGGGCGGGGGGGCGAGCGAGGGAGGCATCGGCGCACGTGCTGCTCGGCGCGGGGCATGGAAAGCCAGCCAGCTCGGAGGTGTGGCGGGGCGTGAGGGCAGGACAGCCAATGGCCGTCTGCGGGGCGGGGCTTGGGGATGGCGCTCGACCAATCGGCGGCCGCGGGGCGTGCTTAGGGGGGGCATGAATGAGCTGCCATACGGGGACGGTCCTCTCCTGCTCTCACCCGCCCTTCCTCCCTCCCTCTCAGCCTCCGCCGCGGCCCGCTCACCAGCCTCCCAACGCAGCAGCCAGAGCAGGAGGAGGAGAAGGCGCGTCATGGCTCCGCGGCCGCCGCCCGCACGACTGAACGCCGGCCTCGCATGAAACCCGCCGAAGAAGAAGCGCGCCTGCGCAAAAGAAAATGCGCTTGGGGAAAAACCACGCCTCCGAGTCGCGCATGCGCGGAGTAGAACGCGAGGCTTGGCCGGAGGGGAACGAAGCCGGCAGGCGGCCAAAGGCGCATGCGCAGTCTCCCAAAGTCGATCCGAAGCACGTGCTTGCAGATGCTTTGCGAGGCTGGCTGGAAACGGGGGGGGGGGGAGATCCAGCTGCTGCCCCCACGCCTCGGCTCCAGCGACTCCCCTCACCCCCACCCTTGAGCCCGGTCGGTGCTCGCGGATCTCAGCCCGGTTGCATTTGCACGCCCTTCCCGCCCCCTTCCCAGGGGTGCATTAGGAAGGTTTGGGGGTCAGCACCACCTGGTTGCCCCCCCCCCCGAGAACCCCCGCCCCAGCCAGGAGATGGCAATGGGGAAGTAAGGCAGGGTCTGCTCTCCTGCGCTCCCCCAGGATGAGCCTAGATTAAAGGACTGGGCGGACTGGATAGCAGTCTTCCAGTATTTGTGGGGTTACCATAAATAAGGGGAGGGGGTGTCAGTTTGAAAGGAGTAGATTATTAATCAGAAATTTCTAATCTAATGAATCTAAAGGTTGATAGAAGCAGCCACTGGAAAGTCATAAACTCTGACAGGTAAATTTCATACAAATAAGAAAAGCAGAAGTCGCTAGCTAATTGAAATTGCAAGCCGAGGAAATATTGAAATAACTATAGGAGCCGAGCTGCGCTAACAGAAAATTAGATGGTGATAGATAGGATGTGCACAAAGGGGCTTCCTGGAACATGGGAAGGATGGTGGTTTTAGGTGGTCCGGATAGTTTAATAGATGATTAGGGAAGGGGCGTTGAATGCGATAGGGGAGAGGGGAATCTGCGTAGGGGAAAGGATATAGAAATGTGTCAAACAGCTATTTAAGGTGTGGCTGAATTCCTGTGTTTCAGTCCACCAAGCCTTTGCAAACACTTTATTTTGAATAAAACTTTGTTGCTGGAATTCCAAGTAAGTTTGTTTGTTTTGGGATCTTGAGCATGTTCCAAACAAATCCATTCTCCAAAGCCCCTGAAGGCAGGACAAGAAGCGATGGATGGAAACTAATCAAGGAGAGAAGCAACCTGGAACTAAAGGAGAAACTTCCTGGCAGTGAGAACAATTAACCAGCGGAACAACCTGACTCCAGAAAGTGTGAATACTCCAACACTGGAGGTTTTTAAGAAGAGCCTGGGCAGCCATTTGTCTGAAATGGTATAGGGTTTCCTGCCGGAGCAGGGGGTTGGACTAGATGACCTTCAAGGTCCCTTCCAGTTCTATTCTGATTGAGGCTCCAACCATTCCAAGCAGCCTGCCAGTTACTCCCCCCCCCCAAGCCCATCCTCCATCTCTGTGCCCTCTGACCATTATGAGGAGGGGGTCCAGCCTGGGCAGCTCCCTTACAAGGAGACCTTCGGAGGCTCAGCCTTCTTCCATGCTTGGCCACTCTGGCGTTCCCATCCCTGCTGGTATCATCTGCTGCTCGAGGACTTGCTGAGGTTGGGTGGGGAACAGCAAAAAAAGAACAAAAAAAGCCCCCTGTTCAGGAGCAGTCTACCGACAAAGACTATTTGACTTGTGACCCTATTCCAAGCAGCCCAAGACAAGCTTTTGTCAGCCATTGCTGCCAGCACTTCTGGACCTTGTTCGGCCGGAAAAGCTGCTACCAGATGCCTCCTGATATTTGGCTATATTAACTGTGTGTGTGTGTGTGTTCATACGTGCGTCTTATGATCTTTCGAGAAGTTTCTAGCCAGTCTGCAGGAAAGTAAACACACAGCTGGATGGAGGTTTAACCTGATGTTTCCACTTTTTCACACTGATCATCAATTCTGGGTGTCAGTAATTGGGGCTGCTTGCTTTTGTTAATACCAGCCCTGCATCCGATTGGTCGAAAGCCCCTCTCAGACCCTCCCCCTGGATATTTGGGGACATCAGCTGAATGCTTTGAGAAAGACATTTTGGGAGAATGTGTTTGTATGTGTGCATATGTGCATATACACATATACATACACGTATATATGGTATGTATCTCCATACTTTGACTTTTATCTGTAAATTTGTAACTCGTTTCAATTCTGTATGTATGTATAATAAATACACAAAATGCATGCATAAATAAATAAACGCTTGTGGTCAATCTGCCATTTCTTAATGATGAACCAGTGGAACAACTTGCCACCAGAAACTCTGGGTGCTCCAACACTGGAGGAGGTTTTCAAGAAGAGACTGGACAACCGTTTGTCCGGTATGGTATAGGGCAGGGGTAGGCAACCTTGGCTCTTTTATGACTCGTGGACTTCAACTCCCAGAATTCCTCAGCCAGCATGGCTCAGCTTGGAAACCTCTCCCTTTCCCCTCAGCATGGCTGGCTCAGGAATTCTGGGAGTTGAGGTCCACGAGTCATAAAAGAGTCAAGATTGCCTACCCCTGGTATAGGGTCTCCTGCTTGAGCAGGGGGTTGGACTAAATGACCTCCAAGGTCCCTTCTAGCTCTGCTAGTTGGCTGAATGTCGTCTACCACCCAGAGTCTCCTGAAAAGGGGGCAGGGTAGAATTTTAATAAATCAATAAATTCACTCTTAACCCGTGTTTTGTGCCTTTGTTTATTCTGGCTGTCTCATCTGAGGTTAACAATTCCAACATGGATTCCTCAAATTCTGTTTTGCCAGCCCGACCAGCCCCTAAAGTCATGTAGAACTTTTAGTTACGTTATCGATTGATTACCTTTATTGAATTAGCCCAGGTCAGAGGAGAAGAAAAACAAAATCTTTGCAGGGTGCGTCTCCATGCTGCTGCTGCTGCTTGCCCCAAAGGGAAAGGCCCAGACCCACAGCCCGGCCTTTGAGCTGGGGGCCGATTTCACAAATAGGGCTCGTCCTTGGACAGCTCCCACTTCCGAGGCGGGAAGCCCGGGGTCACAGGCAGCTTCTCCCTCCTTGGGACGGAAGAGTCCGAGCTGTGGGTCAGAAATGGAACAGCTGCACGTTAGAGGCCATGTGAGCACTTTCCCCATGCTGGATACCTCCGGAGGCCGTAAACTGGGATTAAAAAGAGTCGGTTTGGTCTAGTGCTTAAGGCACCAGGAGGCGGTGAGTTCCAATCCTGCCTTAGGAATGAAAAAGCAACTGGGTGGCTTTGGGCCAATCGCCGGGAGACGGTGAGCTCTAGTTCTGCCTCAGGCATAAAAACTGACTGGGTGGTTTGACCAATTGCCAGGAGAGGTGAGTTCCAGTCCCGCCTTAGGCCTGAAAATTGACTGGGTGGCTTGGCCAATCACCAGGAGACGGTGAGTTCCAGTCCCGCCTTAGGCCTGAAAATTGACTGGGTGGCTTGGCCAATCACCAGGAAATGGTGAGTTCTAGTCCCGCTTTAGGCCTTAAAATTGACTGGGTGGCTTGGCCAATCGCCAGGAGACAATGAGTTCTAGTCCCACCTTAGGCCTGAAAATTGACTGGGTGGCTTGGCCAATTGCCAGGAGATGGTGAGTTCCAGTCCCGCCTTAGGCCTGAAAATTGACTGGGTGGCTTGGCCAATCACCAGGAAATGGTGAGTTCTAGTCCCGCTTTAGGCCTTAAAATTGACTGGGTGGCTTGGCCAATCGCCAGGAGACAATGAGTTCTAGTCCCACCTTAGGCCTGAAAATTGACTGGGTGGCTTGGCCAATTGCCAGGAGATGGTGAGTTCCAGTCCCGCCTTAGGCCTGAAAATTGACTGGGTGGCTTGGCCAATCACCAGGAAATGGTGAGTTCTAGTCCCGCTTTAGGCCTGAAAATTGACTGGGTGGCTTGGCCAATCGCCAGGAGACAATGAGTTCTAGTCCCGCCTTAGGCCTGAAAACTGACTGGGTGGCTTGGCCAATTGCCAGGAGACAATGAGTTCTAGTCCCGCCTTAGGCCTGAAAACTGACTGGGTGGCTTGGCCAATTGCCAGGAGACAATGAGTTCTAGTCCCGCCTTAGGTCTGAAAACTGACTGGGTGGCTTGGCCAATTGCCAGGAGACGGTCAGTTCTAGTCCCACTTTATGGATGAGAACCAGCTGGGTGACTTTAGGCCAATCACCAGGAGACCGTGAGTTCTAGTCCCATCTTGGGCATGAAAAGCTGACCACCATCTCCTTGTAAGGGGGAGGTGGGTGGCATAGAAATTTAATAAAAGCGAGCTGGGTGACCTTAGACCAGTCCCTCCTCTGCCCAACCCACCTCACAAGGTTGTTGTGGGAAAAATGGGAGAAGGAAGGAATGTCAGGTGAGTTTGTCACCTGGAGTTATTTATACAAGAGAAGAAAAGAAGAAACGGGTGACATGATAGCAGCGTTCCAGTATCTGAGGGGCTGCCACAAAGAGGAGGGGGTCAAAGCACCAGAGGGAAGGAGGAGAAACAATGGTTGGGAACTCATCAGTGAGAGAAGCAGCCTGGAATTCAGGAGAAACTTCCTGACAGTGAGGACAATTAACCAGTGGAACAGCTTGCTACCAGAAGTTGTGGGCGTTCCACCACTGGAGGTTTTTAAGAAGGGGCTGGACAGCTACTTGTCTGAGATGGGGTCTCCTGTTTGAACAAGCGGGCTGGACTAGAAGACCTCCAAGGTCCCATTCTATTCTATTCTATTCTATTCTATTCTATTCTATTCTATTCTATTCTATTCTATTCTATTCTATTTCTGTTTCTATTTCTATTTCTTAATTCTAAGAGCTGAGGTGGCGCAGCAGTTAGAGTGCAGTACTGCAGGCCACTTTAGCTGACTGTGTTCAGCAGGTCAGCGGTTCAAATCTCACCGGCTCAAGGTGGACTCAGCCTTCCATCCTTCCAGGGTAGGTCAAATGAGGACCCAGATTGTTGGGGGCAATGTAAATATATATATACATTGCTTACTGGTGTACACCGCTTAGAGAGTGCTTGCACTTAAAGCGGTATATAAGTCTCATAAATAAATAAATAAATAAATAATTCTAATTCCATTCCATATATTCTATTCTATTCTATTCTATTCTATTCTATTCTATTCTATTCTATTCTATTCTATTCTATTCTATTCTATTCTATTCTATTCTATTCTATTCTATTCTATTCCTATTTCTATTCTAATTCTAATTCCATTCCATATATTCTATTCTATTCTATTCTATTCTATTCTATTCTATTCTATTCTATTCTTCTATTCGCGGCATATGAAATAAAAGCATAACCCAGGTTGCCAGCTTAAGAAGGGGCTTCCCGTTCACACCTCTCTCAGGTGCTCAGCAGGGCCAGTAAACAACAGGGAAGGTGTGTTGCAGACCCCGTCAGTTAAAGAACTCTGACTGGTAGGGTCCCAGAAGAGACCTTTCTCTGTCGTTGCCCTTGGGAATATTCTCCTTCCCCCCCCCTGAGGTGAAGCTGCCCCCCCCCCACTCTCCTGGCCTCCCGTAAAGGCGTAAAAACACGGCTTGGTGGTCTTCCTTTGGGTGCACAGAAAAGCACCCTGGAAGCCTCCCTTCCCCTTTGCACCAATTCTTAACTGTGTTCTTAATCATCCTCGCCTTTTCTTAAATTTGAACTTCTAAGGCACTTTGTTTTGTTTTTAATTATTTTATGGTGCGCCAGAAGGGAGAAGGGCGGTTCCAAACCGTGATAAATGAAATCAAGAAACCTGGCTGGGAGGAAAGGAAGCCAATTCAAGGCCTCGGGAGAAGAGTAAATTTCACAGCCTCTGGGGAACCAAGCCCAACTTGAAGGCTGGCTTAATGCATGAGTCTGCAGGGGAAATCAGAGGGAAAAAAAAGACTTTAAACAGCTAAAATAACCTAAAACAGCCAAGAGCTTTGGCAGTTCAGCCAGCTGGGTCATTGTTCAGAAGCCGGAAATGGCGACGGCAAACAAAGACCTGTTTAGCTTCGGCTCCACCTGACGCTTTCCGGAAGGAAGGCTCCTTTGCAAAGGAGGCTCAGCTCTTAGGACCGTCCCGGGTCTCAGCAGGTAACACCGAGTGGGTCGGAGGGGGGCGCCTACCTTCCAGCTTCCTCTCCGGGGGCCAACTTCTTCTGAGCTGACATGAGGACAATGGGCGGAAACGCCTGCCTGCGCCCGTCTCGCGTGCAGTAGTAGTTGTCTGCTAGCTTGTGGCTGGGCCCCAGCGGGAGGCGGGGGGGCGGCTGGGTCCTGCAAAGGGGGAGGCGGAAGGAGACGATCAGAGCAGGAAAAGCCAAAATAAGAGACACTTGAAGGAACGTCCTGGCTTGACCGAGGCTGGAAGCCACAGGCCACGTTATCCCTTCCAAGGGTGGGCCAGATCCTTATTCCGTTTCCAGGGGCCACCAAAGGGACTCCCCCCAAGGTGGGGGCCCAGGAGGGGTCTCGGACGGACTCAGATCCTGCACCCACTAGGCATTTACTGGTAATAATGATAATAATAATAGTAATAATAATAGTAATATTGATAATATATAATAGTAATGATAATAATAGTAATAATAATAATATAATGGTTATAATAGTAATAGCAATGATAATAACAATAGTAATAGTAATAATAATAATAACAACAATAACAACAACAACTGGTGGGATCATAAAATAGAGAAAGTCATAGAAAATGATAGAATTCAAACAGACAAGCACCTGCAACATAACACCCCAGACTTAACAATTGTCGAGAAGAAAGACAAAAAAGTCTGGATAGTGGACGTGGCAGTGCCTGGAGACAGCAGAATAGACGAGAAAAAACTGGAGAAGATAACAAAATACAAAGACCTACAAATAGAAATAGAAAGACTGTGGCAAAAGCAAGCAAGGGTAGTACCAATAGTCATAGGCGCCTTGGGTGCAATTCCAAAACAACTGGAGCACCACTTGGACACCATCATCGGCATTGACAAATTCGCTATTAGTCAATTGCAAAAGGCGGCCTTACTAGGAACTGCTTCCATCCTGCGACGATACCTGTAATACCATCAAACATCCACATCTGCCTATCCCAGGTCCTGGGTAAGGACTCGATAGGTAGACAAAATGCCAAATCCAGTCTGAACATCTGGCTGACTGTGCGATGATCCATAATAATAATAATAATAATAATAATAATAATAAACTTGTGTACTCTGAGGAAGATGAGAGCTATGCCAGAGGTTCAACCATACTGGACAGGTCTCATCAGAGGAGTCAGACAAAGAGTGTCTCTCCCATAAAAAATATGGTGAGACGTAAATTGCAGAATGCCATACCGGCTCGGACGTCGCCCGGGTTAACAAGGTCCGCACTAGATATTGGAGTTCCTGGATATCTGGTGAAAAATGGGTTACAGGACTCAGGACTGTTGGCTGAGCAACCAGGGCCAGCAGCTGCAGAACTACTGGAAGAAAAGATGTTTACCCGTCGCAGATACACAGTGATTGAAAACAAAGAAATAATGATCTGTTACTACAGATCAAATCCAACAAGAAGAGGATATCTAAAACGAATGCACCAGTTCTGGAAAGAACAACATCCAGAATCAGAAATAACAGAACAGAGACTAGCAGATCAACGCCGATTTATAACACGAAATAAAGTATTCACAGAAACAGAATTGGATGAATTGCAAAGGTTTACCCAGGGCAAAGAAATCAAAGCCTTACCAGAAGTAATTCAGAATGTAGAAGCAAACCAGGGGGAGTTGGCAGTGAAGGAATCCAATAGAGATATACAACTGTTCTCATTTGGAAACCAGGCACCTCTACCTCAGGAAGAACAAAACCCTCTAACTAAAGAAATAAAAGAATTGAAACAAAGAATAACTGAGCATCTAGAACACAAAAACAACAGAATAAGGCTACCTGCGTTGAAGCTTGTTCCAAAGAAACAGCTAGCACAAGCATTAAAAGATGCAAATACTGCAATATCAAATATAAGCACCAATTCACTGCAAGAAACAAACCAACTAATGTACAGCACAGCTGCAGTTATAACAGAATACCTGGGATGCAAAATCAACAAAAAAGAAAAACAAACAAACAATGCACCAGAAAAATGGAAGGTTAGACTAGAAAATAAGATCAGCAAGTTAAGATCACATGCAAGCAAGCTAGAACAGATGAAAGAAAAGAAGCTGAAGAACAAGAAGACCAAAGAATACCTAATCAAGAAATATCACTTAGAAACAAGGAAGATCAAGGAAGCACTGGAAATAATAAAGCAACAAATAACAGCTATAGCCAGGAAAATCAGTAGATATGAAGCTCGAATTGCAAACTATAGGCAGAACCTCCAATTTCAATCTAATCAGAAACGTTTCTACCAATCCATCAATGGAGAAACTGCAAGGAATCAGTCAGTACCTGACAAGGAAGAAACAGTGCAGTTCTGGAAGCAGATATGGGATATCCCAAAGAAATACAACAAGGATGCGGCTTGGTTAAAAGAGGTGGCTGCAAATAAAACAGAAGTTGAAATGAAAGAACTAGTAATAACAACAAAAATGATAGAAAAAAGAGCAAAGAAAATCAAAAATTGGTCAGCACCAGGTGAAGATGAACTGCATGGGTTTTGGTTGAAACATCTAACTGTTATACACCCACTCATTGCCAAGCAGTTCAACAATATACTACAAGGAGGAGAAATTGAAAAGTGGCTAACAACTGGGAAAACCTACCTAATAATGAAAAATCCAGCAAAAGGGGCAACACCAGGTAACTACAGGCCAATTACCTGCTTACCAACAACTTTCAAATTACTAACTGGTGTAGTAGCTGATGCAGTGCAACAGCATCTAGTTGAAAACAATCTCTTTCCACCTGAGCAGAAAGGAAACCGCCCCAATAGCAGAGGAACAAAAGATCAACTCCTAATAGACAAAATGATCTTGGAAAACTGCAAGAGAAGGAAGACCAACCTGAATGTGGCATGGATTGACTACAAAAAGGCATTTGACTCTCTGCCACATGATTGGATAATAAAGTGCCTAGAAATAACAGGAGTCAGTAGAAACATCAGAAAATTTGTGCAAAGATCGATGGCACAATGGAAGACACAGTTGCAGATCAATGGTGAGAGGCTGGGAGAGGTTAATATCAAGAGAGGAATATTTCAAGGAGATTCATTATCACCATTACTATTTGTTATTGCACTGTTTCCTCTGTCAACAATACTGAATAACTCAGGACATGGCTATCAAACATCAAAAACATCTGCCAGACTATCCCATCTCCTTTATATGGATGACCTGAAGCTGTATGGAAAAACATCATCTGAAATAGAATCGCTGCTCAACACTGTCTGTATATATAGCCAAGATATTGTTATGGAGTTTGGCTTGGACAAATGTGCCACACTTACTATCAAACAAGGAAAAGTAGTGAAAACTGAAGGAATCAAGATGCCCCACGAAAATAACATTAAGAGTCTGGATGAGGAAGAGTACTACAAATACTTGGGTATCCTTCAAGCTGACAACATCAAGCACACTGAACTCAAGAAAAAGATTAGAGGTGAATACATGAAGAGAGTGAAGAAGATCTTAAAATCCAAACTCAATGGAGGAAATACCATAAAGGCAATCAACACCTGGGCAATCCCAGTCATTAGGTACACAGCTGGAATAGTGGACTGGACTCAAGCAGAACTAAAAGCAATGGATAGGCAGACCAGAAAAATAATGACAATGAATCATGCCCTTCATCCACGCAGTGACATTGATAGACTTTATCTACCAAGGCAAATAGGTGGGCGTGGAATGCTACAAGTACATCAGATGGTTGAAGAAGAAAAAATGGCTTTGGAAGAATATCTGGAGAACAATGATGAAGATGCACTGAAATTAGTATATCAGGAAGGCTTACTAACTACTGGAGAGACCAAACTGGCCTACAAGAAAGACCAAATGAAGAACAGAATAGAGGCATGGGAAGACAAAGCACTACATGGCCAATACATGAAAAAAATAGCTGGGAAAGCAGATAATAATAAAACCTGGCAATGGCTAAGAGCAGGAAAATTGAAGAAAGAGACCGAGGGACTAATTCTGGCTGCACAAGACCAAGCCTTAAGGACAAATGCATACAAAGTCAAAATTGAGAAGACAGCAACAGACAGTAAATGCCGCCTATGCAAAGAAGCTGAAGAAACAGTGGACCACTTGGTAAGCTGTTGCAAGAAGATTGCACAGACTGATTACAAGCAGCGGCATGACAAAGTAGCAACAATGGTACATTGGAAGATCTGCAAAAAATATCATTTGCCTGTAAGCAAAAACTGGTGGGATCATAAAATAGAGAAAGTCATAGAAAATGATAAAATTAAACTGCTCTGGGACTTCAGAATTCAAACAGACAAGCACCTGCAACATAACACCCCAGACTTAACAATTGTCGATAAGAAAGACAAAAAAGTCTGGATAGTGGACGTGGCAGTGCCTGGAGATAGCAGAATAGAAGAGAAAGAACTGGAGAAGATAACAAAATACAAAGACCTACAAATAGAAATAGAAAGACTGTGGCAAAAGCAAGCAAGGGTAGTACCAATAGTCATAGGCTCCTTGGGTGCAATCCCAAAACAACTGGAGCACCACTTGAACACCATTGGCATTGACAAATTCGCTATTAGTCAATTGCAAAAGGCGGCTTTATTAGGAACTGCTTCCATCCTGCGACGATATCTGTAATACCATCAAACATCCACATCTGCCTATCCCAGGTCCTGGGTAAGGACTCGATAGGTAGACAAAATGCCAAATCCAGTCTGAACATCTGGCTGACTGTGCGATGATCGATAATATAATAATAATAATAAATAATAAAACCTGGCAATGGCTAAGAGCAGGAAAATTGAAGAAAGAGACCGAGGGACTAATTCTGGCTGCACAAGACCAAGCCTTAAGGACAAATGCATACAAAGTCAAAATTGAGAAGACAGCAACAGACAGTAAGTGCCGCCTATGCAAAGAAGCTGAAGAAACAGTGGACCACTTGGTAAGCTGTTGCAAGAAGATTGCACAGACTGACTACAAGCAGCGGCATGACAAAGTAGCAACAATGGTGCATTGGAAGATCTGCAAAAAATATCATTTGCCTGTAAGCAAAAACTGGTGGGATCATAAAATAGAGAAAGTCATAGAAAATGATAAAATTAAACTGCTCTGGGACTTCAGAATTCAAACAGACAAGCACCTGCAACATAACACCCCAGACTTAACAATTGTCGATAAGAAAGACAAAAAAGTCTGGATAGTGGACGTGGCAGTGCCTGGAAACAGCAGAATAGACGAGAAAGAGCTGGAGAAGATAACAGAATACAAAGACCTACAAATAGAAATAGAAAGACTGGCAAAAGCAAGCAAGCGTAGTACCAATAGTCATAGGCTCCTTGGGTGCAATCCCAAAACAACTGGAGCACCACTTGAACACCATTGGCATTGACAAATTTGCTATTAGTCAATTGCAAAAGGCGGCCTTTTGCAATTGCAAAAACTGCTTCCATCCTGCGACGATATCTGTAATACCATCAAACATCCACATCTGCCTATCCCAGGTCCTGGGTAAGGACTCGATAGGTAGACAAAATGCCAAATCCAGTCTGAACATCCGGCTGACTGTGTGATGATCCATAATAATAATAACAACAACAAACAACAACAGTAATAATGTTGGAAGGGACCTTGGAGGTCATCTCGTCCAGGGCTTTTCAACCTTTTCACCCATTGTACCACTTTTAGGATATGGCAACATCCGAGTACCACCAGTCGTCTAGCAAGGTGCCAAAAACTTGACCCCCCCCCCCCCCAAAAATAAGGAAAAAAGTGATGTAGTACAGGTAGTCCTTGACTTACAACAGTTCGCATAGTGACTGTTTGAAGTTACAATAACACTGAAAAAGTCCCCCCAAGCCACAGCCGAGCAAGACACCTGCCTGCCCACCCGGTGGCACTCTTCCTTCTGTCCAAGGTTTTCATTGTTGTGAGCATTTCTCTTGAGCATTGGCAGCAGAGGTGGGATGGGGGGGGGGTTTGGTTTTTATTCCCCCCCCCCATCTTCTGGGTGGTTGCTGCAGGTTTTGATCACTTCACATGACCCTGGGACACTGTGACCGTCATAAATATGAATCGGTTGCCAAGCATCTGAATGTAAATCACAAGACCCTGGAGAGGCTGCAACATTCCAGCTGATTGGCGCTTCTTCAGGGCTGTTTTGAGTTTGTTGGTAGTGTTTAATGATCAGTTGCCCAGGGTCACAAAGGTGAGATATGGGCAGTAAACAAAGGAAGTCCTCAACTTACCACTAACTTAACAACCACAGTGATTTACTTAAGAACAGTGGCGAGAAAGGTGGTAAATTAGTATCTAGAACAGTGGTTCTCAATCTTTTTAATGCCGCGACCCCCGACCGGTCGTAAGTCGAGGACTACTCAACCGGTGCAGCACCGTTTGCAGAATGGGACTTTTGGCGGGCTCAGCAGGGCAGAGACAGCCTGGACAATTCCTATTGGCTTTTGAAAGCCAATAGAATTAGACTCTGTTCAAGAGAATCTATTCTATTGGCTTTCAAAAGCCAATAGAATAAAAGGGAGTAGCACAACTAAGAAAAAGGGGGAAAAAAATGGCAGACTGCGTTGTTTGGCGACCCTCCTGAAATGGTCATTCGACCCCAAATGGGGTCCTGACCCACAGGTTGAGAACCACTGATCTAGAATTTCTTTCCCTTAGAGCAGGGGTGGGGAACCTGGGCTCTTTTATGACTTGTGGACTTCAACTCCCAGAATTCCTGAGCCGGCCAGGAGTTGAAGTCCACAAGTCATAAAAGAGCCCAAGTTCCCCACCCCTGCCTTAGAGGAAAAGATACTCGGGAATGCTCTCCTTCCTGGAAGACTTGATCCAACAAGGACAATTTACACACGCATCCCTGTCAGGTTCCAGTAGTGTAAATGATTTTGGGCAACAGGTGCCAGGACTATAAAGGGTTTAAATCAGGAGATTCTTCCCCAGGATCACTGTAACCAATCTGCACACTCAGCTGGCTTTTAAAGTCTCTGATGGGGAGCCCGCCTGGTGTGGAGTCTTGCATCAGGGCTGAAGTCTGGAGCTTTTTCTAACCTCTTGCCGAGAATTTACCTCTTGGAGATCTCTGTGTAGCGCAGCTGCAGTTTAGCTTGCAGGTCTCTCTGTTGGAGAAAGAAAGAGAGGGAGGGAGGGAGGGAGGGAGAAAGAAAGAGAAAAGCCACTCATCTGAAGTGCACTATCTGAGCCACTGCATTCCTAGTAGCAATTGAAAACCACAAAGCCTATTCAAGTGTCTGAATAAACACAGGCAGTCTCTCAGCTGAGAGTTGTTAAATAAGAATATTAATATTTTGGTGTAAAGCATGATTAACCCTCTGCTGCTCAGAGTCATTCTGGACAGAGAGATGTGGGGCGGAGGGATGTAAAGTTAACAAATAATCCTGCTCCACATTCAGGAAAAAAAACCCCACTGGGGCTTCCAGGTCAGTAAACCCCCTAAAATTATGGCTGGGGTGGAAGGACCAAAAAGGCCCATAGAGATGCCATTACATACAGACCTTAAAGGCACAAATCTGTTTCTCTCAGTTAAAAGTCTGCTTCCCAGGTCTCAATCCACCATTTAGAAATATAAAAGTCTTATTCATATTCTATTCCAGTGTTTCCCAAACTTGACAATTTTAAGGCATGAGGACTTCAACTCCCAGAATTCCACAGCCAGCAACGCTGGCTGTGGAATTCTGGGAGTTGAAGTCCTCATGCCTTAAAATTGTCAAGTTTGGGAAACACTGTTCTATTCTATTCTATTCTATTCTATTCTATTCTATTCTATTCTATTCTATTCTATTCTATTCTATTCTATTCTATTCCATTCTGTACTATCATTATTCTATTCTGTTCTATTTTATCATTATTCTGTTCTATTCTGTTCTATCATTATTCTATTCTGTTCCATTCCATATTTTCTATTCTATTCCATTCCATTCGTTTTCTCTTCTCTTCTCTTCCTGTTCTGTGTCCTCTCCTATCCTCTCCTACCTTCCATTCCATTCCATACAATTAATAGTTATACCAGGCCTTCTACAGTCCTGTGTTTCTCAACCTTAAGACTGTGGACTTCAAGTCCCAGAATTCCCCAGCCAGCATGCCCAGAAGTGATTTACAGGATGTAAATCTTGCAAATAAATATCCCAAACCCACTTTGGAAGATTTCAGACTTGTGTTTTTCAAACGCAAGCAAACTTTTTAAGATAGGTGAACTTCAACTCCCAGAATTAGCCACTCTCCTAGGGAATTCCCCAGGCTGGGGAATTCTGGGAGTTGAAGTCCAGCCAGCTAAAAGCGACTGAGGTTGAGAAGGACCGCGGGAAAGCGACTGCCGCGCGAAAACTACCGGCCCCAGAAGCCCTCGCGCGGGGAAAGGGCGGGGTTAAGGTGCGAGGCCCCGCCCCGCGCTCAGGGTCGTTGAGAACAAGCCTGGGGGGGCCGGACAGGCGTTCATCGGGCTTTCGCGGAGGCAGCGATGGCGGCGGGGACCCCGGCCCGCTCGCCCCTCCTTACCCCGGCCAAAAAGTTGCGGATAAGGCGGATGATGCCGGTGGCCGACGCCATCTTGGCTCAAGGTTGCGCTCTGCGCGGAGCACGCCGGGAAGAGGGACGCCGAGCCCCTCCCTCGATGGGCGGAGCCGCGCGGCACGTCGGGGAGAAGGGCGGAAGAGTGGCAGGGGCCTCGCGCGGTGCATGCTGGGACGAGGGAAGAGGAGCAACGTTAGAATAGATAGAATAGAAAATACAGAATAGAATAGAAATACAAAATAGAATGCAATAGAATTAGAATAGAAATAGAATATAGAATAGAAATAGGAATGGAATAGAATAAGTGTAGAATAGACTAAAATACAGCAGAATAGAATAGAATAGAACAAAATAGAATAGAAAGAATAGAATATAGAATAGAATAGAATATGGAATAAATAGAATAGAATAGAATGCGGAATAAATAGAATAGAATATGGAATAAATGGAATGGAATGGAATGGAATGGAATGGAAGAGCAGAGTTGGAAAGAGCCTTGGAGGTCATCTAGTCCAACCCCCTTGCCCAAGGCACAGGAGGGAAGCAAAACCGAAAAAAATAAAAGGAGAGAAAGTGTAGTCAAATGGACAAACTCTTTCTTCTCTTTTTAAAATTTTTTGTTATTTTAATTTAATTTCCAAACTTGTTCCAGTGTTTGTCAACCTCCAGTATTGTGAGATGGGTGGACTCCACTTCCCAGAAGTCCCCACTCACTCTGATGCCATTACTTGGAAGGAAACAGCCCAGAGTTCGTTGCAATGAACGAAAATTAATACAGGCAATGCAAGTGCGTATTTTCATTCTTTTGTTTATGTTCATTACAAGGAAGCTGGCCCACGTGGGCCACTGCAATCACTGTGAATAAATACATAAATAAAATGCAATTTAAAAAATCAATAAATAAATAAAATAAAAACCTCCAAGGCCGTGGAGTGGCTGTAAAAATGAAATGAAATGGATTTATTATTAATAAATATTTAATAAAAAACACCTAGTCATAAAAATTAAGAGGCGGCTTTTAAGAAGAGCCTGGCCAGCCACCTACCTGGGATGGCATAGGGTCTGCTGCTTGAGCAGGGGGCTGGACTAGAAGACCTCCGGGGTCCCTTCCAGGTGTATTCTTTGACTGATGGAATAAAACCCTCTGCACAGCCTTCCCAGCCGGGCCCCGTCTCTCTGCCGCCCCCCTGCGGCCGTGCGCGGCAAGGCAAGCCCGGAGCCTTCTTGGCAAGGGGCGCCGCCGAGCGAGCAAAGAAGGCCTGGAGAAAAAGCTGTCCCGCGCGGCGCGTGACGGGAAAAAAAGAGCGACCTCTCGCGAGAGTTCCCTCCGAGGCTATATAAAGGCGCGGGCCCAGCGCCGGGATCTTCCTCTTCTTCTTCCGCCGCCGTCGCCTCAGCCATGGACACGAGCCGCGTGCAGCCCATCAAGCTGGCCCGCGTGACCAAAGTGCTGGGCCGGACCGGCTCGCAGGGGCAGTGCACGCAGGTGGGCCGCGGCGGAGGGGCCGCGGGGGCGGCGGTGGAGGAGCCTCCAGCGGCGGCGGCAGTCGTCCTGACCCCCCCTCTCTCCCCCCCCGCAGGTGCGCGTGGAGTTCATGGACGACACCAGCCGCTCCATCATCCGCAACGTGAAGGGCCCCGTCCGCGAGGGGGACGTCCTGACGCTGCTCGAGTCGGAGCGGGAGGCCCGCCGGCTGCGCTGAGGGCGGGTGAGAGAGGGGCGGGGGCGGGGCGGTGAGTCTCGGGCAGGGGGGTCGCCCGGGGGGGCGGACTCTTGGGGAGGGGGTCCCTGGATGGGCGGGGGGTGGGGGTGAGTCTTGGGGAGGGGGTCTCCAGGAAAGGGGTCCCCCGGGTGGTTGGGGGTGAGTCTCGGGGAGGGGGTGAGTCTTGAGGAGGGGAGCCCCAGGAAAGGGGTCCCCCAGGGAGGCAGAGTCTTGGGGAGGGGGTTCCCGGGGGAGGGAGGTCGAGGTGAGTCTTGGCGAGGGGGTCTCCAGGAAAGGGGTCCCCGGGTGGTTGGGGGTGAGTCTCGGGGAGGGGGTGAGTCTTGGGAGGGGGGTCCCCAGGAAAGGGGTCCCCCGGGGGGGCAGAGTCTTGGCGAGGGGGTTCCCGGGGGGCAGAGGTCGGGATGAGTCTTGGCGAGGGGGTCTCCAGGAAAGGGGTCACCCTGGTGGTTGGGGGTGAGTCTTGGGGAGGGGGTCCCCAGGAAAGGGGTCCCCTGGGGAGGCAGAGTCTTGGGGACGGGGTTCCGGGGGGGCGGGCAGAGATTGGGATGAGTCTTGGGGAGGAGGTCTCCAGGAAAGGGGTCCCCGGGCGGTTGGGGGTGAGTCTCGCAGGTGGGGGTAAGTCTTGGGGAGGGGGATCTCCAAAAGCGGGCTCCCCTGGATGGGAGTGAGTCTTCGGAAGGGGGTCTCTGGGAGGCGGCTCCCTGGGTTGGCGGAGTCTTGAGGATGGGGTCTTGGGGTGGGGGGGGTCTCAGTTGGGGAACACAGCCTGACTGCCACCTGTTCTTCTTCCCCCCCCAGGCCGACGGAAGGAGCCACCATCCTCCCCCCCCCTGCCCCTCCCTGGCAAGAGAGCGAGTGACGAGCCACCAGATGTGTTGGAAATAAAGGACGTTTCTGGTTTTTTTTGACTCTCTGGTCTCCAGTGGGTCTTTTTTTTCCTCCATACTTTGAAAGGAGGGGCTCTCCCTCCTCACTGCCTAAGCCAAGAGACCCTCTGTCTTGGCTGTGGGGGATCCTGGGAGGGGGAAAGTCCTCTCTCCCCACCCTTTGGTGGGAAAGGCTGCTCTGAAAGAGGAGAAGAAGTAATGGAATTAACGGAGGGACTCCAGAGGTCGTCTAGTCTGACCCCCTTCTCGGGCAGGAGACCCTATGCTATCCTAGACAAATAACAGTTGGAAGACACCCTGGAGGTCATTTAGTCCAGCCCCCTGCTCAAGCAGGAGACCTTATGCCATTTCAGTCAGGTGGGTGTCCAATCTCTTCTTCCAGTAATGAAGCATCCACACAGTCTGAAGTCAACTTCCCTTCCACTGGTTAATTGTCCTCGCTGTTAGGAAATTCCTCCTTAATTCCAGGTTGCTTCTTTCCTTAAGTTTCTATCATCTCTTTTTTTAAAGAACCATCCCTGAACACACTTCAAAAGCATCTCAATTGAAAGCCAAGAAAAAACCTGTTTCTTTGTCACCCCAAAGAAATCAGTCAACCATCTTCAAATGATGGGATTTCAGAATTGGAATAGAGCTGCAAGGGACCCTGGAGGTCATTTAGTCCATCCCCTTCCTCGAGCAGGAGATTCTATACCAGGGCTTTTGAGCCTTCACCCATTGTACCACTTTTAGGATATGGCAACATCTGAGTACCACCAGTCAAAAAAAAAGAGAGGAAAAAGTGATGAAGTACAGGTAGTCCTCGACTTACAACAGTTCGCTTAGTGACTGTTCAAAGTTACAATGGCACTGAAAAAAGTGCCCCCCAAGCCACAGCCAAGCAAGACACCTGCCTGCCCGCCCAGCTGTGCTCTTCCTCCTGTCTGAGGTTTTCATTGTAAGCATTTCTGTTGGGGATTGGCAGCGGGGATGGGCTGGGGGGTGTTTGGTTTCCCCCCAACCCCCTCCCTCTGCTAGGTGGTTGTCGCAGGTTTTGGTCACTTCACATGACCCCGGGACACTGACCGTCATAAATATGAATTGGTTGCCAAGCATCTGAATGTAAATCACAAGATCCTGGAGAGGCTGCAACATTCCAGCTGATCGGCGCTTCTGGGCTCAGCAGAAACGCTGGGATCAGTGCTGCTTTCCAGCTGATTGGCGCTTCTTCTGGGCTCAGCAGAAGCACCAGGATCAGCGCAGAGCTCCAGCTGGAGCCTGGCGCTGATCCTGGCGCTTCCGCTGAGCCCTGAGAGCCTGCAGCTCCAGCCGTCTCTCGCTCAGGCTTACCCATTCCCCTCCCCCGCTACCCCTTTTCTAGGATGGTCGCGTACCACCTGCCAGGTGCTAATGTACCATAGGTGGTACCCGTACCACTGGTTCAAAAGCCCTGATCTATACCGTTTCAGACAGGTGGCTTTCCAGTTTTTCTTTAAACGCTTCCAGGGTTGCAGCACCCACAGCTTCTGGAGGGAAGCCATTCTTCCTCTGGCTGATGGTTCTCGTTGCCAGGAAATTCCTATTTAGTTCTAGGGGAGGAGAGTCTGAATCTTGCCCTCCAGAGAGGCCTGGTGTGGAGTGAGCTGGAAGGGGGCAGAGAACGGTCTCCCTCCAAGGATGGGAGCGTGTCCAGCCAGTCCAAAGGTGAAATGGAGGGGGCTGCCATCGCTGGATGTGGCAGGGCAGGTGGCTTTTCGGGGTTCTGATTGGAGCAGGGACTGGAAGTTTCCGACTTGGCCTCAGGTGGATTTTTCTGCATGCTTGAACAGCAGCGATTTCCCTTGCTCTCTACCCCAGCGGGCCTCAGTCATGATGGCTGGCTGGAGGATTCTGGGAACTGGAGTGCAGCTGCCTCCTGCAGGAAAGGTTGCTTTGGAGGAGGGGAGCATTCAGAGGACACCCAAGTCCCGTCCTCCACAGAGAGGCAGGGTTTGAATTGAGCTGGAGACGCTGGAAGGAGGCCGAGAAAGGCTTCCAAGAGTGGGGAATGGGTCTTGGCCGTCCAAAGGGGAAATGGGGAGGGTCCCTTCCCTGGATGTGCTAAAGAGAAGCTGCTGGCAGGTCAAAAGGCCATCCTGGGCTCCTGATTGGAGCAGGGATGGGAGGACGCTGGCAGCCCTCGGCTGGGGAGGGTAGCAAACGTTGCTTCTGGGGTCTTCCCAGCCGGGGGCTGCTCGTTCTGCCCTGCCTCTCTGGGTCTGCAATGCTGGGCTGGGTCTCCCGTGGGGTTTGCAGCCTTACAGAAAAGTGGTGGGCTGTTTTGGGAGGAGCATCGTAGAAACACCTGCTGGTGCTAAAGTGTTTTAAGAACTGCCTCCCTCCCTCCCTAAAGGGGTTGATGGGTTCTTCCTCTCTACCTCCCAAGGATGGCTTAAGCAGCCCAGTGTGCGGGGTTTTAGACTGGGTCAGGGGTAGGCAACCTTGGCTCTTTTAGGACTTGTGGACTTCAATACCCAGAATTCCTGAGGCAGCCGTGCTGACTCAGGAATTCTGGGCGTTGAAGACCACGAGTCCTAAAAGCCAAGGTTCCCCACCCGTGGACTAGATCGGTGTTTCTCAACCTTGACCATTTTAAGGCATGTGGACTTCAACTCAGCATTGCTGGCTGTGGAATTCTGGGAGTTGAAGTCCACATGCCTTAAAATGGTCAAGGTTGAGAAACACTGGATTAGATGATCATCTCTGGAGCTGTTTCCAAACTGGATCTCCCTCCTGAGGGATGGCTTCAAGAAGCCCCATTTGACGGTGGAGCCCCTCCCCAAAAGAGGGGAGACCAAAGGAGAGACCGGACAGCCATTGGTCTGAAATGGTATATAGGGTTTCCTGCCTGAGCAGGATGTTGGACTAGATCAGGGGTCTGCAACCTTGACAACTTTAAGACTTGTGGACTTCGGCTCCCAGAATTCCTCAGCCAGCTTTGCTGGCTGAGGAATTCTGGGAGCTGAGGTCCACAAGTCTTAAAGTTGTCAAGGTTGCAGACCCCTGGACTAGATGACCTCCAAGGTCCCTTCCAATATTATTTATTATTAACGGAGCCAGCAAATGGGACCGTTTCCTGACTGCTTGAGTCCTCGCTGCAACTGGGCCTCTCTTAGGTCTTCCTTTGAGAGGCTTTCCATGCCCACCACACGGGCGCTTTATCTGGGTTCTCCCTTTGGATAGCCGTGGCGTTTCCTGGCAAGAGGGCTTGTCTGGGTAGCATTCATTGAGAGATTTCAGACTAGGTTAGTCTGAAGCGACCAGAGGATCATTGGGTGGTGCCTTTTCTGACTCACGTTTTATTGAGGGGTCTCTTGAGTGTGCAGATGTTTCATGTGCCAAACTATGTAACATAATGGAATAGAGCTGGAAGGGACCTTGGAGGTCTTCTAGTCCAGCCCCCTACTCAAGCAGGAGAACCTATACCACCTCAGACAAGTGACTGTCTAGCCTCTTCTTAAAAACCTCCAGTGATGGAGCGTCCACAATTTCTGGAGGCCAGCTGTTCCACTGGTTGATTGTCCTCACTGTCAGGAAGTTTTTGCTTAATTCCAGGTTGCTTCTCTGTCTGATCAGTTTCCAACCATTGTTTCTCCTACTGCCCTCTGGTGCTTTGGAGAACTGTAGCATTGATAATTATCAACACTGGAAGTTTTTAAGGAGAGACGACAGCCATTGAAGAGAAGGACGGGTGGGGGAGGACATGATAGCAGTGTTCCAATGTCTCAGGGGCTGCCCCAAAGAAGAGGGAGTCAAGCTCTTCTCCAAGGCGCCTGAAGGCAGGAGAAGAAGCAACGGATGGAAACTGATCAAGGAGAGAAGCAACCTGGAACTAAGGAGAAACTTCCTGACAGTGAGGACAATTAACCAGTGGAAGAACCTGCCTCCAGAAGCGGTGAATGCTCCAACACTGGACGTTTTTAAGAAGAGACTGGACAGCCATTTGTCTGAAATGGTGTAGGGTTTCCTGCCTGAGCAGGGGCTTGGACTAGATGACCTCCAAGGTCCCTTCCAGCTTTTTTATTATTATTATTATTATTACTACTACTACTACTACTACTACTACTACTACTACTACTACTACTACTACTACTACTACTACTACTACTACTGCATTTAGCACTGATGATGTTACCTAGTTTGGGTCATGAAACGTCTGCAAGAAAACAAGCCAGCTCAGAGCACCATCAACCCTGAACTAGAAATATTCTCCTTTATTAATAACACTTTATTAAAAGGCACCAGCTCACAAACATTTCCAGCCTTTCACGACATTCATTTGTTGGCTGGAAAGGGTGTTACTAGCGTGCTCCTAATTTTTGGCACGTTCAGTAATGTTGCCTTCTCCAACCTATCATTCTCCAGTAATGCTGGCTTTCAGCCTCGGGAGCTGTCAACACATGTCTGGACACCAGTCTGGGAAGGAAGGAGGCCCACTGTTTGTAGCAGTGTCACCTCCTTGTGCGACATCAAAGCTTCACAAAGCTGCTTGCTCAGTGGATCTGTCTTTATTGGAAAAGCTGAGGGGGCGAGGACACACCTAGCTGGTACCCTTTGGGGGGAGGTATAGGGCGAATCTGACCTGTAGGAGGGTCTCCATTTAAAATGGCAGGATGATATGGATACCGGTTTGTAATGGCTACTTTGTCATTACTTTTTTAGAAAATTAGTTCAGTGGAATATAGGAAGTATAATCAGAATAGAGCTGGAAGGAACCTTGGAGGTCATCTAGTCCAACCCCCTGCTCAGGCAGGAAACCCTATACCATTTCAGACAAATGGCTGTCCAGTCTCTTCTTAAAAACCTCCAGTGACGGAGCACCCACAATGTCTGAAGGCAACTTCTGTTCCACTGGTTAATTGTCCTCACTGTCAGGAAACTTCTCCTTAATTCCAGGTTGCTTCTCTCCTTGATTAGTTTCCATCCGTTGCTTCTTGTCCTGCCTTCAGGCGCTTTGGAGAAGAGCTTGACTCCCTCTTCTTTGGGGCAGCCCCTCAAATGTTAGAAGACTGCTATCATGTTTCCTCTAGTCCTTTTTTGTCTAGACTGGCCATTCCCAAATCCTGCAGCCGTTCTTCATTTATTTTATCTCCAGGCCTTGGATACTCTTAGTTGCTCTTCTTTCAACTTACGGCCATAATGGACCCCTTAGGATCATAACTAATAATAAAGTTGGAAGGGACCTTGGAGGTCATCTAGTCCAACCCCCTGCTCAGGCAGGAAACCCTATGCCATTTCGGACAAATGGCTGTCCAGTCTCTTCTTAAAAACTCCCAGTGTTGGAGCATTCACCGCTTCTGGAGGCAGGTTGTAACCAGTGGAACAACCTGCCTCCAGAAGTTGTGATGTTCATAAAATGAGTCATATATCTGACCCAATTTTACGACTGTTTTGTGGCGGTCATTAAGCAAATCTCAGTTAAATGACTGCATGCAGTTAAGCGGGATGGTTAGTGATGCCCTTGTTTGCTATGGGGCATTTTTTTTTGCCAGAAAAATATGAAGTAAATGCCTGTTTTCAGCAAAAACGTCATAAACAGGTCCTGTGGTGTGGGGTGCTGCAAATGAAGAGTGGTTGCTGAGCCCCCAAAATGTCATGTGATTGCAAGGTGGTGACAGCAATGGCCATTAGATCTTTGGAACTGGGTCATAATTTGCTTTTGGGGGGTCTGCCGTGACTCCGACAGATGGCAAGTCAAAGGCTTGCTCCAACTTCGTTCTATCAAGAATGAAACTTTGGCAGCTAGGTGCCTCTTCCTCTACCTTTCAACTTGCCATTAGAGTAAGGGGACGGAGGTATTGCTATTTAGAATGGGTTAGATGGATAAACAAAACCCCTCCGATTCCGATGAAGTCCGTGAGAGCCTGAACCCTTTCCAAGGACACCGCAGCAGGTGTGGAGAAGAAGCAGACGGTTCCCATAACCAAGAAGTTGGGGATTTGGCTGGAGAAATGGGTGTCTGGGAACTTCAGAGTTAGTTTTGCTTCAGCATCACCATGCCGTATACTCAATAAAGAGTTAAGATTCCCAAAAACGGACTGAACCTGGAGTTTTATTTGGAGTCTTGAGCTGAATGTTAACAAGTTCATTTGTAAATTGCCCCGGTCACCACCTGTCTCAATCCTATTTCTTTTGGGTGCTAATCCTCTCAAATGAGGCTGGAGCCATCTTTAAAAACGAGACCCAGAGGGCCACGTGAATATTTTATGCCAGACGTCCCAGGATGGATTGCCTGAAAAGCACAACATCCTCTGCTTCCTCCCAAGTTTTATTCCCCAACTAGGAATCGTGTGAGACAGGAATAAAAGTGTTAACAAAATTTTATTCTAGTGAGATAAAAATTTGGATAGGTAGTTTCTAGTCCTCATGGGGCGCTACACCCTGTTACCAGTTTTGGTTACAGTTGGAGGTTTGCCTGGCAGATGCCCCCTCTCCCCCCCCCCACTTGGAAGAGGCCTTTGCCCCCAAGCGCTGCTGTCCTCTCCATGTGCAGAGCAAGAATTTTGCAGGCCGCAATAAAACAGGTCATTGCTTTTCCCTGATGGCTTCCTGAGGACCCTGTAAGCTTGACCAGGTGGCCCCAAATAGTGAAGCCGGCCCAGGGTGAGCCTCACCCCAAAGGGATCCCAAGCGTCAGCCTGGGGAGCGTGTGAACAGAGAGGTTCATGATGGTGAAGGAAGCGTCTTCTGGGAATGGCGGGCTTCGTCTTTGGTTGTTGCAGATGGGACGGTTCGAGTGCCGAAGCGGCTTAGGGTCACAGAAGAATACTGTCACGGTCCCAGCCTGTGAACAGAGACGCAAGCAATTGTCATGGTTCTGACAGATGAAACTCTTCAAAGAACTTCGAGGCATTGTTTACCTTAAAGAATCTTTATTCGAGTAGCATAGCATCGGCACATACATAGGCCAAGCCAAAATCTGAATTCCCCTCCCCTGAGCACATAGTATCAAACCACAATTCCCTCCTCCAATTAACAGTCATAAATCACATTCTCCAATTCGTTTGAAATGCAGGCTTTCCCTCCAGTTCTTCAACCCGCCATTTCTTATCCTCTCTTATTTTAAAAACCTTGGTTCTCATACTAGTTACAATATTGTTATGTCTGACTAAACTCCCATGCACATTCCTCCCTCCCCCCCTATCATCTAATTCCCCTATCATCTAATTCTAAGTAAAACATAAGAAGGAAAATGGCTGCATCTCCATATGTTGTCAAAGCAAGAACATCCGATGTTAGCAGCGTTGACAGCAATTGCTGAACAGGCTGCAAACTCTCCCCCTCTTCTATAGCTTGTTTTCATGGCACCTCCTGAACCTGAGTTGAGGTCCAGAAGTCTTAAAGTTGCCAAGGTTGAGGACCCCAGAATTAGGTAAACCGAGGCTGAAGCAGGCGGGAGCTGGCATTCTCTAAAACAGCGGCTTTTTGGGCCTGCTCTCGGCCATCTTGCGCCAATTGTTGTGCGCCAATTTCCCTGCGCAGATTGAAATCAACCTCTAGCAGATGACCCAAGGTGCTTTTTCAGGAGGCAACTGGACTTTCTTGTTTTATCTTTGAAGACGTTTCGCTCCTCATCCCAGAAGCTTCTTCAGCTCCGACTGGATGGCGGGGAAGGGAAGGATTTATACTCCTTGCAGACAGCTGGCCGTTTGCCTTCTTTTGGAGAGCTGTTGAGGCCACTTGGACCCTGAGGACACAGACAAACCTCCAAGTGGTCTCAACGACTCTCTGAGAGAAGGCAAATGACCAGCTGTCTGCAAGGAGCATAAATCTTTCCATTTCCCACCGTTCAGAAGCTGAAGAAGCTTCTCGGAGGAGAAGCAAAACGTCTTCAAAGAAAAAAATAAAGTCCAGTTCTGAAAAAGCACCTTTGAGACAACTATGACCTGGAGGATGGAGACATCTACAGATGACAAATCTTAGTTCCAGAGAAACTGAGGCTAGCTGGCTGGGGGGGGCGGGGCTGGAGCTATGCAAAGGGGATGCACTCACCTATCTACGGACTGTGTGAGGTGCGCGGATATCAGAGCCGCAATGTTGTCGTGTCCGGCCTCCAAGGCGATGGCCACAGCGTCATTCCCGTCCTGTAAGAGAGCGTTAAGAAAGGAAGAGGTAGCGGCTGGACCACAAGGGACAGTCCTGTCTTTCCAAAACAAACAAACAAACAAAGCGAAAACAAAACAGGAGTCTGGTACCAATTTTTATGAAAATGCTGAACGTTTTTTAATTTTTCTGATTCTGCTCCTTCATTATTTGAATTTCAAACCCCGGAATGGCCGAACTTTTAATGACTTTCAGGCATTTGAGGTAATTTTCATTTTCTTCTTGCCTTGTGAGATGCAGGGGTAGGCAACCTTGGTTCTTTTATGACTCATGGACTTCAACTCCCAGAATTCCTGAACCAGCCGTGCTCACTCAGGAATTCTGGGAATTGAAGTCCACGAGTCATAAAAGAGCCAAGGTTGCCTACCCCTGGCTTAGTGGATTAAATCATGGCGGAGAGATCTCTTCCGCAGGCAGGACAGAAACGGGATAGAAGGGGTTCCTGAAATAATTGTTCAGGAAGAGCCTGAGTTACCACCATAATGGAGTCTGCCTGCGATGGCCATAAAGCATGTCACCTGTGTGACAGACTCAATTTTATGACCATTTTTGTGACGGTTATAAAGCAGCCACTGTGCCCGTAAAGTTGACATCACAGCTTGTTAGGCAAGCTTTAAAAAAAAAGATAGATTCCAAATTGGTGTCTACAAAGAAAGAGCAAAAGTTTATTGGGTTTGTTAGGTTTGGGTGAGGATATTGCAATACTGAGGACTAGCAGCTTGAGACAAGGAGGCAGCAACTCACGTGATCCGCGACGGAGGCGTCGCAGGCTGGCTGCGCCAGAAGCAGCTGCACGGTTTCTGCCCGGCCGTGCTCGCAGGCGCACATGAGCGCAGTGGAGCCCTCCTCGTCCTGCAGGTTGACATCTGCCCCGCACGCCAGCAGGGCCTCCACCATCTCCAGCCTTCCGTGGCTGACTGCCAGCATCAACGCCGTCTGGCCGGCCTGCAACCCCAGTGGAAACGCGGACAAGGGCTTTGCTTTCGGAGAGAGTGCTTCCGAGCACATCCAGGGCGCCCCCCGCTTCCCGTTGAACCCCCCGGGGTCCATCCCAGGAGAAGGGAGCACTCTTGCCCCCCCCTGAGATACCTACTTGGCTGGCCTTGGCGTTGACGTTGCCCAGGTCGAACAGTCGTCGGACCACGGCCATGTCGTCCTGCCGCTCCATGGTGGCCAGCGCGGCCAGCATGAGGGCCGTGTAGCCTGCTTTATTCTGGTGATTGATGTTGCAGACACCTTATTTGGGGGGGGGGAGAAATTGGAGATGAGGAAATGAGGGGTCAGAAGCTCCCACCACCAACTTTGAGCGGCCTTTCTGGTCTCCACTAACTGGGAAGTCGTTAAGGTGAGACTGGTGGAAAGGGGCTTTTTTGAGGGTGGGGGGAGAATGAGGCTTCAATTCTGGTCTGTTTAGGGGCCAGTTGGACATGTGGGGCTGATCCTGTGCACTGGCCTTTAGAGAAGCTTTTAGCGGTCTTCCAGTATTTGAGAGGCTCCCCCCAAGAAGAAGAGGGGGTCAATCTACTCTCCAAAGCACCAGAGGGCAGTAGGAGAAGCAACGGTCGGAAACTGACCAAAGAGAGAAGCAACCTGGAACTAAGGAGAAACTTCCTGACAGTGAGGACAATTAACCAGTGGAACAGCTTGCCACCAGAAGTTGTGGGTGCTCCATCAATGGAGGCTTTTAAGAGGCTAGACAGTCATTTGTCTGGAATGGGTCTCCTGCTTGAACAGGGGGTTGGGTGGGACTAGAACAGTGTTTCCCAAACTTGACAATTTTAAGGCATGAGGACTTCAACTCCCAGAATTCCACAGCCAGCAACACTGGCTGTGGAATTCTGGAAATTGAAGTCCACATGCCTTAAAATTGTCAAGTTTGGGAAACACTGGACTAGAAGATCTCCAAGGTCCCTTCCAGTTCTGAGCTGCATCCTCTGGGCTGCCCCATACAGAGGGCAGATTTGAGGAAGGCGGTTGTGACACTTCTGCCCCCCCCCATACCAGCCCCTGTGCAGCCCCAGACTGAGACAGCCCCTCTCCTGGCTGGACCCACACTTGCAACTGTTCAAAGTCGCAACAGCGCTGCAAAAAGGGACTTGCAAGTAGTTCTCATGCTTAGGATTGTTGCGGCGTCCCAGGTTCGCACGACCGCCGTTTGTGACCGTCCAGATGTGCAGAATCAGTGCAGGGAGCCAGATTTGCTTATTGACTGTGCTTTGCTTAATGACCCTGACCGTAAAAGGTCGTAAAAATTGGGCGTGACTTGCTGAACGACCGCCTCACTTAGCAATGGAAGTTCCAGTCCCTACTACGGTCATAAGCGTACCCGAGGGCTTGAATCAATTTAAGTCCCCCCCCCCAAAACCCCGGGGGGTCACCTGTGTCAAGCAAGAGCCGGACGATGTCGAAGTTGGAGTGGGAGACGCTGTAATGGAGCGCCATGTTCCCGTTGCCGTCGGAGAGGTTGATGACGTGGGCCAGCAGCGCTGGGGAGAGCTCGGCAAAGGCCTGCAGGTACTTGCCCACCTTGCTGGCCCGGGAGGTCTTCTGGCTGGACACTCGGAACCATTCCTGCAGGACCAGGCTGCTGCTGGACAGCTGGGGGACCAAGCGGGGCAGAGGTCAAGGCGGACACGCCTCGCCTCCAGCCCCCCACCTCACAGGAAGTTTCAGCTTCTGGGGCTCCCTTTGCACCCACAGACAGGGAGGGAACCTCGTGGGTCAGAAGACTCCTGCCAGCCCGTGTGGGCCAGTTTGGGGGCAAATCAGCCCCGGGGTGGCCAGCACGAACTGTCCCCCCCAAAAGTGGGAAAGCAGATTGAATTAATTTGGGATGTGGTGTGCGGCTCCTGCCAGACACGGAGTTAAGTCCCACTCTTTGCCAGCTCTTCCGCCTCCCCCAAGGCTGAGGTCCGGCTCCTGTGGCTACTCACCAGCTCTTTGCTCTTTGGGGCCCCTCGGCCCTGGCCCAGATGGGTCCACACCACTAGGCAGGCCTCTCGCATCCACGGGCTCAGCTCAAACCTGCCGGAGAAGCCAAGGGGGGGGGGGGTCAGCCAGCCGAGCGGCTCTTTGGGGGACACGACACACCCAGCATGGTGCCAAGAAAACTGACCGGCACCTCAAGATGGATTTGCAAAACCAGGACTGTCCATTTCCAGCTTAATGGTTCTGCAACCCCCCCCGAAACGTAACCTGTGCCTCTTGCTTTTGGGGGTGGGGGGTGGAAACAGAGGAGCCCTCCCCCACTTCTCTGATCTCCCCAAAGCCAGGGCTCCCTTCTTCTGCTTTTCAGCGATGCTTAAAGTTAAAGTTAAATTTTAAAGTTTTTTTCTGATTTTAGCTGAAGTTATTTTAGATTTTAAAGCTTCTCCAGATTTTAGTTCAGGTCATTTTAGATTTTAAACTTTTTTTCCAGATTTCAGTTCAGAGTATTTTAAACATTTTTTCCAAATTTTAGTTCAGATCATTTTAGATTTTTAACATTTTTTCCAGATTTTAGTTCAGGTCATTTTAGATTTTAAACATTTTTTCCAGATTTCAGTTCAGAGTATTTTAGATTTTAACATTTTCCCCCAAATTTTAGTTTAGAGTATTTTAGATTTTTAACATTTTTTTCCAGATTTTAGTTCAGGTCATTTTAGATTTTTAACATTTTTTCCAGATTTTAGTTCAGGTCATTTTAGATTTTAACATTTTTTCCCAAATTTTAGTTTAGAGTATTTTAGATTTTAAACATTTTTTCCAGATTTTAGTTCAGGTCATTTTAGATTTTAAACATTTTTTTCCAAATTTCAGTTCAGAGTATTTTAGATTTTAAACATTTTTCTAGATTTTAATTCAGGTCATTTTAGATTTTAAACATTTTTTCCAGATTTTAGTTCAGAGTATTTTAGATTTTAAACATTTTTTCCAGATTTTAGTTCAGGTCATTTTAGATTTTAACATTTTTTCCCCAAATTTTAGTTTAGATTATTTTAGATTTTTAACATTTTTTTTCTAGATTTTAGTTCAGATGACTGACGATCCAGAACAGGACGTCTTTTTTCCGACAGGCCTTCAGACTCTCAATGGGCTGGAAATGACTTTTGTATCATCCAGCCCCAAATTTCTAAATTCTGTCTCCTTTAAGACGGGTGGACTTCAACTCCCAGAATTCCCTAATCAGCTGGTTGTGGGGAGGATGTGTGTTCCTTGGGGCTTCTACTATGATTCCTGCCTCACCAGCATCCTCTGCAATGGGATGCGCCCATTTTACAGACTGGGGGAACTGAGACTGGAAGAAGGGCAGGTCTCTAATTTGGGGAAGGGGGAGGACCGTAGCCGCCCCTCCCTCTTCAGAGCCTAGGGGTGCAGTGGGGTGGTGGTGGTGGGAGAATTCAGACCATTCCCAGCAAGGAAGGTCCGGAAACGGGTCTGGGGTCCTTCACCTTGGGAAATGGTCTTACCTCTCTTTGACCTTGGGAGTGGCTTCTGCCTGTCCGACAGCCTCTTCCGGGTCAGAGTCCAGCCGTGGGTGGCCGGGCGCAGCTGCCTCTGAGACCGGGCTCCCCTCCTCTTCCTCGCTGTCGCTGACATCCGGGCTGGCAGCAACATCGCCCCCCAAGTCACCGGGGTTGCCGATGGTCTCGCTGAAGGAGCCGTGGAGAGATTCCTCTCGCGGGGACCCATCCTCCTCCTCCTCCTCCTCTTCCTCCTCCTCCTCTTCCTCCTCCTCGCTAGAGGTGCTCTCATACCTGCCACGAGAGGGCGTCAGAGGAGGGCCAGGACCCTTGGCTGCCCGCCACGGCCCCCCCCATGTGATCCCTGGCTCACATCTTGTCCTCCCCCCCCACAATCCCATCCAGAACCCCACAAGCAGGGCAAAGAGGCCAAAGCAAGATGCTAATCCTCTCACAAAGGTGGCTGCTCCTGAACAAGGAGGCTCCATTTAGTTTCCCCGGGACCTGCTGTGGGTGGAGGTCTCTTCCTAAGCCTGGTTCTATTCAGTCCCACCCCTCGGGTGCTCCCCACTCCCCTAGGAAGGGCCCAGCTGTGTATTCCAGGTCAGGGTTCCGGCGTTTGGGGGTAGACTGCCTCTGTCGTGGAGGCTCGATCCCAAGGAGCCGAGGTGGCGCAGCAGTTAGAGTGCAGTACTGCAGGCCACTTTAGCTGACTGTGTTCAACAGGTCAGCGGTTCAAATCTCACCGGCTCAAGGTTGACTCAGCCTTCCATCCTTCTGAGGTAGGTAAACTGAGGACCCAGATTGTTGGGGGCAATGTAAATATATATATATATATATATATATATTGCTTACTGGTGTACACCGCTTAGAGAGTGCTCGCACTTAAAGCGGTATACAAGTCTCATAAATAAATCAATAAATAAATAAGGAGGTAGAATGGATCAATTGGAGTTTCCAAGGATTTGGGAGCAAAACGGAGCAGACAGACCATCAGCCACATCCTCTTCCCCCTCCCCCGATGGTGCAGGGGGGGGGCACAGTCAGCCCACCCCTCGGTTTTTTCTCCTGCTCAGAGAGAGGAATGGTTCGTACTCGCCATTCAGGAGGCCCACAAACTGGAGGGTCTTCTTCCCGCTGCCCCTCGGCTCTGCCTTGGCCGGGCTGTCCAGCCGCTTCATTATTGACTTCAGGGCACCTGCAGAGGAAAGAGGGGGGGGGGGCGGAGGAGGGGGAAGGAGGGGAGGAGAGGACCCTCACGATGGTGATGATGGTTATTTTGTTATTCCGAGATGCATACCCTGCCTTTACACATAGTCCTCCAGTTACGACTGCCGTTGGGGCTGGGGTTGCCATCGTTAAGCAGTCGTAAAGCAGGGGGCTGCATTGCTAATGACAGCAATCCTGGCAGTTCCCGGTTGTTGTCATAAACCAAGACGCAGGGGCTCCCTAAGTGGGCAGCCGAGGAAGTCGCAGGTCGGGGTGCCAGAGGGCAGCGGGGGAGGCCACCTCTGAATCAGGGGATGCATGCATGTGACTACAGCAGTGGTTCTCAACCTTTTTAATGCTGCGACCCCCAACCGGTCGTAAGTCGAGGACTACGCAACCGGTCGTAAGCCGAGGACTACTCAACTGGCGCAGCACCGTTTGCAGACTGGGACTTTTGGCGGGCTCAGCAGGGCAGAGACAGCCTGGACCATTCCTATTGGCTTTTGAAAGCCAATAGAATTAGACTCTATTCAAGAGAGGCTCTTCTATTGGCTTTCAAAAGCCAATAGAATAAAAGGGAGTAGCACAGCCAAGGAAAGGGGGGGGGGGAATGGCGGACTGCGTTGTTTGGCGACCCCCATGAAATGGTCGTTCGACCCCAAATGGGGTCCCGACCCACAGGTTGAGAACCACTGGACTACAGGGAGGCAGAGATAGGGTGGAAGGTGCATGTGTGTGTGTGTGTGTGTGCACAGGGAGGTGTGGGGTGTGCGATCAAAGGGGGGGAGGGAAGGAGGGCACGTACAAGCAAAGAAAGACTGGGGATGGGTTTACTCCAGCAACTTGGGGTGACTTTTCTTGGGGGGAAGCCAGCGGACAAGGGTGCAAATGGCAGTCCTGTGACCGCAGCGGTGCTGCAATTGGTCACAAGTGTGAGCCGGTTTCCGGGCACCCCAAATGATCGGCTTGTAGGTCATTGTGTTCAGTAATGGTGCTACTTCATCATAACCCGTATTTCACAGACGGTAACTTCCGATGGCACAGAATACTCCCGTCTCCTCTTTTCCCCACAACCACCCTGAGAGGTAGGTTAGGCTGAGAGAGAGAGTGACTGGGCCAAAGTCACCCCATCTGTGGCTTTCATGCCTAAGGCGGGACTAGAACTCGCTGCCTTCTGGATTCTAGCCCAGCACCAGAACTACTATCCCAAACATGCCCAGGAAACGGAGGGCAGGCAGCTGTGGTGTGTGGGCCCCTCTCCCCCAGGGAAGACGCCATTCCAACTATGCCCCCCACCCCACAAGTTTCTTCTGGAAGCGGTAAAGATCGGGGTGGGGAAGGGTGGGATTCTTGGAGACGAGAGACCCCCAGAGACCCACCTTTTCTCCAAAGCTGGGAGAGACCCTTGCAGTGCTTCAGCCATCCTGGAACTCTCTTTTCAAGGAGGGGGCGCTCGTCTTCCCCCCTCATCAAACACCCACACCCAGTGACTGCCTTTGCACAAGGCACCGATGGGCCCCCTTTTAACTAGGTTCAAAACGGTGCCGTGGGACTCTGCGCTCCCAGGCCCAATCGGCCCCTTTCAGCTCTGGGGTGTTGTGCAATTGGGGCCGCGTGGGGCCTACCCAAAGTGGTCCTTCCAAGGACAACGGGGACCCCTGCAAGGTTGGCCTCAGATCGGTTATTCGGATCAGCTCGTCCTGCAGCTCCCACCAAGACTCCAGGCTTCAGGGGTTGGGGATAGGGCCAGATTGAGAACTTCCCCCCCCCAAGGCCTGGTCCCAGAAGCCCCACCACACACACACACACACACACAAATGTTCTTGTCCTCCCCCCCCCCCCCGTCCTCGTATGCTCTCCTGGAGCAAGCTGCGTAGTGCCAAATTGCTGAACGGCACTGTCCTAAAGCAGTGTTTCCCAAACTTGACAATTTTAAGGCATGTGGACTTCAGCTCCCAGAATTCCACAGCCAGCAACGCTGGCTGTGGAATTCTGGGAGTTGAAGTCCACATGCCTTAAAATTGTCAAGTTTGGGAAACACTGTCCTAAAGCATTGAGTGTCCAAGGCAGACCAGGCGCCGTTTGTATAATGCCGGAAGCTCTGGCCCACAGGGAAGAGAGGCCTACAATGAGTAATCTGGCCCTTCTCCTGAGCCTGATGTGTGTGTGTGTGTGTGTGTTTGTGGTTTGGGGTCTCTGTGGGGAGGAAAGCTTCTTCCCTACATTTTCAGAGGCTGCAAGACAGATTTGTAGCTACGTCGTGAACGTGCATCTTAAGAAACCCTCAACTGACGAAGGACAGGGGTGGGGTTCTCAGCTTGGCAGCCACCCTGGAGTAGCCCAGCCTTGTGTGCTGCACGTGACAGTGGCACTCACCAGCCCCTGAGACCCCCTCTGCCCCGTTTGGCTCCTGGCTGTCCTTGCTGCCCACCCCCAGGGGCAAAGGTGGGCCAGCATCCGGTTCTCCCTCTGTGGTCTGCAGTGCCAGCTGGACCAGCGTCCCTTCCTTGCTGCCTGTGGGAGGCCTGGCGTCTTCTGATCTGGAGCCCTCCCCGGCCGTGCCACAGGGAAGGCTCCCTGGCATTGCTGCTGTGCACTCGAGGTGGCCTTTTTGGCCCGTGTACTCCGTCCCCGGTGAGGTCAGTGGCGTTTTCTGTTGTGAGTCCTGGGTGAGCTTTGCTTCCGCACTTGATTCGCCTTGCAAGTTGCAACCGACTCCTACATGGGACACTTGCAGAAAGCTCTGGACGCTGACCTCCGCCGTTTCGAGGTGGCTGCCCACAGCCTGGCACCGGGTGGGTGGCACGGCCTCCACGCAAACATCGGCTGTCTCTGGACACACCAAGGTCGCTTGGCTGACCAGGTTGTCTGGCCTGCGGGAGCACACCTCCACCCGCAGCTCCTCCAGTTCCTCGGTGGCCTCCTTCAGGTGTCCCTCCAGCATGGCAATCACGGCCTGCTGGTGCTGGACCCTGTGCTGCACCAGCTGCATCTCCTCCTCTGTGGCCGACGACACCCCAAGGAAGGACTCCATCACCCACACCTCTGCGTCGCGGGTCTCAGTCTCACACCCAACGGCCACTTCCCGGCACGGTCTTTGACTCTGGTAGTAGCAAACAAGTTCACTCATATCCACCTCCTCCCCAACTCCGATGGACCTCTGGCCGGGCTGCTCTGCTCTTGGCGGCCGGGCCCCTCCTCTGATCTTCCCAGCCCTCTCTGGACCGGTCAGCCGCTCGGTCAGTTTTTTCAGCTCTGCGATCTTACTTGATCTTCCTTTGGTCACCTCGCTCTCAGTCTGCACCTCCTGGATAGCCTGGGGCCCTCCTGTGTCCAGACAGGCAGCCCCATCTTTGAGGGCTTGTCTTGGGGGGAAGACCCCTGGCTGGCCAACTTCAACCTCCATCTTCTCCCCCAAGCTAGCCACCAGCTGCTCCTTCTCCTGCTTCAGCTGGCAGATCTGCTCCTCCAGAAAGGGGATCACCTTCACCTGCTCCTCCAGCTCCTTCAGCTGTTTGAGGGCCGCGGCCATCTGCTCCCGGACGTGATGGAGGTGTGCGGGGCTCACTGGCGGAACCGGAGTGCTCCTTCCCGAATTAGGGGGGCTTGTCTTCACGGGCTCAGCCTGGCTGTCCCCGGACAGAGAGGAAGCAGCATTGGGGGGACACGTGCTCTCTCTGGAAGAGGCGGTTGTCCTCTTGAACGGTGCGCCTCCCCCACCAGTCAGCAAACTCAGCTGTGCCTCCTCCAGTCTCCTGCTGGTCTCCAGCAAGGTCGTTTCCACCCGGCTGCCTCCTCTCCCCACTGAATCGGGAGAAGCCGGGGGGAGAAGCTGGGCTGTGGGAGCAGGAGATGTCGGAAAGGAGCCGTTTTTGCCTGCGAGGTCCTTGGTGTCGTAGGAAGTCGTTCGGGGCCGTGAGGAGAAGGCGGGTCTGCCATCCTCACTGGTCGTGGACGAGAGAGACTCGGTGGAGGCCCAGCCCCCCATTTGGCTGCGGGGGGAGCTCTGGGCTGGCTTGGACCCCTTAGCTTTGCGATGCAGGGGCAATTTCCGGAGGGTCTGGCCTCTCTCGATGTCGTCCACGTACTTGAGGAAGTCTAGATCCAGCAGGAAGCCGTAGGGGGTTTCCACCGAGTAAGGCATCTTCTCCCCGCCCTGATCCTGATCTGGGTACAAGACAGGGCGAGCCAGATCTGGAAACCAAGCGGGGACAACATGAATGCTTGGGGGTAACTGTGTATTGTGTCTTGGGGGGGGGGAAAGACCCCTTATAATAATAATAAAGTTGGAAGGGACTTTGGAGGTCATCTAGTCCAACCCCCTGCTCAGGCAGGAAACCCTAGACCATTTCAGACAAAATGGCCGTCCAGTCTCTTCTTAAAAACTTCCAGGGTTGGAGCATTTACCGCTTCTGGAGGCAGGTGGTTCCACTGGTTAATTGTTCTCACTGTCAGGAAGTTTCTCCTTAGTTCTAGGTTGCTTCTCTCCTTGATGAGTTTCCACCCGTTGCTTCCTGTCCTGCCTTCAGGCGCTTTGGAGAATAGCTTGACTCCCTCTTCTTTGGGGCAGCCCCTGAGACACTGGAAATGACCTTCACCTCCTTCAAAAAGAGACACCCATTTGTCTGAAATGGTATAGGGTCTCCTGCTTGAGCAAGGGGTTGGACTAGATGACCTCCAGGGTACCTTTCATTCTGTTATAGAAGGAAGGAAGGAAGGAAGGGAAGGAAGGAAGGAAGGAAGGAAAGAAGGAAGGGAAGGAAGGAAGGAACCGGTACTTCAGTTCAAGGGGTGTTGTGTTGGACCGGAGGTCCTGTCCCCCCAGCTGGAGCTTCCCCCTGACCCCCCATACCCCCCCTTGCTCCCGAGACTCTGGCCACTGGCCCTGCCCTTGCTCTCCTCCCCAGAAGCCTCTGCACGAGAGAGCACAGAGCACTTTACTCTCCGGAGTGAGAAGGGCACGGCCCTCGGCTGCTGCCCACCTGCCCACCTCCCTGGCAGAGCGGCTGGCAAAGCCCCCCTCCCCCTTTTGCAGGACAGGCCCTTCCAAGGACGGCTCCGCTCCATTATTGCCAGATTCCGAGTTTTTGGAGCTGCAGTTAATTTTTCATTTCTGAAACCTCCATTTTCACCAGGCACAGATCCTTGTTACCTGTAGAGCCGTGGTCAAGGTGTGGCACTCGGGCCATTCCTGCTTCCGGGGTCCCCCAAAGCCCAGCTGTCCCCAGGGGTGACGTCAGCCTGGAGAAGGAGAAGGAGAGAGTTGAGAAGACTTCCTTGCCCACCAAAGTCCCCCCCCCTGCAGCTTTGCTTTCTAACGGAGCAAATGCCTAGCTAGTCTCCCCCTAATGTTATCCCAGAGCTGGAGAAATTCAGGGGCTTTCTTTCTTCCTTCCTTCCTTCCTTCCTTCCTTCCTTCCTTCCTTCCTTCCTTCCTTCCTTCCTTCCTTCCTTCCTTCCTTCCTCACCCCCTACTTTCCTTTCCCTCTTTTTTCTTTCTTTCCTTCCTTCCTTCCTTTCCTTTCTTCTTTCCTTCCTTCCTTTCTCTCTCCATCCCTCCCTCCATCTCTCTCCCTTCCTCCCTCGCCCTCTTCCTTCCTTCCTTCCTTCCTTCCTTCCTTCCTTCCTTCCTTCCTTCCTTCCTTCCTTCCTTCCTTCCTCCTTTCTTTCTTTTTTCTTTTTCTTTCTTTCTCTCTCTTCCTTCCTTTCCTTTCCTTTCCCTCTTCTTTCTTTCCTTTCTCTCTTCTTTCCTTCCTTCCTTCCTTCCTTTCTCTTTACCTCCCTCCCTCCATCTCTCTCCCTTCCTCCCTCGCCCTCTTCCTTCCTTCCTTCCTTCCTTCCTTCCTTCCTTCCTTCCTTCTTTTTTCTTTTTCTTTCTCTCTCTTCCTTCCTTTCCTTTCCCTCTTCTTTCTTTCCTTTCTCTCTTCTTTCTTTCCTTCCTTCCTTCCTTCCTTTCTCTTTCCCTCCCTCCCTCCATCTCTCTCCCTTCCTCCCTCGCCCCCTTCCTTCCTTCCTTCCTTCCTTCCTTCCTTCCTTCCTTCCTTCCTTCCTTCCTTCCTTCCTTCCTTCCTTCCTTCCTTCCTTCCTTCTCTTTCTTTCTTTCTTTCTTTCTTTCTTTTTCTTTCTTTCTTTCTCTCTCTCTCCTTCCTTTCCTTTCTCCCTCCCTCCCTTCCTTCCTTCCTTTCCTTTCTCTTTTCTTTCCTTCCTTCCTCCCTCGCCCCCTTCCTTCCTTCCTTCCTTCCTTCCTTCCTTCCTTCCTTCCTTCCTTCCTTCCTTCCTTCCTTCCTCTCTTTTCTTTCTTTCTTTCTTTCTTTCTTTCTTTCTTTCTTTCTTTCTTTCTTTCTTTCTTTCTTTCTTTCTTTCTTTCTTTCTTTCTTTCTTTCCCTCCCTCCCTCCCTCCCTCCCTCTGTCTCTCTCCCTTCCTTCCTTCCTTCCTTCCTTTCTCCTTCCCTTTCCTTCCCTCGCTATGCAGCGGAAACTGCACCCTTTTTTTAAAACAAAAAATGTCTTATGCTCACAAGGCATGCAAAAGATGTAAAAAAGTTCCATTTTTATTCTTTTGGAAATATTTATCTTCTACGCTTTTGATGCTGTAAGCAACTCAGAGTTGCTTAGAAAAGAGGTGGACAGTCAATGAATGAATGGGCTGAGTGAAGGGGGGGGGGGTGGAAGGCTTGCAGGATTGTCAGCACTGACTTTTGGGATCCCAGCGTCAGAGAACCGAAAAGGGGCAACTGCGGCTGAGCAGCAGCTGAACGTGGGTCACCAGCACCGCCGAGTCTGCGGAGGAGACCAGGCCGGCTTGCAGACGGATCCCTGGAAGGATCGTCTCCCAAATCTCCCTCCGTTATGTTGATCGGGTCCCACCCAGGAATTTGAGGCTGGATCCCGTTCTCAGCCCCACACAGGAAGGAGGTCCAGACCGAGGGGGGGGGGAGGCTGTCCCAAGGAAGACCACCGGGGCGATTGAGAGGAGTGGGACGTAATGGGTTCAGAATGGGGAGGAGCAGCCCAAGAAGGGGGGGAGGGGCTGGTGGTCCTTTTCTTCACCCAGAACCAAGGCAAGACCTGGTTCCAGGAATCCTGGGTTTAAATCTCAGTACGGTGGATGTTGGGTGTTGAATGTTAGAAAGATCCTTCTAAGGGCAAGAGTAACAGAATAACAGAGCTGGAAGGGATCCTGGAGGTCATCTAGTCCAGCCCCATTCTTCTCAAGCCCGTTCAGACAAATAAGAGAATAACAGAGCTGGAAGGGATCCTGGAGGTCATCTAGTCCAGCCCCATTCTTCTCAAGCCCGTTCAGACAAATAAGAGAATAACAGAGCTGGAAGGGATCCTGGAGGTCATCTAGTCCAGCCCCATTCTTCTCAAGCCCGTTCAGACAAATAAGAGAATAACAGAGCTGGAAGGGATCCTGGAGGTCATCTAGCCCAATCCCGTGCTCAAGCAGGAGACCACACCTATATCATTCCAAGACAGTGGCTGTCCAGTCTCTTCTTGAGAACCCCTCCCGGAGCCCTGCTGGGTCAAAGGGAGGCTGGACAACCATCTGTCAATGGACTTGGATTAGGATGCTCTCACTGAGCAGGGGGTTGGACTGGATGGCCTCAAGGACCCTTCCCATCTACAGTTTCTCAGCAGGAAAGGATAAAGGACTCCATCCCTGGAAAGGTGAGAGAGGGGCAGTGGCCAACATAGTTTTTAACAACCTAAGCAAGGACCTTGGGCCACAAGGACTCAGCGGGACCCCCTCCATCGGATGGCTTGTCCAAGTTTGATATTTATTCATATTTATTTTTAAAATGTATTGGTTGCCCATCTTACCATGGGGTAATTCTGCACAGCTTACACTCTTAAAAAGATGGAACGATATAAATCAGGATGTGTGTGTGTGTGTGTGTCTGTGTGTGTCTCCAACCTTGGGAACTTTTAAGACTTGTGGACTTGAATTCCCAGAATCCCCCAGCCAGCATGCTGGCTGGGGAATTCTAGGAGTTGAAGTCCACAAGTCTTAAAAGTTGCCAAAAAGGTTGGATACACACACACACACACACACACACACACAGAGATATAAATAAATCATATATACTGTATATAGTCTTCCTGATTTAAATACTATTTTTATATCTATAAAATGTATATATAGTTAGTTGCTGCTACGGTGCTCGCGAGAGCGGAAGGCAGCTGCAGATGTGCAAGAGGGTCCCTGCCGGGTGAAACAGCTGGAGGGGGGGGTGGACAGGGCTGCTTGACGCGCAGCTGCTGCGGGGAGGGGCCGCTGCAGAGCTGACCAACAGCCCCGTCCGGCAGGGGTGCCCGGCGCGCCCTTCTGCCTTGAGGCAGGAAGCGGCGAAGGAAATGCCAATTGCTGGAAAAGCGACACACGCAACACGCACACACAAATACACATAGACACACACACACACACCACACCGAGGCAAGGCACACAAGTGCAGCGCGAAACTTCGCGGTCCTCCACCTCCTCCGTTCCACGGCGGGACGCAGGAAAGCGCTTCCAAATTTGGGCCAGTCCGCAGTTGTGAGTCAGACAATCCGCGCGTAGACAACGGAGGAGGAGACCCCGCCAGGCTCCGGGGGCGATCAGTCTGAGCGAGCCCGATGCAGCCAGCCGAAAGGCCAGAGAGTGGGAAAAGTCCCCTCCAAGGGGGGGGGGCACAAAAGGACACCCCCTCCACCCGTCCCGTCAAGGGAAACTTTTTTTGGGGGGGGTTGCTGGTTTGGTTCTGCCAAGCTGCTCAGGCCCGCGACTGTCCGGCTGGCAGGTGAACCCAGGCGCGGGCGGGAGTGGGGCGGCGGGTTGCCCAAAGGCCTTGGCTGGCTGCCAAGTCTCCCCCCCCGCCGCCGCCCCCCCAAAAACGCCAGCCGCAGAATTGAGCAGTAGCTACTCGCGAACAACTAGGCTTCTCCGAGAGTCCCCCACGAGGACACCCCCCCCCGCTTTCCCCGGTGTCGGCAGGTGTCCAGAGGACTAGCAACTTGACTTGTCCTTTCACTCCGTCCAGACAAGGGAATAGCCTCTCCAGCTATCCTGGTAGGGGGGGGGGAGACTCGGGCAAAGAGCCTCCTTCAAGGGTCTCTTTCCTTCCTGCCTGCCCCCCACCCCACCCCACCCCACCCCAGCATTCCTCGCAGGCTCCCCAGCGCCGCTTCCCCATTCCCGCGAGCACGTGCAGAGTTCTTCCTCCGGCCGAGCGGGGAGGTGGTGGTGGTGGTGGGGGGGGGAGGCAAGCGGCAATCGGGCTGCGCCGGAGCCCTGCCCACCCAGCCACCCAGCCCTGCTCGTCCGCCCCCCGCCCGACTTGCCTGCGCGCTCCGCTCCGGCGCTGGGCTCCGCTCCGGCCGGCGCCCAGCGAGCAGGTCCAGCGACGGGCAGGGAAGGAGGGAGGGAGGGAGGGAGGGAAGGCGGCGGGCGCGCCCCTTCCCGGCTGGCGGGGGCCGCGGCGTGAGTCAGGCGGGCGGATGCGCTCAAAAGCGCTTTCCAAGCGGATCCGCGCCGCTTCCTGACCCCCATCTGGAGCTCGGCGGGGGAGGGGCCCTCGGATCGGGGAGGGGTCCGCCTTTGCCCCCTCCCCGCCGCCCCTGCTGGAGCCCGCCGGGGAGGTGGGGGGGGAGCAGCCCGGCGCTTCTCTTCCCGGTCACTCGATGCCCCCCCACCCCTGACTATTCTGGCGTGTCCCCCCCCCCGTGGGTCTTTGGGTGGGCTGAGTAGGCAAGAGACACGCGGGGCGGGGGTCGTGGCCCTGAAGTCCCACCGGCCGAACCTGGATGCCCGAGTCGGCTGATCGCTTCTCCGTCGAGGGGTGTGTGTGTGGGGGGGGGGGGACCAGCAGCTTTCTCGTTTGGAGAAGAGCTGACGGGTCCAGTGGGGGAGGAACGTTTTGTTAGACGTTGCTTGTTCTCCAAACTTGGCCATTTTAAGGCTTGTGGACTTTAACTCCCAGAATTCCCCAGCCAGCGATCTTGGCGCCTTTAAGACTTCTGGACTTCAACTCCCAGAATTCCCCAGCCAGCAATCTTGGCAACTTTAAGGCTTGTGGACTTCAACTCCCAGAATTCCTCAATCAGCAATCTTGGCCACTGTGAGACTTATGGACTTCAACTCCCAGAATTCCCCAATCAGCAATTTTGGCCACTTTTAAGACTTCTGGACTTCAACTCCCAGAATTCCTCAACCAGTGTCCTTGGCAACTTTAAGGCTTGGGGAACTTCAACTCCCAGAATCCCCCAGGCAGAAAACACTAGATCTGCAAAATGGAAACCTGCCTGCTGAGAAACCTTTTGAATCTGGCTAAAGAGAGGGTGCTTCTGAATTTTGGGGGTGCTCTCCGACTGAGATCTCGGGCTGGTTGGAGAGATTGTTCAGAGTGACCCAAGAAGGTGTCCAGGCAGACTCTCAGCCATCTAGCTCATGGTTGCCCCAAAGGGGGCTTTCTCAAAAGGCAACTGGGCTTCCTTTGTTTTTCCTTGAAGATGTGTCGCTTCTCGTCCCAGAAGCTTCCTCGGTTCTGACTGAATGGTGGAGAATGGAAGGCTTTCTCTCTCTCCCTTGCAGTCATCTGCTCATTAGCACTCTCTCTGAGACTCCCTGAGGCCACTTGGAGGGCTAGCAGCTGTTCAAAGCCAGTAAACAAAAGGCTAAATATTTCAAGTAAGAAATGGAGAAAAAGGATGATTTTTATATCTAAAAAGAAAGAAAGAAAGAAAGAAAGAAAGAAAGAAAGAAAGAAAGAAAGAAAGAAAGAAAGAGAGAAAGAAGCTATTCCAGATTCACTATAACAGAGGTCTTCAAACTTGGTCACTTTAAGACTTGTGGACTTCAGCTCCCAGAATTCCCCAGCCAGCATGGCTGGCTGGGGAATTCTGGGAGCTGAAGTCCACAAGTCTCACAGTTGCCAAAATTGCTGGCTGGGGAATTCTGGGAGTTGAAGTCCACAAGTCTCACAGTGGCCAAGATTGCTGATTGAAGAATTCTGGGAGTTGAAGTCCAGAAGTTTTAAAGGCGCCAAGATCGCTGGCTGGGGAATTCTGGGAGTTGAAGTCCACAAGTCTCACAGTGGCTAAGATTGCTGATTGAGGAGTTGAATTCCACAAGTCTTAAAGTTGCCAAGATTGCTGGCTGGGGAATTCTGGGAGTTGAAGTCCAGAAGTCTTAAAAGTGGCCAAGATTGCATTATGCTTTGAAAACCCAGCCTGCTCCACTTCACAGTGGCAGGAACCCAACATTGCCTTAAGCTCAAGCCATCTTTGCATGATTGCAACAAGCAGACCCGTGAGAACCTCAGGAAACCAGCGAAAAGCTGCAGGAAGTGACCGCAGGGTGTGCCTGGGGAGGCTGCCCTCTGCGTGGCCCGAGCAAGTTTGACCTGGGTGAACCCTGGCCTGGCTACGGCTCTCCATTCGGAAGGGTGGGAAAATTCCCAACGGAGGGAAATGGGATCAAGCAGGGAAGGGGATTATGGAGAGAAGCCAGTCCCCCCCCCCACCTCTGCACCCCCAGTCCTTGTGGGTGCCCTGATTCAGCTTCTGAGCCAACCAGAATGCAAACTGAAGCCAGATAGCAGAATAACAAGAGTTGGAATGGACTTTGGAGGTCATCTAGTCCAACCCCCTGCTCAGGCAAGAAACCTTGACTCTTTTATGACTTGCGGACTTCAACTCCCAGATTTCCTGAGCCAACATGGGGGAACTATGGCCCCCTCATGACTTGTGGACTTCAACTCCCAGAATTCCTGAGCCAGCATGGCTCAGCTTGGAAACCTCTCCCTTTCCCCTCAGCGTGGCTGGCTCAGGAATTCTGGGAGCTGAAGTCCACCAGTCATAAAAGAGCCAAGGTGGCCTACCCCTGCCCTATACCATTTCGGACAAATGGCTGTCCAGTCTCTTCTTAAAGACTTCCAGTGTTGGAGCATTTACTGCTTCTGGAGGCAGGTGGTTCCATTGATTAATTGTTCTCACTGTCAGGAAGTTTCTCCTTAGTTCCAGGTTGCTTCTCTCCTTGATGAGTTTCCACCCGTTGCTTCTTGTCCTGCCTTCAGGCGCTTTGGAGAAGAGCTTGACTCCCTCTTCTTTGGGGCAGCCCCTGAGATACTGGAAGACTGCTATCATGTCCCCTCTCGTCCTTCTCTTCGTTAAACTAGACAAACCCAATTCCAGCAACCGTTCCTTATATGCTTTGGCCTCCAGTCCCCTGATCCTCTTTGTTGATTGGTTGATTTGGTCTTCTAGTCCAACCCCCTGCTCAAGCAGTTGGCTGTCCTATGCCATTCTGGACAAATGGCTGTCCAGTCTTTCCAGTGATGGAGCACCCACAACTTTTGAAGGCAACTTCTGTCCCTCTGGTTCACTGTTCTAACAGGAAATTTCTCCTTAGTTCGCAGTGTTTCCCAAACTTGACAATTTTAAGGCATGTGGACTTCAACTCCCAGAATTCCACAGCCATCAATGCTGGCTGTGGAATTCTGGGAGTTGAAGTCCACATGCCTTAAAATTGTCAAGTTTGGGAAACACTGTTCTAGGGGGAAAAGCCAATACAATCTTAAGTTGCACGAACAGAGGGATACAATCAAGATCACGGGAAGTATTATTACCGCTCTAATTAAATTTTCCTGCTCTTAGCCATGGCAAGGTCTTGCGGTTTCCTGCTTTAACTACTAGAGGGGTTTTTTTTTTGCACCTTCGGGGGGGGGGCAACATGCCTGCAACCAAAAGGGGATCTCCAGCTGGGATCTAGGACTGGCCACCCACCTCTAAGACAATCAGCGCATCCTGTTGCAGGAAGAGGGTCAGTGGTGGGAAGCCCCCCTCCCTTGGATTCAGCCCCCAGTTTCCTGAAGGAAAGGAAGAGGACAGAAGGGCCACCTGCCTCCTCCCCTGGGAGACCTCCATTGTCCTGCCCCACCACAAGCCAAGGACAGATGGAACGTTTCCTGGAAAGCAGCAGGAGAACGAACGGAAGGGAAGATCCCTGCCCCAGAGGAAAAACACACAGACCGCAGAAAACCTTTAGAGTAGAGTAGAGTAGAGTAGAATAGAATAGAATAGAATAGAATAGAATAGAATAGAATTATGGAATAGAATAGAATAGAATAGAATAGAATAGAATAGAATAGAATAGAATAGAATTACAGAATAGAATAGAATAGAATAGAATTACGGAATAGAATAGAATAGAATAGAATAGAATAGAACAGAATTACGGAATAGAATAGAATAGGATAGAATAGAACAGAATAGAATTACAGAATAGAATAGAATTACAGAATAGAATAGAATAGAATAGAATAGAATAGAATAGAATTACGGAATAAAATAGAATAGAATAGAATAGAATTACAGAATAGAATAGAATTACAGAATAGAATAGAATAGAATTACAGAATAGAATAGAATAGAATAGAATAGAATAGAATAGAATAGAATAGAATAGAATAGAATTACGGAATAGAATAGAATAAAATAGAATAGAATAGAATTACAGAATAGAATAGAATAGAATAGAATTACAGAATAGAATAGAATAGAATTACAGAATAGAATAGAATAGAATAGAATAGAATAGAATAGAATAGAATTATGGAATAGAATAGAATAGAATAGAATAGAATAGAATAGAATAGAATAGAATTACAGAATAGAATAGAATAGAATAGAATTACAGAATAGAATAGAATTACAGAATAGAATAGAATAGAATTACAGAATAGAATAGAATTACGGAATAGAATAGAATAGAATAGAATAGAATTACAGAATAGAATAGAATAGAATTACGGAATAGAATAGAATAGAATAGAATAGAATAGAATAGAATAGAATAGAATAGAATAGAACAGAATTACGGAATAGAATAGAATAGGATAGAATAGAATAGAATTACAGAATAGAATAGAATTACAGAATAGAATAGAATAGAATAGAATTACAGAATAGAATAGAATAGAATAGAATTACAGAATAGAATAGAATAAAATAGAATAGAATAGAATTACAGAATAGAATAGAATTACAGAATAGAATAGAATAGAATAGAAAAGAAAAGAATAGAATAGAATAGAATAGAATAGAATAGAATAGAATAGAATAGAATAGAATAGAAGCTGGAAGGGACCTTGGAGGTCTTCTAGTCCAGCCCCCTGCTCAGGCAGGAGAACCTATACCAGTTCAGACAAGTGATTATCCAGCCTCTCCTTAAAAATCTCCAGTGTAATGTTTTTAAATAAATGGAGTTTATTAAGCTTAAGTTTAAATGTGTGAAGAAATATAGGTTTTTATAGATTAAATTTTTTTTATTGATTAATGCAGTTGATGGTTAGATATCGTAATGAATGAATTTATTTGAAAGTATATTAATTCGATTATAATATTTTATATAGATAGAAAGGGAAATTTTAAAGAAATACTGGGTATATATTTACTATGTTATTGTCTTTTTTTTTAAAAAACCCACATGGGTTCTTAAGTTGTGTTGGTGTAAAATGGAAAACTAATAAAAATTGTTTTGAAAAAACAAAACAAAAACACAAAGGTTTATCCTCATTCATTTTCATATTTTATAAAATTATTAAAACCCAGAAACTAAGAGTAGGAATATTGAATGTAATGTTCTAATTAAACTTTGATTGTCCACAAGCTAAAAAAAAATAAATCTCCCGTGATGGAGCACCCACAACTTCTGGTGGCAAGCTGTTCCACTGGTCGATTGTCCTCCCTGTCAGGAAGTTTCTCCTTAATGCCAGGTTGCTTCTCTCTTTGGTCAGCTTCCAACCATTGTTTCTCGTCCTGCCCTCTGGTGCTTTGGAGAATAACCTGACCCCCTCCTCTTCTTTGTGGCAGCCCCTCAGATACTGGAACGCTGCTATCGTGTCTCCCCTATTTCTTCTTTTCTTTAGACCAGCCAAACCCAAGTCCTGCAGCCGTTCTTCGTACGTTTTAGTCTCCAGTCCTTGGATCCTCTTAAATAATAATAAACAATTTTGAAAAGGAACATCTTGGCAACTTGTGACGGTCAAGGGGTCAGCTTAACACACTCACGCCCAGGGGAAGAGCAGATGCTCCTGACTTCTCCCATCGCCCCCCCCCGGTGTGCAGCACGGAGCGAAGGGGCAGCTGTGGGCAGGCCTGGCAATGGGGGGGGGGGAGAGGGATTCCCTCCCTGGCACATCCTGTTCCACACAAGCCTTCCTTCGTCTTCACCCTGGCACGGCTGGCACTCTCCAGGAATCAGGCTGGCCGAGCAATCCTGGCTGGGAATTCTGTAGGGGGGGCTGAGAGCCTCACGGATGTCCTGCCAGTTCCAGGATGGGAGGGCAGGGGGGGGGGCAAGACGAAGTAGCCGGGCAGAGGTCACTGAAAGGAGGAAGTGGGAAAGTCCGAGCTGGCAAAAGAGGGCAGGGTCAACCCGGCTCTTTTCGGCTGGGGACCAAACATGGTGCAAATCAAACGTCTGGGCACGTGTGAACATGCGTGATGCCCAGAAACACAGGGCTGAGTGTGAGTGTGTAAACCAGATGGAATCTGGGATGGGGGGAGTTAGATTCACGGAAGGAACAGAGACCAAAGCTTTGTCAAAAGTCCCAAAAGTCACGGCCGACCCTGTGATGGGAGCTTTGCCTACACAGCAGAAACGGGCAGAGTTTATTGCGCCCAGCTGGCCACCATTTTCACTTTTTGATCCTTCTTTGACCCTATCTGCTAGGCCCCTGCCCCTCTTATCCAACTGGAGGTAGTGGCCAGCTTACCACAGTTCACTTAGTGATCGTTCAAAGTTAGGACGGCATTGAAAAAAGGAACGTACAACTGTTTTTCACATTAACGACCGTCGCATGATCGAAATTCGGATGCTTGGCAACTGGTTCACATCTGTAACGGTTGCAGCGTCCCGGGGAGGGGGGCTCACGTGATCCCCTTTTGCGAACTTCCAGCAAGCCGAGCCAATGGGGAAACGAGATTCACTGAACAACTGTGCTAAGAGAAGTCATAAAATGGGGCAAAACTCACTTAACCAATGTCTCACTTAGCAACATAAATGTGAGGCTTGGTTGTGACCGTAAGTCGAAGATTAACCGCACTGCTCTGTCTTCAGAAGCCAGCAGGGAAGCTGGAAAACAGCCGCCCGGTATTTGAGGGGCTGCCCCAAAGAAGAGGCAGTCAAGCTATTTTCCAAAGCACCCAAAGGCAGGAGAAGAAACAACGGATGGAAACTCATCAAAGAGAGAAGCAACCTGAAACTAAGGAGAAACTTCCTGACAAGGAGGACAATTAACCAGCTTGCCACCAGAAATTTTGTGTGCTTCATCAATGGAGGTTTTTAAGAAAAGACTGGACAGTCACTCGTCTGAAATGGTCTAGGGCAGTGATGGCGAACCTTTTAGAGACCAAGTGCCCCAAAACTGCCCCCCCATCCCTGCTCTGCCCTGCCCACTGGGCTGCCCACCACCCCCATGGCCCGCCACAGATCACCCAGGCAGCCCAGCAGCGGCATAGCGACCATGCCCTCGGCCCCTGCCCCACAGCATCATCTGCGCGCAACGGGGCGCAAGGGCGGAGTCTTGTCCCCGCTGCCCAGCTACCATGTCCTTGCCTCCGCTGCTTCGTGTGGGCCTCACCCAGGGGCAGCTCTCCTCCAGGGGGGCAGCTAGTGAGGAGGGGGCTGTGGGAGGAGGCAGGGGCTGGGGAGATGGTGCGTGTGCCCACAGAGAGGGCTCTAAGTGCCACCTCTGGCACCCGTGCCATAGGTTCGCCACCACTGGTCTAGGGTCTCCTGTTAGAACAATTAACCAGTGGAACAACCTGCCTCCAGAAGTTGTGAATGCTCCAACGCTGGAAGTTTTTAAGAAGAGGCTGGACGGCCGTTTGTCTGAAATGGGTATAGGGCAGGGGTCTGCAATCTTAACAACTTTAAGACTTGTGGACTTCAGCTGACTTCAGGTCTAGGGTTTCCTGCCTGAGCAGAGGGTTGGACTAGATGACCTCCAAGGTCCCTTCCAACATCATCATCATCATCATCATCATCATCATTATTATTATTATTATTATTATTATTATTATTATTATTATTGATCATTGCACAGTCAGCCAGATGTTCAGACTGGATTTGGCATTTTGTCTACCTATCGAGTCCTTACCCAGGACCTGGGATAGGCAGATGTGGATGTTTGATGGTATTACAGATATCGTCGCAGGATGGAAGCAGTTCCTAATAAAGCCGCCTTTTGCAATTGACTAATAGCGAATTTGTCAATGCCAATGGTGCTCAAGTGGTGCTCCAGTTGTTTTGGGATTGCACCCAAGGAGCCTATGACTATTGGTACTACCCTTGCTTGCTTTTGCCACAGTCTTTCTATTTCTATTTGTAGGTCTTTGTATTTTGTTATCTTCTCCAGTTCTTTCTCGTCTATTCTGCTGTCTCCAGGCACTGCCACGTCCACTATCCAGACTTTTTTGTCTTTCTTATCGACAATTGTTAAGTCTGGGGTGTTATGTTGCAGGTGCTTGTCTGTTTGAATTCTGAAGTCCCAGAGCAGTTTAATTTTATCATTTTCTATGACTTTCTCTATTTTATAATCCCACCAGTTTTTGCTTACAGGCAAATGATATTTTTTGCAGATCTTCCAATGCACCATTGTTGCTACTTTGTTGTAATAATAATAATAATTATTATTACTACTACTACTACTACTACTACTACTACTACTACTACTATTAATCACCACCCCCAAGGTCCCTTCCAGCTCTATTCCGATTGACTTCTAAAAGCTGTGACAACACAACCCCCCCTTTTTTTAACGATCTTACACCCCCCCCCCCAGGTTCCCTTCCACTCACACCTGCCTCCTCCCTGCCAGGCACTCTCTGCCTCCCCAGGCCAGGCACCTTAATGCCCGCTGACACGTGGCCTCAACCGACAAACAAAGCTGTCCCAGGCGCAGACGTTGGCCGCCTGGCATTGGCAGAGGCGCCCCTTGGCACGGCCAAACTATTCAGGGCTGGGACTGTTTCCTGGATTTTTGCATTCCAGAGCTGGGGGGGGAGGGCTCTGTTCTCCAAGGACAGCGGTTGATTTCCGTCCCAAAGAAGGACAGGGCCAGATCGGCTCCCCCCCCCTCCCCAGCAAAGGTCAGACTTCCTGGGAAAAAAAAGAGGGTGGGGGAAACAACGGACGTCCCAAGTTGCAAAAAAAAAACTACAGAGATCCAGAAGTCTTTTGAAAATATCTTTAAAAAAACCCCCAGAAAATAAAATAAAATCTTTTATTTTTAAAAAAGCATTTTACCAACATTTTAACACTCAGGTCTTCTACGCCGAGCCAATTCTAATAAGAATAATGTTAATAATCATGATAATAAATTGGGGATGTCTAGTTTAACGAAGAGAAGGACGAGGGGGGACCGGATAGCAGCCTTTCAATATCTCAGGGGCTGCCCCAAAGAAGAGGGAGTCAAGCTCTTCTCCAAAGCACCTGAAGGCAGGACAAGAAGCAATGCATGGAAACTGACCAAGGAGAGAAGCAACCTGGAATTAAGGGAGAAACCTCCTGACAATGAGGACAATTAACCAGTGGAATAGCTTGCCACCAGATGCTGTGAATGCTCCAACACTGGAAGTTTTTAAGAAGAGACTGGACAGCCATTTGTCCAAAATGGTATAGGGTTTCCTGCCTGAGCAGGGGGTTGGACTAGATGACCTCCAAGGTCCCTTCCAACATTATTATTATTATGGATCATCGCACAGTCAGCGAGATGTTCAGACTGGATTTGGCATTTTGTCTACCTATCGAGTCCTTACCCAGGACCTGGGATAGGCAGATGTGGATGTTTGATGGTATTACAGATATCGTCGCAGGATGGAAGCAGTTCCTAGTAACACTGCCTCTTGCAATTGACTAATAGCGAATTTGTCAATGCCGATGATGGTGTTCAAGTGGTGCTCCAGTTGTTTTGGGATTGCACCCAAGGCGCCTATGACTATTGGTACTACCCTTGCTTGCTTTTGCCACAGTCTTTCTATTTCTATTTGTAGGTCTTTGTATTTTGTTATCTTCTCCAGTTCTTTCTCGTCTATTCTGCTGTCTCCAGGCACTGCCACGTCCACTATCCAGACTTTTTTGTCTTTCTTATCGACAATTGTTAAGTCCGGGGTGTTATGTTGCAGGTGCTTGTCTGTTGTTGTTGTTGTTGTTATTATTATTATTATTATTATTATTATTATTATTATTATTATTATTATTATTATTAAAGTTGGAAGGCACCTTGGAGATCATCTAGCCCAACCCCCTGCTCAGGCAGGAAACCTTACACCATTTCAGACAAATGTTGTTATAGAAGGACATGCATAAACATGCTCATGTATATAAATACGTCTACACGAGCATTAAACATAATATAAACCAGAGCCCGTTCATTCTCCCTCGAGGGAAGCGCTGGTATCCCCAGAACAAGCCCAGGTGCCCCCCCTGCCCAGGAAGGTGCAGGGGGGGGGGAATATTACTGTCCTCCGTCTCATGAACAGCCGGATGTTCAAGAGATTGTGAACAATTTAGAAAGCAGCCTAGAACTACGGAGAAACTTTCTGACTGTTGAGGACAATTAGCCAGTGGAACAGCTTGCCACCAGAAGTTGTGGATGCTCCATCACTGAAGAAGAGACTCGACACCCACTTGTCTGAAATGGTCTAGGGCAGGGGTCCCCAACCTTGGCAACTTTAAGACCTGTGGACTTCAACTCCCAGAATTCCCCAGCCAGCATGGCTGGCTGGAGAATTCTGGGAATTAAAGTCCACAGGTCTTAAAGTTGCCAAGGTTGGGGACCCCTGGTCTAGGGTCTCCTGCTTGAGCAGGGGGCTGGATTAGAAGACCTCCAAGGTCCCTTCCAACTGTGTTGTTCTGTTCTGTTAATGATTTGGAGGGGGGAAACATCAGCCCAAACCCCCTAATCTCCCAGGACCCTTTTTTGGCTCTGAACTAAGATTTGGGGAGAGAATTACTTATTCTCTTTTCTGCTCTGCCAGACTTAGAAAGGAAAAGTGGGGGAAGGGGGGCATCACCAAAGAGCTAAATCCAGCCGGGCCACAAAATGCCAAACCAAGAAACCACGAAGTAGGCCCGATTCCCACAACCTATGCAATTGGGTTCCTGCAAGACCGGAAGCCACAAATTGAGTTCGTGCACGTCAGCCAAGGGTGCTGTTCTGTGGTGAAACAGCCTGTGGTCTGGCTGCTGGTGTGTGTGTGTGTGTGTGTGTGTGTGTGTGTGTGTGTGTGTGTGTTCCTTGGTAAACTGGACGCCTTCAACCAGAGATGCAACTTTGGTGAGACCTGCCTGGACCTTGGGGTGGGATGGATGACCTCAAGGGGTTATTCAGCTCCCCATTTCTGCCACTTTGAAACTTTTCGCTCACCACAAGATACAAAGGTGTGTGTGTGTGTGTGTGTGTGTGTGTGTGTGTGTGTGTTCCTTGGCGAACTGGATGCCTTCAACCAGAGATGCACCTTTGGTGAGACCTGCCTGGACTTTGGGTTGGGATGGATGACCTCAAGGGGTTATTCAGCTCTCCATTTCTGCCACTTTGAAACTTTTTGCTTGCCACAAAATACAAAGGTGTGTGTGTGTGTGTGTGTTTTCCTTTTCCTTGGCAAACTGGACACTTCAACCAGAGATGCAACTTTGTGAACCTGCCTGAACGTTGGGGTTGGATGGATGACCTCAAGGGGCTTTTCAGCTCCCCATTCTGCCCCTTTGAAACGTTTTACCTGCCACAAGATACAAAGGTGCGCGTGTGTTTGTGTGTTTCGGGTGTCTGTCCCACGGCAGATGAAGCAACTCGACTCCTGCCCGCAAGGCAGAGTTTCCGATTTTGCAAAACCAGCCTTGGCTCAAAGAATTCCCAGTGTCCCTTCCCACCTCCTGACAATCTGGGGCCTGCACATTTAGGTGTTAACCTGTGGGGTGTCACAAAGAGCGTGAGAAAGCTGGGCCCCGTCAAGCTGGCAGCCAGAGAAAGACAGATGTGGTGGGGGTATGTGTGTGTGTGTGTGTGTGTGTGTGTGTGTGTGTCAGCCTGCTCTGCTTGCTGCCCTCCCGCCTTTCCTAAAGTGAGAGACGCTGATTTATGTCGCCTTTTCTGGGTCTCGTCCAGCAGAGAAAAGGGGGAAAAAAAAACCCCACTTCCTTTCCTAGCAGGGAGAGCAAAAGGCTGCCAAGGCAATTAACCATCTGGTGCCCCAGAAAAGAAAGGGAAAAATAGAACCTGGCTTTAAAGCAACAACAACAAGGAGAAGAAGAACACACAAACACACAGAGATTCCCAGGCCTTCAGGAGCTTGGCTGTGTTGCTCAAGGCCAAACATTCCTTTTTGTGTGGAACAGACGATCCCAGCCAGGATTGCACAAGAGGATAATTTTCGATGCCCGTTTCCAGAAAGGGGTTGACTTTGCTTTTCTGCCAGGACTATGGGGTGGGGGGGAGGGGAGTCAGGAAGAGACCCCAAATCTCAGCAGTTAGGTAGTTAGTGGAATGGCTAGAGCTGGAAGGGGCCTTGGAGGTCATCTAGTCCAACCCCCTGCTCAGGCAAGAAACCCTGTACCATTTCAGACAAATGGCTGTCCAGTCTCTTCTTAAAAACTTCCAGCGTTGGAGCATTCACCGCTTCTGGAGGCAGGTGGTTCCACTGGCTAATTGTTCTCACTGTCAGGAAGTTTCTCCTTAGTTCCAGGTTGCTTCTCCCCTTGACTAGTTTCCATCCGTTACTTCTTGTCCTGCCTTCAGGAGCTTCGGAGATAGGTGGAACCCCCCCTCTTCTCTTTGGCAGCCCCCCCAATACTGGAAGACTGCTATCTTGTCCCCCCTCGTCCTTCTCTTATTTAGAGTAGGCAATCAGCTTGGCTGTCTTAGGCAACTCAAATCCCCCTCACCTTTTCCTCTCCCGCTGCCCAGCCATGCCCTGCTGTAGCACTCCAGATTCTCCTGGACGAATCCCCACTTAGTTTGCCTCTCCTTCCAGCCCTCCTGCCTGCCTCTGTCTCTTGTCTGAGGTGGTATAGGTTCTCCCTCTTGAGCAGGGGGCTGGACTAGAAGACCTCCAAGGTCCCTTCCAGATTCTATTCTATTCTATTCTATTCTATTCTATTCTATTCTATTCTATTCTATTCTATTCTATTCTATTCTATTCTATTCCATTCCTTATTCTATTCTATTCTATTCTATTCTATTCTATTCTATTCTATTCTATTCTATTCTATTCTATTCTATTCTATTCCCCGTTTGGTTTCTCTGGAACATCAACTCTGTGAGGTGGATGAAGCTGAGAAAGGGGGAAGTCCTGAAGTTCCCCCATGGCAGCTCTGAGCTCGTTCCCCCCCCTCCCAGAAAGTCTCCACAAAGACTTGCTTCCAAGTCAGTCAAACCCATCAGCTCCACAGCCTCCTTAACATTTGCTAAGTTTATTTGCCGCTTCTCGCACCGCGAGGCTATTCTAGGTGGCTTTCCATAATAGTCACAGTTTATCCATTTGCTCATCGATCAATAATTAATAATGAATTAACCTAACAGTGAGAACAATCAGTGGAACTCCTTGCCTCCAGAAGCGGCGAATGCTCCATCACTGGAGGTTTTTAAGAAGAGACTGGACAGCCGTTCGTCCGAAATGATAGAAGGTTTCCTGCCTGGGCAGGGGGTTGGACTAGATGACCTCCAAGGTCCCTTCCAAAGCTATTATTCTGTTACTTATGTGAAATGGCAGCCGAGAGCTGGGCGGGAAGACCTCTTATTCTGAATGGCATAGGGGGAGGGGGTCTCCTGTTTGAGCAGGGGGTTGGGCTAGATGACCTCCAAGGTCCCTTCCAGCTCGATTCTGATTGATTACTAACATTCCTCAGGAGTCAGTTTCCCCGGGAGCCGTTCCGCTTTCGAAACCGACGCTCGCCTCGCTGCGCGTTTACACCCAAGTGGAGCCCAGAGACTTGAGGGGGCTGCCTGCAAGACACCCCCCCCATCCCCACCCCCTAACTCTACTCCAGACGGTTACAGACCTGCGGCTGATCCTCGGGGCGAGCCCGACCGAATCCGGGGCTCCCTCCCCGGCGGGCGTGGGCTGGGCTGCTCCCCTCCCGACCGCTGCCCCTTCCCACGGACCCCCCCGTCCCCCCGCCCGCGATCTCCTCGGCTCCGGCCTTGGGGAGGCTCGGCTGCCCCAGCCCCGCCCGGACGCCCAGCTGCGGCTCTTCGCCGGAGGCCGAAGCAGCTGGACTGCTGCTGTTGCTGCTGCCGGCGGAACATCTGGCGACGGGGGGGGGGGTCGCTCCACGGCGGCCGGGAAGGAACCTCGGGAGAGTCAGCGGCGCCGCTGGCCCGGCTCCTTCGGGAGCGACCCGGTCGGCTCCGCCACCGTTTGCGGGCTTCGGGAGATCCCTGGCCGTCTGGTTTCGAATGGAATAGAGCTGGAAGGGACCTTGGAGGTCTTCTAGTCCAGCCCCCTGCTCAGGCAGGAGATCCTATACCATTTCAGACAAGTGACTGTCCAGTCTCTTCTTAAAAACCTCCAGGGTTGGCGCATACCCACAACTTCTAATGGCAAGCTGTTCCATTTATTAATTGTTCTAGCTGTCAAAAATTCTGCCTTGGTTGCTTCTCTCCTTCATTAGTTTCCACCCGTTGCTTCTTGTCCTGCCTTCAGGTGCTTTGGAGGATAGAATAGAATAGAAAAGAAAAGAATAGAAAATAGAATAGAAAATAGATTAGAAAAGAATAGAAACTAGAATAGAACAGAAAATAGAATAGAATAGAATAGAATAGAGTAGAATAGAATAGAATAGAATAGAATAGAATAGAATAGAATAGGAGCAGAACAAAACAGAAGAGAAGAGTTGGAAGGGACCTTGGAGGTCTTCTAGTCCAGCCTCCTGCTCAAGCAGGAGAACCTATACCTATACCAGGGGTAGGCAACCTTGGCTCTTTAATGACTTGTGGACTTCAACTCCCAGAATTCCTGAGCCAGCCTGGCTCAGCTTGGAAACCTCTCCCTTTCCCCTCAGCATGGCTGGCTCAGGGATTCTGGGAGTTGAAGTCCACGAGTCATAAAAGAGCCAAGGTTGCCTACCCCTGACCTATACCATTTCAGACAGGTGACTGTCCACTCTCTTCTTAAAAACCTCCAGTGATGGAGCACCCACGATTTCTGGAGGCAAGGAGTTCCACTGGTTGATTGTCCTCCCTGTCAGGAAGTTTCTCCTTAATTCCAGGTTGCTTCTCTCTTTGTTCAGTTTCCAAACGTTGTTTTTTGTCTTGCCTTCTGGTGCTTTGGAAAATAATTTGACGCCCTCTTCCATGGCTAGCAGGCGAAGCGAGGAAGAAGAAGGGAGCAGCGTTCCGATATTTGAGGGGCTGCCCCAAAGAAGAGGGTTTGTGTATGTGTGTCGAGCTATTCTCCAAAATGCTGAAGACTGGACAAGAAGCAGCAGGTGGAAACAGATCAAAGAGAGAAGCAACTTGGAACTAAGGAGAAATTTCCTGACAGTGACAACTATTAACCGGTGGAACAGCTTGCCACCAGAAATCGTGGGTGATTCATCATTGGAAGTTTTGAAGAAGAGACTGGAAAGTCACCTGTCTGAAATGGTCTAGGGCAGTGTTTCTCAACCTTGACCATTTTAAGGCATGTGGACTTCAACTCCCAGAATTCCACAGCCAGCATTGCTGGCTGTGGAATTCTGGGAGTTGAAGTCCACATGCCTTAAAATGGTCAAGGTTGAGAAACACTGGTCTAGGGTCTCCTATTTGAGCAGGGGGCTGGACTAGAAAACCTCCAAGATCCCTTCCAGTTCTATTCTCATTGATTGATTGATATGAAGAACAGTTGCAGGATTTGGGTATGGCCAGTCTAGAGAAAGAAGGACTAGGGGGGACATGATAGCAGCCTTGCAATGTCTGAGGGGCTGCCCCAAAGAAGAGGGGGGGGGGCCCACCTCTTCTCCAAAGTCCCTGCAGGCAGGACAAGAAGCAACGGATGGAAACTACTCAAGGAGAGAAGCAATCTAGAATTAAGGAGAAACTTCCCAACAGTGAGAACAATTAACCAATGGAACAACTTTGCCTTCAGAAGTTGTGGATGCTCCATCTTTGGACGTTTTTAAGAAGAGACTGGACAGCCACCTGTCTGGAATGGGTATAGGATTTCCTGCCTGGGCAGGGGGTTGGACTAGAAGACCTCCAAGGTCCCTTCCAGCTATGTTATTCTGTTATTCTATCCTCTGTTGCTGAAACGTTTCCTTCAGAAGAGAAAGGCAGGGGGGGGAGATGGGGTAGAGGACCCCCGAAGGGGGTTGAGGATGATATTGAGTGATTGGTGAGGATAACACCCCCCCACCCATGGTGTGCCAGTGGGAACCCTCAGCCTGTGAACGGGAAAGGATCGGGGCCAACTTGAATGAGTCTCAAGACCTATTCAGCCCATGCCACAATTACAATCACACACCCCCGTGTGGTGTAAAAACATATTGCAAAGAACAGATTTAAATGTCTATGGAGAGTCTCCATCATGCAGGTCAGGTGCTTTTTCAAAAGGCAAATGGACTTCCTTGTTTTTTGATTCTCATCCAAGAAGCTTCTTCAGCTCTGACTGGGTGGTGGGGAATGGACAGCTGGTCATTTGCATCCTTTTCGAGGGTCGTTGAGGCCACTTGGAGGTTTACCTGTCCCCCCAGGGTCACCTGAGTGGTGCAAAGAGATTTGGAGCCTCCATGGAACTGCTGAAAGGACTGTGTGGTGGACTGGAGATGGACGATGTGGTCAGCAGTTCCCAGGAGGCTCCACCCCCCATTTGCACCACTCAGGTGACCCCGAGGGCACGGATGTTGGAAACGGAATGAAAACACCAACAAAATTGGATTGGTAAGAAAAGAAGTTTTATTCTGCAGAAAACTAGAAAAGCGCTTTGCAAAGCGCGGTGGATCCTGGTGAGAGACTTCAACAGGATGTTCTAAACCAGAGACCACATGCAAGCGTTCAAATTCATAATATCAGGGCTTTTTTTCTCATAGAACGCCCAGAACGGAGTTCTGGCACCTTTTTTGGATGGAACCTTATAGGGTAGGCAAGGAGGGTTGTATGATGTGAGTTCTGGCACCTTTTTTTTTTTTTAAGAAAAAAAGCACTGCATAATATTATATACAGTTCTATCGCAACGCCCGTTCCCTCCCCTTCGGTCCCATTTCATAGGCCCTCTGGGTTTACAATCTGTCTGAGACACCTACTCAGAATACATTATCCCTTCCTTCGTTTGATTACATCAGTGGTTCTCCACCTGTGGGTCGGGACCCCATTTGGGGTCGAACGACCATTTCACGGGGGTCGCCAAACAACGCAGTCTGCCATTTCCCCCCCCTTTTCCTTGGCTGTGCTACTCCCTTTTATTCTATTGGCTTTTGAAAGCCAATAGAAGAGCCTCTCTTGAATAGATTCTAATTCTATTGGCTTTCGAAAGCCAATAGGAATTGTCCAGGCTGTCTCTGCCCTGCTGAGCCCACCAAAAATCCCATTCTGCAAACGGTGCTGCAAGTTGTCTGCAGCGAAGGCGAGCTGTCTGGAAGTTTCCACCCCTCCCTGCTGAGCAACTACTAAAAATGGAAGTAAAAGAGGGCCAGGGGTGGGAGATGGCAGGCCGGCGGGCGCAGGGAGGGTTGCTGGCGTGCGTGGGGCCCAGCGGGTGCCTTACGGGCCCAGCCGGTGGTCGGCCTGCACCGTCTCTGCTGCTTGCCAGCTATGCCTCGGCCGGCGCAGGGGGTGGCACCATACATGCGTGGCACTCCCGGGCAGGGAAAGTCCTCGACTTATGACTGGTTGGGTAGTCCTCGACTTACGACCGGTTGGGGTCGCGGCATTAAAAAGGTTGAGAACCACTGGATTACATCAATTCAAATTTCTCCCCATCCTTTTGTCCTGTTTACCATTCCCTTTTTAAGGATCAATTGTTTAGCTTAAGTGTCTCCTATAGTCAAGCTTCCTGGAATTCAGTGCCTCCGTGCAGTTTCCATTATTTGTTAAACAACTGAAACCTTTTATTTTTAAACTTCTTTGTTTCTCACACAGACAAGCCTCCAAGTGGCCTCAACGGCTCTCTGAAAGAAGGCAAATGACCAGCGGTCTGCAAGGAGTATAAACCCTCCCATTTCTCTACCATCCAGTCAGAGCTGAAGAAGCTTCTGGGAGGAGAAGCGAAACGTCTTCACAGGAAACACGAGGAAGTCCAGTGGCCTTGTGAAAAAGCACCTTTGGGATAACATGGCTACATCCTGGTCATTACCCAGAGTCAAGCTTCACCGTTGAGATGTTCTCCTTTCCTCTGGAATCCTGAAAGAGGCCGGCTGTGTCCACGCCCGCCATCCTTTCCCTGGCATTGCCCAAGCGCCTGGGAGCGCCAGGCTGGGGCCAACTCAGGCTTCGCTCATCCTGACCACAGGATCCCTTCGGCCTTTCCAGGCGAGGAGAAAAGAGCACAGACCTCCCCACGATAAAAACCGCTTTTCTCTCTTCGAGCCAGGATAGTCCTGCCAGAAAAAAAAGCAGTGCCTGCATTTGGAGAGTGGAAAAAAAGAGACTCCCACATTGGTTGAAAGCCCTTTCTTTTTGGGGGGACAACAATCCCGCCATTCATCCTCCCTCCCCCTCATTTACAAGAGCTTTTTTATCCCCTTCCTTCCCGTTGCCCTCCGCTTGGCTCCTTCAGTTTCCGTGATGTGGCTTTGCTTACATGCTCTGCCAAAAAGCCCCCCCCCCACTCAGCTGGAACACCCTGGAGAGGCCTGGAATGGCTCAAATGAAAGCCGGGGCATTGTTTTAAACTGGAGTTTTTGTCCTGAGTTTCCGCCATTTAAACCCGTTTCCCTTTAAAGTCAGATTTGGGGCTTCGGATCTGGTGCCTGGTGCTGGCCTGCGAACTTTAAGTTTTGGGCTTCAGAATACCAATGTCACAACCTGGCATTTCAGCTCAGGTGTTTTGCCAGCTGCAAACTCAGAATCAGAATAGAGCTGGAAGGGACTTTGGAGGTAATAATAATAATAATAATAATAATAATAATAATAATAATAATAATAATAATAATAATAATAATAATCATGATAATAATAATAATAATAATAATACCACTTGAACACCATCATCGGCATTGACAAATTCGCCATTAGTCAATTGCAAAAGGCAGCCTTACTAGGAACTGCTTCCATCCTGCGATGATATCTATAATACCATCAAACATCCACATCTGCCTATCCCAGGTCCTGGGTAAGGACTCAATAGGTAGACAAAATGCCAAACCCAGTCTGAACATCTGGCTGACTGTGCGATGATCCATAATAATAATAATAATAATAGTAAAGTTGGAAGGGACCTTGGAGGTCATCTAGTCCAACCCCCTGCTCGGGCAGGAAACCCTACACCATTTCAGACAAATGGCTGCCCAGTCTCTTCTTAAAAACTTCCAGTGTTGGAGCATTCACCGCTTTTGGAGGCAGGTTGTTCCGCTGGTTAATTGTTCTCACTGTCAGGAAGTTTCTCCGTAGTTCTAGGTTGCATCTCTCCTTGATTAGTTTCCACCCGTTGCTTCTTGTGCTGCCTTCAGGTGCTTTGGAAAATAGCTTGATTCCCTCTTCTTTATGGCAGCCCCTGAGATATTGGAATACTGCTATCATGTCCCCCCTTGTCCTTCTTTTCGTTAAACTAGACATACCCAATTCTAGCAACTGTTCCATCTGGTGGTGATTCTGGATCCATCTGGTGGTGATTCTGTCTACCCCACATTTTTCTGTCTTATCAAGTAGTAGGTTGTGATCTACTTTATCAAATAATAATAAAAGTTGGAAGGGACCTTGGAAGTCATCTAGTCCAACCCCCTGCTCAGGCAGGAAATCCTATACCAGGGGTAGGCCACCTTGGCTCTTTTATGACTCATGGACTTCAACTCCCAGAATTCCTGAGTCAGCATGGCTCAGCTTGAAAACCTCCCCCTTTCCCCTCAGCATGGCTGGTTCAGGAATTCTGGGAGTTGAAGTCCACGTGTCATAAAAGAGCCAAGGTTGCCTACCCCTGCCCTATACCATTTCGGACAAATGGCTGTCCAGTCTCTTCTTAAAAACTTCCAGTGTTGGAGCATTCATCGCTTCTGGAGGCAGGTTGTTCCACTGGTGAATTGTTCAAACTGTCAGGAAGTTTCTCCTTAGTTTCAGGTTGTTTCTCTCCTTGATTAGTTTCCACCCGTTGCTTCCACCCCTCCTTCAGGCGCTTTGGAGAATAGCTTGACTCCCTCTTCTTTGGGGCAGCCCCTGAGATATTAGAAGGCTGCTATCGTGTCCCCCCTCATCCTTCTCTTTATTAGACTAGACATACACAATTCCAGCAACCGTTCCTTGTATGTTTTAGCCTCCAGTCCCCTAATCTTTCTTGTTCTTCTCTGCACTCTTTCCAGAGTCTCTTTTTTACATCGTGGTGACCAAAACTGGATGCCGTATTCCAAGTGTGACCTTACCAAGCATTGTAAAGTGGTATCAACCCTTCACATGATCTTGATTCTTCTTGTTGTTGTTGTTAATTGCGAAGTCGTGTCTGACCCATTGCGACCCCATGGACAACGTTCCTCCAGGTCTTCCTGTCCTCTGCCATCTTCTGGAGTCCATTTAAGTTCACACCTCCTGCTTCAGTGACTCCATCCAGCCACCTCCTTCTCTGTCGTCCCCTTCTTCTCTTGCCCTCCATCATTCCCAGCATTAGGCCCTTCTCCAGGGAGTCCTTCCTTCTCATTAGGTGGCCAAAGTATTTGAGTTTCAACTTCAGGATCTGGCCTTCTAAAGAGCAGTCGGGGTTGATCTCCTCCAGGACTGACCGGTTTGATCGCCTTGCAGTCCAGGGGACTCGCAGGAGTCTTCTCCAGCACCATAGTTCAAGATCTTGATTCTATCCCTCTGTTAATGCAGCCTAGCACAAGCAGGAGATCCTTTTTTAAAAATAATTTTTATTAATAATACAAAATTAAAAAGACATTGGACATAGATATGACGTCACTGGTTCCATACATCTTCCAACATTTTACAATAGTATTAGTACTCATATAGACATATAGTTCTTGCTCAATATTTCTAATATACCATTAACACTTTTCCCCTTATTTCTATATATCTATTTATCTTTTAAATATACATTTGTGTATAATCTATATTTTATTCTAGCACATTTATTACATTTATCTGGGCTACCCTCTTATTGTCTATCCAATCATAAAATTGTTTCCAGATTTTATAGTACTTGGTTTCACTTTGGTCCTTGAATTCCCATGTAAGTCTATCCATTTCAGCGCAATTGAAAATTTTCAGTAATATTTCCTCTTCGGTTGGAGTATCTTTCTCTTTCCATTTTTGAGCGAAGGCTATTCGTGCCGCTGTTACTATATGCAATAGTAAATAATTTGTGTCTTTCTTATATTTTATTTCTATAATTCCCAATAAGAAAAATTCCGGCTTGGCTTCTATATCTACTTGCAGAATTTCTTCCAACCGCTTCTTTAATAAGTTCCAAAATTTTTGTGCCTTTGGGCGTTGCCACCACATGTGGTAGTAATTCCCAATGGTCTCTTCACACTTGCAGCATATCGAGGATTTCCCCTTGTTCATTCGTGCTAATCTTGTGGGATGGGGGTGCTACCTATAAAACATCTCGTAGAGGTTTTCCTTATAGGAGGTTGCTAGAGTAATTAGAGATCAACCCTGACTGCTCTTTAGAAGTCCAGATCCTGAAGTTAAAACTCAAATACTTTGGCCACCTAATGAGAAGGAAGGACTCACTGGAGAAGGGCCTGATGCTGGGAAAGATTGAGGGCAATAGAAGAATGGGACAACAGAGAAGGAGGTGGCTGGATGGAGTCCCTGAAGCAGGAGGAGTGAACTTCAATGAACTCCAGAAGATGGTAGAGGACAGGAAGGTCTGGAGGGACGTTGTCCATGGGGTCGCGAGGGGTCGGACACGACTTCGCAATTAACAACAACAAGAGTAATTTTTAAAAAAATTTCCCATAAACTTTGCCAAATATCCAAATCAATATTGTGCCCAAAATATTTACACCAAATTATCATCGTTTCTTTCGGCTGTTCCTCAATCATATCTTGCTCTAATAAATATCGATATAATTTACTTATAGTCTTGTCTTCCCTGCTAAATAAGATTTTATCTAATTCTGAAGTCTTGCTTTATGCCCCGTTCCTTTTTCTCTTTATTAAATTTGGATTGAATTTGAAGATACGCCCACCATTCCAGATAAATTCCTTCTTCCTTTAGGTATTTCTCACATTTAATTCTCCTTTCTCATTCAAAATATCTTTATAGGTGACAGCATTCCCATGTTTTATCAAATTTGGATGTGTGTATATTTCTAATGTAAACACCCAGTTGGGGATTTTCCTAGAATTATTTCTTTTTATTTTTTTCCAGATATCCAATAATGCTCTCCTAATATAATGCTTCAGAAGTGTTGCTGGACTAAATGTCTTTCTTCCCACAAAGTAGCATGCCACCCTGTCTGTAGGTCATGATCTTCTAGTGCTAATAATTGAGATGCATCCACTCGCTTAGCCAGACCAACGCCGCTGCCTGATAATACTTTGTCCAGTCTGGTAGGCCAAATCCTCCTCTTTCTCTAGCATCTTGCAATAGTTTTAATCTGATTCTTGGTCGTTTCCCTTGCCATATGAATTTTGAAATGAGTCTATCCAAATTTGTAAAAAAAAATCCTTTTTAAGCCAAATTGGTATGCATTGAAATAGAAACAACATTTTTGGAAGAACATTCATTTTAATGGTGGCTATCCTACCCATTAAAGATAACTGTAGTTTCTCTCAATTTCCCAAATCAGACCTAATTTGCCCCATTAATTTATCATAATTGTCTTCTTTCAGAGTGATGCATCTCGCTGTCAATTGGATTCCCAAATATCTTAATTTTTTTCGTAATCAAGCAGGAGATCCTCTACCACAGTGGTTCTCAACCTTTTTAATGCTGCGACCCCCAACCGGTCATAAGTGGAGGATTACTCAACCGGTCGTAAGTCGAGGACTACTCAACGGGTGCAGCACCGTTTGCAGAAGGGGACTTTTGGCGGGCTCAGCGGGGCAGAGACAGCCTGGACAATTCCTATTGGCTTTCGAAAGCCAATAGAATTAGAATCTATTCAAGAGAGGCTCTTCTATTGGCTTTCAAAAGCCAATAGAATAAAAGGGAGGAGCACAGCTAAGGAAAAGGGGGAAAAAAATGGCGGACTGCGTTGTTTGGAGACCCCCGTGAAATGGTCGTTCGACCCCAAATGGGTCCCGACCCACAGGTGGAGAACCACTGCCCTATACCATTTCAGACAAATGGCTGTGCAGTCTCTTCTTAAAAACCTCCAGTGATGGAGCATCCACAACGTCTTTCCACTGGTTAATTGTCCTCCCTGTCAGGAAGTTTCTCCTTAATTCCAGGTTGCTTCTCTCTCTGATCAATTTCCAACTATTGTTTCTCGTCCTGCCCTCTGGTGCTTTGGAGAATAATTTGACCCCCTCCTCTTCTTTGTGGCAGCCCCTCAGATACTGGAATGCTGCTATCCTGTCCCCCCTGATCCTTCTCTCTAGACTGGCCATTCCCAAATCCTGCAGCCATTCTTCATATGTTTTTGTCTCCAGGCCTCAGGGGCTGCCCCAAAGAAGAGGCAGTCAAGCTATTCTCCAAAGCGCCTGAAGGCAGGACAAGAAGCAACAGATGTAAAACTAACCAAAGAGAGAAGCAACCTGGAACTAAGGAGAAATTTCCTGACAGTTAGAACAATTAACCAGTGGAACAACCTGCCTCCAGAAGTGGTGAATGCTCCAACAGTGGATGTTTTTAAGAAGAAACTGGACAGCCATTTGTCCGAAACGGTATAGGGTTACCTGCCTGAGCAGGGGGTTGGACTTGATGACCTCCAGGTCCCTTCCAACTTTATTATTATTATTATTGTTGTTCTTGTTGTTGTTATTATTATTTTTTTTTTTTATTAGAAGTTTTATAAATTTTACAAAAAAACAAAAACAATACAAAACAAAAAACAACATATACAAAAAGAAAACTAAACATTACATATAAAAAAAACCCCCCCCATCCCCCACCCCCCACAAAAACCCCTCCCTTCCCCCCCCTGAGCTTCCCAGAGCAGAATATAGGCTTAGTTAAAAATTAAAAAATTAAATTAAAAATTTTATATTTATATATAAAAAAGGAAAGGAAAAAAAAATACCTATAAATATATATAAAATAAAACTTATGAAAAAGCTATATGATATTTTTGTATATCCAATCTAAATTGTGTAAATTTTATCCATTTGTCCCAAACAGCAATAAACTTCTCTTGGGTTTGTTGCTTTAAGAAAGCCGAAATCTTTGCCATTTCCGCCAAATAAGCTACTTTAAAAAACCATTCCTGCAATGTAGGCAAAGATTCCTTCTTCCAATATTGTCCTACTAACAGCCTAGCGGCTGTAATCAAATTTAACATCAATACAACCTCCTTTGCATCACAATCTGTAACAATACCTAACAAAAATAATTGCGGAGTAAATTTTACCCTCCTTCTAAAAATTCTCTGGATATTCCACCATATTTTGATCCAAAATACTTTTATCTCTCTACATGACCACCAAATATGATAATAGGAAGCATCCTTATAACCACATCTCCAACATTTAGGTTGCACGTCGGGGTACATAAGAGACATTTTTTGTGGATCAAGGTGCCATCTATAAAACATTTTATAAAAATTCTCCCTAAGGTTCTGTGCTTGTGTAAATTTGACATTTCTCACCCATATAGTTTCCCAGATGTCCAATGGAACTGGCTCGCCAAAATTCTGCGCCCATCTAATCATACAATCTTTAATTAATTCCGTTTCTGAGTCCATTTCAACTAATACCCCATAAATTCTCTTAATATGAGTTTGTCTTTGGTCCTTAACTTGTTTAATAAAATTTCCATCTTCTCTAAGAAAACCCAATTTACAATCCACCTTCCATTTATCTCCTAGTTGCCTATATTGGAACCAAGAATAAATAATATTTTCTTGCGCTAAATCTTCCCGTGATCTCAATTGCCATTTTTGCCCATCCCATCTGAGTAATTGACTATAAGACACCATATCCATTTTTACTCCTCTTTTTATTCCTTCTATCGCATGCCAAGGTATAGCCCATAATGGAACTTTAAAATCACTTTTGTAATATTTTCTCCAAATCCTAAGTAGAGAAATTCTTAAAATATGAGATTTAAAGACCCAATCCATTTTTTTATTAAATATTAGGTAGGCATGCCACCCATAAAGTAAATCCCATCCCTCTAAATGAAGTATCTCAGGATTTGTCAAATTTACCCAATCACTAATTAGTGTTAAAACCACCGCATCATAATATAATTTCAAATTTGGTACCTTAAGTCCACCCCTCTCACGGAAGTCTTGCATAATTTTAAGCTTAACCCTTGGCTTTTTCCCTGCCCAAATAAATTTATTAAGACCCTTTTGCCACTCACTTAAATTAATCTCATTTTTCAAAATCGGTAGCATTTGAAACAAAAAAAGAAACTTGGGTAGAATATTCATTTTTATCATTGTTGTTATTATTATTATTATATAACACAAAGTATTAGTACCGCTTTACAAAGCCCTAATAATGCCACACCTGGAATACTGCAGCCAATTTTGGTCACTATATCACAAAAAAGATGTTGACAGTTTGGAAAAAATTCAGAAAAGAGCAACTAATATGATCAAAGTCCTGGAGACTAAAACATACGAAGAACGGCTGCAGGACTTGGGTTTGGCCAGTCTAAAGAAACAAAAGAATAGGAGAGACATGATAGCAGTGTTCCAGTATCTGAGGGGCTGCCATAAAGAGGGGTGGGTCATGTTATTCTCCAAAGCACCAGAAGGCAGAATGAGAAACAATGGTTGGAAACTGATCAAGGAGAGAAGCAACCTGGAATTAAGGAGAAACTTCCTGACAGTGAGGACAATTAACCACTGGAACAGTTTGCCACCAGAAGTTGTTGGTGCTCCATCACTGGAGGTTTTTGAGAAGAGACTGGGTGCCATTTGTCTAGAATAGTATAAGGTCTCCTTCCTGAGCAGAGGGATGGACTAGAAGACCTCCATGGTCCCTTCAAACTCTATTCTGATTGATTGATTGATTGATTGATTGATTGATTACCAATTGGTGTAGGGCTAGGACAACTTAACTCACCTTGACCAACTCACCATGTCTTAGGACAGTGTTTCTCAACCTTGGCAACCTGAAGAGGTATGGACTTCAATTCCCAGAATTCCCCAGCCAGCACAGCTGGCTGGGGAATTCTGGGAGTTGAAGTCCATACCTCTTCAAGTTGCCAAGGTTGAGAAACACTGCCTTAGGACAACCTGCTGCAGGAGAAGAGTTACACTAACATTGAAGAAATGGTGGAATAGAATGATTAAAGAAAGGCTGAAAAAGGAGGACAGAATGAAGTGTGAATGATAATTTTATTTTTATTTTTAATGATTAAATTAAATTGTTGAATTGTCCAATGGCGAGTTGTCCCATTCCGGCCCACCGACCCCATCAGTGCTCATAGTGCCTCAATCAATGATGGCCCAGGACAAACACCGTCTCGTGTGCTTCGTGTAGGTCACGTGCCCTACTTCATCTTGACCTGCAGGTTCACTTGCTGTGGGGATTAACCAGAAGAGACAAAAACATGTTTTTCCCTTCCTGGTAAAGAAGCCATTGCTCAGTAGGGGAGGACAACTACCTTTCTTTGCAATTATCAGAGGGACAGTAATTTTGAATGTGACCCCTGTGGATTTCTACCTAGAGAAAAATCTTTCCAGGATAAAATCTATTTCAAAAAAACATGCTCTGATTTCTCCAGCTGGGTCAGAAATAACGTCTCACCTTATCTTGCAAGGAACCCACTCCTGCAGTTGCAAACCTTGGATCTCTCTTGGATCACAGCCCAAAGACAGGTGAGAGGAAGCCTAGGTGACAGAAATCAGCCCTGAGGCCACCCAGGTGTCACGGCTTGTCTCTCGCTCGTGCTAAAGCTTTGCCTGAGATTTCAAGGGCTCCCTGCAATTCGGCTTCTGCACAAACCTGGATTTCTCTCCTGGGAGGGAAGGTGACAAGGATGACTGGGTTGCCTCTCCTGCTGCTGCTGCTGCTCTTCTGGTTCCTGCCTCCAGCTTCTGCGAAGAGGATGCCATCTGTGTGTGTGTTGACAAACCCTTTCCAGACTCAGGAACAATGGGACTATTATAGGTCTGGTGACCTCATTATTGGTGCGAATTTGAACCTGCAATCCTTGGACCCCTTGAAACTTGGAGACTATGAAAAAAGGCTGTTCTCACCTGTGTTCGGAAAGGAGTAAGTTTCACCCGGAGGGGAAAGAAGTGGAATGTTACATGCTCTGTTTGGGACTCTAGGAAACTCTTCTTTTAGTGATGTTTGAAGTTTTGTAATGTAGCTCACTAAAAAGCCAAATTCATAAAATAGGCTAAGATTTTCAATCTTTCCACAACCTTACATAAAATGTAAGGAGGGGACAACACTTTAGATCTTGTGTTGGTCTAATTAAGTAGTTGATTTATAACATTAAGTTGGACTGAAAGCCATGCCGGAATACTCAAGGAAAAACTCAAAGCTTTTCCAGTGTGGGGGTACTGTAAGAATAATAAAATTCAGTTATGGAATCAGCAGAGCTTATGAATAATGGCTTTCAGGAAATCTATGCTGTGTGACTCTCACCAGAGTGTTACGTTCAGCAATTCTTACCAGATCTGAAGAAGCTGCTTCAAGAGAGACCCAAATTGATTAGGGTGGAAGAAGAGGAACTGGGAAGGACTGGAGCCACTGGAGCAAAGTCAAAGGGGGGATGTGAGGAGAGAAGGGTATAACATGATCCGTGATTTGGATGGACAGGCTTTTCTGCTTGTTCATAAAACTATGAAATTTTAATCAAGGAAGATCCTTAATAAAGAAGCCTTATGAAACTAAAAATAAAAGGCAAGACTGACTCCATCAAGACACAGAAGCTGTCCTGTAATGTTCCTTAATGTCTATGTATTCTCTTGTTTAGAATCCTATCCTATCCTATCTTATCCTATCCTATCCTATCCTATCCTATCCTATCCTATCCTATCCTATCCTATCCTATCCTATCCTATCCTATCCTATCCTATCCTATCCTATCATTATTCTATTCTATTCTATTCTATTCTATTCTATTCTATTCTATTCTATTCTATTCTATTCTATTCTATTCTATTCTATTCTATTCTATTCTATTCTATATTCTCTTCTACTCTACATTCTACATTCTACATTCTATATTCTATTCCACTCCACCCCATTCTAAAGGTTTTTCTCAATACAGCATCATAGCCAAGAACTACCAGCAGTTCCTGGCCTTCATGTTTGCAGTCAGAGAAGTCAACAAGGATCCGGTTCTCCTGCCCAACATCACCCTCGGCTTCCACATCTATGACAATCACAAATTGGAGAGGAGGATTTCCTTTTACAGCCTCTTCCTGCTCTCCACACGAGGACAAATGGTTCCAGGTTACGAATGTGATTGGCAGGACCCTCTGCTCTCTGTCATTGGAGGTCTCAACCCCAAATCCTCAAGGCTGATGGCCTCCATCTTCACCCTCTTCAAGATCCCACAGGTAAGGGGCCCCCATTTGGAGTAGACAACCCACAGAAGCACTTATGGATATTCTCAATCCAGGCTGTGGTTGTCCCAAAGGTGCTTTTCAAAAGGTAACTGGAGTTTTCTCATTTTTTTCCTGGAAAATGTTTCAGTTCTCATCCAAGAAGCCACAGGTTCTGAGGGCTCCTTTGATGGGCTTTAGGAATCAAGGAAGCCCTCAGAGCTTGTGGCTTCCAACTTCCTCAGATCCAGAAGGAGCTCCTCAGTAATAGACAAAGAAGAGAAGAACCAACGGAGCAATGTTGTCACCCCAAATGTTGCCAGAATATCTAAAGCCAGAGGAGGATTTCCAACCAACACAACATACATGCACATTTTAAATCCAGTAATACATTAAGGCAGAAGCTCATCCACTTCAAGGATAAAACACTCAGACCCAAATTGAGCAAAGTTCCTTTAGCAGGTCCAAGAAGGCCCATTTGCACTATTAAGGTGATGCTGAGGGCACAGATAAATCTCCAAGTGACCTCAATGACTCCCAGAAAGAATGCCAATAACCAGATCATTGCACGGAATATAAATCCTTCCATTCTCCACCATACATTCAGACCTGAAGAAGCTTCTTGGATGCAAAGCGAAATGTCTTCAAGGAAAAACAAGGAAGCCCAGTTGCCTGTTGAAAAAGCACCTTTGGGACAATCGTGACCTGGATGACTGAAAAACTCCATAGACAATCAGGCAAAATATGATAACTGGTGGCTCTCCCCAAGAAGGGAAGAAGCTTAAACTGGCCACTCAGAGGGACTCAGGCTGATTGGTGGGACAAGAAACCAAGAAAGGATATGGTGGTGACCATAAATTTTTTCTTTCAAAGAAGAATCTCACTTTCTCCAGCTCGGGGTTGGCTTTGAGTCCACTCGGGGAGACCGAAGAGTTGATCCTTCCTTCTTCCGGATTAACCCCGAGGAATCCACTCAATATGTGGGTTTAGTCCAGCTGCTCCTGCACTTCCAGTGGAACTGGGTCGGGCTGGTGGCCCCTGAAAATGACGATGGAGAACGTTTCGTCTCATCTCTGATGCCAATGCTGAAGGAGAAGGAGGTCTGCCTGGCCTTCAGCAACATATTCATTTCTGATAATATTGCCAAGTTGGATTTTAATTCTCTTCTGAAAACTTTATTTAAAGCTGAAGTGGTTATTCTCTTTGGAGCCTTCAGAAATGTTTCGGATTTCCTGCGCTGTTTGAAGGAACATTTAGAATCTACAAAGTCATGGGTTTGGAAAGTTTGGATAATAACTTCCCATTGGACATTTGCTGCGATAGGATATCCGTACCGTTTGAGACCTTTAATGCCCTTGCATGGATCTCTGCATTTTAGGGACCACGCTGGTGATGTCTCGGAATTCAGCCCCTTCCTCCTGTCTTTAGACCCTTTGAACCCACAAGGGGACGTCTTTCTCCCACTGTGGTGGGAAAGGGTCTTTAACTGCCTGTTCCACGAACAAGATGAGTTCCGTTCTCAATGTACAGGCAAGGAGAATTTACAGGATCTGCCCTCTTATGTGTTTGAAACAAGCATGACAGGTGAAAGTTACAACATCTACAACGCCATTTATGCTGTGGCACACGCACTGCACGCCGTGCTTGGATCAGGAGGGCGACCATTCATGATGAGGCTTGGAAAGAGGATCTCCAGTTTCCAGTCATGGCGGGCGTTGTCTTCAAAAGTCCAGCCATGGCAGGTAATCTCTGAGACTTTTTTATCCAATCCAATAGAGGAAGCTTCCTTTAAGTATTTATTGAATCACTCATTAAATACCTGCATCCCAACATACCAATGTATCTGAGAGCGAATTAAAACAGGACTTATTAAAAATAATACAAATTGAGTTTCATCTTTTGTTGAAGGCGGGCGTAGGGGGAGGAGAAGAGAAGTAAACCCAGCCATTTGTCCTTATGAGCCTGATAGGAAAGACCTTCCTATAAAGTTCTAGAAGGTCTTGAATGCTTTATTGAGTTTCCGGCAGTGACCATTCCACACAGGACGTGTCAGCTCAGAGCCTGATGACCATCTGGGTGCTTTTGTGCAAGAAGCTTCAATAGGTCAGTTGAAGTCCTAGTGGGCACATTTGCAGAACCACCTCAGTTTCCCTCAGGATGAAGCCCGAATCCAACCTGCAAGCTCATTTTCACCTTGGTTGATGTTTCTATGGGTTAGCCTCCTGGGTGACCCTCCCGCACCCCATTTGTTTACTTTTTTATTTATTTTATTTTATTTTTAAAATTTATAAGCCGCCCCACTCCCGAAGGACTCTGGGCGTCTAAAAATAAAAAAACACATAAAACATAACAAACAAGAATACAAAAACAATCATCCAGGGGTAAGGTTTTATAAACCCCAGGCCTGCCGGAAAAGCCAGGTCTTAAGTAGCTTATGGAAGACCAACAGGGTGGGAGCGGTCCTAATCTCCGGGGGGAGCTGATTCCAAAGCGTGGGCGCCATCACAGAGAAGGCCCTCCTCCGCGGCCCCGCCAAATGGCACTGCTTGGCCGACGGGACCTGAAGGAGGCCCAGCCTGTGGGATCTAACTGGATGTAGGGAACTATGAGGTAGTGGGCGGTCTCGCAAATACTTTGCCATTTGTTGCCTTGAGAGTCACTTTATCAGTGAGATGGGTCGCCCAGAAATTAAACAAATAGCTCAGCTTGTTGTGTGAAAGTGGCCTGTGTCAATCTCGGCACACACAGCTGGACTCAGAGAGGTCTCCATTTTATTTATTTACTTGTAGTGTCCTGATGGTAGAAAACAACCTTTGAGTATCTTGTTTTTGTTTTGTTTTTAATTTATTTTTAAAATTATTTTGTTATGATCTTATTTTTTAATTTTTGTTGGACAATTGACGTGTTTATTCCAACTATGTTTAAACTCAGTGTCTGATCAGACCAATGATGAATGATTTCCTAACTGATAGGAAGTTTCTCCTTAGTTCTAGGATGCTTCTCTCCTTGATTCGTTTCTACCCGTTGCTTCTTGTCCTGCCTTCAGGTGCTTTGGAGAATAGGTTGACTCCCTCTTCTTTGTGGCAGACCCTGAGATATTGGAATACTGCTATCATGTCCCCCCTCGTCCTTTTCTTCGTTAAACTAGACATACCCAATTCTAGCAACTGTTCCTTATATGTTTTAGCCTCTAGTCCCCTAATCATCTTTGTTGCTCTTTTCTGTACCCTTTCTAGAGTCTCAACATCTTTTTTACATCGTGGTGACCAAAACTGGATGCCGTATTCCAAGTGGCCTTACCAAGGCATTGTAAAGTGGTATTAATACTTCACGTGATCTTGATTCTATCCTATCGTATCCTATTTGTTTGTTTGTATTCCTCTATTATGTCTACAAATAACCCAAGATGGCAAACATATTCCATACACTTTCCGCCTCCTATTTTCCCCATATGAACAACTCTGTGAGGTGGGCTGAGAGAGAGGGACCGGCCCAAGATCACCCAGCTGCTTTCCTGGCTAAAGTGGGACTTGAACTCATCGTCTCTTGCTTTCTAGCCTGGTGTAAAACTGGTTCTCATTATACTTTCCTGCATCATTGGACGGTGAAGTGAAGTGACAAACCAGAGCAGGAACTCACTTCTGCATTGCTCCTTTTGTCAGAACTGGTTCCCGATTTCTCCATTCTTTAAATGTAGTTAGAGACAACCAGTACAATTGTTTGCTGTTGTGGTATAAATGATTTCATCATCCCTAAAAGGAAACTCTTCTAGATTCGCAGATATACAACCCTTGAAGACGAAGGCCATCCCAGAACAATAGAAGCCATGCTGTCTCATTTGTGGCTTTCAGCCAATGACTCCAATTTATGAATGCTTCTTTTCTTTCAGCTTCTTGCCTCCTTGACGAATATCAAGTTCAACAACAGTGCTGGAGAAGAAGTCTCCTTCTCAGAAAATGGACCGGGATCAGCTCAATATGATCTTATCAACTGGGTTCTCTGCCCTAATTGGTCTTTTGTCCCCATAAAAGTTGGGCAAATCGATCCTGGGTCTCCCTCAAGAAAGGATTTCACCATTAAGTCCAATGCAATCACCTGGGCCACACTGGTGAGCTGGAAGGAAATACTTAATTTTAGGGAAATTTCTTGGGGATATGGATTTCCTTTCTAACTCAAAACAAGTTTATTGAATCAGAAAACAGGGCAGCCATTTAGTGAAAAACCTGCCTTGCATGTGACACATTTGGTGATTAACAGGTCCCAGAAGGGGTGGGATTTGGAAAACCATCGGATTGAAACCCAGATGCAGCTGGTACAGTTGACAGTGATCACCATGGACCCTTCCCATGCAGATGACTGCTCCTGATTCTTTGTTTTGGAAAACTGTAGCTCAGTGTCCCAAGCCTTCCTTAGCATGCTGAAGTCCCAGTCTCCATTAGTGGTGAGGGGGTGAAGCTTTGTTCTCCGAGCTTGTGGGTTGGTTTCTGAACGTTTTGTTACCAACCTAGGTAATCTCTTCAGTGGAGTTTAGGGGATGTCCCTGTCCTTCTGCTTATAAGGGCTTCAGGTGTAGGTGTGTCAAGTGAGGGTCTTGTGATGGGCTAGGTGTGAGTCATCAGTGAGTGGGTTGGGGGTGGCCTGGCCTAAATCCTTCATGAGCTTGATAGACCATGGAGAACCATTTCTTTGGAAGTCATTCTGGAGAGGGAAGCAGGAATATGGAAAAGAATAAATGAAGTATGTTCATCTCAAGCATTTCCCTTTTCTCTTTTAGAGGGTGCCCTTTGCCAGGTGTGGCATGAAGAGGTGCCAGGCAGGAGAGAGGAGAAGCCTTCCAGAAGCCGAGCAAGTTTGTTGCTACCAATGTGACGCTTGTCCAGAAGGGACCGTTTCTAATCAGAGAGGTAGATCACTCTTCCCCCTTTATGGATTACTGCCTTGTCGTGGCGAAGGGGCTTGCGTAACTCAATGAAGCTATAAGCTATGCCGTGCAGGGCCACCCAAGACGGACAAGTTATAGCAGAGAGTTCTGACAAAATGTGATCCACTGGAGAAGGAAATGGCAAACCACTCCAGTATCTTTGCCATGAAAACCCCATGGACAGTACTAAAAGGAAAAAAGATATGACGCTGGAAGATGAGCCCCTCAGGTCGGAAGGTGTCCAGTATGCTACTGGGGAAGAGCAGAGGGCTAGTACTAGTAGCGCCAGAAAGAATGAAGCGACTGGGCCAAAGCCGAAAGGACGCTCAGCTGTGGATATATCTGGTGGTGAAAGGAAAGTCCAATGCTGTAAAGATTTTTTCTCCATAGGAACCTGGAATGTAAGATCCATGAATCAAGGCAAGCTAGACGTAGTCAAAAAAGAGATGACAAGACTGAACATCGACATCTTAGGAATCAGCGAACTAAAATGGACAGGAATGGGTGAATTTAACTCAGATGACCATCAGGTATACTACTGTGGGCAAGAATCCCTCAGAAGAAATGGAGTAGCCTTCATAGTCAATAAAAGAATAGGAAAAGCAATACTGGGATACAATCCTCAAAATGACAGAATGATCTCTATTCGAATCCAAGGCAAACCATTCAATATCACAGTAGTCCAAATCTATGCCCCAACCACTAGTGCTGAAGAGGATGAAATTGACCGGTTCTATGAAGCCCTACAGCACCTTATAGAATTAACACCAAAAAATGATGTCCTTATCATCATGGGGGATTGGAATGCTAAGGTAGGAAGCCAAAAGATAACCGGAATAACAGGCAAGTTTGGCCTTGGAGTACAAAATGAAGCAGGGCACAGGCTAATAGAATTTTGTCAAGAGAATACGATGGTCATAACAAACACTCTTTTCCAACAACCCAAGAGACGGCTCTACACATGGACATCACCAGACGGTCAACATAGAAATCAGATTGACTATGTGCTCTGCAGCCAAAGATGGAGAAGCTGTATACAGTCAGTGAAAACAAGACCAGGAGCTGACTGTGGCTCAGATCATGAGCTTCTCGTTGCAAAATTTAGGCTTAAATTGAAAAAAGTAGGGAAAAGCCCTAGGCCACTCAGGTATGAACTAAATCATATTCCTGATGAATATACAGTAGAGGTGACAAATAGATTTAAGGAACTGGATCTGATAGACAGAGTGCCTGAAGAACTATGGATGGAAGTTCGCAACATTGTACAAGAGGTAGCAACTAAAACCATCCCAAAGAAAAAGAAATGTAAGAAAGCAAAATGGCTGTCTGAGGAAGCTTTGCAAATAGCTGAGGAAAGAAGGGAAGCGAAAGGCAAAGGAGAAAGAGAAAGATACACCCAACTGAATGCAGAATTCCAGAGAATAGCTAGAAGAGATAAGAATGCCTTCTTAAATGAACAGTGCAAAGAAATAGAAGAAAACAACAGAATAGGGAGGACCAGAGATCTCTTCAAGAAAATTGGAGATATGAAGGGAACGTTTCATGCAAAGATGGGCATGATAAAGGACCAAAATGGCAGAGACCTAACAGAGGCAGAAGAGATTAAGAAGAGATGGCAAAACTACACAGAAGAACTATACAAGAATGAGCTTAACATCCCAGATAACCACAATGAGATGGTCATTGACCTCGAACCAGACATCCTAGAATGTGAAGTGAAATGGGCCTTAGAAAATCTGAGCAACAACAAAGCTAGTGGAGGTGACAGTATTCCAGCTGAGCTATTCAAAATCTTAAAAGATGATGCAGTAAAAGTGCTACATTCAATTTGCCAGCAAATTTGGAAAACTCAACAGTGGCCACAGGATTGGAAAAGGTCAGTTTACATTCCAATTCCAAAGAAAGGCAATGCCAAAGAATGTTCAAACTATCGCACCATTGCACTCATTTCACATGCTAGTAAAGTTATGCTTAAAATCCTACAAGCTAGACTCCAGCAGTATGTGGATCGAGAACTACCAGAAGTACAGGCAGGATTTCGAAGAGGCAGAGGAACTAGAGATCAAATTGCCAACATACACTGGATCATGGAGAAAGCTAGGGAGTTCCAGAAAAACATCTACTTCTGCTTCATTGACTATGCAAAAGCCTTTGATTGTGTGGATCACAACAAATTGTGGCAAGTCCTTAAAGAGATGGGAGTACCAGACCATCTCATTTGTCTCTTGAGAAACCTATATGTGGGTCAAGAAGCAACAGTGAGAACCGAACACGGAACCACTGATTGGTTCAAAATTGGAAAAGGAGTCCGGCAAGGCTGTATACTGTCGCCCTGCCTATTTAACTTATACGCAGAGCACATCATGAGAAAGGCAGGGCTAGATGAATCAAAAGTTGGAATTAAGATTGCCGGGAGAAATATCAACAACCTAAGATATGCAGATGATACCACTCTGATGGCAGAAAGTGAAGAGGAACTAAAGAGCCTCTTGATGCGGGTGAAGGAGGAGAGTGCAAAAATTGGCTTGAAACTCAACATTAAGAAAACCAAAATCATGGCATCCAGCCCTCTCAACTCCTGGCAAATAGATGGGGAAGAAATGGAGGTAGTGACAGATTTTATTTTTCTGGGCTCCAAGATCACCTCAGATGGGGACTGCAGCCAAGAAATTAAAAGATGCTTGCTCCTGGGGAGGAAAGCTATGGCAAATCTAGGCAGCATTCTAAAAAGCAGAGACATCACCCTGCCAACAAAAGTGCGTATAGTCCAGGCCATGGTTTTCCCAGTTGCAATGTATGGCTGTGAAAGTTGGACCATAAGAAAGGCTGAGCGCAAAAGAATTGAGGCCTTTGAACTATGGTGCTGGAGAAGACTCCTGCGAGTCCCTTGGACTGCAAGGCGTTCAAACCGGTCAGTCCTAGAAGAGATCAACCCCGACTGCTCTTTAGAAGGCCAGATCCTGAAGTTGAAACTCAAGTACTTTGGCCACCTAATGAGAAGGAAGGATTCACTGGAGAAGAGCCTAATGCTGGGAAAGATTGAGGGCAATAGAAGAAGGGGACGACAGAGAATGAGATGGCTGGATGGAGTCACTGAAGCAGTAGGTGTGAATTTAAATGGACTCCAGAAGATGGTAGAGGACAGGAAGACCTGGAGGAACGTTGTCCATGGGGTCGCGATGGGTCGGACACGACTTCGCAATTAACAACAGATCACTCTTCAAATGTAGATCTTTGAGGATCACGTAAGCCATTCCGTACATCTAAATATTGATATTTAAATCAATTCTTGTACGATTGATGTGTCTCAAAGTATTCATTGTTTTTCAGCAGAGCCTTACAGTTTATGTATCCAAGTGGTCCTGTCCCCACCCCACAGGCCACCTTTCCTTGGGTTATTCTATTATCTCTCTCTCTCTCTCTCTCCATCCCCCCCCCCTCTCTCTCTCTCTCTCTTTCTCCCTCCCTCCCTCTCTCTTTATGATTTTCTCAAAACACACCCAGGCTTTCTTGCTGAAGATCTATCAGTCTTCTGGAGATACTAATATAAAGTAGGAAAAAAGTTGGCAGTCTCTCTGACATGGAAGTGCTCGGTGATTGGAGAAGACCCTTTTGCTCGTAGCAAACTGGGTAATACTGATGAAAAATGCCCCTGAAATCCTTAGACAAGGACTTTCATCTTATCCATTGATCTTGATTTCAGATGCAGCTCGCTGTGAGCCCTGCCCAGAAGACCAATATCCCAACAAGGACAAGGACCACTGCATTACCAAGAAGACCCACTTCCTGTCCTATCAAGATACCTTGGGATACACTTTAGTTTCTCTAGCGCTTTCTCTCTCTGTGATGACATCTGCAGTGCTGGTGATATTCCATAAACATCGTGACACACCAATTGTCAAAGCCAACAACCGAGATCTCACCTACCTCCTCCTGGTCTCTCTCCTGCTCTGCTTCCTCTGCTCCTTCCTCTTCATTGGTCGACCAGGGAAGCTCACCTGTCTCTTACGACAAACTGCCTTTGCCATTATCTTTTCTCTTGCGGTTTCCTCTGTCTTGGCAAAAACTGTCATGGTGGTTCTGGCCTTCATGGCCACCAAGCCAGGTAACAAGACAAGGAAACTCTTAGGAAAACCACTGACCAACTTCATTGTCTTAGCCTGTCCCCTGGTGCAAGCAATTCTTTGTGCCATCTGGCTGGTAACCTCTCCCCCATTTCCCAAGATGGACTTCCACTCCTTGTTAGGAGAAGCCATCTTGGAATGTAATGAAGGCTCAGCTACAATGTTTTACACTGTCCTCGCCTATCTTGGCTTTTTGGCCATCATCTCTTTCACTGTGGCCTTTCTAGCTAGAAAGTTACCTGACAGCTTTAATGAAGCCAAGTTCATTACTTTCAGCATGCTGGTCTTTTGCAGTGTTTGGATCAGCTTCCTCCCCACCTACCTGAGCACCAAAGGGAAGTCCATGGTGGCTGTGGAGATCTTCTCCATCTTGGCCTCTGGGGCTGGTCTCTTGGCTTGCATCTTTTTCCCCAAATGTTTCATTATCCTACTGAGGCCCCATCTTAACTGTAGGGAAAACATGATAAGAAACAAGAATGTCTAACTGATGCAGGGATAGGCCACATTTATATTTATTGTTGGGACGTGTTTAGAAAGGGTTAAAGTTTTTAACAAAAAAGATGAGATGGTGGAGGAACTTATAATATTAAATAATATCTTATCAAGTGCTCTGACTGGACACAACATATCTGTTGTCTGCAACTGCCAATAATGAAAATTTGGCAGCTATATGCCTTTCTCCAGTTCTACAGAATCTTGCTTAGAGTTTGCAGTATGGAAACCTTTCAAGGACATTCTAGCAGGTGTGAAGAAGATAACAGATGTGTTCCATAACAAAGAGAACTTCTTTACATGAGCTATGTGGAAATTGGGCGGTGGAGGGTTGGTTGGGAAAGTCATTGTTATATGCTATGGTCTGATGCCTTGGGATTTTAGAGTTAGTTTTACCTCACTTTTACCAGGCCATGTATTCAATAAACTGTAAGCAAAAGAAAACAATCCTGGACTTTTATTTAGATACTTGAGCTGGAAGTTGACACTAACAATCAACCAGCCTTTTATTTTCATTGTCTTCCAACTGTCTTCAATGAGGCCCAGTCCCCAACAAAAGACCCCCATAAAATTTGCTGTTACGGCTTTATTATTTCAAGCAGTAAAGTTTCTCATTTATTCCTTTTCACTGAATTTTCAATATTTCTAATGTAGGTTCAGTGTCAGTTTGTTTGATCCTATATGTTTGTTTCCATAATCTCCTGAGGCTTTGTAGAATTCCCTATTAATATTCAATTCTTTTATATGGTAGTATTGAAATCCTCCACCGGACCTAGTTCTGCTATGCTGCCTCTTCAATATTCGGGAATGTCTTGAGTGTTATCAGTGAAAAATGTCAGTAAGGAATACAATATTATAATCATTGTGTCATATCATGTCTCCTTGGCAAACTATGATACTGTATGATATCTGTGCACAGAGAGATTTTGCACACATGTAGTTTGATCTAGACCCCACATTGGAATAAAATTTTCATTGACGTTTATGTTCCCAGCAAGGTCACTCAGCTGGAAGTTGACATTAACAACCAACCAGTCTTTTATTTTCATTGTCTTCCAACTGTCTTCAATGAGGCCCAGTCCCCAATAAAAAACCCCATAAAATTTGCTGTGCTTCATGTAGGTCACGTGCCCTACTTCATCTTGACCTGCAGGTTCACTTGCTGTGGGGATTAACCAGAAGAGACAAAAACATGTTTTTCCATTCCTGGTAAAGAAGCCATTGCTCAGTGGGGGAGGACAACTGCCTTTCTTTGCAATTATCAGAGGGACAGTAATTCTGAATGTGACCCCTGTGGATTTCTACCTAGAGAAAAATCTTTCCAGGATAAAATCTATTTCAAAAAAACATGCTCTGATTTCTCTAGCTGGAGCAGAAATAACATCTCACCTTATCTTGCAAGGAACCCACTCCTGCATTTGCAGACCTTGGATCTCTCTTGGATCACAGCCCAAAGACAGGTGAGAGGAAGCCTAGGTGACAGAAATCTGCCCTGGGGACACCCAGGTGTCACGGCTTGTCTCTCGCTCATGCTAAAGCTTTGCCCGAGATTTCAAGGGCTCCCTGCAATTCGGCTTCTGCACAAACCTGGATTTCTCACCTGGGAGGGAAGGTGACAAGGATGATTGGGTTGCCTCTCCTGCTGCTGCTGCTCTTCTGGTTCCTGCCTCCAGCTTCTGCTAAGAGGATGCCATCTGTGTGTGTGTTGACAAACCCTTTCCAGACTCAGAAACAATGGGATTATTACAGATCTGGTGACCTCATTATTGGTGCGAATTTGAACTTGCAATTCTTTGAGCCTGTAGATTTTGGAGACTATGAAAAAAGGCTGTTCTCACCTGTGTTCGGAAAGGAGTAAGTTTCACCCAGAAGGGAAAGAAGTAGAGCGTTATATTTTCTGTTTGGGATTGAGGGAGTCCTTTAAGAACCTTTTCTTTTAGTGATGTTTGCAATTTCCTAGTGTAGTTGAGATGTTTGTACTTTTCTCACTAAAAAGCCAAATTCATAAAATAGACTAGGATTTTCAATCTTTCCACAACCTTACATAAAATGTAAGGAGGGGACAACACTTTAGATCTTGTGTTGGTCTAATTAAGTAGTTGATTTATAACATTAAGTTGGACTGAAAGCCATGCCGGAAGACTCAAGGAAAAACTCAAAGCTTTTCCAGTGTGGGGGTACTGTAAGAATAATAAAATTCAGTTTTGGAATCAGCAGAGCTTATGAATAATGGCTTTCAGGAAATCTATGCTGTGTGACTCTCACCAGAGTGTTACGTTTAGCAATTTTTACCAGACCTGAAGAAGCTGCTTCAAGAGAGACCCAAATTGATTAGGGTGGAAGAAGAGGAATTGGGATGGACTGGAGCCACTGGAGCAAAGTCAAAGGGGGGATGTGAGGAGAGAAGGGTATAACATGATCCGTGATTTGGATGGACAGGCTTTTCTGCTTGTTCATAAAACTATGAAATTTTAATCAAGGAAGATCCTTAATAAAGAAGCCTTATGAAACTAAAAATAAAAGGCAAGACTGACTCCATCAAGACACAGAAGCTGTCCTGTAATGTTCCTCAATGTCTATGTATTCTCTTGTTTAGAATCCTATCCTATCCTGTCCTGTCCTGTCCTATCCTATCCTATCCTATCCTATCCTATCCTATCCTATCCTATCCTATCCTATCCTATCCTATCCTATCCTATCCTATCCTATTCTATATTCTCTTCTACTCTACATTCTACATTCTACATTCTATATTCTATTCCACTTCACCCCATTCTAAAGGTTTTTCTCAATACAGCATCATAGCCAAGAACTACCAGCAGTTCCTGGCCTTCATGTTTGCAGTCAGAGAAGTCAACAAGGATCCGGTTCTCCTGCCCAACATCACCCTCGGCTTCCACATATATGACAATCACAAATTGGAGAGGAGGATTTCCTTTTACAGCCTCTTCCTGCTCTCCACACGAGGAAAAATGGTTCCAGGTTACGAATGTGATTGGCAGGACCCTCTGCTCTCTGTCATTGGAGGTCTCAACCCCAAATCCTCAAGGCTGATGGCCTCCATCTTCACCCTCTTCAAGATCCCACAGGTAAGGGGGCCCCATTTGGAGTAGACAACCCACAGAAGCACTTATGGATATTCTCAATCCAGGCTGTGGTTGTCCCAAAGGTGCTTTTCAAAAGGTAACTGGAGTTTTCTCATTTTTTTCCTGGAAAACATTTCAGTTCTCATCCAAGAAGCCACAGATTCTGAGGGCTTCTTTGATGGGCTTTAGGAATCAAGGAAGCCCTCAGAGCTTGTGGCTATTCCAACTGGACCTTCCTCAAATCCAGAAATAGACCCAACAGGAGTTCCTCCATAACAGCCAAAGAGAGAACAATAAATGAAGCCACCTTGTCATTCCATAGGTTGCATGAATATTTGAAAAGCACAGGAGGATTTTCCACCAACACAACATACATGCACACTTTAAACCCAACAATACATTAAAGCAGAAGCTTATCCACCTCAAGGACAAAATAGACCCCAATTGAGCAATCTGGTATATGCAGTAGAATGCAGTTGAATGCAGTAAAGACATGTGCAAATCTGTACTTTGGAGAAACAAAACAACCACCTTACAAATGTATGGCACAACACAGGAGAACAAACTTATCAGGATAAGATTCAGCAGCACATCTGCATTTGAAAAACAAAGGTCACTCCTTTGAAGGCACCAAAGTCCACTAGATTGGACTGCTAGATTGAAAGAGGGGTCAAAGAGGCCATCTACTTTAAAATTGAACAGCTCTCTCTTAACAGAGGGGGAGGACACATCATCATCTATCTCCTGTCCACAACACAGTCCTTTCAGCAGTTCCAAGAAGGCTCCACACCCATCTGCACTGCTCAGGTGACACAGACAAACCTCCAAGTGGCCTCAAGGACTCTCTGAAAGGATGCAAATGACCAGCTGTCTGCAAGGAGTATAAATCCTTCCATTTCCCCACCATCTAGTCAGAGCTGAAAAAGCTTCTTGGAGGAGAAGCGAAACGTCTTCAAAGAAAAACAAGAAAGTTCAGTTGCCTGTTGAAAAAGCACCTTTGGAACTGCTATGATCTGGATGACTGGAAATCTCCATAGACAATCAGGCAAAAACTGGTGGTTCTTCCCAAAAAGGAAAGAAGTTTAAGCTTGCTACTCAAAGTGAGTTAGGTTGATTGGTGGGACAAGAAGCCAAGAAAGCAAACAGTGGTGACCATAAATTCTTATTTTGAAAGAAGAATCTCACTTTCTCCAGCTTGGTGTTGGCTTTGAGTTCTCCCAGGGAGACCGAAGAGTTGATCCTTCCTTCTTCCGGATTAACCCCGAGGAATCCACTCAATATGTGGGTTTAGTCCAGCTGCTCCTGCACTTCCAGTGGAACTGGGTCGGGCTGGTGGCCCCTGAAAATGACGATGGAGAACGTTTCGTCTCATCTCTGATGCCAATGCTGAAGGAGAAGGAGGTCTGCCTGGCCTTCAGCAATATATACATTTCTGATAATATTGCCAAGTTGGATTTTAAATCCCTTCTGAAAACTTTACTTAAAGCTGAAGTGGTTATTCTCTTTGGAGCCTTCAGAAATGTTTCGCATTTCTTGATCTGTTTGAACGACCATTTAGTATCCAGAAAGTCTTCGTTCTGGAAAGTTTGGATAATAACTTCCCATTGGACATTTGGTGCGATAAGATATCCATACCGTTTGAGACTTTTGGTGCCCTTGCACGGGTCTCTGCATTTTAGGGACCACGCTGGTGATGTCTCGGAATTCAGCCCCTTCCTCCTGTCTTTAGACCCTTTGAACCCACAAGGGGACGTCTTTCTCCCACTGTGGTGGGAAAGGGTCTTTAACTGCCTGTTTCACAAACGACATACGCTCCGTTCACAATGTACAGGCAAGGAGAATTTACAGGATCTGCCCTCTTATGTGTTTGAAACAAGAATGACAGGTGAAAGTTACAACATCTACAATGCCATTTATGCTGTGGCACATGCACTGCACACCGTGCTTGGATCAGGAGGGCGACCATTCATGATGAGGCTTGGAAAGAGGATCTCCAGTGTCCAATCATGGCGGGCGATCTCTTCAAAAGTCCAGCCATGGCAGGTAATCTCTGAGACTTTTTTATCCAATCCAATAGAGGAAGCTTCCTTTAAGTATTTATTGAATCACTCGTTAAATACCTGCATCCCAACATACCAATGTATCTGAGAATGGATTAAAACAGGACTTATTAAAAATAATACAAATTGAGTTTCATCTTTTGTTGAAAGCGGGCATAAGGAGAAGAGAAGAGAAGTAAACCCAGCCATTTGTCCTTATGAGCCTGATAGGAAAGACCTTCCTATAAAGTTCTAGAAGGTCTTGAATGCTTTATTGAGTTTCCGGCAGTGACCATTCCACACAGGACGTGTCAGCTCAGAGCCTGATGACCATCTGGGTGCTTTTGTGCAAGAAGCTTCAATGGGTCAGTTGAAGTCCTAGTGGGCACATTTGCAGAACCACCTCAGTTTCCCTCAGGATGAAGCCCGAATCCAACCTGCAAGTTCATTTTCACCTTGGTTGATGTTTCTATGGGTTAGCCTCCTGGGTGACCATTTGTTTACTTTGCCATTTGTTGCCTTGCTGCCCAGAGTCACTTTATCAGTGAGATGTGTGGCCCAGAAATTAAACAAATAGCTCAGCTTGTTGTGTGAAAGTGGCCTGTGTCAACCTCGGCACACAAAGCTGGACTCAGAGAGGTCTCCATTTCATTTATTTACTTGTAGTGTCCTGATGGTAGAAAATAACCTTTGAGTGTCTTGTTTTTGTTTTGCTTTTAGTTTATTTTAAAAATTATTTTGTTATGATCTTATTTTTTTAATTTTTGTCGGACAATTGACATGTGTTTATTCCAACCATGTTTAAACTTAGTTTCTGATGAGACCAATTATGAATGATTTCCTGGTCTGAAATTTATTTAAATGTTTGTTTGTTTGTTTTTTTCCTTCATTATGTCTACAAATAACCCAAGATGGCAAACATATTCCATACACTTTCCGCCTCCTATTTTCCCCATAACAACAACTCTGTGAGGTGGGCTGAGAGAGAGGGACCGGGCCAAGGTCACCCAGCTGCTTTTCTGGCTAAAGTGGGACTTGAACTCACCGTCTCTTGCTTTCTAACCTGGTGTAAAACTGGTTCTCATTATACTTTCCTGCATCATTGGGCGGTGAAGTGAAGTGACAAACCAGAGCAGGAACTCACTTCTGCATTGCTCCTTTTGTCAGAACTGGTTCCTGATTTCTCCATTCTTTAAATGTAGTTAGAGACAACCAGTAGAATTGTACGCTGTTGTGGTACAAATGATTTCATCATCCCTAAAAGGAAACTCTTCTAGATTCTCAGATATACAACCCTTGAAGACGAAGGCCATCCCAGAACAATAGAAGCCATGCTGTCTCATTTGTGGCTTTCAGCCAATGACTCCAATTTATGAATGCTTCTTTTCTTTCAGCTTCTTGCCTCCTTGACGAATATCAAGTTCAACAACAGTGCCGGCGAGAAAGTCTCCTTCTCAGAAAATGGACTGGGATCAGCTCAATATGATCTTATCAACTGGGTTCTCTGCCCTAATTGGTCTTTTGTCCCCATAAAAGTTGGGCAAATCGATCCTGGGTCTTCCTCAAGAAAGGATTTCACCATTAAGTCCAATGCAATCACCTGGGCCACACTGGTGAGCTGGAAGGAAATACCTTAATTTTAGGGAAATTTCTTGGGGATACGGATTTCCTTTCTAACTCAAAACAAGTTTATTGAATCAGAAAATAGGGCAGCCATTTAGTGAAAAACCTGCCTTGCATGTGACACGTTTGGTGACTGACAAACCATCGGATTGAAACCCAGATGCAGCTGATACAGTTGACAGGGATCCCCATGGACCCTTCCCACCCAGATGACTCCTCATGATTCTTTGTTTTGGAAAACTGTAGCTCAGTGTCCCAAGCCTTCCTTAGCATGCTGAAGTCCCAGTCTCCATTAGTGGTGAGGGGGTGAAGCTTTGTTCTCCGAGCTTGTTGGTTGGTTTCTGAACGTTTTGTTACCAAACTAGGTGACCTCTTCAGCGGAGTTTAGGGGATGTCCCTGTCCTGCTTATAAGGGCTTCAGGTGTGGGTGTGTCAAGTGAGGGTCTCGTGATGGGCCAGGTGTGAGTCATCAGTGAGTGGGTTGGGGGTGGCCTGGCCTAAATCCTTCATGAGCTTGAAAGACCATGGAGAACCGTTTCTTTGGAAGTCATTCTGGAGAGGGAAGCAGGAATATGGAAAAGAATAAATGAAGCATGTTCATTGCTTGTGCCATCTCAAGCATTTCCCTTTTCTCTTTTAGAGGGTGCCCTTTGCCAGGTGTGGCATGAAGAGGTGCCAGGCAGGAGAGAGGAGAAGCCTGCCAGAAGGCGAGCAAGTTTGTTGCTATCAATGTGACGCTTGTCCAGAAGGGACCGTTTCTAATCAGAGAGGTAGATCACTCTTCAAATGTAGATCTTTGAGGATCACATAAGCCATTCCGTAGATCTAAATATTGATATTTAAACCAATTCTTGTACGATTGACGTGTCTCAAAGTATTCATTGCTTTTCAGCAGAACCTTACAGCTTATGTATCCAAGTGGTCCTGTCCCCACCCCACAGGCCACCTTTCCTTGGGTTCCCATGACTAAGTTATTCTATTATCTCTCGCTCTCTCTCTCTCTCTCTCCCTCCCTCCCTCCCTCCCTCCCTCTCTCTCTCTCTCTCTCTCTGTTTCTCTCTCTCTCATTTTATGATTTTCTCAAAACACACCCAGGCATTCTCACTGAAGATCTATCAGTCTTCTGGGGATACTAATACTAATTAATACTAATAGGAAAAAAGTTGGCAGTCTCTCTGACATGGAAGTGCTCGATGATTGGAGAAGACCTTTTTGCTCATAGCAAACTGGGTAATACTGATGAAAAATGCCCCTGAAATCCTTAGACAAAGACTTTCATCTTATCCATTGATCTTGATTTCAGATGCAGCTCGCTGTGAGCCCTGCCCAGAAGACCGATATCCCAACAAGGACAAGGACCAGTGCATTACCAAGAAGACCCACTTCCTGTCCTATCAAGATACCTTGGGATACACTTTAGTTTCTCTAGCGCTTTCTCTCTCTGTGATCACATCTGCAGTGCTGGTGATATTCCATAAACATCGTGACACACCAATTGTTAAGGCCAACAACCGAGATCTCACCTACCTCCTCCTGGTCTCTCTCCTGCTCTGCTTCCTCTGCTCCTTCCTCTTTATTGGTCGACCAGGGAAGCTCACCTGTCTCTTACGACAAACTGCCTTTGCCATTATCTTTTCTCTTGCGGTTTCCTCTGTCTTGGCAAAAACTGTCATGGTGGTTCTGGCCTTCATGGCCACCAAACCAGGCAACAAGACAAGGAAATTCTTAGGAAAACCACTGACCAACTTCATTGTCTTAGCCTGTCCCCTGGTCCAAGCAGTTCTTTGTGCCATCTGGCTGGTAACCTCTCCCCCATTTCCCAAGATGGACTTCCACTCCTTGTTAGGAGAAGCCATCTTGGAATGTAACGAAGGCTCAGCTACAATGTTTTACACTGTCCTCGCCTACCTTGGCTTTTTGGCCATCATCTCTTTCACTGTGGCCTTTCTAGCTAGAAAGTTACCTGAGAGCTTTAACGAAGCCAAGTTCATTACTTTCAGCATGCTGGTCTTTTGCAGTGTTTGGATCAGCTTCCTCCCCACCTACCTGAGCACCAAAGGGAAGTCGATGGTGGCCGTGGAGATTTTCTCCATCTTGGCCTCTGGGGCTGGTCTCTTGGCTTGCATCTTTTCCCCCAAATGTTTCATTATCCTACTGAGGCCCCATCTTAACTGTAGGGAAAACATGATAAGAAACAAGAATGTCTAACTGATGCAGGGATAGGCCACATTTATATTTATCATTGGGATGTGTTTAGAAAGGGTTAAAGTTTTTAACAAAAAAGATGAGATGGTGGAGGAACTTATAATATTAAATAATATCTTATCAAGTGCTCTGACTGGACACAACATATCTGTTGTCTGCAACTGCCAATAATGAAAATTTGGCAGCTATATGCCTTTCTCTTTTCATCTTATCATTAGAATGGGGGGGGGGAGGTGTTTTTTGGAAACGGATTAGTTACAGAAATGAAACCTCTCCAGTTCTACAGAATCTTGCTTAGAGTTTGCAGTATGGAAACCTTTCAAGGACATTCTAGCAGGTGTGAAGAAGATAACAGATGTGTTCCATAACAAAGAGAACTTCTTTACATGAGTTATGTGGAAATTGGGCGGTGGAGGGTTGGCTGGGAAAGTCATTGTTATATGCTATGGTCTGATGCCTTGGGATTTTAGAGTTAGTTTTACCTCACTTTTACCAGGCCATGTATTCAATAAACTGTTAGCAAAAGAAAACAATCCTGGACTTTTATTTAGACTTTTATTGCTCCCTCTGCAATATGGGGGAACGTCCTGGGCGTTATGAGTGAAAAATGTCAGTAAGGAATACAATATTATAATCATTGTCATATCATCTCTCCTTGGCAAACAATGATACTGTATGATATCTGTGCACAGAGAGATTTTGTACACATGTAGTTTGATCTAGACCCCACATTGGAATAAAATTTTCATTGACGTTTATATGTTCCCAGCAAGGTCGCCCAACGTATGGCCTGGCCTATTTGGCATGGTGCAACCCCATTGTCATGGTTCTGACAAATGAAACTCTTCAAAAGAACTTTTAGGCATTGTTTACCTTAAAGAATCTTTTATTTGAGAAACAAAGTATCGGCAGTACAGAGTTGAAGCCAAAAACAGAATTCCCCTCCCCTGACACAAAGTAGCAAAGCACAATTCCCTCCTCCAATTAACAGTCATAAGTCACATTCCCCAATTAGCTTGAAGCGTGGGCTTTCTCCCCAGCTCTCCAGCCCGCCAAAACTTTATCAACTGTGAGTGCAATAATCTTGGATTCCCACGGCTGAGTTATTGTTGTTATGACTAACTGGACTCTCATCCACATTCCCCTTTCCAGCATCAACTAACTCTAAAAGCAAAAGAGTTAAAATGGCTTCATTTCCATCTGTTGTCAAAGGAAGAACATCTGATGTTAGCAGCATTGATAGAATGTGTCTCCCGTATCAAGGAGATGATTACAAAGAAACAAAACTGGAGAAGACCTTGAGATGAGTGCCAACTGTGCCAGTTACCTGCTCTTGGGACCACCTGTGGATTGGCTGGATTTCAAATGGACATTATGATTGTGATGGAAGGAGGGATATATCTTGCTTAACTATACAGTTTTGGCGGGCTTTTTCCCAGATCTTGCCCTGACATCCCTACTGTCACTGACCCCTAATAAAAGTATCCTTTTGAGACAATGCCTGTTTCAAGAGTTCTGCTTTCTTGGGTGATTAATTGAAGTGGGTCCTTACATTCTCTGTTTATACAACCAAGGATTGTATTAGCACTTACTATTTTTGAGCCAGCTCTCTCTCTCTCTCTCTCTCTCTCTCTCTCTCTCTCTCTCTCTCTCTCCCTCTCTCCCTCCCTCCCTCCTCCCCCCTCTCTCTCTGACAATGAAAGCCATAGTAGCCATGGAGAAGACGTTTTTGTTCATAGCAAACTGGGTAATACTCATGACAAATGTCCCTGAAATCCTTAGACAAAGACATTCATCTTATCAATTGATCTTGATTTCAGATGCAGCTCGCTGTGAGCCCTGCCCAGAAGACCAATATCCCAACAAGGACAAGGATCACTGCATTACCAAGAAGACCCACTTCCTGTCCTATCAAGATACGTTGGAACACATTTTAGTTTCTCTAGCGCTTTCTCTCTCTGTGATCACATCTGCAGTGCTGGTGATATTCCATAAACATCGTGACACATCGATCGTCATGGCCAACAACCGAGATCTCACCTACCTCCTCCTGGTCTCTCTCCTGCTCTGCTTCCTCTGCTCCTTCCTCTTCATTGGTCGACCAGGGAAGCTCACCTGGCTTTTCTGACAAACTGCCTTTGCCATTATCTTTTCTCTTGCGGTTTCCTCTGTCTTGGCAAAAACTGTCATGGTGGTTCTGGCCTTCATGGCCACCAAGCCAGGCAACAAGACAAGGAAACTCTTAGGAAAACCACTGACCAACTCCATTGTCTTAGCCTCCTGGTCCAAGCAGTTCTTTGTGCCATCTGGCTGGTAACCTCTCCCCCATTTCCCAAGATGGACTTCCACTCCTTGTTAGGAGAAGCCATCTTGGAATGTAATGAAGGCTCAGCTTCAATGTTTTACACTGTCCTCGCCTTCCTTGGCTTTTTGGCCATCATCTCTTTCACTGTGGCCTTTCTAGCTAGAAAGTTACCTGACAGCTTTAACAAAGCCAAGTTCATTACTTTCAGCATGCTGGTCTTTTGCAGTGTTTGGATCAGCTTCCTCACCACCTACCTGAGCACCAAAGGGAAATCCATGGTGGCTGTGGAGATCTTCTCCATCTTGGCCTCTGGGGCTGGTCTCTTGGCTTGTATCTCTCCAGTTCTACAGAATCTTGCTTAAAGTTTACAGCATGGAAACCTTTCAAGGACATTCTAGCAGGTGTGAAGAAGATAACAGATGGGTTCCATAACAAAGAGAACTTCTTTACATGAGCTTTGTGGAAATTGGGGGGGGGGGTGAGGGTTGGCTGGGAAAGTCATTGTTATATGCTATGGTCTGATGCCTTGGGATTTTAGAGTTAGTTTTACCTCACATTTACCATGCCATGTATTCAATAAACTGTAACAATAGAAAGCAATCCTGGACTTTTATTTAGATACTTGAGCTGGAAGTTGATACTAACAATCAACCAGCCTTTTATTTTCATTGTCTTCCAACTGTCTTCAATGAGGCCCAGTCCCCAACAAAAGACCCCCATAAAATTTGCTGTTACGGCTTTATTATTTCAAGCAGTAAAGTTTCTCATTTATTCCTTTTCATTGAATTTTCAATATTTCTAATGTAGGTTCAGTGTCAGTTTGTTTGATCCTATATGTTTGTTTCCATAATCTCTTGAGGCTTTGTAGAATTCCCTATTAATATTCAATTCTTTTATATGGTAGTATTGAAATCCCCCACCGCACCTAGTTCTGCTATGCTGCCTCTTCAATATTCGGGAACGTCCTGGGTGTTATGAGTGAAAAATGTCAGTAAGGAATACAATATTATAAGCATTGTGTCATATCGTCTCTCCTTGGCAAACCATGATACTGTATGATATCTGTGCACAGAGAGATTTTGCACACATGTAGTTTGATCTAGACCCCACATTGGAATAAAATTTTCATTGACGTTTATGTTCCCAGCAAGGTCACTCAGCTGGAAGTTGACATTAACAACCAACCAGTCTTTTATTTTCATTGTCTTCCAACTGTCTTCAATGAGGCCCAGTCCCCAATACAAAAACCCCATAAAATTTGCTGTGCTTCATGTAGGTCACGTGCCCTACTTCATCTTGACCTGCAGGTTCACTTGCTGTGGGGATTAACCAGAAGAGACAAAAACATGTTTTTCCATTCCTGGTAAAGAAGCCATTGCTCAGTGGGGGAGGACAACTGCCTTTCTTTGCAATTATCAGAGGGACAGTAATTCTGAATGTGACCCCTGTGGATTTCTACCTAGAGAAAAATTTTTCCAGGATAAAATCTATTTCAAAAAAACATGCTCTGATTTCTCCAGCTGGGGCAGAAATAACATCTCACCTTATCTTGCACGGAACCCACTCTTGCATTTGCTGATCTTGGATCTCTCTTGGATCACAGCCCAAAGACAGGTGAGAGGAAGCCTAGGTGACAGAAATCTGCCCTGGGGCCACCCAGGTGTCACGGCTTGTCTCTCTCTCGTGCTAAAGCTTTGCCCGAGATTTCAAGGGCTCCCTGCAATTCGGCTTCTGCACAAACCTGGATTTCTCACCTGGGAGGGAAGGTGACAAGGATGACTGGGTTGCCTCTCCTGCTGCTGCTGCTCTTCTGGTTCCTGCCTCTAGCTTCTGCTAAGAGGATGCCATCTGTGTGTGTGTTGACAAACTCTTTCCAGACTCAGGAACAATGGGACTATTACAGATCTGGTGACCTCATTATTGGTGCGAATTTGAACTTGCAATTCTTTGAGCCCGTAGATTTTGGAGACTATGAAAAAAGGCTGTTCTCACCTGTGTTCGGAAAGGAGTAAGTTTCACCCAGAGGGGAAAGAAGTAGAGTGTTATATTTTCTGTTTGGGATTGAGGGAGTCCTTTAAGAACCCTTTCTTCTAGTGATGTTTGCAATTTCCTAGTGTAGTTGAGATGTTTGTACTTTTCTCAGTAAAAAGCCAAATTCATAAAATAGGGTAGGATTTTCAATCTTTCCACAACCTTACACTTTAGATCTTGTGTTGGTCTAATTAAGTAGTTGATTTATAACATTAAGTTGGACTGAAAGCCATGCTGGAAGACTCAAGGAAAAACTCAAAGCTTTTCCAGTGTGGGGGTACTGTAAGAATAATAAAATTCAGTTTTGGAATCAGCAGAGCTTATGAATAATGGCTTTCAGGAAATCTATGCTGTGTGACTCTCACCAGAGTGTTACGTTCAGCAATTTTTACCAGACCTGAAGAAGCTGCTTCAAGAGAGACCCAAATTGATTAGGGTGGAAAAAGAGGAACTGGGAAGGACTGGAGCCACTGGAGCAAAGTCAAAGGGGGGATGTGAGGAGAGAAGGGTATAACATGATCCGTGATTTGGATGGACAGGCTTTTCTGCTTGTTCATAAAACTATGAAATTTTAATCAAGGAAGATCCTTAATAAAGAAGCCTTATGAAACTAAAAATAAAAGGCAAGACTGACTCCATCAAGACACAGAAGCTGTCCTGTAATGTTCCTCAATGTCTATGTATTCTCTTGTTTAGAATCCTATCCTATCCTATCCTATCCTATCCTATCCTATCCTATCCTATCCTATCCTATCCTATCCTATCCTATCCTATCCTATCCTATCCTATCCTGCCCTGCCCTGCCCTGCCCTGCCCTACCCTACCCTACCCTATCCTATCCTATCCTATCCTATCCTATCCTATCCTATCCTATCCTATCCTATCCTATCCTATCCTATCCTATCCTATCTTATCCTATTCTATTCTATATTCTCTTCTACTCTACATTCTACATTCTATATTCTATTCCACTCCACCCCATTCTAAAGGTTTTTCTCAATATAGCATCATAACCAAGAACTACCAGCAGTTCCTGGCCTTCATGTTTGCAGTCAGAGAAGTCAACAAGGATCCGGTTCTCCTGCCCAACATCACCCTCGGCTTCCACATCTATGACAATCACAAATTGGAGAGGAGGATTTCCTTTTACAGCCTCTTCCTGCTCTCCACACGAGGACAAATGGTTCCGGGTTACAAATGTGATTGGCAGGACCCTCTGCTCTCTGTCATTGGAGGTCTCAACCCCAAATCCTCAAGGCTGATGGCCTCCATCTTCAGCCTCTTCAAGGTCCCACAGGTAAGGGGGCCCCATTGGAGGCAGTATGGAGTAAACAAACCACAGAAGCACATGGTATCTATGGAGATTCTCCGTCCAGGCAGTGGTTGTCCCAAAGGTGCTTTTCAAAAGGTAAACTGGAATTTCTTGGGTTTTTCCTTGAAAATGTTTCACTTCTCATCCAAGAAGCCACAGGTTCTGAGGGCTTCTTTGATGTGTTTTAGGAATCAAGGAAGCCCTCAGAGCTTGTGGCTATCCCAACTGGACCTTCCTCAAATCCAGAAATAGACCCAACAGGAGTTCCTCCATAACAGCGAAAGAGAGAACAATAAATGGAGCCACCTTGTCATTCCATAGGTTGAATGAATATTTGAAAAGCACAGGAGGATTTTCAACCAACACAACATACATGCACACTTTAAACCCAGCAATACTTTAAGGCAGAAGCTTGTCCACTTCAAGGATAAAACACTCAGACCCAAATTGAGCAATCTGGTATATGCAGTAGAATTAGTTGAATGCAGTAAAGACATGTGCAAATCTGTACTTTGGAGAAACAAAACAACCACCTTACAAATGTATGGCACAACACAGGAGAACAAACTTATCAGGATAAGATTCAGCAACACATCTGCTTTTGAAAGACAAAGGTCACTCCTTTGAAGGCACCAAAGTCCACTAGATTGGACTGCTAGATTGAAAGAGGGGTCAAAGAGGCCATCTACTTTAAAATTGAACAACTCTCTCTTAACAGAGGGGGAGGACACATCATTATTTATCTCCTGTCCACAACACAGTCCTTTCAGCAGTTCGAAGAAGGCTCCACACCCATCTGCACTGCTCAGGTGACACAGACAAACCTCCAAGTGGCCTCAAGGACTCTCTGAAAGGATGCAAATGACCAGCTGTCTGCAAGGAGTATAAATCCTTCCATTTCCCCACCATCTAGTCAGAGCTGAAAAAGCTTCTTGGAGGAGAAGCGAAACGTCTTCAAAGAAAAACAAGAAAGTTCAGTTGCCTGTTGAAAAAGCACCTTTGGAACTGCTATGATCTGGATGACTGGAAATCTCCATAGACAATCAGGCAAAAACTGGTGGTTCTTCCCAAAAAGGAAAGAAGTTTAAGCTTGCTACTCAAAGTGAGTTAGGTTGATTGGTGGGACAAGAAGCCAAGAAAGCAAACAGTGGTGACCATAAATTCTTATTTTGAAAGAAGAATCTCACTTTCTCCAGCTTGGTGTTGGCTTTGAGTTCTCCCAGGGAGACCGAAGAGTTGATCCTTCCTTCTTCCGGATTAACCCCGAGGAATCCACTCAATATGTGGGTTTAGTCCAGCTGCTCCTGCACTTCCAGTGGAACTGGGTCGGGCTGGTGGCCCCTGAAAATGACGATGGAGAACGTTTCGTCTCATCTCTGATGCCAATGCTGAAGGAGAAGGAGGTCTGCCTGGCCTTCAGCAATATATACATTTCTGATAATATTGCCAAGTTGGATTTTAAATCCCTTCTGAAAACTTTACTTAAAGCTGAAGTGGTTATTCTCTTTGGAGCCTTCAGAAATGTTTCGGATTTCTTGATCTGTTTGAAGGAACATTTAGTCTCCAGAAAGTCATCGTTCTGGAAAGTTTGGATAATAACTTCCCATTGGACTTTTGGTGCGATAGGATATCCGTTCCGTTTGAGACTTTTGGTGCCCTTGCACGGGTCTCTGCATTTTAGGGACCACGCTGGTGATGTCTCGGAATTCAGCCCCTTCCTCCTGTCTTTAGACCCTTTGAACCCACAAGGGGACATCTTTCTCCCACTGTGGTGGGAAAGGGTCTTTAACTGCCTGTTCCACGAACAAGATGAGTTCCGTTCTCAATGTACAGGCAAGGAGAATTTACAGGATCTGCCCTCTTATGTGTTTGAAACAAGCATGGCAGGTGAAAGTTACAACATCTACAACGCCATTTATGCTGTGGCACACGCACTGCACACCGTGCTTGGATCAGGAGGGCGACCATTCATGATGAGGCTTGGAAAGAGGATCTCCAGTGTCCAATCATGGCGGGCGATCTCTTCAAAAGTCCAGCCATGGCAGGTAATCTCTGAGACTTTTTTATCCAATCCAATAGAGGAAGCTTCCTTTAAGTATTTATTGAATCACTCGTTAAATACCTGCATCCCAACATACCAATGTATCTGAGAATGGATTAAAACAGGACTTATTAAAAATAATACAAATTGAGTTTCATCTTTTGTTGAAAGCGGGCATAAGGAGAAGAGAAGAGAAGTAAACCCAGCCATTTGTCCTTATGAGCCTGATAGGAAAGACCTTCCTATAAAGTTCTAGAAGGTCTTGAATGCTTTATTGAGTTTCCGGCAGTGACCATTCCACACAGGACGTGTCAGCTCAGAGCCTGATGACCATCTGGGTGCTTTTGTGCAAGAAGCTTCAATGGGTCAGTTGAAGTCCTAGTGGGCACATTTGCAGAACCACCTCAGTTTCCCGAAGGATGAAGCCCGAATCCAACCTGCAAGTTCATTTTCACCTTGGTTGATGTTTCTATGGGTTAGCCTCCTGGGTGACCATTTGTTTACTTTGCCATTTGTTGCCTTGCTGCCCAGAGTCACTTTATCAGTGAGATGGGTGGCCCAGAAATTAAACAAATAGCTCAGCTTGTTGTGTGAAAGTGGCCTGTGTCAACCTCGGCACACAAAGCTGGACTCAGAGAGGTCTCCATTTCATTTATTTACTTGTAGTGTCCTGATGGTAGAAAATAACCTTTGAGTGTCTTGTTTTTGTTTTGCTTTTAGTTTATTTTAAAAATTATTTTGTTATGATCTTATTTTTTTAATTTTTGTCGGACAATTGACATGTGTTTATTCCAACCATGTTTAAACTTAGTTTCTGATGAGACCAATTATGAATGATTTCCTGGTCTGAAATTTATTTAAATGTTTGTTTGTTTGTTTTTTTCCTTCATTATGTCTACAAATAACCCAAGATGGCAAACATATTCCATACACTTTCCGCCTCCTATTTTCCCCATAACAACAACTCTGTGAGGTGGGCTGAGAGAGAGGGACCGGGCCAAGGTCACCCAGCTGCTTTTCTGGCTAAAGTGGGACTTGAACTCACCGTCTCTTGCTTTCTAACCTGGTGTAAAACTGGTTCTCATTATACTTTCCTGCATCATTGGGCGGTGAAGTGAAGTGACAAACCAGAGCAGGAACTCACTTCTGCATTGCTCCTTTTGTCAGAACTGGTTCCTGATTTCTCCATTCTTTAAATGTAGTTAGAGACAACCAGTAGAATTGTACGCTGTTGTGGTACAAATGATTTCATCATCCCTAAAAGGAAACTCTTCTAGATTCTCAGATATACAACCCTTGAAGACGAAGGCCATCCCAGAACAATAGAAGCCATGCTGTCTCATTTGTGGCTTTCAGCCAATGACTCCAATTTATGAATGCTTCTTTTCTTTCAGCTTCTTGCCTCCTTGACGAATATCAAGTTCAACAACAGTGCCGGCGAGAAAGTCTCCTTCTCAGAAAATGGACTGGGATCAGCTCAATATGATCTTATCAACTGGGTTCTCTGCCCTAATTGGTCTTTTGTCCCCATAAAAGTTGGGCAAATCGATCCTGGGTCTTCCTCAAGAAAGGATTTCACCATTAAGTCCAATGCAATCACCTGGGCCACACTGGTGAGCTGGAAGGAAATACCTTAATTTTAGGGAAATTTCTTGGGGATACGGATTTCCTTTCTAACTCAAAACAAGTTTATTGAATCAGAAAATAGGGCAGCCATTTAGTGAAAAACCTGCCTTGCATGTGACACGTTTGGTGACTGACAAACCATCGGATTGAAACCCAGATGCAGCTGATACAGTTGACAGGGATCCCCATGGACCCTTCCCACCCAGATGACTCCTCATGATTCTTTGTTTTGGAAAACTGTAGCTCAGTGTCCCAAGCCTTCCTTAGCATGCTGAAGTCCCAGTCTCCATTAGTGGTGAGGGGGTGAAGCTTTGTTCTCCGAGCTTGTTGGTTGGTTTCTGAACGTTTTGTTACCAAACTAGGTGACCTCTTCAGCGGAGTTTAGGGGATGTCCCTGTCCTGCTTATAAGGGCTTCAGGTGTGGGTGTGTCAAGTGAGGGTCTCGTGATGGGCCAGGTGTGAGTCATCAGTGAGTGGGTTGGGGGTGGCCTGGCCTAAATCTTTCATGAGCTTGAAAGACCATGGAGAACCGTTTCTTTGGAAGTCATTCTGGAGAGGGAAGCAGGAATATGGAAAAGAATAAATGAAGCATGTTCATTGCTTGTGCCATCTCAAGCATTTCCCTTTTCTCTTTTAGAGGGTGCCCTTTGCCAGGTGTGGCATGAAGAGGTGCCAGGCAGGAGAGAGGAGAAGCCTGCCAGAAGGCGAGCAAGTTTGTTGCTATCAATGTGACGCTTGTCCAGAAGGGACCGTTTCTAATCAGAGAGGTAGATCACTCTTCAAATGTAGATCTTTGAGGATCACATAAGCCATTCCGTAGATCTAAATATTGATATTTAAACCAATTCTTGTACGATTGACGTGTCTCAAAGTATTCATTGCTTTTCAGCAGAACCTTACAGCTTATGTATCCAAGTGGTCCTGTCCCCACCCCACAGGCCACCTTTCCTTGGGTTCCCATGACTAAGTTATTCTATTATCTCTCGCTCTCTCTCTCTCTCCCTCCCTCCCTCCCTCCCTCCCTCCCTCTCTCTCTCTCTCTCTCTTTCTCTCTCTCTCATTTTATGATTTTCTCAAAACACACCCAGGCATTCTCACTGAAGATCTATCAGTCTTCTGGGGATACTAATACTAATTAATACTAATAGGAAAAAAGTTGGCAGTCTCTCTGACATGGAAGTGCTCGATGATTGGAGAAGACCTTTTTGCTCATAGCAAACTGGGTAATACTGATGAAAAATGCCCCTGAAATCCTTAGACAAAGACTTTCATCTTATCCATTGATCTTGATTTCAGATGCAGCTCGCTGTGAGCCCTGCCCAGAAGACCGATATCCCAACAACGACAAGGACCACTGCATTACCAAGAAGACTCACTTCCTGTCTTATCAAGATACCTTGGGATACACTTTAGTTTCTCTAGCGCTTTCTCTCTCTGTGATCACATCTGCAGTGCTGGTGATATTCCATAAACATCGTGACACACCAATTGTTAAGGCCAACAACCGAGATCTCACCTACCTCCTCCTGGTCTCTCTCCTGCTCTGCTTCCTCTGCTCCTTCCTCTTTATTGGTCGACCAGGGAAGCTCACCTGTCTCTTACGACAAACTGCCTTTGCCATTATCTTTTCTCTTGCGGTTTCCTCTGTCTTGGCAAAAACTGTCATGGTGGTTCTGGCCTTCATGGCCACCAAACCAGGCAACAAGACAAGGAAATTCTTAGGAAAACCACTGACCAACTTCATTGTCTTAGCCTGTCCCCTGGTCCAAGCAGTTCTTTGTGCCATCTGGCTGGTAACCTCTCCCCCATTTCCCAAGATGGACTTCCACTCCTTGTTAGGAGAAGCCATCTTGGAATGTAACGAAGGCTCAGCTACAATGTTTTACACTGTCCTCGCCTACCTTGGCTTTTTGGCCATCATCTCTTTCACTGTGGCCTTTCTAGCTAGAAAGTTACCTGAGAGCTTTAACGAAGCCAAGTTCATTACTTTCAGCATGCTGGTCTTTTGCAGTGTTTGGATCAGCTTCCTCCCCACCTACCTGAGCACCAAAGGGAAGTCGATGGTGGCCGTGGAGATTTTCTCCATCTTGGCCTCTGGGGCTGGTCTCTTGGCTTGCATCTTTTCCCCCAAATGTTTCATTATCCTACTGAGGCCCCATCTTAACGGTAGGGAAAACATGATAAGAAACAAGAATGTCTAACTGATGCAGGGATAGGCCACATTTATATTTATTGTTGGGACGTGTTTAGAAAGGGTTAAAGTTTTTAACAAAAAAGATGAGATGGTGGAGGAACTTATAATATTAAATAATATCTTATCAAGTGCTCTGACTGGACACAACATATCTGTTGTCTGCAACTGCCAATAATGAAAATTTGGCAGCTATATGCCTTTCTCTTTTCATCTTATCATTAGAATGGGGGGGGGGGAGGTGTTTTTTGGAAACGGATTAGTTACAGAAATGAAACCTCTCCAGTTCTACAGAATCTTGCTTAGAGTTTGCAGTATGGAAACCTTTCAAGGACATTCTAGCAGGTGTGAAGAAGATAACAGATGTGTTCCATAACAAAGAGAACTTCTTTACATGAGTTATGTGGAAATTGGGCGGTGGAGGGTTGGCTGGGAAAGTCATTGTTATATGCTATGGTCTGATGTCTTGGGATTTTAGAGTTAGTTTTACCTCACTTTTACCAGGCCATGTATTCAATAAACTGTTAGCAAAAGAAAACAATCCTGGACTTTTATTTAGACTTTTATTGCTCCCTCTGCAATATGGGGGAACGTCCTGGGCGTTATGAGTGAAAAATGTCAGTAAGGAATACAATATTATAATCATTGTCATATCATCTCTCCTTGGCAAACCATGATACTGTATGATATCTGTGCACAGAGAGATTTTGTACACATGTAGTTTGATCTAGACCCCACATTGGAATAAAATTTTCATTGACGTTTATATGTTCCCAGCAAGGTCGCCCAACGTATGGCCTGGCCTATTTGGCATGGTGCAACCCCATTGTCATGGTTCTGACAAATGAAACTCTTCAAAAGAACTTTTAGGCATTGTTTACCTTAAAGAATCTTTTATTTGAGAAACAAAGTATCGGCACTACAGAGTTGAAGCCAAAAACAGAATTCCCTTCCCCTGACACAAAGTAGCAAAGCACAATTCCCTCCTCCAATTAACAGTCATAAGTCACATTCCCCAATTAGCTTGAAGCGCGGGCTTTCTCCCCAGCTCTCCAGCCCGCCAATACTTTATCAACTGTGAGTGCAATAATCTTGGATTCCCACGGCTGAGTTATTGTTGTTATGACTAACTGGACTCTCATCCACATTCCCCTTCCCAGCATCAACTAACTCTAAAAGCAAAAGAGTTAAAATGGCTTCATTTCCATCTGTTGTCAAAGGAAGAACATCTGATGTTAGCAGCATTGATAGAATGTGTCTCCCTTATCAAGGAGATGATTACAAAGAAACAAAACTGGAGAAGACCTTGAGATGAGTGCCAACTGTGCCAGTTACCTGCTCTTGGGACCACCTGTGGATTGGCTGGATTTCAAATGGACATTATGATTGTGATGGAAGGAGGGATATATCTTGCTTAACTATACAGTTTTGGCAGGCTTTTTCCCAGATCTTGCCCTGACATCCCTACTGTCACTGACCCCTAATAAAAGTATCCTTTTGAGAAAATGCCTGTTTCAAGAGTTCTGCTTTCTTGGGTGATTAATTGAAGTGGGTCCTTACAGTCTCTGTTTATACAACCAAGGATTCTATTAGCACTTACTATTTTTGAGCCAGCTCTCTCTCCCTCCCTCCCTCCCTCCCTCCCCCCTCTCTCTCCCCCCTCCCTCCCTCCCTCCCTCCCTCCCTCCCTCCCTGCCTTTCTCCTCCCCCCTCTATCTCTCTGACAATGAAAGCCACAGTACCCATGGAGAAGACCTTTTTGCTCATAGCAAACTGGGTAATACTGATGAAAAATGCCCCTGAAATCCTTAGACAAAGACTTTCATCTTATCCATTGATCTTGATTTCAGATGCAGCTCGCTGTGAGCCCTGCCCAGAGGACCAATATCCCAACAAGGACAAGGACCACTGCATTACCAAGAAGACCCACTTCCTGTCCTATCAAGATACCTTGGGATACACTTTAGTTTCTCTAGCGCTTTCTTTCTCTGTGATGACATCTGCAGTGCTGGTGATATTCCATAAACATCGTGACACACCGATCGTCATGGCCAACAACCGAGAGCTCACCTACCTCCTCCTGGTCTCTCTCCTGCTCTGCTTCCTCTGCTCCTTCCTCTTCATTGGTCGACCAGGGAAGCTCACCTGTCTCTTACGACAAACTGCCTTTGCCATTATCTTTTCTCTTGCGGTTTCCTCTGTCTTGGCAAAAACTGTCATGGTGGTTCTGGCCTTCATGGCCACCAAGCCAGGCAACAAGACAAGGAAACTCTTAGGAAAACCACTGACCAACTTCACTGTGTTAGCCTGTCCCCTGGTCCAAGCAGTTCTTTGTGCCATCTGGCTGGTAACCTCTCCCCCATTTCCTAAGATGGACTTCCACTCCTTGTTAGGAGAAGCCATCTTGGAATGTAACGAAGGCTCAGCTTCAATGTTTTACACTGTCCTCGCCTACCTTGGCTTTTTGGCCATCATCTCTTTCACAGTGGCCTTTCTAGCTAGAAAGTTACCTGACAGCTTTAATGAAGCCAAGTTCATTACTTTCAGCATGCTGGTCTTTTGCAGTGTTTGGATCAGCTTCCTCCCCACCTACCTGAGCACCAAAGAGAAATCCATGGTGGCTGTGGAGATCTTCTCCATCTTGGCCTCTGGGGCTGGTCTCTTGGCTTGCATCTTTTTCCCCAAATGTTTTATTATCCTACTGAGGCCCCATCTTAACTGTAGGGAAAACATGATAAGAAACAAGAATGTCTAACTGATGCAGGGATAGGCCACATTTATATTTATCATTGGGATGTGTTTAGAAAGGGTTAAAGTTTTTAACAAAAAAGATGAGATGGTGGAGGAACTTATAATATTAAATAATGTCTTATCAAGTGCTCTGACTGGACACAACATATCTGTTGTCTGCAACTGCCAATAATGAAAATTTGGCAGCTATATGCCTTTCTCTTTTCATCTTATCATTAGAATGGGGGGGGGGAGGTGTTTTTTGGAAACGGATTAGTTACAGAAATGAAACCTCTCCAGTTCTACAGAATCTTGCTTAGAGTTTACAGCATGGAAACCTTTCAAGGACATTCTAGCAGGTGTGAAGAAGATAACAGATGGGTTCCATAACAAAGAAAACTTCTTTACATGAGCTATGTGGAAATTGGGGGGCGGGGTGAGGGTTGGCTGGGAAAGTCATTGTTATATCCTATGGTCCGATGCCTTGGGATTTTAGAGTTAGTTTTACCTCACATTTACCAGGCCATGTATTCAATAAACTGTAAGCAAAAGAAAACAATCCTGGACTTTTATTTAGATACTTGAGCTGGAAGTTGACACTAACAATCAACCAGCCTTTTATTTTCATTGTCTTCCAACTGTCTTCAATGAGGCCCAGTCCCCAACAAAAGACCCCCATAAAATTTGCTGTTACGGCTTTATTATTTCAAGCAGTAAAGTTTCTCATTTATTCCTTTTCACTGAATTTTCAATATTTCTAATGTAGGTTCAGTGTCAGTTTGTTTGATCCTATATGTTTGTTTCCATAATCTCCTGAGGCTTTGTAGAATTCCCTATTAATATTCAATTCTTTTATATGGTAGTATTGAAATCCTCCACCGGACCTAGTTCTGCTATGCTGCCTCTTCAATATTCGGGAACGTCTTGAGTGTTATCAGTGAAAAATGTCAGTAAGGAATACAATATTATAATCATTGTGTCATATCATCTCTCCTTGGCAAACTATGATACTGTATGGTATCTGTGCACAGAGAGATTTTGCACACATGTAGTTTGATCTAGACCCCACATTGGAATAAAATTTTCATTGACGTTTATGTTCTCAGCAAGGTCACCCAGCTGGAAGTTGACATTAACAACCAACCAGTCTTTTATTTTCATTGTCTTCCAACTGTCTTCAATGAGGCCCAGTCCCCAATAAAAAACCCCATAAAATTTGCTGTGCTTCATGTAGGTCACGTGCCCTACTTCATCTTGGCCTGCAGGTTCACTTGCTGTGGGGATTAACCAGAAGAGACAAAAACATGTTTTTCCATTCCTGGTAAAGAAGCCATTGCTCAGTGGGGGAGGACAACTGCCTTTCTTTGCAATTATCAGAGGGACAGTAATTCTGAATGTGACCCCTGTGGATTTCTACCTAGAGAAAAATCTTTCCAGGATAAAATCTATTTCAAAAAAACATGCTCTGATTTCTCCAGCTGGGGCAGAAATAACATCTCACCTTATCTTGCAAGGAACCCACTCCTGCATTTGCAGACCTTGGATCTCTCTTGGATCACAGCCCAAAGACAGGTGAGAGGAAGCCTAGGTGACAGAAATCTGCCCTGGGGACACCCAGGTGTCACGGCTTGTCTCTCGCTCATGCTAAAGCTTTGCCCGAGATTTCAAGGGCTCCCTGCGATTCGGCTTCTGCACAAACCTGGATTTCTCACCTGGGAGGGAAGGTGACAAGGATGATTGGGTTGCCTCTCCTGCTGCTGCTGCTCTTCTGGTTCCTGCCTCCAGCTTCTGCTAAGAGGATGCCATCTGTGTGTGTGTTGACAAACCCTTTCCAGACTCAGGAACAATGGGATTATTACAGATCTGGTGACCTCATTATTGGTGCGAATTTGAACTTGCAATTCTTTGAGCCCGTAGATTTTGGAGACTATGAAAAAAGGCTGTTCTCACCTGTGTTCGGAAAGGAGTAAGTTTCACCCAGAAGGGAAAGAAGTAGAGCGTTATATTTTCTGTTTGGGATTGAGGGAGTCCTTTAAGAACCTTTTCTTTTAGTGATGTTTGCAATTTCCTAGTGTAGTTGAGATGTTTGTAGTTTTCTCACTAAAAAGCCAAATTCATAAAATAGGCTAGGATTTTCAATCTTTCCACAACCTTACATAAAATGTAAGGAGGTGACAACACTTTAGATCTTGTGTTGGTCTAATTAAGTAGTTGATTTATAACATTAAGTTGGACTGAAAGCCATGCCGGAAGACTCAAGGAAAAACTCAAAGCTTTTCCAGTGTGGGGGTACTGTAAGAATAATAAAATTCAGTTTTGGAATCAGCAGAGCTTATGAATAATGGCTTTCAGGAAATCTATGCTGTGTGACTCTCACCAGAGTGTTACGTTTAGCAATTTTTACCAGACCTGAAGAAGCTGCTTCAAGAGAGACCCAAATTGATTAGGGTGGAAGAAGAGGAATTGGGAAGGACTGGAGCCACTGGAGCAAAGTCAAAGGGGGGATGTGAGGAGAGAAGGGTATAACATGATCCGTGATTTGGATGGACAGGCTTTTCTGCTTGTTCATAAAACTATGAAATTTTAATCAAGGAAGATCCTTAATAAAGAAGCCTTATGAAACTAAAAATAAAAGGCAAGACTGACTCCATCAAGACACAGAAGCTGTCCTGTAATGTTCCTCAATGTCTATGTATTCTCTTGTTTAGAATCCTATCCTATCCTGTCCTGTCCTGTCCTATCCTATCCTATCCTATCCTATCCTATCCTATCCTATCCTATCCTATCCTATCCTATCCTATCCTATCCTATCCTATCCTATCCTATCCTATCCTATCCTATCCTATTCTATATTCTCTTCTACTCTACATTCTACATTCTATATTCTATTCCACTCCACCCCATTCTAAAGGTTTTTCTCAATACAGCATCATAGCCAAGAACTACCAGCAGTTCCTGGCCTTCATGTTTGCAGTCAGAGAAGTCAACAAGGATCCGGTTCTCCTGCCCAACATCACCCTCGGCTTCCACATCTATGACAATCACAAATTGGAGAGGAGGATTTCCTTTTACAGCCTCTTCCTGCTCTCCACACGAGGACAAATGGTTCCAGGTTACGAATGTGACTGGCAGGACCCTCTGCTCTCTGTCATTGGAGGTCTCAACCCCAAATCCTCAAGGCTGATGGCCTCCATCTTCAGCCTCTTCAAGGTCCCACAGGTAAGGGGGTCCCATTTGGAGGCAGTATGGAGTAAACAAACCACAGAAGCACATGATATCTATGGAGATTCTCGGTCCAGGCCGTGGTTGTCCCAAAGGTGCTTTTCAAAAGGTAAACTGGAATTTCTTGGGTTTTTCCTTGAAAATGTTTCACTTCTCATCCAAGAAGCCACAGGTTCTGAGGGCTTCTTGATGGGCTTTAGGAATCAAGGAAGCCCTCAGAGCTTGTGGCTATTCCAACTGGACCTTCCTCAAATCCAGAAATAGACCCAACAGGAGTTCCTCCATAACAGCCAAAGAGAGAACAATAAATGAAGCCACCTTGTCATTCCATAGGTTGCATGAATATTTGAAAAGCACAGGAGGATTTTCAACCAACTCAACATACATGCACACTTTAAACCCAGCAATACTTTAAGGCAGAAGCTTATCCACCTCAAGGATAAAATAGACCCAAATTGAGCAATCTGGTATATGCAGTAGAATGCAGTTGAATGCAGTAAAGACATGTGCAAATTTGTACTTTGGAGAAACAAAACAACCACCTTACAAATGTATGGCACAACGTAGGAGAACAAACTTATCAGGATAAGATTCAGCAGCACATCTGCATTTGAAAAACAAAGGTCACTCCTTTGAAGGCACCAAAGTCCACTAGATTGGACTGCTAGATGGAAAGAGGGGTCAAAGAGGCCATCTACTTTAAAATTGAACAGCTCTCTCTTAACAGAGGAGGAGGACACATCATCATCTATCTCCTGTCCACAACACAGTCCTTTCAGCAGTTCGAAGAAGGCTCCACAGCCATCTGCACTGCTCAGGTGACACAGACAAACCTCCAAGTGGCCTCAAGGACTCTCTGAAAGGATGCAAATGACCAGCTGTCTGCAAGGAGTATAAATCCTTCCATTTCCCCACCATCTAGTCAGAGCTGAAAAAGCTTCTTGGAGGAGAAGCGAAATGTCTTCAAAGAAAAACAAGGAAGTTCAGTTGCCTGTTGAAAAAGCACCTTTGGAACTGCTATGATCTGGATGACTGGAAATCTCCATAGACAATCAGGCAAAAACTGGTGGTTCTTCCCAAAAAGGAAAGAAGTTTAAGCTTGCCACTCAAAGTGAGTTAGGTTGATTGGTGGGACAAGAAGCCAAGAAAGCAAACAGTGGTGACCATAAATTCTTATTTTGAAAGAAGAATCTCACTTTCTCCAGCTTGGTGTTGGCTTTGAGTTCTCTCAGGGAGACCGAAGAGTTGATCCTTCCTTCTTCCGGATTAACCCCGAGGAATCCACTCAATATGTGGGTTTAGTCCAGCTGCTCCTGCACTTCCAGTGGAAGTGGGTTGGGCTGGTGGCCCCTGAAAATGACGATGGAGAACGTTTCGTCTCATCTCTGATGCCAATGCTGAAGGAGAAGGAGGTCTGCCTGGCCTTCAGCAATATATACATTTCTGATAATATTGCCAAGTTGGATTTTAAATCCCTTCTGAAAACTTTACTTAAAGCTAAAGTGGTTATTCTTTTTGGAGCCTTCAGAAATGTTTCGCATTTCTTGATCTGTTTGCAGGAACATTTAGTATCCAGAAAGTCGTCATTCTGGAAAGTTTGGATAATAACTTCCCATTGGACATTTGCTGCGATAGGATATCCGTACCGTTTGAGACCTTTAATGCCCTTGCACGGGTCTCTGCATTTTAGGGACCACGCTGGTGATGTCTCGGAATTCAGCCCCTTCCTCCTGTCTTTAGACCCTTTGAACCCACAAGGGGACGTCTTTCTCCCACTGTGGTGGGAAAGGGTCTTTAACTGCCTGTTTCACAAACGACATACGCTCCGTTCTCAATGTACAGGCAAGGAGAATTTACAGGATCTGCCCTCTTATGTGTTTGAAACAAGCATGACAGGTGAAAGTTACAATATCTACAACGCCATTTATGCTGTGGCACACGCACTGCACGCCGTGCTTGGATCAGGAGGGCGACCATTCATGATGAGGCTTGGAAAGAGGATCTCCAGTTTCCAGTCATGGCGGGCGTTGTCTTCAAAAGTCCAGCCATGGCAGGTAATCTCTGAGACTTTTTTATCCAATCCAATAGAGGAAGCTTCCTTTAAGTATTTATTGAATCACTCATTAAATACCTGCATCCCAACATACCAATGTATCTGAGAGCGAATTAAAACAGGACTTATTAAAAATAATACAAATTGAGTTTCATCTTTTGTTGAAGGCGGGCGTAGGGGGAGGAGAAGAGAAGTAAACCCAGCCATTTGTCCTTATGAGCCTGATAGGAAAGACCTTCCTATAAAGTTCTAGAAGGTCTTGAATGCTTTATTGAGTTTCCGGCAGTGACCATTCCACACAGGACGTGTCAGCTCAGAGCCTGATGACCATCTGGGTGCTTTTGTGCAAGAAGCTTCAATAGGTCAGTTGAAGTCCTAGTGGGCACATTTGCAGAACCACCTCAGTTTCCCTCAGGATGAAGTCCGAATCCAACTGCAAGCTCATTTTCACCTTGGTTGATGTTTCTATGGGTTAGCCTCCTGGGTGACCCTCCCGCACCCCATTTGTTTACTTTTTTATTTATTTTATTTTATTTTTAAAATTTATAAGCCGCCCCGCTCCCGAAGGACTCTGGGCGTCTAAAAATAAAAAAACACATAAAACATAACAAACAAGAATACAAAAACAATCATCCAGGGGTAAGGTTTTATAAACCCCAGGCCTGCCGGAAAAGCCAGGTCTTAAGTAGCTTACGGAAGACCAACAGGGTGGGAGCGGTCCTAATCTCCGGGGGGAGCTGATTCCAAAGCGTGGGCGCCATCACAGAGAAGGCCCTCCTCCGCGGCCCCGCCAAATGGCACTGCTTGGCCGATGGGGCCTGAAGGAGGCCCAGCCTGTGGGATCTAACTGGATGTAGGGAACTATGAGGTAGTGGGCGGTCTCGCAAATACTTTGCCATTTGTTGCCTTGAGAGTCACTTTATCAGTGAGATGGGTCGCCCAGAAATTAAACAAATAGCTCAGCTTGTTGTGTGAAAGTGGCCTGTGTCAATCTCGGCACACACAGCTGGACTCAGAGAGGTCTCCATTTTATTTATTTACTTGTAGTGTCCTGATGGTAGAAAACAACCTTTGAGTATCTTGTTTTTGTTTTGTTTTTAATTTATTTTTAAAATTATTTTGTTATGATCTTATTTTTTAATTTTTGTTGGACAATTGACGTGTTTATTCCAACTATGTTTAAACTCAGTGTCTGATCAGACCAATGATGAATGATTTCCTAACTGATAGGAAGTTTCTCCTTAGTTCTAGGATGCTTCTCTCCTTGATTCGTTTCTACCCGTTGCTTCTTGTCCTGCCTTCAGGTGCTTTGGAGAATAGGTTGACTCCCTCTTCTTTGTGGCAGACCCTGAGATATTGGAATACTGCTATCATGTCCCCCCTCGTCCTTTTCTTCGTTAAACTAGACATACCCAATTCTAGCAACTGTTCCTTATATGTTTTAGCCTCTAGTCCCCTAATCATCTTTGTTGCTCTTTTCTGTACCCTTTCTAGAGTCTCAACATCTTTTTTACATCGTGGTGACCAAAACTGGATGCCGTATTCCAAGTGGCCTTACCAAGGCATTGTAAAGTGGTATTAATACTTCACGTAATCTTGATTCTATCCTATCGTATCCTATTTGTTTGTTTGTTTGTTTGTATTCCTCTATTATGTCTACAAATAACCCAAGATGGCAAACATATTCCATACACTTTCCGCCTCCTATTTTCCCCATATGAACAACTCTGTGAGGTGGTCTGAGAGAGAGGGACCGGCCCAAGATCACCCAGCTGCTTTCCTGGCTAAAGTGGGACTTGAACTCATCGTCTCTTGCTTTCTAGCCTGGTGTAAAACTGGTTCTCATTATACTTTCCTGCATCATTGGACGGTGAAGTGAAGTGACAAACCAGAGCAGGAATTCACTTCTGCATTGCTCCTTTTGTCAGAACTGGTTCCCGATTTCTCCATTCTTTAAATGTAGTTAGAGACAACCAGTACAATTGTTTGCTGTTGTGGTATAAATGATTTCATCATCCCTAAAAGGAAACTCTTCTAGATTCGCAGATATACAACCCTTGAAGACGAAGGCCATCCCAGAACAATAGAAGCCATGCTGTCTCATTTGTGGCTTTCAGCCAATGACTCCAATTTATGAATGCTTCTTTTCTTTCAGCTTCTTGCCTCCTTGACGAATATCAAGTTCAACAACAGTGCTGGAGAAGAAGTCTCCTTCTCAGAAAATGGACTGGGATCAGCTCAATATGATCTTATCAACTGGGTTCTCTGCCCTAATTGGTCTTTTGTCCCCATAAAAGTTGGGCAAATCGATCCTGGGTCTCCCTCAAGAAAGGATTTCACCATTAAGTCCAATGCAATCACCTGGGCCACACTGGTGAGCTGGAAGGAAATACCTTAATTTTAGGGAAATTTCTTGGGGATATGGATTTCCTTTCTAACTCAAAACAAGTTTATTGAATCAGAAAACAGGGCAGCCATTTAGTGAAAAACCTGCCTTGCATGTGACACATTTGGTGATTAACAGGTCCCAGAAGGGGTGGGATTTGGAAAACCATCGGATTGAAACCCAGATGCAGCTGGTACAGTTGACAGTGATCACCATGGACCCTTCCCATGCAGATGACTGCTCCTGATTCTTTGTTTTGGAAAACTGTAGCTCAGTGTCCCAAGCCTTCCTTAGCATGCTGAAGTCCCAGTCTCCATTAGTGGTGAGGGGGTGAAGCTTTGTTCTCCGAGCTTGTGGGTTGGTTTCTGAACGTTTTGTTACCAACCTAGGTAATCTCTTCAGTGGAGTTTAGGGGATGTCCCTGTCCTTCTGCTTATAAGGGCTTCAGGTGTAGGTGTGTCAAGTGAGGGTCTTGTGATGGGCTAGGTGTGAGTCATCAGTGAGTGGGTTGGGGGTGGCCTGGCCTAAATCCTTCATGAGCTTGATAGACCATGGAGAACCATTTCTTTGGAAGTCATTCTGGAGAGGGAAGCAGGAATATGGAAAAGAATAAATGAAGTATGTTCATCTCAAGCATTTCCCTTTTCTCTTTTAGAGGGTGCCCTTTGCCAGGTGTGGCATGAAGAGGTGCCAGGCAGGAGAGAGGAGAAGCCTTCCAGAAGCCGAGCAAGTTTGTTGCTACCAATGTGACGCTTGTCCAGAAGGGACCGTTTCTAATCAGAGAGGTAGATCACTCTTCCCCCTTTATGGATTACTGCCTTGTCGTGGCGAAGGGGCTTGCGTAACTCAATGAAGCTATGCTGTGCAGGGCCACCCAAGACGGACAGGTTATAGCAGAGAGTTCTGACAAAATGTGATCCACTGGAGAAGGAAATGGCAAACCACTCCAGTATCTTTGCCATGAAAACCCCATGGACAGTACTAAAAGGAAAAAAGATATGACGCTGGAAGATGAGCCCCTCAGGTCGGAAGGTGTCCAGTATGCTACTGGGGAAGAGCAGAGGGCTAGTACTAGTAGCGCCAGAAAGAATGAAGCGACTGGGCCAAAGCCGAAAGGACGCTCAGCTGTGGATATATCTGGTGGTGAAAGGAAAGTCCAATGCTGTAAAGATTTTTTCTCCATAGGAACCTGGAATGTAAGATCCATGAATCAAGGCAAGCTAGACGTAGTCAAAAAAGAGATGACAAGACTGAACATCGACATCTTAGGAATCAGCGAACTAAAATGGACAGGAATGGGTGAATTTAACTCAGATGACCATCAGGTATACTACTGTGGGCAAGAATCCCTCAGAAGAAATGGAGTAGCCTTCATAGTCAATAAAAGAATAGGAAAAGCAATACTGGGTTACAATCCTCAAAATGACAGAATGATCTCTATTCGAATCCAAGGCAAACCATTCAATATCACAGTAGTCCAAATCTATGCCCCAACCACTAGTGCTGAAGAGGATGAAATTGACCGGTTCTATGAAGCCCTACAGCACCTTATAGAATTAACACCAAAAAATGATGTCCTTATCATCATGGGGGATTGGAATGCTAAGGTAGGAAGCCAAAAGATAACCGGAATAACAGGCAAGTTTGGCCTTGGAGTACAAAATGAAGCAGGGCACAGGCTAATAGAATTTTGTCAAGAGAATACGATGGTCATAACAAACACTCTTTTCCAACAACCCAAGAGACGGCTCTACACATGGACATCACCAGACGGTCAACATAGAAATCAGATTGACTATGTGCTCTGCAGCCAAAGATGGAGAAGCTGTATACAGTCAGTGAAAACAAGACCAGGAGCTGACTGTGGCTCAGATCATGAGCTTCTCGTTGCAAAATTTAGGCTTAAATTGAAAAAAGTAGGGAAAAGCCCTAGGCCACTCAGGTATGAACTAAATCATATTCCTGATGAATATACAGTAGAGGTGACAAATAGATTTAAGGAACTGGATCTGATAGACAGAGTGCCTGAAGAACTATGGATGGAAGTTCGCAACATTGTACAAGAGGTAGCAACTAAAACCATCCCAAAGAAAAAGAAATGCAAGAAAGCAAAATGGCTGTCTGAGGAAGCTTTGCAAATAGCTGAGGAAAGAAGGGAAGCGAAAGGCAAAGGAGAAAGAGAAAGATACACCCAACTGAATGCAGAATTCCAGAGAATAGCTAGAAGAGATAAGAATGCCTTCTTAAATGAACAGTGCAAAGAAATAGAAGAAAACAACAGAATAGGGAGGACCAGAGATCTCTTCAAGAAAATTGGAGATATGAAGGGAACGTTTCATGCAAAGATGGGCATGATAAAGGACCAAAATGGCAGAGACCTAACAGAGGCAGAAGAGATTAAGAAGAGATGGCAAAACTACACAGAAGAACTATACAAGAATGAGCTTAACATCCCAGATAACCACAATGAGATGGTCATTGACCTCGAACCAGACATCCTAGAATGTGAAGTGAAATGGGCCTTAGAAAATCTGAGCAACAACAAAGCTAGTGGAGGTGACAGTATTCCAGCTGAGCTATTCAAAATCTTAAAAGATGATGCAGTAAAAGTGCTACATTCAATTTGCCAGCAAATTTGGAAAACTCAACAGTGGCCACAGGATTGGAAAAGGTCAGTTTACATTCCAATTCCAAAGAAAGGCAATGCCAAAGAATGTTCAAACTATCGCACCATTGCACTCATTTCACATGCTAGTAAAGTTATGCTTAAAATCCTACAAGCTAGACTCCAGCAGTATGTGGATCGAGAACTACCAGAAGTACAGGCAGGATTTCGAAGAGGCAGAGGAACTAGAGATCAAATTGCCAACATACGCTGGATCATGGAGAAAGCTAGGGAGTTCCAGAAAAACATCTACTTCTGCTTCATTGACTATGCAAAAGCCTTTGATTGTGTGGATCACAACAAATTGTGGCAAGTCCTTAAAGAGATGGGAGTACCAGACCATCTCATTTGTCTCTTGAGAAACCTATATGTGGGTCAAGAAGCAACAGTGAGAACCGAACACGGAACCACTGATTGGTTCAAAATTGGAAAAGGAGTCCGGCAAGGCTGTATACTGTCGCCCTGCCTATTTAACTTATACGCAGAGCACATCATGAGAAAGGCAGGGCTAGATGAATCAAAAGTTGGAATTAAGATTGCCGGGAGAAATATCAACAACCTAAGATATGCAGATGATACCACTCTGATGGCAGAAAGTGAAGAGGAACTAAAGAGCCTCTTGATGCGGGTGAAGGAGGAGAGTGCAAAAGTTGGCTTGAAACTCAACATTAAGAAAACCAAAATCATGGCATCCAGCCCTCTCAACTCCTGGCAAATAGATGGGGAAGAAATGGAGGTAGTGACAGATTTTATTTTTCTGGGCTCCAAGATCACCTCAGATGGGGACTGCAGCCAAGAAATTAAAAGATGCTTGCTCCTGGGGAGGAAAGCTATGGCAAATCTAGGCAGCATTCTAAAAAGCAGAGACATCACCCTGCCAACAAAAGTGCGTATAGTCCAGGCCATGGTTTTCCCAGTTGCAATGTATGGCTGTGAAAGTTGGACCATAAGAAAGGCTGAGCGCAAAAGAATTGAGGCCTTTGAACTATGGTGCTGGAGAAGACTCCTGCGAGTCCCTTGGACTGCAAGGCGTTCAAACCGGTCAGTCCTAGAAGAGATCAACCCCGACTGCTCTTTAGAAGGCCAGATCCTGAAGTTGAAACTCAAGTACTTTGGCCACCTAATGAGAAGGAAGGATTCACTGGAGAAGAGCCTAATGCTGGGAAAGATTGAGGGCAATAGAAGAAGGGGACGACAGAGAATGAGATGGCTGGATGGAGTCACTGAAGCAGTAGGTGTGAATTTAAATGGACTCCAGAAGATGGTAGAGGACAGGAAGACCTGGAGGAACGTTGTCCATGGGGTCGCGATGGGTCGGACACGACTTCGCAATTAACAACAGATCACTCTTCAAATGTAGATCTTTGAGGATCACGTAAGCCATTCCGTACATCTAAATATTGATATTTAAATCAATTCTTGTACGATTGATGTGTCTCAAAGTATTCATTGTTTTTCAGCAGAACCTTACAGTTTATGTATCCAAGTGGTCCTGTCCCCACCCCACAGGCCACCTTTCCTTGGGTTATTCTATTATCTCTCTCTCTCTCTCTCTCCATCCCCCCCCCTCTCTCTCTCTCTCTCTCTCTTTCTCCCTCCCTCCCTCTCTCTTTATGATTTTCTCAAAACACACCCAGGCTTTCTTGCTGAAGATCTATCAGTCTTCTGGAGATACTAATATAAAGTAGGAAAAAAGTTGGCAGTCTCTCTGACATGGAAGTGCTCGGTGATTGGAGAAGACCCTTTTGCTCGTAGCAAACTGGGTAATACTGATGAAAAATGCCCCTGAAATCCTTAGACAAGGACTTTCATCTTATCCATTGATCTTGATTTCAGATGCAGCTCGCTGTGAGCCCTGCCCAGAAGACCAATATCCCAACAAGGACAAGGACCACTGCATTACCAAGAAGACCCACTTCCTGTCCTATCAAGATACCTTGGGATACACTTTAGTTTCTCTAGCGCTTTCTCTCTCTGTGATGACATCTGCAGTGCTGGTGATATTCCATAAACATCGTGACACACCAATTGTCAAAGCCAACAACCGAGATCTCACCTACCTCCTCCTGGTCTCTCTCCTGCTCTGCTTCCTCTGCTCCTTCCTCTTCATTGGTCGACCAGGGAAGCTCACCTGTCTCTTACGACAAACTGCCTTTGCCATTATCTTTTCTCTTGCGGTTTCCTCTGTCTTGGCAAAAACTGTCATGGTGGTTCTGGCCTTCATGGCCACCAAGCCAGGTAACAAGACAAGGAAACTCTTAGGAAAACCACTGACCAACTTCATTGTCTTAGCCTGTCCCCTGGTGCAAGCAATTCTTTGTGCCATCTGGCTGGTAACCTCTCCACCATTTCCCAAGATGGACTTCCACTCCTTGTTAGGAGAAGCCATCTTGGAATGTAATGAAGGCTCAGCTACAATGTTTTACACTGTCCTCGCCTATCTTGGCTTTTTGGCCATCATCTCTTTCACTGTGGCCTTTCTAGCTAGAAAGTTACCTGACAGCTTTAATGAAGCCAAGTTCATTACTTTCAGCATGCTGGTCTTTTGCAGTGTTTGGATCAGCTTCCTCCCCACCTACCTGAGCACCAAAGGGAAGTCCATGGTGGCTGTGGAGATCTTCTCCATCTTGGCCTCTGGGGCTGGTCTCTTGGCTTGCATCTTTTTCCCCAAATGTTTCATTATCCTACTGAGGCCCCATCTTAACTGTAGGGAAAACATGATAAGAAACAAGAATGTCTAACTGATGCAGGGATAGGCCACATTTATATTTATTGTTGGGACGTGTTTAGAAAGGGTTAAAGTTTTTAACAAAAAAGATGAGATGGTGGAGGAACTTATAATATTAAATAATATCTTATCAAGTGCTCTGACTGGACACAACATATCTGTTGTCTGCAACTGCCAATAATGAAAATTTGGCAGCTATATGCCTTTCTCCAGTTCTACAGAATCTTGCTTAGAGTTTGCAGTATGGAAACCTTTCAAGGACATTCTAGCAGGTGTGAAGAAGATAACAGATGTGTTCCATAACAAAGAGAACTTCTTTACATGAGTTATGTGGAAATTGGGCGGTGGAGGGTTGGCTGGGAAAGTCATTGTTATATGCTATGGTCTGATGCCTTGGGATTTTAGAGTTAGTTTTACCTCACTTTTACCAGGCCATGTATTCAATAAACTGTTAGCAAACGAAAACAATCCTGGACTTTTATTTAGACTTTTATTGCTCCCTCTGCAATATGGGGGAACGTCCTGGGTGTTATGAGTGAAAAATGTCAGTAAGGAATACAATATTATAATCATTGTCATATCATCTCTCCTTGGCAAACCATGATACTGTATGATATCTGTGCACAGAGAGATTTTGTACACATGTAGTTTGATCTAGACCCCACATTGGAATAAAATTTTCATTGACGTTTGTTCCCAGCAAGGTCGCCCAACGTATGGCCTGGCCTATTTGGCATGGTGCAACCCCATTGTCATGGTTCTGACAAATGAAACTCTTCAAAAGAACTTTTAGGCATTGTTTACCTTAAAGAATCTTTTATTTGAGAAACAAAGTATCGGCACTACAGAGTTGAAGCCAAAAACAGAATTCCCTTCCCCTGACACAAAGTAGCAAAGCACAATTCCCTCCTCCAATTAACAGTCATAAGTCACATTCCCCAATTAGCTTGAAGCGCGGGCTTTCTCCCCAGCTCTCCAGCCCGCCAATACTTTATCAACTGTGAGTGCAATAATCTTGGATTCCCACGGCTGAGTTATTGTTGTTATGACTAACTGGACTCTCATCCACATTCCCCTTCCCAGCATCAACTAACTCTAAAAGCAAAAGAGTTAAAATGGCTTCATTTCCATCTGTTGTCAAAGGAAGAACATCTGATGTTAGCAGCATTGATAGAATGTGTCTCCCTTATCAAGGAGATGATTACAAAGAAACAAAACTGGAGAAGACCTTGAGATGAGTGCCAACTGTGCCAGTTACCTGCTCTTGGGACCACCTGTGGATTGGCTGGATTTCAAATGGACATTATGATTGTGATGGAAGGAGGGATATATCCTGCTTAACTATACAGTTTTGGCGGGCTTTTTCCCAGATCTTGCCCTGACATCCCTACTGTCACTGACCCCTAATAAAAGTATCCTTTTGAGAAAATGCCTGTTTCAAGAGTTCTGCTTTCTTGGGTGATTAATTGAAGTGGGTCCTTACAGTCTCTGTTTATACAACCAAGGATTCTATTAGCACTTACTATTTTTGAGCCAGCTCTCTCTCCCTCCCTCCCTCCCTCCCTCCCTCCCCCCTCTCTCTCCCCCCTCCCTCCCTCCCTCCCTCCCTCCCTCCCTGCCTTTCTCCTCCCCCCTTTATCTCTCTGACAATGAAAGCCACAGTACCCATGGAGAAGACCTTTTTGCTCATAGCAAACTGGGTAATACTGATGAAAAATGCCCCTGAAATCCTTAGACAAAGACTTTCATCTTATCCATTGATCTTGATTTCAGATGCAGCTCGCTGTGAGCCCTGCCCAGAGGACCAATATCCCAACAAGGACAAGGACCACTGCATTACCAAGAAGACCCACTTCCTGTCCTATCAAGATACCTTGGGATACACTTTAGTTTCTCTAGCGCTTTCTCTCTCTGTGATGACATCTGCAGTGCTGGTGATATTCCATAAACATCGTGACACACCGATCGTCATGGCCAACAACCGAGATCTCACCTACCTCCTCCTGGTCTCTCTCCTGCTCTGCTTCCTCTGCTCCTTCCTCTTCATTGGTCAACCTGGGAAGCTCACCTGTCTCTTACGACAAATGCCTTTGCCATTATCTTTTCTCTTGCGGTTTCCTCTGTCTTGGCAAAAACTGTCATGGTGGTTCTGGCCTTCATGGCCACCAAGCCAGGCAACAAGACAAGGAAACTCTTAGGAAAACCACTGACCAACTTCACTGTGTTAGCCTGTCCCCTGGTCCAAGCAGTTCTTTGTGCCATCTGGCTGGTAACCTCTCCCCCATTTCCTAAGATGGACTTCCACTCCTTGTTAGGAGAAGCCATCTTGGAATGTAACGAAGGCTCAGCTTCAATGTTTTACACTGTCCTCGCCTACCTTGGCTTTTTGGCCATCATCTCTTTCACAGTGGCCTTTCTAACTAGAAAGTTACCTGACAGCTTTAACAAAGCCAACTTCATCACTTTTAGCATGCTGGTGTTTTGCAGTGTTTGGATCAGCTTCCTCCCCACCTACCTGAGCACCAAAGAGAAATCCATGGTGGCTGTGGAGATCTTCTCCATCTTGGCCTCTGGGGCTGGTCTCTTGGCTTGCATCTTTTTCCCCAAATGTTTCATTATCCTACTGAGGCCCCATCTTAACTGTAGGGAAAACATGATAAGAAACAAGAATGTCTAACTGATGCAGGGATAGGCCACATTTATATTTATCATTGGGATGTGTTTAGAAAGGGTTAAAGTTTTTAACAAAAAAGATGAGATGGTGGAGGAACTTATAATATTAAATAATGTCTTATCAAGTGCTCTGACTGGACACAACGTATCTGTTGTCTGCAACTGCCAATAATGAAAATTTGGCAGCTATATGCCTTTCTCTTTTCATCTTATCATTAGAATGGGGGGGGGGGAGGTGTTTTTTTGAAGCGGATTAGTTACAGAAATGAAACCTCTCCAGTTCTACAGAATCTTGCTTAGAGTTTACAGCATGGAAACCTTTCAAGGACATTCTAGCAGGTGTGAAGAAGATAACAGATGGGTTCCAAAACAAAGAAAACTTCTTTACCTGAGCTTTGTGGAAATTGGGGGGGGGGGTGAGGGTTGGCTGGGAAAGTCATTGTTATATGCTATGGTCCGATGCCTTGGGATTTTAGAGTTAGTTTTACCTCACATTTACCAGGCCATGTATTCAATAAACTGTAAGCAAAAGAAAACAATCCTGGACTTTTATTTAGATACTTGAGCTGGAAGTTGACACTAACAATCAACCAGCCTTTTATTTTCATTGTCTTCCAACTGTCTTCAATGAGGCCCAGTCCCCAACAAAAGACCCCCATAAAATTTGCTGTTACGGCTTTATTATTTCAAGCAGTAAAGTTTCTCATTTATTCCTTTTCACTGAATTTTCAATATTTCTAATGTAGGTTCAGTGTCAGTTTGTTTGATCCTATATGTTTGTTTCCATAATCTCCTGAGGCTTTGTAGAATTCCCTATTAATATTCAATTCTTTTATATGGTAGTATTGAAATCCTCCACCAGATCTAGTTCTGCTATGCTGCCTCTTCAATATTCGGGAACGTCTTGAGTGTTATCAGTGAAAAATGTCAGTAAGGAATACAATATTATAATCATTGTGTCATATCATGTCTCCTTGGCAAACTATGATACTGTATGATATCTGTGCACAGAGAGATTTTGCACACATGTAGTTTGATCTAGACCCCACATTGGAATAAAATTTTCATTGACGTTTATGTTCCCAGCAAGGTCACTCAGCTGGAAGTTGACATTAACAACCAACCAGTCTTTTATTTTCATTGTCTTCCAACTGTCTTCAATGAGGCCCAGTCCCCAATACAAAAACCCCATAAAATTTGCTGTGCTTCATGTAGGTCACGTGCCCTACTTCATCTTGACCTGCAGGTTCACTTGCTGTGGGGATTAACCAGAAGAGACAAAAACATGTTTTTCCATTCCTGGTAAAGAAGCCATTGCTCAGTGGGGGAGGACAACTGCCTTTCTTTGCAATTATCAGAGGGACAGTAATTCTGAATGTGACCCCTGTGGATTTCTACCTAGAGAAAAATCTTTCCAGGATAAAATCTATTTCAAAAAAACATGCTCTGATTTCTCCAGCTGGGGCAGAAATAACATCTCACCTTATCTTGCAAGGAACCCACTCCTGCATTTGCAGACCTTGGATCTCTCTTGGATCACAGCCCAAAGACAGGTGAGAGGAAGCCTAGGTGACAGAAATCTGCCCTGGGGACACCCAGGTGTCACGGCTTGTCTCTCGCTCATGCTAAAGCTTTGCCCGAGATTTCAAGGGCTCCCTGCAATTCGGCTTCTGCACAAACCTGGATTTCTCACCTGGGAGGGAAGGTGACAAGGATGATTGGGTTGCCTCTCCTGCTGCTGCTGCTCTTCTGGTTCCTGCCTCCAGCTTCTGCTAAGAGGATGCCATCTGTGTGTGTGTTGACAAACCCTTTCCAGACTCAGGAACAATGGGATTATTACAGATCTGGTGACCTCATTATTGGTGCGAATTTGAACTTGCAATTCTTTGAGCCTGTAGATTTTGGAGACTATGAAAAAAGGCTGTTCTCACCTGTGTTCGGAAAGGAGTAAGTTTCACCCAGAAGGGAAAGAAGTAGAGCGTTATATTTTCTGTTTGGGATTGAGGGAGTCCTTTAAGAACCTTTTCTTTTAGTGATGTTTGCAATTTCCTAGTGTAGTTGAGATGTTTGTACTTTTCTCACTTAAAAGCCAAATTCATAAAATAGACTAGGATTTTCAATCTTTCCACAACCTTACATAAAATGTAAGGAGGGGACAACACTTTAGATCTTGTGTTGGTCTAATTAAGTAGTTGATTTATAACATTAAGTTGGACTGAAAGCCATGCCGGAAGACTCAAGGAAAAACTCAAAGCTTTTCCAGTGTGGGGGTACTGTAAGAATAATAAAATTCAGTTTTGGAATCAGCAGAGCTTATGAATAATGGCTTTCAGGAAATCTATGCTGTGTGACTCTCACCAGAGTGTTACGTTTAGCAATTTTTACCAGACCTGAAGAAGCTGCTTCAAGAGAGACCCAAATTGATTAGGGTGGAAGAAGAGGAATTGGGATGGACTGGAGCCACTGGAGCAAAGTCAAAGGGGGGATGTGAGGAGAGAAGGGTATAACATGATCCGTGATTTGGATGGACAGGCTTTTCTGCTTGTTCATAAAACTATGAAATTTTAATCAAGGAAGATCCTTAATAAAGAAGCCTTATGAAACTAAAAATAAAAGGCAAGACTGACTCCATCAAGACACAGAAGCTGTCCTGTAATATTCCTCAATGTCTATGTATTCTCTTGTTTAGAATCCTATCCTATCCTGTCCTGTCCTGTCCTATCCTATCCTATCCTATCCTATCCTATCCTATCCTATCCTATCCTATCCTATCCTATCCTATCCTATTCTATTCTATATTCTCTTCTACTCTACATTCTACATTCTACATTCTATATTCTATTCCACTTCACCCCATTCTAAAGGTTTTTCTCAATACAGCATCATAGCCAAGAACTACCAGCAGTTCCTGGCCTTCATGTTTGCAGTCAGAGAAGTCAACAAGGATCCGGTTCTCCTGCCCAACATCACCCTCAGCTTCCACATCTATGACAATCACAAATTGGAGAGGAGGATTTCCTTTTACAGCCTCTTCCTGCTCTCCACACGAGGACAAATGGTTCCAGGTTACGAATGTGATTGGCAGGACCCTCTGCTCTCTGTCATTGGAGGTCTCAACCCCAAATCCTCAAGGCTGATGGCCTCCATCTTCACCCTCTTCAAGATCCCACAGGTAAGGGGGCCCCATTTGGAGTAGACAACCCACAGAAGCACTTATGGATATTCTCAATCCAGGCTGTGGTTGTCCCAAAGGTGCTTTTCAAAAGGTAACTGGAGTTTTCTCATTTTTTTCCTGGAAAACATTTCAGTTCTCATCCAAGAAGCCACAGATTCTGAGGGCTTCTTTGATGGGCTTTAGGAATCAAGGAAGCCCTCAGAGCTTGTGGCTATTCCAACTGGACCTTCCTCAAATCCAGAAATAGACCCAACAGGAGTTCCTCCATAACAGCCAAAGAGAGAACAATAAATGAAGCCACCTTGTCATTCCATAGGTTGCATGAATATTTGAAAAGCACAGGAGGATTTTCCACCAACACAACATACATGCACACTTTAAACCCAACAATACATTAAAGCAGAAGCTTATCCACCTCAAGGACAAAATAGACCCCAATTGAGCAATCTGGTATATGCAGTAGAATGCAGTTGAATGCAGTAAAGACATGTGCAAATCTGTACTTTGGAGAAACAAAACAACCACCTTACAAATGTATGGCACAACACAGGAGAACAAACTTATCAGGATAAGATTCAGCAGCACATCTGCATTTGAAAAACAAAGGTCACTCCTTTGAAGGCACCAAAGTCCACTAGATTGGACTGCTAGATTGAAAGAGGGGTCAAAGAGGCCATCTACTTTAAAATTGAACAGCTCTCTCTTAACAGAGGGGGAGGACACATCATCATCTATCTCCTGTCCACAACACAGTCCTTTCAGCAGTTCCAAGAAGGCTCCACACCCATCTGCACTGCTCAGGTGACACAGACAAACCTCCAAGTGGCCTCAAGGACTCTCTGAAAGGATGCAAATGACCAGCTGTCTGCAAGGAGTATAAATCCTTCCATTTCCCCACCATCTAGTCAGAGCTGAAAAAGCTTCTTGGAGGAGAAGCGAAACGTCTTCAAAGAAAAACAAGAAAGTTCAGTTGCCTGTTGAAAAAGCACCTTTGGAACTGCTATGATCTGGATGACTGGAAATCTCCATAGACAATCAGGCAAAAACTGGTGGTTCTTCCCAAAAAGGAAAGAAATTTAAGCTTGCTACTCAAAGTGAGTTAGGTTGATTGGTGGGACAAGAAGCCAAGAAAGCAAACAGTGGTGACCATAAATTCTTATTTTGAAAGAAGAATCTCACTTTCTCCAGCTTGGTGTTGGCTTTGAGTTCTCCCAGGGAGACCGAAGAGTTGATCCTTCCTTCTTCCGGATTAACCCCGAGGAATCCACTCAATATGTGGGTTTAGTCCAGCTGCTCCTGCACTTCCAGTGGAACTGGGTTGGGCTGGTGGCCCCTGAAAATGACGATGGAGAACGTTTCGTCTCATCTCTGATGCCAATGCTGAAGGAGAAGGAGGTCTGCCTGGCCTTCAGCAATATATACATTTCTGATAATATTGCCAAGTTGGATTTTAAATCCCTTCTGAAAACTTTACTTAAAGCTGAAGTGGTTATTCTCTTTGGAGCCTTCAGAAATGTTTCGCATTTCTTGATCTGTTTGAACGACCATTTAGTATCCAGAAAGTCTTCGTTCTGGAAAGTTTGGATAATAACTTCCCATTGGACTTTTGGTGCGATAGGATATCCGTTCCGTTTGAGACTTTTGGTGCCCTTGCACGGGTCTCTGCATTTTAGGGACCACGCTGGTGATGTCTCGGAATTCAGCCCCTTCCTCCTGTCTTTAGACCCTTTGAACCCACAAGGGGACGTCTTTCTCCCACTGTGGTGGGAAAGGGTCTTTAACTGCCTGTTTCACAAACGACATACGCTCCGTTCACAATGTACAGGCAAGGAGAATTTACAGGATCTGCCCTCTTATGTGTTTGAAACAAGAATGACAGGTGAAAGTTACAACATCTACAATGCCATTTATGCTGTAGCACATGCACTGCACACCGTGCTTGGATCAGGAGGGCGACCATTCATGATGAGGCTTGGAAAGAGGATCTCCAGTGTCCAATCATGGCGGGCGATCTCTTCAAAAGTCCAGCCATGGCAGGTAATCTCTGAGACTTTTTTATCCAATCCAATAGAGGAAGCTTCCTTTAAGTATTTATTGAATCACTCGTTAAATACCTGCATCCCAACATACCAATGTATCTGAGAATGGATTAAAACAGGACTTATTAAAAATAATACAAATTGAGTTTCATCTTTTGTTGAAAGCGGGCATAAGGAGAAGAGAAGAGAAGTAAACCCAGCCATTTGTCCTTATGAGCCTGATAGGAAAGACCTTCCTATAAAGTTCTAGAAGGTCTTGAATGCTTTATTGAGTTTCCGGCAGTGACCATTCCACACAGGACGTGTCAGCTCAGAGCCTGATGACCATCTGGGTGCTTTTGTGCAAGAAGCTTCAATAGGTCAGTTGAAGTCCTAGTGGGCACATTTGCAGAACCACCTCAGTTTCCCGAAGGATGAAGCCCGAATCCAACCTGCAAGTTCATTTTCACCTTGGTTGATGTTTCTATGGGTTAGCCTCCTGGGTGACCATTTGTTTACTTTGCCATTTTTTGCCTTGCTGCCCAGAGTCACTTTATCAGTGAGATGTGTGGCCCAGAAATTAAACAAATAGCTCAGCTTGTTGTGTGAAAGTGGCCTGTGTCAACCTCGGCACACAAAGCTGGACTCAGAGAGGTCTCCATTTCATTTATTTACTTGTAGTGTCCTGATGGTAGAAAATAACCTTTGAGTGTCTTGTTTTTGTTTTGCTTTTAGTTTATTTTAAAAATTATTTTGTTATGATCTTATTTTTTTAATTTTTGTCGGACAATTGACATGTGTTTATTCCAACCATGTTTAAACTTAGTTTCTGATGAGACCAATTATGAATGATTTCCTGGTCTGAAATTTATTTAAATGTTTGTTTGTTTGTTTTTTTCATTCATTATGTCTACAAATAACCCAAGATGGCAAACATATTCCATACACTTTCCGCCTCCTATTTTCCCCATAACAACAACTCTGTGAGGTGGGCTGAGAGAGAGGGACCAGGCCAAGGTCACCCAGCTGCTTTTCTGGTTAAAGTGGGACTTGAACTCACCGTCTCTTGCTTTCTAACCTGGTGTAAAACTGGTTCTCATTATACTTTCCTGCATCATTGGGCGGTGAAGTGAAGTGACAAACCAGAGCAGGAACTCACTTCTGCATTGCTCCTTTTGTCAGAACTGGTTCCTGATTTCTCCATTCTTTAAATGTAGTTAGAGACAACCAGTAGAATTGTACGCTGTTGTGGTACAAATGATTTCATCATCCCTAAAAGGAAACTCTTCTAGATTCTCAGATATACAACCCTTGAAGACGAAGGCCATCCCAGAACAATAGAAGCCATGCTGTCTCATTTGTGGCTTTCAGCCAATGACTCCAATTTATGAATGCTTCTTTTCTTTCAGCTTCTTGCCTCCTTGACGAATATCAAGTTCAACAACAGTGCCGGCGAGAAAGTCTCCTTCTCAGAAAATGGACTGGGATCAGCTCAATATGATCTTATCAACTGGGTTCTCTGCCCTAATTGGTCTTTTGTCCCCATAAAAGTTGGGCAAATCGATCCTGGGTCTTCCTCAAGAAAGGATTTCACCATTAAGTCCAATGCAATCACCTGGGCCACACTGGTGAGCTGGAAGGAAATACCTTAATTTTAGGGAAATTTCTTGGGGATACGGATTTCCTTTCTAACTCAAAACAAGTTTATTGAATCAGAAAATAGGGCAGCCATTTAGTGAAAAACCTGCCTTGCATGTGACACGTTTGGTGACTGACAAACCATCGGATTGAAACCCAGATGCAGCTGATACAGTTGACAGTGATCCCCATGGACCCTTCCCACCCAGATGACTCCTCATGATTCTTTGTTTTGGAAAACTGTAGCTCAGTGTCCCAAGCCTTCCTTAGCATGCTGAAGTCCCAGTCTCCATTAGTGGTGAGGGAGTGAAGCTTTGTTCTCCGAGCTTGTTGGTTGGTTTCTGAACGTTTTGTTACCAAACTAGGTGACCTCTTCAGCGGAGTTTAGGGGATGTCCCTGTCCTGCTTATAAGGGCTTCAGGTGTGGGTGTGTCAAGTGAGGGTCTCGTGATGGGCCAGGTGTGAGTCATCAGTGAGTGGGTTGGGGGTGGCCTGGCCTAAATCCTTCATGAGCTTGAAAGACCATGGAGAACCGTTTCTTTGGAAGTCATTCTGGAGAGGGAAGCAGGAATATGGAAAAGAATAAATGAAGCATGTTCATTGCTTGTGCCATCTCAAGCATTTCCCTTTTCTCTTTTAGAGGGTGCCCTTTGCCAGGTGTGGCATGAAGAGGTGCCAGGCAGGAGAGAGGAGAAGCCTGCCAGAAGGCGAGCAAGTTTGTTGCTATCAATGTGACGCTTGTCCAGAAGGGACCGTTTCTAATCAGAGAGGTAGATCACTCTTCAAATGTAGACCTTTGAGGATCACATAAGCCATTCCGTAGATCTAAATATTGATATTTAAACCAATTCTTGTACGATTGACGTGTCTCAAAGTATTCATTGCTTTTCAGCAGAACCTTACAGCTTATGTATCCAAGTGGTCCTGTCCCCACCCCACAGGTCACCTTTCCTTGGGTTCCCATGACTAAGTTATTCTATTATCTCTCGCTCTCTCCCTCCCTCCCTCCCTCCCTCCCTCCCTCCCTCCCTCTCTCTCTCTCTCTCTCTCTCTCTTTCTCTCTCTCTCATTTTATGATTTTCTCAAAACACACCCAGGCATTCTCACTGAAGATCTATCAGTCTTCTGGGGATACTAATACTAATTAATACTAATAGGAAAAAAGTTGGCAGTCTCTCTGACATGGAAGTGCTCGATGATTGGAGAAGACCTTTTTGCTCATAGCAAACTGGGTAATACTGATGAAAAATGCCCCTGAAATCCTTAGACAAAGACTTTCATCTTATCCATTGATCTTGATTTCAGATGCAGCTCGCTGTGAGCCCTGCCCAGAAGACCGATATCCCAACAAGGACAAGGACCACTGCATTACCAAGAAGACTCACTTCCTGTCTTATCAAGATACCTTGGGATACACTTTAGTTTCTCTAGCGCTTTCTCTCTCTGTGATCACATCTGCAGTGCTGGTGATATTCCATAAACATCGTGACACACCAATTGTTAAGGCCAACAACCGAGATCTCACCTACCTCCTCCTGGTCTCTCTCCTGCTCTGCTTCCTCTGCTCCTTCCTCTTCATTGGTCGACCAGGGAAGCTCACCTGTCTCTTACGACAAACTGCCTTTGCCATTATCTTTTCTCTTGCGGTTTCCTCTGTCTTGGCAAAAACTGTCATGGTGGTTCTGGCCTTCATGGCCACCAAACCAGGCAACAAGACAAGGAAATTCTTAGGAAAACCACTGACCAACTTCATTGTCTTAGCCTGTCCCCTGGTCGAAGCAGTTCTTTGTGCCATCTGGCTGGTAACCTCTCCCCCATTTCCCAAGATGGACTTCCACTCCTTGTTAGGAGAAGCCATCTTGGAATGTAACGAAGGCTCAGCTACAATGTTTTACACTGTCCTCGCCTACCTTGGCTTTTTGGCCATCATCTCTTTCACTGTGGCCTTTCTAGCTAGAAAGTTACCTCAGAGCTTTAACGAAGCCAAGTTCATTACTTTCAGCATGCTGGTCTTTTGCAGTGTTTGGATCAGCTTCCTCCCCACCTACCTGAGCACCAAAGGGAAGTCGATGGTGGCCGTGGAGATTTTCTCCATCTTGGCCTCTGGGGCTGGTCTCTTGGCTTGCATCTTTTCCCCCAAATGTTTCATTATCCTACTGAGGCCCCATCTTAACTGTAGGGAAAACATGATAAGAAACAAGAATGTCTAACTGATGCAGGGATAGGCCACATTTATATTTATTGTTGGGACGTGTTTAGAAAGGGTTAAAGTTTTTAACAAAAAAGATGAGATGGTGGAGGAACTTATAATATTAAATAATATCTTATCAAGTGCTCTGACTGGACACAACATATCTGTTGTCTGCAACTGCCAATAATGAAAATTTGGCAGCTATATGCCTTTCTCTTTTCATCTTATCATTAGAATGGGGGGGGGAGGTGTTTTTTGGAAACGGATTAGTTACAGAAATGAAACCTCTCCAGTTCTACAGAATCTTGCTTAGAGTTTGCAGTATGGAAACCTTTCAAGGACATTCTAGCAGGTGTGAAGAAGATAACAGATGTGTTCCATAACAAAGAGAACTTCTTTACATGAGCTATGTGGAAATTGGGCGGTGGAGGGTTGGCTGGGAAAGTCATTGTTATATCCTATGGTCTGATGTCTTGGGATTTTAGAGTTAGTTTTACCTCACTTTTATATGTTTATATGTTCCCAGCAAGGTCGCCCAACGTATGGCCTGGCCTATTTGGCATGGTGCAACCCCATTGTCATGGTTCTGACAAATGAAACTCTTCAAAAGAACTTTTAGGCATTGTTTACCTTAAAGAATCTTTTATTTGAGAAACAAAGTATCGGCAGTACAGAGTTGAAGCCAAAAACAGAATTCCCCTCCCCTGACACAAAGTAGCAAAGCACAATTCCCTCCTCCAATTAACAGTCATAAGTCACATTCCCCAATTAGCTTGAAGCGTGGGCTTTCTCCCCAGCTCTCCAGCCCGCCAAAACTTTATCAACTGTGAGTGCAATAATCTTGGATTCCCACGGCTGAGTTATTGTTGTTATGACTAACTGGACTCTCATCCACATTCCCCTTTCCAGCATCAACTAACTCTAAAAGCAAAAGAGTTAAAATGGCTTCATTTCCATCTGTTGTCAAAGGAAGAACATCTGATGTTAGCAGCATTGATAGAATGTGTCTCCCTTATCAAGGAGATGATTACAAAGAAACAAAACTGGAGAAGACCTTGAGATGAGTGCCAACTGTGCCAGTTACCTGCTCTTGGGACCACCTGTGGATTGGCTGGATTTCAAATGGACATTATGATTGTGATGGAAGGAGGGATATATCTTGCTTAACTATACAGTTTTGGCGGGCTTTTTCCCAGATCTTGCCCTGACATCCCTACTGTCACTGACCCCTAATAAAAGTATCCTTTTGAGACAATGCCTGTTTCAAGAGTTCTGCTTTCTTGGGTGATTAATTGAAGTGGGTCCTTACATTCTCTGTTTATACAACCAAGGATTGTATTAGCACTTACTATTTTTGAGCCAGGTCTCTCTCTCTCTCTCTCTCTCTCTCTCTCTCCCTCTCTCCCTCCCTCCCTCCTCCCCCCTCTCTCTCTGACAATGAAAGCCATAGTAGCCATGGAGAAGACGTTTTTGTTCATAGCAAACTGGGTAATACTCATGACAAATGTCCCTGAAATCCTTAGACAAAGACATTCATCTTATCAATTGATCTTGATTTCAGATGCAGCTCGCTGTGAGCCCTGCCCAGAAGACCAATATCCCAACAAGGACAAGGATCACTGCATTACCAAGAAGACCCACTTCCTGTCCTATCAAGATACGTTGGAACACATTTTAGTTTCTCTAGCGCTTTCTCTCTCTGTGATCACATCTGCAGTGCTGGTGATATTCCATAAACATCGTGACACATCGATCGTCATGGCCAACAACCGAGATCTCACCTACCTCCTCCTGGTCTCTCTCCTGCTCTGCTTCCTCTGCTCCTTCCTCTTCATTGGTCGACCAGGGAAGCTCACCTGGCTTTTCTGACAAACTGCCTTTGCCATTATCTTTTCTCTTGCGGTTTCCTCTGTCTTGGCAAAAACTGTCATGGTGGTTCTGGCCTTCATGGCCACCAAGCCAGGCAACAAGACAAGGAAACTCTTAGGAAAACCACTGACCAACTCCATTGTCTTAGCCTCCTGGTCCAAGCAGTTCTTTGTGCCATCTGGCTGGTAACCTCTCCCCCATTTCCCAAGATGGACTTCCACTCCTTGTTAGGAGAAGCCATCTTGGAATGTAATGAAGGCTCAGCTTCAATGTTTTACACTGTCCTCGCCTTCCTTGGCTTTTTGGCCATCATCTCTTTCACTGTGGCCTTTCTAGCTAGAAAGTTACCTGACAGCTTTAACAAAGCCAAGTTCATTACTTTCAGCATGCTGGTCTTTTGCAGTGTTTGGATCAGCTTCCTCACCACCTACCTGAGCACCAAAGGGAAATCCATGGTGGCTGTGGAGATCTTCTCCATCTTGGCCTCTGGGGCTGGTCTCTTGGCTTGTATCTCTCCAGTTCTACAGAATCTTGCTTAAAGTTTACAGCATGGAAACCTTTCAAGGACATTCTAGCAGGTGTGAAGAAGATAACAGATGGGTTCCATAACAAAGAGAACTTCTTTACATGAGCTTTGTGGAAATTGGGGGGGGGGGTGAGGGTTGGCTGGGAAAGTCATTGTTATATGCTATGGTCTGATGCCTTGGGATTTTAGAGTTAGTTTTACCTCACATTTACCATGCCATGTATTCAATAAACTGTAACAATAGAAAGCAATCCTGGACTTTTATTTAGATACTTGAGCTGGAAGTTGATACTAACAATCAACCAGCCTTTTATTTTCATTGTCTTCCAACTGTCTTCAATGAGGCCCAGTCCCCAACAAAAGACCCCCATAAAATTTGCTGTTACGGCTTTATTATTTCAAGCAGTAAAGTTTCTCATTTATTCCTTTTCATTGAATTTTCAATATTTCTAATGTAGGTTCAGTGTCAGTTTGTTTGATCCTATATGTTTGTTTCCATAATCTCTTGAGGCTTTGTAGAATTCCCTATTAATATTCAATTCTTTTATATGGTAGTATTGAAATCCCCCACCGCACCTAGTTCTGCTATGCTGCCTCTTCAATATTCGGGAACGTCCTGGGTGTTATGAGTGAAAAATGTCAGTAAGGAATACAATATTATAATCATTGTGTCATATCGTCTCTCCTTGGCAAACCATGATACTGTATGATATCTGTGCACAGAGAGATTTTGCACACATGTAGTTTGATCTAGACCCCACATTGGAATAAAATTTTCATTGATGTTTATATGTTCCCAGCAAGGTCACTCAGCTGGAAGTTGACATTAACAATCAACCAGTCTTTTATTTTCATTGTCTTCCAACTGTCTTCAATGAGGCCCAGTCCCCAATAAAAACCCCCATAAAATTTGCTGTGCTTCGTGTAGGTCACGTGCCCTACTTCATCTTGACCTGCAGGTTCACTTGCTGTGGGGATTAACCAGAAGAGACAAAAACATGTTTTTCCCTTCCTGGTAAAGAAGCCATTGCTCAGTGGGGGAGGACAACTACCTTTCTTTGCAATTATCAGAGGGACAGTAATTTTTAATGTGACCCCTGTGGATTTCTACCTAGAGAAAAATTTTTCCAGGATAAAATCTATTTCAAAAAAACATGCTCTGATTTCTCCAGCTGGGGCAGAAATAACATCTCACCTTATCTTGCACGGAACCCACTCTTGCATTTGCTGATCTTGGATCTCTCTTGGATCACAGCCCAAAGACAGGTGAGAGGAAGCCTAGGTGACAGAAATCTGCCCTGGGGCCACCCAGGTGTCACGGCTTGTCTCTCTCTCGTGCTAAAGCTTTGCCCGAGATTTCAAGGGCTCCCTGCAATGCGGCTTCTGCACAAACCTGGATTTCTCACCTGGGAGGGAAGGTGACAAGGATGACTGGGTTGCCTCTCCTGCTGCTGCTGCTCTTCTGGTTCCTGCCTCTAGCTTCTGCTAAGAGGATGCCATCTGTGTGTGTGTTGACAAACTCTTTCCAGACTCAGGAACAATGGGACTATTACAGATCTGGTGACCTCATTATTGGTGCGAATTTGAACTTGCAATTCTTTGAGCCCGTAGATTTTGGAGACTATGAAAAAAGGCTGTTCTCACCTGTGTTCGGAAAGGAGTAAGTTTCACCCAGAGGGGAAAGAAGTAGAGTGTTATATTTTCTGTTTGGGATTGAGGGAGTCCTTTAAGAACCCTTTCTTCTAGTGATGTTTGCAATTTCCTAGTGTAGTTGAGATGTTTGTACTTTTCTCAGTAAAAAGCCAAATTCATAAAATAGGGTAGGATTTTCAATCTTTCCACAACCTTACACTTTAGATCTTGTGTTGGTCTAATTAAGTAGTTGATTTATAACATTAAGTTGGACTGAAAGCCATGCTGGAAGACTCAAGGAAAAACTCAAAGCTTTTCCAGTGTGGGGGTACTGTAAGAATAATAAAATTCAGTTTTGGAATCAGCAGAGCTTATGAATAATGGCTTTCAGGAAATCTATGCTGTGTGACTCTCACCAGAGTGTTACGTTCAGCAATTTTTACCAGACCTGAAGAAGCTGCTTCAAGAGAGACCCAAATTGATTAGGGTGGAAAAAGAGGAACTGGGAAGGACTGGAGCCACTGGAGCAAAGTCAAAGGGGGGATGTGAGGAGAGAAGGGTATAACATGATCCGTGATTTGGGTGGACAGGCTTTTCTGCTTGTTCATAAAACTATGAAATTTTAATCAAGGAAGATCCTTAATAAAGAAGCCTTATGAAACTAAAAATAAAAGGCAAGACTGACTCCATCAAGACACAGAAGCTGTCCTGTAATGTTCCTCAATTTCTATGTATTCTCTTGTTTAGAATCCTATCCTATCCTATCCTATCCTATCCTATCCTATCCTATCCTATCCTATCCTATCCTATCCTATCCTACCCTACCCTACCCTACCCTACCCTACCCTACCCTATCCTATCCTATCCTATCCTATCCTATCCTATCCTATCCTATCCTATCTTATCCTATTCTATTCTATATTCTCTTCTACTCTACATTCTACATTCTATATTCTATTCCACTCCACCCCATTCTAAAGGTTTTTCTCAATATAGCATCATAACCAAGAACTACCAGCAGTTCCTGGCCTTCATGTTTGCAGTCAGAGAAGTCAACAAGGATCCGGTTCTCCTGCCCAACATCACCCTCGGCTTCCACATCTATGACAATCACAAATTGGAGAGGAGGATTTCCTTTTACAGCCTCTTTCTGCTCTCCACACGAGGACAAATGGTTCCGGGTTACAAATGTGATTGGCAGGACCCTCTGCTCTCTGTCATTGGAGGTCTCAACCCCAAATCCTCAAGGCTGATGGCCTCCATCTTCAGCCTCTTCAAGGTCCCACAGGTAAGGGGGCCCCATTGGAGGCAGTATGGAGTAAACAAACCACAGAAGCACATGGTATCTATGGAGATTCTCCGTCCAGGCAGTGGTTGTCCCAAAGGTGCTTTTCAAAAGGTAAACTGGAATTTCTTGGGTTTTTCCTTGAAAATGTTTCACTTCTCATCCAAGAAGCCACAGGTTCTGAGGGCTTCTTTGATGTGTTTTAGGAATCAAGGAAGCCCTCAGAGCTTGTGGCTTTCCCAACTGGACCTTCCTCAAATCCAGAAATAGACCCAACAGGAGTTCCTCCATAACAGCGAAAGAGAGAACAATAAATGGAGCCACCTTGTCATTCCATAGGTTGAATGAATATTTGAAAAGCACAGGAGGATTTTCAACCAACACAACATACATGCACACTTTAAACCCAGCAATACTTTAAGGCAGAAGCTTGTCCACTTCAAGGATAAAACACTCAGACCCAAATTGAGCAATCTGGTATATGCAGTAGAATTAGTTGAATGCAGTAAAGACATGTGCAAATCTGTACTTTGGAGAAACAAAACAACCATCTTACAAATGTATGGCACAACACAGGAGAACAAACTTATCAGGATAAGATTCAGCAACACATCTGCTTTTGAAAGACAAAGGTCACTCCTTTGAAGGCACCAAAGTCCACTAGATTGGACTGCTAGATTGAAAGAGGGGTCAAAGAGGCCATCTACTTTAAAATTGAACAACTCTCTCTTAACAGAGGGGGAGGACACATCATTATTTATCTCCTGTCCACAACACAGTCCTTTCAGCAGTTCGAAGAAGGCTCCACAGCCATCTGCACTGCTCAGGTGACACAGACAAACCTCCAAGTGGCCTCAAGGACTCTCTGAAAGGATGCAAATGACCAGCTGTCTGCAAGGAGTATAAATCCTTCCATTTCCCCACCATCTAGTCAGAGCTGAAAAAGCTTCTTGGAGGAGAAGTGAAACGTCTTCAAAGAAAAACAAGAAAGTTCAGTTGCCTGTTGAAAAAGCACCTTTGGAACTGCTATGATCTGGATGACTGGAAATCTCTATAGACAATCAGGCAAAAACTGGTGGTTCTTCCCAAAAAGGAAAGAAGTTTAAGCTTGCTACTCAAAGTGAGTTAGGTTGATTGGTGGGACAAGAAGCCAAGAAAGCAAACAGTGGTGACCATAAATTCTTATTTTGAAAGAAGAATCTCACTTTCTCCAGCTCGGGGTTGGCTTTGAGTCCACTCGGGGAGACCGAAGAGTTGATCCTTCCTTCTTCCGGATTAACCCCGAGGAATCCACTCAATATGTGGGTTTAGTCCAGCTGCTCCTGCACTTCCAGTGGAACTGGGTCGGGCTGGTGGCCCCTGAAAATGACGATGGAGAACGTTTTGTCTCATCTCTGATGCCAATGCTGAAGGAGAAGGAGGTCTGCCTGGCCTTCAGCAACATATTCATTTCTGATAATATTGCCAAGTTGGATTTTAAATCCCTTCTGAAAACTTTACTTAAAGCTGAAGTGGTTATTCTCTTTGGAGCCTTCAGAAATGTTTCGGATTTCTTGATCTGTTTGAAGGAACATTTAGTCTCCAGAAAGTCATCGTTCTGGAAAGTTTGGATAATAACTTCCCATTGGACTTTTGGTGCGATAGGATATCCGTTCCGTTTGAGACTTTTGGTGCCCTTGCACGGGTCTCTGCATTTTAGGGACCACGCTGGTGATGTCTCGGAATTCAGCCCCTTCCTCCTGTCTTTAGACCCTTTGAACCCACAAGGGGACATCTTTCTCCCACTGTGGTGGGAAAGGGTCTTTAACTGCCTGTTCCACGAACAAGATGAGTTCCGTTCTCAATGTACAGGCAAGGAGAATTTACAGGATCTGCCCTCTTATGTGTTTGAAACAAGCATGGCAGGTGAAAGTTACAACATCTACAACGCCATTTATGCTGTGGCACACGCACTGCACACCGTGCTTGGATCAGGAGGGCGACCATTCATGATGAGGCATGGAAAGAGGATCTCCAGTGTCCAGTCATGGCGGGCGATGTCTTCAAAAGTCCAGCCATGGCAGGTAATCTCTGAGACTTTTTTATCCAATCCAATAGAGGAAGCTTCCTTTAAGTATTTATTGAATCACTCGTTAAATACCTGCATCCCAACATACCAATGTATCTGAGAATGGATTAAAACAGGACTTATTAAAAATAATACAAATTGAGTTTCATCTTTTGTTGAAGGCGGGCGTAGGGGGAGGAGAAGAGAAGTAAACCCAGTCATTTGTCCTTATGAGCCTGATAGGAAAGACCTTCCTATAAAGTTCTAGAAGGTCTTGAATGCTTTATTGAGTTTCCGGCAGTGACCATTCCACACAGGACGTGTCAGTTCAGAGCCTGATGACCATCTGGGTGCTTTTGTGCAAGAAGCTTCAATGGGTCAGTTGAAGTCCTAGTGGGCACATTTGCAGAACCACCTCAGTTTCCCTCAGGATGAAGCCCGAATCCAACCTGCAAGTTCATTTTCACCTTGGTTGATGTTTCTATGGGTTAGCCTCCTGGGTGACCCTCCCCCATCCCGTTTGTTTACTTTGCCATTTGTTGCCTTGAGAGTCACTTTATCAGTGAGATGGGTGGCCCAGAAATTAAACAAATAGCTCAGCTTGTTTTGTGAAAGTGGCCTGTGTCAACCTTGGCACACACAGCTGGACTCAGAGTGGTCTCCATTTCATTTATTTATTGTAGCGTCCTGATGGTAGAAAACGACCTTTGAGTGTCTTGTTTTTGTTTTGTTTTTAATTTATTTTTAAAATTATTTTGTTATGATCTTATTTTTTAAATTTTTGTCGGACAATTGACATATGTTTATTCCAACCATGTTTAAACTTAGTTTCTGATCAGACCAATGATGAATGATTTCCTAACTGATAGGAAGTTTCTCCTTAGTTCTAGAATGCTTCTCTCCTTCATTCGTTTCCACCCGTTGCTTCTTGTCCTGCCTTCAGGTGCTTTGGACAATAGCTGGATTCCCTCTTTTTTGTGACAGACCCTGAGATATTGGAACACTGCTGTCATGTTTCCCATCGTCCATTTCTTCGTTAATCTAGACATACCCAATTCCAGCAGCCGTCCCTTATATGCTTTGGCCTTCAGTCCCCTAATCATCTTTGTTGCTCTTTTCTGTACTCTTTCTAGAGTCTCAACATCTTTTTTACATTGTGGTGACCAAAACTGGATGCTGTATTCCAAGTGTGGCCTTACCAAGGCATTGTAAAGTGGTATTAATACTTCACGTGATCTTGATTCTATCCTATCGTATTCTATTTGTTTGTTTGTTTGTTTGTATTCCTCTATTATTTCTACAAATAACCCAAGATGGCAAATATATTCCATACACTTTCCGCCTCCTATTTTCCCCATAACAACAACTCTGTGAGGTGGGCTGAGAGAGAGGGACTGGTCCAAGGTCACCCAGCTGCTTTCCTGGCTAAAGTGGGACTTGAACTCACCGTCTTTTGCTTTCTAACCTGGTGTAAAACTGGTTCTCATTATACTTTCCTGCATCATTGGGCGGTGAAGTGAAGTGACAAACCAGAGCAGGAACTCACTTCTGCATTGCTCCTTTTGTCAGAACTGGTTCCCGATTTCTCCATTCTTTAAATGTCGTTAGAGACAACCAGTACAATTGTTCGCTGTTGTGGTATAAATGATTTCATCATCCCTAAAAGGAAACTCTTCTAGATTCTCAGATATACAACCCTTGAAGACGAAGGCCATCCCAGAACAATAGAAGCCATGCTGTCTCATTTGTGGCTTTCAGCCAATGACTCCAATTTATGAATGCTTCTTTTCTTTCAGCTTCTTGCCTCCTTGACGAATATCAAGTTCAACAACAGTGCTGGAGAAGAAGTCTCCTTCTCAGAAAATGGACTGGGATCAGCTCAATATGATCTTATCAACTGGGTTCTCTGCCCTAATCTATCTTTTGTCCCCATAAAAGTTGGGCAAATTGATCCTGGGTCTTCCTCAAGAAAGGATTTCACCATTAAGTCCAATGCAATCACCTGGGCCACACTGGTGAGCTGGAAGGAAATACCTTAATTTTAGGGAAATTTCTTGGGGATACGGATTTCCCTTCTAACTCTAACAAGTTTATTGAATCAGAAAATAGGGCAGCCATTTAGTGAAAAACCTGCCTTGCAAGTTACATGTTTGGTGACTGACAGGTCCCAGAAGGGGTGGGATTGGGGAAACCATCAGATTGAAACCCAGATGCAGCTGGTACAGTTGACAGTGATCACTATGGACCCTTCCCACCCAGATGACTGCTCGTGATTCTTTGTTTTGGAAAAGTGTAGCTCAGTGTCCCAAGCCTTCCTTAGCATGCTGAAGACCCAGTCTCCATTAGTGGTGAGGTGGTGACGGTTCATTCTCTGAGATTCTGAACGTTTCGTTACCAAGCTAGGTGACCTCTTCAGTGGAGTTTAGGGGATGTCCCTGTCCTTCTGCTTATAAGGGCTTCAGGCGTGGGTGTGTCAAGTGAGGGTCTTGTGATGGGTCAGGTGTGAGTCATCAGTGAGTGGGTTGGGGGTGGCCTGACCTAAATCCTTCATGAGCTTAAAAGACCATGGAGAACCGTTTCTTTGGAAGTCATTCTGGAGAGGGAAGCAGGAATATGGAAAAGAATAAATGAAGCATGTTCATCTCAAGCATTTCCCTTTTCTCTTTTAGAGGGTGCCCTTTGCCAGGTGTGGCATGAAGAGGTGCCAGGCAGGAGAGAGGAGAAGCCTGCCAGAAGGAGAGCAAGTTTGTTGCTACCAATGTGACGCTTGTCCAGAAGGGACCATTTCTAATCAGAGAGGTAGATCACTCTTCAAATGTAGATCTTTGAGGATCACATAAGCCATTCCGTAGATCTAAATATTGATATTTAAATCAATTCTTGTACGATTGACGTGTCTCAAAGTATTCATTGCTTTTCAGCAGAACCTTACAGCTTATGTATCCAAGTGATCCTGTCCCCACCCCACAGGCCACCTTTCCTTGGGTTCCCATGACTAAGTTATTCTATTCTCTCTCTCTCTCTCTCTCTCTCTCTCTCTCTCTCTCTCTCCCTCCCTCCCTCCCTCCCTCTCTCCCTCCCACCCCTCTCTCTCTCTCTTTATGATTTTCTCAAAACACACCCAGGCTTTCTCGCTGAAGATCTATCAGTCTTCTGGGGATACTAATATAAAGTAGGAAAAAAGTTGGCAATCTCTCTGACATGGAAGTGCTTGGTGATTGGAGAAGACCCATTTGCTCATAGCAAACTGGGTAATACTGATGAAAAATGCCCCTGAAATCCTTAGACAAAGACTTTCATCTTATCCATTGATCTTGATTTCAGATGCAGCTCGCTGTGAGCCCTGCCCAGAAGACCAATATCCCAACAAGGACAAGGACCACTGCATTACCAAGAAGACCCACTTCCTGTCCTATCAAGATACCTTGGGATACACTTTAGTTTCTCTAGCGCTTTCTCTCTCTGTGATCACATCTGCAGTGCTGGTGATATTCCATAAACATCGTGACACACCAATTGTCAAAGCCAACAACCGAGATCTCACCTACCTCCTCCTGGTCTCTCTCCTGCTCTGCTTCCTCTGCTCCTTCCTCTTCATTGGTCGACCAGGGAAGCTCACCTGTCTCTTACGACAAACTGCCTTTGCCATTATCTTTTCTCTTGCGGTTTCCTCTGTCTTGGCAAAAACTGTCATGGTGGTTCTGGCCTTCATGGCCACTAAGCCAGGCAACAAGACAAGGAAACTCTTAGGAAAACCACTGACCAACTTCATTGTCTTAGCCTGTCCCCTGGTGCAAGCAATTCTTTGTGCCATCTGGCTGGTAACCTCTCCACCATTTCCCAAGATGGACTTCCACTCCTTGTTAGGAGAAGCCATCTTGGAATGTAATGAAGGCTCAGCTACAATGTTTTACACTGTCCTCACCTATCTTGGCTTTTTGGCCATCATTTCTTTCACTGTGGCCTTTCTAGCTAGAAAGTTACCTGACAGCTTTAATGAAGCCAAGTTCATTACTTTCAGCATGCTGGTCTTTTGCAGTGTTTGGATCAGCTTCCTCCCCACCTACCTGAGCACCAAAGGGAAGTCGATGGTGGCCGTGGAGATCTTCTCCATCTTGGCCTCTGGGGCTGGTCTCTTGGCTTGCATCTTTTTCCCCAAATGTTTCACTATCCTACTGAGGCCCCATCTTAACTGTAGGGAAAACATGATAAGAAACAAGAATGTCTAACTGATGCAGGGATAGGCCACATTTATATTTATTGTTGGGACATATTTAGAAAGGGTTAAAGTTTTTAACAAAAAACATGGGATGGTGGAGGAACATATAATATTAAATAATGTCTTATCAAGTGCTCTGACTGGACACAACGTATCTGTTATCTGCAACTGCCAATAATGAAAATTTGGCAGCTATATGCCTTTCTCTTTTCATCTTATCATTAGAATGGGGGGGGGAGGTGTTTTTTTGAAACGGATTAGTTACAGAAATGAAACCTCTCCAGTTCTACAGAATCTTGCTTAGAGTTTGCAGTATGGAAACCTTTCAAGGACATTCTAGCAGGTGTGAAGAAGATAACAGATGTGTTCCATAACAAAGAGAACTTCTTTACCTGAGCTATGTGGAAATTGGGCGGTGGAGGGTTGGCTGGGAAAGTCATTGTTATATGCTATGGTCCGATGCCTTGGGATTTTAGAGTTAGTTTTACCTCACTTTTACCAGGCCATGTATTCAATAAACTGTTAGCAAAAGAAAACAATCCTGGACTTTTATTTAGACTTTTATTGCTCCCTCTGCAATGTGGGGGAACGTCCTGGGTGTTACTGAGTGAAAAATGTCAGTAAGGAATACAATATTATAATCATTGTCATATCATCTCTCCTTGGCAAACCATGATACTGTATGATATCTGTGCACAGAGAGATTTTGCACATGTGTAGTTTGATCTAGACCCCACATTGGAATAAAATTTTCATTGACGTTTATATGTTCCCAGCAAGGTCACCCAGCTAGAAGTTGACATTAACAATCAACCAGTCTTTTATTTTCATTGTCTTCCAACTGTCTTCAATGAGGCCCAGTCCCCAATAAAAAACCCCATAAAATTTGCTATGCTTCATGTAGGTCACGTGCCCTACTTCATCTTGACCTGCAGGTTCACTTGCTGTGGGGATTAACCAGAAGAGACATCTGGTCTGAAATTTATTTAATTATTTGTTTGTTTGTTTTTTTCCTTTATTATGTCTACAAATAACCTAAGATGGCAAACATATTCCATACACCTTCCGCCTTCTATTTTCCCCATAACAACAACTCTGTGAGGTGGGCTGAGAGAGAGGGACTGGCCCAAGGTCACCCAGCTGCTTTCCTAGCTAAAGTGGGACTTGAACTCACTGTCTCTTGCACAATAATTAAGGGTTGAGCTTTTCAGGATAAAAGGGAGGGAGGTATAAGGTTAAACAAATACTTGCATGTTTGAATAAAATTAAAAGGCTTTTTGCAGACCCTTCTAAGTAGGCCACATAGTTAAGTCAGACTCTGTGAATATGAATCAGCAAAATGAGTCAATTTTAATTTTTAAAATGAGTCAATGTCAGTTTTACCTCGGATGTGCTTGTTGTGTTTGGACATAGTTGGAGTGGAAACCTCTATATTAATCTGTACCAATGTGATTCAGCAAAGTAGACTACAACCTGCTTATTGGTAATCTAGAAAAATGTGGGATAGGCAGCATCACCACCAGATGGTTTTGTAACTGGCTGACAAACCATACTAAACTAGATGTCCTTTAATGGTACTAGGTCTACATGGAGGGAAGGAAGCAGTGGGGTACCACAAGGTTTTGTCCTAGACCCAGGACTCTTCAATATCTTCATCAATGACTTAGATGAGGGAATTGAAGGGGAAGTCATCAAATTTGCAGATGATACCAAACTGACAGGAGTAGCCAACACCCCAGAAGACAAACTCAGGAACCAAAAAGATCTTGACAGACTTGAACAATGAGCCCTATCCAATACACTGAAATTTGATGTGGAGAAAAGCAAGGTTTTAAATTTAGGCAGGAAAAAACAAAGGTGTAAGTACAGATTAGGTGAGATATAGCTCAAAAACAGCAACTGTGAGAGGGTCCTTGGAGTCCTAATGGACAATCATTTAACCAGGAGCCAGCAGTGTGCAGTAGCAGCCAAAAAAGCTAATACAATCCTGGGTTGTATAAACAGAGGCATAGAATCAAGATCAGGTGAAGTGTTAGTACCCCTTTATAATAGTCTAGTAAGACCACACACTTCTTGGGTTGTTTTCGCCTTTAAGTTTTTTAACCATGGGATCTTTCCTAGGTTCTCTCTGAGTTTGTTAAAGTCAGCTCCTTTGAAGTTTAAGGCACCAGTTGGGTTGTTTACTATTGCTAGTGTTTGCATTATATTAAATTCCTTGGTCACTTTCACTCAAGGTTCCAGAAACTTCAACTCCCTCTGTCACTTCTTCTCTACTAGTTAGAATTAAGTCCAGTATGGCTTTACGTCTAGTTCCCTTCTCCACCTTTTGGATGACAAAGTTGTCAGCTAGGTTGGTTAGGAATCTGTTTGATCTCCCGCTCGCTGCAGAGTTTGTCTCCCAGTTGATATCTGGATAGTTGAAGTCTCCCATTACTACTGTGGTATGCTTCCTACATACATTTGTTAACTGGTTGGCAAAGAATTCATCTATTTCTTCTGAATGGTTGGGTGGCCTGTAATATACACCTACGGTAATAATTTTTTTTCTCTTTTATATTGACCCATATAATTCTGGAGAGATTTTATCTTGGATCATGTGCATTTCTGTAGATATGTAGTGTTCTCTTACATATAGTGCAACCCCCCTCCTCTTTTTGTAGACCTGTTTCTTTTGAACAATTTGTATCCATCCATCAGTCCATTCCATTCATGGGTTTCGGCCCACCAGGTTTCTGTAATGCCAACTATTTCATACCCTCCCTTGTGTACTATTGCTTTTAGTTCACCCTGTTTGAGCATTTGTATATAAGCATTTAAGACTTTTATGCCTGTTCGTGGATATCTTTCCTGCATCTCCTGATTGTTTTTTTGGGTTTTCTTTTTTCTCATCACTGCCTACCTCATTGCTGGGTTTGTTTTCTTGGGATTTAAAATTGGTTTTGGGTTCTAGAGATTCTAAGGATTGGTCACCCTTCCCCCTCAATTTTAGTTTAAAGCCCTCCTGATAAGTTGGGTCAGTCTTTTTCTGAGTACATTTTCCCCTGTTTTCGTGAGGTGTAGCCCATCCCTTGCCAAGAATCCTTTGCTTAGGAAATGCAGTCCATGAGCCAGGAAACCAGTTTTCTTGGCGACACCAACCTGTTAGCCCAGTGGTGGTGAACCTATGGCACGTGTTCCAGACATGGCACTCAGAGCCCTCTTTGTGGGCACATGTGCCATTGCCCCAGCCTTGCCTCCCCTGTGACCCTCTCCTCACCAGCAAACCCCCTGGAGGAGAGTCGCCCCCAAGCGTGGCCCACATAGAGCAGCGCAGCCAAGGACATGGCAACCAGGCAAGCATAGACAAGACTCTGCCCTCATGCCCCATCGTGCACAGTTGATGCTGCGGGGCATGGACAGAGAACATGGCCGCCATGACACTGCTGGGCTGCCTGGGCAATCTGCAGCGGGCCCTGGAGGTGGCGAGTGGCCCTGCGGGCAGGTGGAGTGGGGCTGGAGCGGGGGTGGGGCAAGGGGTGGAGCAGAGGCGGGGCTAGTTTTGGGGCACTCGGTCTCTAAAAGGTTCACCATCACTCCTTTAGCCAATGATTTATTTCTAGAATTCTTTTTTCCCTTAGTGGGTGTTGGCCTTTCATTGGGAGTACTGATGAGAATACTACTTGTGCTCCTAGCTTCTTAACCTTATTACCTACAGTAGTTGTTTATAATCTCTGACTACTGTACTTAGGTTCTTTGTTGTGTCGTTTGTTCCAATGTGGAGGAGGAGGAAAGAGTAGTAGTCTGTAGGCCTAATTATTTTGGTTAAGTTCTCTGCCACATCTTTGATTTTTGCTCCAGGGAGACGACATACCTCCCTGGATTGTATGTCCGATCTGCAGATGGATGATTCTGTTCCTTTGAGAATAGAATCTTCTATTACCAACACTCACCTTCCTTTGGGGGGGGGGGCTGCAGTCTGGGGTGCTTTTCTGTTTGTCTCAGGTGTGTTTGTTGATGTTACTTATTTAGGGATATTTGAAGTGACTTTTTTTAGGGATATGTGAAGTTGTTTCTTTGCTAGGTGTTTTCTTTGAGGAGGAGGTTGTGGATCTGCATGTTTCCATCTAAGGGGAGAAATCGATTGCTCAGTTTTAATGGGGCTGCTTCTGGTTAGGTTGGATTGGGCAAAAGGAGTTTGTTAGTTGTGTGCTGCTTCTTTCTTTGAGTGTTGTTTTCTTTCTCTGTGTGGCATACCTCCATTTGTCTTCCTCTGAGGGTTTGTCAGTAGGGATAAATCCTCTGGGAGTTATTTGTTCATTATTTGGTTCAGTTTGGGTACAACTTTCTTTTGTATGTTGGGGTTTGGCTAGAGTTGCCTTTTACTTTTTCCTCTAGTTTGCATAATTTACATCTGATGCATGTGTAGTTTGGGTGTTTTTTGGGCATAAGCACATACATGAAACATGTATTGCATACCACAATTGGAGGACAGCAGAAGTCAATGTCCTTCATCCAGCATCATTTTCTGGGCATATCCTGACAGGAAAGACCACAACCCTCATTACAAAATAGTGTCCCCAGGAGTGTATCTGTGATTTTGCACTGACATGCTTTTCTCCAGCTATCTCTCCTCACGTGGAGCCCTGGAAGAACTTCAGGATTCCCAGAGGTGAAGTTGCTTCACAGTGTAATTATCACCATCCTGTTCTTTGAGACCTCTTCTGTCACTTCTCCAGCCACTGCCTTGATGCAAACATCAGACTGAAGCAGCATGGAAGGGATCTTGCATCAGAAAAGGATAAATGCCTCAGGTCAGGCTCTGTGTGGCCCAATTTTTGTGACAGGCAGGGGCTGTGCTCTCAAATGTACTTTCTCTCCTTTCCAGATGAAGCTCGGCTTGTCTCTGTCTCAATCAGGATAACCACTGGCATTTCCATCTTGAAGGAGTGTCTTGAGTTCTCCTGTATCTTCTTGGTGTCCTTCTTTAGAAAGGGATTGATTCAGCCCAATGAATTATGGACCTCCTGATTCTGCTGCTGGTGCTTCTGATGTTGCCGGTGTTCCAGCCAGTCTCTGGAAAGCTTAGAACGAAGTGCCCGATTTATTTGGAGCATCGGGATGGAAAAACCCCACCAAGCTATTACAGGCCAGGAGACCATCTCATCAGTGTAGTCACCACTGCGACCTTAAGCTCAAATATAATGTTGCCTTTCAACATGGCTCCTTCTAGTCAGCCTCACTCGTAAGTCAATCAGAGTGAAGGAGTTGCATTCCTTCCATTTGCACTTGTAATACTCTTCTTTTTTTCTTCTTATTTCACTTACTCCTATACTGCAGGACCTGCCTAATTTCCTGGAAGAAACTCAGATCCAAAGAACTCTGGATTATTTCTTCCTCTCCATTCAATTCTGAGTTCATCAGTTGAAAACTGACTTTTGTTTAAATGACTTACAGTTGCATGATGTTGATAATATGAATATTTTTCTATAGGTCGGCACCTTCTGGTAGCTTATCTACGGATAAGTTTAGAATGGTCCGATTCATTTTTGCCATTCATATGGGTAACAAGAATGCAGAGCTCCTGCACAATCTCACACTTGGTTACAACATTCATGACAACTCACTGAGCACACTGACCACTTCAGATGCTATGCTGGACATGCTCTCTACTGGAGAAGCCAATGTTCCCAACTACAGCTGTGGAAAGAAGGACGGTCTTTTGACTCTCCTCGATGCAGCTAGAAGAGACATCTCCATCCAGATGTCAACTTTAGTAGGCACCTACAAAGTCCCACAGGTTTGTGTGTCTGTTTCTGTATCTGGTAAAGTGAGTGGGGAGTGGTGGATGATCAATATATCTACTTATATCTTCTCTATGGAATTCAGGAGCTGCTTTTCACTGTGGCCATTGTGGGTGTCAAGGCTGGTGATTGGGATCCATACTGAAAAAGGGGCAACCATCAAAACAGCCATATCCTCTCATGACACCCTCCTCATTGCTTTGGGGGATTCTGCTGGACGTGTATCAAATAGGATCAAAACTGATGAAGGGTGCATGTTTGCACCCTTATTATTCAGTCTAGACTTGAATGAATTGCCAGGACTAATAAAGGACCCTCAGGCACACATGCCTAAGGTGCTAGGTACATATATTATCACCTTGTTATACCCTGAGAATGGTTTTAATATTATTATTCTTGCAAATTGGGTTGTAATAAAGGAGAATATTTGTAGCTCAGGATTGACACGAGGGGTCCCTTGTGCTCTCTGAGCTTCTTTGTTTTCTTGCAGATGTTTCATGACCCAAACTAGATAACATCATCAGTGCTAGTGATGAGGATGAGGATGAAGATGATTAGCACTGATGATATTACCTAGTTTGGGTCATGAAATGTCTAGAAGAAAACAAGAAAGCTCAGAGAGCACCCAGGACCCCCTCAGGTTGGGTTCCATACGCTGTTAAGAAGACTTGGCTCCAACTCCCGTAATAATTATTAATAAACTAAAGTCAAAAGTTATGGGGTATATAATTATTGGTATAAAATTAAGAGGTAGAAACTGACAGACTTTCAAAATTCTGTCTTTTTTAACAGACAAAAATTCAGTTAAAAAGCAAGTATTTAAATGTAAAAGTGCCTACGCATCTCAGGGTGATATGTATTTTAGTGTGAGTGTGCTGGACACAGAGGTTAAATATGGAAGATTTAAGCAAGTCCCACCAAGCTTGTCTTACTGGAGCTCCAGAGAGAGACATAACACATTCATCATTTCAATCTCAATTATATAAGAAAGGAAGTATTTAGTAGCTTGGACTGCACATTACAAAAATGACCTATTGGGATCCTTATATTAAAACAACTTATTTCCTCTGCTATCAGAATTCAGAAATTGTACATAACACGGCACTTTGTTGGAGCAAAACGGTTTACTTGAAATCTGTATAGCTGGGTCTGATTGTGGTAAATTATAAGGGTGATACAGAAGTATGATTTTCATTGTTTATTTGTATTCTTGTTTTCTTAATTTTTTTATTCTGTGTTTATATATTGTGTTCTTAATGTTTTGTGTTTTATATTCTGCGTTTTTCTAGGTTTAATGACTAATCCACAATAAACTATTCTAATAAGTTCAAGAGAATGATGTTGGATTTATCAAAGCTAATGTTTTGGACTTGATCTGAACCCCAATATAAGCATTCTTCATTTTCTTTTCAGATCAGTTATCTGACTGCTTCAGAGGCTCTGAATGATAAAAGTCAGTTCCCTTTTTTCCACTGGATGTTCCCCAAAGAAGGGTTCCAGGGCCCAGCAATTGTCCCTCTGCTCCTCCATTTCAGATGGACCTTGATTGGTCTCTTTGCTTCAGACACAGAGAAGGGAGAGAATTTCATGAGGACTTTCACTCCTATGCTTGCCAGGAATGGAATCTGTGTTGTAATATCACAACGAATCTCAATGACTAGACATCCGGCACCCCTCAGAGAAGCCATCTCTAAGTGGAGACAAGTCAACGTCTTTGTTCACTTCTTAGAATATGTTTCCATTTCAGACAGAATCCTTCCTTTCCATTCAACACTTGAAGATTTGCCAGGACCCATTGAAGGGAAAGTCTGGATCACCACAAATTTGGGAACATATAGATTGAAAAAATACAGACTTCTCAAATACATCCACAGTATTTGGTCCTTTAATTTTCAGGAGAAACAAAGGCCAAAAGATGATGCCTTTGAACCCTACTTGTTTGTAGATGACCAGTATGAAGATCAGTATTTTCGCTGTTCTTTTTCAAATTGTGTCTTTTCTGTCAAAGGCCGGAGAAGATGCACCCAGAAAGCATCACTGGAGACCCAACAGGGAAGGAACAATTCATGGATCTCAAATAGCATCCGTGTTCACAGTATCGTTAAGACTCTGGTGCATGCCTTGAATGCTGCATATTCCTCCAGATGGAGGAGGAAAAGGAAGGAAGGCAAAGAGAGTTTGGGAGCTCCAAGGCTGCAGCCATGGCAGGTATGTGGTTCCAAAAAGGATCCGTCAAACTTAATTTCTTTTGAGGAAAGGAGAAGGAGGAGAACAATTTTAATCTCCTTGTGCTAGAAAAGGAGAAATAACTCTCCATTAATCTCAGTTCTGTTTGAGAAGAAATCTAATGGAAAAGGTGGGGAACTATCTCAACTTCATTATGCTACCAAAATCCAACAATTTTGACCCATCCAATCGACTGGGGGTTAATATTGCAAAGAGGCTATGCCATGGTAGATACATTTTTATATCAAACACTGCTAATTTTAAAAGGATGCATGCAGTTTTACATAAATTCCTGTAGGTATGTGGTTTGTGATTAGCACTGTAGAATTTTACCTTTATAAATTTAATGGAGACCCGGAGGTCATCTAGCCTAACCACTCTCTTGTGGCTGAGTTCAGAAATTGTGAATGCTCCAACATTGTTGCCATTATGGAAACTTGCTGGGATGAAACCGACAAATGGAAGACACAGCTAGAGGGATTTAAATTATTTAAAAGAAACAGACCAAATGAAAGAGAAATGGAGTTGCTTTCTATATAAGAAATAACTACATCTCTACCGAAATAGAGCAGAACAATGATGAAAAGTACTTGAATGCATTTGGGTCAATATAAAAGGGGGAAAAATGACATTGCCATAGGTGTATACTACAGGCTACCCAACCAAATAGATGAACTTTTTGCTAGTCAGTTAACAATGGTATGTAGGAAGCACATCACAATAGTAATGTTGTTATTGTTGTTAATTGCGAAGTCGTGTCCGACCCGTCGCGACCCCATGGACAATGTTCCTCCAGGTCTTCCTGTCCTCTACTATCTTCTGGAGTCCATTTAAATTCACGCCTACTGCTTCAGTGACTCCATCCAGCCATCTCATTCTCTGTCGTCCCCTTCTTCTATTGCCCTCAATCTTTCCCAACATTAGGCTCTTCTCCAGTGAGTCCTTCCTTCTCATTAGGTGGCCAAAGTACTTGAGTTTCAACTTCAGGATCTGGCCTTCTAAAGAGCAGTCGGGGTTGATCTCTTCTAGGACTGACCGGTTTGAATGCCTTGCAGTCCAAGGGACTCGCAGGAGTCTTCTCCAGCACCATAGTTCAAAGGCCTCAATTCTTTTGCGCTCAGCCTTTCTTATGGTCCAACTTTCACAGCCATACATTGCAACTGGGAAAACCATGGCCTGGACTATACGCACTTTTGTTGGCAGGGTGATGTCTCTGCTTTTTAGAATGCTGTCTAGATTTGCCATAGCTTTCCTCCCCAGGAGCAAGCGTCTTTTAATTTCTTGGCTGCAGTCCCCATCTGAGGTGATCTTTGAGCCCAGAAAAATAAAATCTGTCACTACCTCCATTTCTTCCCCATCTATTTGCCAGGAATTGAGAGGGCCGGATGCCATGATTTTGGTTTTCTTAATGTTGAGTTTCAAGCCAACTTTTGCACTCTCCTTCTTCACCCGCATCAAGAGGCTCTTTAGTTCCTCTTCACTTTCTGCCATTAGAGTGGTATCATCTGCATATCTTAGGTTGTTGATATTTCTCCCGGCAATCTTAATTCCAACTTTTGATTCATCTAGTCCTGCCTTTCTCATGATGTGCTCTGCATATAAGTTAAATAGGCAGGGTGACAGTATACAGCCTTGCCGGACTCCTTTTCCAATTTTGAATCAATCAGTGGTTCCGTGTTCGGTTCTCACTGTTGCTTCTTGACCCGCATATAGGTTTCTCAAGAGACAGATGAGATGGTCTGGTACTCCCATCTCTTTAAGAACTTGCCACAATTTGTTGTGATCCACACAATCAAAGGCTTTTGCATAGTCAATGAAGCAGAAGTAGATGTTTTTCTGGAACTCCCTAGCTTTCTCCATGATCCAGCATATGTTGGCGATTTGATCTCTAGTTCCTCTGCCTCTTCGAAATCCTGCCTGAACTTCTGGTAGTTCTCGATCCACATACTGCTGGAGTCTAGCTTGTAGGATTTTAAGCATAACTTTACTAGCATGTGAAATGAATGCAATGGTGCGATAGTTTGAACATTCTTTGGCATTGCCTTTCTTTGGAATTGGAATGTAAACTGACCTTTTCCAATCCTGTGGCCACTGTTGAGTTTTCCAAATTTGCTGGCAAATTGAGTGTAGCACTTTTACTGCATCGTCTTTTAAGATTTTGAATAGCTCAGCTGGAATACTGTCACCTCCACTAGCTTTGTTGTTGCTCAGATTTTCTAAGGCCCATTTCACTTCACATTCTAGGATGTCTGGTTCGGGGTCAGTGACCATCTCATTGTGGTTATCTGGGATGTTAAGCTCATTCTTGTATAGTTCTTCTGTGTAGCTTTGCCATCTCTTCTTAATCTCTTCTGCCTCTGTTAGGTCTCTGCCATTTTGGTCCTTTATCATGCCCATCTTTGCATGAAACGTTCCCTTCATATCTCCAATTTTCTTGAAGAGATCTCTGGTCCTCCCTATTCTGTTGATTTCTTCTATTTCTTTGCACTGTTCATTTAAGAAGGTATTCTTATCTCTTCTAGCTACTCTCTGGAATTCTGCATTCAATTGGGTGTATCTTTCTCTTTCTCCTTTGCCTTTCGCTTCCCTTCTTTCCTCAGCTATTTGCAAAGCTTCCTCAGACAGCCATTTTGCTTTCTTGCATTTCTTTTTCTTTGGGATGGTTTTAGTTGCTACCTCTTGTACAATGTTGCGAACTTCCATCCATAGTTCTTCAGGCACTCTGTCTATCAGATCCAGTTCCTTAAATCTATTTGTCACCTCTACTGTATATTCATCAGGAATATGATTTAGTTCATACCTGAGTGGCCTAGTGCTTTTCCCTACTTTTTTCAATTTAAGCCTAAATTTTGTAACGAGAAGCTCATGATCTGAGCCACAGTCAGCTCCTGGTCTTGTTTTTACTGACTGTATAGAGCTTCTCCATCTTTGGCTGCAGAGCACATAGTCAATCTGATTTCTATGTTGACCGTCTGGTGATGTCCATGTGTAGAGCCGTCTCTTGGGTTGTTGGAAAAGAGTGTTTGTTATGACCATCGTATTCTCTTGACAAAATTCTATTAGCCTGTGTCCTGCTTCATTTTGTACTCCAAGGCCAAACTTGCCTGTTATTCCGGTTATCTTTTGGCTTCCTACCTTAGCATTCCAATCTCCCATGATGATAAGGACATCATTTTTTGGTGTTAATTCTATAAGGTGCTGTAGGGCTTCATAGAACCGGTCAATTTCACCCTCTTCAGCACCAGTGGTTGGGGCATAGATTTGGACTACTGTGATATTGAATGGTTTGCCTTGGATTCGAATTGAGATCATTCTGTCATTTTGGGGATTGTATCCCAGTATTGCTTTTCCTATTCTTTTATTGACTATGAAGGCTACTCCATTTCTTCTGAGGGATTCTTGCCCACAGTAGCATACCTGATGGTCATCTGAGTTAAATTCACCCATTCCTGTCCATTTTAGTTCGCTGATTCCTAAGATGTCGATGTTCAGTCTTGTCATCTCTTTTTTGACTATGTCTAGCTTGCCTTGATTCATGGATCTTACATTCCAGGTTCCTATGGAGAAAAAATCTTTACAGCATCGGACTTTCCTTTCACCACCAGATATATCCACAGCTGAGCGTCCTTTCGGCTTTGGCCCAGTCGCTTCATTCTTTCTGGCGCTACTAGTACTAGCCCTCTGCTCTTCCCCAGTAGCATATTGGACACCTTCCGACCTGAGGGGCTCATCTTCCAGCGTCATATCTTTTTTCCTTTTAGTACTGTCCATGGGGTTTTCGTGGCAAAGATACTGGAGTGGTTTGCCATTTCCTTCTCCAGTGGATCACATTTTGTCAGAACTCTCTGCTATAACCTGTCCGTCTTGGGTGGCCCTGCACGGCATAGCTTATAGCTTCATTGAGTTATGCAAGCCCCTTCGCCACGACAAGGCAGTAATCCATAAAGGGGACAATAGTAATGGGGGACTTTAATTACCCTGAAATCAACTGGGAGACAAACTCTGCACCAAGTGAAAGGTCAAACAGATTCATGACAAACCTAGGAGATTACTTTGTCTCCCAAGAAGTAGAGAAGGGGACTAGAGGATCAGCCATATTGGACTTAATTCTCACAAACATAAATGAAATGATAGAAGGTGTTGAAACCACAGGAAACTTGCGGGGGGGGGGGAGTGACCATGCAATATTGGAATTCAACATTATGCAAGCACAAGCAACAGAACACAGTCACACTAGAGTCTTGGACTTTAAGAGAGCTAATTTCAACAAACTTAGAGAGCTCTTGGGAAGGATTCCATGCATGAGAATCCTCAAGGGGAAAATAATTCAAGAAGCTTGGGAAATTTTGAAAAGTGAGATTATAAAAGCCCAGTCTAGCACAATACCAATGAAGAAGAAAAATAACAGCCCTCAAAAGAAGCCAGCATGGCTGAATAAAAAACTCTCTGATAAATTGAAAGATAAAAAGGACAAATATAAAAAGTGGAAAGAGGGGCACATAACTAAGGCAGAAAATCAGCAAATAGCCGAAGCCTGCAAAGATGAAGTGAGGAAAGCTAAGGCTCAAAATGAACTAAGGCTTGCAACAAAAGTAAAAAATAACAAAAAAAGCTTCTTTCAACATGTAAAAAACAAGAAAAAAGTTAAGAAAATGATTGGTCCATTAGTGAGAGAAAGTGGCAAGAAGATGACAAGCAACAGGGAGAAAGAAGATCTACTCAACTCGTTTTTTGCATCCGTATTTACACAACAGTCCAACCTATCAAAAATAGTACCGTAAAAAATAGATCAGAATCACAAAGATAGGTAAGAAAATGGTAAGTGAGCGCCTCTCCACCCTAGATGAGTTCAAATCACCAGGACCAGATGGATTACACCCCAAGGTTCTGAAAGAACTGGCAGATGTGATCTCAGAACCACTGAACTATATCTTTCAAAGATCCCGGAGCACTGGGGAACTACCAGAGGACTGGAAAAGAGCTGAGGTAGTTCCCATCTTCAAAAAAGGAAAAAAAATGGATCCAGGAAATTACAGACCTATCAGCCTGACCTCAATACCTGGGAAGATCCTGGAAAAGATAATCAAACAACGAATCAACGAACACCTAGAGGCAAACAAAGTCATTACTAAAAGCCAACATGGGTTTGTCAAAAACAGATCATGCCAGACAAATCTTATTGCATTCTTTGACCAGGTGACAAAAGTGGGGACCAGAGGAATGCTGTGGATATAATTTACTCAATTTGTCAGGGAAAAAGATCCTCTCCAGTCGCTGCAAACCTCTGAGCATTGATGCGCTGAAGGCGAGAGATATTTCCAACTTTTCTTTTCCCCTTTAAACTGGAACCTCAGAAGATGGATAAATCCATGAATCAGGAATCTTGCTATTTTTGTTCTAACAACAACAACAACAACAATAATTGCAAACTGGCTACAAAGCTAGACCTGACCAAGTTGCTAAATTAATCCACTGGGCATTATGTAAAAATTACAACTAGCCTGTGTCCGAAAAGTCATGGGAATATAGGGTGGAAAAAGTTGTTGAGAATGAGAGGGTGAAGATCTTGTGGGACTTCCAAATACAGACATATCGCCATTTGGAACACAACACGCCAGATATCGCAGTTGTAGAGAACCGAAGCATACAGCTGATTGATATTGCTGTACCAGGAGATGCCAGAGTTGAAGAAAAAGAACTGGAAAAAAATATGAAATATCATGACCTGGCCATCGAAACTGTGCGATTATCAATGAAACGTGTAACAGTGATACCCATTGTCATCGGGCCACTGGGAAATATGTCCAAAAACTTTGCAAAATACACCAGGAAACTGCAGCTTCCTGCAATAACTCCAGCAATGTTACAAAAAAACTGCGCTACTTGGAACATCTTATATTTTAAGGAGATACCTGGTTGACACCTAGGATGCTGGTAGCAACCCATGTCAACCATCAGTGCCAGTATCTGAATGTTCAGTTGACTGAGGTTCACATCTAATGAATAATAAGAATAAGAATATTGTTGGAAGGGACCTTGGAGGTCATCTAGTCCAACCCCCTGCTCAGGCAGGAAACCCTATACCATTTCAGACAAAATGAAATTCAATGGTGAAACAAGTAAGGTTCTACATTTAGGCAAGAAAACTGTGAGAGTGATCTCGGAGTCCTAGTGGACAATCACTTAAATATGAGCCAGCAGTGTGCTGCAGCTGCCAAAAAAGCCAACTCAGTGCTGGGCTGCATCAACAGAGGGATATAATCAAGACCACGTGAAATGTTAATACCATTTTACAAGGCCTTGGTAAGGCCACTCTTGGAATACTGCATCCAGTTTTGGTCATCACGATGTAAAAAAGATCTTGAGACTCTAGAAAGAGTGCAGAGAAGAGCAACAAAGACAATTAGGAGACTGGAGGTTAAAATGTATAAAGCGTGGTTGCTGGAATGGGGTATGTCTAGTTTAATGAAGAGAAGGACGAGGGGGGACAGGATAGCATTCTTCCAATCTCTCAGGTGCTGCCCCAAAGAAGAGGGAGTCAAGCTATTCTTCATAGCACCTGAAAGCAGGAGAAGAAGCAACAGATGGAAACTAACCAAAGAGAGAAGCAACCTAGAACTAAGGAGAAATTTCCTGACAGAACAATTAATCAGTGGAACAGCCTGCCTCTAGAAGCTGTGAATGCTCCAACACTGGAAGTTTTTAAGAAGAAACTGGACAGCCATTTGTCTGAAATGGTATAGGGTTTCCTGCCTGACCAGGGGGTTGGATTAGATGACCTCCAAGGTCCCTTCCAACTCTCTTCTTCTTCTTCTTCTTCTTCTTCTTCTTCTTCTTCTTCTTCTTCTTCTTCTTCTTCTTCTTCTTCTTCTTCTTCTTCTTCTTCTTCTTCTTCTTCTTCTTCTTCTTCTTCTTCTTCTTCTTCTTCTTCTTCTTCTTCTTCTTCTTCTTCTTCTTCCTCTTCCTCTTCCTCTTCCTCTTCCTTTCCTCCTCCTCCTCCTCCTCCTCATTATTATTATTATTATTACTACTACTATTAGAAAATATATGAATAAATGACAAAACGCTTTGCTTTTCATAACTAACTAGTTTTTTTGATGAACATTGAAAATTATTTGCATACAATTTTAAGGCAGTTTTGTCCACTTAATTATCACATCCAGATCTTAGTTAAGTAGCTATCTAATCATAATATCAGGAAGTAATTTGTTAGTACTTTGGTAAAATCAAATTTTATTACCACTGTCCCCACATTTCATTAAAGAAGAATAATGACATGTCAGAATGATCTTGGGGGATGACGGGAAAAGAGGTTTTCCTGGGAACAACCAGATAAGAAGAGGCAGCCAACAGGTGAATAACAGGCAAAGAAATGAAACTTTTTAGGCAGTCAAAAGTGGTTGTGGGAGATTTGTACTTTCAGACTTGCAAGATTCTGTTAATGTAGCTTTACAATAAAGCAGAATTAGCTCATCAGGATGTATTTTTTTCTGTCAACTAAGAGAGAGAAGATTAAATTGGGAACTTTCTTCTTGACAAATCCCTGCTTTCCTATAACTGCCCTGTTGTTTTCACGGAATGTATACATAATCTCTTTGTGTGTTAATTTATTTGTGATCTGCTCAAGAATATCCCATATAATTGACAATTATTTATTTTCTCAATCTATGTTTTCTCAATATATGGTTGACAAATTTGCTGACCTTTTTTTCTACTTTTGAAGATAGTGGTAACTCTTGTTCCCCTAGCCAAGCATATTTGCAACTTGGACAACTATTAAAGAAAGATTCAAATGTTAAAGGACCACATGGGATAAGAAACCAAGGATTTCTACCTTTAAAATCTGGGAATACATTCGTTCCAGTTCCACCCATTTCTTGAGAAGAATGAATTTTGGAATCTTTCCAAGTTTCAATTCCACTTCGATCAAAATGGAGATGTAACAGCGGGCCTGAACTTTGTGTGCTTGTTGATTCTGTCCAAGGAGGATCCCATCAAACTGAAACTTGGGAGCTTTGAAAGACAGACAGTAATTATCAGCCAAGAGGCTCTGTCACGGCTAAAGTTGCTCAACAAGGTGGGGAAAATATTGGAGACTTTTCTCTGATTTCCAAGGCCCTAGAGCCCATTTCGAGTGGGCTAAGCCTAGTCATCAAGACAGATGATTTTCAATGAGAATTGAGTGTCGGGAGTAGTACTCTTATAATTTTATTAGATGGCTTGGGAAGCTTCAGTACTATTGACCAAGGTACAGTGATAGGATTCAGCCAGTTCGCACCACTTTGGCAGAATCGGTAGCTAATTTTTTGTTGGCCTGGCCCAGAATGGACTTCCGGAAGCAGCATCCACACAGAGAACCGGTTGTTCACATATTTGAATCCCATCACTGCCAAGGTGTCCTTCAGATCTTATAAAATGGAACACTGTTTTCAGCTGATTCAGCCATGTCCAACATGAGACGCTGGGCGACTAAACTTTATGACCTAGATCATGGCTCTTTTGTCTTGTCTCTGCAATTTAGTATCCTGCTGTGCAGAAGATTCTTTCTTCATTATTGTTTTATTCTACTTAAACATTTTTTTTAAAAAACTAATAAAATAAAAATTAACAAATCCTCTAGAATAAATTTTATTATAGAATTTAATGGATAGATCATCCTCTCTGAAAATCATGACTTTACAAAGAATGAAGGAATTAATTAATATTAATTATTAATATGGCCATAGGAGAAAGCCACTGGTTGTCACTGAATGTTTAAATCTTTTCTCAGTTCCATCACTCCAGACTTTATCAGGTAGAAAAGACCTTTATTTCAAGGTGGATGTGCCAGACGCAAAAGGAAGGAACTAAATGAAAAATTTGCCAGTAGTTGTATCTCCTACAACTAGTTGGAGCAAATGAGATATCTCTCACTGTTGCAGCTACTCTGGACAGCTTACAAAATGATAGAAAGGTTAAAAAGTTAATACAACATGATCAATATTAAGATAATTAAGTTAGTAGCTAAAAACCAAGAGGACAGGCAACATGGGGGTGAGGATCTTCTCTCTACCCTTTCAGCCACCCCAAGAACAGCACACTCCTACGGAGGCCTCAGGCTAGCCAGAAGAGTCAGAGTTTATAGGTTTTAAGTTTCTTCTGGAAGGCCAGGATTGTGGTGACCTACCTCACCTCCAATGGTAGAATATTCCAGAAGTTGTGGGCCACAGCAGAACCTGCTTTTCTCCTGGATCCCACAAAGCACCATTCTTTGATAGATGAGACCCAAGGGAGTGGGACATCATATTCATTTAACTGAGGCCCAGAAACTACTTCATTAAGGTTTATTGGTTAATTCTGAGATATTTACTTTGGCATTCCTTCTTTTCTGCTTAGTCTCTGCCTCAGTCCAAATGTGTGGAAAATTGTCATCCTGGATTTGTCAAACGGGCTCGAGAAGGAGAGCCAGTTTGTTGCTATGACTGCATTCGCTGTCCTGAGGGGACCATCTCCATTAAGGAAGGTGGGTGACACCAAAGAAAAAGGTAGGCCTTGTGGAAATGGATTCATCCACAGCATTTTCATGGAAGTGAAAGTTAAAAGATCGAAGCTCATCCGTTTTCTTGTGTATTTTCCGACTGCACAATTTCTTATCTAAGGGATGTTGAGACCTTGAAGGAGGGGCTGAGAACAGATGGGAGGATGTGACAGATTGCACAAGCTTCACTATTATCAGAAAAAATCTCTCTTCTGGTTTTCAATTTGGAGGTGTCCTTATAGTTTTTAACCTTTCTAGGAAGTTCTGAATTCTTTGAAACTTGAGGAATTGTTTTAGGTCCATTTCTGGGAAGGATTATTGCAATACATTGTCTATGGAGATTCATCCAGGTCATGGTTCTTCCAAAAGGTGCTTTTTTCCAAAAGGCAACTGATCTTTATTGTTTTTTTTCCTTTGAAAATGTTTTGCTTCTCATCCAAGAAACTTCTTCAGTTCTAAGCAAAATGCCTTCAAGGAAAAAAACACAAGAAAGTCCAGTTGCCTTTTGAAAAATATCTTTGGAACAACCATGATCTGGAAGATTGAGAATCTCCACAGACATCTTGGATGAGAAGCTAAATGTTTTCAAAGAAAAAAAAAACAAGAAAGTACAGTTGCCTTTTTGGATTGCAATGCATTCTATACGGCCCTCCCCTTGAGGATCAATCAATCAGAATAGAGCTGGAATGGACCTTGGAGGTCTTCTAGTCCCTCCCCTTGCTCAAGCAGGAGACCCTATATCATTGGATCACTGAGAAGGTGTTGCTGGTCCACAATGAGGTGGTATGGATAGTTATGGATCCACTTCATGACAAATATATCACCACTGCTCCCAGTAGTCATTCTTGATTATTTGCAGGACTAGGTTTCTCTGCCAGCAAGTTAGATTTTACAAGTTAGCATCTTCTTAGTCCAGTATATGAAGGAGTGCCATGTCAAGGACTCAGGAAGTGTGTCCAGAAATATTAATTGATTTATTAGTGACCTTTATTAATGTAGTTTCTATGAAGATTCTGCACATTATACAGGAAATCGTTAATGTCCTAGGGCTTCCCCCAATTTAATAAACCATTATAATTATTTTTTTAGGAAATGGTATTTTTTTTATGATCTTTCTGTGGAGATGGTAAGAGGATAAGAAATGCATCTTATCTCAAGAAAGTATTTCTTCAAAGGTGAAAGGATAGTATATTAAAGAAATATTTTCTCCCCTCAGATACAGAAAAGTGCACCAAGTGTCCGGATGATCAATATCCAAATGAGGATCAAGTCCAATGTATCCCCAAATTTATAACCTTCCTGTCTTATGAAGAACATTTGGGCAATATCCTGGTATCATTTGCTCTATTCTTTTCCCTAACCACAGGCTTTATTTTATTCATATTCATTAAATATCGGGAAACTCCCATTGTCAAAGCCAACAACCGGGACCTCTCTTACATCCTCCTGGTCTCCCTCCTGCTATGTTTCTTGTCTAATTTTCTCTTCATTGGTCAACCAGAGAAAACCACTTGCCTTCTCCGACAAACATTTTTCAGCATTATCCTCTCAGTTGCCATTTCTTCTCTCTTGGCCAAAACCATCACAGTGGTGTTGGCTTTCCTGGCCACAAAACCAGGGAATAGGGTGAAGAGATGGTTGGGGAAGAGCTTGGCCAATTCCATAATCCTTTCTTGTTCGGCTGTCCAAATTATCATCTGCTCCATCTGGTTGGGAGTTTCTCCCCCATTCCCTGACTCTGACCTCCACTCCCAGCTTGGAGAGATCATCCTGCAATGCAATGAAGGGGCTGTTGTCATGTTCTACCTCACCCTCAGTTACATGGGTTTCTTGGCTGCCATCTGCTTCACAGTGGCTTTCCTGGCCAGGAATCTGCCTGGGGCCTTCAACGAAGCCAAGTTGATCACCTTCAGCATGCTGGTCTTCTGCAGTGTCTGGGTGACCTTTGTACCCACCTACCTGAGTACCAAAGGAAAATACATGGTGGCTGTGCAGATCTTCTCCATCCTGGCATCCAGTGCTGGTCTGCTTGGTTGGGTCTTCATCCCCAAATGCTACATTATTATCCTGAGGCCAGACCTGAACACAAAGGAGCAGCTTACGACCAGAAGAAATGCAGAAATGTGAGACAGTGGAATTTAGACTCTCAACATTTTCCAACAGGCCAAACCTAGAAAATGGTGCAAAATGATACATATAAAAAATACAATAGATGATGTAAACACAAATATTCATAAATAACAACCCTTGGGTTATTTTCCCACCCATCCACTGTTACTATCCTCAAGAGTTATTGCCTTAATAAAAAGAAATGAACTTCGTTTCATTAAAGCTGTCAGGCAATTTCCTAACCAGAAAGACTACGATGAAACTGATGAGGGCCAGAACAGCCAAGTAGGTGAGGACAACCTAAAATATTGAAGTCAACATTGGGAAATAGGAGAGAGGTTACCAGCCAGATGGTAACTGCTTGGAAAAGGGGAGAAAGGCAATACAGTTAAATTTCCCCTCCTTTGCAGACTGCCTTTGTTTGAAAAATGTACATACCACCAAATAATAAAAATAGCCATTCTTTTGGGAGACTCCCTTTAACTCCCTCGAAACATGACTTTATCAATCTCCAGCTAACATCCACTTTTTTCATCAAAGTTCATTCCTCACAAAAGTGAACCCTCTACATTACTAAATTCATTTGCATGCCTTATTGTTTCTCCCATTTCCCCATCTTGACTGTATACTGTAACACACACACAATTCATAAAGACTGAATGGTTCCAGACAGTCACTGAAACAAAGTGCAACTGCAGTTTTCTGAAAAAAAGGTTCTTGTTAACAGTTCATTTAATTTCTCTGTCAAACACAGCTATCTTGGTATTTGATATATTATTTTTCAAATACATATTCATAGCGAGGATGTATGTCTGTCTATGGAACACTTCTTGGAAATGATGAGTCCTTAGACAACATACTATCATCTGCATATGTACAGAGACACGGTGTGTCTTAAGCACTTTGCTCTAAGAATTAAAAAAAACCAATAAAATTTGTTTTTTAAAAAAAGCACTGTGAAGGAGTATATAAGTCTAAGTGCTATGGTATTTACCTCTTTATTGTGAAAAGCAAAAAGATTTGTGTTACAATAGGACTTTGGAAAGATAACTAGAACAAGTATTTCTGAAAGGAGTCCCTGATTCTAAATCAATTATCTACATCTTTCTACTCCAGGTGAAACTTACATCAGTGAATAAGAAACCTTGGATGGTTCTTTTTAAAAGTCTGGCTTGTGGGAGTAACGAATGCTTGTCAGAGGAAAATTCCCACCAATAATAAGATCACCAGGCCTATAATACTCTTGCTGAACCTGGAAAGTGTTTGCCAGCACACACGTGAATGGCATCCAGGAAATTACAGACCTATGAGCCTGACCTCAATACCTGGGAAGATTCTGAAAAAGATAATCAAACAACGAATCAGCGAACACCTACAGGCAAACAAAGTCATTACTAAAAGCCAACATGGGTTTGTCAAGATAAGGAGTGCGCGGGATATGGAATGGAAGTGAATCTTTGCCCTTCAGGCTGATTGGAAAATGTGATTTATGACTACAAAATAGGGGAGGGGAATAGCCTGGAATGTTATGTGCAAGGAAAGAAAATTCAGATCTTGGCATTCATTCATGCCGTGCTGACACTCTGTCACACAAAGAATAAAGACTTTTAAGGATAAACAATGCCTGGAAGTTCTTTGAAGTGTTTCATTAGTTGGAACCATGACATCATGCCAAGATCTAAAAACTTTTTAAACAACTGGGGGTGCAATACCCCCACCTCTTCCTCCTAGGCTTGAGAGAAGCTGGCAAAAAGATTCAGGAGGAAAATCTATCATGAGAAACGGGAGTTTGCTTGAAGATAACCCAGCAGCTGCTGATACCCCAGAGGGGGAAGCAACAGACAGCATGCTGTGGGAAGATGAATTTTGGCAGACAAACGGCTGGCAGACAAATGCAAATCGGTGGAGAGATAACAGATCGCCTGCCACTCAAGGTCCGGGTGAGTCACTGGAAAGATTTGAAAAGCCAGAGGTGAGAAGCAGAAATCAATTCCTGCAGAGAGGAGCCTGCAGCCCTTCTGTTTGTTTTTTACTTGCATTCACATATTTGGGCTCATATAGCTGAGCATGATCATCACTTTGATTTTGAGAACACCCAAATCTTAGCTAATGATGCTACAAAGGGAGGCTGCCTACTGAAAGGAGCATGGCTCTCAGGAACAGATTCGATCAATCGACATGTGGACCTTATGCCCAGCACACCAGGCTCTAAGAACTTTGAACGCTAGCTGCCAATCCAACTTCCAAAGGAGACTTAATTATAAACCATATAACCATGATAAGGACAACCTCCTGACCCCCCACCCTTCTCCACTTGATCATACGAACGGAGCTCTAATTGACAGCTCCCCACCAACAAACACACAACTACCGTTTAGCCATCAACACACCAATCATAATGAACAGTCATTGCATGACTCCCTACAACACCCTGAAAGTAGACTCCCCTTAGAACAGAAAGATAATACGCAAAACAATGGAATAAGACTCGTGAAATTGCAGAACGATCAAGACATAGTAAAATCTGAAAGTGGTTGCGAGGAAGAGCCTCCTTCCAGTTGCTCTGTGGAACATGAGATGACGACCCGATCAAAATTGAATGAAAAGAAACTCCCCCTCCCATGCATTCGACACGAGGACGATCAGTTGAACAGCAATTGTAGCCAAGACAAGAGAGCCCCATAAGAGACGAAGGTGAAAAATCGGAAATAAACAACACTCACTGGCAACAGACTGAGCAACTGAGTACTATCAATGAGATCTTAACAGATGACACTCTGGGCATGCGCGAGAGAAGCGACGCCGGAACGAACAACAGACCGTTAAGGACGACACATAAGAGAGAAGATAAGAGGAAGAATAACAAGAAATGGGAGGAGGAACTTACACTGTGGCTCAAAGAGTTAAATAAACATAAACAAAACAGACCCAAAGCCCACAGGAGCACGAAAAGTAACTCAGACACCCCCCACCCCTCAGAGAAAGCCATACGCAGGACGATAGAGGAACTGTATACAAGAGAGGAGAGAGTACTCCCAGCCTAAACCCACCTATCTCCGAACTAGTAGATAAAACTACGTATAAGGGACTCAAACAAAAGAAAGGAATATGCAGTAACTTAAGAAGTGCACTTAAAACACAGCCTGATCAACTGGATCCAACGATGCACTCTGGGAACCAGAGACAGGCATTTAACAACTATATATAAGATTTCTTTCAGCATCTGCCTTTTAACCCTGATGATGTCAAGTGTATTTGATGAAAGCTTGGTTGATTAAACTTTTATTTCTTAAATTTCTCTTGGTGATCATTATTTTAATAAAAATGGAAATTCCCAAGAGTTAAATTTTTACTTATATTTTTTTTATATATGTCTTTGGTTATTCGGGTTTTCTCCCGCATAAAATTGGAAGTGTCTTGGCGACGTTTCGACGAAGTCCCATTCGTCATCTTCAGGCTGGTGTTTTCAGCTTCGTGCTTCGAGGAGCAATGTGTGGTCTTAGCTGTTTCTTCCTTTTAACTGCCAGTGGGGGTATGAACTGATTGGGTGGGAGCTTGGCTGTGTTCTGATTGGTTAGGGGCTTGGCTGTGCTCTGATTGGCTGGGGGGTTGGCTGTGCTCTGATTGGCTGGGGGGTTGGCTGTGCTCTGATTGGCTGGGGGAGTGTTCTGTTTGGGTGGGGGCTTTGTTGTACTCAGGTTAGTCTGAGTTGCAGGGGGATTTAAGATGGTGGGCTGCCTTGCTATTTTTTGGCTTCGCATTCGTGGTCGTGCCTCATCTTCATGGTGGGTGTCAGTTTGCTTCATGTATGGATTGGAGGGATTTAAAGTGGCTAATGATGCAGCTGTGGTCTGGCTTCTGGTTTGTGGTCGTGCCTCATCATTGGTGTGGCTTTGGGTTTGCTTTTTGCGTGGATGTGTGGTGGTGACATCCTGTGTGGTTTTTGTGAGTGTGGATCTGGTGTCATTTTTTGTATTAGGGAGTTGTTTGTCAATAAGGGCGGGTTTCCAAATGGCTGGTAGGCAGGAGGTATCATCTTGTTTGTTCATTGTGTGGGGGCGTTTTTCTATCTCGATGGCTTCTCTGATTATTCTGTTATTAAAATGCTCAGTTTTGGCGATAGTTCTGGTATTTTTAAGGTGTTGGACCAGGGAAGATGTTGGTTCCTCTTTTTTGACTGAGTTCTTATGTTCTTCAATGCGTGCACTTATTCTTCTGTTGGTTTGTCCGATGTATGTGTTGGGACAAGCAGTGCATGGGGTTTCACATACTCCTTGATTTTCTAACTCAATTTTATCTTTGGGGTTTGTTAGGATGGTGGATATTTTTCTGTTTGTGCAGAATGTTTTGATGTTGTGTTTATGGAGGATCTTGCTGATTCTGTCTGTGGTGCCTTTTATGTATGGGAGGAGGGCTTTGCCATTTTCTTGTTCTCTGTCTTGGATTTTAGTGGGGGTTTCTTTTTGGATTAGGTTTGTAATCTTATTTCTTTGGAATCCATTGTACTAACATCTACTGCACTAAAAGTCAAAAGTCAATGCTTTCTTCACTTCTCTATCACACATTTTTTTATTTTCCCCCTTTCCCCTCCTCTAGTTTCCACTACTTTCATTTTCCTTTGTATTTTATATTCTGATAAATTAATTAAAAAAATCAAAATAAAACATTTATATTGTAAAAGTAATATAAATAAATAAATAAATAAATAAATACATAAATAATCTAAGTTAAACATTTATATTGTAAAAGTAAAACAATCTTATAACCAACTCTGGACAACTCCTAAACTAAAATTAAAACATCATAAAGGTCAGATTAAACTGTAAAACTAAATAACTTAAAAACATTAAGGGAGGGAAATTTCTCTACCTTTCTCACATTGACCTGGTACCTGTATGGGGCAATCTTTAAAAATCCTCACCAACTCTCCCCCCCCCTTTGCATCTGACCCACCTGCAGCCCACAACCAGGGTTAGAAGCTTTGGGAGAAATCATTTGGCTATGAAAATTGATGATGTGAGGTCATGTTACCTTCCCTACTTTCTATGGGATATTTATTTATTTAATTAATTAATTTTATTTATATGCCGCCCAATCCCAAAGGACTCAGGGCGGCGTACAAAATTAAAACAATCATCTAACAATAATACAATAAAATAATACAATAGTCAGAACAGACAAATGATAGATCTCTCCGATCTGCTGATATTAGAAGTACAAAACCTTCATGCCTTTCAATGTTTTAATCTTCAAAACCTTATAACTAAAATATCTTTTCCATCAAGGTGTACTTCCAAGTTGATCACTGGGGTCTCACTGAGGACAAGAGTAAATGAAAAATAAAAGAATGGGTGATGGCTAATGATTAACGGATATTTTATGATCAGGCAAATCATTTGATTACTAATTATTTAATATTCATCATTTTTAATAAATCAGGTTAAATACAATAAATACCCCAAAATCAAAATAAAAGTTTCAAATCCCTGCATAAATCAGAGATCTTTATGCCTCCTTATATTCTGCCTACAATTCAGATCAGACTTCAGTAGGATAATATAACATTTGGGAGAAAAGATACAAGCCAAGAGACCCGCCCCAGAGGCCAAGATGGAGAAGATCTCCACAGCCACCATGGGCTTCCCTTTGGTGCTCAGGTAGGTGGGGAGGAAGCTGATCCAAACACTGCAAAAGACCATCATGCTAAAAGTAATGAACTTGGCTTCATTAAAGCTGTCGGGCAATTTCCTAGCCAGAAAGGCCACTGTGAAACTCACGAGGGCCAAAAAACCTAGATAGGCAAGAACAGCATAAAATATTGAAGTTGAGCCTTCATTACATTCCAAGATGGTCTCTCTTACTAAGGAGTGGAAGTCCATGTTGGGAAATGGGGGAGAGATTACTAGCCAGGTAACACAAAGAACTGTTTGGACCAGGGGACAGACTAAGACAATGGAGTTAGTCAGTGGCTTTCCTAAGAGTTTCCTTGTCTTGTTCCCTGGTTTGGTAACTATGAAGGCCAGAACCACCATGACAGTTTTTGCCAACACAGAGGAAACTACAAGAGAAAAGAAAATAGCAAAGGCAGTTTGTCGGAAGAGACAGGTGAGCTTCCCAGGCTGACCAATGAAGAGGAAGGAACAGAGGAAGCAGAGCAGGAGGGAGACCAGGAGGATGTAGGTGAGATCTCGGTTGTTGGCCTTGACAATCGGAGTGTCACGATGCTTAAGAAAAATTGCCAGAACTCCCAAGGTGGTCATGGAAAGAAAAAGTAAGAGTGAAGCTAAAGCATATCCCAGGGGGTCTTGATATGCAAGGAAGTGGATCTTCTTGGGAATGCAGTGGTCCTTGTCCTCATTGGGATATTGGTCTTCTGGGCAAGGATCACAGCGAGCTGCATCTGCAATCAAGAGTCACTTTGCATATCATGCAGTATCAAAAAGGGTAAATCATCCTTCAATATTGATTATTCTGGAGATAGATTAGATTGAGGCAAGGATGTTTTCACTATTTTGACTGAACCTCTCTGCTTTGCATCGCACTATTCAGACTATTTTTATTTTTTATTTTGCAGGTGAAGATAGTTAGATGAATCTTCCCTGTCATGGGCCAGAAAAATCAGGAGATGCAGGCAGTTCAAAAGGGTCTAAAGAATTTTTGCAAGCTTAAGTTCTCTACACAAATTTGAACTACCAATGACCAAGCAAATTAGTAGAAGATAAGAGTCCAAAGAATTCAAGGTGGGCTGGACTTAAATCTCTTGTGGGCCCCAAGTGATTTGTGACTGATAATTTATCTGACTCCTCCTTCATGCTCAGCCTGCTCATCTTCTACAGACCCTTTCTCCAACAGGTGTATCAATCACCTGGGAGACTGATAATCATAATAGAAGCACGCCCTAAAAAATGAACATTAAAGTTTGAAGCTCACACCCTTCACAAAAAGTTTGGTAGCTGGTTTTTCTGGATGTGGCCAGATATAACATTCAGAATATAAAGTCTAGTATGGTACACATGAATTCTGCCCTGAAACTACCCTGCATTAAATTGCCGAGGAACAGAAAAGGTGGCCAGGGGGCCAGGACAATTTAGATCCATCAGTTCAGAGGTTCTGCTGAAAAGCATGAATAATTTGAAAAATGTCAATCTACCAAAAAAGTTGATGTTTGTTTCCACTGAATGGTTTCCTTGGTCCTGGAAGATCTACATTGAAAGTGTGCTCTACCTGTCTGATTAGATGTGGTCCCTTCTGGACAAGGGGCACATCGGTAGCAGCAAACCTGCTCTCCCTTTGGAACTCTTCTCCTCTCTCCTTCTTGGCACCTTTTCACACCACACCTGGCAAAGGGCACCTTCTAAAAGAGAAAAGAGAAATACTATAGGTGGTCCAAGTTTTCAATATGCTTCATTCATTCATTTGTACACTTCTGTATTCATTATAAATATGTCTTCAAAAAATATGGTTAACTAGGGTCTCTCAGAAACCAGGAAAAGCTACAGGGGGATTAAGGCTATTGCCACTCCAAATCACTCCTGGATGCTAGAGATTGGAATAGGATCTTGGCATGCAAAAGTAGTCTTGTGAATTGAGCTATAGCTTTTCTAAAACAAACAATCATGAAGATCCAAATGAATGGGAATGGTCCACGGAAACCACTGTTGGCTGCTCTAACTGCATTGTGGGTTTCAAGCAGAATTACTTCCTGATCTGGTGGCAGGATAAGATACCAGATACAGATGTCCTCTCCAGAGCAGGCCTATCATCAGTTTACACTCTGTTGATGAAAGCCCAGATGCGCTGGGCAGGCCATGTTGTAAGCATGCCAGATCATTGCATCCCTAAACAGCTCTTCTATGGTGAGCTGTCTCAAGGAAAGCGATCGCATGGGGGACAAAAGAAGCGATACTAAGACACGTTGAAAGCCTCTCTTAAGTCCCTGGATATTAACACCATCTCTTGGGAACTTCTGGCGCATGATCGACCGACATGGCACACCTTGGTGTACCAGGGTTGCCAGACATATGAACACAGAAGGACAATCTTGGCACAAGAAAAGCGAGCACTCCACAAAGCCAGAGCTGCAAATCCTGAAGTAACAGTGTCTACATTTCTTTGTTTAGTATGTGGCAGAACATTCCGTGCTAACATCGGTCTTATTAGCCACCTACGGACACATCGTTGATGGCCCATAACCCACAAGATGTCAAGGTCTTCATCGAAATCGATGGACGAACAACACTTCCTGATCTCAACTCTTTTTGAGCTGTCACAAATCAGACCTCAATTATATTATATGAACCATTTTCATCAAATGGTTGCTAATTTTTTGATCCAGCAAGCTGTTTTCCAGTAAGGAGGATGCCTTGAATCCCTAGAAGAAAATGAATCCTTTGCTGAATTTATTTGACTTTCCAGCTCACCTTTTTTGTCCAGACAATTGCATTGGAGTTAATAGTGAAGTCCTGGCCTTGAGGAGCCCAGGATCTATTTGTCCAACTTTCACAGGGACAAAAGATAGATTGGGGAAGAGAACCCAGTTGAGAAGATCATAACGACCAGATCCCAGTCCATTTTTTGAGAATGAGATTTCATCTCCTGCACTGTTGTTGAACTGGACATTCCTCAAATAGGGAAGAAGCTGAATGAAAAAAGACATTCAGAATTTGGAGTAATAGGTAGAAAACCACAAATGAGAACTGCACAAGGGGAGTTTCTTCTCTAAAGATCTGTGGAGTAGATTAAAAAAACTCACAGAAATTACCTGCCATGACTGGAAATTTGAGATCTTCTTTCCAAGTCTTAACATGGCTGGTTGCCCTCTGGATCCATGCAGTGCATGCAATGCGTGTGCCACAGCATAAATGGCATTGTAGATATTGTAACTTTCACCTGACATGCTTGTTTCAAACACATAAGAGGGCAGATTTTGTAAATTCTCCTTTCCTGTACATGGTTTTCTCCCCTTTGAAGGAATCTTGCTTAGTTTGGAGATCTTGCAGTGAAATGCACTTTCCCACCATAGTGGGAGAAAAAAATCCCCTTGTGGATTCAAAGGGTCTAAAGACATGAGAAGACGGTTGAATTCTGAGACATCCCCGGGTTGGTCCCTAAAATGCAAAGCCCCATGGAAAGGCTTTATAATTTGCAATATGTATTGAGAGTTCATCACATTAAGTTTCCAATTGGATGTAAAGATCCAGACTTTCCGAAATGATGCATTTCTCCATGTTTCATAAGCATAGATAATCACCTGTACATTTGTATTAGTACTGGAGTCTCCCAAAAAAATAATCACTTCAGCTTTTGACCAAGTGTTGAAAATATGGTGTAATGTCGACTTTGGAAAAACATGGAAGTCAAGTTTCATTATTTCAGTGAAGGCCAGGCAGATCTCCTTCTCCTTGAGCATCGGTATCAGAGATGAGATGAAACGTTCTCCACTGTCATCATCAGAGGCCACCAGCCCAACCCAGTTCCACTCGAAATGCAGGAACAGCTGGACTAAACCCCCATACTCAGGAAATCCCTTGGGGTTAATCCAGAAAAAAGAAGGATAAGCCATTTTTTCTCCCTGAGAGAACTCAAAGCCAACACCAAGCTGGAGAAAGTGAGATTCTTTTTTAAAAGAGAAAGTAAAGTTATTCATGACAGCTGTCAAAAAAAGCAAACACAATTCTAGGCTGCATTAACAGAGGAATAGAATCAAGATCATGTGAAGTGTTAATACCACTTTATAATGCATTGGTAAGACCACAATTGGAATATTGCATCCATTTTTGGTCTCCATGATCTAAAAAAGATGTTGAGATACTAGTAAGAGCACAGAGAAAGCACAATAAAGATGATTAGGGACTGGAGGCTAAAACATATGAACAACATTTGCAGGAATTGGGTAGGTCTAATTTAATTTAGGACAGTGGTTCTCAACCTTTCTAATGCCACGACCCCATAATACAGTTCCCCATGTTGTGGTGACCCCCAACCACTTATACATCACCGGGTGCCAGGGGCGTGGCCAAAGAAAAGGGGAAAAAATGACGGACAGCCTTGTTTGGCGACCCCCGTGAAATGGTCGTTCGACCCCAAATGGGGTCCTGACCCACAGGTGGAGAACCACTGATTTAGGACGAGGAGTGATATGATAGCAGTCTTCCAATATTGAAGAGGCTACCCCAAAGAAGAGGGGCTCAACTTATTCTCCAAAGCACCTGAAGGCAGGACAAAAAGCAATGGATGGAAACTAATCAAGGAGAGAAGTAACCACGGAGGAATTTTTGACAGCTAGAACAATTAATAAATGGAACAGCTTGCTTCCAGAAGTTGTGGACTCTCCACCACTGGAAGTTTTTAAGAAGAGATTGGACCGCCATTTGTCTGAAATGGTATAGGGTTTCCTGCCTGAGCAGGGGGTCAGCCTAGAAGACCTCCAAGATCCCTTCCAACTCTGTTATTCTATTATTCTGTTCTGTTATGACCTTTAAGGGTTTTTTCCCCCCACCAGTCAGGTCAACTCATTGTGAGTGGCAAGCGTCATCTTCCTCACCTCTGACAAACATTTATGGAAGTCAGGAAGTAATTCCTTTTTCAGAATTATATCAAGATCTTCTCTTAGAGAGAAGCTCCCTGAAGATGGGCTCAAAAGACAGAATCTCTGGTACAGCTGGACCGACCCAAATTGGACCTGCAACATTATCCTGGGACACGTATATTTGCCTTCATTTGTGATTTATATCAATATCTCTTTTTGGTTATATAAAAATGTATCTTGACATGAAAAATATAAAAATCAATTGAATTGCACCATGGATTATTTGTTATATATCTCTGATGTGTTCCCCCACCCAACACGTTTGGTTTCATCATTGACTTTTGTTATAGTTGTGTTTTTTGTCCACTCCATGGTGTATTTAATAGAACCTCCTTACCTGTGGGACCTTGAAGATGCTGAAGATGGAGGCCATCAGTCTTGAGGATTTGGAGTTGAGACCTCCGATGACAGAGAGCAGAGGGTCCTGTCGGTCACATTTATAACCTGGAACCATTTGGTCTCAGGTGGAGAGCAGGGAGAGGCAGATTAAAGAACTATTCCTCTCATTCTGGTTATTTTCATAGATGTGGAAGCCAAGGGTGATGTTGGGCAGAAGAACAAGATCCTTGTTGACTTGTTTAACTGCAAACATCAAAGCCAGGAATGTCTGGAAGTTTTTGGGTATGAGTCTATAGTGAGGAAAAAAAACCATTGGGGAATATTACAAGGAAGCTTGTTCTCCTGGTAGCATTTGCATTGTCATATTTTTGGTGTCATTGAGTTTTTGGATTTAAATATTCCTTGATTAAATCTCTATGGCTTAGTGAGAAAGGGGAAAAGCTCTCTCTCCATATTTGCCACAGAGAAGAGGGAGTCAACCTATTCTGCAAAGCACCAGAAGGCAAGACAAGAAACAATGGATGGAAAATAATCAAGGAGAGAAGCAACCTGGAACTAAGGAGAAACTTCCTAACGGACAGTGAGGACAATTAACCAGTGGAACAGCCTGCCACCAGAAGTTGTGACTACTCCAACACTGGAGGGTTTCAAGAAGAGACTGGACAGCCACCTGTCTGAAACAGTATAGGGTCTCCTGTTTGAGCAGGGTCCAAGATCCCTTCCAACTCTGTTATCCTATCCTATCCTATCCTATCCTATCCTATCCTATCCTATCCATATCATGGACCATTTTATACGATTCTATCACCCTCCCTTCTTCATTTTGCTTCAGTGATTGTAACTGAATCTCTCTTGGAGCAGCTGCTTCAATTCTGTTAACCATTGCTGACCTGAAGACTCCAGATGGAATCACAGCACAGATTGACTGAAGGCCATTATTCATGAGCTCTGCTGGTTCTGAAACTGACGGATTTTTGGCAGTACCCCACACTGGAAAAGGACTGAACTTTCAGGTTTTATGTCCAAATTAATATCACAAGTCAACTTCTCCACTAGGCCAGCAGAATCTCTAAGGTGGTAGTCTGTCCCACTTTTATATAGTGTATAATTATCATGATGAAGACTTCTGGAAAGACTGGGCATTCTAGCCCATTTCTTCAATTTGGCTCTTTATTGAGAAAAGGACAAAGATTTGAAGAATCCTAGAGCAAATATTTCTGAAAAGAGGCCCTGAATCCAAAACAAAGAAAACCATCTATAGGTTCTCCTGCTTGAACAGGAGGCTGGACTAGAAGGTCCCTTACAGCTCTGTTCTGTTCTGTTCTGTTCTCCTACATCTTTCCCCTCCAGGTGAAACTTACGAGACTGTATTAGTAAGCATTAATGGGTCATTTTGAAAATCTGACAGGCTGGGGAACATAAGCGCTGTCAGAGGTAAATTTGCACCAATAATCAGATCACCAGGCCTGTAAAATTCCCATTGATCCTGAAAGTTTAAACCCTTTTGTGGCACACAAATGGTTTGAGTCTTCTTAGTAGTCGTTCGAGGCAGGAGCCAGAAGAGCACCAGCAGCAGGAGAGGCAACCTGGTCATTTTTGTCACCTTCCCTCTTAGTTCAGAAATCCAGGTTTGTGCAGAAGCTGAGCTGCAGGAGACACTTGAAATCTCAGCAAATTTACATAGTTGAGACTGCCTGGCTGGCCTCAGGGTAAATGTATCTGATATCTCTTTATATTAACACATTTGTATTTTCCTCCCATCTTTCCTATTCTGAAATTGGACCATATGCTGTATTTTATCTTAATGCTAAGGTGACAAGATTAATCAATCAATCAATGAACTACAATTATATCAATCATGCTTTCTCTTACCTGTGTTTGGGCTTTGACTTGAAGGCCAGCTGAGTCTTGCAAAACCCCACAGTTACCTCTTTGGAGGACAAGGCAAAGGCCTCCATCACTGGGAGAACCCAGAGCAGTTTGTACCTTGGAAGATTTTTGTGGGTTGAAATCCACAGGGGATACATTAAGAATTACTGTTCTTCTGATAATTGCGAGGAAAAGCAATTGGTCTACCCACTCAGCAATAGATGTTGTTGGAACATCAGATAGTGAAAAACATGTTTGTGTCTCTTGTGGGTCATCCACAAAGCAGATGGACTTGAGAGTCAAAGTGAAGTTGAGGTTTTGATCTACCTGAAAGTGAACACCTGCACACAAGATGGAGCTTGGCCTGTGCCATCGTATGTTCAGATAAAATGGTTGCTGATGGGGCAGGGGGGCAGTCAGCTGTACCCTAGGAAGTGTGAGCAATCATACCAATGTTTAGATGAAATTGATTGATTGATTAAATTTATATGACCACCCATCTCATGTGAAGTCATTCTAGGTAGCATATAACAATCCAATAAAAGCTTTAAATAAGGAAGATAATCATTGTTTAAAACTTTTATATAATAATTATTAAAAAGAATTAGATATTATACAACCAGAAAAAGAGAATAATAGATGGAGGGATCTTAATAATAATAAAGCAAGCTCATGAGTTCACCTGACTCCAGGGGCCCCTTTATTTACAGAGTAGATGACAGTTGTGACATTGTGTCCCTGCTCTGCTCACAGTTATTTATTGCCTTTTCAGCACCTGAATAGACTACTAATGCACTCTATGTGGGGCTGCCTTAAACAACATTTGGAAGTTTCAGCTGGTGCCAAATGAGGTAGCACAGGCAGTTATACATGGTCCTAGACCAGGGCTTTTCAACCTTTTCACCCATTGTACCACTTTTAGGATATGGCAACATCCGAGTATCACCAGTCGCCTAGCAAGGTGTCAAAAACTTGATGACCCAAAAAAAAAAAGAAGGAAAAAAGCGATGAAGTACAGGTAGTCCTCAACTTACAACAGTTCACTTAGTGACTGTTCAAAGTTACAATGACACTGAAAAAAGTGTCCCCCAAGGCACAGCCAAGCAAGACACCTGCCTGCCCACCTGGCGGCGCTTTTCCTCCTGTCCGAGGTTTTATTTTATTTATTTATTTTTAAAATTTATAAGCCGCCCCACTCCAGGAGGACTCTGGGCGGCTAACAATAAAAACACATAAAACATAACAAAACAACAGTACAAGAACAGTCATCCAGAGGTCAGATTTTATAAACCCCAGGCCTGCCGGAAAAGCCAGGTCTTAAGCAGCTTGCGGAAAACCAACAGGGTGGGAGCGGTCCTAATCTCCGGGGGGAGCTGGTTCCAAGACGTGGGCGCCATCACAGAGAAGGCCCTCCCCCGCGGCCCCGCCAAATGGCACTGCTTGGCCGACGGGACCTGAAGGAGGCCCAGCCTGTGGGATCTAACTGGACATAGGGAACTATGAGGTAGTAGGCGGTCTCGCAAATAGCCTGGCCCTGAGCCATATAGGGCTTTAAAGGTAATAACCAACACCTTGAATTGGACCTGGAGACCAATAGGCAACCAGTGCAGCTCACAGAGGATAGGTGTAACGTGGGTGTATCAAGGAGCATCCACTATCACTCACGTGGCTGCATTCTGGACCAACTGTAGTCTCCGAATACTTTTCAAGGGTAGCCCCATGTAGAGCGCATTGCAGTAGTCCAGGTTTTCATTGTTGTGAGCATTTCTGTTGAGGATTGGCAGCGGGAGTGGGGGAGTGTTTGGTTTTTATTCCCCCCCCCCGTCTTCTGGGTGGTTGCAGCAGGTTTTGGTCACTTCACAAGACCCTGGGACACTGTGACCATCATAAATATGTATCAGTTGCCAAGCATCTGAATGTAAATTACAAGACTCTGGAAATGCTGCAACATTCCAGCTGATCGGCGCTTCTTCTGGGCTCAGCAGAAACATCAGGATCAATGCTGCTTTCCAGCTGATTGGTGCTTCTTTAGGGTTCAGCAGAAGCACCAGGATCAGTACCGAGCTCCAGCTGTAGCCTGGCACTGATTCTGGTGCTTCCACTGAGCTCTAACAGCCCCAAAGAAATGCCAATCAGCTGGAAAGTGGCACTGATCCTGGCGCTTCTGCTGAGCCCTGACAGCCCTGCAGCTCCAGCCATCTCTCACTCAGGCTTGTTCGGTGCTGCCATCAGTTCAGCTCATTCCCCTCCCCTGCTACCACTTTTCTAGGATGGTCGCATGCCACCTGCCAGGTGCCAATGTACCACAGCTGGTACCCGTACTACTGGTTGAAAAGCCCTGTCCTACAACACAACATATTATACAACTGCTCCCCAAAGTGCTGGTTTGCTTCCAGATTCAGATCAAGGTGCTGGTTTTGACTTTAATGCCTTATAGGGATGGGATGAGGTCATGTTTAGGCACCTTCTCTCCCTGGTTTCATCTATGTGTCCCCTCTAGTCTGCCAGAATGGGTGCATTATGGGTCCTGTCTGCAAAATAGTCCCACCTGTTGGGATCCAGGATGGAGGGCTTTTCCACTGTGGCTCCCATCCTCTGCAAGACTTATTTTCATTTATTCATTGATCATATTTTAAACTGTCCATCTCACTCACATAGGGACACTGAGCACTGTTCAAATAAAATATTAAAAGCATAAAAGCACTATATATAATGTATAAAGATGCAAGTAATGTTAAAAATTAATTAAAAGGTGGGAGGGAGTTGTAGCACTCTGAAAGTTATAAGTGTGGGCATGTTGGCAAAAGGCAGAGGAGACAAAAGAGTCTGGAGGAGAATGAAGAGGCACGGCTGATCCAAGGTTGGGAAGGTGCCCGGGCTTTATTATTAATGACAAGGGGAAAAAAGTTCCAGAGAGAGAGAGAGAGAGAGAGAGAGAGAGAGAGAGGGAGAGAGAGAGAGGGAGAGAGAGAGGGGGGGGGATTGAAAGACAGACTTGAGTGAAAATATTCTTAGATATTAATAGAAGTAAAGTAGCAATGGTACACCAGTAATAGACATAGTATAATATAACACAGTATAATAGTAATAATTATCAATAGTAATAGAAATATAAGATAATATGCATAGAAAGAACTCACAGACTTATGTTTCTATCTTTCACTTTTGTGTCTTAGATAATTTTTTCAAAATAAAACATTCCCCCAACCCTTATAAGGGTTTATAAACATCTGCCTGTCCAGGGTTCAGTGCTTTTGTGGATCTTTTGGGTCTAGGACAATCCAATCAGGCACAGTTTAAAAGAGAACTCATAACATGCTCTCAGGATGCAGTGATTGTGTGTCCTAGGTTTGGGATGATGTCCCAGTATTTAGGATGAAAATGGTGTGCAGTTTGGCTAATTTCATTAAAAAATAAAGACTGGAAAAGGTGGGTCTGAATGTCCAATCTAAGATCCTGGGGAAAAAAATGTGGTTGGCATTGTTAAAAATCACAGACACTCTCCTTATAGGATGAGCAATCTTCACCACGTTTGATGGGATTTATGAGCAGTATCTAACATTAAGAATACCATCTCAGTTGCTCAAGAAATACTGCAAGTGATGAAAATTTAAGGCAACATTACAAAGCATGATAATTAAAGGCTGAGTTTTTCTGGATAAAAGGGAGGGAGGTTTATGGTTAAACAGAGTTCTTTCTGGTTAAAATATTTGTAGGTGTGAATAAAATTAAAAGACTTCTTGCAGACCTTTCTAAGTAGGTTACACAGAGTCAGATAGAGTCAACAAAAACAGGAAAACCTCAGCGACATGTTACTTAGCATATGCTTGTTGTGTTTGGACATAGATGGAGTGGAAACTTCTATATTAATCTATATAAACATGACTACATCTTTTCCTATTTTCCTACTTAACTTTCCCCATGAGGTGACTTCTATTGTTCAGATCTGGCCTCAGCACTATAACATAGCATTTGGGGAGAAAGATGCAACTCAGCAGACCAGCCGCAGAGGCCAAGATGGAGAAGATCTCCACGGCCACCATGGACTTCCCTTTGGTACTCAGATAGGTGGGGAGAAAGGAGACCCAAACACTGCAGAAGACCAGCATGCTGAAAGTAATGAACTTGGCTTCATTAAAGCTGTCGGGCAGCTTCCTGGCCAGAAAAGCCACTATGAAGCTGATGAGACTCAGGAAACCCATGTAGCCCAGAACAGCATAAAACATGGTGGTGGAACCTTCATTGCATTCCATCACGATTTCTCCCATCACAGAATGAAAGTCCAAATTACTAAATGGGGGTGAGACTGCCAGCCAGGAGGCACAAAGAACTGCTTGCACAAGGGGACAAGCCAAGACTATGATCAGTTGCTTCCCCAATAGTTTTCTTGCCCTGTTTCCTGGCTTAGTAGCCACGAAGGCCACAACCACAGTCAGAGTTTTTGCCAACACAGATGAAATGGCAATGGAGAAGATGATGCCAAACGTGGTTTGTCGGAGGAGACAGGTGAGGTTTCTTGGCTGCCCAATGAAGAGGAAGGAGCAGAGGAAGCAGAGCAGGAGGGACACCAGGAGGATGTAGGTGAGATTGCGGTTGTTGGCCTTGACAATCGGTGTGTTGCAGTGTTTGATGAAGGCTGCCAACACAAGGATTGTGATCAAAGAGAAGAAAAGAGCTAAACAAACTAAAACAAAGCCAAGTGTGTCCTCACAGGAGAGAAAGTTCATGGTCTTGGGAATGCACAGGATGTGGTTCTCGCTTGGGTGCTGGTCTTCTGGGCAGGGGACACACCAAGCTGCATCTGGAAGAACAGGCACCAGCTGATATTAGTCAGATAAGCAAGGATTCTCTTTGAGATGGATTGTTCTACAAGTGAAGGAAGTGAAATACCCATGCTCCCCATCTCTTTACTTCTGCTACACACAACACAGAAGAATCCAGTCTCAGTCTCAGAAGATGTAATAGCAGCTATTAACTCTTGAGAGTAATTATTTAATGAATTAATTGATTTGTTTTATTTTATTTTTACATTTTGAAATTCCCATCTCCCACATCAAGGGACTCTGGGCAGTGAAATATTAAAACATATAAAAGTTATATAAAAGTTAAAATGGCTGCTAATAACTTAAAAGAGAATATATTCAACAGACCACTCTTTAAAGTTCTGAATGACTTTCATGTTGATTAGCTCAACTGATTTGCTACCTCATATTTTCTCTAATTCCTCCCATGCAGCTATTCCAGATCTTGTTCCTGCTTGAGGGTCTCTTTCAGCAACTTGCCTGTTTGATTAGAAATGGTCCCTTCTGGGCACGAAACACATCCGTAGCAACAAGAAGGCTTCCCCTCTGCAACTTTCCTGGCTTGTCCTGGAAGACAGTGCTTCACACAACGGGAGAAAGGCTTTGTCTGAAAGGAGACAGGTTAGAAGAGGTTGAGGGGAAGACATTGCAAACATTCGGCTTGGCTTCAGGGTCTGCATAAAAGGAGCCCCTCTTCTTCCTTCCACTGAATAGAATTTTCACCACAGCTTCCTCTCAGCTTTCCTTAACCCTGGAAGAAGCATTTAGTCCCCACCTGGTTCGCCCACACAATGGCATCGGGGTCGATGCTGAAACCTTCAGCTGAAGGAGCCTCTGGATCAACCCATCCGACTTTCTGCCGAAGGATCGTCATATTTGCAAAGACGACCCAGTTGAGGATATCAAATCCTGCATATTTCATCCCAGTTTCTGAAAAGGAGACTTCCTCCCCGGCACTGTTGTTGAAAAGGACATTTTTCAAGAAGGCGTGGATCTGGAATTGCAAATCAGGCAAGCAAACAAAAGGTCCATGAAAATGAAGAGACTTTATATAAAGAGATTTTAAATAGTGGTATGTGGAATAAATGTTTTACCAACAAAGGAGACTATTTCTAGCTCAGGGCTGAAATGTGGGGTCCTTGGTGCTCTCTGAGCTTGCTTGTTTTCTTGCAGACGAGATAACATCATCAATACTGATCATCATCACCATCTAGCATCATCTAGCACTGATGATGTTACCTAAAGTGGGTAATGAAATGTCTGCAAGAAAGAAAACAAGATCAGAGAGCACCAAGGACCCTAATAAATGTTTTTCTGTATCCAAAGATGAAACAGAGATGGAATTAGCTATTTCTGAAGTTGAACAACCCAGAATTTCTCCAGTAGGTTTTACATGCAATCTCTTCATTTCTTTTACACGGTTATTACATTTCTATTCAGCCTTTATTACTTTATATAGTAAGTAACTCAATCTGGTGAACATAGATAATATTCCTTATAATTCCTTCTTATTTTTCCCACCACAATAACATTGTGAGTTTATTATGCACTGCTGCACAGCCACAATTGCAAGTGTGTTGTTAGTTGATGGAGAGAATCACCTTTGATGAATCAATAGACAAACACTAAAAAAACCCCCCCGAAATTAACTCCCTATAAATGAAACTTTGAAGGGAGAGAAAAATATCTTGCTGAAAGGACATTTCATTAACTTTGTAAAATATGATATCTGGTTATATCAATGTTACAACTAAGCTGTAGATTGAACCAAAGTTCAATTTCTGGAGCTGCTAGATATTCAGCTTCAAGGATTGAAACTGCAAATTATTCGCAAAGAAAACTAGATGCTTGGGAATATAAATGAGTAAAACTCTTGTTCTGAATAAGTTATCTGCAAAATATTTTCAGCTAAGCTGTTAACCCAAGTAATGAATGAGGTGCATCAATATTGCATACTGCTCCAGTTCTGGCAAGTGACATTGGTGTCCTTCTTTGGTACAAAAGTGGTTTTCTTGCCCCTAACCCTAACCCCTGAACCCTTGTCTTGATCACCAATCTTACAATCAGTTTGTTTATTTATTTCTTTATCTACATTGACTATTTCTGTTCAGATGCTTTCTTAACAAGTCCAATCTTGGTGTGTCTTTCAGGCTTAAGGATGTACTCACCACATATCTCGCAGAAATTAAATACACACTTTAATGCACATTTCGGCCTATTGACCAAAGTGGGTCCTGATCCTATTAAACTTTGAGGGTTTTACAGCTAATGAAAGTTTTATATCAGACAGCTACAGTCTTTGACTAATACTGCTTGTGAAGTTCACACTCACTTCCAAGTGTATTATGGGTCTCTCTTTGTATGATTCCTGTTGCAAATGTTCAAGGGGTGTAGGAAGTACTGAAGTATTGGAAATTTTCAAAAGCAGACTAGACAACCATTTATCTGGGATGATATAATGTCTTCTTTGAGCAGGGATTTGGACTAGAAGACCACCGAGGACTCTTCGGCCCTATGATTCAATATTCCAAAACATATCACAGCTGTTCCGTCATGGGCAAGACATTTCCAAATGGAAGAATGACTTCAAAATGGAGCATGCTCTTAATTGATTTCAATATTTGTGGGCTAGCGTTACACAACGTATAAACATGCAGAAGCATGGAGGACACATGTGAGCCTCAAGAAAATCCAGAAACGTATAACAGAACTGGTGAGCTAGTGTAAGGAAATCAGCCTAGTTTTAAATACTGGAAAAACCAAAGAGATCATTGTGTCAGAATCCAATTATATTTTATCTCTAGTTATCGACTATGGAAAACCCCATTTCTGCCCTCTCTGGATTCTGTCATATGATGAAGGGAAGGGGGGTGAACAAAGGGGCTTTATGGCCCTCACTTCCTTCGGTACACTTCAAAGAGACTGGATGAGGATACCACCAAAAGGACTAAACATAACAAAGGGGCCATCAGCTTTCATCTACTCCTCTCTGAAGTCTCCCTTCCACCGGCAGTGAGGGAAAAGGGGGGGAAATATAACGCCTGGGATTGTCACTGGAAAGATGGTGGGGTGGGGTGGGGCTGCTGGGGACCCCTTAAAACCTTGAACCGTAGGGCTTGGGCCCCAGGTCCTGTCTAGAACGCCTGCAACCATTTTCTCTTAATAAAGGATGCCTGTTGGAAGAAATATTCCAAGAGTTCTTAAGATGCAAAGTCCTTACACATTGTTGATTTCAGAAAAGGCAGGCACAGCCACACTTCTCTGGGCATTAATGATTCACCCGTGGAGATGGTTACCAGCGTCAAATTCCTGGGTGTGCAGCTAACGAGTAGGCTGACTTGGTTGCTCAACAGTGAGAAACTGCTGAAGCGGGCACAGCAGTGTCTGCATTTTCTGCGTCGCATGAGAAAGGCACATTTTCCTTCCCCTGTCCTGACCACTTTCTACAGGAGGACGATCGAGAGCATCCTGTCATACAGCATCACAGTCTGGTTTGGAGGCATCCCTGCTTCAGACAGGAAGGCGGTGCAGAGTGTGGTGAGGACGGCAGAAAAGATCATTGGCAGCTCCCCCCTCCCATCCAGGACATAGCACAGAAGCGCTGCTTGAGCAGGGCCCACAAGATTGTCTGGGACCCTACACATCCTCTTCACGACCTGTTTTCCTTGTTACCTTCTGGGAGGAGGCTTCGTGGTATCCGTAACAGAACATCCAGATTCAGCCATTAACCTTGTGAACTCTCCAGCTTCCTCCTTCTGTTATATATTCAAGATGGACAGTATTTAATATTTATTTGCTACGCATATGTAGGGATGTGGGTCTATACATATGTTGTTCATATATGTTTAGGTGTGCGTCATGTATGTGTTTCACTCTGAGAGTGGGCAACTAAATTTCATTTTTGATGTGTGCCGTTGTGCCCACAGTAAAAAAAAATGACAATAAAGGTTATCTTATCTTATCTTATCTTATCTTATCTTATCTTATCTTATCTTATCTTATCTTATCTTATCTTATCTTATCTTATCTTATCTTATCTTATCTTATCTTATCTTATCTTACCTTACCTTACCTTACCCTACCCTACCCTACCCTACCCTACCCTACCCTACCTTACCTTACCTTACCTTACCTTACCTTACCTTACCTTACCTTACCTTACCTTACCTTACCTTATCTTATCTTATCTTATCTTATCTTATCTTATCTTATCTTATCTTAACTTACCTTACCTTACCCTACCCTACCCTACCCTACCCTACCCTACCCTACCCTACCCTACCTTACCTTACCTTACCTTACCTTACCTTACCTTACCTTACCTTACCTTACCTTACCTTACCTTACCTTACCTTACCTTATCTTATCTTAACTTACCTTACCTTACCCTACCCTACCCTACCCTACCCTACCCTACCCTACCCTACCCTACCCTACCCTACCTTACCTTACCTTACCTTACCTTACCTTATCTTATCTTATCTTATCTTAACTTACCTTACCTTACCCTACCCTACCCTACCCTAACCTACCCTACCCTACCCTACCCTACCCTACCTTACCTTACCTTACCTTACCTTACCTTACCTTACCTTACCTTACCTTACCTTACCTTATCTTATCTTATCTTATCTTATCTTATCTTATCTTATCTTATCTTATCTTATCTTATCTTATCTTATCTTAACTTACCTTACCTTACCCTACCCTACCCTACCCTACCCTACCCTACCCTACCCTACCCTACCCTACCCTACCTTACCTTACCTTACCTTACCTTACCTTACCTTACCTTACCTTACCTTACCTTACCTTACCTTACCTTACCTTACCTTACCTTACCTTATCTTATCTTATCTTATCTTATCTTATCTTATCTTATCTTATCTTATCTTATCTTATCTTAACTTACCTTACCTTACCCTACCCTACCCTACCCTACCCTACCCTACCCTACCCTACCCTACCCTACCCTACCTTACCTTACCTTACCTTACCTTACCTTACCTTACCTTACCTTACCTTACCTTACCTTACCTTACCTTACCTTACCTTACCTTACCTTACCTTATCTTATCTTATCTTATCTTAACTTACCTTACCCTACCCTACCCTACCCTACCCTACCCTACCCTACCCTACCCTACCCTACCTTACCTTACCTTACCTTACCTTACCTTACCTTACCTTACCTTATCTTATCTTATCTTATCTTATCTTATCTTATCTTATCTTACCTTACCTTACCCTACCCTACCCTACCCTACCCTACCCTACCCTACCCTACCCTACCCTACCCTACCCTACCCTACCCTACCCTACCCTATCCTATCCTATCCTATCCTATCCTATCCTATCTTATCTTATCTTATCTTATCTTATCTTATCTTATCTTATCTTATCTTATCTAGAGGAATAACAGAGTTGGAAGGGACTTTGGAGGCCCAACCCCCTCTTCAAGATATATCTTGATATTGTACTTTGACAATAAAGGTTGATTTGATTTGATGTTGATACATATCAAGATATGTAATTGTCTAGATAGCTCTTAAAATCCAAATTGCTAGGAAAAAAATGTTGAGAATCTGACCAAGGTAAAGACTGCATGATTAACTGGCTACATAATGTTGATTGAACTATTAAAATAGAGAAATAAAAATTCAATGGAAAACTCAGTCAGGTCTCCAGCAACTGGCATAATTAGGGAAAAACAGTATAAGACACTTTTTTTTGCCTTCTTCCAGGTATCACTGCTAGAATAGAAATGAGGTTTAAATAAAGGGGGAAAGTATTAGTTCAGATAAAGAGAAGGCAGTGGAGATCATAGGCAAAAGTTTATGAAACTTAACAGAGTGAAAAACTGTTTCCTTGACCAGAAAGGAAGAGTTACCTGCCAGGGCTTCCCAGAGAGGTGAAGGTGTGGCTTCTTTTTGCCTCTCTTCAATGACTGTTGTGATTCCCACGTATGCACAGCATGCAATGCGTGTGCCACAGAATAGGCAGCATTGTAGATGCTGTAGCTGAAACCGGTCATCTGTCCATCAAAGACAGAGACCGGGAGTGTGTCCAGATTCTCCTGCCCTGTGCAAACCCTTCGGCCGTCAGGTGAGGCCAGACCTGCCTTTGAAACCTCACAGTCAAATACAACTTCCCACCACTCAGGAAGAAAGACGTCTCCGTGGGGTTTGTGTGGATTCACAGCCCAGAGATAATCTTTGAATCCTGGCACCGGGTTGGTGTGGACTGTGAAAGATAAAGCGCCATGAAGGGATTTTAATTTCACCCAATCGTAGTGATAGCCAATCGCTGAAAATTCCCACTGGGTGGTCAGGATCCAGACCTTTCTAGAGGTAGTGTGGTTCTCTTCTTCATAAGTGTAGAGGGATACTATAAGGCTTTGCAGAGAATTTGAATCCCCGGAGATAATCACAACTTGAGTGTCACTGTTCAAAATTGTCCAAAGCAGATCTATTTGATCATTGTGCAACATATTGAACATTGAGATTCGGGGCAAGATCTGTTTGACAAATTGTATGCAAATGTCATTCTGGGCAAGGGTGGCATTAAAAATCTGGATGAAATTGTCACTGCTCTCTGACTTCTGAACAATAATCCCAATCCAGTTCCACTGGAAATAGAGAAGGAGCTGGACAATGGCTGCATTCTGTAGGTGATACTGAGGATCGATCTGGTAGAAGGTGGGGAACCGGATCTTATCCCTCAAAACAGGATCAGAGAAGCGGTAACCTAGCTGAAGGGAGGGTGGAGATGGAGGGAGAGGAAGAGGTTAAGCAAAGAAAAGGGTACCTGCACTTTTTGTTACTAACCTCAGACCATCTAGACTAGCAGGGTATTTTATTCCAGACCCCAACCCCCACAATATTGTATCTTCATGAGATGTTTTCTTCTGGTCACAGAATTGGCTTTGTAAGTTTTTGGCAGTAACCACACAACGCAGAATCTAATTCATTACATCTACATTCCCCCTTTCATCATATTGAGTGCCCATGTACCTGAGAAATCTTGAAACTGCCAAATACAGTTGACATACGGTATGAGGTTCTGGAGTTGAGACCCCCAAGGACAGAGAGAAGGTGGTCCTGTGTGTCGCACTTATAGTTAGGGAACAATTTTCTTCGGCTGGAGAGCAGAGACAGGCTGACATCTTCAGTCATGCTTGCATAGTGGTTCTCTTCGTAGATGCGGAAGCCAAGGGTGATGTTGGGGAGAAGCCGGGGGTCTTTGTTGATCTCCTGGATAGCAAATGCCAAGGCCAGGACATGTTGGTAGTTCTTGGGAACAGGTCTTTGTTGCAAGTGAAATGACAAAAATTAGAGGAGCTGGACGGAGATGTTTATTTTCTAATTTCATTACCAACACTGTAAGAGCTAATCATAAAACAGATGTCAGGTTCCGACTAATGGAACACTTAAAGGAAATTCCAGGTATATTTATTCTGAAAAAGTCTTTAATCATGGACACATTGTTGGCACATATTGAATGGATGCCAGAATCTGAATTTCTCTTGCTTGTGTCTAACTTTTCTTGCTAAACCCCTGCCTTATTTTGCAGTCATAAGTCACATCTTCCAATTAGCCCAGAGGGCAAAGATTCACTTCTGTTCCTTTTCCCGGGCTTTCCTTATAAATTTCCTCTCTTTCTCTGTCATCTGAATTAACTTTAAAAATACCAGACAGTTCTGTATATCTTGTCAAAGCAATAATATCCTATATTAACAGCGTTGACAACAGATCAATACAGATTAGCTAATTAGTTTTACTGCTGTCTGAAAACAGGGTTGCTGTCAATCAGTTGATTCTGTTATTATTGTCAGCAGTGTATGACAAAGCTTCCTCTCCCTAACTCTGCAGGACATTTCTATGAATTGATTGGAAGTTATCATTTATAGCAAGAGCTCACTTCAAGTCAGTATTGACTTTTAGTACAACTAAGGAAACGTGGCTTGTTATCCTGATAAATCTCTATACTTTATTATATCCAGTCATGGGAATCTTTACAGGCTGACAACGTCTGCACTACATTCTCAAACATTTTTCCCTATCATGTCATCATAATCATTTTGAATTAGGTGGCTTTATAAATCCAATAAATTAGATTAAATTGAATTAAACTGAATGTCTGACCAGATTGACTTTTACTGGCTAGAAATGATTATGCCGATATACCTGGATGGCCTATAGTTAGAAAAAGCACTTTTAGTGTCTCTGAATGTGGAATTCTTTCTGTTGGGGATTCCCAAAGGAGCTCGCTCCCCTGACTTAGAAGTGCCCAGGATTCAGATTGGTGGAAAGCCAAATTGGTGGGACAAAAGACAGACCTTCTCTACATGAAGGATGGTGTTACAAATCATCAGAATAATGAGATGGGAAGATGACTTTAGTACAGCTATAAGACAGAGGAATCTAGCGTTATTTCTCCCCAAATTCAGTGGTTTCTCTGCAATGGGCACCTTGCCTTCAGGAACACAGATAAAAAGTTGACTCCCTTGTGTGACAAGCTTTTCTTCACCACTGAAGAGTCAGAGGGCTTGAGAAAGGGATTAGAGCCGAGGTGGCGCAGCAGTTAGAGTGCAGTACTGCAGGCCACTTTAGCTGACTGTGTTCAGCAGGTCAGCGGTTCAAATCTCACCGGCTCAAGGTTGACTCAGCCTTCCATCCTTCCGGGGTAGGTAAAAGGAGGACCCAGATTGTTGGGGGCAATGTAAATATATATATATATATATATATATACATTGCTTACTGGTGTACACCGCTTAGAGAGTGCCTGCATTTAAAGCGGTATATAAGTCTCATAAATAAATAATTAGGGAGAGGTTGATTCATCAAAGAAAATCAATGTGTCCTCACTAGGAAGGGTCTTCATCAACACAGGCTGGGTGGGATTTAAACCTGCCCATCTTCAAGCCTGCCCTTTCCATGTTGCCCTGAGAAAAAAGACAATCAAACACACACTTACAGAGAATAGGAATCCCAATCACCGGGAGGCTGAGGTAGGAGATGTACAACTACAGTAATAGAGAGAGGCAGGTTTCCACCAATAATAAGATCTCCAGGTCTGTAATAGTCTTTCTGTGCTGGGAAAGGTCTCCTCCAGAAGCAATTTGGCCTCAGGGCCATCTGGATGGCTGCAGGCAACGTCCAAAGCAAGGCTAACAGTAAAATCATTGGTCAATAGAGATTTTTTTCCTAGGAGAGTCCAAGTGGAGTTTTAAATCTTCTGGATAAGCATTCATCTATGCTCCAAATGTAAAGGGACCCAGCTGTAGCATTCAGAGCATATAGATAAACATGTTTTGACGGGACACAAACTTCTTTGCACTTAGGGAGGGTTAATCTCTGGAAATCCTCTGAGATGAAGTAAGAATTTGCTAGTGTTTGATGAACCCAGGGAGAGAGAAATAACCACATTATTCCCATAACTCTGGAGTCTGTAGCATTTTGGCAAGAGGAAAACCTATTTCTGAAATGACAATTTGTGTCTCATTCTGTGCATTGGGCAACTGTGATTAGAGAGTGATTCAACTTTAGAGTTGGAAGAGAACTTGGGGGTCACTTAGTCCAATCCCCTTAATGTAGGACACACACAAGGAAGGTATCTTCCAACTTTACTACTATTATGAATTATGAATTACAAGGCAAACTCTTAAATCTCTGAGATCTCTTTGGAATCGACCATTTCTGCTGCCACCACTACTTTCCAGATTAAGAAGCTCCCTGGGGGCTTCCCGGAACAACTCACCATGGCCTTTGTCCTAGCTGTGTTTCCCAAACCGGCCAATGGAGATGTGTTTCAGCTACGAGGAACCTGGATGGTTTTTAATAATGACACACTTTCTTCTTTTCTTCTTTCCTTTCTGCCCAACCTCCCTGTCACTTGAGTGGGTCATCAACATTTTAAACAAATATTTCAAAGCCAACCACTCTGCCTGATGGAGGATTTCCTGAGGACAGAATCAAGAGCTTCCCTCAGGTGCACCAATCTGCTCTATCCTTCAGTCCCAACTATTTGTGGTTTGCACCAGGAGGGGTTAACTTTCTTTGAGTAACAAGCATAATACCCAATCATCACCATATCAGACAAATCCTCCATTTGCAGTGGCCCCAAGAGATGATAGATGCCCAATTATACATCCTCTTTTCTTCATTATCCATGTTGTGTTCCTGCCATCAAGCAGGGCATCCAGCTGGTCCACCTAGAAAGTTTAAAGGTTGGAGACCTGGCTATGCATTAGTTCCACTTAAGGACAGTTTCAGTCTGGGGTGATGGAAGATGAAAGGTCAGCCCAGGGGCTTAGCTATGTGGGGTGCTTCAGGGTCTGCCCTCTCTCCCACCCCTCACTATCCCTAAGCATTCTTGTAAGTTCAGGAAACATTTAAGACTGTCACACAACTGTCAATGCTGCAAATATTGCATATTCTTGCTTTTGACAATATATAGAATTATCTGGTAATTATGGGGTTAATACAGAGCAGAAGGTGGGTTGGGGGTAAAGCCCGGGGAAAAAAAGAGGAAGAAAACATTTGACCTTCACACTAATTGGGTAATGTGAGATGTGACGGCTAATTTAGGGAGGAAACATGCTGATAATTTAACTGCTCAGAGGAAAAGAACTTAGATCCTAGCATCCCTCCGTTGTGCCTGTGCCGACATTTTGTAACAATAAAAGACTTTTAGGAAAATAAATGCCTGGAAGTTCTTTGGAATGTTTCATTAGCCGGAACCACAACAACAACATTGTCTTCCTTCCTCTCTGCCCAAGATTGAACAATTTTTGAACTATTCCATTAATTAACATCCATCAATCCTTCCCCATAATACACTGAGAGCATAAAAAAAATAGCAGGTATTAGAGGAGATCCCTTAATATCCACTTCACATGATCTGGTTTATTAATGAAGCATGTTTATCTAGTCATAATGAAGAGAACACTATATAATTTAATGTGAGAGTGAAAGTTTGTTCTCCAAGCTTGTGGGTTGGTTTCCAAACATTTCCTTACTAGGCTAGGTAACATCTTCAGCAGAGTTTAGGAGATGTCAGTTGTTATGTCTGGGCCTGCTGAGTGATTCAGCAGGTGTAGGAAGCTGCAGAGAGGCCCGGGCAGACTACGTGGATGCCTGGGACCAGACAGGCTGTCTCCAGCCTATTGCGCATGCGCAAGGCGGGAGAATCCGTTGCGTTGATTGCCTGACACTGTCCCTGCAAAGGGGTATAAGAGGAATCCATGCCATTTTGTATTGGTTCTGTTGTGTTCTGAATAAAGAGAACACTGTTGTTACTCCTGCCTCGTCTCAATGCCTTTACATCGAAAACAGAACATCAGTGTTCTTCTGTTTATAAGGGCTTCAGGCGTGGGTGTGTCAAGTGATGTTTTTGTGATGGGTCTTGTGGTGGGTCAGGTGTGAGTCATAAATGAGGGGCTTGTGATGGGTCTTATGATGGGGAGGTTACATTAGGTCAGGGTCCTTGGAAGGTGAACTGCTGGTGGGGGGAAGGGGCTTGCATGGGTTGGCTGAGTGTCGGTGCTATCTCTGGTTAGCTGTGCGGTTGATTTAGATCCTAAGGGGTTTGTACATTGGTTGTGGGTCAGTGTGTTTGTTGATGGAATTGCTTGTGGCATGCCAGGCTTCGAGGAACTCACAAGCGTGGCAGGTGGAAGTGTAGCCAATGATTTTAGTGTTGTTCCAATTGAATTGATGTTGTTTGATGTTGGTATGGATAGAGAATAATTTAATGTTTTGCATTAAAAATATGCAACAAGAAATACTGGAGAAATAATAGAGAATTCTGCAAAGCTCCAAGACCCCATGTATACAAGTATGCTGTCAGTATTAGTATTTCTTTATTATTTTTCTATGATTATTCTTTGCCACTGTAACTGTAATGCAACTTGATGCTGCTTTTCAAAGATTCTTCATTAAAACAAATAAAGGGATAAAAGTCCTACTGTAAATCCACATCCATTTCTTCAAGATCAATCTGTGTTAATTATTACTTTGGGACACGGCCTCACTGGGAACAAGTGGCTTTCATGAAAAATTAAGGGAGTGGATGACCCTTGCAGACCTTTTTTATTACATTTTTGTGGTACCTTCCCTACATAAGATGACTCTGGGTGGCTAACAAGTATATTGTGATCAGTCACATGGTTGAATATGAGCTGTGAAGTGGACAACTCCCACCTTCTTTTCTTCACTTGTCTGAAATGTTTTTAAATTCTAAGCAAGCCCCAAAGTCAAACTAAAAGTTTCCAATCCCTTCATTAGTCAGAGATTCTTATTCCTTGTTATGTTTTCTCTGTGATTCTGTTTGGGCCTCAGCAGGGAATGTAGCATTTGTGGAGGGATCAGCCAAGAAACCAACTCAGGAGGACAAAAACTGCTCACTGGGGACAAGTGATATCCATGAAAAGTAAAATAGTGGGGGTTTACTGCTGTTCAAAAGGTACATTGTGATAGGACACAACACTTGACTTTCAGACTGAGAGCTAAGAGGCACTCAGCATGGAAGTCAGTTGTAGCCATGTAAGTGTGAGCAATAATGCTAGATGTGGCAGCTGTTTTATTTACGATCACATGGAAGGGAATCACGGAAAGAAGTGTTGGAACGTCTTCTAGAGAGTTCCCTCAGATGGAGTGAAGGTTCAGATGAAGAATTAAGAAGGAATAAACAAAGAGAAGAGTTGAAGTGCTAAGCAAGAGACAAGAAGGAGGGAAAACAAGATGGCTTCAGGGAAGCTCTTCCACCACCAGCCTCATGAGGAAGATATTGAATAAAAAGAGCCAAAGGCCAGGAGTCAAATAAACAGGCAAACTAACAGATAGACTGCCCAGATGAGAAGAGGAAATAGGGATGAAGGAAGAAAATGAGAAAAGTAACGGGGGGGGGGTCCCTTCAGAACCTGACAGAGGGAAATGTTCTTCCAACCATTTTCTCAGATGGAGCCGACAGCCAGAAGAGGAGAAGAAGGCTCTCCACGAACAAATAAACAGAAAATACTAAAGGACATTAAAGACAGACCAGAAAAAGAAAATGGAAATTAATATATATCTTTTAAAATTTGCAACATTTACTTTTGTAAAATAAAAGTCTTCACCTCCTGCTCCCCAGCCACCCAACACAATCCAGCACATTTTATTGACTCCGATTAAAGTGGGAAACCTTCCTGCTGTAAATTGTGGGTTATGTTTTTTTTATATCATAGATTTATTATAGGATGGATTTTTTAAAAAAATATTTTTCAGCTGCCCAGAGTCACCTGTGTGTGAGTTGGGTGGCTACATAAATTTGTTTAATAAATATTCATATCTTTGATATCAATGTATATTACTCAGAAGATGATTGGGCCTTTACCAGGGACAACTGCCAAAATGCCCCAATCCAAGTAAAATTTCCCAATCCCAGGACAAATCAGACATTTTTGTGCCTCATTATATTCTCTCTACAATTGAGATGTGGCCTTAGTAGGATAATATAGCATTTGGGGAAAAAGATACAAGCCAAAAGACCAGCCCCAGAGGCCAATATGGAGAAGATCTCCACGGCCACCATGAACTTCCCTTTGGTACTCAGGTAGGTGGGGAGGAAGCTGATCCAAACGCTGCAAAAGACCAGCATGCTAAAAGTAATGAACTTGGCTTCGTTAAAGCTGTCGGGCAATTTCCTAGCCAGAAAGGCCACTGTGAAACTCACAAGGGCCAAAAAACCCAGGTAGGCGAGGACAGCATAAAATATTAAAGTTGAGCCTTCATTACATTCCAAGATGGTCTCTGCTACTAAGGAATGGAAGTCCATGTTGGGAAATGGGGGAGAGGTTACCAGCCAGATAATACAAAGAACTGTTTGGACCAGGGGACAGACTAAGACAATGGAGTTGGTCAGTGGTTTTCCCAAGAGTTTCCTTGCCTTGTTCCCTGGCTTAGTGGCCATGAAGGCCAGAACCACCATGACAGTTTTTGCCAAGACAGAGGAAACTGCAAGGGAAAAGAGAATGGCAAAGGCAGTTTGTCGTAAGAGACAGGTGAGCTTCCCAGGTTGACCAATGAAGAGGAAGGAGCAGAGGAAGCAGAGTAGGAGGGAGACCAGGAGGAGGTAGGTGAGATCTCGGTTGTTGGCCTTGACAATTGGTGTGTCATGATGTTTATGGAATATCACCAGCACTGCAGATGTGATCACAGAGAAAGAAAATGCTAGAGTTACTAAAGTGTATCCCAGGGTCTCCTGATAGGTCAGGAAGTGGATCTTCTTGGCAATGCAGTGGTCCTTGTCCATGTTGGAATATCGGTCTTCTGGGCAGGGGTCACAGCTTGCAGAATCTGAAATCAAGAGTACTTCAATTATCCTGAGGATAGGTTAGCTTGAGACAAGGATGTTTCCACCTTTTGGGATCCAGTTCGCTACTTCTATTTTGCATCAACTCATTCAGACAATTTTTTGCAGGGAAGGGCAGGCAGACTTAGATAGATCTCCCTCTTCTCCAACAGCTCTTTTATCTTCTGGGAGACTGATAGCACTGACAGAAAAGCACACCCTAAATAATAAAAGCTTCAACTTTACACCCCACTGCTTCACAAAAAGGTTGGTAGCTGGTTTTCCTGGATGTAGTTGGAAGCAATAGTAGGACTAGAACATCTAGTAGGGAACCCATTAATTGTGCCCTGAAACTACCCTGCATTAAATTGCTGAGGAGCAGGAAAGGTGGCTGGGGAGGAGGGCAGAAGGCCAGTTTAGATCCATGAATAGAAATTCTGCTGAAAAGCATGAATATGTTGAAGAATATCAATCGACTAAAAATAACAACAAAATTAATATTTGTTTCTACCGATTGGCTTCCTTGATCCTGGAAAAGCTACATTGAAAGTGTGCTCTACCTGTCTGATTAGAAATGGTCCCTTCTGGGCAAGGGGCACATTGGTAGCAGCAAACCTCCTCACCCTCTGGAACACTTTTCCTCTCTCCTGCCTGGCACCTCTTCATGCCACATCTGGCAAAGGGCACCTTCTAAAAGAGAAAACAGAAATACTGTAGATGTCTTCAGCCATGGTTCACTTGTTCATTTGTATAGTTCTCTTTCCATCCTTAGAATATCTTCAGACTCAATGTTTAACTCAAATATAGCACAAACCAGGAAAAGCTCTTGGAGGATTAAGGCTAATGCCACTCTAAACCACCAATGGATTCTGGGGTTTGGAACTGGGGCTTGACATGCAAAAGAAGGATTGTGAATTGAGCTACAGCTTTTCAGAAGCAAACAGTGATGGAGGTCCAACTTTATGGGAATCATCCATGGAAACCACTCTTGGCTGCTCTAACTGCATCCTGTGTTTCAAGAAGAATTTCTTCCTGATCTCAACTCTTTTTGATCTGTCACAAATCAAACCTCAAATATGTTATATATGAAACAGGCTTTTCATCAAATGGTTGCCAAATTTTTGATTCAGTAACCCGTTCTCCAGTAAAGGAGATGTTTTGAATCCCCAGAAGAGAATGTCCCTTGTACTGGATTTATTTTACCTTCCAGCTCACCTTTTTTGCCCAGACAATTGCATCGGAGTTAATGGTGAAATCCTGTCCTGCAGGAGCCATGGGATCTATCTGTCCAACTTTCACAGCGACAAAAGATTGATTGGGGAGGAGAACCCAGTTGAAAAGATCATAACGAGCAGACCCCAGTCTATTCTCCGAGAAGTAGATTTCATCTCCAGCAGTGTTGTTGAACTGGATGTTCCTCAAATAAGGAAGAAGCTGAATGGAAAGAGACCTTCAGAAATTACTAACACTTTCCCACTCCTCTAAGAATTTGTTTTCCTTGCAGTGCCTGCTCTGATTTGTGACTTCAACAGACATAAAGGTATATTCTTTATGGTTTGATGCAGAAAAAAAGCAGTTTCATGAATTTTAGATTACAGTAAATCCTGTTGTGTGTGCTAAAGTTGGCAGAGGGTGGTTTCACACAACAAGCAGTTCAGTGCAACAAATGGCAAATTAAATATATGGGAGGGATCACACAGCATAAGCCATAGTAACAAAAACCAGGGTTACAATGGATTGAGTCAAGTGTCTTTCTACAACTAGATTCAGGCTACAAGATGAAGGAAACAGAGGTGGTTCCGCAAATATGTCTACTAGGACTTCAGTTGACCTGTTGCAGAATTATCATCTTACTCTGGATCACTCTGTGTAATGGTCATTCCATGAAATTGACAAGCTTTGAATACTTCTGAAAACCTTTTCGGAAGATCATACATACATGAATCTTATGTACAATTGGTTTGTTTTATTTCTGCTTCCCCCTTCTACCTGTATTGAATCAAATATTATACTTAATCTGTATTATTTTTGTTTTAAAAAATATAACTGTTTTAATCTGCTTTAACTAAACAACAGGGATAGTGAGTTAATTGATACAGAACATCCCTGTCCCCAGCAATCAAAAAATTACAGTGTTATCAGTGCATGTAACATAGATGTGTGTGTGGACAAGAATATCAACCTTGCTGTCAAGTAAAATCAAGCTTTTAATAGCAAGAGCCACACAAAGTTTACTAACCAAACAGGCGGTAAGAAAATAGGGTAACTCAGGCACCACACAGGTTATATAGAAAGTAAACACAGGGCCAGTCATAAAGGACTCAAATGTCTATACACCAATGCACAGAGTAGGAAATTCAGGTAAATGAGGGCAGATATGATATTGTTGCCATTACAGATACATGGTGTGAAAAATATTTCATGCAATATTAGAATTCAACATTATAGAAGCACAAGCAATAGAACACAGTCAAACTGGACTTCAAGAGAGCTAATTTCAATAAACTTAGAGAGGGCTTGGGAAGGATTCCATGGATGAGAATCCTCAAGGGGAAAACAACTCAAGAAGTTTGGGAAATTTTGAAAAATGAGATAATAAAAGCACAATCTAGCACAATACTAACAAAGAGGAAAAACAACAGCTCTCAATAGAAACCAGCATGGCTGCATAAAGAACTCTCTGACAAATTGAAAGATAAAAAGGACAAGTATAGAAAGTGGAAAGAGGGGAACATAACTAAGTCAGAATATCAGCAAATAGCCCGAGCCTGCAAAGATAAAGTGAAGAAAGCCAAGGCTCAAAATGAACTAAGGCTTGCGACTAAAGTCAAAAATAACAAAAAAGAGCTTCTTTCAACATGTAAAAAACAAGAAAAAAGTGAAGGAAATGATTGGTCCATTAGTGGGTGGAAGTGGCAAGAAGGTGACAAGCAACATGGAGAAAGCAGGACTATTTAACTCGTTTTTTGCATCTGTCTTTACACAAAGGGAAAAAACAGACCAACCTATCAAAAATAGTTCCATAAAAAACAAAATAAAAACACAAGTTAAGACAGGCAAGAAAATGGTAAGTGAGCACCTGTCCAGCCTAGATGAGTTCAAATCGCCAGGACCAGAAGGTTCTCAAGGAACTGGCAGATGTGATATCGGAACCACTGAACTATGTTTTTCAAAGATCCTGGAACACAGGGGAACTACCAGAGGACTGGAAAAGAGCTGATGTAGTTTCCATCTTCAAAAAAGGAAAAAAAATGGATCCAGGAAATTACAGACCTATCAGCCTGACCTCAATACCTGGGAAGATCCTGGAAAAGATAATCAAACAACGAATCAACGAACACCTAGAGACAAACAAAGTCATTACTAAAAGCCAACATGGGTTTGTCAAAAATAGATCATGCCAGACAAATCTTATGGCATTCTTTGACCAAGTGACAAAATTAGTGGATCAGAGGAATACTGTGGCCATAATTTACTTGGACTTCAGTAAGGCATTTGATAAAGTAGATCACAACCTATTACTTGATAAGATAGAAAAATGTGGGGTAGACAGAATCACCACCAGATGGACCCGTAGCTGGCTGACCGGCCGTACTCAGCGAGTGGTCCTCAATGGAACCGCATCTATATGGAGGGAAGTGTGTAGTGGGGTGCCCCAGGGCTCTGTTCTGGGCCCAGTGCTCTTCAACATCTTCATCAACGATTTGGATGAAGGGATAGATGGGGAACTCATCAAATTTGCAGACAACACCACGCTGGCAGGAATAGCCAACACTCCAGAAGACAGGCTTAAGATACAGAAGGATCTGGACAGACTTGAACACTGGGCACTAACTAAGAACATGAAATTCAATGGTGAAAAAAGCAAGGTTCTACATTTAGGCAAGAAAAACCAAATGCACAAGTACAGCATAGGTGGCACCATGCTCAATAGTAGTAACTGTGAGAGGGACCTCGGAGTCCTAGTAGACAATCACCTAAATAGGAGCCAGCCGTGTGCTGCAGCTGCCAAAAAGGCCAAAACAGTGCTAGGCTGCATTAACAGAGGGACAGCCATTTGTCTGAAATGTTATAGAATTTCCTGCCTGAGCAGGGTGTTAGACTAGATGACCTCCAAGGTCACTTCCAACTTTGTTGTTGTTGTTGTTATTATTGTTATTGTTATTATTATTATTATTATTATTATTATTATTATTATTATTATTATTATTATTACTATTGAGAGAAGGAACCTGGAACTACGGAGAAATGTCCTAACAGTGAGAGCAAAACCAATGGAACTGGTTTCAGAATTTGTGGGTGGACTGGAGACCTTCAAAGAGGCTGGAGAACCATTTGTCTGAAATGATATAGGGTCTCCTGCTTGAGCAGGGTTTGGGTTAGAAGACCACTGAGATCCCTTCCACCTCTATTCTTCTATGTTCTGCACCTGGGGAACTTCCTCTGTATGTTAGCTCTAAGGATCTGTGGATTGGATTTAAAAAAAAACAGAGATTACCAGCCATGGCGGGACATTTAAGATCCTCTTTCCAAGTCTCATCATAGCTGGTCGCGCTCCTGATCCATAAATTACATGTAATGCTTGTGCCACAGCACAAATGGCATTGTAGATGTTGTAACTTTCACCTGTCATAGTTGTTTCAAACAGGTAAGCTGGCAGACTCTGTAAATTCTCCTCTCCAGTACAGGGTTTCTCCCACTTTTCAAAGGTCACTCTTAGTTTCTGGAACTTGCAGGCAAAGATCAGTTGCCACCATAGAGGGAGAAAGAAGTTCCCTTGGGGTTTCAAAGGGTCTAAAGACATGAGAAAATGGCTGAACTCTGAGACATCTCTGGTGTGTTCCCTAAAATGCAAAGCACCATGGTAGGTCTTCATAAAAAGCAATATACCTACAGAGTTTATCATGTTAAATTTCCAACTGGATGTAAAGATCCACACCTTCTGAAATATATTACTCTGTGTTTGATGAACAAACACAACTATCCGCATATTTGTGGTGGCACTGTAGTCTCCCCAAAAAATAATCACTTCAGCTTTAGACCAAGTGTTGAAAATATGATGTAATTTTGTACCTGGATCAGTGAAAAAATCAAATTTCATTATTTGAGTGAAGACCAGGCAGATCTCCTTCTCCTTCAGCATTGGCAGCAGAGATGAAATGAAATGTTCCCCACTGTCATCTTGGTTGGCCACCAGCCCAACCCAGTTCCACTGGAAATGCAGGAGCAGATGGACTAGACCCTCATACTGAGCAGATTCCTTGGGGTTAATCCGAAAGAAGGAAGGATGAACTCTTCTGTCTTCCTGAGTGGATTCAGAGCCAACACCAAGCTGGAGAAAGTGAGATTCTTCTTTCAAAAACAAAGTTAAGTTTTAGGGTGACTTTAAGGCTCCCCATTGTGTAGTTTATTGCCCTACCAGTCAGACTGACTCACCAGTCAGACTGACTCAGCTTCATCTTCCTCCCTTCTTAGGAAGAGCCAACATTGACTTGTGTTGTCTGCTTGTGATAGATCAGAAGTCAAAGGAACAAATCATTAACCTGATTTAAACTGAAAAGTGCAGAAATATGATAAACTTTTATGAAAGTCAGGAAGTGATTCCTCTTAACAAATACTGCAGTTCTGAATTCTGTCAGTATCTTTGTGCAGTTAAATAAAAATGTATCTTGACATACAAAACAGAAAAACCAATTCAGCTTTAGGATCGACTATCTAAGTCACACACCCTTGGTGTATGCCACCCCCACCAAACACCTTTGTTTTCTTCCTTGGCTTCTGTGTGTGCTCCGGTTGTTTGTGTACTCCACACACAAACCCCTTACCTGTGGGACCTTGTAGATGCTGAAGATGGAGGCCATCTGCCTTGAGGATTCGGAGTTGTGACCTCCAATGACAGAGAGCAGAGGGTCCTTCCTGCCACATTTGTAATCCGGAACCATTTGACCTCGTGTGGAGAGCAAGGAGAGGCTGTATAAGAAAATCTTCCTCTCCATCTTCTGATTTTCATAGATGCGGAAGCCAAGGGTGATGTTGGGGAGAAGAAGCAGATCCTTGTTCACCTCCATGACAGCAAACATCAAGGCCAGGAATTGATGGTATTTTTTGAGTAGGGGTCTATAGTGAGAAAAACATTTTGTGTGTGTCCTTGCAGCAGTAAGTGACAAGTTCCATTGGGTTCTTTTTGGCTTTTGAGGGATGTTCCTTGATTGTGCTTGGATGGATCTCTGAGAAAGGAGAAACACCTGGCCATCCTTATCCCAGATCATCTAATCTCCCTCTATTCTCCCTCCCTTCTTCACTTTCCCCCATTGGCTGAAATCCTCCCCAATTGCTCCTCTTCCTCCCTAACCAGTTTCTTCCTCTCTGAGAGCAACTTCTTCAGGTCTGAGCAACAACTCCAGCGAGGGTCACAGCCCAGATTTACTAAGGAACATTATTCACGAGCACTGCTGATTCCAAAGCTGAGGAGGATTTGGTTTTTGTTTTGTTTTTACAATATCCACATTGGAAAAAGATCAAACTTTTCTTTGAGGTTTTTTTTACTATGATTTTATGTCCAAATGAATGTTATAAGTCAGTGATGGCGAACCTTTTAGAGACTGAGTGCCCCAAACATGCCCCTGTCTCCCCGCCTGCCCTGCTCTGCGCCCCACCTGCTCCACCCCCTCCCCCGCAAGGCCACCCACCACCTCCATGGCCACCGTAGTAGATTGCCGAAGCGGCCAAGAAGCACCGTGGCAGCCACGCCCTCCACCCGTACCCCGCAGCATCATCTGCGCATGATGGGAGGTGAGGGCAGAGTCCTGTCCCCACTGCCCGGCTGCTCCATGTGGACCACGCTCAGGGGTGACTCTCCTCCAGGGGGGCTGCTGGTGAAAAGGGGGCCATGGGGGAGGCGGGGCTGAGGCAACTGTGCGTGCCCACAGAGAGGCCTCTGAGTGCCACCTCCAGCACACATGCCATAGGTTTGCCACCACTGTTATAAGTCAACTTCTTCACTATCTACTTTTATATATTTGATAATCATTCTGAGAAGAACTTCTGGAAAGGCAGGTCATGCCCCCTCAGGAATAGTTCTTTAAAGACAGAGAATTCTAACCTGTTTCTTGAATTTTCCTCTTTATTGAGAAAAGGGCAAAGAGCTGAAGATCCCTAGAATGAGCATTTCTTAAAATCCAAAGGAAAGAAAACAGTCACCTACATTTTTTTCCCCTCCGGGTGAAACTTACGTGATGTCATTAATTAATTGCGATGGGTCTTTTTGAAAATCTGGGGCTCTGGACTCCACAAAAGTATTCAGGGGCAAATTCCCTCCAATAATCAGATCACCAGGCCTGTAAAATTCCCACTGACCTCGAAACTTTACGTGTATTTTCAATGGACAGATGGTTTGAATCTTCTTAGCAGTAACTGGAGTCAGGAGCCAGAGGATCAGCAGAAGCAACAGGAGAGGCAGCCCAGTCATCCTTGTCACCGTCCCTCCCAGATCAGAAATCAAGGTCTGTGCGGAAGCTGAATTGCAGGGAGCATCAGAAATACCATCAGAACTTTAGCACAACAGACACAACCCTGGATGGCCTCAGGGTTAATTTATCTGGTGCCACTTTGTATTAAGCCATTTGTATTTTATCACTTTAGTTCACCCTATCTGTCCTATTCTGAAATGAGACTGTGTGCTGCATTTTATTTTATTTTAATAATAAGGTTGCAAGACTAATCCATCAATAAAATACTGTATCAATGATGTTTTCTCTTACCTGCATTTGGGCTTTGAAACAAAGGCCAGCAGAATCTCACCAAACCCCACAGTTAGCTCTTTGGAGGACAAGGCAAACTCCTCCACCGCTGGGAGAACTCAGAGAATATATTTTATAGAATATATTTTATAGCAGGTTTAACCTTGGAAGACTTTTGTGGGTTGACGTCCACAGGGGATACATTGAGAATTACTGTTCTTCTGATAATTCGAGGGGAAAGCAATTGTCCTATCTATTGGGCAATAGAGATTGTTTGTACATTAGATAGTTAAAAACATGTTTGTGTCTCTTGTTGCTAATCCACAGAGCAGATGGATTTGAGAGTCAAGGTGAAGTTGACTTTATGAACTACCTGAAAGTGAACACCTGCACACAAGATGGAGTTTGGTCTGTGCCATCATATGTTCAGATAGAATGGTTGCTGATGGGGCAGGGTGGCAGTCCGCTGCACCTTAGGAAGTGTGAGTCATCATACCAATGCCTACAGGATTTAGTTATAGATTTAGTTAGGGAATAAATGGAGCACACATCTCTAGCAAAGTCATGGGCAGTGCACAACAAATCAATAAAAGCTGTAAATAAGGAAAACTATCTTTGTTTAAAACCTTTATACAATAATTATTGTATTGACAGATTTTATTTTTCTGGGCTCCAGGATCACCACAGATGGGGACTGCAGCCAAGAAATTAAAAGACGCTTGCTCCTGGGAGGAAAGCTATGGCAAATCTAGACAGCATACTAAAAGGCAGAGACATCACCCTGCCAACAAAAGTGCGTATAGTCAAGGACTTGGTTTTCCCAGTTGCAATGTATGGACGTGAAAATTGGACCATAAGAAAGGCTGAACGACAAAGAATGGAGGCCTTTGAACTATGGGGCTGGAGAAGACTCCTGCGACTCTCTTGCATTCTCCTGAAAGGCATTCAAACTGGCATTTTCCCTCCTTTACTTTGCTGTCATAAATCACGGTCTCCAATCAGGCAGGGGGCAAAAGTTCACTTCCATTCTGAAGCCCGTTCTCTACACATATTCTTTCTCCTCCCCTCCCAACATCATCTAAATTAACTCTAAAAATACCAGACAGTTCTGCATATTTTGTCAAAGCAAGAATATCCAATATTAGCAGCGTTGACATCAGACTTGAATCTGTTTCATGAAAATATCTTTTCACCACTTGGCTATCAATTTTTCTGATTCAATCCACCCTTTTTTCCAATGAGAAAGAAATTCTGCATCCCCAGGAGAGAATGAATCATTTTCTGAAATCAGAACATTTCCTTCTAGCCCACCTTTCTGGCCCAGGTCGTTGCATCAGATGTGATGGTAACTTCCTGGCCTGGGGTAAACTTAGGATCTATTTGTCCAACTTTTATGGGGACAAAAGACTGATTGTGGGGGAAAAGCCAGTTGAGAACATCATACTGAGCTATTACTGGTCCATTTTTGGGGATTGTGACTTTATTTCCAGTACTGTCAATGAATTGGATATTCTTCAGATAGGCAAGAAGCTGAAAGAAAAAATAGATCTTTAGTAACCGGGGTGGCTGGGAATGAGAAACCATGGCTTTCAGCATTCTATGGTGACCATCACATTACGAGATAATTGCAAGCCTGTGAATCTAGACATCAGATGTCATGGTTCCGATAGATGAAACCAGTAAAAGAAATTCAAGGCAAGAATTCTTCCTTAAAGAACATTTTATTAGGAAACAAAGTATCGGCACTTACATAGTTGAACCCAAGAATGAGATTCCCTCCTCCCAGGTACAAAGTAACAAATTGCAATTCCCACCCCACAAAAGCTGTCATAAATCACATTCCTCAATTAGCACAAACCACGGGTTTATCTCTCTGGCCCCTCAGCCCACAAAAACCTTATCAGAACACATCCTTGAGTTCCCACACTTCTACACTGTTATGGCTAGCTAAACCCTCAGGCATTTACCCCATCCCCCCTTCTACATATGAACTCTAAAAGAATAGAAAAGGCACATTAAAAGCAAAAGTAAAAATGGCTGCTGGTTCTCAGTTGTCAGAGTGTTGACATCCATTGTCACAGCATTGACATCAGGAACAGCATCAAATCACAGGAGTGTATCGTGGGGCGTGAGAGAGTGACCCCCATTGCAAAAAATTTTTATTATGGGATGTTAGTATCATGGTTTCTTCATCCAATTCCAATAGAATAATTCTTATAAGGGTTATAAGAATTACCTCCATGTTTAATGATGAAGTCTCTGTCGATTCTTGGTTTAGCAGGGTTTGGGTTTTTCATCCTTTTTAGTTTCAGCTGGACTTCAGCAAGTAGTAGATTATAATCGGATGGTACATCTGCACCTGGGTATGTCTTTACTGATTTTACTGAGTTTCTAAATCTTTTGTTTATTGTAAAATAGTCAATTTGATTCCTTATTGCATTATTTCGTGATCTCCAAGTGTAGAGGCATCTTTTTGGCAACTTGAAAAAAGTATTCATCACACATTTCCAATCTCTTCATTAGTCAGAGATTCTTGTTCCCTGTTATGTTTTCTCTGTGATTCTGTTTGGGACTCAGCAGGGAAGGTAGCATTTGTGGAGGGATCAGATACAAGCCAAGAAACCAGGTCAGGAGGACAAAAACTGCTCACTGGGGACAAGTGATATCCATGAAAAGTAAAATAGTGGGGGTTTACAGCTGTTCAAAAGGTACATTGTGATAGGACACAACACTTGACTTTCAGACTTAGAGCTAAGAGGCCCTCAGCATGGAAGTCAGTTGTAGCCATGTAAGTGTGAGCAATAATGCTAGATGTGGCAGCTGTTTTATTTATAATCGCATGGAAGGGAATCATGGAAAGAAGTGTTGGAACATCTTCTAGAGAGTTCCCTCAGATGGAGTGAAGGTTCAGATGAAGAAGAGAAGAATTAAGAAGGAATAAACAAAGAGAAGAGTTCAAGTGCTAAGCAAGAGAAAAGAAGGAGGGAAAACAAGATGGCTTCAGGGAAGCTCTTCCACCAACAGCCTCACGAGGAAGATATTGACTAAAAAGAGCCAAAGGCCAGGAGTCAGATAAAGAGGCAAACTAACAGATAGACTGTCCTGATGAGAAGAGGCAATAGGGATGAAGGAAGAAAATGAGAAAAGTAACGGGGGGGAAAGTAATTGATTTTCTCCCTTCAGAACCTGACAGAGGGAAATGTTCTTCCAACCATTTTCTCAGATGGAGCCGAGAGCCAGAAGAGGAGAAGAAGGCTCTCCAGGAACAAATAAACAGAAAATACTAAAGGACATTAAAGACAGACCAGAAAAAGAAAATGGAAATTAATATATATCTTTTAAAATTTTGCAACATTTACTTTTGTAAAATAAAAGTCTTCACCTCCTGCTCCCCAGCCACCCAACACAATCCAGCACATTTTATTGACTCTGATTAAAGTGAGAAACCTTCCTGCTGTAAATTGTGGGTTATGTATTTTTTATATCATGGATTTATTATAGGATGGATTTTTTTAAAAAAATATTTTTTCAGCTGCCCAGAGTCACCTGTGTGTGAGTTGGGTGGCCACATAAATTTGTTTAATAAATATCCATATCTTTGATATCAATGTATATTACTCAGAAGATGATTGGGTCTTTACCAGGGACAACTGCCAAAATGCCCCAATCCAAGTAAAATTTCCCAATCCCAGGACAAATTAGACATTTTTGTGCCTCATTATATTCTCTCTACAATTGAGATGTGGCCTTAGTAGGATAATGTAGCATTTGGGGAAAAAGATACAAGCCAAAAGACCAGCCCCAGAGGCCAGTATGGAGAAGATCTCCACGGCCACCATGAACTTCCCTTTGGTGCTCAGGTAGGTGGGGAGGAAGCTGATCCAAACGCTGCAAAAGACCAGCATGCTAAAAGTAATGAACTTGGCTTCGTTAAAGCTGTCGGGCAATTTCCTAGCCAGAAAGGCCACTGTGAAACTCACAAGGGCCAAAAAACCCAGGTAGGCGAGGACAGCATAAAATATTAAAGTTGAGCCTTCATTACATTCCAAGACGGTCTCTGCTACTAAGGAGTGGAAGTCCATGTTGGGAAATGGGGGAGAGGTTACCAGCCAGATAATACAAAGAACTGTTTGGACCAGGGGACAGACTAAGACAATGGAGTTGGTCAGTGGTTTTCCCAAGAGTTTCCTTGCCTTGTTCCCTGGCTTAGTGGCCATGAAGGCCAGAACCACCATGACAGTTTTTGCCAAGACAGAGGAAACTGCAAGGGAAAAGAGAATGGCAAAGGCAGTTTGTCGTAAGAGACAGGTGAGCTTCCCAGGTTGACCAATGAAGAGGAAGGAGCAGAGGAAGCAGAGCAGGAGGGAGACCAGGAGGAGGTAGGTGAGATCTCGGTTGTTGGCCTTGACAATTGGTGTGTCACGATGTTTATGGAATATCACCAGCACTGCAGATGTGATCACAGAGAAAGAAAATGCTAGAGTTACTAAAGTGTATCCCAGGGTCTCCTGATAGGTCAGGAAGTGGATCTTCTTGGCAATGCAGTGGTCCTTGTCCATGTTGGAATATCGGTCTTCTGGGCAGGGGTCACAGCTTGCAGAATCTGAAATCAAGAGTACTTCAATTATCCTGAGGATAGGTTAGCTTGAGACAAGGATGTTTCCACCTTTTGGGATCCAGTTCGCTACTTCTATTTTGCATCAACTCATTCAGACAATTTTTTGCAGGGAAGGGCAGGCAGACTTAGATAGATCTCCCTCTTCTCCAACAGCTCTTTTATCTTCTGGGAGACTGATAGCACTGACAGAAAAGCACACCCTAAATAATAAAAGCTTCAACTTTACACCCCACTGCTTCACAAAAAGTTTGGTAGCTGGTTTTCCTGGATGTAGTTGGAAGCAATAGTAGGACTAGAACATCTAGTAGGGAACCCATTAATTGTGCCCTGAAACTACCCTGCATTAAATTGCTGAGGAGCAGGAAAGGTGGCTGGGGAGGAGGGCAGGAGGCCAGTTTAGATCCATGAATAAAATTCTGCTGAAAAGCATGAATATGTTGAAGAATATCAATCGACTAAAAATAACCACAAAATTAATATTTGTTTCTACCAATTGGCTTCCTTGATCCTGGAAAAGCTACATTGAAAGTGTGCTCTACCTGTCTGATTAGAAATGGTCCCTTCTGGGCAAGGGGCACATTGGTAGCAGCAAACCTCCTCACCCTCTGGAACACTTTTCCTCTCTCCTGCCTGGCACCTCTTCATGCCACATCTGGCAAAGGGCACCTTCTAAAAGAGAAAACAGAAATACTGTAGATGTCTTAAGCCATGCTTTGTATAGTTCTCTTTCCATCCTTAGAATATCTTCAGACTCAATCTTTAACTCAAGTGTAGCACAAACCAGGAAAAGCTCTTGGAGGATTAAGGCTAATGCCACTCTAAACCACCATGGATCCTGGGGTTTGGAACTGGGGCTTGACATGCTAAAGAAGGATTGTGAATTGAGCTACAGCTTTTCAGAAGCAAACAGTGATGGAGGTCCAACTTTATGGGAATCATCCATGGAAACCACTCTTGGCTGCTCTAACTGCATCCTGTGTTTCAAGAAGAATTTCTTCCTGATCTCAACCCTTTTTGATCTGTCACAAATCAAACCTCAAATATGTTACATATGAAACAAGCTTTTCATCAAATGGTTGCCAAATTTTTGATTCAGTAACCCGTTCTCCAGTAAAGGAGATGTTTTGAATCCCCAGAAGAGAATGACCCTTTTACTAGATTTATTTTACCTTCCAGCTCACCTTTTTTGCCCAGACAATTGCATCGGAGTTAATGGTGAAATCCTGTCCTGCAGGAGCCCCTGGATCTATCTGTCCAACTTTCACAGAGACAAAAGATTGATTGGGGAGGAGAACCCAGTTGAAAAGATCATAACGAGCAGACCCCAGTCTATTCTCTGAGAAGTAGATTTCATCTCCAGCAGTGTTGTTGAACTGGATGTTCCTCAAATAAGGAAGAAGCTGAATGGAAAGAGACCTTCAGAAATTACTAACACTTTCCCACTCCTCTAAGAATTTGTTTTCCTTGCAATGCCTGCCCTGATTTGTGACTTCAATGGACATAAAGGTGCATTTTTTATAGTTTGATGCAGAAAAAAAACACAGTTTTCATGAATTTTAGACTACGGTGAATCCTGTTGTGTGTGCTAAAGTAAATAGAAGTTGGTTTCACGCAGCAAGTAGTTCAGTGCAACAAATGGCAAATTAAATATATGGGAGGGATCACACAGCATAAGCCATAGTAACAAAAACCAGGGTTACAATGGATTGAGTCAAGTGTCTTTCTACAACTAGACTTAGGCTACAACATGAAGGAAACAGAGGTGGTTCCGCAAATATGTCTACTAGGACTTCAGTTGACCTGTTGCAGCATCTGGCAGAATTGTCATCTTACTCTGGATCACTGTGTGTAATGGTCATTCCATGAAATTGACAAGCTTTGAATACTTCTGAAAACCTTTTTGGAAGATCATACATACATGAATCTTATGTACAATTGGTTTGTTTTATTTCTCCTTCCCCCTTCTACCTGTATTGAATCAAATATTATACTTAATCTGTATTATTTTTGTTTTAAAAAATATAACTGTTTTAATCTGCTTTAACTAAACAACAGGGACAGTGAGTTAATTGATACAGAACATCCCTGTCCCCAGCAATCAAAAAATTACAGGGTTAGCAGTGCATGTAACATAGATGTGTGTGTGGACAAGAATATCAACCTTGCTGTCAAGTAAAATCAAGCTTTTAATAGCAAGAGCCACACAAAGTTTACTAACCAAACAGACGGTAAGAACATAGGGTAATTCAGGCACCACACAGGTTATATAGAAAGTAAACACAGGGCCAGTCATAAAGGACTCAAATATCTATACACCAATGCACAGAGTAGGAACAGTAAACAGGGTGAGCTAGAAATTCAGGTAAATGAGGGCAGATATGATATTGTTGCCATTACGGAAACATGGTGTGAAAAATATTTCATGCAATATTAGAATTCAACATTATAGAAGCACAAGCAATAGAACATAGTCAAACTGGACTTCAAGAGAGCTAATTTCAATAAACTTAGAGAGGGCTTGGGAAGGATTCCATGGATGAGAATCCTCAAGGGGAAAACAACTCAAGAAGCTTGGGAAATTTTGAAAAATGAGATAATAAAAGCACAGTCTAGCACAATACTAACAAAGAGGAAAAACAACAGCTCTCAATAGAAACCAGCATGGTTGCATAAAGAACTCTCTGACAAATTGAAAGATAAAAAGGACAAGTATAGAAAGTGGAAAGAGGGGAACATAACTAAGTCAGAATATCAGCAAATAGCCCAAGCCTGCAAAGATAAAGTGAAGAAAGCCAAGGCTCAAAATGAACTAAGGCTTGTGACTAAAGTCAAAAATAACAAAAAAAGCTTCTTTCAACATGTAAAACACAAGAAAATAGTTAAGGAAATGATTGGTCCATTAGTGGGTGAAAGTGGCAAGAAGGTGACAAACAACAAGGAGAAAGCAGAACTATTTAACTCCTTTTTTGCATCTGTCTTTACACAAAGGGAAAAAAACAGTCCAACCTATCAAAAAAATGCCATAAAAATAGATTAAAAATACAAGTTAAGATAGGCAAGAAAATGATAAGTGAGCACCTGTCCACCATAGATGAGTTCAAATCACCAGGACCAAATGGACTACACCCCAAGGTTCTCATGGAACTGGCAGATGTGATCTCAGAACCACTGAACTATTTTTCAAAGATCCTGGAGCACTGGGGAACTAACAGAGGACTGGAAAAGAGCTGAAGTAGTTCCCATCTTCAAAAAAGGAAGAAAAGGAGATCCAGGAAACTACAGACCTATCAGCCTGACCTCAATACCTGGGAAGATCTTGGAAAAGATAATCAAGCAGCAAATTAGCAAACACCTAGAACACAACATCATTAGCAAAGGCCAACAAGGGTTTGTGAAAAAGAGATCATGCCAGACAAATCTTATTGCATTCTTTGACCAGGTGGCAAAATTAGTGGACCAGAGGAATGTTGTGGATATAATTTACTTGGACTTCAGTAAGACATTTGATAAAGTAGACCACAATCTACTACTTGATAAGATAGAAAAATGTGGGTTAGACAGCATCACCATCAGATGGATTTGTAGCTGGCTGACAGGCCATACTCAGCTTGTGGTCCTCAATAGAATTATATCTACATGGAGGGAAGTGTGTAGTGGGTTGCCCCAGGGCTCTGTTCTGGGCCCAGTGCTCTTCAACATCTTCATCAATGATTTGGATGAGGGGATAGATGGGGAACTCATCAAATTTGCAGACGACACCACGCTGGCAGGAATAGCCAACACTCCAGAAAATAGGCTTAAGATACAGAAGGATCTGGACAGACTTGAACATTGGGCGCTATCTAAAAAAATGAAATTCAATGGTGAAAAAAGTAAGGTTCTACATTTAGGCAAGAAAAAACAAATGCACAAGTACACCATAGGTGACAACTCGCTCAATGGTAGTAACTGTTAGAGGGATCTTGGAGTCCTAGTGGACAATCACTTAAATATGAGCCAGCAATGTGCTGCAGTTGCCCAAAAAGCCAACACAGTGCTAAGCTGCATTAACAGAGGGATAGAATCAAGATCACGTGAAGTGTTAATAGCACTTGACAATGCCTTGGTAAGGCCACACTTGGAATACTGCATCCAGTTTTGGTCACCACAATGTAAAAAAGATGTTGAGACTCTAGAAAGAGTACAGAGAAGAGCAACAAAGATAATTAGGGGACTGGAGGCTAAAACATATAAGGAACGGTTGCTGGAATTGAGTATGTTTAGTTTAATGAAGAGAAGGACCAGGGGTGACATGATAGCAGTATTCTAATATCTCACTGGCTGCCACAAAAAAGAGGGAGTCAAGCTATTCTCCATAGCACCTGGAGGAAGGACAAGATGGAAACTAACCAAAGAGTGAAGCAGTTAGAACAATGACAACCTGCCTCCAGAAGCTGTGAATGCTCCAACACTGGAGGTTTTTAAGAAGAGACTGGACAGCCATTTGTCTGAAATGCTATAGGATTTCCTGCCTGAGCAGGGTGTTGGACTAGATGACCTCCAAGGTCCCTTCCAACTTTGTTGTTGTTGTTGTTGTTGTTATTGTTGTTGTTATTATTATTATTACTATTTAGAGAAGGAACCTGGAACTACGGAGAAATGTCCTAACAGTGAGAGCAAAACCAATGGAACTGGTTTCAGAATTTGTGGGTGGACTGGAGACCTTCAAAAAGAGGCTGGAGAACCATTTGTCTGAAATGATATAGGGTCTCCTGCTTGAGCAGGGTTTGGGTTAGAACTGAGATCCCTTCCAACTCTATTATTCTATGTTCTACACATGGGCAACTTCCTCTGTATGTTAGCTCTAAGGATCTGTGGATTGGATTTAAAAAAAAACAGAGATTACCAGCCATGGCGGGACATCTAAGATCCTCTTTCCAAGTCTCATCATAGCTGGTTGTCCTCCTGATCCATAAATTACATGTAATGCTTGTGCCACAGCATAAATGGCATTGTAGATGTTGTAACTTTCACCTGTCATAGTTGTTTCAAACAGGTAAGCTGGCAGACTCTGTAAATTCTCCTCTCCAGTACAGGGTTTCTGCCACTTTTCAAGGATCACTCCTGGTTCCTGGATGATGCAGCCAAAGATCACTTGCCACCATAAAGGAAGAAAGAAGTTTCCTTGTGGTTTCAAAGGGTCTAAAGACATGAGAAAATGGCTGAACTCTGAGACATCTCTGGTGTGTTCCCTAAAATGCAAAGCACCATGGTAGGTCTTCATAAAAAGCAATATGCCTCCAGAGTTTATCACATTAAATTTCCAACTGGATGTAAAGATCCACACCTTCTGAAATATATTACTCTGTGTTTGATGAACAAACACAACTATCCGCATATTTGTGGTAGCACTGTAGTCTCCCAAAAAAATAATCACTTCAGCTTTAGACCAAGTGTTGAAAATATGATGTAATTTTGTACCTGGATCAGTGTAAAAATCAAATTTCATTATTTGAGTGAAGACCAGGCAGATCTCCTTCTCCTTCAGCATTGGCAGCAGAGATGAAATGAAATGTTCCCCACTGTCATCTTGGTTGGCCACCAGCCCAACCCAGTTCCACTGGAAATGCAGGAGCAGATGGACTAGACCCTCATACTGAGCAGATTCCTTGGGGTTAATCCGAAAGAAGGAAGGATGAACTCTTCCGTCTTCCTGAGTGGACTCCGAGCCAACACCAAGCTGGAGAAAGTGAGATTCTTCTTTCAAAAACAAAGTTAAGTTTTATGGTGACTTTAAGGCTCCCCATTGTGTAGTTTATTGCCCTACAGTCAGACTGACTCACTTTGAGTGACAAGCTTCATCTTCCTCGTGATTCCTCTTAGCAAATACTACATTTCTGAATTCTGTCAGTATCTTTGTGCAATTAAATAAAAATGTATCCTGACATACAAAGTAGAAAAACCAATTCAGCTTTAGGATCGACTATCTAAGTCACACACCCTTGGTGTACGCCACCCCCCACCAAACACCTTTGTTTTCTTCCTTGGCTTCTGTGTGTGCTCCGGTTGTTTGTGTACTCCACACACAAACCCCTTACCTGTGGGACCTTGTAGATGCTGAAGATGGAGGCCATCTGCCTTGAGGATTCGGAGTTGTGACCTCCAATGACAGAGAGCAGAGGGTCCTTCCTGCCACATTTGTAACCCGGAACCATTTGACCTCGTGTGGAGAGCAAGGAGAGGCTGTATAAGAAAATCTTCCTCTCCATCTTCTGATTTTCATAGATGCGGAAGCCAAGGGTGATGTTGGGGAGAAGAAGCAGATCCTTGTTCACCTCCATGACAGCAAACATCAAGGCCAGGAATTGATGGTATTTTTTGAGTAGGGGTCTATAGTGAGAAAAACATTGTTGACCATTATAGGAAAGATCTTGTGTGCTGGTGGAGTTGGCCTTGCCTTTTGTGTGTGTCCTTGCAGCAATAAGTGACAAGTTCCATTGGGTTCTTTCTGGCTTTTTAGGGATGTTCCTTGATTGCGCTTGGATGGATCTCTGAGAAAGGAGAAACACCTGACCATCCTTATCCCAGATCATCTAATCTCCCTCTATTCTGCCTCCCTTCTTCACTTTCCTCCATTGGCTGAAATCCTCCCCAATTGCTCCTCTTCCTCGCTAACCAGTTTCTTCCTCTCTCAGAGCAGCTTCTTCAGGTCTGAGCAACAACTCCAGTGAGGGTCACAGCCCAGATTTACTAAGGAACATGATTCACGAGCACTGCTGATTCCAAACCTGAGGAGGGTTTTGTTTTCTTTTGTTTTTACAATATCCACATTGGAAAAAGATCAAACTTTTTTAATATGATTTTATGTCCAGATGAATGTTATAAGTCAACTTCTTCACTATCTACTTTTATATACTTGATAATCATCCTGATTGTAACTTCTGGAAAGACAGGTGATGCCCCCACATATAATTTGTGTATATACTGTTGTTGTTCTCTGTCCTCAGGAACAGTTCTTTAAAGACAGAGAATTCTAACCTATTTCTTGAATTTTCCTCTTTATTGAGAAAAGGGCAAAGAGCTGAAGATACCTAGAATGAGCATTTCTTAAAATCCAAAGGAAAGAAAACAGTCACCTATATTTTTTTCCCCTCTAGGTGAAACTTACGTGATGTCATTAATAAATTGCCATGGGTCTTTTTGAAAATCTGGGGCGCTGGATTCCACAAAAGTCATCAGGGGCAAATTCCCTCCAATAATCAGATCACCAGGCCTGTAAAACTCCCATTGATCTCGAAATTTCACGTGTATTTTCAGTGGACAGATGGTCTGAATCTTCTTAGCAGTAACTGGAGTCAGGAGCCAGGAGAGCAGCAGAAGCAACAGGAGAGGCAGCCCAGTCATCCTTGTCACCGTCCCTCCCAGATCAGAAATCAAGGTCTGTGCGGAAGCTGAATTGCAGGGAGCATCAGAAATACCATCAGAGCTTTAGCACAACAGACACAACCCTGGATGGCCTCAGGGTTAATTTATCTGATGCCACTTTGTATTAAGCCATTTGTATTTTATCACTTTAGTTCACCGTATCTGTCCTATTCTGAAATGAGACTGTGTGCTGTATTTTATTTTAATAATAAGGTTGCAAGACTAATCCATCAATAAAATACTGTATCAATCATATTTTCTCTTACCTGTGTTTGGGCTTTGACACAAAGGCCAGCTGAGTCTCACCAAACCCCACAGTTAGCTCTTTGGAAGACAAGGCAAACTCCTCCACCGCTGGGAGAACTCAGAGAATATATTTTATAGAATATATTTTATAGCAGGTTTAACCTTGGAAGACTTTTGTGGGTTGACGTCCACAGGGGATACATTGAGAATTACTGTTCTTCTGATAATTCGAGGGGAAAGCAATTGTCTATCTATTGGGCAATAGAGATTGTTTGTACATTAGATAGTTAAAAACATGTTTGTGTCTCTTGTTGCTAATCCACAGAGCAGATGGACTTGAGAGTCAAGGTGAAGTTGACTTTTTGAACTACCTGAAAGTGAACACCTGCACACAAGATGGAGTTTGGTCTGTGCCATCATATGTTCAGATAGAATGGTTGCTGATGGGGCAGGGTGGCAGTCCGCTGCACCTTAGGAAGTGTGAGTCATCATACCAATGCCTACAGGATTTAGTTATAGATTTAGTTAGGGAATAAATGGACCACACATCTCTAGCAAAGTCATTCTGGGAAGTGTACAAAAAATCAATAAAAGCTGTAAATAAGGAAAACAATCTTTGTTTAAAACCTTTATACAATAATTATTGTATTGACAGATTTTATTTTTCTGGGCTCCAGGATCACCACAGATGGGGACTGCAGCCAAGAAATTAAAAGACGCTTGCTCCTGGGAGGAAAGTATGGCAAATCTAGACATCATACTAAAAGGCAGAGACGTCACCCTGCCAACAAAAGTGCGTATAGTCAAGGACTTGGTTTTCCCAGTTGCAATGTATGGACATGAAAATTGGACCATAAGAAAGGCTGAACGACAAAGAATGGAGGCCTTTGAACTATACTGCTGGAGAAGACTCCTGCGACTCTCTTGCATTCTCCTGAAAGGCATTCAAACTGGCATTTTCCCTCCTTTACTTTGCTGTCATAAATCACGGTCTCCAATCAGGCAGGGGGCAAAGGTTCACTTCCATTCTGAAGCCGTTCTCTACACATATTCTTTCTCCTCCCCTCCCAACATCATCCAAATTAACTCTAAAAATACCAGACAGTTCTGCATATTTTGTCAAAGCAAGTATATCCAATATTAGCAGCGTTGACATCAGACTTGAATCTGTTTCATGAAAATATCTTTTCACCACTTGGCTATCAATTTTTCTGATTCAATTCACCCTTTTTTCCAATGAGAAAAAAATTCTGCATCCCTAGGAGAGAATGAATCATTTTCTGAAATCAGAACATTTCCTTCTAGCCCACCTTTCTGGCCCAGGTCCTTGCATCAGATGTGATGGTAACTTCCTGGCCTGGGGGGAAACTTAGGATCCATTTGTCCAACTTTTATGGGGACAAAAGACTGATTGCGGAGGAAAAGCCAGTTGAGAACATCATACTGGTCCATTTTCTGAGATTGTGACTTATTTCCAGTACTGTCATTGAATTGGATATTCTTCAGATAGGCAAGAAGATGAAAGATCTTTAGCAACTGGGGTGGCTGGGAATGAGAAACCATGGCTTTCAGCATTCTATGGTGACCATCGCATTACGAGATAATTGCAAGATTGTGAATCTAGACATCAGATGTCATGGTTCCGATAGATGAAACCAGTAAAAGAAATTCAAGGCAAGAATTCTTCCTTAAAGAACATTTTATTAGGAAACAAAGTATCGGCACTTACATAGTTGAACCCAAGAATGAGATTCCCTTTTCCCAGATACAAAGTAATAAATTGCAATTCCCACCCCACAAAGGCTGTCATAAATCACATTCCCCAATTAGCAAAAACTGTGGGCTTTTCTCTCTGGCCCCTCAGCCTGCAAAAACCTTATCAGAAGACATCCTTGAGTTCCCACATTTCTACATTTTTATGGCTAGCTAAACCCTCAGGCATTTACCCCATCCCCCCTTCTACATATGAACTCTAAAAGAATAGAAAAGGCACATTAAAAGGAAAAGTAAAAATGGCTGCTGGTTCTCAGTTGTCAGAGCGTTGACATCCATTGTCACAGCGGTGACATCAGGAACAGCATCAAATCACAGGAATGTATCGTGGGGCATGACAAAGTGACCCCCATTGCAAAAAGATTTTATTATGGGGTGTTTGTATCATGGTTTCTTCATCCAATTCCAATAGAATAATTCTTATAAGGGTTATAAGAATTACCTCCATGTTTAATGATGAAGTCTCTGTCGATTCTTGGTTTAGCAGGGTTTGGGTTTTTCATCCTTTTTAGTTTCAGCTGGACTTCAACAAGTAGTAGATTATGATCGGATAGTACATCTGCACCTGCGTATGTCTTTACTGATTTTACTGAGTTTCTAAATCTTTTGTTTATTGTAAAATAGTCAATTTGGTTCCTTATTGCATTATTTCGTGTATCTGCTGGTGATCTCCAAGTGTAGGGGCATTTTTTTGGCAACTTGAAAAAAGTATTCATCACACATTGCCTATGTTCCCTGCAGAAGTCTACAAATCTGTCACCTCTACCATTTCTGGTTCCTAAGCCAAAGTTTCCAGCATCACTTCCTTCTTCCACTTTTGCATTGAAGTCCCCCATGAGTTTTGTGATATCATTACTTTTTAGGGTTTTCAGTACACTGCTTCTATCTTCGTAGAACTTCTCTAAATCCTCCTCATCACTGTCAGCTGTGGGAGGGTAAACTTGTATAACATTCATATTTCCTGTAGTAATATTTATGTGGATCATTATCACTCTGACAGATACAGGAATAAAGGACTTGATGCATTTATTTACACAATTGTTTACAATTATAGCTACTCCATTTCGATGGTGTTTGCTATTCTCAGCAGAGTAGTAGATAGTATATTTTCCTATTCTACACATTCCATTTTCAGGCCAGTGCATTTCACTCACTCCCAATATAGAGATATTGTATTTGGACATTTCTAGGATAGTGTTGTGTGTTTTCCCAGCTTCGTATAGGCTTCTCAGATTCCACGTACCAATTCGTAGTTTTGGGTTTATCATGCTTCTAGCAGACCGGGAGATTCTTAGCACTCCTGCCCCATTTAAGGGGCACCCGTACTCGGTGCCATTGTTAGGTTTTGCCACCACTAACATGATTTTCCTGGGAAATATATAATGTAGTAGTCTTCCTTTTGCTTTCTACACTGCTGTGCACACACTATTCAAGTGGCTGCCACCACACTGTATGCTGTTCTTCTGAATACGTTCCAACCAATATGGTCTCCCCCTTCAGTCGATACTTGGGAGCCAGCTGCCACTCACTAGGTCCACAGGAGGTATTTGATTCAGTCCCACCTGCCATTACAGTATAAAGCCATACTGGGTAGGGCCCCCCAATCTGCCACCCAGGGATGCGCTCTGTGGGGGTTCCAGGCTCCCCCTAACAAAGTATTAGTATTTCTTTATTATTTCTCTATGATTATTCTTTGCCACTGTAACTGTAACGCAACTTGATGCTTCTTTTCAAAGATTCTTCATTAAAACAAATAAAGGGATAAAAGTCCTACTGTAAATCCACATCCATTTCTTCAAGATCAATCTGTGTTAATTATCACTTTGGGACACGGCCTCACTGGGAACAAGTAGCTTTCATAAAAAATAAAGGGGGTGGGTGACTCTTGCAGACCTTTTTATTACACTTTTGTGGTATCTTCCCTACACAAGATGACTCTGGGTGGCTAACAAGTATATTGTGACCAGTCACACAGTTGAATATGAGCTGTGAAGTGGACAACTCCCACCTTAGTCAGAGATTCTTGTTCCCAGTTATATTTTCTCTGTGATTCTGTTTGGCCCTCAGCAGGGAATGTAGCATTTGTGGGGGGATCAGATACAAGCCAAGAAACCAACTCAGGAGGACAAAAACTTCTCACTGGGGACATGTGATATCCATGAAAAGTACAATAGTGGGTGTTTACTGTTGTTCAAAAGGTACATCGTGATAGGACACAACACTTGACTTTCAGACTGAGAGCTAAGAGGCCCTCAGCATGGAAGTCAGTTGTAGCCATGTAAGTGTGAGCAATAATGCTAGATGTGGCAGCTGTTTTATTTACGATCACATGGAAGGGAATCATGGAAAGAAGTGTTGGAACGTCTTCTAGAGAGTTCCCTCAGATGGAGTGAAGGTTCAGATGAATAATTAAGAAGGAATAAACAAAGAGAAGAGTTGAAGTGCTGAGCAAGAGACAAGAAGGAGGGAAAACAAGATGGCTTCAGGGAAGCTCTTCCACCACCAGCCTCATGAGGAAGATATTGAATAAAAAGAGCCAAAGGCCAGGAGTCAGATAAACAGGCAAACTAACAGATAGACTGCTCTGATGAGAAGAGGCAATAGGGACGAAGGAAGAAAATGAGAAAAGGTACGGGGGGGGGAGTAATTGATTTTCTCCTTTCAGAAACTGACAGAGGGAAATGTTCTTCCAACCATTTTCTCAGATGGAGCCAAGAGCCAGAAGAGGAGAAGAAGGCTCTCCAGGAACAAATAAACAGAAAATACTAAAGGACATTAAAGACAGACCAGAAAAAGAAAATGGAAATTAATATATATCTTTTAAAATTCGCAACATTTACTTTTGTAAAATAAAAGTCTTCACCTCCTGCTCCCCAGCCACCCAACACAATCCAGCACATTTTATTGACTCTGATTAAAGTGGGAAACCTTCCTGCTGTAAATTGTGGGTTATGTTTTTTTTATATCATGGATTTATTATAGGATGGATTTTTTTAAAAAAAAAATTTTTTCAGCTGCCCTGAGTCACCTGTGTGTGAGTTGGGTGGCTACATAAATTTGTTTAATAAATATCCATATCTTTGATATCAATGTATATTACTCAGAAGATGATTGGGCCTTTACCAGGGACAACTGCCAAAATGCCCCATTCCAAGTAAAAGTTCCCAATCCCAGGACAAATCAGACATTTTTGTGCCTCATTATATTCTCTCTACAATTGAGATGTGACCTTAGTAGGATAATGTAGCATTTTGGGAAAAAGATACAAGCCAAAAGACCAGCCCCAGAGGCCAATATGGAGAAGATCTCCACGGCCACCATGAACTTCCCTTTGGTGCTCAGGTAGGTGGGGAGGAAGCTGATCCAAACACTGCAAAAGACCAGCATGCTAAAAGTAATGAACTTGGCTTCGTTAAAGCTATCGGGCAATTTCCTAGCCAGAAAGGCCACTGTGAAACTCACGAGGGCCAAAAAACCCAGGTAGGAGAGGACAGCATAAAATATTAAAGCTGAGCCTTCATTACATTCCAAGATGGTCTCTGCTACTAAGGAATGGAAGTCCATGTTGGGAAATGGGGGAGAGGTTACCAGCCAGATAATACAAAGAACTGTTTGGACCAGGGGACAGATTAAGACAATGGAGTTGGTCAGTGGTTTTCCCAAGAGTTTCCTTGCCTTGTTCCCTGGCTTAGTGGCCATGAAGGCCAGAACCACCATGACAGTTTTTGCCAAGACAGAGGAAACTGCAAGGGAAAAGAGAATGGCAAAGGCAGTTTGTCGTAAGAGACAGGTGAGCTTCCCAGGTTGACCAATGAAGAGGAAGGAGCAGAGGAAGCAGAGCAGGAGGGAGACCAGGAGAAGATAGGTGAGATCTCGGTTGTTGGCCTTGACAATTGGTGTGTCACGATGTTTATAGAATATCACCAGCACTGCAGATGTGATCACAGAGAAAGAAAATGCTAGAGTTACTAAAGTGTATCCCAGGGTCTCCTGATAGGTCAGGAAGTGGATCTTCTTGGCAATACAGTGGTCCTTGTCCATGTTGGAATATCGGTCTTCTGGGCAGGGGTCACAGCTTGCAGAATCTGAAATCAAGAGTAGTTCAATTATCCTGAGGATAGGTTAGCTTGAGACAAGGATGTTTCCACCTTTTGGGATCCAGTTCGCTACTTCTATTTTGCATCAACTCATTCAGACAATTTTTTGCAGGGAAGGGCAGGCAGACTTAGATGGATCTCCCGCTTCTCCAACTGGTCTCTTTATCTTCTGGGAGACTGATAGCACTGAGAGAAAAGCACACCCTAAATAATGAAAATCAAAGCTTCAACTTTACACCCCTCTGCTTCATAAAAAGTTTGGTAGCTTGTTTTCCTGGATGTAGTTGGAAGCAATAGTAGGACTAGAACATCTAGTAGGGAACCCATTAATTGTGCCCTGAAACTACCCTGCATTAAATTGCTGAGGAGCAGGAAAGGTGGCTGGGGAGGAGGGCAGAAGGCCAGTTTAGATCCATGAATAGAAATTCTGCTGAAAAGCATGAATATGTTGAAGAATATCAATCGACTAAAAATAACAACAAAATTAATATTTGTTTCTACTGATTGGCTTCCTTGATCCTGGAAAAGCTACATTGAAAGTGTGCTCTACCTGTCTGATTAGAAATGGTCCCTTCTGGGCAAGGGGCACATTGGTAGCAGCAAACCTCCTCACCCTCTGGAACACTTTTCCTCTCTCCTGCCTGGCACCTCTTCATGCCACATCTGGCAAAGGGCACCTTCTAAAAGAGAAAACAGAAACACTGTAGATGTCTTCAGCCATGCTTCACTCATTCATTTGTATAGTTCCCTTTCCATCCTTAGAATATCTTCAGACTCAATCTTTAACTCAAGTGTAGCACAAACCAGGAAAAGCTCTTGGAGGATTAAGGCTAATGCCACTCTAAACCACCAATGGATTCTGGGGTTTGGAACTGGGGCTTGACATGCAAAAGAAGGATTGTGAATTGAGCTACAGCTTTTCAGAAGCAAACAGTGATGGAGGTCCAACTTTATGGGAATCATCCATGGAAACCACTCTTGGCTGCTCTAACTGCATCCTGTGTTTCAAGAAGAATTTCTTCCTGATCTCAACCCTTTTTGATCTGTCACAAATCAAACCTGAAATATGTTACATATGAAACAGGCTTTTCATTAAATGGTTGCCAAATTTTTGATTCAGTAACCCGTTCTCCAGTAAAGGAGATGTTTTGAATCCCCAGAAGAGAATGACCCTTTTACTAGATTTATTTTACCTTCCAGCTCACCTTTTTTGCCCAGACAATTGCATCGGAGTTAATGGTGAAATCCTGTCCTGCAGGAGCCCTGGGATCTATCTGTCCAACTTTGACAGACACAAAAGATTGATTGGGGAGGAGAACCCAGTTGAAAAGATCATAACGAGCAGACCCCAGTCTATTCTCTGAGAAGTAGATTTCATCTCCAGCAGTGTTGTTGAACTGGATGTTCCTCAAATAGGGAAGAAGCTGAATGGAAAGAGACCTTCAGAAATTACTAACACTTTCCCACTCCTCTAAGAATTTGTTTTCCTTGTAGTGTCTGCCCTAATTTGTGACTTCAATGGACATAAAGGTGCATTCTTTATGGTTTGATGCAGAAAAAAACACAGTTTCATGAATTTTAGACTACGGTGAATTCTGTTGTGTGTGTTAAAGTCGACAGAAGGTGGTTTCACGCAACAAGCAGTTCAGTGCAACAAATGGCAAATTAAATATATCGGAGGGATCACACAGAATAAGCCATAGTAACAAAAACCAGGGTTACAATGGATTGAGTCAAGTGTCTTTCTACAAGTAGATTCAGGCTACAAGATGAAGGAAACAGAGGTGGTTCTGCAGATATGTCTACTGGGACTTCAGCTAACCTATTGCAGCATCTGGCAGAATTGTCACCTTACTCTGAATCACTCTATGTAATGGTCATTCCATGAAATTGACAAGCTTTGAATACTTCTGAAAACCTTTTCGGAAGGTCATACATACATGAATCTTATGTACAATTGGTTTGTTTTATTTCTCCTTCCCCCCTTCTACCTGTATTGAATAAAATATTATACTTAATCTATATTATTGCTGTTTTAAAAAATATAACTGTTTTAATCTGCTTTAACTAAACAATGGGGACAGTGAGTTAATTGATACAGAACATCCCTGTCCCCAGCAATCAAAAAATTACAGGGTTAGCAGTGCATGTAACATAGATGTGTGTGTGGACAAGAATATCAACCTTGCTGTCAAGTAAAATCAAGCTTTTAATAGCGAGAGCCACACAAGGTTTACTAACCAAACAGGCGGTAAGAACATAGGGTAATTCAGGCACCACACAGGTTATATAGAAAGTAAACACAGGGCCAGTCATAAAGGACTGAAATGTCTATACACCAATGCACAGAGTTAAGATAGGCAAGAAAATGGTAAGTGAGCACCTGTCCAGCCTAGACGAGTTCAAATTGCCAGGATCAAATGGATTACACCCCAAGGTTCTCAAGGAACTGGCAGATGTGATCTCAGAACCACTGAACTATTTTTCAAAGATCCTGGAGCACTGGGGAACTAACAGAGGACTGGAAAAGAGCTGAAGTAGTTCCCATCTTCAAAAAAGGAAGAAAAAGGGATCCAGGAAACTACAGACCTATCAGCCTGACCTCAATACCTGGGAAGATCTTGGAAAAGATAATCAAGCAGCAAATCAGCAAACACCTAGAACACAACGTCATTAGCAAAAGCTAACATGGGTTTGTCAAAAAGAGATCATGCCAGACAAATCTTATTGCATTCTTTGACCAGGTGACAAAATTAGTGGACCAGAGGAATGTTGTGGATATAATTTACTTGGACTTCAGTAAGACATTTGATAAAGTAGACCACAACCTACTACTTGATAAGATAGAAAAATGTGGGTTAGACAGCATCACCATCAGATGGATTCGTAGCTGGCTGACAGGCCGTACTCAGCGTGTGGTCCTCAGTAGAACTATATCTACATTGAGGGAAGTGTGCAGTGGGTTGCCCCAGGGCTCTGTTCTGGGCCCAGTGCTCTTCAACATCTTCATCAATGATTTGGATGAGGGGATAGATGGGAAACTCATCACATTTGCAGACAACACCACGCTAGCAGGAATAGCCAACACTCCAGAAAATAGGCTTAAGATACAGAAGGATCTGGACAGACTTGAACATTGGGTGCTATCTAACAAAATGAAATTCAATGGTGAAAAAAGTAAGGTTCTACATTTAGGCAAGAAAAAACAAATGCAAAGGTACAATATAGGTGACAACTCGCTCAATGGTAGTAACTATAAGAGGGATCTTTGAGTCCTAGTGGACAATAACTTAAATATGAGCCAGCCGAGTGCTGCAGTTGCCAAAAAAGCCAAAAAAGTGCTAAGCTGCATTAACAGAGGGATAGAATCAAGATCACGTGAAGTGTTAATAGCACTTGACAATGCCTTGGTAAGGCCACACTTGAAATATTGCATCCAGTTTTGGTCACCACAATGTAAAAAAGATGTTAAGACTCTAGAAAGAGTACAGAGAAGAGCAACAAAGATGATTAGGGGACTGGAGGCTAAAACATATAAGGAACAGTTGCTGGAATTGAGTATGTTTAGTTTAATGAAGAGAAGGACCAGGGATGACATGATAGCAGTATTCTAATATCTCACTGGCTGCCCCAAAGAAGAGGGAGTCAAGCTATTCTCCATAGCACCTGGAGGAAGGACAAGATGGAAACTAACCAAAGAGTGAAGCAGTTAGAACAATGACAATCTGCCTCCAGAAACTGTGAATGCTCCAACACTGGAGTTTTTTAAGAAGAGACTGGACAGTCATTTGTCTGAAATGGTATAGGATTTCCTGCCTGAGCAGGGTGTTGGACTAGATGACCTCCAAGGTCCCTTCCAACTTTTTTGTTGTTGTTGTTGTTATTGTTGTTGTTATTATTATTATTACTCTTGAGAGAAGGAACCTGGAACTAAGGAGAAATTTCCTAACAGTGAGAGCAAAACCAATGGAACTGGTTTCAGAATTTGTGGGTGGACTGGAGACTTTCAAAGAGGCTGGAGAACCATTTGTCTGAAATGATATAGGGTCTCCTGCTTGAGCAGGGTTTGGGTTAGAAGACCACTGAGATCCCTTCCAACTCTATTATTTTATGTTCTACACATGGGGAACTTCCTCTGTATGTTAGCTCTAAGGATCTGTGGATTGGATTTAAAAAAAAACAGAGATTACCAGCCATGGCGGGACATCTAAGATCCTCTTTCCAAGTCTCATCATAGCAGGTCGCGCTCCTGATCCATAAATTACATGTAATGCTTGTGCCACAGCATAAATGGCATTGTATATGTTGTAACTTTCACCTGTCATAGATGTTTCAAACAGGTAAGCTGGCAGACTCTGTAAATTCTCCTCTCCAGTACAGGGTTTCTTCCACTTTTCAAAGGCCACTCTTAGTTTCTGGAACTTGCAGCCAAAGATCAGTTGCCACCATAGAGGGAGAAAGAAGTTCCCTTGTGGTTTCAAAGGGTCTAAAGACATGAGAAAATGGCTGAACTCAGAGACATCTCTGGTGTGTTCCCTAAAATGCAAAGCACCATGGTAGGTCTTCATAAAAAGCAATATACCTCCAGAGTTTATCATGTTAAATTTCCAACTGGATGTAAAGATCCACACCTTCTGAAATATATTACTCTGTGTTTGATGAACAAACACAACTATCTGCATATTTGTGGTAGCACTGTAGTCTCCCCAAAAAATAATCACTTCAGCTTTAGACCAAGTGTTGAAAAGATGATGTAATTTTGTACCTGGATCAGTGTAAAAATCAAATTTCATTATTTGAGTGAAGACCAGGCAGATCTCCTTCTCCTTCAGCATTGGCAGCAGAGATGAAATGAAATGTTCCCCACTGTCATCTTGGTTGGCCACCAGCCCAACCCAGTTCCACTGGAAATGCAGGAGCAGATGGACTAGACCCTCATACTGAGCAGATTCCTTGGGGTTAATCCGAAAGAAGGAAGGATGAACTCTTCTGTCTTCCTGAGTGGACTCCGAGCCAACACCAAGCTGGAGAAAGTGAGATTCTTCTTTCAAAAACAAAGTTAAGTTTTAGGGTGACTTTAAGGCTCCCCATTGTGTAGTTTATTGCCCTACCAGTCAGACTGACTCACCAGTCAGACTGACTCAGATTCATCTTCCTCCCTTCTTAGGACGAGCCAACATTGACTTGTTTTGTCTGGTTGTGATAGATCAGAAGTCAAAGGAACAAATCATCAACCTGATTTAAACTGAAAAGTGCAGAAAGATGATAAACTTTTATGAAAGTCAGGAAGTGATTCCTCTTAGCAAATACTGCAGTTCTGAATTATGTCAGTATCTTTGTGCAGTTAAATAAAAATGTATCTTGACATACAAAACAGAAAAACCAATTCAGCTTTAGGATCGACTATCTAAGTCACACACCCTTGGTGTATGCCACCTCCCACCAAACACCTTTGTTTTCTTCCTTGGCTTCTGTGTGTGCTTTGGTTGTTTGTGTACTCCACACACAAACCCCTTACCTGTGGGACCTTGTAGATGCTGAAGATGGAGGCCATCTGCCTTGAGGATTCGGAGTTGTGACCTCCAATGACAGAGAGCAGAGGGTCCTTCCTGCCACATTTGTAACCCGGAACCATTTGACCTCGTGTGGAGAGCAAGGAGAGGCTGTATAAGAAAATCTTCCTCTCCATCTTCTGATTTTCATAGATGCGGAAGCCAAGGGTGATGTTGGGGAGAAGAAGCAGATCCTTGTTCACCTCCATGACGGCAAACATCAAGGCCAGGAATTGATGGTATTTTTTGAGTAAGAGTCTATAGTGAGAAAAACATTTTGTGTGTGTCCTTGCAGCAGTAAGTGGCAAGTTCCATTGGGTTCTTTTTGGCTTTTGAGGGATGTTCCTTGATTGTGCTTGGATGGATCTCTGAGAAAGGAGAAACACCTGGCCATCCTTATCCCAGATCATCTTATGTCCCTCTATTCTGCCTCCCTTCTTCACTTTCCTCCATTGGCTGAAATCCTCCCCAATTGCTCCTCTTCCTCCCTAACCAGTTTCTTCCTCTCTGAGAGCAACTTCTTCAGGTCTGAGCAACAACTCCAGCGAGGGTCACAGCCCAGATTTACTAAGGAACATGATTCACGAGCACTACTCATTCCAAACCTGAGGAGAGTTTTTTTTTTAACAATATCCACATTGGAAAAAGATCAAACTTTTCTTTGAGTTTTTTTTACTATGATTTTATGTCCAAATGAATGTTATAAGTCAACTTCTTCACTATCTACTTTTATATAGTTGATAATCATCCTGATTGTAACTTCTGGAAAGACAGGTCATGCCCCCACGTATAATTTGTGTATATACTGTTGTTGTTCTCTGTCCTCAGGAACAGTTCTTTAAAGACAGAGAATTCTAACCTATTTCTTGAATTTTCCTCTTTATTGAGAAAAGGGCAAAGAGCGGAAGATCCCTAGAATGAGCATTTCTTAAAATCTGAAGGAAAGAAAACAGTTACCTACATTTTTTCCCCTCCGGGTGAAACTTACGTGATGTCATTAATAAATTGCCATGGGTCTTTTTGAAAATGTGGGGCTCTGGACTCCACAAAAGTCATCAGGGGCAAATTCCCTCCAATAATCAGATCACCAGGCCTGTAAAACTCCCATTGATCTCGAAACTTCACGTGTATTTTCAATGGACAGATGGTTTGAATCTTCTTAGCAGTAACTGGAGTCAGGAGCCAGAGGATCAGCAGAAGCAACAGGAGAGGCAGCCCAGTCATCCTTGTCACCGTCCCTCCCAGATCAGAAATCAAGGTCTGTGCGGAAGCTGAATTGCAGGGAGCATCAGAAATATCATCAGAGCTTTAGCACAACAGACACAACCCTGGATGGCCTCAGGGTTAATTTATCTGGTGCCACTTTGTCTTAAGCCATTTGTATTTTATCACTTTAGTTCACCCTATCTGTCCTATTCTGAAATGAGACTGTGTGCTGTATTTTATTTTAATAATAAGGTTGCAAGACTAATCCATCAATAAAATACTGTATCAATCATATTTTCTCTTACCTGCGTTTGGGCTTTGACACAAAGGCCAGCTGAGTCTCACCAAACCCCACAGTTAGCTCTTTGGAGGACAAGGCAAACTCCTCCACCGCTGGGAGAACTCAGAGAATATATTTTATAGAATATATTTTATAGCAGGTTTAACCTTGGAAGACTTTTGTGGGTTGACGTCCACAGGGGATACATTGAGAATTACTGTTCTTCTGATAATTCGAGGGGAAAGCAATTGTCTATCTATTGGGCAATAGAGATTGTTTGTACATTAGATAGTTAAAAACATGTTTGTGTCTCTTGTTGCTAATCCACAGAGCAGATGGACTTGAGAGTCAAGGTGAAGTTGACTTTTTGAACTACCTGAAAGTGAACACCTGCACACAAGATGGAGTTTGGCCTGTGCCATCGTATGTTCAGATAAAATGGTTGCTGATGGGGCAGGGTGGCAGTCCGCTGCACCTTAGGAAGTGTGAGTCATCATACCAATGCCTACAGGATTTAGTTATAGATTTAGTTAGGGAATAAATGGACCACACATCTCTAGCAAAGTCATTCTGGGAAGTGTACAAAAAATCAATAAAAGCTGTAAATAAGGAAAACAGTCTTTGTTTAAAACCTTTATACAATAATTATTGTATTGACAGATTTTATTTTCCTGGGCTCCAAGATCACCGCAGATGCTTGCTCCTGGGGAGGAAAGCTATGGCAAGACGCTTGCTCCTGGGAGGAAAGCCATGGCAAATCTAGACAGCACACTAAAAAGCAGGGACGTCACCCTGCCAACAAAAGTGCGTATAGTCAAGGCCATGGTTTTCCCAGTTGCAATGTATGGATGTGAAAGTTGGACCATAAGAAAGGCTGAACGACAAAGAATGGAGGCCTTTGAACTATGGTGCTGGAGAAGACTCCTGCGAGTCCCCTGGACTGCAAGGTGTTCAAACCAGTTATTCCTAGAAGAGATAAACCCCAACTACTCTTTAGAAGGCCAGATCCTGAAGTTGAAACTCAAATACTTTGGCCACCTAATGAGAAGGAAGGACTCACTGGAGAAGGGCCTAATGCTGGGAAAGATGAAGGGCAAGAGAAGAAGGGGACGATAGAGAATGAGGTGGCTGAATGGAGTCACTGAAGCAGTAGGTGTGAGCTTAAATGGACTTCTGAAGATGGTAGAGGACAGGAAGGCCTGGAGGGATGTTGTCCATGGGGTCGCGAGGGGTCAGATACGACTTAGCAATTAACAACAATTATTATTGTTACAAAGAATTAGAAATTATCAGAACTAAAACCAGAGAATAATAGACAAAGGGATGTTAATAATAACAAAGCCAACTCATGGGTTTACCTTGCTCCTGGGGTCCCCAAGTCTGCTGGCAGAAGCAGGCTTGGGGGAACCTCAGAAGGTCAAGAGTGATGAGGCCAAACAAAGCAGCTGACCAAGCAGAGGGATAATGTGCCCTACGAGAAACATAGCTGCTCTTTCTACTGCCTGTTGCAACAGCTGAAGTTTCTATACACTCTTCAAGGGCAGCCCATAAAGAACATATTGCAATAGTCCAAACAAGAGTGGATCAGGGCATCCTTCATCCAGGAAATGGGTGCAACTGGCACATAAACAAAGCTGTGAAAGGGCCCTCTTAGCCACAACTGCCACTCCATCCTCAAGCAGGAGTTATGAGTCCAGGAAGACCTCTAGATGTTGCACAGGGTAATATTTGAGTTTATTGAATGGCTTCCTCGATCCTGAAGATCTACATTTGAAGGTTGCTCTACCTGTCTGATTAGAAATGGTCCCTCTTGGACAAGGGACACATTGGTAGCAGCAAACCTATCTTGCCTTCCGGAACACTTCTTTTTCTCCTGCCTGGCACCTCTTCACGCCACACCTGGCAAAGGGCACCTTCTAAGAGAGAAAAGAGAAATACCTGAGATGGTCTATTCAATGATCATGCATCGTTTAATTCCCACATTGATATCTTCAGCTGGTTCACCATTCTGGAATGTCAATTGGGAACAGCTTCAGGGGAACAGAGACCAGTGGCATTGCCAGCTAACCAATTTGTGCTTCTCTCATGTAAGGCAGCCACAGGAAGTCCTGAATCAACCACCCAAATTGGAAACAACAATTCCATTGTTAAGAGAAGCAAACATTAACAGAAACATACCATGCTTCATGATGACAATTCCAGTAATTGTGGTCAAATGAATTCTATTGATTGTTAGCCAAGGTCCCATGTTGATTGAAGACATTCCTGGCTTGATTCCTCCTAGCCCTGTGCCTGAGGTCTTCCAAGGGAAGGGTCTGCCTCCCCTTCAACTCCCCCTACCCAGCTATCTCCCCCAGCTCTGCCATTTTGACTACATTATGCTACTATATCCCCCTGCCACTGCCACAATGGACCTTCCTTCTTGTTCTCCTTAGTGAATCATTGTGTTCTTCTTCCCATATGCTGGACTTTATAATGTAATTAAGAAGTGCCATCTCATGCCATGCAGCTTGGAAAGCATTGTCATTGCACAGTGCACAAAGAGGCCCATGAAGCACAGCATGGAAAGCAACCCCAGAGCCACAGTTTGCCATGAAGCTCCAAATTACAGCATGAAGCCTCAACTATCTCAGCCCAGAAGCATGGTACATAGACCCAGCCATAGCTACCCTCTTTGCCCTGCTGCCACCCTCTGGTTTATCATTTCAGCTGACCTTCATCATATTTTACTTCTTGCTGTTGATGAGGTATGCCAGGATTAACCCTTCACAAGGCAGCTACTAGCTACACAAGGCCTTATTCGCAGATCTGCTGAGTAAATCACCATGAGCGACTTAGTGAGGCAGGCCTTCCATGGCAAGGAGCAGTGCTGGCCAGCTGCGCATCATCACCAGTGGGAACAAGAAGCTGGTGAAGGTCAGCTGGAAATGGAAGAGCACATTGTGCCTTTGAGCTATAGTTTTTTCTAAAAGAAGAAATCATAATGTTCCAGTTAAGAGAAGTGGTAGCACAGTGGTTAGAAGGCGGCATTGCAGGCTAATTCTGCCAACCGGCAGCAGTTCAATCCTCACAGGGTCAATTCAGCCTTCCATCCTTCTGAGGCCAGTAAAATGAGGACCCAGATTGCTGGGGGCAATATTCTGACTCTGTAAATCGCTTAGAGAGGGCTGTGAAAGTGCTGAGAAGCAGCATATAAGTCGTAAGTTCTATTGCTGTTGCTATTCTCTCTCTCTCCCTCCTTTCCTCCCTCTTTCCTTCCTTCACACCCTTTTCTTTCTACCTTTCTTCTCTCTCTCTCCTTCCTTCCTTCTACTCTCTCCTTCCTTTCCTTCTTTTTCTCCATTTTTTCTTTCTCTCCTGCTCCCTCCATCTCTTATTTCCCTTCTCTTTTTCTCTCCCTCTTCTTTCATCTGCTTCCTTCCTCACTCCCTCCCTCCTTTTTCTTTCTCCTTTTCTTTCTTTCTCCTCCTTCCTTTCTTTCTGTCGTAAGAGCCATGGTGGCACAATAGTTAGAATGCAATATTGCAACCAACTTCTAAAGTCAGTAAAATGAGAACTCAGATTGTTTTTTTTTAATTTTTATTAAATAACAAAAAAAAAAGTTTAAAAACATTGAACATGGTAAATCAGACTTGACCAACATCTCAGTTCATTCCTATTCATAATTAATTAAACTCTATACAAAAACATCACTCTAAACTCAATCTTAACTTATCTCATCACAGTGATCTCCAAATTCCCCCCCCCCCACCATTTATAAAATTTATTCCATATTTGGTAAAAATCCATAACATCCTGATTTTTGAGTCTTTTAGTTAACCTATCTAATTCTGCACAATGCATAATTTTATAAATTAAAATTTCCTCACTAGGTACAGCTGAATTTTTCCAATTCTGAGCGAATACTATTCTTGCCGCTGTAACCACATGAATAAATAAATACATATCCTCTTTACTAACATTTTCTTCAACAATTCCTAACAAAAATGTCTCAGGCTTATATTGAATATTTTGTATGCTCATTTCTGTTACCCATTTCCAAACCATACACCAACACCCCTGTGTTTCCTTACATGAAAACCACACATGAAAAAAGTGCCCTTTTCTTTTTTACATTTCCAACATAAGGCTGAGTATCCTTTATACATTTTGGCTAGTCTTGCTGGAGGGAGATGCCATCTATAAATCATCTTATACGAATTTTCTTTATAGGATGACGCCAATGTAATTTTATTGTTTCGCATCCATACCTGTTGCCATTGATCCAAATTAATATTATGTCCTAAATCCATCGCCCAAGTCACCACTGTTTCTTTAAATTGTTCTTCAAATAACCTATGTTCCAATAAATGTTTATAAATATTCTTTATTTGTTTTTTCTTCGGACCAAGCAAAATTTTATCTAGTCCTGTATCTTGTCTATAAATACCCCAATCATGTTTATCTTTTGAATATCTTGCTTGGATCTGGAGATAAGACCACCACTCTATCTCTATTCCTTGTTGTCTTAACTCTTGTCTAGATTTTAAAAGACCCTCTTCCATCAAAATATCTTTGTATCTAATAACCTTATCTTTCCTAAACAAGTTGGGGTGTATAACTGCCTCCGATGGAGAAAACCAAATCGGGATCTTTGTGTAGTATTGTGATTTAACTGTATTCCAACTTTTAATTAACCCTGGCCGCACTTTGTGCTTTAAAAAATATTGATAGTTTCTGCTTTGCTCCTTCCACATATGAGCATGCCATATGTTGAGGGCAAGATGCTGACTCTGTAAACTGCTTAAAGAAGCCTGTAAAGCACTGTGAAGTAGTATATAAGTGCTATTGTTATTACTATTAAACAGGAATGATCCGTGGAGTTTACTGTTACCTTCTCTAATTTCATTCTGGGTTTCAGCTAGGAATTTTCCTAATCCCATCCCTCCTCAGACATGGCATAAATCAGGTTTGAATCTGTTTCATGAAAATATCTTTTCATCACTTGGCTATCACTTTTTCTGATTCAATCCACCCTTTTTTCCAATGAGAAAGAAATTCTGCGCCCCTAGGAGAGAATGAATCATTTTCTGAAATCAGAACATTTCCTTCTAGCCCATCTTTCTGGCCCAGGTTATTGCACCAGATGTGATGGTAAATTCCTGGCCTGGGGGAAACTTAGGATCCATTTGTCCAACTTTTATGAGGACAAAAGACTGATTGCGGAGGAAAAGCCAGTTGAGAACATCATGCTGAGCTATTCCTGGTCCATTTTCTGAGATTGTGACTTTATTTCCAGTACTGTCATTGAATTGGACATTCTTAACATAGGCAAGAAGCTGAAATAAACAATTAGATCCTTATCTGTGGTGGCTGGGAATGAGAAACCGTGGCTTTCAGCATTCTATGGTGACCATCACATTACGAGATAATTGCAAGCCTGTGAATCTAGACATCAGGTGTCATGGTTCCGATAGATGAAACCAGTAAAAGAACTTCAAGGCAAGAATTCTTCCTCAAAGAACATTTTATTAGGAAACAAAGTATAGGCTTACATAGTTGAACCCAAGAATGAGATTCCCTCCTCCCAGATACAAAGTAACAAATTGCAATTCCCACCCCACAAAAGCTGTCATAAATCACATTCCCCAATTCGCAAAAACTATGGGCTTTTCTCTCTGGCCCCTCAGCCCGCAAAAACCTTATCAGAACACGTCCTCGAGTGATGAGAAGAGGCAATAGGGATGAAGGAAGAAAATGAGAAAAGTACGGGGGGGAGTAATTTATTTTCTCTCTTCGGAACCTGACAGAGGGAAATGTTCTTCCAACTATTTTCTCAGATGGAGCCGAGAGCCAGAAGAGGAGAAGAAGGCTCTCCAGGAACAAATAAACAGAAAATAACAAAGGACATTAAAGACAGACCAGAAAAAGAAAATGGAAATTAATATATATCTTTAAAATTTGCAACATTTACTTTTGTAAAATAAAAATCTTCACCTCCTGCTCCCCAGCCACCCAACACAATCCAGCACATTTTACTGAAGTGGGAAACCTTCCTGCTATAAATTGTGGGTTATGTTTTTTTTATATCATGGATTTATTATAGGATGGATTTTTTTAAAAAAAATTTTTTCAGCTGCCCAGAGTCACCTATGTGTGAGTTGGGTGGCTACATAAATTTGTTTAATAAATATCCATATCTTTGATATCAATGTATATTAATCAGAAGATGATTGGGCCTTTACCAGGGACAACTGCCAAAATGCCCCAATCCAAGTAAAATTTCCCAATCCCAGGACAAATCAGACATTTTTGTGCCTCATTATATTCTCTCTACAATTGAGATGTGGCCTTAGTAGGATAATATAGCATTTGGGGAAAAAGATACAAGCCAAAAGACCAGCCCCAGAGGCCAATATGGAGAAGATCTCCACGGCCACCATGAACTTCCCTTTGGTGCTCAGGTAGGTGGGGAGGAAGCTGATCCAAACGCTGCAAAAGACCAGCATGCTAAAAGTAATGAACTTGGCTTCGTTAAAGCTGTCGGGCAATTTCCTAGCCAGAAAGGCCACTGTGAAACTCACAAGGGCCAAAAAACCCAGGTAGGCGAGGACAGCATAAAATATTAAAGTTGAGCCTTCATTACATTCCAAGACGGTCTCTGCTACTAAGGAATGGAAGTCCATGTTGGGAAATGGGGGAGAGGTTACCAGCCAGATAATACAAAGAACTGTTTGGACCAGGGGACAGACTAAGACAATGGAGTTGGTCAGTGGTTTTCCCAAGAGTTTCCTTGCCTTGTTCCCTGGCTTAGTGGCCATGAAGGCCAGAACCACCATGACAGTTTTTGCCAAGACAGAGGAAACTGCAAGGGAAAAGAGAATGGCAAAGGCAGTTTGTCGTAAGAGACAGGTGAGCTTCCCAGGTTGACCAATGAAGAGGAAGGAGCAGAGAAAGCAGAGCAGGAGGGAGACCAGGAGGAGGTAGGTGAGATCTCGGTTGTTGGCCTTGACAATTGGTGTGTCACGATGTTTATGGAATATCACCAGCACTGCAGATGTGATCACAGAGAAAGAAAATGCTAGAGTTACTAAAGTGTATCCCAGGGTCTCCTGATAGGTCAGGAAGTGGATCTTCTTGGCAATGCAGTGGTCCTTGTCCATGTTGGAATATCGGTCTTCTGGGCAGGGGTCACAGCTTGCAGAATCTGAAATCAAGAGTAGTTCAATTATCCTGAGGAGAGGTTAGCTTGAGACAAGGATGTTTCCACCTTTTGGGATCCAGTTCACTACTTCTATTTTGCATCAACTCATTCAGACAATTTTTTTGCAGGGAAGGGCAGGCAGACTTAGATAGATCTCCCTCTTCTCCAACTGGTCTCTTTATCTTCTGGGAGACTGATAGCACCGAGAGAAAAGCACACCCTAAATAATGAAAATCAAAGCTTCAACTTTACACCCCACTACTTCACAAAAAGGTTGGTAGCTTGTTTTCCTGGATGTAGTTGGAAGCAATAGTAGGACTAGAACATCTAGTAGGGAACCCATTAATTGTGCCCTGAAACTACCCTGCATTAAATTGCTGAGGAGCAGGAAAGGTGGCTGGGGAGGAGGGCAGAAGGCCAGTTTAGATCCATGAATAGAAATTCTGCTGAAAAGCATGAATATGTTGAAGAATATCAATCGACTAAAAATAACAACAAAATTAATATTTGTTTCTACCGATTGGCTTCCTTAATCCTGGAAAAGCTACATTGAAAGTGTGCTCTACCTGTCTGATTAGAAATGGTCCCTTCTGGGCATGGGGCACATTGGTAGCAGCAAACCTCCTCACCCTCTGGAACACTTTTCCTCTCTCCTGCCTGGCACCTCTTCATGCCACATCTGGCAAAGGGCACCTTCTAAAAGAGAAAACAGAAATATTGTAGATGTCTTCAGCCATGCTTCACTCCTTCATTTGTATAGTTCTCTTTCCATCCTTAGAATACCTTCAGACTCAATCTTTAACTCAAGTGTAGTACAAACCAGGAAAAGCTCTTGGAGGATTAAGGCTAATGCCACTCTAAACCACCAATGGATTCTGGGGTTTGGAACTGGGGCTTGACATGCAAAAGAAGGATTGTGAATTGAGCTACAGCTTTTCAGAAGCAAATTCATGGGAATCATCCATGGAAACCACTCTTGGCTGCTCTAACTGCATCCTGTGTTTCAGGAAGAATTTCTTCTTGATCTCAACCCTTTTTGATCTGTCACAAATCAAACCTCAAATATGTTATATATGAAACAGGCTTTTCATCAAATGGTTGCCAAATTTTTGATTCAGTAACCCATTCTCCAGTAAAGGAATTGTTTTGAATCTCCAGAAGAGAATGTCCCTTGTACTGGATTTATTTTACCTTCCAGCTCACCTTTTTTGCCCAGACAATTGCATCGGAGTTAATGGTGAAATCCTGTCCTGCAGGAGCCCTGGGATCTATCTGTCCAACTTTCACAGAGACAAAAGATTGATTGGGGAGGAGAACCCAGTTGAAAAGATCATAACGAGCAGACCCCAGTCTATTCTCTGAGAAGTAGATTTCATCTCCAGCAGTGTTGTTGAACTGGATGTTCCTCAAATAAGGAAGAAGCTGAATGGAAAGAGACCTTCAGAAATTACTAACACTTTCCCACTCCTCTAAGAATTTGTTTTCCTTGCAATGCCTGCCCTGATTTGTGACTTCAATGGACATAAAGGTGCATTTTTTATAGTTTGATGCAGAAAAAAAACACAGTTTTCATGAATTTTAGACTACGGTGAATCCTGTTGTGTGTGCTAAAGTAAATAGAAGTTGGTTTCACGCAGCAAGCAGTTCAGTGCAACAAATGGCAAATTAAATATATGGGAGGGATCACACAGCATAAGCCATAGTAACAAAAACCAGGGTTACAATGGATTGAGTCAAGTGTCTTTCTACAACTAGATTTAGGCTACAACATGAAGGAAACAGAGGTGGTTCCGCAAATATGTCTACTAGGACTTCAGTTGACCAGTTGCAGCATCTGGCAGAATTGTCATCTTACTCTGGATCACTGTGTGTAATGGTTATTCCATGAAATTGACAAGTTTCAGTAGTTCTGAAAACCTTTTGGGAAGGTCATACATACATGAATCTTATGTACAATTGGTTTGTTTTATTTCTCCTTCCTCCCTTCTACCTGTATTGAATCAAATATTATACTTAATCTGTACTATTGTTGTTTTAAAAAATATAGCTGTTTTAATCTGCTTTAACTAAACAATGGGGAACAGTGAGTTAAATGATACCGAACTTCCCTGTCCCCACCAATAAAAAAATTACAGGGTTAGCAGTGCATGTAACATAGATGTGTGTGTGGACAAGAATATCAACCTTGCTGTCAAGTAAAATCAAGCTTTTAATAGCGAGAGCCACACAAAGTTTACTAACCAAACAGGCGGTAAGAACATAGGTGAACTCAGGCACCACACAGGTTATATAGAAAGTAAACACAGGGCCAGTCATAAAGGACTCAGATGTCTATACACCAATGCACAGAGTAGGAACAGTAAACAGGTTAGCTAGAAATTCAGGTAAATGAGGGCAGATATGATATTGTTGCCATTACGGAAACATGGTGGGATAAAACCCACAAATGGAACACACAGCTAGAGGGATTTAAATTATTTAAAAGAAACAGACCAAATAAAAGAGGAGGTGGAGTTGCTCTCTATATAAGAAATCACTACATCTCTACAGAAATAGAGCACAACAATGATGAAAACTGCATTTGGGTAAACATAAAAGGGGGGGAAATGACTGTCATGCCTCCGTCCAAGCTTGACTCTGAGGACGACATGGAGTTCCCTGTTGAGGCCCAGGAGGGGGTGTCTGTGGCTTCGGAGGACTGTGGGGAGGAGCAGGCTGAGGCAGGCCAGGGCCCTTTAAGTTTGGAACAGGGAAGGCGGAGTTCAGGCGAGGAGCAAGGCCCCTCCCCACCAGATCCCAGAGCAAGGAGAGCAGAGAGGAGGAGGAGGGAACAACGGAGGCAGGCTCACTTGCTCAGGAGGAGAGCGTCACGCCCCATTCCACAAGGCACACCTGGGGAGTAGGGTTTTAGGAGACACTGTGGGGTGGGGCATTTGTTGGGAACAAATGTGAACTCTTGTGATGTGAGTTCTTTTACCTGATGAAGGAATCTTTGGGGGGGGGGTGATCATGCAATACTGGAATTCAACATTCTGGAAGCACAAGCAATAGATCACAATCAAACTAGAGTCTTGGATTTTAAGAGAATTAATTTCAATAAACGTAGAGAGAGCTTGGGAACAATTCCTGGATGAGAATCCTCAAGGGGAAAACAACTCAAGAAGCTTGGGAAATTTTGAAAAATGAGATAATAAAAGCCCAGTCTAGCACAATATCAACAAAGAAGAAAAACAACAGCTCTCAAAAGAAACCAACATGGCTGCATAAAGAACTCTCTGGTAAATTGAAAGATAAAAAGGAGAAATATAAAAAGTGGAAAGAGGGACACATAAGTAAAGCAGAATATCAGTAAATAGTCCGAGCCTGCAAAGATAAAGTGAGGAAAGCTAAGATTCAAAATGAACTAAGGCTTGAGACCAAAGTCAAAAATAACAAAAAAAGCTTCTTTCAACATGTAAAACACAAGAAAATAGTTAAGGAAATGATTGGTCCATTAGTGGATGAAAGTGGCAAGAATGTGACAAACTACAAGCAGAAAGCAGAACTATTTAACTCCTTTTTTGCATCTGTCTTTACACAAAGGGAAAAAAACAGTCCAACCTATCAAAAAATGCCATAAAAATAGATTAGAAATACAAGTTAAGATAGGCAAGAAAATGATAAGTGAGCACCTGTCCACCATAGATGAGTTCAAATCACCAGGACCATATGGACTACACCCCAAGATTCTCAAGGAACTGGCAGATGTGATCTCAGAACCACTGAACTGTTTTTCAAAGATCCTGGCACACTGGGGAACTACCAGAGGACTGGAAAAGAGCTGAAGTAGTTCCCATCTTCAAAAAAGGAAGAAAAAGGGATCCAGGAAACTACAGACCTATCAGCCTGACCTCAATACCTGGGAAGATCTTGGCAAAGATAATCAAGCAGCAAATCAGCAAACACCTAGAACACATTACCAAAAGCCAACATGGGTTTGTCAAAAAGAGATCATGCCAGACAAATCTTATTGCATTCTTTGACCAGGTAACAAAATTAGTGGACCAGAGGAATGCTGTGGATATAATTTACTTGGACTTCGGTAAGACATTTGATAAAGTAGACCACAATCTACTACTTGATAAGATAGAAAAATGTGGGTTAGACAGCATCACCATCAGATGTATTCGTAGCTAGCTGACAGGCCATACTCAGCGTGTGGTCCTCAATAGAATTATATCTACATGGAGGGAAGTGTGCAGTGGGTTGCCCCAAGGCTCTGTTCTGGGCCCAGTGCTCTTCAACATCTTCATCAATGATTTGGATGAGGGGATAGATGGGAAACTCATCAAATTTGCAGACGACACCACGCTGGCAGGAATAGCCAACACTCCAGAAAATAGGCTTAAGATACAGAAGGATCTGGACAGACTTGAACATTGGGTGCTATCTAACAAAATGAAATTCAATGGTGAAAAAAGTAAGCTTCTACATTTTTGGCAAGAAAAAACAAATACACAGATACAATATAAGTGAGAACTCGCTCAATGGTAGTAACTATTAGAGGGATCTTGGAGTCCTATTGGACAATCACTTAAATATGAGCCAGCCATGTGCTGCAGTTGCCAAAAAAGCCAACAAAGTGCTAAGCTGCATTAACAGAGGGATAGAATCAAGATCATGTGAAGTGTTAATACCGCTTGACAATGCCTTGATAAGGCCACACTCGGAATACTGCATCCAGTTTTGGTAACCACAATGTAAAAAAGATGTTGAGACTCTAGAAAGAGTACAGAGAAGAGCAACAAAGATGATTAGGGGACTGGAGGATAAAACATATAAGGAACGGTTGCTGGAATTGAGTATGTTTAGTTTAATGAAGAGAAGGACCAGGGGTGACATGATAGCAGTATTCTAATATCTCACTAGCTGCCACAAAGAAGCGGGAATCAAGCTATTCTCCATAGCACCTGGAGGAAGGACAAGATGGAAACTAACCAAAAAGTGAAGCAGTTAGAACAATGACAACCTGCCTCCAGAAGCTGTGAATCCTCCAACGCTGGAGTTTTTTAAGAAGAGACTGGACAGCCATTTGTCTGAAATGCTATAGGATTTCCTGCCTGAGCAGGGTGTTGGACTAGATGACCTCCAAGGTCCCTTCCAACTTTGTTGTTGTTGTTGTTGTTGTTTTTGTTATTATTATTATTGAGAGAAGGAACCTGTAACTAAGGAGAAATTTCCTAACAGTGAGAGCAAAACCAATGGAACTGGTTTCAGAATTTGTGGGTGGACTGGAGACCTTCAAAAAGAGACTGGAGAACCATTTGTCTGAAATGATATAGGGTCTCCTGCTTGAGCAGGGTTTGGGTTAGAAGACCACTGAGATCCCTTCCACCTCTATTATTCTATGTTCTACACATGGGGAACTTCCTCTGTATGTTAGCTCTAAGGATCTGTGGATTGGATTTAAAAAAAACAGAGATTACCAGCCATGGCGGGACATCTAAGATCCTCTTTCCAAGTCTCATCATAGCTGGTCGCGCTCCTGATCCATAAATTACATGTAATGCTTGTGCCACAGCATAAATGGCATTGTATATGTTGTAACTTTCACCTGTCATAGTTGTTTCAAACAGATAAGCTGGCAGACTCTGTAAATTCTCCTCTCCAGTACAGAGTTTCTCCCACTTTTCAAAGATCACTCTTAGTTTCTGGAACTTGCAGCCAAAGATCAGTTGCCACCATACAGGGAGAAAAAAATCCCCTTGTGGTTTCAAAGGGTCTAAAGACATGAGAAAATGGCTGAACTCTGAGACATCTCTGGTGTGTTCCCTAAAATGCAAAGCACCATGGTAGGTCTTCATAAAATGCAATATATCTCCATAGTTTATCACATTAAATTTCCAACTGGATGTAAAGATCCACACCTTCATAAATATATTGCTCTGTGTTTCACGAACAAACACAACTATCCACATATTTGTGGTAGCACTGTAGTCTCCCAAAAAAATAATCACTTCACCTTTAGACCAAGTGTTGAAAATATGATGTAATTTTGTACCTGGATCAGTGTAAAAATCAAATTTCATTATTTGAGTGAAGACCAGGCAGATCTCCTTCTCCTTCAGCATTGGCAGCAGAGATGAAATGAAATGTTCCCCACCGTCATCTTGGTTGGCCACCAGCCCAACCCAGTTCCACTGGAAATGCAGGAGCAGATGGACTAGACCCTCATACTGAGCAGATTCCTTGGGGTTAATCCGAAAGAAGGAAGGATGAACTCTTCTGGCTCCCTGAGTGGACTCCGAGCCAACACCAAGCTGGAGAAAGTGAGATTCTTCTTTCAAAAACAAAGTTAAGTTTTAGGGTGACTTTAAGGCTCCCCTTTGTGTAGTTTATTGCCCTACCAGTCAGACTGACTCACCAGTCAGACTGACTCAGCTTCATCTTCCTCCCTTCTTATGAAGAGCCAACATTGACTTGTGTTGTCTAGTTGTGATAGATCAGAAGTCAAAGGAACAAATCATCAACCTGATTTAAACTGCACTGAAAAGTGCAGAAAGATGATAAACTTTTATGAAAGTCAGGAAGTGATTCCTCTTAGCAAATACTGCAGTTCTGAATTATGCCAATATCTTTGTGCAGTTAAATAAAAATGTATCTTGACATACAAAATAGAAAAACCAATTCAGCTTTAGGATCGATTATCTAAGTCACACACCCTTGGTGTATGCCACCTCCCACCAAACACCTTTGTTTTCTTCCTTGGCTTCTGTGTGTGCTTCGGTTGTTTGTGTACTCCACACACAAACCCCTTACCTGTGGGACCTTGTAGATGCTGAAGATGGAGGCCATCTGCCTTGAGGATTCGGAGTTGTGACCTCCAATGACAGAGAGCAGAGGGTCCTTCCTGCCACATTTGTAACCCGGAACCATTTGACCTCGTGTGGAGAGCAAGGAGAGGCTGTATAAGAAAATCTTCCTCTCCATCTTCTGATTTTCATAGATGCGGAAGCCAAGGGTGATGTTGGGGAGAAGAAGCAGATCCTTGTTCACCTCCATGACGGCAAACATCAAGGCCAGGAATTGATGGTATTTTTTGAGTAAGAGTCTATAGTGAGAAAAACATTTTGTGTGTGTCCTTGCAGCAGTAAGTGGCAAGTTCCATTGGGTTCTTTCTGGCTTTTTAGGGATGTTCCTTGATTGTGCTTGGATGGATCTCTGAGAAAGGAGAAACACCTGCCATCCTTATCCCAGATTATCTTATCTCCCTCTATTCTCCCTCCCTTCTTCACTTTCCCCCATTGGCTGAAATCCTCCCCAATTGCTCCTCTTCCTCCCTAACCAGTTTCTTTCTCTCTCAGAGCAGCTTCTTCATGTCTGAGCAACAACTCCAGCGAGGGTCACAGCCCAGATTTACTAAGGAACATTATTCACGAGCACTGCTCATTCCAAAGCTGAGGAGGATTTGGTTTTTGTTTTGTTTTTACAATATCCACATTGGAAAAAGATCAAACTTTGAGGGTTTTTTTTTACTATGCTTTTATGTCCAAATGAATGTTATAAGTCAGTGATGGAGAACCTTTTAGAGACTAAGTGCCCGAAACCCGCCACTGTCTCCCCGCCTGCCGTGCTCTGTGCCCCGCCTGCTCCACCCCCACTCCCCTGCAAAGCCACCCACCACCTCCACGGCCCACTGTAGTAGATTGCCGAAGAGGCCAAGAAGCACCGTGGCAGCCATGCCCTTCGCCCGTACCCCGCAGCATCATCTGCGCATGATGGGAGGTGAGGGCAGAGTCCTGTCCCCACTGCCCAGCTGCTCCATGTGGAGCACGCTCAGGGGTGACTCTCCTCCAGGGGGGCTGCTGGTGAGAAGGGGGCCATGGGGGAGGCGGGGCTGAGGCAACTGTGCGTGCCCACAGAGAGGCCTCTGAGTGCCACCTCCAGCACACATGCCATAGGTTCGCCACTACTGTTACAAGTCAACTTCTTCACTATCTACTTTTATATAGTTGATAATCATCCTGAGAAGAACTTCTGGAAAGGCAGGTCATGCCCCCTCAGGAATAGTTCTTTAAAGACAAGAATTCTAACCTGTTTCTTGAATTTTCCTCTTTATTGAGAATAGGACAAAGAGCTGAAGATCCCTAGAATGAGCATTTCTTAAAATCCAGAGGAAAGAAAACAGTCACCTACATTTTTTCCCCCTCCAGGTGAAACTTACGTGATGTCATTAAGAAATTGTGATGGGTCTTTTTGAAAATCTGGGGCTCTGGACTCCACAAAAGTATTCAGGGGCAAATTCCCTCCAATAATCAGATCACCAGGCCTGTAAAACTCCCACTGACCTCGAAACTTTACGTGTATTTTCAATGGACAGATGGTTTGAATCTTCTTAGCAGTAACTGGAGTCAGGAGCCAGAGGATCAGCAGAAGCAACAGGAGAGGCAGCCCAGTCATCCTTGTCACCGTCCTTCCCAGATCAGAAATCAAGGTCTGTGCGGAAGCTGAATTGCAGGGAGCATCAGAAATACCATCAGAGCTTTAGCACAACAGACACAACCCTGGATGGCCTCAGGGTTAATTTATCTGGTGCCACTTTGTATTAAGCCATTTGTATTTTATCACTTTAGTTCACCCTATCTGTCCTATTCTGAAATGAGACTGTGTGCTGCATTTTATTTTATTTTAATAATAAGGTTGCAAGACTAATCCATCAATAAAATACTGTATCAATGATGCTTTCTCTTACCTGCATTTGGGCTTTGAAACAAAGGCCAGCAGAATCTCACCAAACCCCACAGTTAGCTCTTTGGAGGACAAGGCAAACTCCTCCACCGCTGGGAGAACTCAGAGAATATATTTTATAGAATATATTTTATAGCAGGTTTAACCTTGGAAGACTTTTGTGGGTTGACGTCCACAGGGGATACATTGAGAATTACTGTTCTTCTGATAATTCGAGGGGAAAGCAATTGTCCTATCTATTGGGCAATAGAGATTGTTTGTACATTAGATAGTTAAAAACATGTTTGTGTCTCTTGTTGCTAATCCACAGAGCAGATGGATTTGAGAGTCAAGGTGAAGTTGACTTTATGAACTACCTGAAAGTGAACACCTGCACACAAGATGGAGTTTGGTCTGTGCCATCATATGTTCAGATAGAATGGTTGCTGATGGGGCAGGGTGGCAGTCCGCTGCACCTTAGGAAGTGTGAGTCATCATACCAATGCCTACAGGATTTAGTTATAGATTTAGTTAGGGAATAAATGGAGCACACATCTCTAGCAAAGTCATGGGCAGTGCACAACAAATCAATAAAAGCTGTAAATAAGGAAAACTATCTTTGTTTAAAACCTTTATACAATAATTATTGTATTGACAGATTTTATTTTTCTGGGCTCCAGGATCACCACAGATGGGGACTGCAGCCAAGAAATTAAAAGATGCTTGCTCCTGGGAGGAAAGCTATGGCAAATCTAGACAGCATACTAAAAGGCAGAGACATCACCCTGCCAACAAAAGTGCGTATAGTCAAGGACTTGGTTTTCCCAGTTGCAATGTATGGACGTGAAAATTGGACCATAAGAAAGGCTGAACGACAAAGAATGGAGGCCTTTGAACTATGGGGCTGGAGAAGACTCCTGCGACTCTCTTGCATTCTCCTGAAAGGCATTCAAACTGGCATTTTCCCTCCTTTACTTTGCTGTCATAAATCACGGTCTCCAATCAGGCAGGGGGCAAAAGTTCACTTCCATTCTGAAGCCCGTTCTCTACACATATTCTTTCTCCTCCCCTCCCAACATCATCTAAATTAACTCTAAAAATACCAGACAGTTCTGCATATTTTGTCAAAGCAAGAATATCCAATATTAGCAGCGTCGACATCAGACTTGAATCTGTTTCATGAAAATATCTTTTCACCACTTGGCTATCAATTTTTCTGATTCAATCCACCCTTTTTTCCAATGAGAAAGAAATTCTGCATCCCCAGGAGAGAATGAATCATTTTCTGAAATCAGAACATTTCCTTCTAGCCCACCTTTCTGGCCCAGGTCGTTGCATCAGATGTGATGGTAACTTCCTGGCCTGGGGTAAACTTAGGATCCATTTGTCCAACTTTTATGGGGACAAAAGACTGATTGTGGGGGAAAAGCCAGTTGAGAACATCATACTGAGCTATTACTGGTCCATTTTCTGAGATTGTGACTTTATTTCCAGTACTGTCAATGAATTGGATATTCTTCAGATAGGCAAGAAGCTGAAAGAAAAAAATAGATCTTTAGTAACCGGGGTGGCTGGGAATGAGAAACCATGGCTTTCAGCATTCTATGGTGACCATCACATTACGAGATAATTGCAAGCCTGTGAATCTAGACATCAGATGTCATGGTTCCGATAGATGAAACCAGTAAAAGAAATTCAAGGCAAGAATTCTTCCTTAAAGAACATTTTATTAGGAAACAAAGTATCGGCACTTACATAGTTGAACCCAAGAATGAGATTCCCTCCTCCCAGGTACAAAGTAACAAATTGCAATTCCCACCCCACAAAAGCTGTCATAAATCACATTCCTCAATTAGCACAAACCACGGGTTTATCTCTCTGGCCCCTCAGCCCACAAAAACCTTATCAGAACACATCCTTGAGTTCCCACACTTCTACACTGTTATGGCTAGCTAAACCCTCAGGCATTTACCCCATCCCCCCTTCTACATATGAACTCTAAAAGAATAGAAAAGGCACATTAAAAGCAAAAGTAAAAATGGCTGCTGGTTCTCAGTTGTCAGAGTGTTGACATCCATTGTCACAGCATTGACATCAGGAACAGCATCAAATCACAGGAGTGTATCGTGGGGCGTGAGAGAGTGACCCCCATTGCAAAAAATTTTTATTATGGGATGTTAGTATCATGGTTTCTTCATCCAATTCCAATAGAATAATTCTTATAAGGGTTATAAGAATTACCTCCATGTTTAATGATGAAGTCTCTGTCGATTCTTGGTTTAGCAGGGTTTGGGTTTTTCATCCTTTTTAGTTTCAGCTGGACTTCAGCAAGTAGTAGATTATAATCGGATGGTACATCTGCACCTGGGTATGTCTTTACTGATTTTACTGAGTTTCTAAATCTTTTGTTTATTGTAAAATAGTCAGTTTGATTCCTTATTGCATTATTTCGTGATCTCCAAGTGTAGAAGCATCTTTTTGGCAACTTGAAAAAAGTATTCATCACACATTTCCAATCTCTTCATTAGTCAGAGATTCTTGTTCCCTGTTATGTTTTCTCTGTGATTCTGTTTGGGACTCAGCAGGGAAGGTAGCATTTGTGGAGGGATCAGATACAAGCCAAGAAACCAACTCAGGAGGACAAAAACTGCTCACTGGGGACAAGTGATATCCATGAAAAGTAAAATAGTGGGGGTTTACTGCTGTTCAAAAGGTACATTGTGATAGGACACAACACTTGACTTTCAGACTTAGAGCTAAGAGGCCCTCAGCATGGAAGTCAGTTGTAGCCATGTAAGTGTGAGCAATAATGCTAGATGTGGCAGCTGTTTTATTTATAATCGCATGGAAGGGAATCATGGAAAGAAGTGTTGGAACATCTTCTAGAGAGTTCCCTCAGATGGAGTGAAGGTTCAGATGAAGAAGAGAAGAATTAAGAAGGAATAAACAAAGAGAAGAGTTCAAGTGCTAGGCAAGAGAAAAGAAGGAGGGAAAACAAGATGGCTTCAGGGAAGCTCTTCCACCAACAGCCTCACGAGGAAGATATTGACTAAAAAGAGCCAAAGGCCAGGAGTCAGATAAAGAGGCAAACTAACAGATAGACTGTCCTGATGAGAAGAGGCAATAGGGATGAAGGAAGAAAATGAGAAAAGTAACGGGGGGGAAAGTAATTGATTTTCTCCCTTCAGAACCTGACAGAGGGAAATGTTCTTCCAACCATTTTCTCAGATGGAGCCGAGAGCCAGAAGAGGAGAAGAAGGCTCTCCAGGAACAAATAAACAGAAAATACTAAAGGACATTAAAGACAGACCAGAAAAAGAAAATGGAAATTAATATATATCTTTTAAAATTCGCAACATTTACTTTTGTAAAATAAAAGTCTTCACCTCCTGCTCCCCAGCCACCCAACACAATCCAGCACATTTTATTGACTCTGATTAAAGCAGGAAACCTTCCTGCTGTAAATTGTGGGTTATGTATTTTTTATATCATGGATTTATTATAGGATGGATTTTTTTAAAAAAATATTTTTTCAGCTGCCCAGAGTCACCTGTGTGTGAGTTGGGTGGCCACATAAATTTGTTTAATAAATATCCATATCTTTGATATCAATGTATATTACTCAGAAGATGATTGGGTCTTTACCAGGGACAACTGCCAAAATGCCCCAATCCAAGTAAAATTTCCCAATCCCAGGACAAATCAGACATTTTTGTGCCTCATTATATTCTCTCTACAATTGAGATGTGGCCTTAGTAGGATAATGTAGCATTTGGGGAAAAAGATACAAGCCAAAAGACCAGCCCCAGAGGCCAATATGGAGAAGATCTCCACGGCCACCATGAACTTCCCTTTGGTGCTCAGGTAGGTGGGGAGGAAGCTGATCCAAACGCTGCAAAAGACCAGCATGCTAAAAGTAATGAACTTGGCTTCGTTAAAGCTGTCGGGCAATTTCCTAGCCAGAAAGGCCACTGTGAAACTCACAAGGGCCAAAAAACCCAGGTAGGCGAGGACAGCATAAAATATTAAAGTTGAGCCTTCATTACATTCCAAGATGGTCTCTGCTACTAAGGAATGGAAGTCCATGTTGGGAAATGGGGGAGAGGTTACCAGCCAGATAATACAAAGAACTGTTTGGACCAGGGGACAGACTAAGACAATGGAGTTGGTCAGTGGTTTTCCCAAGAGTTTCCTTGCCTTGTTCCCTGGCTTAGTGGCCATGAAGGCCAGAACCACCATGACAGTTTTTGCCAAGACAGAGGAAACTGCAAGGGAAAAGAGAATGGCAAAGGCAGTTTGTCGTAAGAGACAGGTGAGCTTCCCAGGTTGACCAATGAAGAGGAAGGAGCAGAGGAAGCAGAGCAGGAGGGAGACCAGGAGGAGGTAGGTGAGATCTCGGTTGTTGGCCTTGACAATTGGTGTGTCACGATGTTTATGGAATATCACCAGCACTGCAGATGTGATCACAGAGAAAGAAAATGCTAGAGTTACTAAAGTGTATCCCAGGGTCTCCTGATAGGTCAGGAAGTGGATCTTCTTGGCAATGCAGTGGTCCTTGTCCATGTTGGAATATCGGTCTTCTGGGCAGGGGTCACAGCTTGCAGAATCTGAAATCAAGAGTACTTCAATTATCCTGAGGAGAGGTTAGCTTGAGACAAGGATGTTTCCACCTTTTGGGATGCAGTTCGCTACTTCTATTTTGCATCAACTCATTCAGACATTTTTTTGCAGGGAAGGGCAGGCAGACTTAGATGAATCTCCCTCTTCTCCAACTGGTCTCTTTATCTTCTGGGAGACTGATAGCACCGAGAGAAAAGCACACCCTAAATAATGAAAATCAAAGCTTCAACTTTACACCCCACTGCTTCACAAAAAGTTTGATAGCTTGTTTTCCTGGATGTAGTTGGATGCAATAGTAGGACTAGAACATCTAGTAGGGAACCCATTAATTGTGCCCTGAAACTACCCTGCATTAAATTGCTGAGGAGCAGGAAAGGTGGCTGGGGAGGAGGGCAGAAGGCCAGTTTAGATCCATGAATAGAAATTCTGCTGAAAAGCATGAATATGTTGAAGAATATCAATCGACTAAAAATAACAACAAAATTAATATTTGTTTCTACCGATTGGCTTCCTTGATCCTGGAAAAGCTACATTGAAAGTGTGCTCTACCTGTCTGATTAGAAATGGTCCCTTCTGGGCAAGGGGCACATTGGTAGCAGCAAACCTCCTCACCCTCTGGAACACTTTTCCTCTCTCCTGCCTGGCACCTCTTCATGCCACATCTGGCAAAGGGCACCTTCTAAAAGAGAAAACAGAAATACTGTAGATGTCTTCAGCCATGGTTCACTCATTCATTTGTATAGTTCTCTTTCCATCCTTAGAATATCTTCAGACTCAATCTTTAACTCAAGTGTAGCACAAACCAGGAAAAGCTCTTGGAGGATTAAGGCTAATGCCACTCTAAACCACCAATGGATTCTGGGGTTTGGAACTGGGGCTTGACATGCAAAAAAAGGATTGTGAATTGAGCTACAGATTTTCAGAAGCAAACAGTGATGGAGGTCCAACTTTATGGGAATCATCCATGGAAACCACTCTTGGCTGCTCTAACTGCATCCTGTGTTTCAAGAAGAATTTCTTCCTGATCTCAACCCTTTTTGATCTGTCACAAATCAAACCTCAAATATGTTACATATGAAACAGGCTTTTCATCAAGTGGTTGCCAAATTTTTGATTCAGTAACCCGTTCTCCAGTAAAGGAGATGTTTTGAATCCCCAGAAGAGAATGACCCTTTTACTAGATTTATTTTACCTTCCAGCTCACCTTTTTTGCCCAGACAATTGCATTGGAGTTAATGGTGAAATCCTGTCCTGCAGGAGCCCCTGGATCTATCTGTCCAACTTTCACAGAGACAAAAGATTGATTGGGGAGGAGAACCCAGTTGAAAAGATCATAACGAGCAGACCCCAGTCTATTCTCTGAGAAGTAGATTTCATCTCCAGCAGTGTTGTTGAACTGCATGTTCCTCAAATAGGGAAGAAGCTGAATGGACAGAGACCTTCAGAAATTACTAACACTTTCCCACTCCTCTAAGAATTTGTTTTCCTTGTCGTTTCTGCCCTAATTTGTGACTTCAATGGACATAAAGGTGCATTCTTTATGGTTTGATGCAGAAAAAAACACAGTTTTCATGAATTTTAGATTACAGTAAATCCTGTTGTGTGTGCTAAAGTTGGCAGAGGGTGGTTTCACACAACATGCAGTTCAGTGCAACAAATGGCAAATTAAATATATCGAAGGGATCACACAGCATAAGCCATAGTAACGAAAACCAGGGTTACAATGGATTGAATCAAGTGTCTTTCTATAACTAGATTCAGGCTACAACATGAAGGAAACAGAGGTGGTTCCACAAATATGTCTACTAGGACTTCAGTTGACCTGTTGCAGCATCTGGCAGAATTGTGATCTTCCTCTGGATCATTCTTTGTAATGGTCATTCCATGAAATTGACAAGCTTTGAATACTTCTGAAAACCTTTTCAGAAGGTCATACATACAGGAATCTTATGTACAATTAGTTTGTTTTATTTCTCCTTCCCCCCTTCTACCTGTATTGAATCAAATATTATATTTAATTTGTATTATTGTTGTTTTAAAAAATATAACTGTTTTAATCTGCTTTAACTAAACAACGGGGACAAGATGGAAACTAACCAAAGAGTGAAGCAGTTAGAACAATGACAACCTGCCTCGAGAAGGTGTGAATGCTCCAACATTGGAGTTTTTATAGAAGAGACTGGACAGCCATTTGTCTGAAATGTTATAGGATTTCCTGCCAGAGCAGGGTGGACTAGATGACCTCTAAGGTCCCTTCCGACTTTGTTGTTGTTGTTATTGTTGTTGATGTTATTATTATTATTGTTGTTACTACTACTACTACTACTACTACTACTACTACTACTATTGAGAGAAGGAACCTGGAACTACGGAGAAATGTCCTAACAGTGAGAGCAAAACCAATGGAACTGGTTTCAGAATTTGTGGGTGGACTGGAGACCTTCAAAGAGGCTGGAGAACCATTTGTCTGAAATGATATAGGGTCTCCTGCTTGAGCAGGGTTTGGGTTAGAAGACCACTGAGATCCCTTCCAACTCTATTATTTTATGTTCTACATGTATGTTAGCTCTAAGGATCTGTGGATTGGATTTAAAAAAAAAACAGAGATTACCAGCCATGGCGGGACATCTAAGATCCTCTTTCCAAGTCTCATCATAGCTGGTCGTCCTCCTGATCCATAAATTACATGTAATGCTTGTGCCACAGCATAAATGGCATTGTAGATGTTGTAACTTTCACTTGTCATAATTGTTTCAAACAGGTAAGCTGGCAGACTCTGTAAATTCTCCTCTCCAGTACAGGGTTTCTCCCACTTTTCAAAGATCACTCCTGGTTTCTGGAACTTGCAGCCAAAGATCAGTTGCCACCATAAAGGAAGAAAGAAGTTCCCTTGTACTTTCAAAGGGTCTAAAGACCTGAGAAAATGGCTGAACTCTGAGACATCTCTGGTGTGTTCCCTAAAATGCAAAGCACCATGGTAGGTCTCCATAAAAAGCAATATATCTCCAGAGTTTATCACATTAAATTTCCAACTGGATGTAAAGATCCACACCTTCATAAATGTATTACTCTGTGTTTCATAAACAAACACAACTATCCACATATTTGTGGTAGCACTGTAGTCTCCCAAAAAAATAATCACTTCAGCTTTAGACCAAGTGTTGAAAATATGATGTAATTTTGTACCTGGATCAGTGTAAAAATCAAATTTCATTATTTGAGTGAAGACCAGGCAGATCTCCTTCTCCTTCAGCATTGGCAGCAGAGATGAAATGAAATGTTCCCCACTGTCATCTTGGTTGGCCACCAGCCCAACCCAGTTCCACTGGAAATGCAGGAGCAGATGGACTAGACCCTCATACTGAGCAAATTCCTTGGGGTTAATCCGAAAGAAGGAAGGATGAACTCTTCTGGCTCCCTGAGTGGACTCCGAGCCAACACCAAGCTGGAGAAAGTGAGATTCTTCTTTCAAAAACAAAGTTAAGTTTTAGGGTGACTTTAAGGCTCCCCTTTGTGTAGTTTATTGCCCTACCAGTCAGACTGACTCACCAGTCAGACTGACTCAGCTTCATCTTCCTCCCTTCTTAGGAAGAGCCAACATTGACGTGTTGTCTAGTTGTGATAGATCAGAAGTCAAAGGAACAAATCATCAACCTGATTAAACTGCACTGAAAAGTGCAGAAAGATGATAAACTTTTATGAAAGTCAGGAAGTGACTCCTCTTAGCAAATACTGCATTTCTGAATTATGCCAGTATCTTTGTGCAGTTAAATAAAAATGTATCTTGACATACAAAATAGAAAAACCAATTCAGCTTTGGGATCGACTATCTAAGTCACACACCCTTGGTGTATGCCACCTCCCACCAAACACCTTTGTTTTCTTCCTTGGCTTCTGTGTGTGCTCCGGTTGTTTGTGTACTCCACACACAAACCCCTTACCTGTGGGACCTTGTAGATGCTGAAGATGGAGGCCATCTGCCTTGAGGATTCGGAGTTGTGACCTCCAATGACAGAGAGCAGAGGGTCCTTCCTGCCACATTTGTAACCCGGAACCATTTGACCTCGTGTGGAGAGCAAGGAGAGGCTGTATAAGAAAATCTTCCTCTCCATCTTCTGATTTTCATAGATGCGGAAGCCAAGGGTGATGTTGGGGAGAAGAAGCAGATCCTTGTTCACCTCCATGACGGCAAACATCAAGGCCAGGAATTGATGGTATTTTTTGAGTAGGGGTCTATAGTGAGAAAAACATTGGGGACCATTTGAAACTCAACATTAAGAAAACCAAAATCATGGCATCCGGCCCTCTCAATTCCTGGCAAATAGATGGGGAAGAAATGGAGGTAGTGACAGATTTTATTTTTCTGGGCTCAAAGATCACCTCAGATGGGGACTGCAGCCAAGAAATTAAAAGACGCTTGCTCCTGGGTTGGAAAGCTATGGCAAATCTAGACAGCATACTAAAAAGAAGAGACATCAACCTGCCAACAAAAGTGCGTATAGTCCAGGCCCTGGTTTTCCCAGTTGCAATGTATGGCTGTGAAAGTTGGACCATAAGAAAGGCTGAGCACCAAAGAATTGAGGCCTTTGAACTATGGTGCTGGAGAAGACTCCTGCGAGTCCCTTGGACTGCAAGGCATTCAAACTGGTCAGTCCTAGAAGAGAACCCCGACTGCTCTTTAGAAGGCCAGATCCTGAAGTTGAAAGTCAAATACTTTGGCCACCTAATGAGAAGGAAGGACTCACTGGAGAAGGGCCTAATGCTGGGAAAGATTGAGGGCAATAGAAGAAGGGGACAACAGAGAATGAGATGGCTGGATGGAGTCACTGAAGCAGTAGGTGTGAACTTAAATGGACTCCAGAAGATGGTAGAGGACAGGAAGACCTGGAGGAACATTGTCCATGGGGTCGCAATGGGTTGGACACGACTTCACAATTAACAACAATAGGAAAGATCTTGTGTGCTGGTGGAGTTGGCCTTGCTTTTTGTGTGTGTCCTTGCAGCAGTAAGTGACATGTTCCATTGGGTTCTTTCTGGCTTTTTAGGGATGTTCCTTGATTGCGCTTGGATGGATCTCTGAGAAAGGAGAAACACCTGGCCATCCTTATCCCAGATCATCTAATCTCCCTCTATTCTGCCTCCCTTCTTCACTTTCCTCCATTGGCTGAAATCGTCCCCAATTGCTCCTCTTCCTCCCTAACCAGTTTCTTCCTCTCTCAGAGCAGCTTCTTCAGGTCTGAGCAACAACTCCAGGGAGGGTCACAGCCCAGATTTACTAAGGAACATGATTCACGAGCACTGCTGATTCCAAACCTGAGGAGGGTTTTGTTTTGTTTTGTTTTTACAATATCCACATTGGAAAAAGATCAAACTTTTCTTTGAGTTTTTTTAATATGATTTTATGTCCAAATGAATGTTAAAAGTCAACTTCTTCACTATCTACTTTTATATAGTTGATAATCATCCTGATTGTAACTTCTGGAAAGACAGGTCATGCCCCCACATATAATTTGTGTATATACTGTTGTTGTTCTCTGTCCTCAGGAACAGTTCTTTAAAGACAGAGAATTCTAACCTATTTCTTGAATTTTCCTCTTTATTGAGAAAAGGGCAAAGAGCTGAAGATCCCTAGAATGAGCATTTCTTAAAATCCAAAGGAAAGAAAACAGTCGACGAAATATTTTTCCCCTCCAGGTGAAACTTACGTGATGTCATTAATAAATTGCGATGGGTCTTTTTGAAAATCTGGGGCGCTGGACTCCACAAAAGTCGTCAGGGGCAAATTCCCTCCAATAATCAGATCACCAGGCCGGTAAAATTCCCACTGACCTCGAAACTTTACGTGTATTTTCAATGGACAGATGGTCTGAATCTTCTTAGCAGTAACTGGAGTCAGGAGCCAGAGGATCAGCAGAAGCAACAGGAGAGGCAGCCCAGTCATCCTTGTCACCATCCCTCCCAGATCAGAAATCAAGGTCTGTGCGGAAGCTGAATTGCAGGGAGCATCAGAAATACCATCAGAGCTTTAGCACCACAGACACAACCCTGGATGGCCTCAGGGTTAATTTATCTGATGCCACTTTGTATTAAGCCATTTGTATTTTATCACTTTAGTTCACCCTATCTGTCCTATTCTGAAATGAGACTGTGTGCTGCATTTTATTTTATTTTAATAATAAGGTTGCAAGACTAATCCATCAATAAAATACTGTATCAATCATGCTTTCTCTTACCTGTGTTTGGGCTTTGACACAAAGGCCAGCTGAGTCTCACCAAACCCCACAGTTACCTCTTTGGAGGACAAGGCAAACTCCTCCACCGCTGGGAGAACTCAGAGAATATATTTTATAGAATATATTTTATAGCAGGTTTAACCTTGGAAGACTTTTGTGGGTTGACGTCCACAGGGGATACATTGAGAATTACTGTTCTTCTGATAAATCGAGGGGAAAGCAATTGTCTATCTGTTGGGCAGTAAAGGTTGTTTGCACATTAGATAGTTAAAAACATGTTTGTGTCTCTTGTTGCTAATCCACAGAGCAGATAGACTTGAGAGTCAAGGTGAAGTTGACTTTTTGAACTACCTGAAAGTGAACACCTGCACACAAGATGGAGTTTGGCCTGTGCCTTCGTATTTTCAGGCCTGGAGGGATGTTGTCCATGGGGTCGTGAGGGATCGGACACAAGTTTGCAATTAACAACAGTTATTATTATTATTAAAAAGAATTAGAAATTATCAGAACTAAAACCAGAGAAGAGAATAATAGACAAAGGGATGTTAATAATAACAAAGCCAACTCATGGGTTTACCTTGCTCCTGGGGTCCCCAGGTCTGCTGGCAGAAGCAGGCTTGGGGGAACCTCAGAAGGTCAAGAGTGATGAGGCCAAACAAAGCAGCTGACCAAGCAGAGGGATAATGTGCCCTACGAGAAACATAGCTGCTCTTTCTACTGCCTGTTGCAACAGCTGAAGTTTCTATACACTCTTCAAGGGCAGCCCCATATAGAACATATTGCAATAGTCCAACCAAGAGGGGATCAGGACATCCTTCATCCAGGAATTGGGTGCAACTGGCACATAAACAAAGCTGTGAAAGGACCCTCTTAGCCACAACTGCCACTCCATCCTCAAGCAGGAGTTATGAGTCCAGGAAGACCTCTAGATGTTGCACAGTGTAATATTTGAGTTTATTGAATGGCTTCCTCGATCCTGAAGATCTACATTTGAAGGTTGCTCTACCTGTCTGTTTAGAAATGGTCCCTTCTAGACAAGGGTCACATTGGTAGCAGCAAACCCACCTTGCCTTTCGGAACACTTCTTTTTCTCCTACCTGGCACCTCTTCCTGCCACACCTGGCAAAGGGCACCTTCTAAGAGAGAAAAGAGAAATACCTGAGATGGTCTATTCAATGATCATGGATCGTTTAATTCCCACATTGATATCTCCATCTTCCAAAGGTCTTTAGAAAAGCTGGTTCACCATTCTGGAATGTCAACTGGGAAGAGCTTCAGGGGAACAGAGATCAGTGGCATTGCCAGCTAACCAATTTGTGCTTCTCTCATGTAAGGCAGCCACAGGAAGTCCTGAATCAACCACCCAAATTGGAAAGAACAATTCCATTGTTAAGAGAAGCAAACATTAAGAGAAACATACTATGACTTCCTGCTTCATGATGACAATTCCAGTAATTGTGGTCAAATGAATTCTATCGGTTGTTAGCCAAGGTCCCATGTTGATTGAAGACATTCCTGGCTTGATCCCTCCTAGCCCTGTGCCTGAGGTCTTCCAAGGGAAGGGTCTGCCTCCCCTTCAACTCCCCCTACCCAGCTATCTCCCCCAGCTCTGCCATTTTGACTACATTATGCTACTATATCCCCCTGCCACTGCCACAATGGACCTTCCTTCTTGTTCTCCTTAGTGAATCATTGTGTTCTTCTTCCCATATGCTGGACTTTATAATGTAATTAAGAAGTGCCATCTCATGCCATGCAGCTTGGAAAGCATTGTCATTGCACAGTGCACAAAGAGGCCCATAAAGCACAGCATGGAAAGCAGCCCCAGAGCCACAGTTTGCCATGAAGCTCCAAATTACAGCATGAAGCCTCAACTATCTCAGCCCAGAAGCATGGTACATAGACCCAGCCGTAGCTACCCTCTTTGCCCTGCTGCCACCCTCTGGTTTATCATTTCAACTGACCTTCTTCATATTTTACCTCCTGCTGTTGATGAGGTGTGCCAGGATTAACCCTTCACAAGGCAGCTGCTAGCTACAAAAGGCCTTATTCGCAAGATCTCCTGGGTATATCACCATGAGCGACTTAGTGAGGCAGGCCTTCCATGGCAAGGAGCAGTGCTGGCCAGTGCACATCATCACCAGTGGGAACAAGAAGCTGGTGAAGGTCAGCTGGAAATGGAAGAGCACATTGTGCCTTTGAGCTATAGCTTTTTCTAAAAGAAGGAATCATAATGTTCCAGTTAAGAGCAGTGGTAGCAAAGTGGTTAGAAGGCAGCATTGCAGGCTAATTCTGCCAACCGGCAGCAGTTCAATCCTCACAGGGTCAATTCAGCCTTCCATCCTTCTGAGGTCAGTAAAATGAGGACCCAGATTGCTGGGGGCAATATGCTGACTCTGTAAATCGCTTAGAGAGGGCTGTGAAAGCGCTGAGAAGCAGCATATAAGTCTTAAATTCTATTGCTGTTGCTATTCTCTCTCTCTCCCTCCTTTCCTCCCTCTTTCCTTCCTTCACACCCTTTTGTTTCTACCTTTCTTCTCTCTCTCTCCTTCCTTCCTTCTACTCTCTCCTTCCTTTCCTTCTTTTTCTCCATTTTTTCTTTCTCTCCTGCTCCCTCCATCTCTTATTTCCCTTCTCTTTTTCTCTCCCTCTTCTTTCATCTCCTTCCTTCCTCACTACCTCCCTCCTTTTTCTTTCTCCTTTTCTTTCTTTCTCCTCCTTCCTTTCTTTCTGTTGTAAGCCATGGTGGCACAATAGTTAGAATGCAATATTGCAACCAAATTCTGAAGTCATGACATCAGGTGTCATGGTTCCAATAGATGGAACCAGTAAAAGAACTTCATGGCAAGAATTCTTCCTCAAAGAACATTTTATTAGGAAACAAAGTATCGGCACTTACATGGTTGAACCCAAGAATGAGATTCCATCCTCCCAGATACAAAGTAATTAATTGCAATTCCCACCCCACAAAGGCTGTCATAAATCACATTCCCCAATTAGCAAAAACTGTGGGCTTTTCTCTCTGGCCCCTCAGCCTGCAAAAACCTTATCAGAACACGTCCTTGAGTGCTGAGAAGAGGCAATAGGGACGAAGGAAGAAAATGAGAAAAGTAACGGGGGGGGGGGAGTAATTGATTTTCTCCCTTCAGAACCTGGCAGAGGGAAATGTTCTTCCAACCATTTTCTCAGATGGAGCCGAGAGCCAGAAGAGGAGAAGAAGGCTCTCCAGGAACAAATAAACAGAAAATACCAAAGAACATTAAAGACAGACCAGAAAAAGAAAATGGAAATTAATATATATCTTTTAAAATTTGCAACATTTACTTTTGTAAAATAAAAATCTTCACCTCCTGCTCCCCAGCCACCCAACACAATCCAGCACATTTTATTGAAGTGGGAAACCTTCCTGCTATAAATTGTGGGTTATGTTTTTTTAATATCATGGATTTATTATAGGATGGATTTTTTTAAAAAAAATATTTTTTTCAGCTGCACAGAGTCACATGTGTGAGTTGGGTGGCTACATAAATTTGTTTAATAAATATCCATATCTTTGATATCAATGTATATTACTCAGAAGATGATTGGGCCTTTACCAGGGACAACTGCCAAAATGCCCCAATCCAAGTAAAATTTCCCAATCCCAGGACAAATCAGACATTTTTGTGCCTCATTATATTCTCTCTACAATTGAGATGTGGCCTTAGTAGGATAATGTAGCATTTGGGGGAAAAGATACAAGCCAAAGGACCAGCCCCAGAGGACAATATGGAGAAGATCTCCACGGCCACCATGAACTTCTCTTTGGTGCTCAGGTAGGTGGGGAGGAAGCTGATCCAAACGCTGCAAAAGACCAGCATGCTAAAAGTAATGAACTTGGCTTCGTTAAAGCTGTTGGGCAATTTCCTAGCCAGAAAGGCCACTGTGAAACTCACAAGGGCCAAAAAACCCAGGTAGGCGAGGACAGCATAAAATATTAAAGTTGAGCCTTCATTACATTCCAAGACGGTCTCTGCTACTAAGGAGTGGAAGTCCATGTTGGGAAATGGGGGAGAGGTTACCAGCCAGATAATACAAAGAACTGTTTGGACCAGGGGACAGACTAAGACAATGGAGTTGATCAGTGGTTTTCCCAAGAGTTTCCTTGCCTTGTTCCCTGGCTTAGTGGCCATGAAGGCCAGAACCACCATGACAGTTTTTGCCAAGACAGAGGAAACTGCAATGGAAAAGAGAATGGCAAAGGCAGTTTGTCGTAAGAGACAGGTGAGCTTCCCAGGTTGACCAATGAAGAGGAAGGAGCAGAGGAAGCAGAGCAGGAGGGAGACCAGGAGAAGATAGGTGAGATCTCGGTTGTTGGCCTTGACAATTGGTGTGTCACGATGTTTATGGAATATCACCAGCACTGCAGATGTGATCACAGAGAAAGAAAATGCTAGAGTTACTAAAGTGTATCCCAGGGTCTCCTGATAGGTCAGGAAGTGGATCTTCTTGGCAATGCAGTGGTCCTTGTCCATGTTGGAATATCGGTCTTCTGGGCAGGGGTCACAGCTTGCAGAATCTGAAATCAAGAGTACTTCAATTATCCTGAGGAGAGGTTAGCTTGAGACAAGGATGTTTCCACCTTTTGGGATCCAGTTCACTACTTCTATTTTGCATTAACTCATTCAGACAATTTTTTGCAGGGAGGGGCAGGCAGACTTAGATGGATCTCCCTCTTCTCCAACTGGTCTCTTTATCTTCTGGGAGACTGATAGCACCGAGAGAAAAGCACACCCTAAATAATGAAAATCAAAGCTTCAACTTTACACCCCACTGCTTCACAAAAAGGTTGGTAGCTTGTTTTCCTGGATGTAGTTGGATGCAATAGTAGGACTAGAACATCTAGTAGGGAACCCATTAATTGTGCCCTGAAACTACCCTGCATTAAATTGCTGAGGAGAAGGGAAGGTGGCTGGGGAGGAGGGCAGAAGGCCAGTTTAGATCCATGAATAGAAATTCTGCTGAAAAGCATGAATATGTTGAAGAATATCAATCTACTAAAAATAACAATTAATTAATTAAACAAATTAATATTTGTTTCTACCGATTGGCTTCCTTGATCCTGGAAAAGCTACATTGAAAGTGTGCTCTACCTGTCTGATTAGAAATGGTCCCTTCTGGGCAAGGGGCACATTGGTAGCAGCAAACCTCCTCACCCTCTGGAACACTTTTCCTCTCTCCTGCCTGGCACCTCTTCATGCCACATCTGGCAAAGGGCACCTTCTAAAAGAGAAAACAGAAATACTGTAGATGTCTTCAGCCATGCTTCAATCATTGGGTAGTTAACTTGCACGACTCCAATGCCCCAGAGCTCAACCACTTCAACTGTTTCATGTCCTCTCTGAGAAGGCGATTTGAGGACCCTCTGGCTGATCGCAAAAGAATAAAAAAGATGAGGCAAGGCAAACGCCCGGTGGCCAAATATATGCAAGAATTCTGGGCCATTGCCAGCAAACTGAACTGGCCAGAAGACATTCTCCTGAGCCATCTCAAAGACGGACTAAATTATGACCTATATGACGCTTGCCTGCCCTGAGGGGACCCACACCAACTTGAGGAATGGTACGTCTTGGCAGAGGAAGCAGAGATCGACATATTGAAGAGGCACCGCCAAGGAAAACAATGGAGCCGCTCACCGCCTGAGTTGACACACAAACCCGTGAAATTCGGAAGAGAAGGGCATCGAGCTGTAGAATGCCGCTCAAAAGCCCCCCAGCACAACCCAGACAGCTCACCGGCCAGCAAATCCGGAAAGTCTCCAGCTAAGCCAAAAGAACCTGCCATGAGAATGTTGGAGGCTGTTGAATCCCCCACCTCTGCTCATCAGGGGGAAAGAACTCCAGCCTACACTGCAGGGCTGGTGGATGGATGCCTCAGACGATAGCTCGGAGGGCGAATTCCTGGTAAGTGGACGCATCGCACCCATCCTCAAGACAGTGACTATATTAATTCCCCCCGTGCCCGAAGCCATAAAGGTGAAAGCCTTAATAGACTCTGGCTGCACCCGCTGCCTCATTAGCCCGGTGCTAGTAGGGAATCTGGGCATTCCATCGAGGAGATTGGAACAACCAATCTCATTTGGCCAGTTAGATGGGTCCATAGCAGGGGGTGTGCCAGCTACCCTAGACACTTTACCAATACACCTCTCCCTGGACAAACATGAGGAAGACATAACGTTTGTGGTGACCCCAGGTATGGAATGCCCGATGATCCTAGGGATGGAATGGTTAAAAAAATGGAACCCCTGGGTGAATTGGAGGACGGCAGAAATCAAATTCCCGAAGGGGGACCCTATGGACTTAAAATCCCAAGGGGGGCTACCAGAATCAAGAACAGAAAAAGCATCTATGGGAGAGGAAAAGGGACCACCAGAAATACCAGAGGAATACAGAGACCTTGCTGAAGTTTTCAGTGAGGAGAGGGTGGATGAGCTCACCCCCCCCCCACCGACCCAGGACTGTGCCATTGAATTCAAGCCTGGGGCAAAACTCCCGAAGCCCAGATTATACTCCATGAGCCCAAAGGAGAAGGAGGAAATGGAAAGATTCATAAAGAAAAACCTAGAAAGGGGGTTCATTGAGCCAGCCAAGCCTAAAGTGGCTGCCCCGGTCCTTTTTAGAGAGAAGAAGGACGGCTCTTTACGCTTATTCGTGGATTATAGGGCCCTGAATACAATCAGTGAAAGCAACCTATACCCTCTGCCCCTCATGAAGGACATGTTGTCACACCTCTCGAAAGGGAAAAAAATTTCTACACTAGACCTAAGGAAAGCTTACTATCACGTGAGAATTAAGGAAGGGGATGAATGGAAGACCGCATTTAACTGCCCCATAGGGTGCTACCAATTCAAAGTCTTGCCATTTGGATTACAAGGGGCTCCCACAGTATTTATACAATTAATCAATGACGTTCTGAGGGAGCACCTGTTTAAGGGGGTCCTGGTTTACTTAGACAAGAAAGCAACTACAAAGTTTCCTGGGCTTTGCAAACTTTTACCGCCAATTCATCCCCTCATTTGCCCAGATAGCCCTGCCCCTCACTAACTTACTAAAAATGAAGGGAGCATCCTCAGTAAAACCTAACCAGCCTCTAACATGGACAATGGAGTGCCAAGCAGTGTTTGAGAGATTAAAGAGACTTTTCTCTGCCGAACTAGTACTGAGGCACCCAGACATGGATAAGCCCTTTGTAATACAGGCGGATGAAAGAGATGTGGCAGTGAGGGCTGTACTATTACAAGAAAACGATGAAGGGGTATTGCAGCCCTGTGCATATACATCCAAGAAACTCACGGAAACGGAACAGCACTAGCCCGTATAGGAGAAAAAGGCATACGGGATACGTTGGTCATTACTCACATGGCGCCAGTTCCTTGAAAGCAACAAAATCCATTTCCAGGTGTGGACTGACCACAAAAATTTGGGAGCCCTGAAAACGCCCAGGAAGCTCAACCCCAAGCAAGCCCGCTGGTCCCAGCATTTTCACCAGTTCCAATTTACGCTCAAGCATTTGCCGGGGGGAAAGAACTTCCTGGCAGATGCACTTGCATGCCCCAATATAACAGCACGCGAGCCACGGACTCTTAACCGATGATGGTAGAATCACAACTGGCAGCGCCAGTAACGACCAGAGCCCAAGCTAAATTAAAACCACAGCTGGGCAGCCAAACAGGAATTGAATTCTGGAAAAGTTTGGAAACAGATGAATGGTTCCAGAAAAACAAAAATATGTGCACAATGAGAGATGGGCTGCCTTGGGTGGGGGAAAAGTTATATATACCAACAACCCAAAGAGTCACATTCATGCAGCTTTGCCACGACACAAAATCAGCAGGGCATTTTGGATTTGTAAAAATATTACACTTAATTAAACAGCAATTTTGGTGGCCATCCATAAAAAAGGACATAGAAAGTTACATGGCCAGCTGCTCAAAGTGTGCAACTGCAAAGAGGTTGCAAAGGAAATCACCCAGACTGTTACAAACAGTGGCAAGTCCCTCAGCCCCCTGGAGGGAAATAGCCATGGATTTTATAGTGGAATTACCAGAAAGCAATGGGAATACTGTTGTCTGGACAGACTTGTTTTCCAAACAGGTGCACTATATCCCTTGCCAAAAGATTCCCATTGCAAAAGCCTTAGCGAAACTTTTCGTCCAGCATATTTACAGATTGCATGGGGCACCCCAACACATCATCTCTGATAGGGGAGTGCAATTTAGGTCTGCATTTTGGAAGGAATTTTTATCCCTCTTAGGGACCACTCGGGGACTGACATCTTGCCATCATTCTCAGGGGAGTGGTCAATTGGAAAAATTGAACTCAGTACTTGAGCAATATTTAAGATGCTTTCTTAGTTTCCAGCAGTCCGATTGGATGCACCTACTCCCTTTCGCAGAAGTTGCCTACAATAATGCAGTCCACTCCAGCACAGGTTACACTCCTTTTCAAATAGCCACCGGTCAAAGTTTCAACTCCATGCCAGAATTAACCCCAAACAAACCGGCGATCCCATCACTGAAAGAATGGATGGAACAATTACAAAACACCTGGCCAATAGTTAGAAAAGCACTAGATGAAGCTAGGCAGGCATACAAAGCACAAGCAGATAAAAAAAAGGGTTGAGCCTACACCATTCATTATAGGAGAAATGGTGTACTTATCTACAAAATACCTAAAGTCCCTACAGCCCTGTAAAAAACTTGGACCAAAATATATAGGGCCTTTTCTAGTTAAAACAATCCTAAACCCAGTAACAGTAGAATTAGAATTACCCAAAAATCTCAGGCAAATACACCCAATTTTTCATTGCAGCTTGCTGAAAAGAGAGCATCAGTCATTGTTACGGTGAAACCCCACCACCACCACCTCAATCATAGTGGAGGGCAAATAACACTTCGAAATAAAGGAAATCCTTGATTCTAGGAGATATCATGGAGCGACTCAGTACCTAGTTGCATGGAAACGCCTCCCTGCCTCACAAAACGAGTGGGTCCATAAACATCATGTAGTAATAGTAATAGTAGTAAAGTTGGAAGGGACCTTGGAGGTCATCTAGTCCAACCCCCTGCTCAGGCAGGAAACCCTACACCATTTCAGACAAATGGCTGTCCAGTCTCTTCTTAAAAACTTCCAGTGTTGGAGCATTTACTGCTTCTGGAGGCAGGCTGTTCCACTGATTAATTGTTCTCACTGTCAGGAAGTTTCTCCTTAGTTCTAGGTTGCTTCTCTCCTTGATTAGTTTCCACCCGTTGCTTCTTGTCCTGCCTTCAGGTGCTTTGGAAAATAGCTTAATTATCAGAGCCCCGAAGCTATTAAAGAAGTTTCACACAGAGTATCCTAACAAGCTGACTAAATTTTATACCTGTTTTGTTTTCTTTCAGGTGGATCTATCTTATTTTTAAGGGGGCAGGATGTCAGAATCCAATTATATTTCATCTCTAGTTATAGACTATGGAAAACCCCATTTCTGCCCTCTCTGGATTTTGTCATACGATGAAGGGAAGGGTGAACAAAAGGGTTTTATGGCCCTCCCTTCGGTACAACTTCAAAGGGACTGAAGGTGGATACCACCAAAAGGACTAATCATAACAATGGGGCCATCAGCTTTCATCTACTCCTCTCTGAAGTCTCCCTTCCACTGGCAGTGAGGAAAAAGGGGGTGGAAATGTAATGCCTGGGATTGTCGCTGGAAAGATGGTGGGGTGGGGTGGGGCTTCTGGGGACCCCTTAAAACCTTGAACCGTAGGACTTTGGCCCAAGGTCCTGTCTAGAACGCCTGCAACCATTTTCTCTTAATAAAGGATGCCTGTTGGAAGAAACATTCCAAGAATTCTGTCTTCTTAAGATGCAAAGTGGGGTGGGTCCTTACACTTGCGTCCATAGGATCACAAAAGAAATTCTGCACTTTCTGACTATAGGCCCGTGCTGGTGATTTTATTGCATCCCTCAACTCAGCTCTTGCTATTCTAAGTGCTGCCGCATCACCTGATTTGAAAACTATGTTTCTCTCCTTCAATGTTTGCATAGACCTTCTGTGACATCCATTCTCATTTGCTCACATAATAATAGACTTAAGAACACTGACATCCTCCATATACTTTTGGATATAAGCAGACACAGTTAAAGCCTACTCATTCACATTCAGATACAGAAAAGTGCACCAAGTGTCTGGATGATCAATATCCAAATGGGGATCAAGTCCAATGTATACCCAAATTTATAACCTTCCTGTCTTATGAAGAACATTTGGGCAACACCCTGGTATCATTTGCTCTATTCTTTTCCCTAACCACAGGCTTTGTTTTACTCATATTTATTAAATATCGGGAAACTCCCATTATCAAAGCCAACAACCGGGACCTCTCTTACATCCTCCTGGTCTCCCTCCTGCTATGTTTCTTGTCTAATTTTTGCTTCATTGGTCAACCAAGGAAAGCCACTTGCCTTCTCCGACAAACATTTTTCAGCATCATCTTCTCAGTTGCCATTTCTTCTCTCTTGGCCAAAACCATCATGGTGGTGTTGGCTTTCCTGGCCACAAAACCAGGGAATAGATTGAAGAGATGGTTGGGGAAGAGCTTGGCCAACTCCATTATCCTTTCTTGTTCGGCTGTCCAAGTTATCATCTGCTCCATCTGGTTGGGAATTTCTCCCCCATTCCCTGACTCTGATCTCCACTCCCAGCCTGGAGAGATCATCCTGCAATGCAACGAAGGGGCTGTTGTCATGTTCTACTTCACCCTCAGCTACATGGGTTTCCTGGCTGCCATCTGCTTCATGGCGGCTTTCCTGGCCAAGAATCTCCCTGGGGCCTTCAATGCAGCCAGGCTGATCACCTTCAGCATGCTGGTCTTCTGCAGTGTCTGGGTTACCTTTGTGCCCACCTACCTGAGTACCAAAGGGAAATACATGGTGACTGTGCAGATCTTCTCCATCCTGGCCTCCAGTACTGGTCTGCTTGGTTGGGTCTTCATCCCCAAATGCTACATTATTATCCTGAGGCCAGACTTGAACTCAAAGAAGCAGCTTATGACCAGAAGAAATGTAGAAATGTGAGAGAGGGGAATTTCGACTCTTAACATGTTTCAACAGGCCAAACCTAGAAAATGGTGCAAAATGATGATCATACATATAAATAAAAATACAATAGATGATGTAAACACAAATATTCATAAATAAAAATCCTTGGGTTACTTTCCAACACATACACTGTTACTATTCTCAAGAGTTATTGCCTTAATAAAAAGAATCATAATCAGTTGTTTTGCAGTAGCAGTTTTGATAAAATGTACTGAGAAGCAAGGAGTTCAGGGTCCCAATAGCAGAACTTCCTTCTGTGCTTCTGTTTTACTAACAGACTCTCACTTCTCCAAGAACTTGCTTTCTTCACAGCTTTCCTTCCTTTTGACCCAAGAAACTACTGTCTAAGTACAGTCTAACATCAATACCTGGGAAGATCCTGGAAAAGATAATAAAAAAACAGATCTGCAAACAACTAGAAACAAAGAAAGTTATAACCAGTAGCCAGCATGGGTTTGTCAAAAACATATCATGCCAAAGCAATCTTATTTCATTCTTCGATAAAGTGACTAAACTAATAGACCAGCAAAATACTGTGGACATAATATACTTAGACTTCAGTAAGTCTAGATGGATCTGTAGTGAGCTGGCAAACCGTACTCAATGAATAGTCCTCAATGGCACTACATCCACATGGAGAGTAGTAAGCAGTGGGGTATCCTCAATATCTTCATAAATGACTTAGACAAGGGAATTGAAGGGGAACTCAACAAATTTGCAAATGACACCTTTTGTGTTTTCAGGTCTCAGGCATTAAACGAAGACACATGGTGAAAAGCAAGCTTCTTTTATTGACTTCTTCTTACAACCAGCAATTGCAAAATGGCACGCAGGCCTTTTATAGTGTCCGAACCCCGGACAATAACAGCCAATAGGAATCTAGCTATTTTGCACCTTGCTCATGCGCGCAAGGCTGGTGACAGCCAGTCTGGTCCCAGGCAGCTTTTGGTCTGCCCGGCCCCGTTTGCAACATTTCTGAGCCTGCTGAATACTTCAGTAGGCTCAGGACACAACAACACCAAACTGGCAGTAGTAGCCAACACCCCAGAAGACAAACTCAGGATCCAAAAAGATCTTGACAAACTTGAACAATGGGCCCTATCCAACAAAATGAGTTTCAATGTGGAGAAAAGCAACATTTTACATTTAGGCAGGAAAAATAAAAGGTACCGACTGGGTGAGACCTGGCTTAAAAACAGTAACTGTGAGAGGGACCTTGGAGTCTTAGTGGATGATCACTTAACCATGAGCAGCAGTGTGCAGCAGTAGGCAAAAAAGCTAATACAATCCTGAGTTGTATAAACAGAGGCATAGAATCAAGGTCACACAAAGTATTAGTACTGCTTTATAAAACCCTAGTAAGACCACCCTGGAATACTACAGCCAATTTTGGTCATCATATCACAAAAAAGATGTTGAGCATTTGGAAAAAATTCAGAGAACAGCAACTAAGACGATCAAAGGCCTGGAGACTAAAACATATGAAGAACGGCTGCAGGACTTGGGTTTGGCTAGTCTAAAGAAAAGAAGAAACAGGGGAGACATGTTAGCAGTATTCCAGTACTTGAGGAGTTGCCACGAAGATTTAGTAATAGTAGTAATAGTAGTAAAGTTTGAATTACATGAGGCGATCATGTAATTCATCAAAGCACCAGAGGGCAGGACAAGAAACAGTGGTTGGAAAGTGAACAAAGTGAGAATCAGCCTGGAATTCAGGAGAAACTTCCTGACAGTGAGGACAATTAACCAGTGGAATAACTTGCCCCTAGAAATCATGGACACTCCATCACTGGAGATTTTTAAGAAGAGGCTAGACAATCACTTGTCTGAGATGGAATAAGTTCTCCTGCTTGAGCAGGGGGCTGGACTAGAAGACCTCCAATGTCCCTTCCAGCTCTATTCTATTCTAAAGGAAAAAAGTCCAAGCTATCAAAAACAGAACTGTAAAAAACAGTTTAGAAACACAAGTTAAGATAGGCAAGAAAATGGTAAGTGAGCACCTGTCCACCCTAGACAAGTTCAAATCACCAGAGGATGCTCCACTGACCTAGAATTGCCCAGGATTAACAGGAGATTGGTGGGAAGTCAGTCTTGGTGAGACAAAAGACAGACCTTCTCTACATTGGATGTAATGAACGCATGAAGGATGGTATTACAAATCAGCAATGGATGTTGTTAGAATATGAGATAGTGAAAAACATGTTTGTGTCTCTTGTGGGTAATCCACAAAGCAGATGGACTTGAAAGTCAAGGTGAAGTTGAGGTTTTGATCTACTTGAAAGTGAACACCTGCACACAAGATGGAGCTTGGCCTGTGTTGTAATATGTCCAGATAGAATGGTTGCTGATGGGGAGAGGGGCAGTCATCTGTACCCTAGGAAGTGTGAGCAATCATACCAATGTTTAGATGAAAGAATTGGTTGAGTTATACCCAAAAGACGATGAAATTGTCTGATTGATCAAATTTATATGGCTACCTATCTCTTGCAAGGTCATTCTGGGCAGCATACAACAATCCAGTAAAAGCTGTAAATAAGGAAGACAATACTTGTTTAAAACCTTTGTATAGTAATTATTAAAAAATAGATATTATACAACCAGTAAAAGAGAATAATGGATGGAGGGATCTTAATAATAATAATAGAACAAGCCCATGAGTTCACCTAGAACAGGGCTTTTCAACCTTTTCACCTATTGTACCACTTTTAGAATATGGCAATATCTGAGTACCACCAGTCGCTTAGCTAGGTGTCAAAAACCTGATGACCCCCCCAAAAGGAAAAAGTGATAAAGTACAGGTAGTCCTCAACTTACAACAGTTCGCTTAGTGACCGTTCAAAGTTATAATGGCACTGAAAAAAGTGCCCCCCAAGCCATAGCCGAGCAAGACACCTGCTTGCCCACCCAGTGGTGCTCTTCCTCCCATCCAAGGTTTTCATTGTTGTGAGCATTTCTGTTGAGGATTGGCAGTAGGGATGGGGTGGAAGGTGTTTGGGTTTTATTCCCCCCCATCTGCTGAGTGGCTGCAGCAGGTTTTGGTCACTTCACATGACCCTGGGACACTGTGACCGTCATAAATATGAATCAGTTGCCAAGCATCTGAATGTAAATCACAAGACCCTGGAGAGGCTGCAACATTCCAGCTGATCGGCGCTTCTTCTGGGCTCACCAGAAGCGCCAGGATCAGTGCTGCTTTCCACTGATTGGTGCTTCTTCAGGGCTCAGCAGAAGCACCAGGATCAGCGCCAAGCTCCAGCTGGAGCCTGGCGCGATCCTGGAGCTTCCGCTCAGCCGACAGCCCTGCAGCTCCAGCCATCTCTCGCTCAGGCTTGTGCGGTGTTGCCACCGGTTCAGCTCATTCCCCTCCCCTGCTACCACTTTTCTAGGATGGTCACATACCAACTGCCAGGTGCCAATGTACCACAGGTGGTACCTGTACCACTGGTTGAAAAGCCCTGTCCTAGAACACAATGTATTATACAACTGCTCCCCAAAGTGCATAGGTTGCTGGTTTGCTTCCAGGTTCAGATCAAGGTGCTGGTTTTGACCTTTAATGCACTACATAGATGGGATGAGGTCATTTTTAGGCACCTTCTCTCCCTGGTTTCATCTATGTGTCCCCTCTAGTCTGCCAGGATGGGTGAATTATGGGTCCTCTCTGCAAAAGAATCCCACCTGCTAGGATCCAGGATGGAGGCCTTTTCCAACTGTGGCTCTCATCCTCTGCAAGATTTATTTTCATTTATTCATTGATCATATTTAAAACTAATCATCTCACTCACACAGGGACACTGAATAGTGTTCAAATAAAATATTATAAGCGTAAAAGCACTATATATAATGTATAAAGATGCAAGTAATGTTAAAAATTAATTAAAAGGTGGGAGGGAGTTGTAGCACCCTGAAAGTTATAAGTGTGGGCATGTTGGCAAAAGGCGGAGGAGACAAAAGAATCTGGAGGAGAATGAAGAGGCACAGCCGATCCAAGGTTGGGAAGGTGCCCAGGCTTTATCTGCTGCCCATTAATGAAGAGGAAAAATTGAGGTGCTTGAGGTGGAAAAAAGTGAAGTTTTGATTTTGGGCTTTATCAGTTAGATAGATTTGATGTTATTGAAATGGCTAGTTTATAATATTTTGTAAAAGTAAAAAGGTTTGAGGTTGATACTCTATTGCACCAAAGGAAATTGGAAGACAATGCCTTTTTTCTTTTTCTTTCTCCCTTATCTCACTTCTCTACTCCGCTTTCCCTTCCCCATCTTTTCTGCTATTCGCTTTTGTATTTCCACTGTGTTGTATATTATAAACTAATAAAACTTTCTAAAAAAAATTGAGGAGGAAAAATAATCCAAGAGAGAGAGAGAGAGAGAGAGAGAGAATGGGGTCACAGATGGAACTGATGTGTAGTTTGGCTGATTTGAGTCTAGTATTTGAAGGCCTGCCACAAAGAAGAAGGCATCAGACTATTCTACAAAGCACCAGAGGGCAGGACAAGAAACAATGGTTGGAAAGGGATAAAAGAGAGAAGCAACCTGGAATTAAGGAGAAACTTCTTAACAGTGAAAACAATTAACCAGTGGAACAGCTTGCCTTCAAAAATTGTGGGCGCTCTATTACTGGAGGTTTTTAAGAAGAGTCTAGACAGTCACTTGAGCAGGGGGCTGGACTAGAAGACTTACAGGGTCCCTTCCAGTTCTATTCTATTCTATTCTATTCTATTCTATTCTATTCTATTCTATTCTATTCTATTCTATTCTATTCTATTCCTTTAAAAAATAAAGACTGGAAAAAGTGGGTCTGATGTCCATTCTGGGATCCTGGGGGAAAAATGTGGAAGTCATTGGTAGAAGTCATTAAGTGGTAAGAATACCAGTTCAGTTGCTCAAGAAAAATTGCAAGTGATGAAAATTTAAGGCAACATTACAAAGCACAATAATTAAAGGCTGAGTTTTTCTGGATAAAAGAGAGGGAGGTATATGGTTAAACAGAGTTCCTTCTGGTTAAAATATTTGTATGTGTAAATAAAATTAAAAGACTTCTTGCAGACCTTTCTAAGTAGGTTACACAGAGTCAGATAGAGTCAACAAAAACAGGAAAACTTCAGCGACATTTTACTTACCATGTGCTTGTTGTGCTTAGACATAGATGGAGTGGAAACTTCTATATTAATCTATATAAACATGACTACATCTTTTCTTACTTTCCTACTTAACTTTCCCCATGAGGTGACTTCTATTGTTCAGATCTGGCCTCAGCACTATAACATAGCATTTGGGGAGAAAGATACAACTCAGCAGACCAGCTGCAGAGGCCAAGATGGAGAAGATCTCTACAGCCACCATGGACTTCCCTTTGGTGCTCAGATAGGTGGGGAGAAAGGAGACCCAAACGGTGCAGAAGACCAGCATGCTAAAAGTAATGAACTTGGCTTCATTAAAGCTGTCGGGCAGCTTCCTGGCCAGAAAAGCCACTATGAAGCTGATGAGACTCAGAAAACCCATGTAGCCCAGAACAGCATAAAACATGATGGTTGAACCTTCATTGCATTCCATCACAATTTCTCCTATCACAGAATGAAAATCCAAATTACTAAATGGGGGCGAGACTGCCAGCCAGGAGGCACAAAGAGCTGTTTGCACGAGGGGACAAGCCAAGACTACGACCAGTTGTTTTCCTAGGAGTTTTCTTGCCCTGTTTCCTGGCTTTGTAGCCATGAAGGCCACAACCACAGTCAGAGTTTTTGCCAACACAGATGAAATGGCAATGGAGAAGACAATGCCGAAAGCAGTTTGTCTGAGGAGACAGGTGAGGTTCCTTGGCTGCCCGATGAAGAGGAAGGAGCACAGGAAGCAGAGCAGGAGGGACACCAGGAGGATGTAGGTGAGATTGCGGTTGTTGGCCTTGACGATTGGTGTGTTGCAGTGTTTGATGAAGGCTGCCAACACAAGGATTGTGATCAAAGAGAAGAAAAGAGCTAGACAAACTAAAACAAAGCCGAGTGTATCCTCATAGGAGAGAAAGTTCATGGTCTTGGGAATGCACAGGATGTGGTTGCTGCTTGGGTGTTGGTCTTCTGGGCAGGGGATGCACTGAGCCGCATCTGGAAGAACAGGAGCCAACTGACATTAGTCAGAGAACCAGGGATTCTCTTTGAGGGGAATTGTTTTCTCAGTAAAAGTAGTGAAATGTCCCATGCTCCCCATCTCTTTATTTCTGCTACACATAATACAGAAGACTCTAGAAGAATCAATCTCAGAAGATGTAATAGCAGCTATTAACTCTTGAGAGTAATTATTTAATGAATTAATTGATTTGTTTTATTTTATTATTATACTTTGAAATTCCCATCTCCCACACCAGGGGACTTTGGGCAGTGTTCAATAAAATATTAAAACATAAAAAGTATATAAAAGTTAAAACTGCTGCTAATAAATTAAAAAAGGATGCATTCAATGGACCACTCTTAAAAGTTCTGAACAATTTCCATGTTGATTAGCTCAACTGATTTGCTACCTCATATTTTCTCTAATTCCTCCCATGCAGCTGTTCTAGATCTCGTTCCTGCTTGAGGGTCTCCTTCAGCAACTTGCCTGTTTGATTAGAAATGGTCCCTTCTGGGCAAGAAACACATCCATAGCAGCAAGAATGTTTCCTCTCTGCAACTTTCCTGGCTTGTCCTGGAAGGCAGTGCTTCACACAACGGGAGAAAGGCTTTGTCTGAAAGGAGACAGGTTAGAAGAGGTTGAGGGGAAGACATTGCAAACATTCGGCTTGGCTTCAGGGTCTGCATAAAAGGAGCCCCTCTTCTTCCTTCCACTGAATAGAATTTTCACCACAGCTTCCTCTCAGCTTTCCTTAACCCTGGAAGAAGCATTTAGTCCCCACCTGGTTCGCCCACACAATGGCATCGGGGTCGATGCTGAAACCTTCAGCTGAAGGAGCCTCTGGATCAACCCATCCAACTTTCTGCCGAAGGATCGTCATATTTGCAAAGACGACCCAGTTGAGGATATCAAATCCTGCATATTTCATCCCAGTTTCTGAAAAGGAGACTTCATCCCCAGCGGTGTTATTGAAAAGGACATTTTTCAAGAAGGCGTGGATCTGGAATTGCAAAACAAGTAAACAAGCAAACATAATGTCCATGAAAGTGAAGAGAGAGTTCTCCCCGGGTGTCATGGTGACATGGATGAAAGAACTGGAGCTCTGGTTTCCTAGTCCGATTTCACTTCGTCTGGAGACCCAAAGAGGTCAGAAAGTCACCCTGGAGAGGCAACAAGGAGGAAGGGAAATCTTGGGAGTTTGGAGCCAATGGCGGTTGGCCCAAACAGACTGAGGAAACTCTTTAAACAGGCAGGAGAAAGGCTGCCGGTAAATATGCAGACAGCCCAAGCCACAGACAGCCCAGGAAGAAGTGAGGAGCCACAGCAGTGCTGCCGAAGAGCTGACTGTCAACAACGTGTTTGATCTGGGTGAGATTCTTCTTTATTTCTCTTCCCTATGGACTTTTAAAATATAATTCCCTGAATTGGATAACTTTTAAAAGTAAAAAACCCCAGGAAGACTTGGGAAGGAGAGAGTTAAAAGTGATGAGAAATCTGGAATGGGGGAACAAATTTAAGGAGTATAAAATATGCGGAAAAGATTCAAGACTGATTGAAAAGAAAAAAATGCTAATCTGTTGTTTGGCTATTTTTTTTTAATTTGGAAAGATTTTTTTTCTTTGTTGTGAAAGAGCATTTTAAATAAAAGTTTTACTACTGAATAGAGACACTATAACTAATGAGAACATCTAGTGGTGAAGGAAGATACTACAATAATACAGAAAAAATCAGAAGAGTGATGACCTTGAAACAACACCTGTGCTAAACAAAGAACATCCTGTGTTTCTACAAAAGAAAAAACAAAAGATTTTTTTAAACTACATCTTTCAACTTTAGACATAACTATTATAGAAACTCTTGAGACAGGGTTTTTTTTCTTCCTTTTTCTTTTTTTCTGTAATATCTTTGAACTGAAGAAATATTTGGATGAGACTTATGCAGTTGGTGTTTTTTATTTTGCTGGATTACAGCTTAAAGTAGTTGGCTTTTTAAAAAAAACTTGGACTAGCCTAAAGCAGTTGGCTCCCTTTTAAACCTGGATTATAGCCTAAAGCACTTGGCGTCTTTTTAAAATTGGACTATATCTTAAAGCAGTTGGCTCCCTTTTAAACTTGGAATATAACCTAAAGCAGTTGGCTTTTTTTTTAAATTTGGACTATAGCCTAAAGCAGTTAGTTCTTTTTAAAATTGGATTATAGCCTAAAGCAGTTGGCTTTTTTCCCCTCTCCCTGTGGATTTACAAAATCTGCCTGATTGAACAATGAGTGCACCAGACCTTACTAAAATTACAAAAAAACTGGCTGCTGCACCCTCTTCTGGAACATCTAGTCCAGCAAGTCAGGGATCTATTGAAGCAATGTTACAATGAGAGAAGGCAAACTATCTCCAAAAAGAGATTTATGTGACTTTACAACTAATTCAAGAAATGATGCAGAAGAATCATCAAGAAACAAAAAGCAACCTTGATAAGCTAAACAAACAAATGCTTGACATAAAGACACAATTTGAGGTTCACCAACAAATGATCCTTAAAAATGAACAAAGAATTCAGAAAATGGAAGATCAATCAGAAGATACTAGTGAAAAAATTGAAGCACTAATGACAGAGAATGAAAGATTAGAACAAGCAAATCAAAATCTAGAAGGAGCAGTCGCTACTCTGGAAATGGAGAAGGTGGTACATTATTTGAGATTTCAGAACATATCTGAAGATAAAGAGGAAAATATAGCAGAGGTGATTATTAATCTATTAGCACAGGCCCTAGAAATGGAAAGATCAGAGATGCAGCAAGAAGTGGATGAAATATTTAGAATGAATTCAAGTTACGCAAGGAAACACAAATTGCCCAGAGAAGTCCATGTAAAATTTATGAAGAAAACAATGAGATATTAAGAAGAGTTAGAGATGATCTATTACAATATAAAGATAAAGAAATAGTAATGTTGAAACAGATTCCCAAGAGAAAAAGGGATACTCAAAGACAATATCATTTTTTGACTACAAAGCTGATTGCAAAAGGAGTAAATTTTAGATGGCTGACGCCAGAAGGGATTTTAATCAATTGGAATAACGCAAGATATTGTTTGGACTCAGTGTGGAAGGCAGAGGATTTTGATGAAAGATATAGAGCATTTCTGGGAGAAAGAACACAATATCAACAAGAGGATGGAAAAAGCCAGAAAGAGACAGAGAAACAATAGAGGAAACAATTACACAGGTGGAAGAGGAAAAAGAGAAGATGAATCAAGAAGATGAGGGAATAATAAGAGAGCAGAGGATTACGAGATCAACAAGACCTAAATATAAGTAAACCAAAATGGAGAAGGAAAATGGATTTTTTTCAGTGAATATAAATGGATTGAATTCCCCATCAAAAAGGAAAAGAATTTTCAAACAGCTACAGAAATTAAATATTGATATAATTTGTTTGCAAGAGACACACACAAAAAACAACAACATACATTTTTGGAAAATCCAAAACTTGGAAAAATTTATTAAACATCAGCTCAACATAAAAAGAGTAGTTATATATGTTAAAAAGACAATAGATTCCAAAATGATTTATGCAGGTGAAGAAGAGAGAATATTAATGGTAGAAATATTTTTAAATCAAAAACAGATACTTTTGATAGCAATATATGCACCAAATAATAAACAAGAAAAATTCTATCAAAACCTTCAGAGAAAAATAGTAAAAATAGAATACCAAAATATATGCTTAATTGGGGATTTCAGTGCAATAGTAGATGGGACATTAGATTATAAAAGCAGTAAATCAGGGAAACAAGAAACAAAAAAAATACCTAAGACTTTTTTCAATATGATAGAGGAAATTGGTATACAAGATATCTGGAGAGAAACGAATCTAGGAAAATCACAATACACATTTTATTCTAATAGTTATAAATCTTAATAATAATAATAATAATAATAATAGTAGTAGTAAAGTTGGAAGGGACCTTGGAGGTCATCTAGTCCAACCCCCTGCTCGGGCAGGAAACCCTACACCATTTCGGACAAATGGCTGTCCAGTCTCTTCTTAAAAACTTCCAGTGTTGGAGCATTTACTGCTTCTGGAGGCAAGCTGTTCCACTTGGTCTAGAATTGATATAATTTGGATGATGCCTGAATTAAGGGTTAATATGCAGGAAATTGAAATAGAATTAGGTACTTGGGCAGATCATAACCCCTTAAAATGGTGTGGAAAGGAATGCAGAAAAAATTAAGATGGACTTTCTATCAATCAATATTAAAAGAGAAAGAATTTATAGACTCAGCAACAAAAGAAATGGAATTTTTCTTCAAAGAAAATAAAAAAGATACAATATTACAAAATGTATGGGATACAGCCAAAGCATATTTTCGAGGCGTAGTGATAACATATATGGTGAAAAAAATAAAGAAAAGAGACAACAATGTCAGTTGTTAAGAGAAGAATTTAAAAAATTAGAACTTGAATTACAAACAAACCCACAAAAGAAAATATTGAAAAGAAAAATGGAAATAATAAAACTTAAATTAAATTTAATAGCATCAGAAAAATTGGCATAACAAATTAAAAGGGCAAAGCAAAACCTCTTTGAAAATAAATACTTCCAAAACCACTACATTAGAAACACGTTATTATTAACGGGGAAAAATAAAATGTAAAATTTATTTGAAAATTCCAGGATGGCTTTCAACAATGGAAGCATTTGTACATCCAAATTTAATTAACTATCACAAAGTCGTGACTTATAAAGATATCTTGGATAACAAAGGAAAATTGAAAGATAGACAAGATTTACAATGACAAGGTATTGATTTAGCATGGTTGCCATATTTGCAAATCCAAACGAGATATGAAAAAGATGTAAAGACAATGGGATTTTATAAATTTGATCAAATATTGTTAAAAACAGATGAAAATTTGATTAAGAAACTCTATAGATCTCTGCTAAATTTAAAGATGGAAGAAGAACAAGTAAAAGAAACAATGATAGCATGGGCAAAAAACTTTGGATACTCTGTAGATTTGGAAGACTGGCAAAAATTATGGGATAGAAATATCAAATTGACTAAAGCAATCTCATATAAAGAAAGTTTGTGTAAAATGTTTTATAAATGACATGTGACACCAGTAAGATTAGCGAAAATGTTTAAAAATACTTTGAATAATTGCTGGAAATATAAACACAGGCCAGGTACTTACTATCATATCTGGTGGACATGCCCTAAAGCAAAAAAGGTTTGGGTTAAGATACATGCATGGTTGGAAAAGATGATTAAAAGACAAATAGAATTTAAACCAGAACTGTTTTTGTTAGGAATATTAGGACCTAATTATGAGAAGGAGAATGAATATTTAATATTGCATGTACTGACAGCAGCGAGAATGGTATTTGCCCAATACTGGAAAAATGCAAACGTACCAACTGAAGAGGTTTTAATTAAAAAAATCTTAGAATGTACAGAAATGGATAGATTGAGTTTAGGGATTAAAGAGAAAGAAGATTCAGTTTACTTTAGAACATGGGATAATTTTTTATCAATGGTTAGGAAAACGAACTAGTGAGAAATGAATGTGATATGTTATTCTGAATATATATTAGTAAGAAGAATGATATGCATTGACTAACTGATACTGTTTATGATTATCATTTACTACAATTACTACAGTTATTTATTACTATATCAATTATTGTTAATTGAACATATGTACCCGGACAATAGTCTGTTTGCTAAAGATTGAAAATGTTATTGGGGGATAACCCCAATGTTGACCCCAACCCTGTCCTAATCCAAATCTTGATCCTAACCCCACCCTAATCCTTAATCCCTATCCCGATCCTATTTTATCCCCAACCCCCTAAAACTCAATAAAATGTTTGAAAAAAATGGACCAAGCTCTTAATTGATTTCAATATTTGTGGGCTTGCATCACACAATATGCAAACATGCAGAAGTATGGAGGATACATGTGAGCCTCAAGAAAATCCAGAAATGTATAACAGAAGAATAACAGAGTTGGAAAGGACTTTGGAGGTCCTACCCCTCTTCAAGATATATCTTGATATGTTTCAATATATGTAAGGGTCTAGATATCTATTAGGATCCAAATTTATAAATTGCTAGGAAAAAAATTATTGAGAATCTGACCAAAGTCAAGATTGCATGATTAACTGGCTACACAATGTTGATGTCAACGCTGTTAATATAGGATATTATTGCTTTGACAAGATATTCAGAACTATCTGTATTTTTAGAGTTAATTCAGATGACATAGAAAGGGAGGAGATTTATAAGGAAAGCGCGGGATAAGGAACGGAAGTGAATCTTTGCCCTCCGGGCTTATTGGAAGATGCGACTTATGACTGCAAAATAAGAGAGGGGTTTAGCAAGAAAAGTCAGACGCAAGCAAGAGAAATTCAGATTTTGGCATCCATTCAATATGTGCCGACAATGTGTCCATGATTAAAGACTTTTTCAGAATAAATATGCCTGGAATTTCCTTGAAGTGTTCCATTAGTCGGAACTTGACAGTTGATTGAACTATCGAAATAGAAAAATAAAAATTCAATGGAAAACTCAATCATGTCTCCAGCAACTGGCATAATTAGGGAAAAACAGTATAAGACTCTTTCCCCCCCCCTCTTCCAGGTATGATTGCTAAAAGTAGAAATGGAATTAAGAATTTCAAGACTTGTATGAGATTTAAATAAAGGGGGAAATATTAGGGAAAAGACAGTCAACAGTTCATGAAACCTAAGAGTGTAAAGCTGTTTCCTTGACCAGAAGGGAAGATCTGAAGAATTACCTGCCAGGGCTTCCCAGAGAGGTGAAGGTGTGGCTTCTTTCTGCCTCTCTTCAATGCCCATTGTGATTCCCATGTATACGCAGCATGTAATGCATATGCCACAGAATAGGCAGCATTGTAGGTGCTGTAGCTAAAACCGGTCATCTTTCCATCAAAGACAGAGGCCGGGAGGGTGTCCAGATTCTCCTGCCCTGTGCAAACCCTTCGGCCGTCAGGTGAGGCCAGACCTGCCTTCAAAAGCTCACAGTCAAATACAACTTCCCACCATTCAGGAAGAAAGACGTCTCCGTGGGGTTTGTGTGGATTCAGAGCCCAGAGATAATCTTTGAATCCTGGCACCGGGTTGGTGTGGACTGTGAAAGATAAAGCGCCATGGAGGGATTTTAATTTCACCCAATCGTAGTGATAGCCAATAGCTGAAAATTCCCATTGGGTGGTCAGGATCCAGACCTTCCCCAAAATAGCATGGTTCTCTTCTTCATAAGTGTAAAGGGATACTATAAGGTTTTTCAGAGCACTTGAATCCCCAGAGACAATCACAACCTGAGCATCACTGTTCAAAATTGTCCAAAGCACATCTATTTGATTGCTATGCAATTCATTAAATATTAAGATTACGGGCAAGATCTCTTTTACAAATTGTATGCAAATATCATTGTGGGCAAGGGTGGTGTCAAAAATCTGGATGAAGTGGTCACTGCTCTCTGATTTCTGAACAATAATCCCAATCCAGTTCCATTGGAAATAGAGAAGGAGCTGGACAATAGCTGCATTCTTTAAGTGATACTGAGGATCGATCTGGTAGAAGGTGGGGAACCGGATCTTATCCCTCAAAACAGGATCAGAGAAGCGGTAACCTAGCTGAAGGGAGGGTGGAGATGGAGGGAAAGGAAGAGGTTAAGCAAGGAAAAGGGTACCTGTATTTTTTGTTACTAACCTCAGACCATCTAGATTAATAGGGTATCCTATTCTAGAAGTCCCCACAAGCTTGCACCTTCATGAGATGTTTTCTACCAGTCACAGAATTGGCTCTTGGAATTGTTGGCAATAACCGCGCAAGGCAGAACTTACAGCATTGACCCTTTCCTCATGTTACATGTCCACATACCTGAGAAATCTTGAAATTGCCAAATATGCTTGCCATCTGGTATGAGGTTCTGGAGTTGAGACCCCCAAGGACAGAGAGAAGATGGTCCTGTGTGTCACACTTGTAGTTAGGGAACAATTTTCCCCGGCTGGAGAGCAGAGACAGGCTGACATCTTGAACCATGCTTGCATACTCATTCTCTTCGTAGATGCGGAAGCCCAGGGTGATGTTGGGGAGAAGCCGGGGGTCTGTGTTGATCTCCTGGATGGCAAATGCCAAGCCCAGGACATGTTGATAATTTTTGGGAATAGGTCTTGCTTGCAAGAGGACAAAAATTAGAGAGATGTTTATTCTGCCATTTCATTGCAAACATTCTAAGAGTTGATCGTAACACAGATCAATACAAATTAGTTGATTAGTTTTACTGCTGTCAGAAAACAGGGTTGCTGTCAGTCAGTGTATGACAAAGCCTCCTCTCCCTAACTCTGCAGGACATTTCTGTGAACTGACATGCAATATCAGTATTGACTTTTGCAAAATCAACTTTTCAGTCCAGTTAAGGAAATGTGGCTGATCATCTTGATAAAAATACACATTTTATTATATGCAGCTGTGGAGATCTTAATGGCTGACATCTTCTGCCCTACGTTCTCAAGCACTTTTCCCCACTCTGGCACCCTATCATGTTCCCAGAGTCCTTTTGAATTAGGTGGCTTTATAAATCCAATAAATTAGACTAGTTTGACTTTTGCTGGCTAGAAATGATTACACTGATATATGTGGATGGCCCCCAGTTAGAAAGGGCCCTTTTAATGTCTCAGAATGTGGAACTCTTTCTGTTGGGGATTCTCAAAGAAATTCGCTCCACTGACCTAGAATTGCCCAGGATTAACAGGAGATTGGTGGGAAGCCAGTCTTGGCGGGACAAAAGACAGACCTTCTCTATATTGGATGTAATGAACGCATGAAGGATGGTATTACAAACCATCAGAATAATGAGATGGGAAGATGAATTCAGTCCAGCTATAAGATGGAGGGCCCTAGCATTATTTCTCCCCAAGTTCAAATTAATTTCTTTGCAATGTGTACCTTGCGCTCAAGAACATGGAGAAAAGGTTGACTCCCTATTCAGTGTGACAAGCTGTTCTTCCCCACTGAAGACTCAGAGGGCTTGAGAAGGGGAGTAAAGCATAGATGTGTGTGTGGACAAGAATACCAACCTTGCTATCAAGCAAAATGAAGCCTCTAATAGTGAGTGCCACACAAAGTGTATTAACCAAATAGGTGGTAAGACAATAGGGGAACTCAGGCACCACACAGGTTATGTAGAAAGTAAACACAGGCCCACTCCCAAAGGACTCAAATGTTTATACACCAATGCACAGAGTATGAATAGCAAACAGGGTGAACTAGAAATTCAGGTTAATGAGGGTAGATATGATATTGTTGCCATTACGGAAACATGGTGGGATGAAACCCACACATGGAACACAAAGCTAGAGGGATTTAAATTATTTAAAAGAAACAGACCAAATAAAAGAGGAGGTGGAGTTGCTCTCTATATAAGAAATAACTACATCTCTACAGAAATAGAGCACAACAATGATACTGTCTTGAATGCATTTGGGTCAATATAAAAGGGGGGGGAAATGACATTGCCATAGGTGTATATTACAGACCACCCAACCAAACAGAGGAAATAGATGAACATTTTGCTAGTCAGCAAACTAAGGTATGTAGGAAGCACATCACAATAGTAATGGGGGACTTTAACTACCCTGACATCAACTGGGAGACAAACTCCGCACCAAGTGGAAGATCAAACAGGTTCCTGGCAAACCTAGCAGACAACTTTGTCTCCCAAAAAGTAGAGAAGGGAACTAGGGGATTAGCCATTTTGGATCTAATCCTCACTAACAGAGATGAAATGATAGAAGGTGTTGAAGCCATAGGAACCCTGGGAGGAAGTGATCATGCAATATTAGAATTCAACATTATAGAAGCACAAGCAATAGAACACAGTCAAACTAGTGTCTTGGACTTCAAGAGAGCTCATTTCAATAAACTTAGAGAGGGCTTGGGAAGGATTCCATGGATGAGAATCCTCAAGGGGAAAACAACTCAAGAAGCTTGGGAAATTTGAGCCTTCCGGTGGATCTGCGCGCGCGATGGCGGCTACTTTGTAGCCGTCCTCCTGGGTAAGTGTTTGAATCGGACACCAGCTGTTCAGCGGTTCAAAAAACCCCTCCCGGGCAAAAGGGGGGGGTAGAGAGGTGTCTGAATAGTGGTAGAGCCTCTTATGCACCCCCAAGGTTTTTTTGGGGGGGGTGAAAAGAGTGCTCCCACAGAGTTCAGACTGTCTCCGCTTCCCAGCTGCTTTTGTCCCTAGGGACAAAACAAGCCGCTGCAACCACCTCCGCGATTAAAGTTAACTGCTGAGTTTTTTTTAGAAGCGGACAGAGCTTCTTTTTTTTTGAACTCCTTTTTTTTATTATAATGATCTCCTCTTGAAGGATTTTTTTTTTTTTGGATTGTATGGAGTTAACTTCTTTTTTTCCTTTGTTTAATTTTTGCAATTTCTAAGAAGGAGTAAAGATTTTTTTAAGATGGCTCCAAAGCGTCCAGTAATCCCTACAGCTTCTAAAGTGGCTTCTTCTTCGGTGTCATCATCAGCGCAACAACCTAAATTAATAGCCTCATCTTCTTCTTTGCCACAGTCAACAATGGTGAAGGATTTACAAGATATGATGGGAGATGTTATACTTCAAATTAGGGGAGAAATGAAAGAGATTCTAGAGGAAAACAATAAGACTTTGAGGCAAGAGATAGTTTTGGCTTTAAAAGGAGTTGCCTCTGTTCTTGAAAAGTTGAATTCTCGCGTAGAAGAAGTAGAAGAAAAAGTGGAATTGATGGAGGAAAAATTTGAAAGTATGGAAAAAGAGATGAAAAACTTTCAAGATGAGATTCTTATGCTTCAATATAAACAAATGGAATATGCTTTAAGAATCAGAGGTTTGAGTGAGTCTGTGCAAGGAGATCTGAGAGAGATGGTTGCAAAGGACTTTGCTGTGATTTTGAATAGAGAAAAAGAGGAAATACTTAATGAAATTGAACAGACATTTAGAGTTAATTCTGTGGTGGCAGAGCAAAAGAATTTGCCAAGAGATGTGGTAATTTACTTTGGGAAAAGATCCCTGCGCAATGAAATTATACAAGCTTTTTATAAGAAGAGGTTTCAAATTGCTTCACAAAATGTTATAATTTTAAAGGAGATCCCATCTAAAATTTTAAGAAGAAGAAAGGAGTTTGGTTTTTTAGCAGACGAATTTAAAAAGAGACAAATTTTGTTTAGATGGGATGTTCCGACTGGAATGGTGGTGAATTACCTGGGGATACGTTATAGTCTTAATACTGTTTCTAAAGCAAAAGACTTTTATACTTCGGTCCTGGGGGTATGTTCATCGCCACCTACCACGTTTAAAGCTTTGGAAGATAAAAAGGCAGAATTGCAATCTGAAGTGCTTACACTTATGAAAATTGGGAAACTTCAGTTTGAGGGGCCTCAACAAGTAGAGATGGAGGAGCAGAAGACAACCTGTGTAACATACAATTGTAAAGAAAAGGATCAACAGAAGAAGCTCAAGGAAGTTTCACAAGTATTGGTTCCTGAATCTGCGGGAGAAGCAGGATTTATAAACTCCTTGGAGCAACCTTTAAGGGCAGAATTGCAGTGTGAAGAGCCTATATTAATTAAAAATGGGAAATTTCAGTTTGAGGGGCCTCAACAAGTCGAGATGAAAGAGCAGAGGACAACTTGTGCAACATATAAACGTAAAGAGAAAGACCAACAGAAGAAGGAGGTTAAGGAAGCCTCACAAGTATTGGTTCCTGAGTTTGTGGGAGAACCAGGACTTACAAATTTTTGGGAGCTACCTTTAAGGGCAGATTTTAAAGTACTTCTTTCGAGATTTATGGACAAGAGAGACTGATAAGGATTGTGTTTACAGTGGATGGAACTGGCTATTGGAGAGAAGACTATGGAGATCGAATGAAAATTTTAGATAAGAAGTTTAAGTTTAAGTATTTAGTTTAAGTATTTAGAAGACTATTGAGATTGCGGGAGAACTAAGATTTACAAACTTTTTTGGAATTACCTTTAAGAGGTTTATGGATAAGAGAAGGAATGTGTTTACTGTGGAGGAATTTGTTATTGGTAAAGATTTAAACAGGTATAAGGGAATTTTAATGTTTTAAGTTATGTTTATGGGATCTATTATTATTATTATTATTATTTAGAGAAGCTAATTTGTTTAATTAAACGTATTTAGATTTGTTTAGGATTTATATTACCTTTAAGAGGTTTATGGATAAGAGAAGGAATGTGTTTACTGTGGAGGAATTTGTTACTGGTAAAGATTTAAACAGGTATAAGGGAATTTTAATGTTTTAAGTTATGTTTATGGGATCTACTATTATTATTATTTTTAAGAGAAGCTAATTTGTTTAATTAAACGTATTTAGATTTGTTTAGGATTTATATGTTTTTTAAGTTTTTTCTTTTCTTGATAGGAGAGAAGATTATGGAGATTGAACGAAAATTTTAGATAAGAAGTTTAAATTTAAGTATTTAGTTTAACTATTCAAAAGAGTATCCAGTCTTAATGGTATAATGAATGTTTATATGTTTATTTTTGTGCTCTAGAGTAAAGAAAGAGGGAGATTAGATCTTATATTGTAGGTATGGATATTTAAAGAAAGTAATGTTTAAATTTGTGTTTTGGGGATTCTATATAGAATGATGGATAATAATATAAGTACAATACTAGAAAATGTTTAAAGTATATTATAATGTGTGTTTAATGTTTGCAACTATTATGTTTTAGAGAAGATAATTTGTTTAATTTAAGGTATTTAGATTTCTTTAGGATTTATATGTGTTTTAAGTTTTTTTCTATTTTTTATTTTCTTTGAAAATTTTAATTAAGCCTGTACTCAGCTCTGGGAAGGTTGAGGGAGGGTATGGGAGGTTTGGGGAAGATGGGGGAGGGTACGGGAGGGTGGGGGTTTGGGGAAGGGATTTGTTTTGTAAAATTTAAAATTTTCAATAAAAAAAAAGAAGCTTGGGAAATTTTGAAAAATGAGATAATAAAAGCACAGTCTAGCACAATACCTACAAAGAGAAAAAACAACAGCTCTCAAAAGAAACCAGCATGGCTGCATAAAGAACTCTCTGACAAATTGAAAGATAAAAAGGACAAGTATAGAAAGTGGAAAGAGGGGAACATAACTAAGTCAGAATATCAGCAAATAGCCTGAGCCTGCAAAGTTGAAGTGAGGAAAGCCAAGGTTCAAAATGAACTAAGGCTTGCGACCAAAGTCAAAAATAACAAGAAAAGCTTCTTTCAACATGTAAAAAACAAGAAAAAAGTGAAGGAAATGATTGGTCCATTAGTGGGTGAAAGTGGAAAGAAGGTGACAAATGACAGGGAGAAAGCAGAATTATTTAAATTGTTTTTTGCATCTGTCTTTACACAAAGGGGAAAAACAGACCAACCTATCAAAAATAGTGCTATAAAAAACAGAATAGAAACACAAGTTAAGATAGGCAAGAAAATGGTAAGTGAGCACCTGTCCAGCCTAGATGAGTTCAAATCGCCAGGACCAGATGGATTACACCCCAGAGTTCTCAAGGAACTGGCAGATGTGATATCGGAGCCACTGAACTATATTTTTCAAAGATCCTGGAACACAGGGGAACTACCAGAGGACTGGAAAAGAGCTGATGTAGTTCCCATCCTCAAAAAAGGAAAAAAAATGGATCCAGGAAATTACAGACCTATCAGCCTGACCTCAATACCTGGGAAGATCCTGGAAAAGATAATCAAACAACGAATCAACGAACACTTAGAGGCAAACAAAGTCATTACTAAAAGCAACATGGGTTTGTCAAAAATAGATCATGCCAGACAAATCTTATTGCATTCTGTGACCAAGTGGCAAAATTAGTGGATCAGAGGAATGCTGTGGACATAATTTACTTGGACTTCAGTAAGGCATTTGATAAAGTAGATCACAACCTACTACTTGATAAGATAGAAAAATGTGGGGTAGACAGAATCACCACCAGATGGATCCGTAGCTGGCTGACCGGTCATACTCAGCGAGTGGTCCTCAATGGAACTGCATCTACATGGAGGGAAGTGTGTAGTGGGGTGCCCCAGGGCTCTGTTCTGGGCCCAGTGCTCTTCAACATCTTCATCAATGATTTGGACGAAGGGATAGATGGGGAACTCATCAAATTTGCAGACAACACCAAGCTGGCAGGAATAGCCAACACTCCAGAAGACAGGCTTAAGATACAGAAGGATCTGGACAGACTTGAACACTGGGCACTAACTAACAAAATGAAATTCAATGGTGAAAAAAGCAAGGTTCTACATTTAGGCAAGAAAAACCAAATGCACAAGTACAGCATAAGTGGCACCATGCTCAATAGTAGTAACTGTGAGAGGGACCTCGGAGTCCTAGTAGACAATCACCTAAATATGAGCCAGCAGTGTGCTGCAGCTGCCAAAAAGGCCAACACAGTGCTAGGCTGCATTAACAGAGGGATAGAATCAAGATCACATGAAGTATTAATACCACTCTTCAATGCCTTGGTAAGGCCACACTTGGAACACTGCATCCAGTTTTGGTCACTGCGATGTAAAAAAGATGTTGAGACTCTAGAAAGAGTACAGAGAAGAGCAACAAAGAGGATTAGGGGACTGGAGACTAAAACATCTAAGGAAAGACTGCTGGAATTGGGTATGTCTAGTCTAAGGAAGAGAAGGACGAGGGGGGACAAGATGGCAGTCTTCCAATATCTCAGGGGCTTCCCCAAAGAAGAGGCAGTCAACCTATTCTCCAAAGACCCTGCAGGCAGGACAAGAAGCAACAGGTGGAAACTAATCAAGGAGAGAAGCAACCTAGAACTAAGGAGAAACTTCCTGACAGTGAGAACAATTAACCAGTGGAACAACCTGCCTCCAGAAGCAGTAAATGCTCCAACACTGGAAGTTTTTAAGAAGAGACTGGACAGCCATTGGTCCGAAATGGTGTAGGGTTTCCTGCCTGAGCAGGGGGTTGGACTAGATGACCTCCAAGATCCCTTCCAACTATTATTATTATGGATCATCACACAGTCAGCCAGATGTTCAGACTGGATTTGGCATTTTGTCTACCTATCGAGTCCTCCCTGGGATAGGCAGATGTGGATGTTTGATCGTATTACAGGTATCGTTGCAGGATGGAAGCAGTTCCTAATAAGGCCGCCTTTTGCAATTAACTAATAGCGAATTTGTCAATGCCAATTGTGTTCAAGTGGTGCTCCAGTTGTTTTGGGATTGCACCCAAGGCGCCTATGACTATTGGTACTACCCTTGCTTGCTTTTGCCACAGTCTTTCTATTTCTATTTGTAGGTCTTTGTATTTTGTTATCTTCTCCAGTTCTTTCTCGTCTATTCTGCTGTCTCCAGGCACTGCCACATCCACTATCCAGACTTTTTTGTCTTTCTTATCAATTGTTAAGACCGGGGTGTTATGTTGCAGGTGCTTGTCTGTTTGAATTCTGAAGTCCCAGAGCAGTTTAATTTTATCATTTTCTATGACTTTCTCTATTTTATGATCCCACCCAGTTTTTGCTTACAGGTAAATGATATTTTTTGCAGATCTTCCAATGCACCATTGTTGCTACTTCGTCATGCCACTGCTTGTAGTCAGTCTGTGCTATCTTCTTGCAACAGCTTACCAGGTGGTCCACTGTTTCTTCAGCTTCTTTGCATAGGTGGCATTATTATTATTATTTAAAGGGAAATTGATTCATCAAAGAGAATCAATTTGTCCTAATGAGGAAGGCTCCACATCAACAGAAGCTAGGTTGGATTTAAGTCTGCCCCATCTTCAAGACTTCCCTTTCCACGTTGCCCTGAGAAAAAAGACTATCAATGAAACACTTACAGAGAATAGGCATCCCAATCACTAGGAGGCTCATGTAAAGGAAGCTGTAGGACTTCAGTAATGGAGAGAGGCAAGTTTCCACCAATAATGAGATCTCCAGGCCTGTAGTAGTCTTTCTGTGCTTGGAAAGGTCTCCTACAGAAGCAGATTGGCCTCAGATCCATCTGGACGGCTGCAGGCAAGGTCCATAGCAACATTAAAAGCCAACACATTGTCCACACAAAGAGGCCTTCTTCCTAGAGCGAGTCAGTGGAGACTGATGTAGGGAATGGGATGCTCTGATGACTTCAGAGGCCTCAAGTGGGGTTTGGAGTCTTCAAGATAAGCATTCATCTCAGCTCCAACTCTAAAGGGACCCAGCCATATTACTCAGAGCATGCTAAGTAAACATGTTTTGACTGGACACAAACTTCTTTAGGCTTAGGGAGGGTTAATCTTTGGAACTCTACTGAGATGAAGTAATAATTACTAGTGTTTGATGAACCAAGGGAGAGAGAAATAACCACATTATTCCCATAACTCTGGAGTCTGTAACATTTTGGCAAGAGGAAAACCTATTTCTGAAGTGAAAATTGTGTGTCTCATTCTGTGCATTGGGCAACTGTGATTAGAGACTGATTCAACTTTAGAGTTGGAAGAGAACTTGGGGGTCACTTAGTCCAATCCCCTTAATGTAGGACACACACAAGGCAAACTCTTAAATCTCTGAGATCTCTTTGGAATCGACCGTTTCTGCTGCCACCACTACCAAACTCTTTCCAGATTAAGAAGCTCCCTGGGGGCTTCCCGGAACAACTCACCATGGCCTTTGTCCTAGCTGTGTTCCCCAAACTGGCCAATGGAGATGTGTTTCAGCTACGAGGAACCTGGATGGTTTTTAATAATGACACACTTTCTTCTTTTCTTCTTTCCTTTGTGACTTAGATGTACTCTGCCCAACCTCCCTGTCACTTGAGTGGGTCATCAACATTTTTGTTATGTCCCGAGCCTTGCAAACGGGCTCGGGGCGTTTGCAGGCAGTCCCGGGCAGGTGCAAGCTGCCCGGGACCAGACAGGCTGTCGCCAGCGCCTGTGCGCATGCGCGGGTGCTGGCGCGGGAAAAGTAACACATTGACCCGGGAATTGCCTATATAAGAGGCTGGGAGGTTTTGGGCGTTGCTGAAGCCTTCACCTGTAAGCTGAACACAGAATAAAAGAAAACCTGAGAACTACAACTGCTTCTCGTGTCTGCTTTTCGCCAAGGACTCAACAATTTTAAACAAGTATTTCAAAGCCAACCACTCTGCCTGATGGAGGATTTCCTGAGGACAGAATCAAGAGCTTCCCTCAGGTGCACCAATCTGCTCTACACCAGTCCCCACCCTTTGCGGTTTGCACCAGGAAGGGCTACCTCTCCTTGAGTGACAAACATAATACCCCATCATCACCCTACCAGACAAATCCTGCATTTACAGTGGCCCTAAGAGATGATAGGTGCCCAAGTCTGCATCCCCCTCCTCCTCATCATCCATATGGTATTCATGCCATCAAGCAGGGCATCCATGCAGCTGGACCACCTAGAAAAGTGATGGCGAACCTTTTAGAGACCGAGTGCCCAAAAACTGGCCCCGCCCCACTTCACCCCCTGCCCTGCCCCCACTCCACCCCCACCTCGTCACCCGACCTGCCTGCCTGCAGAGCCACTCACTGCCTCCAGGGCCTGCCGCAAATCACCCAGGCAGCCCAGCAGCGCCATGGCAGCCACACCCTCTGCCCGCGCCCCGCAGCATCAAGTGTGCGCGATGGGGCGTGAGGGCAGAGTCTTGTCTATGCTGCCTGGCTGCCATATATTGGCTGCGCTGCTCTGTGTGGGCCATGCTCGGGGGGTGACACTGCTCCAGGGAGGGCTGGTGAGGAGGGGGTTGCAGGGGAAGCGAGGCTGGGGCAATGGCACATGTGCCCACAGAGAGGGCTCCGAGTGCTGCCTCCGGCACGTGTGCCATAGGTTCACCACCACTGACCTAGAAAGTTTTGAGATTGGAGACCTGGCTGTGCACTCATCCCACTTAAGGACAGTTTCAGTCTGGGGTGGTGGAAGATGAAAGGTCAGCCCAGGGGGCTTAGCTATGTGGGGTACTTCAGGGTCTACCCTCCCTCCCCTCTCTAAGACTTTAAGACTGTCACACAACATTGTCTTCCTGCCTCTCTGCCCAAGATTGAACAATTTCTAATTATTCCATTATTTAACACCCATCGATCCATCCCCATAATACACTGAAAGCATAAAAAAATAGCAGGGACTTGAGAAGATACCTTAATATCCACTTCACATGGTCTGGTTTATTAATGAAGCCAAAAACTGAATTCTCCTCCCCTCAATCATTCGTTACAAAGCATAACTCACTCCTTCATTTAACAGTCATCAATCACGTTCTCCAATTAGTTTGAAGTGTGAACTTTCCCTCCTGTATCTCCTCTGGTTGCAACTAACCTTGAATAATACTGTACTGAAATATTGTTATGGCTAACTATTCCCCAAGTACATTCTTTCCCTCTCCCTTCCCACACCATCTAACTTTAACTCTAGAAGTAATACACAGGTTAAATAGAGAATGTCTGCTTCTTCATATATTGTCAAGCAAGAACATCCGATGTTAGCAGCCTTGACAGTGAAAGATTGTGATCTGCACACATTTCTTAATATAAGCAGAACAATGAATGAAAAAGGATGAGAATAGAGGAATTGGTTTTTGTTCACAGTAAACCTTTTGCAATGACATGGAAGAAGGGTAGTGAGGAAAGGAGTGGTTAGGATAAGGACAAGGAAGAACAGGAAACTGGCCCAGTAACCAGGGCAACAGAACAAGAATAGGGAAGTGGTTCTGTGGTCAGTTCCAAGAAAGAGGAACTAGGAAGAGTCCTGTTCCAGAAAGTCATGTGTTGATGGTTTTAACCAGAAAAGGGAAATGAGAGGGTTGCTGGGTGGTCCCAGAGAGTGCTGAAGTATAAAGACTGCCTCAGATATGAGGGCGGTGCCACCTGGCCACAAGCCATCACACTTTATGACTGCTTGGTCCATCTGGCCCTCACTGCAATGGGTTATTGAATGTAAGTACTGAATTTGTGTGTTAAATTTAAATCAACCTCTGGATCCCAAAGTGAGACTTTTGTTGTGTGTTGTCTCTTGTTTCATTTAAGCTTTGGAGATGAACAAGCCACAGCTTCTTGTATATATATATATATATATATATATATATATATATATATATATATATATATATATATATATATATATATATATATATATATATATATATATATATATATATATGTATATATATGTATATATATGTGTGTGTGCTTAACGCACAAGAGCCTAGGTGTCAGTTTCCCTTTGCTGGAATCTTAGACAGAGACAAACTTAATTTTCATGAAATTATCTGGATGCTGTTGATGTCTCCCTTAAACCGGGCAATTCGTCTGCCTTTATGGTTTCGTTGGCATCCAGCCCTCTCAATTCCTGGCAAATAGATGGGGAAGAAATGGAGGTAGTGACAGATTTTATTTTCCTGGGCTCCAAGATCACCTCAGATGGGGACTGCTTAAAAGACGCATGCTCCTGGGGAGGAAAGCTATGGCAAATCTAGACAGCCTACTAAAAAGCAGAGACATCACCCTGCCAACAAAAGTGCGTATAGTCAAGGCCATGGTTTTCCCAGTTGCAATGTATGGCTGTGAAAGTTGGACCGTAAGAAAGGCTGAGCGCAAAAAGAATGGAGGCCTTTGAACTCTGGTGCTGGAGAAGACTCCTGCGAGTCCCCTGGACTGCAAGGCATTTAAACTGGTCAGTTCTAGAAGAGATCAACCCCGACTGCTCTTTAGAAGGCCAGATCCTGAAGTTGAAACTCAAGTACTTTGGCCACCTAATGAGAAGGAAGGACTCACTGGAGAAGGGCCTAATGCTGGGAAAGATGGATGGCAAGAGAAGAAGGGGATGACAGAGAAGGAGGTGGCTGGATGGAGTCACTGAAGCAGGAGGAGTGAGCTTAAATGGACTCCAAAAGATGGTAGAGGACAGGAAGGCCTGGAGGAACGTTGTCCATGGGGTCGCAATGGGTCAGACACGACTTCGCAATTAACAACAACAACAACAATGCAGAAATGGAAAAGCGGTGGAGGGAACACCATTTGCAATCCTTCAAACATACTAAGCAAAAACTGGAAAGATTAATGATCGAGCTTAAGGCCTGTATCACAGCTGTTTGGATTGCTCTAATGTCCATAAGAATGACTCCTTCTCAACAGACTGGATTCTCTCCACATGAGATATTAATGAGGAGATCCATGTGGACGCCAGCCTCTCCCCCGACATTCCTACGTCTGAAAGACATTTCTATGTTAGCTGCTGTTTTGTTGGATTATTGCCTAGCTCTTCTCACATCTCTTAAAGACTGCCATTCATGGGTTGCAGCAGCTATGTCCAGGAACCATTATATCCCTGCCATTCATTGAAAGTTGGTGACTGGGTTCTGACAAAAGGATTTCAGTGTAAGAATTGTTGGGCTCCTCATTGGAAGGGACCGTTCCAGAACCTGTTGACCACCAACACTGCTGGGAACTGTCAAAGTCTGACCTGCTGGGTGCATGCTTCACACTGTAAGAAGGTACCAGCCCCAAACAAGGAAGCTGCACAACCTAAGCCATCTCAACCCAACAAGACAAAGATTGCAGGTTTATCCAACGGGGAGCAGGTGCTAGTAACCTCTGTCCCCACCCAACCAAGGTGCCTCTGTCCTGGTCTGCCAGCCATTTGCTTGAGGCTGCAGCTGGCCAACGGTCACATCTGGCTCCTCTGGCAATGAAAAGGGAAAGCATCCAGACCAGCAAATGAAAAATTAAAAATGTCAGAAAAGACAAATCTTCTGTGTCACTCGACTGTAACTTTCCTTTTTTTTAAAATAATTTTTTATTTTTCCAAACTCTCCCCCATGCATATACCATGATATTTATCAGACATTAACATACATTATTATTACATTTATATATAAGATACTTTTGATAAAATGAAATAAATACATACCCATGACTTTTGGTGTTGCTCGCCCATTTCCCCTTTCACTGTATCCACACTCCTTCTTCTCTACCTTCTTTCTCCCTTTCTTCTCTTCCCTACTTCCCTCTTCTTCCTCTCCTCTCTTCTTTCCTTCGCCACTTCTCCCCACTTCTCCTCTTCTCCTCCAACCTTCCTACTTCCTTCTCCCCTCCTTCACTCTTTTCGCTCTCCTCTCCTTTCTTCCCTCTCATCCCTCTTCAGATACAATTCAGGGGTAATGTCCGAGCAACTCCTCTCTCCAAATTTCCCTATTGTATTATATACAATAAGATTAATTTTCTCTTACATTAATACTTCTATTTATCTAACCTTCTCGGTATATACTTCTGTAAATATTTATACAACCTCCAGTTATTCAATACTGTGTCGCCTGGGTCTCCCTCCTTATCTGCTCCTCCTTCTTCCATTTAAATTGATGTTAACTATCTTTTAACCATATTCTCTTTCCAGGCAATCATAAAAAGTTCCCCAAATTTCATAGTATCAGCTGTAACTTTCCAATGATGCCCCCGATGTCGGTAAGCTCCCGAGAAAGAGACAACAGCATTACCTTATTTATCTCAGATATTTCACCCCCATCTGATGATCAGGCATCCTCAAGTACCTTCTGAGGCTTCATTTGTACAATGCTGGAGTGTGAAAATATTGGCGGATGATCCAGCCTGCACCTCCATGAAATGCTTGCCTCGCCTGACTATGTTTGGAGGTTTTTAATTTCGCTCGGCTATTTTGTATAACCGCCTTACTATATAACTGAAACTTACATTATGTCGTCTCTCCTTTTGGTCTACATTGTCTTGTAACAATGTAGTATCCTCATGTGGCCATAAACTTCATAATGCTGCTTGCATATTGTCTTTCAGGTGCAAATATAATGTACGTGTTCGCTATTATTGATCCTAATTGTGGTGTTGTCCTTTAAAGAAAAGAAGTGGGGACTGTAAAAGGAAAAAAAAATATCTTAATAATTCTTTCTGTGTGAATCAAACATATTTTTTTATCTAATCAATTAAAATAAAGGCCTGTGCCTGGCTAAGAAATATGGAGCAAAAGAGAGAACTATGTCCTTTGCAGTAGGCGATGAAAGGATGTGATTGGCACACATTTCTTTTTTTTTATTTAAAAAGTTTTTTATTTGTAATACAATTAAAACAAAAATGGACAAGCGTGACATTCCAGAGTAAGTATTCCTAACAGTTTGTTTCTCGTGGTACAAAAACTTAATACATCATTCTTAACCTCTATATAAGCTCATCCTTCTATGTAATACAATTAAATATACAATTATATGTACAGTTATATATGCTGGAAAATTTGCATAAAAATACGACTCCTGGGCATGTCTGTGGTACAAATAAAATACGAACACCAGGAGAGTATGGAACACTAATTAACCGGCCGGGACCGGTGACGCGGTCCATGAGCCGGCTGCAGATGCCGGCAAAACCCATTTAAGTCATCATTGTTTACTGGCTCCTTAGCCCTGATGATGTTTGGAGTTTCCAAACGAAAGCTTGGCAGCTTTTAGTAAAGTATATTTTTATATTTATACTCTCCTGGTGTTCGTATTTTATTTGTACCACAGTTATATATATATTTCAATCCTATCATTAACTTGAAATCCGAGCAGTTCTCCTTAATTCATACCAATGGTAAAATTTGTCCCAGATTTCGAAGTATTCAAGTTCTGTCTTGTCCTTCATAATCATTGTAAGCCTGTCCATCTCGGCACATGAAAAGGTTTTATACAGGATCTCTTCTTCCATTGGAATTCCTTTATTCCTCCAATTTTGAGCAAAAACTAGTCTGGAAGCTGTTAGAATGGGCACACATTTCTTAATATAAGCAGAACAAGGAAGAAGAAAGTATGAGAATAGAGGAACTGGGTCTTGTTCATGGGTAAACCTTTTGCAATGACACATGTAAGAAAGGTAATGAGGAAAGTAGTGGTTAAAGTAAGGACAAGGAAGAACAGAGAACTGGCCCAGTAACTAGGGCAGCAAAACTTTTAGAGACCGAGTGACCAAACTGCAACCCAAAACCCACTTATGCATCGTCGAGTGCCAGGCGGGTGTGGCCCATTGGCTGGGTGTGGCCCATTTGGCTGGGTGTGGCCCATTGGGTGGGCATGGCCCATTGGGTGGGTGTGGCTGCAGTGGTAAAGGCAGACTGGGTGGGACTAAAAAGTTCAATCAATCAGTTCCAACTTTGCAAGATCTTTTTTTTCTTCACGTGAGAAGTTGAAATTGACTGATTGGACCTTTTTGTTTTGCACATGGCAAAAGGTTTTATAAAACCCAGCTGAAGGCCTAGGACTGGGGTGACGGCATGCGTGCCCACAGAGAGGGCTCTGAGTGCTGCCTCTGGCACCCGTGCCATAGGTTCGCCACCATTGAACTAGGGCAACAGAATAAGAATAGGGAACTGGCTCAGTGGTCAGTTCCAAGAAGGAGGAACTAGGTAGAGTCCTAGGGAAATGGAATGGTTGTTGGGTGGTCCCAGAAGTCATGTGTGATGAGAGTGCCGAGGTATAAAGACTGCCTCAGAGATGAGGGCGGTGCCACTTGGCCACAAGCCGTCACGCTTTATGACTGTTGTCCATCTGGCTCTCATTGCAATGGGTTATTGAATGTAAGTACTGAATTTGTGTGTTAAATTTAAATAAACCTCTGGATCCCAAAGTGAGACTTTTGTTGTGTGTTGTCTCTTGTTTCATTTAAACAAGTTTTCCCCCTGACAGTTCTCTTGTCCTTTTTCTCTCTGGGAGCACAACTGCAATCCTGGCTATATTCCTTAATCATCATAACATACCATTGGTTTGAACTCCTTCACTCCCCCGTAACCAACACTGCATGGAATCAGCTTCAGAGAAAGGAGAGAGGTTTACCATGGGAGATGGTAACCTTTCACACTGACACCTCTGAAGATGCACTTCACAAGATAAACACAGCACACAAACTTTTCTGACTCCAACTAGTTGTTAGACAATACACCTGTAAAATTTAAATTAGCTTAACATCTTGTGAGATCCTTCATCCTATATGGACCTAGAATAGAATAGAATAATAATAGAATCGGAAGGCACCTTGGAGATCTTCTAGTCCAACCCACTGCTCAAGCAGGAGACTCTCTACCATTTCAGACAAATGGTTGTCCTATCTCTTTTTGAAAGCTTCCAGTGATGGACCATCCACAACCTCTGAAGGCAAGCTATTCCATTGATTGATTGCTCTAACCAATAGGAATTTTCTCTTTAGTTCCAGGTTGTTTCTCTTCTTAATTAGTTTCTATCCATTCTTTCTTGTCTTGCCTTTCATTGCTTTGGAAAATACAGACCCCCTTGTCTTTGAAGAAGCCCATCAAATATTGGAATACTGCTATCATGTCTCCCGTAGTCCTTCTTTTCATTAGATTAGACATACCCTATTCCTGTAACTGTTCTTTGTATGTTTTAGCCTCCAGCCCTCTACTTATTCTTGTTGCTCTTCTTTGCACTCTTTCCAGAGTCTCAACATCTTTTTTATATTGTGGTGATCAGAACTTAATGCAGTATTCCAAGTGTGATCATATTTTTAACATCTATGGAAGAAGTTAAGTTCAAATTTCATCCCCTGCCACGGGGTTTAAAGAAACCAGTCATTCCATCCAAATGTTGGTATGATTGTTTACACTTATTTGGGTACAACTGATGTCATGTGCCACCATGTCTCATGAACATTTGTGCTATCCAAACAAACTTTGGGTCAGGCCAGAATCCATCTTGGATACAGGTGCTCATTTTCAAGTAGGCCAAATATCACCTGCACCCTTGTCCCCCAAGTCCATCTGCTCCTTGCATCAACAATAAGAGACACAAACATGTTTTCCCCCTTCTGGTGTATGAAGACAAGCTATTGCTAAGTGGGTAAGATGTTAGTCTTCCCTGCAATTATCAGAAGAACAGTAATTCTTAATGTATGCCCCATGGATTTCAACCCACAAAAATATTTTGAGATAAAATATGCTTCAAAAAAATATGCTCTGTGTTCCCTGTGTGAAGGCAAGACACGTCACCTTCTCTTCCCCTGCAGAGCCAACTCCTGGCTTTGATGAGATTCAGCTGGACATGTTTTTCTCTTTGGTCACAGCCGAAGCATAGGTAAAGGGAAGCATGGATGATATAAATTATGCCTTGGGACCATCCAGATGGTATGGCCTCTCTCCATGGTGCTGAAATCTGCTGTGATTTCAAGTCTACCTGCGGTTCAACCACTGCACATTTCTGATCTAGGAGTGAAGGGGGCAAGAATGACCAGGATGCCTCACCTCCTGCTGCTGTTTCTGCTGCTCTTCTGGTTCCTGCCTCCAGTTTCTGCTAAGAGGATTCCAACCAACTGTGTGTTGACAAATCCTTTCCAGCTCCAGGAAAAATTTAATTATTACAAGTCTGGTGACCTCATTATTGGTGGAAATTTGCTCCTGGTAACTATAATTTCACCCAGTATCCCAGACTTTAAAAAAAATCCACATTGGCTTCCTTTCAGGATTTTGTAAGTTTCTTCTGATGGGAAAGATGTAGACAATTGCTTGCTTTGTTTTGGGTTCAGGGACTCCTTTTAGAAATATTTGTTCTAGTGGTTCTTGCAATCTCCTCCTAGAGTTGAAATCTTGGCGCTTTTCTCAACGAAGAGCTAAGCTTATAACACAGGCAGGAATTCTCAGTCTTTCCACAATTCTTCATCAGGGAGAGGATATATGATATAAAAGGTAAGGAGGAATAGCGCCTTAGAAGCTGAAGTTTCTCTGAGCTTGGTTGTTTTCTTTTAAATGTTTCCTTACCAAAACTAGGTAACACCTTGATAATATGAACCAGTTTGGGTCATAAAACATCTGCAAGAAAACAACCATGCTCTGAGAGCACCCAGGGCCCTTCATTTCAACCCCGAGGTACAAATATTATCCTTTATTTGTACCTTAGCAACTGTCCTGGCCTAATGAAGAAATCGGTTTATAATATTAATTTGGGCAGAAAATTATAGTGGAAAACTGAGATAAAAGCTCCACCTTCAGTATGAGATGGGATACTGAAAAAGCAAAAACACAACTCAGTTTTGGAATGGGTGGTGCTCATGACTGACGGCCTTCAGGAAATTGATGCTGGGACCCCCACTGGAGTCTTCTGCTCAGCAACGGTTAGCAGAACAAGATGCTCAAATTTGGAATTGCTGCTCCAAACAAAATACACAGAAGTGGGGCAAGGCAAACTCCATCTCACCTCTCCCCGCCCATCTTTCCTGTAATATTCCCCCAATGTTTTTTTCTCACTATAGACCCATACCCAAGAATTACCAGCACTTCATGGCCTTAGTGTTTGCAGTCAGAGAGGTCAACAAGGACTTTGTTCTCTTGCCTAACATCACATTTGGCTTCCATATCTACAACAATTACCAGATTGAGAAGCAGATTTCCATAATCAGTCTCGCCCTGCTCTCCACACAAGGCCGAATGGTTCCAGGCTATAAATGTGACTGGCAGGACCCTCTGTTCTCTGTCGTTGGAGGTGACAACCCAAAATCCTCAATTGTGATGGCCTCCATCTTCAGCTTCATCAAGGTCCCACAGGTAAGGGGACTCCTTTAGATAGAGTTATGGAGTAGACAAAAAATAGAAGCACAGCTGAAGCGAAAGATGAAACCATAGGTATCTTGGGGGTAGGGAGGGGGGTACATCAGGAGTCTGTGATTTAGAGCAGTGGTTCTTAACCTTTTTGAAAGAATCGCCCCCTTGAGCCAATGAGGAAGTTGTCATCGCCCCCCTCCACCAACATAACCTCTCAATCACAACGTAGGAAATAATTCTTCAATTTATGCAAACACTTGTTTTGTTTTCTTTAAAATTGTCATCAGGACATATCGATGCAAATAATTTATTTCCAGTCTTTTCCCCATATCTCCCATATTCTGGCTAATGGCGCGCCACTGTATGGGTAGAGGTTGCTGCGCAACGCGCATGAAGATAAGCGATGCGTATTCACATATGTACGGTGTTCTGTACTGAAGCTAGCTGGAAGAACATTTGAAAACACAATTCAATCCACTAATAGCGAGCGATCTGATGTTTTTGTACGACAGATATACAGCGATTCACTGTACGAAAAAGTCTCAAAAGTGTCCCCAAAACTTCTTGCTCCATCGCTCCCATATTGTCCCCTTTTCATTCCTTCGCCCCCATGTCGCCCCTTTTCATTCCATCGCCCCCCTGAAAAATGAAATCGCCCCCTGGGGGGCAATATTGCCCAGGTTAAGAACCACTGATTTAGAGAATTCATGTCGTAGTTGAATTCATATTTACATTTTATGTTTCAAGGTATGATTTATATAAGCTCCAAAGAGATAAATAATGAGATAATTCTGAAATGTTGTACTTGCTAAGACAAATTCCTTCCTAATTTACTCTTCATTAAAGTTTAGCAACCCTCCTAGTGCAGTTTATTCTCTGTATCAGGTTGATAATTTGTTCCCTTGGAATTATGGCTCCTCCTAAGAAGGGAAGAAGCTTACACTTGTCTCTTAAAGTGAGTCAGTTGGCTGATGGGGCAATCAAACATGCTTTGGTGACCCCTAAAGTTACCACAAAACTTTCTTTTGTCCTTCAAACTTTTCCAGCTTGGTGTTGGCTTTGAGTCCACTCAGGGAGACCGAAGAGTTTATCCTTCCTTTTTCCGGATTAATCCCAAGGAATTGCCTCAGTGTGTGGGTTTACTCCAGCTGCTCCTGCATTTCCAGTGGAACTGGGTTGGACTTATGGCCTCTGAAAGTGACAGTGGAGAACGTTTCATCTCATCTCTGATGCCAATGCTCAAGGAGAAGGAGATCTGCCTGGCCTTCACTGACAAGTACAAATTTGATATTGTTGCCTTAACATGGTTGAAAATACTTTATCTTTTCAAAACTTTGTCTAAAGCTGAAGTAATTATTCTGTTTGGAGACTCCCATAGTATTACAAATGTGCTGGTGGCATTGCATTTTCATGAAGAATTGACAAGGAAACCATTTTTGAAAGTTTGGATCTTAACTTCTCATTAGAAAGTTACTGTGCTGGGATCAAAAGACATACTGAAAGATCTAAAACCCTTGCATGGGGCTTTGCATTTCAGGGACCACGCTGCTGATGTCCCAGAATTCAGCCATTTCCTCCTGTCTTTAGACCCTTTGAAACCACAAGGGGACGCTTTTCTCCCACTATGGTGGGAATGGGTCTTTGACTGCTGGTTCCAACAGCTAGATGAGAACCCTCAGAATGGGATAAAACAATGTACAGGAAAGGAGAATTTAAAGAATGTGCCAGCTTACATTATTGAAACTCGCATGGAAGGGGAAAGTTACAACATCCACAATGCCATTTATGCTGTGGCACACGCATTGCATGCAATGTATGGATCAGGAGGGCAATCAACTAAGCTGAGGCTTGGAAAGAGGATCTCAAATGTCCAATCATGGCAGGTAATCTATATGACTTTTTATCCAATCCACAGACCCTCAGAGAGGAAGCTTCCCATATATATTTCCTGAATTACTGATTTGTAATTGTAATATGTGATTGGATTTGTTTTTTGTGATTGTAATGGGCTTGCTAGCATATAAATGCATTTCAGAACAGATTAGAAGAGCAATTATTAAAGCAATAATATAAATGAAATGTATGGTTTTGTTGAAAAGGGGGAAAAGAAAAGTTAAAAAAAAAAACACCCAGTTGTCCATAAGATCTATAGAGGAAAGACGTTTCTATAAGCTATTCTCCAAAGTGCCTAAAGGCAGGACAAGAAGCAATGGATGGAAACTAATCAAGGAGAGAAGCAACCTGGAACTAAGGAGAAACTTCCTGACAGTTAGAACAATTAACCAGTGGAACAGCTTGCCTCCAGAAGCGGTGAATGCTCCAACACTGGAAGTTTTTAAGAAGAGATTGGACGGCCATTTGTCTGAACTGGTGTAGGGTTTCTGCATAAATAGGAGATTGGACTAGAAGACCTCCAAGGTCCCTTCCAACTTTACTACTACTACTACTACTACTATTATTATTATTATTATTATTAAGGTCCTGAATGTTTTTTCAACATTATTATTATTATTATTAAGGTCCTGAATGTTTTTTCAACATTATTATTATTATTATTAAGGTCCTGAATGTTTTTTCAACATTTTCAGTTTGAGAGGGTGACAGTTCCATGCAGGAGGTATCAGCCCCCCAAAAGATGATAATTTGGGTTCATTTGTGCAAGATGCTTCAGTGGGTCAGTTGAAGTCCCAGTGAGCACATTTGCAAAACCACCGCAGTTTCTTTCATTACGTAGCCTGAATCCAACCTGTAAGAAGTCAGTCATTGTCAACTCAATTCCTTTTAATCTTGGTTCATATTTCTATGGCTTGGCATTCCATGTGACTCCACCCCACTTGTTCAATTTGCCATTTCTTCAACTGCTCTGCTTATTGAGTGAAAGTATCCTCTGTCAACCTCAGCAGATCAAGCAGCATTCAAAGTGGATGTTCTTGGTCCGAAGTTCATCAGGCTTTCTGAAAGACATTTCTCATTTATAACACTGTGGGCCAAAGCAAACATTTTAAAATGTACAAGTCATTTAATGCAGCAAAACGATACAGTGAAATTCTGGATGCGGGATTAAAATATTTGTATGTAGGAATCGATTGGTACAACTGGAGTTTTAAGAAGCCGGGATAGAAATGCCCAATGATAAAGAGAGTCTTTTGTGGTATTGGGAAATGAATAAAATATTGGGTGTTATGCTTGTTTGCTCAGATCTACACCAAGGGAAGTTGTCTAGTCTCTTTTCTTTCAGATTCTTCCCTATTTGAGAAAAGTCCAGTTCAACAATAATGCTGGAGAGGAAATATCATTCTCAGAAAATGGACTGGGATCTGCTGGTTATGATCTTCTCAACTGGGTTTTCCTCCCCAATCTTTTATTTGTCCCCTTGAAAGTTGGGCAAATAGATCCTGGGGCCCCCCTAGGCCAAGATTTCACCATTAACACTGATGCAATTGTCTGGACAAAAAAGGTGAGCTGGGTGGGACAATAAATCCAGCAAAGGAGTCATTCTCTTTTGGGGATTCAAAACATCTCCCTTACTGGAGAATGGGTTACTGCAGTGTTTCCCAAACTTGACAATTTTAAGGCATGTGGACTTCAACTCCCAGAATTCCACAGCCAGCGTTGCTGTGGAATTCTGGGAGTTGAAGTCCACATGCCTTAAAATTGTCAAGTTTGGGAAACACTGGGTTACTGAATCAAAAATGTGGCAACCATTTGATTAAAAAATGGTTATCTGGATCACAAAGTTGGGTGGAAATGTTGCAAATTCATGGAAAAATTCATTCTCTTCCAAAACATGCAGAACATCTTTCTAAACGGAAAAAGGTCTATTGAATCAGAAAACATGGTAGCCATTTGGTGGCAAACATGCTTTGTATGTAAAACATTTGAGGACTGATTTGTGTCAGTCCTCAAAGAGTTGGGATTGAGAAGAACGTCTACTGAAATCCCAGAATGCAATTAGAGAAGACACCAGTAATTTCCACGGATCATTCATGTGCAGTTGGATCGTCATGATTCTTTGTTTTACAGAAGGTGGAGCCCAGCTTCTCTAGCCTTCTTTGCATGCTGCGTTCCCCATTCCAATCTCAATGTCCATTGTTAGCCTGAATTCCTACAGGAGCTGTTCCTGGTAAGCCCTAGTGCAGAGGTCCACAACCTTTTGGGCACCAGGGACTGATACTGTGGAGAAAGGTTTTTCCATGGACTGGACGGTGTGTGGTTTTGTATGCTGCCTGCAGCCTGCAGATGGGGCTTTGTTTGTTTGTGCGGATCGGTTGCTGGTGTGCCGCGGCACGGTACTGGGTCATGGAGCGGAGGTTGGGGATCCCTGCCATAGTGAACTATTTCTGAAAATGGATGCAGAATGTGGAAATGAATAAAGGAAGCTCCTGGGGAGGAAAGCTCTGGCAAATCTAGACAGCATTCTAAAAAGCAGAGACATCACTCTGCCCACAAAAGTGCATATAGTCCAGGCCCTGGTTTTCCCAGTTGCAATGTATGGCTGTGAAAGTTGGACCATAAGAAAGGCTGAGCGCAAAAGAATTGAGGCCTTTGAACTCTGGTGCTGGAGAAGACTCCTGCGAGTCCCTTGGATTGCAAGGCGTTCAAACCGGTCAGTCCTAGAAGAGATCAACCCCGACTGCTCTTTAGAAGGCCAGATCCTGAAGTTGAAACTCAAGTCCTTTGGCCACCTAATGAGAAGGAAGGACTCCGTGGAGAAGAGCCTAATGCTGGGAAAGATGGAGGGCAAGAGAAGAAGGGGACGACAGAGAATGAAGTGGCTGGATGGAGTCCCTGAAGCAGCAGGTGTGAGCTTAAATGGACTCCAGAAGATGGTAGAGGACAGGAAAGCCTGGAGGAACGTTGTCCATGGGGTCGCGATGGGTCGGACACGACTTCACAATTAACAACAACAACAACAGCAAATTCAATTCATAAGCCTTCTTTTGCATGCCAAATCCCAATTCCAATCTCCAGCATCCATTGGTGCTTTGGACTAGTCTTAACACTCTTGTAGCTTTTCCTGGTTTGTGCTATATGCTAGTTAATCATGTCTTTTGAAGACATACTTATGATGGATACAGAAATGTACAAATGAATAAAAAAAGCATATTGGTTGCTGTACAATATTTCTCTCTTCTCTTTTAGAAAGTGCCCTTTGCCAGGTGTGGCAGGAAGAGGTGCCAGGCTGGAGAGAGGAGACGAGTTCCAGAGGGCAAGCAGGTTTGCTGCTACCAATGTGACCCTTGTCCAGAAGGGACCATTTCTAATCAGACAGGTAGATAAAATTTGAAATATAGATCTTCCAGGATTAAGAAAGATATCCAGTAGTTCAAAATATTTCTGTTGTTTTCCCTAATTTGGGCAATATTACAAGCTTCTAAGTATTCATAATTTTCTGCAGAATCTTTCAGTTTATAGATCTAAACTGTCCTTCCCCTACAGTCCTCATCAATTTAACCTGGGCACAATTTAAAGGTCCCTTACTAGCCTTTCCACTGCTATAGTCACATCACATTGGGAAAACCAACCAACAGCATTCTTTTAAAAAGTGTGGTTGTGGTTTACGTTTTGCAATTATTACTTAGGGTACAGTATCTTCCTTCTGTCAGCACTATCAATCTTCCAGGAAATTGAAAGCTTGGTCAGAGATACAGAGGAGAGCCATCCATATATGTCTGCTAATCCTTCCCTGCAAAACACACACACACACACACACACACACGAAGCAGGTTTGCTGGTTGACAGGTCTTGGATTTTTAGGGCTTAAAAGTGGAAAAGTTCAGTTGGAAATCTCTCTCAAATTGACAGCCTGGCAGTTCACCAGGCTAGCTGGAGCTGGAATTAAAATAGAATACAGCTGGAAGGGATCTTGGAAATCTTCTAATCCAGCCCCCCTCCTGCTCAAGCAGGAGGTCCTATATCATTTCAGACAAGTGACTGTCTCTAGCCTCTTCTTAAAAACCTCCAGTGCTGAAGCACCCACAACTTCTGGTGGCAAGTCGTTCCACTGGTTAATTGTCCTCACTGTTAGGAAGTTTCTTGTTAGTTTTAGGTTGCTTCTCTCCTTGATTAGTTTCCATCCATTGCTTCCTGTCTTGCCCTCAGGTGCTATGGAGAATATGTTGAACACTGCTAGCATGTCACCCCTAGACTTTTTCTTCATTAAACTAGACCTACACAATTCCAGCAACCGTTCTTATATGTTTTAGCCTCCAGTCCCCTAATCCTCTTTGTTGCTCTTCTCTGTACTCTTTCTAGAGTCTCAGCATCTTTTTTACGTCGTGGTGACCAAAACTGGATGCAGCATTCCAAGTGTGGCCTTACCAAGACATTGTAAAGTGGTATTAACATTTCACATGATCTTGACTCTATCTTCCTGTTAATGCAGCCCAGCACTGTGTTGGCTTTTTTGGCAGCTGCAGCACATGGCTGGCTCATATTTAACTGGACTCTGAGATCCCTCTCACAGTTACTACTATTGAGCCAAGTACCACCCATACTACATCGGTGCATTTGATTTTTCTTGCCTAAATGTAGAACCTTACTTTTTTCACCATTGAATTTCATTTTGTTAGATAGTGCCCAATGTTCAAGTCTGTCCAGATCCTTCTGTATCTTAAGCCTGTAACTTCTGGAGTCTTGGCTATTCCTGCCAGCTTGCTGTCATCTGCAAATTTGATGAGTTCCCCATCTATCCCCTCATCCAAATCACTGATGAAGATGTTGGAGCACTAGGCCTAGAACAGAGCCCTGGGGCAGCCCACTACACACTTCCCTCCATGTAGATACAGTTCCATTGAGGATCACATGCCAGCCAACTACAAATCCATCTGGTGGTGATGTTGTCTAACCCACATTTTTCTATCTTATTAAGTAATAGGTTGTGGTCTACTTTATCAAATGCCTTACTGAAGTCCAAGTAAATTATATCCACAGCATTCCTCTGGTCCACTAATTTTATCATCTGATCAAAGAATGCAATAAGATTTGCCTGGCATGATTTTTTTTGACAAACCCACATTGGCTTTTGATAATGACTTTATGTTCTAGGTGTTCGCTGATTTGCTGCTTGATTATCTTTCCCAAGATCTTCCCAGGTATTGAGGTCAGGCTGATAGGTCTGTAGTTTCCTGGATCCCTTTTTCTTCCTTTTTTGAAGATGGGAACTACTTCAGCTCTTTTCCAGTCCTCTGGTAGTTCCCCAGTGCTCCAGGATCTTTGAAAAATAGTTCAGTGATTCTGAGATCACATCTGCCAGCTCCTTGAGAACCTTGGGGTGTAATCCATCTGGTCCTGGTGATTTGAACTCATCTATGGTGGACAGGTGCTCACTTACCATTTTCTTGCCTATCTTAACTTGTGTTTCTAATCTGTTTTTTATGGTACTGTTTTTGATAGGTTGGACTGTTTTTTCCCTTTGTGTAAAGATGGATGCAAAAAACAAGTTGAGTAGTTCTGTTTTCTCCCTGTTGCTTGTCACCTTCTTGCCACTTTCACCCACTAATGGACCAATCATTTCCTTAACTTTTTTCTTGTGTTTTACCTGTTCAAAGAAGCTTTTTTTTGTTATTTTTGACTTTTGTCGCAAGCCTTAGTTCATTTTGAGCCTTAGCTTTCCTCACTTCATCTTTGCAGGCTCGGGCTATTTGCTGGTATTCTGCCTTAGTTGTGTGCCCCTCTTTCCACTTGTCCTTTTTATCTTTCAATTTATCAGAAAGTTCTTTATGTAGTCATGCTGGTTTGTTTTGAGAGGTGTTATTCTTCTTCTTCATTGGTATTGTGCTAGACTGGGCTTTTATATTCTCACTTTTCAAAATTTCCCAAGCTTCTTCAGTTGTTTTCCCCTTGAGGTTTCTCATCCATGGAATTCTTCTCAAGCTCTCTCTAAGTTTATTGATTATCTCATCTATTACGTTCATCTATTACCTCTGTTTGGTTGAGTGGCATATAGTATACGCCTATGGCAATGTCATTTCCCCCCCTTTTATATTGACCCAAATGCATTCAAGACAGTTTTCATCATTGTTGTGCTCTATTTCTGTAGAGATGTAGTTATTTCTTATATGGAGAGCAACTCCACCTCCTTTTTTATTGTTCTGTTTCTTTTAAATAATTTAAATCCTTCTAGCTGTGTGTTCCATTTGTGAGTTTCATCCCATCAAGTTTCCATAATGGCAACAATATCATATTCCCCCCTTATTTACCTGAATTTCTAATTCACCCTGTTTATTGCTCATACTCTGTGCATTGGTGTATAAACATTTGAGTCCTTCACTGTTAGACTTTACAGCTCAGCCAGCGCAAAATAAGCCCCAAAATTAAGCACAAGTACAAAAAACTGTGCAGGAGGCATAGTATAGAAAACCTTTTTATCTTCACAATATTTAAATTTGATACATACATACAGTTTCCATGTAGTTCTTTACAATGTGGTAGAAAAATAACAACAACTAACCATGGAGATTGGAACACACAGAGAGACTAAACCATGTCCAGACCTAGGCTGGCTCACATGCCTCTATCGGCAAATCCTGTGTCTCAGTTAAAAAACAGTTCCTATTGGCTGATTCGTTGCTATGGCTATTCCAGTTCATAAATTCTTACACGCTGACATTTATAAATCACTCTGTGTTTACTTTCTACATAACCTGTGTGGTGCCTGAGTTCCCCTATTTTCTTACCATTTGTTTGATTAGTGCACTTGGTGTGGCAGTCACTATTAAAAGCTTCATTTTGCTTGACTGCAAGATTGATATTCTTATCCTCACACACATCTATGTTACATGCACTGATAACCCTATAATTTTTAGATTGTCGGGGACAGGAATGTTCTGTATCAATTAACTCACTGTCCCTGTTGTTCAGTTTAAATATTTATCCAGAAAATTTGTGAATTTAATGCCAAGTAACTTGTGAATTTAATACCAAGTAACTCATGTAATATTGTTGGATAGGGCCCATTGTTCAAGTCTGTCAAGGGATCCTGAGCTTGTCATCCTGCCAGCTTAGTATCATCTGCAAATCTAATGAGTTTCCCTTCTATTCCCTCATCTAAGTCATTTATGAAGATATTGGAGAGTACTTGGCCTAAGATGGAATCTTGTGGCACCCCACTGCTTACTTCCCTCCATGTAGTCATAGTATCATTAAGGACTACTCGTTGAGTACAGTTTGTCAGCCAGTTACAAATCCATCTAGTGGTGATGCTGTCTATCCCACATTTTTCTACCTTACCGAGAACTAGGTTGTACTTTGTCAAATGCCTTATTGAAATCTAAGTATACTATGTCCACAGCATTTTGCTGGTCTACTAATTTGGTCACTTTGTCAAAGAATGAAATAAGATTGGTTTGGCATGATCTGTTTTTAACAAACCTATGCTGGGTACTAGTTACAAATTTATTTGTTTCTAGATGTTCACAGATCTGTTTTTTTCCCCAGGATCTTCCCAGGTTTTGATGTTAAGCTGATTGGTCTGTAGTTTCCTGTGTCAGGTTTCCCCCCCCCACACACACACTTTTTATTGAAAATGGAAACCACAGCAGCTCTTTTCCAATCCTCAGATAGTTCTCTGGTACTCCAGGATTTTTTTAAAGATATGGTACAGTGGTTCTGAGATGACATCTGCCAGCTCCTTCAGAACTCTGGGAGGTAATCCATCAGGTCCCGGTGACTTATATTCATCAAGATCAGACATGTATTCTCTTATCATTTTTTTTGCTTATTTTAACTTTTATTTCTAGTCTTGTCTTTTACAATTGTGTGTTTGTTAGGTTGGGCTATAGAGTCTTTTTGCATGACGACTGATGCAAAGAATGAGTTAAGTAGTTTTTCTTTGTCTCTACTACCTGTTACTTCCTTGCCATCTTATCTCTTTAGTGGACTGACTGTTTCCTTGACTTTTTTCTTGTTATTTATATGTTGAAAGAAACTTTTAAAATTATCTTTGACTTTTGTTGCAGGTCTTTGTTCATTCTGAGCCTTTGCTTCCCTGACTTCATCTTTGCAAATTCTGGCTCTCTCCTGATATTCTGCCTTAGTTATGTGTCCCTATTTCCATTTTTTTGTACTTATCCTTTTTGTGTTTCAGTTTATCAGAGAGTTCTTTGTGCAACCATGCTGGGTTTTTTCTTGAATTTCTTGTTTTTCTTTCTCAGTGGTATTGTGTTGGAGTGAACATTTATGATACCATTTTTTAGTGTTTCCCATGCTTCTCGAGTTGTTTTCCCCTTTAGGATTTTTAGCCATGAAATTTTGCTTAGGTTCTTTCTGAGTTTGTTAAAATCAGCTCTTTTAAAGTTTAAGACACTGGCTGGATTATATTTGATTGCTTGTGTTGGCATTATATTGAATTCCACTTTGACATGGTCACTTTCGCACAAAGTTCCAGCAACTCTAACTTCCTCTATCACTTCTTCTCTACTAGTAAGAATTAGGTCCAGTATAACTTTCCTTCTAATTCCCTCCTCTACCTTTTGGGTGACAAAGTTGTCAGCTAAGTTGGTTAGGAATCTGTTCAGTCTCTTACTTGCTGCAGTGTTTGTCTCCCAGTTGATAACAGGGTAGTTAAAGTCTCCCATTACTACTGTGGTACGTTTCCTACATATATTTGTTAATTAATTAGCAAAGTTCATTTATTTCTTCTGCTTGGTTGGGTAGCCTGTAGTATACCCCTACGGCAATATCACTTCCCCCCCCCCCGCCTTTTATATTGACCCAGATAGATTCTGGAGGGCTTTTATTTTTGATCATGTGCATTTGTGTAGATATATAGTATTCTCCTAATATATAATGCCACTCCCTCTCCTCTTTTTGTAGTTCTGTTTCTTTTGAACAATTTGTATCCATCCATCAGTCAGATAAAATAAGATAACCTTTATTGTCATTTTTTTTTTACTGTGGGCACAATGGCACACATCAAAAATGAAATTTAGTTGCCCGCTCTCAAAGTGAAACACATACATGACACACATCTAAACATACTATATATAACATATGTGTAGACCCATATCCCTACATATACATAACAAATAAATATTAAATACTGTCTATCTTGAATATATAATGGAAGGAGGAAGCTTGAGAGTTCACAAGGTTAATGCTGTATGGAATGAAACTTATGGCTGAATCTGGATGTTCTGGTATGGATACCACAAAGCCTCCTCCTAGAAGGGAACCAGGAAAACAGGTCATGAAGAGGGTGTGTAATGTCCCAGATAATCTTACGGACCCTGTTCAAGCAATGCTTCTGTGCTATGTCCTGGATGGGAGGAAGGGTACTGCCAATAATCTTTTCAGACATCCTCACCACTCTCTGCACCACCTTCCTGTCTGAAGCAGTGATGCTTTCAAACCAGACTGTGATGTTGTATGACAGGATGCTCTCGGTCGTCCCCCTGTAGAAAATGGTCAGGACAGGAGAAGGAAAATGTGCTTTTCTCATGCGATGCAGAAAATGCAGACACTGTTGTGCCCGCTTCAGCAGTTTCTCACTGTTGAGCAACCAAGCTACTGGTTAGCTGCACACCCAGGAATTTGATGCTGGTAACCATCTCCACAGGTGAATCATTAATGCACAGCGAAGTGTGGCTTGCCTGCCTTTTCTGAAATCAACAATGATCTCTTTGGTTTTTCCGGTATTTAAAACTAGGCTGATTTCCTTACATCAGTTCACCAACCCCTCAACCTCTTTGCGGTAAGCTTCCACCTTGTCATCATGAATAAGGCCCACTATAGTCATGGGTGTCATCCCACCAGGTTTCTGTAATGCCAACTATGTCATACCCATCCTTGTGTACTATTGTTTCTAGTTCATCCTGTTTGTTCCCCAAGCTTTCAGCATTTGTATAGCCCTTCTGATGAGTTGAGCCAGTCTTTTTCTGAGTTAATTAATTAACTCAGAATTAAGAATTAATTAATTAAGAGATCCTTCCTTCTGCCTACCTTATTCCTAGGTTTATCATCAATGAAGGATCCTTTGCACTTTTTGATGCACCTTAATATGCACAGTGGTTCATTCCACATTTGTGAATTGACCACAGCAGAAATGTTTCTATTATGTCATCCCTGAGGAGGAATAAAGCTCATGATAGATTTGCCTGAATTCTTTAGACAAAGACTCTTCCTTTCAGATGCTACTCACTGTGACCCTTGCCCAGAAGACCGATATCCCAACAAGAACAAGGACCACTGCATTGCCAAGAAGATCCACTTCCTTTCCTATCAAGACCCCCTGGGATATGCTTTAAGTTCTCTCACACTTTCTCTCTCTATGATCACGTTGGCAGTTCTGGCAATTTTCCTTAAACATCATGATACACCAATCGTCAAGGCCAACAACCAAGATCTCACCTATGTCCTCCTCGTCTCCCTCCTGCTTTGCTTCCTCTGTTCCTTTCTCTTCATTGGTCAACCCAGGAAGCTCCTCTGTCTCTTCCGACAAACTGCCTTTGCCATTCTTTTTTCCCTTGCAGTTTCCTCTGTCTTGGCAAAAACTGTCATGGTGGTTCTGGCCTTCATGGCCACCAAACCAGGGAAGAAGGCAACAAAGTTCTTAGGAAAACCACTGACCAACTCCATTGTCTTAGCCTGTCCCCTGGTCCAGACACGTCTTTGTGCCATCTGGCTGGTAACCTCTCCCCCATTTCCCAACATGGACTTCCACTCCTTAGTAGGGGAGACCATCTTGGAATGTAATGAAGGCTCATCTTTGATGTTTTATGCTGTCCTCACCTACCTGGGTTTCCTGGCACTCATCAGTTTCACGGTGGCCTTTCTGGCTAGGAAATTGCCTGACAGCTTTAATGAAGCCAAGTTCATTACTTTTAGCATGCTGGTCTTTTGCAGTGTTTGGATCAGCTTCCTCCCCACCTACCTGAGCACCAAAGGGAAATCCATGGTGGCTGTGGAGATCTTCTCCATCTTGGCCTCTGGGGCTGGTCTCTTGGCTTGTATCTTTTTCCCCAAATGCTACATTATCCTATTGAGACCCCATCTGAATTGTAGGGAAAATATTATGAGACACAAGAATCTCTGATTTATACTTTTATTTTGAATTTGGAGCATTATTGTATTTTATCTGGTTTCTTAAAAATAATGAATATTACATTATTGGTAATCTAATGATGGGCCTGATCACAAAGTATTAGTTAATCATCAACTATCACCTACGATTTTATTTTTTATATACTCCTGTTGTCCGCAGTGAGGCTGAGTGATCAACGTGGAAATAAACTATGGTATTAATTATGTGGATATTAGCTTATAGTGGGGCAATTCCCATTTTATTTATTTTAATCAAGAGTTTTTATAAATGTCTTAAGTTGTGTTTACAATCAGCATTTTTAAATTTATTTATTTCCATAGATTCCTGAGGCTTTGCTGATTTTTCAACTAATTTTTCATTAAATTGAGTATTAGAGGTTTATTAAAAAACTATAGAGATTCTATGAACCATATTGTTTTATTCTCTATTAATTTAGTAGAGAAATATACTTTATTAATAAATAAGATCAAGCGAATAGATAATAATGGATATATTTCTACCACTCTTCTTACTAATTTTAATCCTTTCCAACTATTATGAAGAAGAAAGGATGGCAGAGGATGGAAGAAAGGAAGGAAGGAGTGAAAATAAATGGAATATATCATAGCTTATTCGCTATTGAGTAGGGATGAATATCTTGCTAGTTTAATGAACATATAGCTACGAGTACAGCAGATGCTTAGAAATTGGTTATTTGGGAACAGAAATCTCTGTGTACATCCATATATAGGGTGCGATATGTTATGTAAATATTCATATAATTTGCACCAATGCTCCATAGTTATGATATATATATACCCATTGTGAATATATATTTAAAAAATTAATATATCAAACACCAAGATAGTTGTGACTGACAGAGAAATGGAGTGAAGAAATAAAAAGAAACCTCTATCAGACAGCCCCAGAACCTCTCAAGTGAGCATCTGGGAAAAAACCCAGTTTTTAACACTAAGTGTACAAATTTATGTATCATGGTATAGTAAACAGTACATCAGGAACTAGCTTCTGAATGTTTGGAACTTGTTGCTAAACTAATTAAAGTACCATGGCTGTCAGGTTCCTCTTTCCTATCTCCTGTGGATTCTGGACCAAGGCTTCCACCATGTCTTGGGAAGGTCTAGCAGCTTCCTATGGGTCAGTAGCCATCCGGGTGTTATTTTTTTCTTCCCTTGGAGTATGAGGGATGAATCTGGTGAGATTAATATCAGATGCAAGTGTGGGGGAATTTGCACGTGCAGCAAACTGCCATGCTCCCCCCCCCCCACAAACCTCATAATCTTTTGATACCCTTTGTCCTAATGAAGCAGCCAGAAGGTCATACCCTTTTGACTTAATATCTTACCTACCTATTTATTTATTTATTTATTTATTTATTTATGAGACTTATATACCACTTTAAGTGCAAGCACTCTCTAAGCGGTGTACACCAGTAAGCAATGTATATATTTTTTACATTGCCCCCAACAGTCTGGGTCCTCATTTTACCTAAACAGATAATATGCTTAGTTCCTTCTCCTATCTCTTCCTGTCTTTGTTAGTTCCTTCTGTTTTCATCTACCTGTATTTGTTCTTACCTGATCTTTGACCATGTAATGTGTTACTAGAAAATAGTTGCTTACATGAAGACATTTTCCAATGAAGAAACCTTTGTCAGCATTTAATGGTAAAGCCTATGTATGTAACAAGTATATAAGAAGCAATAAACTCAAGAGTTTGTCAAGCTGTGTCCTGCAGCTTCAAACCTCTGCTCGACATGCCTGCGTCTTTTTCTTAGTGTCCTACATATGGCACCCAAACAGGGACAGCCCCCCATGGAGCAACTGGGACAGCCCCCCCTCCCAAGGGAGCAACAGCCAACTTACTTACCAGCGTCTGGAATAGACCCCTAAGTGCACTTTCATCCTATGGGACCCCTCAGTGGTAAGTAAGGGTTGCAATCTATCTCAGCACCAGCAGAGGAACTCAGATTCCTGTTACACAAATCAGGCATGAAAATGCCTGATGCAGACAAAAGGAAGCTGGTGGGTGAGGTAGGGAAACGTTCCCCTTGATATCCTAAGCACTGGACGCTTAGGTTACAAGATTGGGAAAAGATAGGGCATACTTTACATCTTGAATCTTGGGCTGCAGTACAGGTATTACATCAATGGCATCAGTGCCATTAAGCAGTGGAAAATTTTGGCTCAGATGCATCAGCAGGGCAACAATTAACTACAAGCCCCACACCTGATTAGGATCAAAGTAAAAACTGTGCTTCCGAAAGCATCTTTAATTGGATTTTCAGCTCCTTCTGAAGAGGCTAATTCTTTTGCCTCCTTACGGCCACCATACACCCCCATAAGAAAAATATTAGAGGAACAATCTTGAAGTAGAAAAAATATATATGGGGAATGTCAGAGGAATTTAAATAAACAAATTAAATCAAAATGTACTCCTCTGCAATGTGTTTTGAACAATTGGGATGTTTTGAAACTTCAAGTAGCTGTTAAGTTTAACCCTGTCAGACAATATCTGATGGTGCTTTGTGTTGATGTGTAGAAGTATAAATAATCTTTAACAAGACAACATTGAAAAACTTTGTAAACCTTCGGTTGGCTAGTTTATCTGATAACAAGTAAAGCCACGGAAGAAAAAGAAAAGAAAATTCAAAGAACTGAAAGCAAGTTTTTTTTCCTTTTCCCCCTTTTAATCTGGCTCTATTCAATTCCCCTTTGTCAAGAGGTGAGGAGAGGAGACTGCTACTTTTCCCTCACCCTTCACACCTTCAATATTTCTTTTAGTCTTTCCCCAATGCCTTTTGAAGTTGCTGGGATAAGTTGGAAGTAACCATAAATGTTCTCCTCCTTTTTTATTAAAAGGGGAAGCCTGTTTTAGCCTCAAACCCCAAATTGATGTTTGTTTTGTTTATGTATATGTGTATATATGTGTATATGTGTGTGTGGCCACCCAGAACATTATGCTTGGGCTTGGAATGGTGAGAAAAAAAGGAGATGATTAAAAGGGCCCTATAAAAAAAGCCACATGTTTGGTTGGAATCATCTCATGATTTTTCTTGCTTCTTGCAGGACAAGCCATATGTCTAAATCAATGTTGTTTTATTAGTATTTGTGTATATATGTTTGTCTGTGTTGTTCTGTGTTATTTCCAAGACTTGGAAGAGGGTCAAACCCTCTCTGATAACAACAATACAAAAAGGCCTTATTAAAGAATACATGGTTTGCCTGGAGAAAGTATGAAACGAAATATTTGTATATGGAATTGTTTATACAAGCAGTTAGAATGAAAATGAATGAATAAATTTGTTGATACCTGCAGTTAGAATGAAAATGAATGAATTAATTTGTTGATACCTAAGTGTGTGTGTTAGCCTTCAAACCCTATCCTCCACTCACTCACTCCCAGGCTGTAAAAAAAAATAGAAAACTGCAGATTTTATTGTTGTAATTGAAAAGTAATAGTAAGTGTTTGCATGAGAAGAGTCCCATGGAGAATGTATGAGAGAATTTATGGAAAATGCATGTGAAGGAGAGAAAACTAAATTTTAGTGGTTTGTAACAAAAACTTTTCCTGTCTCTTTTGTTTTTCAACTGGCCGTGTTGCTTTAAGAGCAAGAGAGACAGAAAGAAGAAGGGGGGAACTGTTCGTTTAAAACTTTTTTTCCTCTCTGCTTAGAATTCCGGTTTGCGAGTGGAGATGAAATTTAATGACCACTCTTGCAGTTTCAGATTACAAAGTTTCACTTGAAAGAAGAGACAGTAATTGTTGGACAATTTTTTTTGGAGGGAAAGAAAATTGTTGAGTTTAAATTCTTTAGTTAGACCTATATATCCATCAACCTAAAGAAATGACTCTGAATTGTTTTACTTAAGTTTTGTAAATGTTTAACCTACTTAATAGAAATTTGTTTCCCTCTGAATGGTATTTGATTAACTTGGAATTTGACTTATTGACCAAAGGAAAATAACCTGGAGATTTTATTGTAGTTCTATTTGCAGCATTTACCACAGCTGAGCAAATTAAGTACTTGAGTACTCAATTTGTGGACAGAATTCCACATAAAAATTGTCATTTAACACTTTTTTGATATTAGTAAGCTACTTACAGGAGTATTAACTGTGTTAGAAGTGCAAAATGTATATTGGATTGTATGGCTTTACTTATCCCATCCCAAAATGTTTTATCTTTTATCCAGGCTGTTGCTGAAATAACCTTAGGACTCAATCGAGTTTGTCCTTGAAATGGGACTGATTTAATTAATACTGTTCTTCCAAAATTTGATTTTCAATTTTATTTTCAGAATGACTTATCTCTTCAATGCTCTTTACTGACTATATAGGCTGTATTTCATATCATCTGCCTACACTGCAGTGCAATCCTCACCACAACGCTCAGAATTATCTGCTGCTATTTTAGCTTTCCACACCTTTTCTCAACAGACTTTTAACTTAATCTCTGACTCTCATTATGTGTGCCAACTTATTTTTAATTTTTCAGGTGCTTACATCACGCCCAGGATCGACCCCAATCTTATGGCTTTGTTTTTAACTTTACAGCAGCTATACTTTGTTTCTCACATATGCATCGGTCCTTTAAGGACTGCCTTCACAAACAAATAAAAAAGGAGGGATCAAGGGTACCTAATTTGGCATGGATAAATCATCAAGTCAATAAAGTCCTAATAACTTTAAATCAGCTAAATATTTCTTTTCAAAAAACTACTGCCTACCAGCATCACTTTCAGCAGAAAGCTGTGCTCTCTAATCCATTGGGCAATCAGCCAACGATGTCATGGCATCAAGTCCAGAACCCAATACTGGAAATGAAGCAGGTGACTCTTCAGACAGCACAACGTCCCTTTCGCTCTCACCATCGCAGTTGACCAACAACCTGGGGCGATGTGAAAAACCTAACCTCCAAAGCACAGATGGTTCTGTGGCAACAGGGAAAAGAACTTACACCAGAGAAATTATGCGCTGCCATATTTGTGGTTTTGACTGCAAATTCTTTAGTCATTCTTTGCCTCTCTTTCCTTCTTAATTGCTGTGTGTGGGCTCTCCCACTCATTCTTTAGACTCATGGATGAAATATAATATTTGGGTGCAATTAGCTAATATCACACAAGTGACAGACCTTTGTATTTCTGAATCATATGATATGGAAAATCTAGTCTCTACCTGTCTTATACCTTTGTGCGTTCCCGCTTCAGTTTTAAAAAATTATACTGGTTTAAGCAATTTTTTTATCAGACAATGAATTTCATTATGCAACTAGGATCATGCCTCTTACATGTTACCTCTTGATGCTATTATTTTACATACACCAATTGTAGCTGTTCCTACAAATCTTACCTGTGCAAAAATTGTCAATTGTACTACTTCATCTAAAAAACCTCATTGTATACATGTCAGTCAAGGAATTTTAAATTGTACCTCCTTTCAAGAGGTATCTTTTAATTATGCACATATATGGTTATTCAATGTTTTTTTCTCTACTTTCAATTTTCCACACTAAACTTCCATTAACTTACCTCAGGAACAAGTTATGTTTGTATAAACAAATGCAAAGTTATATGTCCCCTGACTAAGACCCACTAACTACTCCTGCTTAGGATAATGTCCTCATTAATAAAATAGAGAAGAGTGAGATGTGGGGGAATTTGCACGTGCAGCAAACTGCTGTGCTTCCCCCCCCCCACAAACCTCATAATCTTTTGATACCCTTTGTCCTAATGAAGCAGCCAGAAGATCATACCCTTTTGACCTACCTAAACAGATAATATGCTTAGTTCCTTCCTATCTCTTCCTGTCTTTGTTAGTTCCTTCTGCTTTTCACCTCCCTGTATTTGTTCTTACCTGGTCTCTGACCATGTAATGTGTTACTAGAAAATAGTTGCTTACATGAAGACATTTTCCAATGAAGAAACCTTTGTCAGCATTTAATGGTAAAGCCTATGTATGTAACAAGTATATAAGAAGCAATAAACTCAAGAGTTTGTCAAGCTGTGTCCTGCAGCTTCAAACCTTGCTCAAGACATGCCTGAGTCTTTTTCTTAGCGTCCTACACGCAAGCAACCAGAACCACTTGTGAATAGCCAAACTTTATTGTTTATTACCTATTGTCAAGCATCAAAGAAACATTATTCTGCTTGAGCCATTTTTTGTTTCTTACCTTGCCTACAAACGCAGGGGGAGGGGGATGTTTGGAGTGCTCAGTACACCTACAAATGGTTCCCATAAAGAGCCATTGAGGTGGATGGGAAATATTATAAGAACTATATTTTAATATATTTTAATTAACAAGAGTGATGTGATGTAAGCTTTAACTAATATTATGCTCAGGATTTGGCTACATGAAATAACCTGTGTGCTAATTCTTTGAAGAAAACATTTTTACAAGAAGTGTCAACTGAAAGTCACAGATGGTGTAAGATATTACCCGTGTAGGGCCGTGTGGTAAGATTTGTGTGAACTTCTCTTTTTCCTATGTGTGTGGTCTCAAGATATAAACGTCTGTGTTTTAGTGTGTTAAAGGTAGATAAGAAGTCATCCATTAGGTTAAGCGTGGGCGGCAAGCTGTATAAAAATGACACTCTGGGAGTAACTCAGGGTTCAGAATTTGTCATGCTAATACTCTGAACCATTTTGCGCAAATAAACCTGTTTTCTCCAACCATTCATGGTCTTGTCTTCTGATGTAAGTATCGTGGTTTTTACACTACAATTCCATTAGGCTGAGAATTGAAGATTTTTCTCATAACAATTATCTGACACTTAATTGGGGAATGTGACCTATGTTGTCAAGGGGGAAGGGAGGTTCTATACTATTAATTTACTGCTCTGGTATCAATTTAACCAGACCTAGTTTTCTATTCATCAATGCCGATGTGTTGTACTCAATAAATTTTGCATTAGAGATTGGAATGTCTCAGCTGTGCTTACTTCATTGGAATCATCAGTCAAAACCTTGACACCTATGTTACAAGAACCTCACCAGCCTACTTGTCTTCCCCTGGGAATGACCAGATAAGGTTTCATGGATTCTGGAGGAAGTCATGATTATGGTATTTATGGCAGCATAATGACTCCAAGCCTAGCCCTCTCTTGACCCCTCTCTCCAGTCAAGCTGGCAATTCCCTACAGTGTACTTCTATATACATATGTTGTCATTTAAGGCAAATATAAAACAGGTTAAAATTACAAAAGAAAAAAGAAAAACAAACATGATACCTGACCTCAAACCAAAACAGTATCTACACAATGGCTACATGTAGAAATTAAATAAAAAGGAAAGAGAGGAATGCATGTTTCAGGTTCAATATTCATTGACTAGAATCAGATATAGAGAAAAAGGAGAGCTGCATTGCATCCTGTCCTCCATATCACTCTACTCAACAAGGCTAGAAGAATATCATGGCTGATGACATTCTTCCCCCACCAAATGACAGCAGACAAATTTCCTGGGCTCTAATCAGTTGTTAGGCAACTCTCCCGCACAGTTTAAGTTAGACTCCACCTCTCCATTTTAAAGTGAGACAGGAGAAATGAGCTTCTATATCATTCCTAACCAAGCAGGAGAATAATCCATTTCTTTCACACACACATACTTACATTATTGATACTCTTACAAGGCTACAGCTGATCCCATGCTTATCACCCCCACTATCTGAACAAACTCTGGCACAGGCCAGACTCCATCTTGGATACACCCAAAGGTGATTTATCAGGACGTAACTGGATTTTCTTGTTTTTTTCTTGTTGACCCCCTCTTCTTTGGGGCAGCCCTTTAGATATTGGAAGACTGCTAACTTCAAAAAGCCACTGAATGAATGGCCATAACTCAAGGACTATGCGTACTCCTATCTAAAATACCATTTGTCATTTATAAAACCTGGGACCACGACAAACATTTGTAAAAGTAGCTAAGAATTACAGCAGCTAAGATAAACAATGCTATTTGGAATTTTTCATGAAAACCTTTATAAGAATTATTCTATTGGAATTGGATGAAGAAACCATGATACAAACACCCCATAATAAAATCTTTTTGCAATGGGGGTCACTCTCTCATACCATATGATACATTCCAGTGATTTGATGCTGTTCCTGATGTTAACGCTGTGACAATGGATGTCAACGCTCTGACAACTGAGAACCAGCAGCCATTTTTACTTTTGCTTTTAATGTGCCTTTTCTATTCTTTTAGAGTTCATATGTAGAAGGGGGGATAGGGTAAATGCCTGAGGGTTTAGCTAGCAATGTAGAAGTGTGGGAACTCAAGGATGTATTCTGATAAGGTTTTCGCGGGCTGAGGGGCCGGAGAGAAAAGCCCGCAGTTTGTGCTAATTGGGGAATGTGATTTATGAGAGCTTTTGTGGGGTGGGAATTGCAATTTATTACTTTGTATCTGGGAGGAGGGAATCTCATTCTTGGGTTCAACTATGTAAGTGCTGATACTTTGTTTCCTAATAAAATGTTCTTTAAGGAAGAATTCTTGCCTTGAAGTTCTTTTACTGGTTTCATCTGTCGGAAGCATGACACCTGATGTCTAGATTCACAGGCTTGCAATTATCTTGTAAAGTGATGGTCACTATAGAATGCTGAAAGCCACAGTTTCTCATTTCCAGCCACCCCAGTTGCTAAGGATCTATTTTTTCTTTCAGCTTCTTTCCTATCTTAAGAATGTCCAATTCAACGACAGAACTGGAAATAAAGTCACAATCTCAGAAAATGGACCAGGAACAGCTCAGTATGATGTTCTCAACTGGCTTTTCCCCCACAATCAGTCTTTTGTCCCCATAAAAGTTGGACAAATGGATCCTAAGTTTCCCCCAGGCCAGGAAGTTACCATCACGTCTGATGCAACGACCTGGGCCAGAAAGGTGGGCTAGAAGGAAATGTTCTGATTTCAGAAAATGATTCATTCTCTCCTAGGGATGCAGAATTTCTTTCTCATTGAAAAAAAGGGTGGATTGAATCAGAAAAAATGATAGCCAAGTGGTGAAAAGATATTTTCATGAAACAGATTCAAGTCTGATGTCAACGCTGCTAATATTGGATATACTTGCTTTGACAAAATATGCAGAACTGTCTGGTATTTTTAGAGTTAATTTAGATGATGTTGGGAGGGGAGGAGTAAGAATATGTGTAGAGAACAGGCTTCAGAATGGAAGTGAACATTTGCCCCCAGCCTGATTGGAGACCGTGATTGATGACAGCAAAATAAAAGAGGGAAAATGCCAGTTTGAATGCCTTTCAGGAGAATGCAAGGGACTCGCAGGAGTCTTCTCCAGCACCATAGTTCAAAGGCCTCAATTCTTTGTTGTTCAGCCTTTCTTATGGTCCAACTTTCACAGCCATACATTGCAACTGGGAAAAACAAGGCCTTGACTATACACACTTTTGTTGGCAGGGGGACGTCTCTGCCTTTTAGTATGATGTCTAGATTTGCCATAGCTTTCCTCCCAGGAGCGTCTTTTAATTTCTTGGCTGCAGTCCCCATCTGTGGTGATCCTGGAGCCCAGAAAAATAAAATCTGTCAATACAATAATTATTGTATAAAGGTTTTAAACAAAGATTGTTTTCCTTATTTACAGCTTTTATTGATTTGTTGTACACTGCCCATGACTTTGCTAGAGATGTGTGCTCCATTTATTCCCTAACTAAATCTATAACTAAATCCTGTAGGCATTGGTATGATGACTCACACTTCCTAAGGTGCAGCGGACTGCCACCCTGCCCCATCAGCAACCATTCTATCTGAACATATGATGGCACAGGCCAAACTCCATCTTGTGTGCAGGTGTTCACTTTCAGGTAGTTCATAAAGTCAACTTCACCTTGACTCTCAAGTCCATCTGCTCTGTGGATTAGCAACAAGAGACACAAACATGTTTTTAACTATCTAATGTGCAAACAATCTCTATTGCCCAACAGATAGGACAATTGCTTTCCCCTCAAATTATCAGAAGAACGGTAATTCTCAATGTATCCCCTATGGACGCCAACCCACAAAAGTCTTCCAAGGTTAAACCTGCTATAAAATATATTCTATAAAATATATTCTCTGAGTTCTCCCAGCGGTGGAGGACTTTGCCTTGTCTTCCAAAGAGATAACTGTGGGGTTTGGTGAGACTCAGCTGGCCTTTGCGTCAAAGCCCAAATGCAGGTAACAGAAAGCATGATTGATACAGTATTTTATTGATGGATTAGTCTTGCAACCTTATTATTAAAATAAAATAAAATGCAGCACACACTCTCATTTCAGAATAGGACAGATAAGGTGAACTAAAGTGATAAAAAAGAAATGGCTTAATACAAAGTGGCATCAGATAAATTAACCCTGAGGCCATCCAGGGTTGTGTCTGTGGTGCTAAAGCTCTGATGGTATTTCTGATGCTCCCTGCAATTCAGCTTCCGCACAGACCTTGATTTCTGATCTGGGAGGGACGGTGACAAGGATGACTGGGCTGCCTCTCCTGTTGCTTCTGCTGATCCTCTGGCTCCTGACTCCAGTTACTGCTAAGAAGATTCAAACCATCTGTCCATTGAAAATATACGTAAAGTTTCGAGGTCAGTGGGAATTTTACAGGCCTGGTGATCTGATTATTGGAGGGAATTTGCCCCTGATGACTTTTGTGGAATCCAGAGCCCCAGATTTTCAAAAAGACCCATCGCATTTTATTAATGACATCACGTAAGTTTCACCTGGAGGGGAAAAAAATGTAGGTGACTGTTTTCTTTCCTTTGGATTTTAAGAAATGCTCATTCTAGGGATCTTCAGCTCTTTGCCCTTTTCTCAATAAAGAGGAAAATTCAAGAAACAGGTTAGAATTCTCTGTCTTTAAAGAACTGTTCCTGAGGGGGCATGACCTGTCTTTCCAGAAGTTCTTCTCAGGATGATTATCAACTATATAAAAGTAGATAGTGAAGAAGTTGACTTATAACAGTAGTGGCGAACCTATGGCATGTGTGCTGGAGGTGACACTCAGAGGCCTCTCTGTGGGCACACACAGTTGCCCCATCCCCACCTCCCCCATGGCCCCCTTTTCACCAGCAGCCCCCCTGGAGGAGAGTCACCCCTGAGCGTGGTCCACATGGAGGGACAAGACTCTGCCCTCACCTCCCATCATGTGCAGATAATGCTGCGGGGTACGGGTGGAGGGCGTGGCTGCTACGGTGCCTCATGGCCGCTTCAGCAATCTACTACGGTGGGCCGTGGAGGTGGTGGGTGGCCTTGCGGGGGAGCAGGGGTGGAGCATGCGGGGCACAGAGCAGGGCAGGCGGGGAGACAGAGGCGGGTTTGGGGCACTCAGTCTCTAAAAGGTTCGCCATCACTGACTTATATCATTCATTTGGACATAAAAGCATAGTAAAAAAAAAACCTCAAAGTTTGATCTTTTTCCAATGTGGATATTGTAAAAACAAAACAAAACAAAACCCTCCTCAGGTTTGGAATCAGCAGTGCTCGTGAATCATGTTCCTTAGTAAATCTGGCTGTGACCCTCGCTGGAGTTGTTGCTCAGACCTGAGAGAGGAAGAAACTGGTTAGGGAGGAAGAGGAGCAATTGGGGAGGATTTCAGCCAATGGGGGAAAGTGAAGAAGGGAGGCAGAATAGAGGGAGATTAGATGATCTGGGATAAGGATGCCCAGGTGTTTCTCCTTTCTCAGAGATCCATCCAAGCACAATCAAGGAACATACCTAAAAAGCCAAAAAGAACCCAATGCAACTTGTCACTTACTGCTGCAAGGACACACACACACTATAGTTTTTCTCACTATAGACTCTTACTCAAAAAATACCATCAATTCCTGGCCTTGATGTTTGCTGTCATGGAGGTGAACAAGGATCTGCTTCTTCTCCCCAACATCACCCTCGGCTTCCGCATCTATGAAAATCAGAAGATGGAGAGGAAGATTTTCTTATACAGCCTCTCCTTGCTCTCCACACGAGGTCAAATGGTTCCGGGTTACAAATGTGGCAGGAAGGACCCTCTGCTCTCTGTCATTGGAGGTCACAACTCCGAATCCTCAAGGCAGATGGCCTCCATCTTCAGCATCTACAAAGTCCCACAGGTAAGGGATTTGTGTGTGGAGTACACAAACAACCAAAGCACACACAGAAGCCAAGGAAGAAAACAAAGGTGTTTGGTGGGGGTGGCATACACCAAGGGTGTGTGACTTAGATAGTCGATCCCAAAGCTGAATTGGTTTTTCTATTTTGTATGTCAAGATACATTTTTATTTAACTGCACAAAGATACTGGCATAATTCAGAAATGCAGTATTTGCTAAGAGGAGTCACTTCCTGACTTTCATAAAAGTTTATCATCTTTCTGCACTTTTCAGTGCAGTTTAATGTTGATGAGCCAACAAGTCAATGTTGGCTCTTCCTAAGAAGGGAGGAAGATGAAGCTGAGTCAGTCTGACTGGTGAGTCAGTCTGACTAGTAGGGCAATAAACTACACAATGGGGAGCCTTAAAGTCACCCTAAAACTTAACTTTGTTTTTGAAAGAAGAATCTCACTTTCTCCAGCTTGGTGTTGGCTCGGAGTCCACTCAGGAAGACAGAAGAGTTCATCCTTCCTTCTTTCGGATTAACCCCAAGGAATCTGCTCAGTATGAGGGTCTAGTCCATCTGCTCCTGCATTTCCAGTGGAACTGGGTTGGGCTGGTGGCCAACCAAGATGACAGTGGGGAACATTTCATTTCATCTCTGCTGCCAATGCTGAAGGAGAAGGAGATCTGCCTGGTCTTCACTCAAATAATGAAATTTGATTTTTACACTGATCCAGGTACAAAATTACATCATCTTTTCAACACTTGGTCTAAAGCTGAAGTAATTATTTTTTTGGGAGACTACAGTGCTACCACAAATATGTGGATAGTTGTGTTTGTTTATGAAACACAGAGTAATACATTTATGAAGATGTGGATCTTTACATCCAGTTGGAAATTTAATGTGATAAACTCTGGAGATATATTGCTTTTTATGGAGACCTACCATGGTGCTTTGCATTTTAGGGAACACACCAGAGATGTCTCAGAGTTCAGCCATTTTCTCATGTCTTTAGACCCTTTGAAACCACAAGGGGATTTTTTTCTACCTGTATGGTGGCAACTGATCTTTGGCTGCAAGTTGCAGAAACTAAGAGTGATCTTTGAAAAGTGGGAGAAACTCTGTACTGGAGAGGAGAATTTACAGAGTCTGCCAGCTTACCTGTTTGAAACAACTATGACAGGTGAAAGTTACAACATCTACAATGCCATTTATGCTGTGGCACAAGCATTACATGTAATTTATGGATCAGGAGCGCGACCTGCTATGATGAGACTTGGAAAGAGGATCTTAGATGTCCCGCCATGGCTGGTAATCTCTGTTTTTTTTTAAATCCAATCCACAGATCCTTAGAGCTAACATACAGAGGACGTTCCCCATGTGTAGAACATAGAAGAATAGAGTTGGAAGGGATCTCAGTTCTAACCCAAACCCTGCTCAAGCAGGAGACCCTATATCATTTCAGCCAAATGGTTCTCCAGCCTCTTTGAAGGTCTCCAGTCCACCCACAAATTCTGAAACCAGTTCCATTGGTTTTGCTCTCACTGTTAGGACATTTCTCCTTAGTTCCAGGTTCCTTCTCTCAATAGTAATAATAATAATAACAACAACAATAACAACAACAACAAAGTTGGAAGGGACCTTGGATGTCATCTAGTCCAACACCCTGCTCAGGCAGGAAATCCTATAGCATTTCAGACAAATGGCTGTCCAGTCTCTTCTTTAAAAACTCCAGTGTTGGAGCATTCACAGCTTCTGGAGGCAGCCAGTGAGATATTAGAATACTGCTATCATGTCACCCCTGGTCCTTCTCTTAATTAAACTAAACATACTCAATTCCAGCAACTGTTCCTTATATGTTTTAGCCTCCAGTCCCCTAATCATCTTTGTTGCTCTTCTCTGTATTCTTTCTAGAGTCTTAACATCTTTTTTACATTGTGGTGACCAAAACTGGATGCAGTATTCCAAGTGTGGCCTTACCAAGGCATTGTCAAGTGGTATTAACACTTCACGTGATCTTGATTCTATCTCTCTGTTAATGCAGCTTAGAACTTTGTTGGCTTTTTTGGCAACTGCAGCACCCATCTGGCTCATATTTAAGTGATTGTCCACTAGGACTCCAAGATCCCTCTAATAGTTACTACCATTGAGCGAGTTGTCACCTATATTGTACCTGTGCATTTGTTTTTTCTTGCCTAAATGTAGAACCTTACTTTTTTCACCATTGAATTTCATTTTGTTAGATAGTGCCCAATGTTCAAGTCTGTCCAGATCCTTCTGTATCTTAAGCCTATTTTCTTGAGTGTTAGCTATTCCTGCCAGCATGGTGTCATCTGCAAATTTGATGAGTTTCCCATCTATCCCCTCATCCAAATCATTGATGAAGATGTTGAAGAGCACTGGGCCCAGAACAGAGCCCTGGGGCACCCCACTACACACTTCCCTCCATGTAGACATAGTTCTACTGAGGACCACACGCTGAGTATGCCCTGTCAGCCAGCTACGAATCCATCTGATGGTGATGCTGTTTAACCCACATTTTTCTATCTTATCAAGTAGTAGGTTGTGGTCTACTTTATCAAATGTCTTACTGAAGTCCAAGTAAATTATATCCATAGCATTTCTCTGGTCCACTAATTTTGTCACCTGGTCAAAGAATGTAATAAGATTTGTCTGGCATGATCTCTTTTTGACAAACCCATGTTGGCTTTTGGTAATGACTTTGTGTTCTAGGTGTTTGCTGATTTGCTGCTTGATTATCTTTTCCAAGATCTTCCCAGGTATTGAGGCTAGGCTGATAGGTCTGTAGTTTCCTGGATGATATCAGAATCCAATTATATTTCATCTCTAGTTATCGATTATAGAAAACCCCATTTCTGCCTTCTCTGGATTCTGTCATACAAGAAAGGGAAGGGGGGAACAAAGTGGCTTTATGGCCCTCACTTCCTTCAGTACAAGTTCAAAGGGATTGAATGTGGATAGCACCAAAGGGGCCTAATCATAACAAAGGGGGCTATTACCTTTCATGTAGTTTTCTCTGAAGTCTCCATCCAGCCGGCAGTAAGGAAAAGGGGTGGGAATGTAATGCCTGAGACTGTTGCTGGAAGTAGGGGGGGCTTTGGGTGGGGCTACTGGGAAACCCCTTAAAACCTTGAATGGGAGAGCTTGGACCCCAAGTCCTGTCTAGAACGCCTGCAACAATTTTCTCTTAATAAAGGATTCCTGTTGGAAGAATTATTCCAAGAGTTCTGTCTTCTTAAGATGCAAAGTGGGGTGGGTCCTTACAGATCCCCTTTTCTTCCTTTTTTGGAGATGGGAACTACTTCAGCTCTTTTCCAGTCCTCTGGTAGTTCCCCAGTGCACCAGGATCTTTGAAAAATAGTTCAGTGGTTTTGAGATCACATCTGCCAGTTCCTTGAGTACTTTGGGGTGTAATCCATTTGGTTCTGGTGATTTGAACTCGTCTAGGCTGGACAGGTGCTCACTTACCATTTTCTTGCCTATCTTAACTTGTATTTCTAATCTATTTTTATGGCATTTTTTTTTGATAGGTTGGACTGTTTTTTCCCTTTGTGTAAAGACAGGTGCAAAAAAGGAGTTAAATAGTTCTGCTTTCTCCTTGTTGTTTGTCACATTCTTGCCACTTTCATCCACTAATGGACCAATCATTTCCTTAACTATTTTCTTGTTTTTTACATGTTGCAAGAAGCTTTTTTTGTTATTTTTGACCTTGGTCGCAAGCCTTAGTTCATTTTGAACCTTAGCTTTTCTCACTTCATCTTTGCAGGCTCGGACTATTTACTGATATTCTGCTTTACTTATATGCCCCTCTTTCCACTTTTTATATTTGTCTTTTTTATCTTTCAATTTATCAGAGAGTTCTTTATGCAGCCATGTTGGTTTTTTTGAGAGCTATTGTTTTTCTTCTTTGTTAGTATTGTGCTAGATTGTGCTTTTATTATTTCATTTTTCAAAATTTCCCAAGCTTCTTGAGTTGTTTTCCCCTTGAGGATTCTCATCCAGAAAATTGTTCCCAAGCTCTCTCTACGTTTATTGAAATTAGCTCTCTTAAAATCCAAGAATCTAGTTTGACTGTGTTCTATTGCTTGTTCTTCCAGAATGTTGAATTCCAGTATTGCATGATCACCCCCCCCCCAAGATTCCTGTGGCTTCAACACCTTCTATCATTTCATCTCTCTTAGTGAGGATTAGATCCAATATGGCTAATCCCCTAGTTCCCTTGTCTACTTTTTGGAAGACAAAGGTGTCTGCTAGGTTTGCAAGGAATCTGTTTGATCTTCCACTTGATGCAGAGTTTTTCTCCCAGTTAATGTCAGGGTAATTAAAGTCCCCAATTTCTATTGTGATGTGCTTCCTACATTCCTTAGTTATCTGCCTAGTAAAAAATTCATCTATTTCCTCTGTTTGGTTTGGTGGCCTATAGTATATACCTATGACAAAGTCATTGTGCTGACCCAGGGCCCCAAATGGAGGCAAAGCAATTAGCTGGTCAGAATAATTGTCTTTGTAAGCACTGCCAATGTTCACCCAACAGCCCCCACATATGCTGGCACAAGTTCAATAAAACAGTCAATGAAGTTAAAAGGTTCGGTAAAGTAAAACAGATAACAAACTACGTATGATCTTTTCAACGCCCAGCTTGCCTGTGACCTGCAAACTGCAAAACTGAGGACAGCAAAGAGAAATCAGAAAAAAGCAAACTTGGTCCAAAATACAAAGAGTCCAGGTACAGGAACGCACATCACAAGAGTTCACATTTGTTCCCGGCAAATGCCCCATCCCACAGTGTCTCCTTAAATACCTACTCCCCAGGTGTGCCTTGTGGAATGGGGCGTGACGCTCTTCTCCTGAGCAAGTGAGCCTGCCTCCATTGTTCCCTCCTCCTCTCTGCTCTCCTTGCTTTGGGATCTGGTGGGGAAGGGCCTTGCTCCTCGCCTGAACTCTGCCTTCCCTGTTCCAAACTTAAAGGGCCCTGGCCTGCCTCAGCCTGCTGCTCCCCACAGTCCTCCAAAGCCACAGACACCCCCTCCTGGGCCTCAACAGGGAACTCCATGTCATCCTCAGAGTCAGGCTTGGACAGAGGCATGACAGTCATTTTTCCCCCTTTTATGTTTACCCAAATGCAGTTTTCGTCATTGTTGTGCTCTATTTCTGTAGAGATGTAGTGATTTCTTATATAGAGAGCAACTCCACCTCCTGTTTTATTTGCTCTGTTTCTTTTAAATAATTTAAATCCCTCTAGCTGTGTGTTCCATTTGTGGGTTTTATCCCACCATGTTTCCGTAATGGCAACAATATCATATCTGCCCTCATTTACCTGAATTTCTAGCTAACCTGTTTACTGTTCCTACTCTGTGCACTGGTGTGTAGACATCTGAGTCCTTTATGACTGGCCCTGTGTTTACTTTCTATATAACCTGTGTGGTGCCTGAGTTCCCCTGTGTTCTTACCGCCTGTTTGGTTAGTAAACTTTGTGTGGCTCTCGCTATTAAAAGCTTGATTTTACTTGACAGCAAGGTTGACATTCTTGTCCACACACACATCTATGTTACATGCACTGATAACCCTGTAATTTTTTTATTGCTGGGAACAGGGATGTTCTGTATCAATTAACTCACTGTCCCCGTTGTTTAGTTAAAGCAGATTAAAACAGCTATATTTTTAAAAACAACAATAGTACAGATTAAGTATAATATTTGATTCAATACAGGTAGAAGGGGGGAAGGAGAAATAAAACAAACCAATTGTACATAAGATTCATGTATGTATGACCTTCCCAAAAGGTTTTCAGAAGTATTCAAAGCTTGTCAATTTCATGGAATGACCATTACACAGAGTGATCCAGAGTAAGGTGACAATTCTGCCAGATGCTGTAATAGGTCAACTGAAGTCCTAGTAGACATATTTGCAGAACCACCTCTGTTTCCTTCATGTTGTAGCCTGAATCTAGTTGTAGAAAGACACTTGACTCAATCCATTGTAACCCTGGTTTTTGTTACTATGGCTTATGCTGTGTGATCCCTATTTAATTTGCCATTTGTTGCACTGAACTGCTTGTTGTGTGAAACCACCCTCTGCCAACTTTAGCACACACAACAAGATTTACTGTAGTCTAAAATTCATGAAACTGTGTTTTTTTCTGCATCAAACCATAAAGAATGCACCTTTATGTCCGTTGAAGTCACAAATTGGGCAGGCACTGCAAGGAAAACAAATTCTTAGAGGAGTGGGAAAGTGTTAGTAATTTCTGAAGGTCTCTTTCCATTCAGCTTCTTCCCTATTTGAGGAACATCCAGTTCAACAACACTGCTGGAGATGAAATCTACTTCTCAGAGAATAGACTGGGGTCTGCTCGTTATGATCTTTTCAACTGGGTTCTCCTCCCCAATCAATCTTTTGTCGCTGTGAAAGTTGGACAGATAGATCCCACGGCTCCTGCAGGACAGGATTTCACCATTAACTCCAATGCAATTGTCTGGGCAAAAAAGGTGAGCTGGAAGGTAAAATAAATCTAGTAAAAGGGTCATTCTCTTCTGAGGATTCAAAACATCTCCTTTACTGGAGAACGGGTTACTGAATCAAAAATTTGGCAACCATTTGATGAAAAGCCTTTTTAATATGTAACATATTTGAGGTTTCATTTGTGACAGATCAAACAGGGTTGAGATCAGGAAGAAATTCTTCTTGAAACACAGGATGCAGTTAGAGCAGCCAAGAGTGGTTTCCATGGATGATTCCCATAAAGTTGAACCTCCATCACTGTTTGCTTCTGAAAAGCTGTAGCTCAATTCACAATCCTTCTTTTGCATGTCAAGCCCCAGTTCCAAACCCCAGAATCCATTGGTGGTTTAGAGTGGCATTACCCTTAATCCTCCAAGAGCTTTTCCTGGTTTGTGCTACACTTGAGTTAAAGATTGAGTCTGAAGATATTCTAAGGATGGAAAGAGAACTATACAAATGAACGAGTGAAGCATGGCTGAAGACATCTACAGTATTTCTGTTTTCTCTTTTAGAAGGTGCCCTTTGCCAGATGTGGCATGAAGAGGTGCCAGGCAGGAGAGAGGAAAAGTGTTCCAGAGGGTGAGGAGGTTTGCTGCTACCAATGTGCCCCTTGCCCAGAAGGGACCATTTCTAATCAGACAGGTAGAGCACACTTTCAATGTAGCTTTTCCAGGATCAAGGAAGCCAATCGGTAGAAACAAATATTAATTTTGTGGTTATTTTTAGTCGATTGATATTCTTCAACATATTCATGCTTTTCAGCAGAATTTCTATTCATGGATCTAAACTGGCCTTCTGCCCTCCTCCCCAGCCACCTTTCCTGCTCCTCAGCAATTTAATGCAGGGTAGTTTCAGGGCACAATTAATGGGTTCCCTACTAGATGTTCTAGTCCTACTATTGCTTCCAACTACATCCAGGAAAACCAGCTACCAACCTTTTTGTGAAGCAGTGGGGTATAAAGTTGAAGCTTTAATTTTCATTATTTAGGGTGTGCTTTTCTTTCAGTGCTGTCAGTCTCCCAGAAGATAAAAGAGCTGTTGGAGAAGAGGGAGATCTATCTAAGTCTGCCTGCCCTTCCCTGCAAAAAAATTGTCTGAATGAGTTGATGCAAAATAGAAGTAGTGAACTGGATCCCAAAAGGTGGAAACATCCTTGTCTTGAGCTAACCTCTCCTCAGGATAATTGAAGTACTCTTGATTTCAGATTCTGCAAACTGTGACCCCTGCCCAGAAGACCGATATTCCAACATGGACAAGGACCACTGCATTGCCAAGAAGATCCACTTCCTGACCTATCAGGAGACCTTGGGATACATTTTAGTAACTCTAGCATTTTCTCTCTCTGTGATCACATCTGCAGTGCTGGTGATATTCCATAAACATCGTGACACACCAATTGTCAAGGCCAACAACCGAGATCTCACCTACCTCCTCCTGGTCTCCCTCCTGCTCTGCTTCCTCTGCTCCTTCCTCTTCATTGGTCAACCTGGGAAGCTCACCTGTCTCTTACGACAAACTGCCTTTGCCATTCTCTTTTCCATTGCAGTTTCCTCTGTCTTGGCAAAAACTGTCATGGTGGTTCTGGCCTTCATGGCCACTAAGCCAGGGAACAAGGCAAGGAAACTCTTGGGAAAACCACTGATCAACTCCATTGTCTTAGTCTGTCCCCTGGTCCAAACAGTTCTTTGTATTGTCTGGCTGGTAACCTCTCCCCCATTTCCCAACATGGACTTCGATTCCTTAGTAGCAGAGACCATCTTGGAATGTAATGAAGGCTCAACTTTAATATTTTATGCTGTCCTCGCCTACCTGGGTTTTTTGGCCCTCGTGAGTTTCACAGTGGCCTTTCTGGCTAGGAAATTGCCCGACAGCTTTAACGAAGCCAAGTTCATTACTTTTAGCATGCTGGTCTTTTGCAGCGTTTGGATCAGCTTCCTCCCCACCTACCTGAGCACCAAAGGGAAGTTCATGGTGGCCGTGGAGATCTTCTCCATATTGTCCTCTGGGGCTAGTCTTTTGGTTTGTATCTTTTTTCCCAAATGCTACATTATCCTACTAAGGCCACATCTGAATTGTAGAGAGAATATAATGAGGCACAAAAATGTCTGATTTGTCCTGGGATTGGGAAATTTTACTCGGAATGGGGCATTTTGGCAGTTGTCCCTGGTAAAGGCCCAATCATCTTCTGAGAATATACATTGATATCAAAGATATGGATATTTATTAAACAAATTTATGTAGCCACCCAACTCACACATGTGACTCTGGGCAGCTGAAAAAATATTTTTTTAAAAAAATCCATCCTATAATAAATCCATGATATATAAAAAAAACATAACCCACAATTTACAGCAGGAAGGTTTCCCACTTCAATAAAATGTTCTGGATTGTGTTGGGTGGCTGGGGAGCAGGAGGTGAAGATTTTTATTTTACAAAAGTAAATGTTGCAAATTTTAAAGATATATATTAATTTCCATTTTCTTTTTCTGGTCTTTCTTTAATGTCCTTTGGTATTTTCTGCTTATTTGTTCCTGGAGAGCCTTCTTCTCCTCTTCTGGCTCTCGGCTCCATCTGAGAAAATGGTTGGAAGAACATTTCCCTCTGTCAGGTTCTGAAGGGAGAAAATCAATTACTCCCCCCTTGTACTTTTCTCATTTTCTGCCTTCCTCCCTATTGCCTCTTCTCATCACTCAAGGACGTGTTCTGATAAGGTTTTTGCAGGCTGAGGGGCCAGAGAGAAAAGCCCATAGTTTTTGCTAATTGGGGAATGTGATTTATGACAGCCTTTGTGGGGTGGGAATTGCAATTTGTTACTTTGTATCTGGGAGGAGGGAATCTCATTCTTGGTTTCAACTATGTAAGTGCCGATACTTTGTTTCCTAATAAAATGTTCTTTGAGGAAGAATTCTTGCCTTGAAGTTCTTTTACTGGTTTCATCTATTGGAACCATGACACTTGATGTCTAGATTCACAGGCTTGCAATTATCTCGTAATGTGATGGTCACCATAGAATGCTGAAAGCCACAGTTTCTCATTTCCAGCCACCCCAGTTGCTAAGGATCTAATTGTTTATTTCAGCTTCTTGCCTATGTTAAGAATGTCCAATTCAATGACAGTACTGGAAATAAAGTCGCAACCTCAGAAAATGGACCAGGAACAGCTCAGTATGATGTTCTCAACTGGCTTTTCCTCCGCCATCAGTCTTTTGTCCCCATAAAAGTTGGACAAATGGATCCTAAGTTTCCCCCAGGCCAGGAAGCTACCATCACATCTGGTGCAATAACCTGGGCCAGAAAGGTGGGCTAGAAGGAAATGTTCTGATTTCAGAAAATGATTCATTCTCTCCTAGGGATGCAGAATTTCTTTCTCATTGGAAAAAAGGGTGGATTAAATCAGAAAAAGTGATAGCCAAGTGATGAAAAGATATTTTCATGGAACAGATTCAAACCTGAATTATGCCATGTCTGAGGAGGGATGGGATTAGGAAAAAAATCCTAGCTGAAACCCAGGATGAAATTAGAGAAGGTAACAGTAAACTCCACGGATCATTCCTGTTTAATAGTAATAACAATAGCACTTATATACTACTTCACCGTGCTTTACAGGCCTCTTTAAGCAGTTTGCAGAGTCAGCATCTTGCCCTCAACAATCTGAGTTCTCATTTTACTGACTTCAGAAGTTGGTTGCGGGGACTTCCGGTGGTTAAAGCGGTGGAGATGGCGGCTACTTTGTAGCCGTCCTCCTGAGAAGGTGTCAGATCCGCGGAGCACAGCGTCTATCAGCTGGCCCGCGGCTCGCAATCCCCTTCCCGGGCGAAGGGAAGGGGTAGAGATCGCATGAATAGAGGTAGAACCTCTTAACTCTCCTTTGATTTTTATTTTCAGGGGAGTAGAAAGAGAGTTCCCTCGGAGTTCATTGCTTTCTCCGCCTCTCAGCTGTCTTTGTTTCTTCGGAAACAAAGCGAGACGCCGCTACCATCTCCGTATTTAAAGAAACCGTGAGTAATTTTAAACCGGACAGAACTGTTTAAAGGATTTCATTTATAGTTTAGTTGTATTTTATTTTTTAGTTTATTTAGTTTATTTAGTATATGCTGATTTATTATTTTTTTATTTTTTTTGAGCTTTCCTTTTTTTCCGGGCGGAAAAGTGAGAGTGAAAGTAAAATGGCGTTTTGAAAGTTTTTTCTTTTAAAAGACGGATCGGCTGAATTGTTTAATACTGTTTTTTCTTTATTTTTTTTTACTTTTTTATTCTTGGGGAGTTTCAGATTGATCTTATTTTATTTTATTTCATTTTATTTTTAAATTTTTTTGGATCATTTATTTTTATTGGTATTTTTAAGAAGAAAGGAAGACAAATTAAAATGGCTTCAAAACGACAACCAGCTACGGTAGTTTCTAAAGTAATTTCTTCTCCTGTTACTTCTACTGTGCAACAACAACTTAAAATAATACCCTCAGTGCAGCAATCTAAATCTACTCCACCCTCACCTCCTCCATCTGGGACATCAGTACAAGATATTAAAGAAATAATGGTAAGTGCTGTCTCACAGTTCAGGGAGGAAATGAAACAACTTTTGGATCAGAATAAATCTGAAACTAAGGAGGAAATGAAGAAAGAGATGAAGGAGCTCTTAGAACAGAATAATGCTATCTTGAGGGATGATATACTTCTAGCTCTATCTGGAATGGCCTCTGTGGTTGTGAAGCTGGACTCTAGAGTAGATGAAATTGAAGAAACAGTTGAACTTTTGGATTATAAATTTCAAGATATGGAGAAAAAAGTGGAGACTTCACAAGATGATATTCTTATGTTCCAGTATAGACAGATGGAATATGCCTTGAGAATAAGGGGTCTGAAAGAAGATAAAACTCAAGATTTGATGGAAATGGTGATTAATGACCTGGCTGTTATTTTGAATATTGATAAAGAAGATTTACGTGGGGATGTGGAAAGAATTTATAGAGTTAACTCTTGGATTGCAAAACAGAGGAATTTGCCTAGAGATGTGGTGATATATTTTGCTAAGAAGTCTTTGCGAAATCAGATTCTACAAACTTTTTATAATAAAAGATTTCAGATTGCTGCCCAAGACATCATCATCTTAAAGGAAATTCCACCTAAAATTTTAAGAAGCAGAAAGGATTTTGCTTTCTTAGTAAATGAACTTAAAGTGAGACAAATGCCATTCAGATGGGAGATTCCGATGGGCATTGTTTTGAGCCATGCGGGGACACGTTATAGACTTAACACAGTTGCTAAAGCTAAGGAATTTTATAAAGCGGTCCTGGGAGCAGGCTCTCCTTTGCCCATGATGCATAAAATTTCGAGTGACAAAGAGATGGAACAGAAATCTGAAGGTACAGGGATGATGACTGCTGGACAGGTGGTATGGATGTCTCAACCAGAGGTTAAAGAACAGAGAATGACCCGTGCAGCACACAAACGTAAAGAAAAAGACCAACAGAAAAAAGGAAAAGAAAAAGAAATTGAAGAATTTACTCAGCAAATTGCTTCAGTGCCGGTGGGAGGAGCAAGACCCAAAAGCTCTGTTACATATTCATCAGCAGCAGAATTTGAGCGGATCTTCTCCAGGCTGAAGGCCAAGGGAGATGGCAAAGCTCCTGTCCTGGAATGTTAATGGATTAAACATTCCTCAAAAGAGAAAAAAAATTTACCACTACTTGAAACAACATAATAATGATATTATTTGTTTGCAAGAAACTCATATTACAGCTAAAGATCAAAAATATTTAAATAATCCTCGTTTGGGATCTCATTTTGTATCTCCCGCCCCTGGGAAGAAAGGGGGTGTGGTAATCTATGTTAAACAGAATTTATCTGCTACCCTGTTAGAATCAGATCCTTATGGAAGATATGTTATGCTTGAACTTGGTTTATATGGTAAGAAAATTCTTATTGTGGGGTTGTATGCACCAAACCAGCAACAGGAGCAATTTTATAGGTTATTACATCAGAAAATAACTTTGTTGGACTATAGATCTGTGATTTTAATGGGAGATTGGAACGGTGTCTTAGATACACAAATGGACAAAAAAGGTTTTTCTACTTTTTTTAAACAGGCTAAATTACCTAAAGCCTTCTTTGATATGAAAGAAGATTGGGAATTGAGAGACTATTGGCGTGAACGTAATCAAGAAGAAAAGGATTTCACGTTTTTCTCAGATAGACACCAATCTTTCTCAAGAATTGATTTCTTTTTGATTACAACAGACTTATACAACAGGGTGAAGAATGTAAAAATTTTTCCTAGGACGTTGTCGGATCATAGTCCTGTTTGGATGGAACTGTTTGTAGAGAAGGAGGATAGGAGATCCTGGAGGGTGAATGAGAATTTATTTAAACAAGAAAAAAATGTTCACAAATTAAAGGAATGTTTAAAGGAATATTTTATTTTAAATATGAACAAGGGAACATCAATGTCAATGGTGTGGGATGCAAGTAAAGCTTTCATGCGTGGTATTTTGATAAAAATGAATAATTTGCATAGACAGAAACAGATTCAGAAACGGAAAGATTTGGAAGAGGAGATTAAATCAAAAGAGAAACTTTTAATTTCAAATCCCTTAGATGAAAAGGTTAAAGGAGCTTTAAAATTGTTAAAAACACAATTTAACATGTTAATGGCTGATCAAGTTGCAACTAATTTGCTATTTATGAAACAAAATACATTTTGTAATGCTAATAAACCAGGGAGATGGTTGGCTTATCAGTTAAGAAAAAAACAGAAACAGAGGAATATAGATAAAATAAATTATAATGGTAAATTGGTTTATCGGAAAGAATTGATTAAGAAATCCTTTTTAGAATATTATCAAAAATTATATAAGGGTACTAATATTCAAATCACAGATATAAATAATTATTTAGGCAAAGTTAATTTTCCTAAATTAACAGAAGATCAGGAAAAAAAGATTAATGCTTTAATTACCAAGGAGGAAATTGTTATAGCTATCAAACAATTGAAATTGGGCAAAGCGCCGGGTACGGATGGGTTGACATCTATTTATTATAAAACGTTAGTAGAAGAGATGATTCAACCGTTGTGTGAATTGTTTAATAATTTACTACAGGGGTTAGAGATCCCTCCATCCTGGCGTAATGCATTCATATCGTTGATTCCAAAAGATAGTCAAGATCTTACTTTGCCTAAAAATTATAGGCCTATATCTCTTTTAAATGTGGATTATAAAATTTTTGCAAAAATCTTAGCTAACAGGCTTATGGGGATCTTGCAGCAGATTATACATAGGGATCAATCGGGTTTCATAACTGGAAGGTATATGAAGAATAATGTTAGACAAATTATTAATTTATTAGAGTATTTAGAAAAGAATAACCAAGTCTCTGCAGGCTTGATATTTTTGGATGCGGAAAAAGCCTTTGATCAAGTGAATTGGCAGTTTATGCTGTGTCTAATTAAGGAGATGAATTTTGGACAAAATATATTACAAGTATTATCTAATATATATCAAAAACAGACTGCTCAAATCATTGTAAATGGGGGTTTGTCAGAGGCTTTTGTAATAGAAAAAGGAACAAGACAGGGATGCCCGTTATCTCCGTTATTGTTTGTTTTAACATTGGAAATTTTGTTGATTAAAATTCGGGAGTCTCAAGAAATAAAGGGAATAGAAATTAATAAAAAAGAATATAAGTTAAGAGCCTTTGCAGATGACTTGGTTGTTACTTTGTCTCAACCTGTCTCTTCGGTGGGGAAATTATTACAATTGATTCAACAATATGGACGTGTTTCTGGTTTTAAAATTAATAATAACAAGACTAAAATATTAGCTAAGAATATGACTAATGGTGACAAACAGACTTTAGTTAACTTAACAGATTTTGAAATTGTTGATAAGGTAAAATATCTGGGGGTTACATTATCTGCTTCTAATGTAAAATTGTATAAAAATAATTATGAAAAGCTGTGGATGGAGGTACAGAAGGATTTAAAAAATTGGAATAATTTACAGTTGTCCCTTATGGGCAGAATTGCAGTTATTAAAATGAATGTCCTGCCAAAGTTTATTTTTTTGTTTCAAATGTTACCTATTTTAAAGAATGAATGTAATTTAGATGAATGGCAAAAAGGTATTAATAAATTTGTTTGGGCAGGGAAAAAACCAAGGGTGAAACTTAAAATAATGCAAGATTTTCGTGAGAGAGGTGGACTCAAGGTGCCAAATTTGAAATTGTATTATGATGCTGTAGTATTGACATTGATTAGCGACTGGGTGAATTTAACAAATACAGAAATACTCCATTTGGAAGGTTGGGACCTACTTTTTGGATGGCATGCCTATTTAATATTTAATAAAAAAGTGGATTGGGTTTTTAAGTCTCATATTATAAGAAACTCTTTGTTAAGAGTGTGGAGAAAGTATTATAAAAGTGACTTCAAAATACCATTATGGGCTATACCTCGGCATGCCATAGAAGGTATAAAGAAAGGGGTAAATATGGATAAGGTCTCCTATTTACAGTTATTAAGATGGGATGGACAAGATTGGCAGTTAAAATCTTTGGAAGAATTAGTACATGAAAATTTAGCTTATTCATGGTTCCAATATAGACAATTAGTGGATAGATGGAAGATGGATTGTAAAATGGGTTGGCTTAGAGAAGATGGAATTTTTTTAAAACAAGTAAGAGATCAAAGGCCAACCCATATTAAGAGAGTTTATGGGGTTTTAGTGGAATTAGATTCAGAACCTGAATTAGTTAAAGATTGTATGATTAAATGGGCACAGAACATTGGTGAAACGATTTCAATGGATACTTGGGAATTTATTTGGATAAGAAATGTTAAATTCACACAAGCGCAAAATTTAAGAGAGAATTTTTACAAGATGTTTTATAGATGGCACCTTGACCCAAAGAAAATGTCCATTATGTACCCTAATCTACAGCCGAAATGTTGGAGATGTGGATATCTGGATGCTACTTATTATCATATTTGGTGGACGTGTAAGCATATAAAAGCTTTTTGGATTAAGATATGGTGGAATATTCAAAGAATTTTTAAAAGGAAGGTAAAATTTACTCCGCAATTATTTTTACTAGGTATCGTTGTTGATTGTGATGCTAAGGAGGTTATATTGATGTTAAATTTGATCACAGCCGCCAGGCTGTTAGTAGGACAATATTGGAAGAAGGAATCTTTGCCTACTTTACAAGAATGGTTTCATAAAGTTTCGTATTTGGCAGAAATGGCAAAGATTTCGGCTTTCTTAAAGGAGCAATCTCAAGAAAAATTTTTTGTGGTATGGGAAAAATGGATAAATTTTATACAATATAATTTGAATATGGAAAAATACCATTTAGCTTTCTTATAATTTGTAATGATTGTTTTTTCTTTCTTTCTTTCTTCTTTTCTTTTTTATATATATATATTGTTCACGTATTATTACTTATATATATATATATTTTTATACATGCTTTATTTTTCGTCTTTTTTTTTCTTTCTTCTTTCTTTCTCTCTCTTTTCTTTTTTTTTCTATTTTTTTTTTCTTTTTTTAGTATATATTATTCATTTTAAAGTTTATATTATGTATATTATTATTATATATATTATTATTGTGATTTTTATCATTATTATTAATTATTTTGTTAACTGTAAATGTTGTTTTTAAAATTTTGTTAAATAATCCTGTATTCAGTTCTGGGAAGTCGGGGGGGGGGGGGTGGGGTGGTTGGGGAGGAGGGGGGGGGGTTTATTTGTAAAATTTTTGAAAAATTTCAATAAAAAAAAAAAAAAAAAAAAAAAAAGAAGTTGGTTGCAATATTGCATTCTAACTATTGTGCCACCATGATTATTACAACAGAAAGAAAAGAAGGAGGAGAAAGAAAGAAAAGGAGAAAAAAAAAGGAGGGAGGTAGTGAGGAAGGAAGGAGATGAAAGAAAAGGGAGAGAAAAAGAGAAGGGAAATAAGAGATGGAGGGAGCGGGAGAGAAAGAAAAAATGGAGAAAAAGAAGGAAAGGAAGGAGAGAGTAGAAGGAAGGAAGGAGAGAGAGAGAAGAAAGGTAGAAAGAAAAGGGTGTGAAGGAAGGAAAGAGGGAGGAAAGGAGGGAGAGATAGAGAATAGCAACAGCAATAGAACTTAAGACTTATATGCTGCTTCTCAGCGCTTTCACAGCCCTCTCTAAGCGATTTACAGAGTCAGCATATTGCCCCCAGCAATCTGGGTCCTCATTTTACTGACCTCAGAAGGATGGAAGGCTGAATTGACCCTGTGAGGATTGAACTGCTGCCGGTTGGCAGAATTAGCCTGCAATGCCGCCTTCTAACCTCTGTGCTACCACTGCTCTTAACTGGAACATTATGATTCCTTCTTTTAGAAAAAGCTATAGCTCAAAGGCACAATGTGCTCTTCCATTTCCAGCTGACCTTCACCAGCTTCTTGTTCCCACTGGTGATGATGCGCACCTGGCCAGCACTGCTCCTTGCCATGGAAGGCTTGCCTCACTAAGTCGCTCATGGTGATATACTCAGGAGATCTTGCGAATAAGGCCTTGTGTTGCTAGCAGCTGCCTTGTGAAGAGTTAATCCTGGCACACCTCATCAACAGCAGAAGGTAAAATATGAAGAAGGTCAGCTGAAATGATAAACCAGAGGGTGGCAGCAGGGCAAAGAGGGTAGCTACAGCTGGGTCTATGTACCATGCTTCTGGGCTGAGATAGTTGAGGCTTCATGCTGTAATTTGGAGCTTCATGGCAAACTGAGGCTCTGGGGCTGCTTTCCATGCTGTGCTTCATGGGCCTCTTTGTGCACTGTGCAATGACAATGCTTTCCAAGCTGCATGGCATGAGATGGCACTTCTTAATTACATTATAAAGTCCAGCATATGGGAGGAAGAACACAATGATTCACTAAGGAGAAGAAGAAGGAAGATCCATTGTGGCAGTGGCAGGGGGATATAGTAGCATAATGTAGTCAAAATGGCAGAGCTGGGGGAGATAGCTGGGTAGGGGGAGTTGAAGGGGAGGCAGACCCTTCCCTTGGAAGACCTCAGGCACAGGGCTAGGAGGGATCAAGCCAGGAATGTCTTCAATCAACATGGGACCTTGGCTAACAACCGATAGAATTCATTTGACCACAATTACTGGAATTGTCATCATGAAGCAGGAAGTCATAGTATGTTTCTGTTGATGTTTGCTTCTCTTAACAATGGAATTGTTGTTTCCAATTTGGGTGGTTGATTCAGGACTTCCTGTGGCTGCCTTACATGAGAGAAGCACAAATTGGTTAGCTGGCAATGCCACTGATCTCTGTTCCCCTGAAGCTCTTCCCAGTTGACATTCCAGAATGGTGAACCAGCTTTTCTAAAGACCTTTGGAAGATGGAGATATCAATGTGGGAATTAAACGATGCATGATCATTGAATAGACCATCTCAGGTACTTCTCTTTTCTCTCTTAGAAGGTGCCTTTGCCAGGGGTGGTGTGAAGAGGTGCCAGGCAGGAGAAAAAGAAGTGTTCCGAAAGGCAAGGTGGGTTTGCTGCTACCAATGTGTCCCTTGTCCAGGAGGGACCATTTCTAATCAGAAAGGTAGAGCAACCTTCAAATGTAGATCTTCAGGATCGAGGAAGCCATTCAATAAACTCAAATATTACCCTGTGCAACATCTAGAGGTCTTCCTGGACTCATAACTCCTGCTTGAGGATGGAGTGGCAGTTGTGGCTAAGAGGGCCCTTTCACAGCTTTGTTTATGTGCCAGTTCCACCCAATTCCTGGATGAAGGATGCCCTGATCCCCTCTTGGTTGGACTATTGCAATATGTTCTATATGGGCTGCCCTTGAAGGGTGTATAGAAACTTCAGTTGTTGCAACAGGCAATAGAAAGAGCAGCTATGTTTCTCGTAGGGCACATTATCCCTCCGCTTGGTCAGCTTCTTTGTTTGGCCTCATCACTCATGATCTTCTGAGGTTCCCCCAAGCCTGCTTCTGCCAGCAGACTTGGGGACCCCAGGAGCAAGGTAAACCCATGAGTCGGCTTTGTTATTATTAATATCCCTTTGTCTATTATTCTCTTCTCTGGTTTTAGTTCTGATAATTTCTAATTCATTTTAATAATAATAATAACTGTTGTTAATTGCAAAGTTGTGTCCGATCCCTCACGACCCCATGGACAACATCCCTCCAGGCCTTCCTGTCCTCTACCATCTTCAGAAGTCCATTTAAGCTCACACCTGCTGCTTCAGTGACTCCATCCAGCCACCTCATTCTCTATCCTTCCGTTCTTCTCTTGCCCTCCATCTTTCTCAGCATTAGGCTCTTCTCCAGGGAGTCCTTCCTTCTCATTAGGTGGCCAAAGTACTTGAGTTTCAACTTCAGGATCTGGCCTTCTAAAGAGTAGTCGGGGTTTATCTCTTCTAGGAATAACTGGTTTGAACACCTTGCAGTCCAGGGGACTCGCAGGAGTCTTCTCCAGCAGCATAGTTCAAAGGCCTCAATTCTTTGTCGTTCAGCCTTTCTTATGGTCCAACTTTCACATCCATACATTGCAACTGGGAAAACCACGGCCTTGACTATACGCACTTTTGTTGGCAGGGTGACATCCCTGCTTTTTAGTGTGCTGTCTAGATTTGCCATGGCTTTCCTCCCCAGGAGCAAGCGTCTTGCCATAGCTTTCCTCCCAGGAGCAAGCATCTGCGGTGATCTTGGAGCCCAAGAAAATAAAATCTGTCAATACAATAATTATTGTATAAAGGTTTTAAACAAAGATTTTTTTTCCTTATTTACAGCTTTTATTGATTTGTTGTACACTGCCCATTACTTTGCTTGAGATGTGTGGTCCATTTATTCCCTAACTAAATCTATAACTAAATCCTCTAGGCATTGGTATGATGACTCACACTTCCTAAGGTGCAGCTGACTGCCACCCTGCCCCATCAGCAACCATTTTATCTGAACATACGATGGCACAGGCGAAACTCCATCTTGTGTGCAGGTGTTCACTTTCAGGTAGTTCAAAAAGTCAACTTCACCTTGACTCTCAAGTCCATCTGTTCTGTGGATTAGCAATAAGAGACACAAACATGTTTTTAACTATCTAATGTGCAAACAACATCTACTGCCCAACAGATAGGACAATTGCTTTCCCCTCGAATTATCAGAAGAACGGTAATTCTCAATGTATCCCCTGCGGACGTCAACCCACAAAAGTCTTTCAAGGTTAAACCTGCTATAAAATATATTCTCTGAGTTCTCCCAGCGGTGGAGGAGTTTGCCTTGTCCTCCAAAGAGCTAACTGTGGGGTTTGGTGAGACTCCGTTTGCCTTTGTGTCAAAGCCCAAATGCAGGTAACAGAAAGCACGATTGATACAGTATTTTATTGATGGATTAGTCTTGCAACCTTATTATTAAAATAAAATACAGCACACAGTCTCATTTCAGATTAGGACAGATAGGGTGAACTAAAGTGATAAAATACAAATGGCTTAATACAAAGTGGCATCAGATAAATTAACCCTGAGGCCATCCAGGATTGTGTCTGTGGTGCTAAAACTCTGATGGTATTTCTGATGCTCCCTGCAATTCAGCTTCGGCACAGACCTTGATTTCTGATCTGGGAGGGACGGTGACAAGGATGACTGGGCTGCCTCTCCTGTTGCTTCTGCTGCTCTCCTGGCTCCTGACTCCAGTTACTGCTAAGAAGATTCAAACCATCTGTCCATTGAAAATACACGTGAAATTTCGAGATCAGTGGGAGTTTTACAGGCCTGGTGATCTGATTATTGGAGGGAATTTGCCCCTGATGACTTTTGCTCCTTCCCCCCTTCTACCTGTATTGAATCAAATATTATACTTAATTTGTATTATTGTTTTAATCTGCTTTAACTAAACAACGGGGACAAGATGGAAACTAACCAAAGAGTGAAGCAGTTAGAACAATGACAACCTGCCTCCAGAAGCTGTGAATGCTCCAACAGTGGAGTTTTTTAAGAAGAGACTGAACCGCCATTTGTCTGAAATGTTATAGGATTTCCTGCCTGAGCAGGGTGTTGGACTAGATGACCTCTAAGGTCCCTTCCAACTTTGTTGTTGTTGTTATTGTTGTTGATGTTATTATTATTATTATTATTATTATTGTTGTTGTTATTATTATTATTATTATTACTACTACTACTATTGAGAGAAGGAACCTGGAACTAAGGAGAAATTTCCTAACAGTGAGAGCAAAACCAATGGAACTGGTTTCAGAATTTGTGGGTGGACTGGAGACCTTCAAAGAGGCTGGAGAACCATTTGGCTGAAATGATATAGGGTCTCCTGCTTGAGCAGGGTTTGGGTTAGAAGACCACTGAGATCCCTTCCAACTCTATTCTTCTATGTTCTACATATGGGCAACTTCCTCTGTATGTTAGCTCTAAGGATCTGTGGATTGGATTTAAAAAAAAAACAGAGATTACCAGCCATGGCGGGACATCTAAGATCCTCTTTCCAAGTCTCATCATAGCTGTTTGCGCTCCTGATCCATAAATTATATGTAATGCTTGTGCTACAGCATAAATGGCATTGTAGATGTTGTAACTTTCACCTGTCATAGTTGTTTCAAACAGGTAAGCTGGCAGACTCTGTAAATTCTCCTCTCCAGTACAGGGTTTCTCCCACTTTTCAAGGATCACTCCTGGTTTCTGGAACTTGCAGCCAAAGATCAGTTGCCACCATAGAGGGAGAAAGAAGTTCCCTTGTGGTTTCAAAGGGTCTAAAGACATGAGAAAATGGCTGAACTCTGAGACATCTCTGGTGTGTTCCCTAAAATGCAAAGCACCATGGTAGGTCTCCATAAAAAGCAATATATCTCCAGAGTTTATCACATTAAATTTCCAACTGGATGTAAAGATCCACACCTTCATAAATGTATTACTCTGTGTTTCATAAACAAACACAACTATCCACATATTTGTGGTAGCACTGTAGTCTCCCCCAAAAATAATTACTTCAGCTTTAGACCAAGTGTTGAAAAGATGATGTAATTTTGTACCTGGATCAGTGTAAAAATCAAATTTCATTATTTGAGTGAAGGCCAGGCAGATCTCCTTCTCCTTCAGCATTGGCAGCAGAGATGAAATGAAATGTTCCCCACTGTCATCTTGGTTGGCCACCAGCCCAACCCAGTTCCACTGGAAATGCAGGAGCAGATGGACTAGACCCTCATACTGAGCAGATTCCTTGGGGTTAATCCGAAAGAAGGAAGGATGAACTCTTCTGTCTTCCTGAGTGGACTCCGAGCCAACACCAAGCTGGAGAAAGTGAGATTCTTCTTTCAAAAACAAAGTTAAGTTTTAGGGTGACTTTAAGGCTCCCCATTGTGTAGTTTATTGCCCTACCAGTCAGACTGACTCACCAGTCAGACTGACTCAGCTTCATCTTCCTCCCTTCTTAGGAAGAGCCAACATTGACTTGTTGGCTCATCAACATTAAACTGCACTGAAAAGTGCAGAAAGATGATAAACTTTTATGAAAGTCAGGAAGTGACTCCTCTTAGCAAATACTGCATTTCTGAATTATGCCAGTATCTTTGTGCAGTTAAATAAAAATGTATCTTGACATACAAAATAGAAAAACCAATTCAGCTTTGGGATCGACTATCTAAGTCACACACCCTTGGTGTATGCCACCCCCACCAAACACCTTTGTTTTCTTCCTTGGCTTCTGTGTGTGCTCCGGTTGTTTGTGTACTCCACACACAAACCCCTTACCTGTGGGACCTTGTAGATGCTGAAGATGGAGGCCATCTGCCTTGAGGATTCGGAGTTGTGACCTCCAATGACAGAGAGCAGAGGGTCCTTCCTGCCACATTTGTAACCCGGAACCATTTGACCTCGTGTGGAGAGCAAGGAGAGGCTGTATAAGAAAATCTTCCTCTCCATCTTCTGATTTTCATAGATGCAGAAGCCAAGGGTGATGTTGGGGAGAAGAAGCAGATCCTTGTTCACCTCCATGACAGCAAACATCAAGGCCAGGAATTGATGGTATTTTTTCAGTAGGGGTCTATAGTGAGAAAAACATTGGGGACCATTTGAAACTCAAAATTAAGAAAACCAAAATCATGGCATCCGGCCCTCTCAATTCCTGGTAAATAGATGGGGTAGAAATGGAGGCAGTGACAGATTTTATTTTTCTGGGCTCCAAGATCACCTCAGATGGGGACTGCAGCCAAGAAATTAAAAGATGCTTGCTCCTGGTGAGGAAAGCTATGGCAAATCTAGACAACATACTAACAAGCAGAGACATCACCCTGCCAACAAAAGTGCGTATAGTCCAGGCCATGGTTTTCCCAGTTGCAATGTATGGCTGTGAAAGTTGGACCATAAGAAAGGCTGAGCGCCAAAGAATTGAGGCCTTTGAACTATGGTGCTGGAGAAGACTCCTGCGAGTCCCCTGGACTGCAAGGCATTCAAACTGGTCAGTCCTAGAAGAGATCAACCCCGACTGCTCTTTAGAAGGCCAGATCCTGAAGTTGAAACTCAAATACTTTGGCCACCTAATGAGAAGGAAGGACTCACTGGAGAAGGGCCTGATGCTGGGAAAGATTGAGGGCAATAGAAGAAGGGGACGACAGAGAATGAGATGGCTGGATGGAGTCACTGAAGCAGTAGGTGTGAACTTAAATGGACTCCAGAAGATGGTAGAGGACAGGAAGACCTGGAGGAACATTGTCCATGGGGTCGTGATGGGTCGGACACAACTTCGCAATTAACAACAACAACAATAATAGGAAAGATGTTGTGTGCTGGTGGAGTTGGCCTTGCCTTTTGTGTGTGTCCTTGCAGCAGTAAGTGACAAGTTCCATTGGCTTCTTTCTGGCTTTTTAGGGATGTTCCTTGATTGTGCTTGGATGGATCTCTGAGAAAGGAGAAACACCTGGCCATCCTTATCCCAGATCATCTAATCTCCCTCTATTCTGCCTCCCTTCTTCACTTTCCTCCATTGGCTGAAATCCTCCCCAATTGCTCCTCTTCCTCCCTAACCAGTTTCTTCCTCTCTCAGAGCAGCTTCTTCAGGTCTGAGCAACAACTCCAGCGAGGGTCACAGCCCAGATTTACTAAGGAACATGATTCACGAGCACTGCTCGTTTTCTGCCCGAGCAGGGGGTTGGACTAGATGACCTCCAAGGTCCCTTCCAACTTTACTATTATTATTATTATTATTTTACAATATCCACATTGGAAAAAGATCAAACTTTTCTTTGAGTTTTTTTACTATGATTTTATATCCAAATGAATGTTATAAGTCAACTTCTTCACTATCTACTTTTATATAGTTGATAATCATCCTGATGAGAACTTCTGGAAAGACAGGTCATGCCCCCACATATAATTTGTGTATATACTGTTGTTGTTCTCTGTCCTCAGGAACAGTTCTTTAAAGACAGAGAATTCTAACCTATTTCTTGAATTTTCCTCTATTGAGAAAAGGGCAAAGAGCTGAAGATCCCTTGAATGAGCATTTCTTAAAATCCAAAGGAAAGAAAACTGTCCCCTACATTTGTTCCCCTCCAAGTGAAACTTACGTGATGTCATTAATAAATTGCGATGGGTCTTTTTGAAAATCTGGGGCTCTGGATTCCATAAAACAAACTAATTGTACATAAGATTCTTGTATGTATAACATTCCCAAAAGGTTTTCACAAGTATTCAAAGCTTGTCAATTTCATGGAATGACCATTACAAAGAATGATCCAGAGCAAGATCACAATTCTGCCAGATGCTGCAAGAGGTCAACTGAAGTCCTAGTAGACATATTTGCACAACCACCTCTGTTTCCTTCATGTTGTAGCCTGAATCTAGTTGTAGAAAGACACTTGACTCAATCCATTGTAACCCTGGTTTTCGTTACTATGGCTTATGCTGTGTGATCCCTCCGATATATTTGATTTGCCATTTGTTGCACTGAACTGCTTGTTGTGTGAAACCACCCTCTGCCAACTTTAGCACACACAACAGGATTTACTGTAGTCTAAAATTCATGAAACTGTGTTTTTTTCTGCATCAAACCATAAAGCACGTTTATGTCCGTTGAAGTCACAAATCAGGGCAGGCACTGCAAGGAAAACAAATTCTTAGAGGAGTGGGAAAGTGTTAGTAATTTCTGAAGGTCTCTTTCCATTCAGCTTCCTCCCTATTTGAGGAACATCCAGTTCAACAACACTGCTGGAGATGAAATCTACTTCTCAGAGAATAGACTGGGGTCTGCTCGTTATGATCTTTTAAACTGGGTTCTCCTCCCCAATCAATCTTTTGTCTCTGTCAAAGTTGGACAGATAGATCCCACAGCTCCTGCAGGACAGGATTTCACCATTAACTCCAATGCAATTGTCTGGGCAAAAAAGGTGAGCTGGAAGGTAAAATAAATCCAGTAAAAGGGTCATTCTTTTCTGGGGATTCAAAACATCTGCTTTACTGGAGAACGGGTTACTGAATCAAAAATTTGGCAACCATTTGATGAAAAGCCTGTTTCATATGTAACATATATGATTTGTGAAAGATCAAAAAGGGTAATCAGGAAGAAATTCTTCTTGAAACACAGGATGCAGTTAGAGCAGCCAAGAGTGGTTTCCATGGATGATTCCCATAAAGTTGGACGTCCATCACTGTTTGCTTCTGAAAATCTGTAGCTCAATTCACAATCCTTCTTTTGCATGTCAAGCCCCAGTTCCAAACCCCAGAATCCATTGGTGGTTTAGAGTGGCATTAGCCTTAATCCTCCAAGAGCTTTTCCTGGTTTGTGCTACACTTGAGTTAAAGATTGAGTCTGAAGATATTCTAAGGATGGAAAGAGAACTATACAAATGAACGAGTGAAGCATGGCTGAAGACATCTACAGTATTTCTGTTTTCTCTTTTAGAAGGTGCCCTTTGCCAGATGTGGCATGAAGAGGTGCCAGGCAGGAGAGAGGAAAAGTGTTCCAGAGGGTGAGGAGGTTTGCTGCTACCAATGTGCCCCTTGCCCAGAAGGGACCATTTCTAATCAGACAGGTAGAGCACACTTTCAATGTAGCTTTTCCAGGATCAAGGAAGCCAATCAGTAGAAACAAATATTAATTTTGTTGTTATTTTTAGTCGATTGATATTCTTCAACATATTCATGCTTTTCAGCAGAATTTCTATTCATGGATCTAAACTGGCCTTCTGCCCTCCTCCCCAGCCACCTTTCCTGCTCCTCAGCAATTTAATGCAGGGTAGTTTCAGGGCACAATTAATGGGTTCCCTACTAGATGTTCTAGTCCTACTATTGCTTCCAACTACATCCAGGAAAACCAGCTACCAACCTTTTTGTGAAGCAGTGGGGTGTAAAGTTGAAGCTTTGATTTTCATTATTTAGGGTGTGCTTTTCTCTCGGTGCTATCAGTCTCCCAGAAGATAAAGAGACCAGTTGGAGAAGAGGGAGATCCATCTAAGTCTGCCTGCCCCTCCCTGCAAAAAATTGTCTGAATGAGTTGATGCAAAATAGAAGCAGAGAACTGCATCCCAAAAGGTGGAAACATCCTTGTCTCAAGCTAACCTCTCCTCAGGATAATTGAAGTACTCTTGATTTCAGATTCTGCAAGCTGTGACCCCTGCCCAGAAGACCGATATTCCAACATGGACAAGGATCACTGCATTGCCAAGAAGATCCACTTCCTGACCTATCAGGAGACCCTGGGATACACTTTAGTAACTCTAGCATTTTCTTTCTCTGTGATCACATCTGCAGTGCTGGTGATATTCCATAAACATCGTGACACACCAATTGTCAAGGCCAACAACCGAGATCTCACCTACCTCCTCCTGGTCTCCCTCCTGCTCTGCTTCCTCTGCTCCTTCCTCTTCATTGGTCAACCTGGGAAACTCACCTGTCTCTTACGACAAACTGCCTTTGCCATTCTCTTTTCCATTGCAGTTTCCTCTGTCTTGGCAAAAACTGTCATGGTGGTTCTGGCCTTCATGGCCACTAAGCCAGGGAACAAGGCAAGGAAACTCTTGGGAAAACCACTGACCAACTCCATTGTCTTAGTCTGTCCCCTGGTCCAAACAGTTCTTTGTATTATCTGGCTGGTAACCTCTCCCCCATTTCCCAACATGGACTTCGATTCCTTAGTAGCAGAGACCATCTTGGAATGTAATGAAGGCTCAACTTTAATATTTTATGCTGTCCTCGCCTACCTGGGTTTTTTGGCCCTCGTGAGTTTCACAGTGGCCTTTCTGGCTAGGAAATTGCCTGACAGCTTTAACGAAGCCAGGTTCATTACTTTTAGCATGCTGGTCTTTTGCAGCGTTTGGATTAGCTTCCTCCCCACCTACCTGAGCACCAAAGGGAAGTTCATGGTGGCTGTGGAGATCTTCTCCATATTGTCCTCTGGGGCTGGTCTTTTGGCTTGTATCTTTTTCCCCAAATGCTACATTATCCTACTAAGGCCACATCTGAATTGTAGAGAGAATATAATGAGGCACAAAAATGTCTGATTTGTCCTGGGATTGGGAAATTTTACTTGGATTGGGGCATTTTGGCAATTGTCCCTGGTAAAGGCCCAATCATCTTCTGAGTAATATACATTGATATCAAAGATATGAATATTTATTAAACAAATTTATGTAGCCACCCAACTGACCCCTTAGGATCTAAATCAACCGCACAGCTAACCAGATATAGCACCGACCTTCAGCCAATCCATGCAAGCCCATTCCCCCCACCAGCAGTTCACCTTCCAAGGAACCTGACCTAATGTAACCTCCCTATCATAAGACCCATCACAAGCCCCTCATTTATGACTCACACCTGACCCACCACAAGACCCATCACAAAAACATCACTTGACACACCCACACCTGAAGCCCTTAATAATCAGAAGAACACTGATGTTCTATTTTCGATGTAAAGGCATTGAGATGAGGCAGGAGTAACAACAGTCTTCTCTTTATTCAGAACACAACAGAACCAATACAAAATGGCATGGATTCCTCTTATACCCCTTTGCAGGGACAGTGTCAGGCAATCAACGCAACGGATTCTCCTGCCTTGCGCATGCGCAATAGGCTGGAGACAGTCTGCTGGTCCCGGGCATCCATGTAGTCTGCCCGGGCCTCTCTGCAGCTTCCTACACCTGCTGAATCACTCAGCAGGCCCAGGACATAACAACTGACATCTCCTAAACTCTGCTGAAGATGTTACCTAGCCTAGTAAGGAAATGTTTGGAAACCAACCCACAAGCTTGGAGAACAAACTTTCACTCTCACATTAAATTATATAGAGTGTTCTCTGCATTATGACTAGGTAAACATGCTTCATTAATAAACCAGATCATGTGAAGTGGATATTAAGGGATCTTCTCAAGTCCCTGCTATTTTTTTATGCTCTCAGTGTATTATGGGTAGGGATTGATGGGGGTTAATTAATGGAATAGTTCAAAAATTGTTCAATCTTGGGCAGAGAGGAAGGAAAACAATGTTGTGTGACAGTCTTAAATGTTTCCTGAACTTACAAGAATGCTTAGGGATAGAGAGGGGTCAGAGAGAGGGAAGACCCTAAAGCACCCCACATAGCTAAGCCCCTGGCAGACCCTGAAGCACCCCACATAGCTAAGCCCCTGACCTTTCATCTTCCATCATCCCAGACTGAAACTGTCCTTAAGTGGAACTAGTGCATAGCCAGGTCTCCAACCTTTAAACTTTCTAGGTGGACCAGCTGGATGCCCTGCTTGATGGCAGGAACACAACATGGATGAGGAGGAGAAGAGGATGTATAATTGGGCATCTATCATCTCTTGGGGCCACTGCAAATGGAGGATTTGTCTGATATGGTGATGATTGGGTATTATGCTTGTTACTCAAAGAAAGTTAACCCCTCCTGGTGCAAACCACAAATAGTTGGGACTGAAGGATAGAGCAGATTGGTGCACCTGAGGGAAGCTCTTGATTCTGGCCTCAGGAAATCCTCCATCAGGCAGTGTGGTTGGCTTTGAAATACTTGTTTAAAATGTTGATGACCACTCAAGTGACAGGGAAGTTGGGCAAAAAGGAAAGAAGAAAAGAAGAAAGTGTGTCATTATTAAAAACCATCCAGGTTCCTCGTAGCTGAAACACATCTTCATTGGCCAGTTTGGGGAACACAGCTAGGACAAAGGCCATGGTGAGTTGTTCCGGGAAGCCCCCAGGGAGCTTCTTAATCTGGAAAGAGTTTGGTAGTGGTGGCAGCAGAAACGGTCGATTCCAAAGAGATCTCAGAGATTTAAGAGTTTGCCTTGTGTGTGTCCTATATTAAGGGGATTAGACTAAGTGACCCCCAAGTTCTCTTCCAACTCTAAAGTTGAATCACTCTCTAATAACAGTTGCCCAATGCACAGAATGAGACACAAATTGTCATTTCAGAAATAAGTTTTCCTCTTGCCAAAATGCTACAGACTCCAGAGTTATGGGAATAATGTGGTTATTTCTCTCTCCCTGGGTTCATCAAACACTAGCAAATTCTTACTTCATCTCAGTGGATTTCCAGAGATTAACCCTCCCTAAGTGCAAAGAAGTTTGTGTCCAGTCAAAACATGTTTACTTAGCATGCTCTGAGTAATATGGCCGGGTCCCTTTAGAGTTGGAGCTGAGATGAATGCTTACCTTGAAGACTTCAAACCCCACTTGAGGCCTCTGAAGTCATCAGAGCATCACATTCCTACATCAGTCTCCATTGACTCGCTCTAGGAAGAAGGCCTCTTTGTGTGGACAATGTGTTGGCTTTTAATGTTGCTATGGACCTTGCCTGCAGCCGTCCAGATGGATCTGAGGCCAATCTGCTTCTGTAGGAGACTTTTCCAAGCACAGAAAGACTACTACAGGCCTGGAGATCTCATTATTGGTGGAAACTTGCCTCTCTCCATTACTGAAGTCCTACAGCTTCCTTTACATGAGCCTCCTAGTGATTGGGATGCCTATTCTCTGTAAGTGTTTCCTTGATAGTCTTTTTTCTCAGGGCAACGTGGAAAGGGAAGTCTTGAAGATGGGGCAGACTTAAATCCAACCTAGCTTCTGTTGATGTAGAGCCTTCCTCATTAGGACAAATTGATTCTCTTTAATGAATCAATTTCTCTTTAATCCCCTTCTCAAGCCCTCTGAGTCTTCAGTGGGGAAGAACAGCTTGTCACACTGAATAGGGAGTCAACCTTTTCTCTGTGTTCCTGAATGCAAGGTACACATTGCAAAGAAACTAATTTGAACTTGGGGAGAAATAATGCTAAGGCCCTCCATTTTATAGCTGGACTGAATTCATCTTCCCATCTCATTATTCTGATGATTTGTAATACTATCCTTCATGAGTCCATTATATCCAACATAGAGAAGGTCTGTCTTTTGTCCCGCCAAGACTGGCTTCCCACCAATCTCCTGTTAATCCTGGGCAATTCTATGTTGCTGTAAAGAAGAATATATGGTATTGTAAATATTTTGGTATAAATATAAAGAAACTTATTTGAATCAGCTAAATGCAGTCAACTGTGAGAGCTTCTGATTTATTTTTCCACCAATAGAGAAATTAAAATTTTCTAACAGGTAATGGGCCCAGAGCTTACTAAGGACTGCATTGTAATTTAAAGCTGGAAGAAATTGCCTATGTTTAGAAAGTATAAGAACAAGGCAGAATTAGCAGAATGGCTGCAGTGGAATTTGAGGAAAACTCTGTGCCTTGTTTGGGCCAGAAGAATTACATTATATGGGCTGCTAAAATGGAATGTTTGCTGAAAGCTAAAGAGCTATGGTATATCGTAGAAAATCCACCACAAGGGTTTGTAACTGCTGATCAGAAAAGTCATGATCAAGCAATGGCATATCTCATCTTGAATTTAGATGATGAACAATTTCTAAATGTTGCAAATTTAAAGACTGCAAAGGAGATTTGGTTGAAGTTGAGAGCTGTGCACGTGAATGTTTCTGCATGCAATATAGTGCAATTATCAAGAAAACTTTACAGGGCCTGTTTGCAACCAGGTGACTTTGTGGAACAGCATTTAAATAAAATACAAATTTTATTTTTGGACTTAGAACAACATGGGATTAAATTCTCTGAGTCCTAGAGGTTTTATTGGTGTTGAACAGTTTAGATAAAACCTGAGACACAGTTTCTGCGATATTTGAGTGTAAAGAAGAGCAAGACTTAAATTTTTGAGGCTTTAAAGGCATGTTTGCTTAATAAAGAAGAAAAGCAACATTTTAGGAGCAGCCATGAGGAGGTGAAATGCCTGAGGAGGGGGTCCAGACTGCAAGTCTCCAGAGAAGAAACAAGGAGCAAATGGGACCAAGTTGCATCAAAAGGGAGATTTTGCAAACAGAGGGCTCAGCAAGAAAAGACAATTTTGAACAGTGATGCTCAGGTTGTGATTGTCTCCGGGGATTCAAGTGTTCTGAAAAACCTTATAGTATCCCTCTACACTTATGAAGAAGAGAACCATGCTACTTTGGGGAAGGTCTGGATCCTGACCACCCAATGGGAATTTTCAGCTATTGGCTATCACTACGATTGGGTGAAATTAAAATCCCTCCATGGCGCTTTATCTTTCACAGTCCACACAAACCCGGTGCCAGGATTCAAAGATTATCTCTGGGCTCTGAATCCACACAAACCCCACGGAGACATCTTTCTTCCTGAGTGGTGGGAAGTTGTATTTGACTGTGAGCTTTTGAAGGCAATTCTGGCCTCACCTGACAGCCGAAGGGTTTGCACAGGGCAGGAGAACCTGGACACGCTCCTGGTCTCTGTCTTTGATGGACAAATGACCAGTTTCAGTTACAGCATCTACAATGCTGCCTATTCTGTGGCACACGCATCGCATGCTGCGTATACGTGGGAATCACAACAGGCATTGAAGAGAGGCAGAAAGAAGACACACCTTCACCTCTCTGTGAAGCCCTGGCAGGTAATTCTTCAGATCTTCCCTTCTGGTCAAGGAAACAGCTTTACACTCTTAGGTTTCATGAACTGTTGACTGTCTTTTCCCTAATATTTCCCCCTTTATTTAAATCTCATACAAGTCTTGAAATTCTTAATTCCATTTCTACTTTTAGCAATCATACCTGGAAGAGGGGGGGGGAAGAGTCTTATACTGTTTTTCCCTAATTATGCCAGTTGCTGGAGACATGATTGAGTTTTCCATTGAATTTTTATTTTTCTATTTCGATAGTTCAATCAACTGTCAAGTTCCGACTAATGGAACACTTCAAGGAAATTCCAGGCATATTTATTCTGAAAAAGTCTTTAATCATGGACACATTGTCGGCACATATTGAATGGATGCCAAAATCTGAATTTCTCTTGCTTGCGTCTGACTTTTCTTGCTAAACCGCTCTCTTATTTTGCAGTCATAAGTTGCATCTTCCAATAAGCCCGGAGGGCAAAGATTCACTTCCGTTCCTTATCCCGCGCTTTCCTTATAAATCTCCTCCCTTTCTCTGTCATCTGAATTAACTCTAAAAATACCAGACAGTTCTGAATATCTTGTCAAAGCAATAATATCCTATATTAACAGCGTTGACATCAACATTGTGTAGCCAGTTAATCATGCAATCTTGACTTTGGTCAGATTCTCAATAATTTTTTTCCTAGCAATTTATAAATTTGGATCCTAATAGATATCTAGACCCTTACATATATTGAAACATATCAAGATATATCTTGAAGAGGGGTAGGACCTCCAAAGTCCTTTCCAACTCTGTTATTCTTCTGTTATACATTTCTGGATTTTCTTGAGGCTCACATGTATCCTCCATACTTCTGCATGTTTGCATATTGTGTGATGCTAGCCCACAAATATTGAAATCAATTAAGAGCTTGGTCCATTTTTTTCAAACATTTTATTGAGTTTTAGGGGGTTGGGGATAAAATAGGATCGGGATAGGGATTAAGGATTAGCGTGGGGTTAGGATCAAGATTTGGATTAGGACAGGGTTGGGGGTCAACATTGGGGTTATCCCCCAATAACATTTTCAATCTTTAGCAAACAGACTATTGTCCGGGTACATATGTTCAATTAACAATAATTGATATAGTAATAAATAACTGTAGTAATTGTAGTAAATGATAATCCTAAACAGTATCAGTTAGTCAATGCATATCATTCTTCTTACTAATATATATTCAGAATAACATATCACATTCATTTCTCACTAGTTCGTTTTCCTAACCATTGATAAAAAATTATCCCATGTTCTAAAGTAAACTGAATCTTCTTTCTCTTTAATCCCTAAACTCAATCTATCCATTTCTGTACATTCTAAGATTTTTTTAATTAAAACCTCTTCAGTTGGTACGTTTGCATTTTTCCAGTATTGGGCAAATACCATTCTCGCTGCTGTCAGTACATGCAATATTAAATATTCATTCTCCTTCTCATAATTAGGTCCTAATATTCCTAACAAAAACAGTTCTGGTTTAAATTCTATTTGTCTTTTAATCATCTTTTCCAACCATGCATGTATCTTAACCCAAACCTTTTTTGCTTTAGGGCATGTCCACCAGATATGATAGTAAGTACCTGGCCTGTGTTTATATTTCCAGCAATTATTCAAAGTATTTTTAAACATTTTCGCTAATCTTACTGGTGTCACATGTCATTTATAAAACATTTTACACAAACTTTATATGAGATTGCTTTAGTCAATTTGATATTTCTATCCCATAATTTTTGCCAGTCTTCTAAATCTATAGAATATCCAAAGTTTTTTGCCCATGCTATCATTGTTTCTTTTACTTGTTCTTCTTCCATCTTTAAATTTAGCAGAGATCTATAGAGTTTCTTAATCAAATTTTCATCTGTTTTTAACAATATTTGATCAAATTTATAAAATCCCGTTGTCTTCACATCTTTTTCATATCTCATTTGGATTTGCAAATATGGCAACCATGCTTAATCAATACCTTGTCATTGTAAATCTTGTCTATCTTTCAATTTTCCTTTGTTATCCAAGATATCTTTATAAGTCACGACTTTGTGATAGTTAATTAAAATTTGGATGTACAAATGCTTCCATTGTTGAAAGCCATCCTGGAATTTTCAAATAAATTTTACATTTTATTTTTCCCCGTTAATAATAACGTGTTTCTAATGTAGTGGTTTTGGAAGTATTTATTTTCAAAGAGGTTTTGCTTTGCCCTTTTAATTTGTTATGCCAATTTTTCTGATGCTATTAAATTTAATTTAAGTTTTATTATTTCCATTTTTCTTTTCAATATTTTCTTTTGTGGGTTTGTTTGTAATTCAAGTTCTAATTTTTTAAATTCTTCTCTTAACAACTGACATTGTTGTCTCTTTTCTTTATTTTTTTCACCATATATGTTATCACTACGCCTCGAAAATATGCTTTGGCTGTATCCCATACATTTTGTAATATTGTATCTTTTTTATTTTCTTTGAAGAAAAATTCCATTTCTTTTGTTGCTGAGTCTATAAATTCTTTCTCTTTTAATATTGATTGATTCAAAGTCCATCTTAATTTTTTCTGCATTCCTTTCCACACCATTTTAAGGGGTTATGATCTGCCCAAGTACCTAATTCTATTTCAATTTCCTGCATATTAACCCTTAATTCAGGCATCATCCAAATTATATCAATTCTAGACCAAGATTTATGACTATTAGAATAGAATGTGTATTGTGATTTTCCTGGATTCGTTCCTTTCCAGATATCTTGTATACCAATTTTCTCTATCATATTGAAAAAAGTCTTAGGTAATTTTTTTCTTTCTTGTTTCACTGATTTACTGCTTTTATAGTCTAATGTCCCATCTACTATTGCACTGAAATCCCCAATTAAGCATATATTTTGGTATTCTATTTCTACTATTTTTCTGTGAAGGTTTTGATAGAATTTTTCTTGTTTATTATTTGGTGCATATATTGCTATCAAAAGTATCTGTTTTTGATTTAAAAATATTTCTACCATTAATATTCTCCCTTCTTCACCTGCATAAATCATTTTGGAATCTATTGTCTCTTTAACATATATAACTACTCCTCTTTTTTGTTGAGCTGATGTATAATAAAGTTTTCCAAGTTTTGGATTTTCCAAAAATGTATGTTGTTGTTTTTTATATGTGTCTCTTGCAAACAAATTATATCAATATTTAATTTCTGTAGTTGTTTGAAAATTCTTTTCCTTTTTGATGGGGAATTCAATCCATTTATATTCACTGAAAAAAATCCATTTTGCTTCTCCATTTTGGTTTACTTATATTTAGGTCTTGTTGATCTCGTAATCCTCTGCTCTCTTATTATTCCCTCATCTTCTTGATTCATCTTCTCTTTTTCCTCTTCCACCTGTGTTTCCTCTATTGTTTGTTCTGTCTGTTTCTGGCTTTTTCCATCCTCTTCTTGATATTGTGTTCTTTCTCCCAGAAATGCTCTATATCTTTCATCAAAATCCTCTGCCTTCCACACTGAGTCCAAACAATATCTTGCGTTATTCCAATTGATTAAAATCCCTTCTGGCATCAGCCATCTAAAATTTACTCCTTTTGCAATCAGCTTTGTAGTCAAAAAATGATATTGTCTTCGAGTATCCCTAATTCTCTTGGGAATCTGTTTCAACATTACTATTTCTTTATCTTTATATTGTAATGGATCATCTCTAACTCTTCTTAATATCTCATTGTTCTCTTCATAAACAATGAATATTGTCTCATTGTTAATATCTCATTGTTTTCTTCTTACATGGACTTCTCTGGGCAATTTGTGTTTCCTTGCATAACTTGAATTTATTCTAAATATTTCATCCACTTCTTGCTGCATCTCTGATATTTCCATTTCTAGGGCCTCTGCTAATAGATTAATAATCACATCTGCTATATTTTCCTCTTTATCTTCAGATATGTTCTGAAATCTCAAATAATGTACCACTTTCTCCATTTCCAGAGCAGCGACTGCTCCTTCTAGATTTTGATTTGCTTGTTCTAATCTTTCATTCTCTGTCATTAGTGCTTCAATTTTTTCACTAGTATCTTCTGATTGATCTTCCATCTTCTGAATTCTTTCTTCATTTTTAGGGATCATTTGTTGGTGAACCTCAAATTGTGTTTTTATGTCAAGCATTTCTTTGTTTAGCTTATCAAGGTTGCTTTTTGTTTCTTGATGATTCTTCTGCATCATTTCTTGCATTAGTTGTAAAGTCGCGTACATCTCTTTTTGGAGATTGTTTGCCTTCTCTCATTGTAACATTGCTTTAATAGATCCCTGACTTGCTGGATTAGATGTTCCAGAAGAGGGTGCACAAGCAGGTTTTTTTTGTAATTTTAATAAGGTTTGGTGCATTCATTGTTCAATCAGGCAGATTTTGTAAATCCACAGGGAGAGGAAAAAAAAGCCAACTCCTTTAGGCTATAGTCCAAATTTAAAAAGAAGCCAACTGCTTTAGGCTATAATCCAGGTTTAAAAGGGAGCCAACTGCTTTAGGCTAGTCCAAGTTTTTTAAAAAGCGAACTACTTTAAGCTGTAATCCAGCAAAATAAAAAACACCAACTGCATAAGTCTCATCCAAATATTTCTGTCAGTTCAAAGATATTACAGAAAAAAAGAAAAAAGGAAAAGGAAGAAAAAAAATCCTATCTCAATAGTTTCTATAATAGTTATGTCTAAAGTTGAAAGATGTAGTTTAAAAAAATGTTTTTTTTTCTTTTGTAGAAACACAGGATGTTCTTTGTTTAGCACAGGTGTTGTTTCAAGGTCATCACTCTTCTGATTTTTTCTCTATTATTATTGTAGTATCTTCCTTCACCACTAGATGTCCTCATTAGTTATAGTGTCTCTATCCAGTAGTAAAACTTTATTTAAAATGCTCTTTTACAACAAAGAAAAAAATCTTCCCAAATCAAAAAAATTAGCCAAACAACAGATTAGCATTTTTTTCTTTTCAATCCATCTTGAATATTTTCCACATATTTTTATACTCCTTAAATTTGTTCCCCCATTCCAGATTTGTCACCACTTTTAATTCTCTTCTTCCCAAGTCTTCCTGGGGTTTTTTACTTTTAAAAGTTATCCAATTCAGGGAATTATATTTTAAAAGTCCATAGGGAAGAGAAATAAAGAAGAATCTCACCCAGATCAAACACGTTGTTGACAGTCAGCTCTTCGGCAGCACTGCTGTGGCTCCTCACTTCTTCCTGGGCTGTCTGTGGCATGGGCTGTCTGCATATTTGCCGGCAGCCTTTCTCCTGCCCGTTTAAAGAGTTTCCTCAGGCTGTTTGGGCCAACCGCCGTTGGCTCCGAACTCCCAAGATTTCCCTTCCTCCTCGTTGCCTCTCCAGGGTGACTTTCTGACCTCTTTGGGTCTCCAGACGAAGTGAAATCGGACTAGGAAACCAGAGCTCCAGTTCTTTCATCCGTGTCGCCATGACACCCGGGGAGAACTCTCTCTTCACTTTCATGGACATTATGTTTGCTTGTTTACTTGTTTTGCAATTCCAGATCCACGCCTTCTCAAAAAACATCCTTTTCAATAACACCACTGGGGATGAAGTCTCCTTTTCAGAAACTGGGATGAAATATGCAGGATTTGATATCCTCAACTGGTTTGTCTTTGCAAATATGACAATCCTTCGGGAGAAAGTTGGATGGGTTGATCCAGAGGCTCCTTCAGCTGAAGGTTTCAGCATCGACCCTGATACCATTGTGTGGGCTAAGCAGGTGGGGACTAGATGCTTCTTTCACAGTTAAGGAAAGCTGACAGGAAGGACCAGGTTGGTGGTGTGGTGAAAATTCTATTCAGTGGAAGGAAGAAGAGGGGCACCTTTTATGCAGACCCTGAAGCCAAGCTGACTGTTTGCAATGTCTTCCCCTCAACCTCTCCTAACCTGTCTCCTTTCAGACAAAGCCTTTCTCCCGTTGTGTGAAGCACTGCCTTCCAGGACAAGCCAGGAAAGTTGCAGAGGGGAAACGTTCTTGTTGCTATGGATGCATTTCTTGCCCAGAAGGGACCATTTCTAATCAAACAGGCAAGTTGCTGAAGGAGACCCTCAAGCAGGAACGAGATCTAGAACAGCTGCATGGGAGGAATTAGAGAAAATATGAGGTAGCAAATCAGTTGAGCTAATCAACATGGAAATTGTTCAGAACTTTTAAGAGTGGTCCATTGAATGCATCCTTTTTTAATTTATTAGCAGCAGTTTTAACTTTTATATACTTTTTATGTTTTAATATTTTATTGAACACTGCCCAAAGTCCCCTGGTGTGGGAGATGGGAATTTCAAAGTATAATAATAAAATAAAACAAATCAATTAATTCATTAAATAATTACTCTCAAGAGTTAATAGCTGCTATTACATCTTCTGGGATTGATTCTTCTAGAGTCTTCTGTATTATGTGTAGCAGAAATAAAGAGATGGGGAGCATGGGACATTTCACTACTTTTACTGAGAAAACAATTCCCCTCAAAGAGAATCCCTGGTTCTCTGACTAATGTCAGTTGGCTCCTGTTCTTCCAGATGCGGCTCAGTGCATCCCCTGCCCAGAAGACCAACACCCAAGCAACAACCACGTCCTGTGCATTCCCAAGACCATGAACTTTCTCTCCTATGAGGATACACTCGGCTTCATTTTAGTTTGTCTAGCTCTTTTCTTCTCTTTGATCACAATCCTTGTGTTGGCAGCCTTCATCAAACACTGCAACACACCAATCGTCAAGGCCAACAACCGCAATCTCACCTACATCCTCCTTGTCTCCCTCCTGCTCTGCTTCCTCTGCTCCTTCCTCTTCATCGGGCAGCCAAGGAACCTCACCTGTCTCCTTAGACAAACCGCTTTCGGCATTGTCTTCTCCATTGCCATTTCATCTGTGTTGGCAAAAACTCTGACTGTGATTCTGGCCTTCATGGCTACAAAGCCAGGAAACAGGGCAAGAAAACTCCTAGGAAAACAACTGGTCGTAGTCTTGGCTTGTCCCCTCGTGCAAACAGCTCTTTGTGCCTCCTGGCTGGCAGTCTCACCCCCATTTAGTAATTTGGACTTTCATTCTGTGATGGGAGAAATCGTGATGGAATGCAATGAAGGTTCCACCACCATGTTTTATGCTGTTCTGGGCTACATGGATTTCCTGAGTCTCATCAGCTTCATAGTGGCTTTTCTGGCCAGGAAGCTGCCCGACAGCTTTAATGAAGCCAAGTTCATTACTTTCAGCATGCTGGTCTTCTGCAGTGTTTGGGTCTCCTTTCTCCCCACCTATCTGAGCACCAAAGGGAAGTCCATGGTGGCCGTGGAGATCTTCTCCTTCTTGGCCTCTGCGGCTGGTCTGCTGAGTTGCATCTTTCTCCCCAAATGCTATGTTATAATGCTGAGGCCAGATCTGAACAATAGAAGTCACCTCATGGGGAAAGTTAAGTAGGAAAGTAAGAAAAGATGTAGTCATGTTTATATAGATTAATATAGGAGTTTCCACTCCATCTATGTCCAAACACAACAAGCACATGGTAAGTAAAATGATGCTGAGGTTTTCTTGTTTCTGTTGACTCTGTCTGACTCTGTGTAACCTACTTAGAAAGGTCTGCAAGAAGTCTTTTAATTTTATTCACACATGCAAATATTTTAACCAGAAAGAACTCTGTTTAACCGTATACCTCCCTCCCTTTTATCCAGAAATACTCAGCCTTTAATTATTGTGCTTTGTGATGTTGCCTTAAATTTTTATTTAATACTTGCAGTATTTCTTGAGCAACTGAACTGGTATTCTTACCACTTAATGACTTCTACCAATGACTTCCACATTTTTTCCCCCAGGATCCCAGAATGGACATCCAGACCCACTTTTTCCAGTCTTTATTTTTTAAAGAATAGAATAGAATAGAATAGAATAGAATAGAATAGAATAGAATAGAATAGAATAGAATAGAATAGAATAGAATAGAATAGAATAGAACTGGAAGGGACCCTGTAAGTCCAGCCCCCTGCTCAAGTGACTGTCTAGTCTCTTCTTAAAAACCTCCAGTGATGGAGCGCCCACAATTTCTGAAGGAAAGCTGTTCCATTGGTTAATTGTCTTCGCTGTTAAGAAGTTTCTCCTTAATTCCAGGTTGCTTCTCTCTTTTATCACTTTCCAACCATTGTTTCTTGTCCTGCCCTCTGGTGCTTTGGAGAATAGTCTGATGCCTTCTTCTTTGTGGCAGGCCCTCAAATACTGGACTGAAATTAGCCAAACTGCACATCAGTTCCATCTGTGACCCCATTCCAAAGTAAGGATAGAAAATCACTGGATCCTGATTGGAATGTCCTAATTGGAATGTCCTAGACCCAAAAGATTCACAAAAGCACTGGACCCTGGACAGGCAGATGTTTATAATGTTTGGGGAGATGCTTCATTTTGAAAAAAGTATCAAAGACACTTTGTTTTCCAACAAAGACCATTGTTTCTTGTCCTGCCCTCTGGCGCTTTGGAGAATAGTCTGATGCACAAATGTGAAAGATAGAAACATAAATCTGTGCGTTCTTTCTATGCATATTGTCTTATATTTCTAGCACTATTCATAATATGTTACTATTACCTCTGTGTTATACTATGTCTATTATTGGCGTACCATTGCTACTATTCTACTATTAATATCCAACAGTGTTTTCACTCAGGTCTGTCTTTCAATCCTCCCTCCCTCTCTCTCTCTCTCTCTCTCTCTCTCTCTCTCTCTCTCTCTCTCTCTCTCTCTCTCAGATTATTTTTCCTCCTCATTTTTTTTAGAAAGTTTTATTAGTTTATAATATACAACACAGTGGAAATACAAAAGTGAATAGCAGAAAAGATGGGGAAGGGAAAGCGGAGTAGAAAAGTGAGATAAGGGAGAAAGAAAAAGAAAAAAGGCATTGTCTTCCAATTTCCTGAAACCAGGGAGAGAAGGTGCCTAAAAATGACCTCATCCCATCTATGTACTGCATTAAAGGTCAAAACCAGCACCTTGATCTGAACCTGGAAGCAAACTAGCAACCTATGCACTTTGGGGAGCAGTTGTATAATACATTGTGTTCTAGGACAGGGCTTTTCAACAATGGTACCACCTGTGGTACATTGGCACCTGGCAGGTGGTATGCGACCATCCTAGAAAAGTGGTAGCGGGGGAGGGAAATGAGCTGAACTGGTGGCAACACCACACAAGCCTGAGCGAGAGATGGCTGGAGCTGCAGGGCTGTCAGCTCAGCGGAAGCTCCAGGATCAGCGCCAGGCTCCATCTGGAGCTCAGCGCTGATCCTGGTGCTTCTGCTGAGCCCTGAAAAAGCACCAATCAGCTGGAAAGCAGCACTGATCCTGGGGCTTCTGCTGAGCCCAGAAGAGGCGGCAGTCAGCTGGAATGTTGCAGCATCTCCAGGGTCTTGTAAGTTACATTCAGATGCTTGGCAACTGATTCATATTTATGATGGTCACAGTGTCCCAGGGTCATGTGAAGTGACCAAAACCTGCTGCAACCACTCAGCAGACAGGGGAGAATGAAAACCAAACACCCTCCACCCCACCCCCGCTGCCAATCCCCAACAGAAACGCTCACAACAATGAAAACCTTGGACAGGAGGAAGAGCGCCACTGGGTGAGCAAGCAGGTGTCTAGCTCGGCTGTGGCTTGGGGGGGCACTTTTTCAGTGTCATTATAACTTTGAACGGTCACTAAGCGAACTGTTGTAAGTCGAGGACTACCTGTACTTTATCACTTTTTCCTTTGGGGGGGGGTCATCAAGTTCTTGACACCTTGCTAGGCAACTGGTGGTACTCGGATATTGCCATATCCTAAAAGTGGTACAATAGGTGAAAAAGTTGAAAAGCCCTGTTCTAGGACCATGTATAACTGCCTGCACTGCCCCATTTGGCACCAGCTGAAACTTCCAAATGCTGTTCAAGCAGCCTCACATAGAGTGCATTACAGTAGTCTATTCAGGTGCTGAAAAGACAATAAATAACTGTGAGCAGAGCAGAGAAGCAACACAAAGTCACAACTGTCATCTACTCTGTAAATAAAGGGACCCCTGGAGTCAGATGAACTCATGGGCTTGTTCTATTATTATTATTATTAAGATCCCTCCATCCATTATTCTCTTTTTCTGATTGTATAATATCTATTTTTTAATAATTACTATACAAAGGTTTTAAACAACTATTGTCTTCCTTATTTACAGCTTTTACTGGATTGTTGTATGCTGCCCAGAATGACCTTGCAAGAGATGGGTAGCCATATAAATTTGATCAATCAATCAATTTCATCCTCTGTCTTTTGGGTATAACTCAACCAATTCTTTCATCTAAACATTGGTATGATTGCTCACACTTCCTAGGGTACAGATGACTGCCCCTCTCCCCATCAGCAACCATTCTATCTGGACATATTACAACACATGCCAAGCTCCATCTTGTGTGCAGGTGTTCACTTTCAAGTAGATCAAAACCTCAACTTCACTTTGACTCTCAAGTCCATCTGCTTTGTGGATTACCCACAAGAGACACAATCATATTTTTCACTATCTGATGTTCCAACAACATCCATTGCTGATTTGTAATACCATCCTTCATGCGTTCATTACATCCAATGTAGAGAAGGTCTGTCTTTTGTCCCACCAAGACTGACTTCCCACCAATCTCCTGTTAATCCTGGGCCATTCTAGGTCAGTGGAGCATCCTCTGGTGATTTGAACTCGTCTAGAGTGGACAGGTGCTCACTTACCATTTTCTTGCCTATCTTAACTTGTGTTTCTAATCTGTTTTTTACAGTTCTGTTTTTGATAGCTTGGACTGTTTTTTTCCTTTAGAATAGAATAGAGCTGGAAGGGACATTGGAGGTCTTCTAGTCCAGCCCCCTGCTCAAGCAGGAGAACTTATTCCATCTCAGACAAGTGATTGTCTAGCCTCTTCTTAAAAATCTCCAGTGATGGAGTGTCCATGATTTCTAGGGACAAGTTATTCCACTAGTTAATTGTCCTCACTGTCAGGAAGTTTCTCCTGAATTCCAGGCTGATTCTCGCTTTGTTCAGTTTCCAACCACTGTTTCTTGTCCTGCCCTCTGGTGCTTTGATGAATTACATGACCGCCTCATGTAATTCCAACTTTACTACTATTACTATTACTAAATCTTTGTGGCAACTCCTCAAGTACTGGAATACTGCTATCATGTCTCCCCTGTTTCTTCTTTTCTTTAGACTAGCCAAACCCAAGTCCTGCAGCCGTTCTTCATATGTTTTAGTCTCCAGGCCTTTGATCGTCTTAGTTGCTGTTCTCTGAATTTTTTCCAAATGCTCAACATCTTTTTTGTGATATGATGACCAAAATTGGCTGTAGTATTCCAGGGTGGTCTTACTAGGGTTTTATAAAGCAGTACTAATACTTTGTGTGACCTTGATTCTATGCCTCTGTTTATACAACTCAGGATTGTATTGGCTTTCTTGCTTACTGCTGCACACTGCTGCTCTTGGTTAAGTGATCGTCCACTAAGACTCCAAGGTCCCTCTCACAGTTACTGTTTTTAAGCCAGATCTCACCCAGTCGGTACCTTTTATTTTTCCTGCCTAAATGTAAAACGTTGCTTTTCTCCACATTGAAATGAGCCGTTAGGGTGCAGTACTGCAGGCCACTTTAGCTGACTGTGTTCAGCAGGTCAGCGGTTCAAATCTCACCGGTTCAAGGTTGACTCAGCCTTCCATCCTTCCGGGGTAGGTAAAATGAAGACCCAGATTGTTGGGGGCAATGTAAATATATATATACATTGCTTACTGGTGTACACCACTTAGAGAGTGCTTGCACTTAAAGCGGTATATAAGTCTCATAAATAAATAAATAAATAAATAAATAAATAAACTCATTTTGTTGAACAGGGCCCATTGTTCAAGTTTGTCAAGATCTTTTTGGATCCTGCGTTTGTTTTCTGGGGTGTTGGCTACTACTGCCAGTTTGGTGTTGTTGTGTCCTAAGCCTACTGAAGTATTCAGCAGGCTCAGAAATGTTGCAAACGGTCCCGGGCAGACCAAAAGCTGCCTGGGACCAGACTGGCTGTCACCAGCTTTGTGCGCATGTGCAAGGTACAAAATAGCTAGATTCCTATTGGCTGTTATTGTCCGGGGTTCGGACACTATAAAAGGCCTGGTGCCATTTTCCAATTGCTGGTTGTAAGAAGAAGTCAATAAAAGAAGCTTGCTTTTCACCATGTGTCTTCGTTTAATGCCTGAGACCCGAAACCACAAAAGGTGTCATTTGCAAATTTGTTGAGTTCCCCTTCAATTCCCTTGTCTAAGTCATCTATGAAGATATTGAAGATACCCCACTGCTTACTACTCTCCATGTGGATGTAGTGCCATTGAGGACTATTCGTTGAGTACGGTTTGTCAGCTCACTACAGATCCATCTAGACCAGTGGTTCTCAACCTTTCTAATGCCGCGACCCCATAATACAGTTCCCCATGTTGTGGTGACCCCCAACCACTTTTACATCACCGGGTGCCAGGGGCGTGGCCAAAGAAAAGGGGGAAAAATGGCGGACAGCCTTGTTTGGCTTCCTCCGTGAAATGGTCGTTCGACCCCAAATGGGGTCCCGACCCACAGGTTGAGAACCACTGATCTAGACTTTCTGAAGTCTAAGTATATTATGTCCACAGTATTTTGCTGGTCTATTAGTTTAGTCACTTTATCGAAGAATGAAATAAGATTGCTTTGGCATGATATGTTTTTGACAAACCCATGCTGGCTACTGGTAATAACTTTCTTTGTTTCTAGTTGTTCGCAGATCTGTTTTTTTATTATCTTTTCCAGGATCTTCCCGGGTATTGATGTTAGACTGTACTTAGACAGTAGTTTCTTGGGTCAAAAGGAAGGAAAGCTGTGAAGAAAGCAAGTTCTTGGAGAAGTGAGAGTCTGTTAGTAAAACAGAAGCACAGAAGGAAGTTCTGCTATTGGGACCCTGAACTCCTTGCTTCTCAGTACATTTTAACAAAACTGCTACTGCAAAACAACTGATTATGATTCTTTTTATTAAGGCAATAACTCTTGAGAATAGTAACAGTGGATGTGTGGGAAAGTAACCCAAGGATTTTTATTTATGAATATTTGTGTTTACATCATCTATTGTATTTTTTTATATGTATGATCATCATTTTGCACCATTTTCTAGATTTGGCCTGTTGGAACATGTTAAGAGTCGAAATCCCCCTCTCTCACATTTCTACATTTCTTCTGGTCGTAAGCTGCTCCTTTGAGTTCAGGTCTGGCCTCAGGATAATAATGTAGCATTTGGGGATGAAGACACAACCAAGCAGACCAGCACTGGAGGCCAGGATGGAGAAGATCTGCACAGCCACCATGTATTTCCCTTTGGTGCTCAGATAGGTGGTCACAAAGGTAATCCAGACACTGCAGAAGACCAGCATGCTAAAGGTGATCAGCTTGGCTTCATTGAAGACCCCAGGGAGATTCTTGGCCAGGAAAGCCACCACGAAGCAGATGGCAGCCAGGAAACCCATGTAACTGAGGGTGAGATAGAACATGACAACAGCCCCTTCGTTGCATTGCAGGATGATCTCTCCAAGCTGGGAGTGGAGGTCAGAGTCAGGGAATGGGGGAGAAATTCCCAACCAGATGGAGCAGATGATAATTTGGACAGCCGAACAAGAAAGGATTATGGAGTTGGCCAAGCTCTTCCCCAACCATCTCTTCACCCTATTCCCTGGTTTTGTGGCCAGGAAAGCCAACACCACCATGATGGTTTTGGCCAAGAGAGAAGAAATGGCAACTGAGAAGATGATGCTGAAAAATGTTTGTCGGAGAAGGCAAGTGGCTTTCCTTGGTTGACCAATGAAGAGAAAATTAGACAAGAAACATAGCAGGAGGGAGACCAGGAGGATGTAAGAGAGGTCCCGGTTGTTGGCTTTGACAATGGGAGTTTCCCGATATTTAATGAATATGAGTAAAACAAAGCCTGTGGTTAGAGAAAAGAATAGAGAAAATGATACCAGGATATTGCCCAAATGTTCTTCATAAGACAGGAAGGTTATAAATTTGGGTATACATTGGACTTGATCCCCATTTGGATATTGATCATCTGGACACTTGGTGCACTTTTCTGTATCTGAGGAAAAAAAAGAAATGTTTCTTTAATATACTATCCCAGTGGTGGTGAACCTATGGCACATGTGCCAGAGGCGGCACTCAGAGCCCTCTCTATGAGCACACATGCCATGCCCGGGAGATGGCAACCATCCCTCTTCCACCAGCTGCCCGCTAACTCATTGAGGTCCCACATGGCCGGATGCATCCCAGCACAGCTGATTTCCCTCCCCCCTGTCCCATCCGTCCTGGCCTTGCATGCTCTCCTTTTCCTGGGCACGACCCACTGCATTGCCTCCTTAGCTGTCAGCCGTCTCTCCAGCTCAGAGGCAGCTTCTCTGAACTTCTGGTGATGGTATGGAGCCCCAGAGTGTGCCGGTTGAGGGGCCGGCAGGCTGTGGATGCTGACAGACATTGTTGGTCCCATTGTGCTTGCTGGCCTCTGTCTGTGGGGGCTGATGGTTTCAGGCAGCAGCCACCCCGGCCCCTCCCTCACCTTGCCCTGTGACAATGGCACCCCCACCCTGCCTCGCCTTGTCTTGCCTTGCCCCGCAGGGCAAGCCTCCTGCCCACTGCCCCACTGCCAGAGACCCCCTGGATCTCCCCCAACCCTGCCTGGCCCCCACCTGGCACCCGGTGATAAATAAGTGGGTTTTCGGTTGCAGTTTGGGCACTCGGTCTCTAAAAAGTTCGCTATCACTGTACTATCCTTTCACCTTTGAAGAAATTCATTCTTGATATAAGATGCATTTCTTATCATCTTACCATCTCCACAGAAAGATCATAAAAAGAATATCATCTTCTAAAAAAAATATTTCTAATGGTTTATTAAATTGGGAGAAGCCCTAGGACAAGGGTAGGCAACCTTGGCTCTTTTATGACTCATGAACTTCAACTCCCAGAATTCCTGAGCCAGCTATGCTGGGAGTTGAAGACCACGAGTCATAAAAGAGCCAAGGTTGCCTACCCCTGCCCTAGGACATTAACGATTTCCTGTGTAATGTGCAGAATCTTCATAGGAATTCCATTATTAAAGGTAAATAATAAATCAGTTAATATTTCTAGATATACTTCCTGACTCCTTCACATGGCACTTCTTAATATACTGGACTCAGAAGATGCTAATTTATGAAATCAGAGACATTTTGTTTAGAACTAAAGAAGCTTCTTAGAGGAGAAGTGAAAAATGCACCTTTTGGACAGCCATGACCTGGATGATTGACAATCTCCATAGACAATGCATTGCAATCATCCTTCCCAGAAATGGACCTAAAACAATTCCTCAAGTTTCAAAGAATTCAGAACTTCCTAAAAAGATTAAAAACTATAAGGAAACCTCCAAATTGAAGGTTTGTATAGTTAAAAACTATAAGGAAACCTTCCAAATTGAAGAAGAGGGATTTTTTCTGATAATAATGAAGCTTGTGCAATCTGTCACATCCTCCCATCTGTTACTAGCCCCTCCTTCAAGGTCTTTTTGTTTGTCATCCCTTAGATAAGAAATGGTTGAACTTCGATCTTTTAACTTTCACTTCCATGAAAATGCTGAGGATGAGTCCATTTCCACAAGGCCTACCTTTTTCTTTGGTGTCACCCACCTTCCTTAATGGAGATGGTCCCCTCTGGACAATGAATGCAGTCATAGCAGCAAACTGGCTCTCCTTCTTGAGCCCGTTTGACAAATCCAGGATGACAATTTTCCACACATTTGGACTGAGGCAGAGACTAAGCAGAAAAGAAGGAATGCCAAAGTAAGATCTCAGAATTAACCAATAAACCTTAATGAAGTAGTTTCTGGGCCTCATTAAATCAATATGATGTCCCACTCCCTTGGGATCTCATCTATCAAAAATGGTGCTTTGTGGGATCCAGGAGAAAAGCAGGTTCTGCTGTGGCCCATAACTTCTGGAATATTCTACAATTGGAGGTGAGGTAGGTCACCACATTCCTGGCCTTCCAGAAGAAACTTAAAACCTATAAATTCTGACTCTTCTGACTAGCCTGAGGCCTCCGTAGGAGTGTGCTGCTCTTGGGGTGGCTGAAAGGGTAGAGAGAAGATCCTCACCCCCATGTTGCCTGTCCTCTTGGTTTTTAGCTACTAACTTAATTATCTTAATATTGATTGTGTTGCATTAACTTTTTAACCTTTCTATCATTTTGTAAGCTGTCCAAAGTTGCTGCAACAGTGAGAGATATCTCATTTGCTCCAAATAGTTGGAGGAGATACAACTACTGGCAAATTTTTCATTTAGTTCCTTCCTTTTGCGTCTGGCATATTACATTGAAATAAAGTTTTTTTCTACCTGATAAAGTCTGGAGTGATGGAACTGAGAAAAGATTTAAACATTCAGTGACAACCAGTGGCTTTCTCCTATGGCCATATTAATATGGATTCCTCCATTCTTCATAGAGCCATGATTTTCAGAGATGATGATTTATCCATTAAATTCTATAATAAACTTTATTCTACAGGATTTATTAATTTTTATTAGGGTTTTTTTTTTAAAAAAATGTTTAAGTAGAATAAAACAATAATGCACAGCAGGATACTGAATTGCAGAGAGGAGACAAAAGGGCCATGATCTAGGTCATAAAGTTTAGTCGCCCAGCGTCTCATGTTGGACATGGCTGAATCAGCTGAAAACAGTGTTCCATTTTATAGGATCTGAAGGACACCTTGGCAGTGATGGGATTCAAATATATGAACAACCGGTTCTCTGTGTGGATGCTGCTTCCAGAAATCCATCCATCCATTCTGCTTCTGGAAATCCATTTTTGTTGCCTGGGCAACAAAAAATTAGCTACTGGTTCTGCCGAAGTGGTGTGAACTGGCTGAATCCTATCACTGTACCTTGGTCAATAGTACTGAAGCTTCCCAAGCCATCTAATAAAATTATAAGAGTACTACTCCCCACACTCAATTCTCATTGAAAATCATCCATCTTGATGACTAGGCTTAGCCCACTCGAAATGGGCTCTAGGGCTTTGGAAATCAGAGAAAAGTCTCCAATATTTTCCCCACCTTGTTGAGCAACTTTAGCTGTGACAGAGCCTCTTGGCTGATAATTATTCTCTGTCTTTCAAAGCTCCCCAGTTTCAGTTTGATGGGATCATCCTCGGAGAGAATCAACAAGCACCCGAAGTCCAGATCCGCTGTTACATCTCCATTTTGATCAAAGTAGAGTTGAAAGTTCGAAAGATTCCAAAATTCATTCTTCTCAAGAAAAGGGTGGAACTGGAACGAATGCATTCTCAGACTTTAAAAGTAGAAATCCCTGGTTTCTTATCCCATGTGGTCTTTAAACATTTGAATCTTTCTTTAATAGTTGTCCAAGTTACAAATATGGTTGGCTACGGAAACAAGAGTTACCACTATCTTCAAAAGTGGGAAAAAAGGTCAGCAAATTTGTCAATCATATATTGAAAAAATATAGATTGAGAAAATAAATAATATGCAAAGCTTATCAATTATATGGAACATTCCTGAGCAGGTCACAAGTAAATTAACAAACAAGAGATTATGTATACACTTCCTGAAAACAACAGGGTGATTATAAGGGATTTGTCAAGAAGAATTTAATTTTCTCTCTGCTGGTCAACAAAAAATACACATCCTGATGAGCTAATTCTACTTTATTGTAAAGCTACATCAATAAAATCTTGCAAGTCTGAAAGTACAAATCTCCCACCACACCTTTTGACTGTCTGAAAAGTTCATCATAAAACTGGTCAGTTATGGGGCGGGGCCAGCTGCCAGGAAGAACGGGTGTGTTGGATGATTCTCTGAAACATCTAACCCCGTTCCCGACTGTTTGACAGATCCTTTGGGGTCCCTAGTTCCCTGGAGGGGGACTGGGAACAACAAGGCGCCCTGGGGAGTGGATTCAGGCGGCAGCCAGGAGCCACGAACCCAGGAGAAGCTTTGACAAGTCAAGCGGAGAAGGGGAAACGGCCGACAATGGCGGCAGTGAAGAAATGACAGCAGTCAGCTGGCCGAAGCTTAGCGGTGGAAAAGCTGGACGGTGACATGACAGTTCCAGTCAAATTCATCTGAGCAGATATTCTGGCTAGAAGGGATCCAGTGTGAGATCGTACTGGAGGATTTCACTTGAAACTTACTGACTTTAGTAGCCTACAAGAGGGGAGGAGGGATTTCCCTCGCTCCTGGAAAAGCGGCGAAAAGGAAGGTTTGGCTAAAAAGGCTTGCCTGCTTACTTGCTACGTTGGCTGGATTTGTGGAGAAGAGAAAGGGGGCGTCCTCCTTCTTCCTTTACACCAGAGACTGAAATTTAGCCCTGGAAGGCTAGCTACTCTAAGGCACAAGGGAGATCGCTTGGAAGAAAAAAAACGGAGGTAGACATTTTGGAATGAATAGACAAATTTAATACCAGAGACAATATTAGAGTGACACCTGCTGGTTAAATCGAGAATTGCTATAAGAGTGGGAAGGGAAAAACTACTAGGGAAAGAGACTGTGTAGCAAATTTGCCCTTGCCTTGTAATGTTAAGAACTTCTTGATTCTTAGTAACAACTTTGATACTCTGGAAAACATTTTAACAATTGTAAATAAGTGGGGAGGTTGGTTTGGAAAATTGAAAAAAATGTCTAGTACTCCAAATCTTACAAGGGCTGGAATAGGGAGAAAGCAGACACTTCAAACTACACTGCTGGAACCAGGTTCTGTTAGGCAAAGATCACTAGAAGAAATGGCTCAAAAAGATAGGGCAAACCCACTTAAAGACTTGCAACAAATGCTGCAATCAATGCAAGAGTTAATGTGTAAAAACCATGAAGATCTGAAAAAAGAAATAGGTGAAATAAGGAATGATACAGGTGAACTTAAAGATAAAATTAAATCTATGGATGGGAAATTTGAATCCTTCCACCACCAACTTATGAAAAATGAACAAAAACTAGTAGAAATGGAGGAAAGGATGGATAAAGAAGAGCAGAGAGTGGATGAAATGAATGAAAGGCTAGTTCAAGCCAATAAAGAATTAGAAACCACAGTTATTTCTTTGGAACTTGAGAAGGCTGCTCATTATCTACGGTTTCAAAATGTAGGAGAGATGAAAGGTGAAGACCTCCCAGTAATAATGTCAGATATTCTAGCAGGAGCGTTGGGGTCTACAAGAGAGGAGATGGCCAATGAAATAGATGAAACCTATAGAATACACACAAATTACGCAAGACGACACAATCTTCCCAGAGAAGTGCACATTAGGGTTATTAAGAAATCAGTTAGGGATGAAATTCTTTTCAGATTCAGAGATGATACACTGGAATATCGAGGTAAACAGCTGATTGTACTTAAACAAGTGCCCAAAAGAGTGAGAGACCTGCGAAGGCCTTACCAATACATAACTTCCAAACTGATAAGGAAAAATATCAATTTTAGATGGCTAACTCCGGAAGGAATTCTGGTAACATGGCACGAGAAAAAGTTTCGCCTAGACTCAATAGAAAAAGCAGAGGAATTCTACAGGGAAAACTTTGGTAGTAAGGAAGATTTAGTTGAAAGAGAAGCAAGAGAGGAAGGAGAGACACTGGTGCAAGACATTTAAGCTAGAGGTAAAAGAGTTGAGCTTCGAGAGGACACTGATGAAGGGAAAAATGAAGAAAAGCAGGAGGAGAGTAGGTTTAAGGAAATTAAAGAGGCTAGACCGATAAGATCAACAGTGGAAAGAGGGAAGGATTTACAAACTCAAGAGTCTAGACCAGCAATAGTAACTAGATCTAAACATAGATAAGGAGGGGAAGAAATGTGTTGAATCTATATCTATCAACGTTAATGGCCTCAACTCTCCAACAAAAAGGAAGAAGTTTTTTAATAGGCTCAATAAGATGAATTTAGATATAATAATGTTACAAGAAGTCCACACTAAAAAACAACATCAATATTTATTAAATTGTCCCAAACTGGGGAATATGTTTGCAGCACTTTCGCAATATAAGAAAGGAGGTGTGGTAGTATATATTAAACAAGAAATTGTGGCTAAGCAAATTTATAAGGACGAAGATGGCAGAATTCTAATTGTGGAAGTAATTTTGAATAAAACCAAAATTCTTTTGGTTGGAATTTATGCCCCGAATGAGGGGCAAAAACGTTTCTATAAAAAACTCTACAACATTATTAGCCAATTGGAACATGATAGCATTTGTATAATGGGTGACTATAATGCAATTGTGGATAATAATCTAGATTATAAATGTGGAAAGAATAGAAAAAGAATTAGAGGAACAATATCTGATATTTTCTTTAAAATGGTAGATGAGTTCAATATACAGGATATTTGGAGAGAAAGGAACCCTGGGAAAAAACAGTTTACTTTTTATTCTGGACGTCATCAATCTTGGTCCAGAATTGATATGGTGTGGATGTCAGCTGACTTAAATTTAGAAGTAGAGGAGATTATGATTGATACAAATACCTGGGCTGATCACAATCCGATTAGAATTAAATGGAAGGGGCAAAAAAATATGAGGAGATGGACTTTAAAAAGGGCAATCTTAAATCATAAAGAATTCAAATCAAAATTAGAAGAACAATTGGATCTGTTTTTTAAGTCAAACAAGAAGGAGGATACAAACTGCCAAAAATTATGGGATACAACCAAAGCCTACATGAGAGGCGTTGTAATTTCTTATATGGCTAGGCAACACAAAATCAAAACACAACGCCAAAGACAACTGGAAGAAGAACTACGTAAAGTCGAGGATAACCTGCAAAATGAACCACAAAGATGTGATTTGAAACAACAGATTGATTTAATTAAACATAAGATGGATATTATTACGAAGGAAGATCTAGGACAGCAGATAAAACGTACTAAACAAAATTTCTTTGAAAATGCCAATAAACCAGGGAGATGGTTGGCTTATAAAATCAAAAAACACAATAATAAGCAGAGAGTTACCAACCTTTATAACGCCAAAGGTGATATGGTGTGCCAGAACGAAGGAAAAAAGCTAGTGGCATATGAGTTTTACAAGAATTTATATAAGGACGACGAAAAGAGAAATAACCATGACATAGTACAGAATTTAAAACTCTCTTAAATAAAGAGATAACACATTTAGAGCTCTCGGTCGCAATTAAGAAACAGAAGAATAATAAAACACCTGGGCCAGATGGTATACCTGCAGAAATGTATAAAATTGCACAAGAATCTTTAAGCCCAATGCTGTTGGACTTATTTAACGAGGTTTTAACCCAAGCTAAAATACCAGCTTCATGGGAAGAAGCCTTCCTCATGTTGATTCCTAAAGAAAACACCAACCTGACACAAATTAAGAACTATAGACCCATTTCTCTTTTGAATTCAGATTACAAAATTTTCATGGCAATAATGGCACAAAGATTGGAAAGGTTCTTAGTGGATTTTATACATATTGATCAAAACGGCTTTCTATCTAAAAGATATATAAGAAACAATATTAGGACTGTTTTGGACATATTGGAATATTATGAAGTACATAATGAAAAGCAAATGTGTTTAATTTTTCTTGATGCCCAAAAAGCATTCGACAATGTAAAATGGGATTTTATGTTTAATCAATTATTGTATATGGACTTTGGGGAAAATTTCTTAAATATGTTTAAATCAGTTTACTCTAAGCAGGTGGCCAAAGTAATAATCAATGGAGAACTGACTGAGAGTTTCCAAATGCAAAAAGGCACAAGGCAAGGCTGCCCACTATCACCATTGTTATTTATATTATCTCTTGAGGTATTAACTAGAGCAATCCGGCAAGATGAACAGATCCAAGGTCTAGAAATCAAGAAAGAGACATTTAAAATACAAGCCTTTGCAGATGATTTAGTTTTTATTATTGAAGAACCACTACAATCAGGGATTAGACTGATGGAAACATTGAATAGATACGGGGAAATAGCAGGTTTAAAAATAAATAAAGAAAAAACTAAAATGCTTGTCAAAAACATGACTAAAATACAGAAAAATGAATTGGTTGACAGAATTGGTGTTCAAATTACAAATAAAATTAGATATTTAGGGATACAACTGACTGCCAAATGCGCTACGCTTAAAAGGGATAACTATGATAAGTTAATAGAACAGATTCAAAAAGACTTTGATATTTGGACTAACCTACAGCTCTCTTTTATGGGCAGAATTGCGGTGATTAAAATGAATGTGTTGCCAAAAATCTTATTTTTGTTCCAATGTATACCTATAAAATTAGACAAGAAATTTTTTCAAAATTTGAACAAAATGATGTGTAAATTCATCTGGCAAGGAAAAAGAGCAAGGATTAAATTAAAATTACTACAGGACTCAAAGGAAAGGGGGGGATTTGGTCTTCCAGACTTGGAGAAATATTACCAGGCCGCAGCATTAGTATGGGTAAGAGATTGGATATTACTAAAAAATAGGAGACTATTGTGTTTGGAGGGCCATGACCTACAAATAGGATGGCATGCCATATTATGGGATCATAAATATAAAGTACATAAATATTTTCGAAGTCACTATATTAGGCAAGCTCTTATTGATGTATGGACAAAAATTTGGCAACCAAATTATACCCAAGTACCTAGTTGGATCTCACCGTTAGAAATATATGTACACCCAAAATTTACTCAATTAGACAAGATCATGACATATAAAAATATCTTAGATGAAAGAGGGGAATTGAAATCCAGGAAAACCACCCACGATGAAGGGATAGAATTAGAATGGTGGGCATATCTGCAACTGCAGGCGAGATATCGGAAAGACAAAAAAGAGTTAGGCATTAAATTAGAACCAATAGAATTGGATAAAATAATTTTGGGGTCGGAGGATAAAATGATTAAAAAATTATACTACTATTTGCTAGATCAGGCAACGTACGAGGAACAAGTAAAAGTGACTATGTTGAATTGGAGTAAGGATTTTGGTCTTAATTTTGATCTGCATATATGGCAAGAACTATGGGCAAGAAACAAGAAGCTTACTTTGGCCACCTCTTACAAAGAGAACCTTTACAAAATGTTTTATAGATGGCATCTCCCACCCACAAGATTGTCTAAAATGTATATCAATGTCTCCCCTAAATGTTGGAAATGTAATTTGAAAAGTGGAACTTACTATCATATGTGGTGGGAATGCACGCGAGCTTGTGATTTTTGGAACAGGATTAAAACATGGTTGGAAGAAATATTAGAGCAAGCGGTAGAACCAAAACCAGAACTCTTTCTATTAGGTTTAACTACGCAAAAACATGACAAAAGCGTATTTTATTTAATGCTACACATTTTAACGGCCTCCAGGCTGATTTTTGCTCAAAATTGGAGGAACAAGGAAACCCCAACGGAAGAAGAGATCCTGCATAAAATTCTAATATGTGCTGAGATGGACAGGCTTACAATGATTATGAAAGACAAAACGGAACACGAATACTTCGAAATCTGGGGCAAATTTTACCGCTGGTATGAATTAAGAACTGCTCGGACTTCAAACTAATGGTAGAATTAAAAGATATACATAACTGTACATATAATTGTATATATAATTGTATTGTATAAAAGATGAGGTTTATATAGAGGTTAAGAACAATGTATAAATTTTTTGTACTATGATAGGAACTGATAGAAAAATTCACTCTGGAATGTCATGTTTGTCTTGTTTTAATTGTATTATGAATAAAAATTAAAAAATAAAAAATAAAAAAAAATAAAACTGGTCAGTTATGAAAAACAATTAGCCCTTTGTCATCTATTCATGGCCTGGAGGAACGTTGTCCATGGGGTCGCGATGGTTCAGACACGACTTCGCAATTAACAACAACAACAACATCTATTCATATATTTTCAGTAATAAAGATATGTAGAGTTTCTATGGGGGAGGGAGCTGGATGGGAAGAGGAAGGCTAACAACTCATTGTACCTTCTACAGACACAACTCCAAAGTCACCCAGATGGGAATGGCATGCAGCTTTGCACCACCCAATCTACAGTTCAAGGGATCATTCCCAAAACAATTTATTTGACTATGATTGAGCAATGGGAGACCAGCAATGGGAATGGACAATGGGAGGAAAAGTTAACTGGGAAAGTTTTGGCATGCAAACCTCAGTTCTGGCTTTGCTATACTATAATCCACTATGGGGCTATAGGCTAAAACATATAAAGAACGGTTGCTGGAATTGGGGATATCTAGTTTAATGAAGAGAAGGACCCGGAGTGACGTGATAGCAATGTTCTAGTATCTCGGGGGTTGCCCCAAAGAAGAGGGAGTCAAGCTATTCTCCAAAGCACTTGAAGGCAGGACAAGAAGCAACGGATGGAAACTGATCAATAATAATAATAATAATAATAATAATAATAATAATAATAATAATAATAGTAAAGTTGGAAGGGACCTTGGAGGTCATCTAGTCCAACCCCCTGCTCGGGCAGGAAACCCTACACCATTTCGGACAAATGGCTGTCCAGTCTCTTCTTAAAAACTTCCAGTGTTGGAGCATTTACTGCTTCTGGAGGCAAGCTGTTCCACTGATTAATTGTTCTCACTGTCAGGAAGTTTCTCCTTAGTTCTAGGTTGCTTCTCTCCTTGATTAGTTTCCACCCATTGCTTCTTGTCCTGCCTTCAGGTGCTTTGGAAAATAGCTTAATTCCCTCTTCTTTATGGCAGCCCCTGAGATATTGGAATACTGCTATCATGTCCCCCCTCGTCCTTCTCTTCGTTAAACTAGACATACCCAATTCTAGCAACCATTCCTTATATGTTTTAGCCTCCAGTCCTCTAATCATCTTTGTTGCTCTTCTCTGTACTCTTTCTAGAGTCTCAACATCTTTTTTACATCGTAGTGACCAAAACTGGATGCAGTATTCCAAGTGTGGCCTTACCAAGGCCTTGTAAAGTGGTATTAACACTTCATGTGATCTTGATTCTATCCCTCTGTTAATGCAGCCCAGCACTGTGTTGGCCTTTTTGGCAGCTGCAGCACACGGCTGGCTCCTATTTAGGTGATTGTCTACTAGGACTCCGAGGTCCCTCTCACAGTTACTACTATTGAGCATGGTGCCACCTATGCTGTACTTGTGCATTTGGTTTTTCTTGCCTAAATGTAGAACCTTGCTTTTGTCACCATTGAATCAAGGAGAGAAGCAACCTGGAACTAAGGAGAAACTTCCTGACAGTGAGAACAATTAACCAGTGGAACAACCTGCCCCCAGAATTTGTGAATGCTCCAACACTGGAACATCTTAAGAAGAGATTAGACAACCATTTGTCTGAAATGGTATATGGCTTTCTGCCAGAGCAGGGGGTTGGACTAGATGACCTCCAAGGTCCCTTCCAATTCTGTTATTATATTGTATCTTTGTTGGAGAAGGGAGAATAGCACACTCTTCCCATAACTAAAAAATGTTACACAGAAGATTAAGAGCTGTCTGTTTATTGTTATTCCATAGTTTATAGATATGTAAAAATGAACTCAGTCACAAGAGAGGAGATTCTGGCTGAATAAGAAGAAAAACATCATAAAAGAAGGAGCAGTTTTAGCACTGCGTGAACCTGAGAAATTCAGTCTTGTCTTGTCTTAATGCAAAGACTGAGCAGATACAGGCCAACTGAGCTTCAGCTGGGGATTCCTGTAGAAAGGAGTGGTTAGGCTATAATGACCTCAGGGTCTCCATTAAATTTATAAAGGTAAACCTCTACAGTGCTAATCACAAACCACATACCTACAGGAATTTATTTAAAACTGCATGCATCCTTTTAAAAGTAGCAGTGTTGAATATCAAAATGCAGGGCTTTTTTTTGTCATAGAACGCCCAGAATGGAGTTCCGGCACCTTTTTGGGATAGAACCTTGTAGGGTAGGCAAGGCGGGTTGTATGACATATGTGAGTTCCGGCACTTTTTTTTTTTTTTTTACAAAAAAAAAAAGCACTGTCAAAATGTATCTACCATGGCATAGCCTCTTTGGAATATTAACCCCCAGTCGATTGGATTGGCCAAAAGTGTTGGACTTTTGTAGCATAACGAGGTTGAGATAGTTCCCCACCTTTCCATTAGATTTCTTCTCAAACAGAGCTGAGATTAATGGAGAGTTATTTCTCCTTTTCTAGCACAAGGAGATTAAAGTTGTTCTCCTCCTTCTCCTTTCTTTAAAAGAAATTAAGTTTGACGGATCCTTTTTGGAACCACATACCTGCCATGGCTGCAGCCTTGGAGCTCCCAAACTCTCTTTGCCCTCCTTCCTTCTCCTCCTCCATCTGGAGGAATATGCAGCATTCAAGGCATGCACCAGAGTCTTAACGATACTGTGAACATGGATGCTATTTGAGATCCGTGAACTGTTCCTTCCCTGTTGGGTCTCCAGTGATGCTTTCTGGGTGCATCTTCTCCGGCCTTTGACAGAAAAGACACGATTTGAAAAAGAACAGCGAAAATACTGATCTTCATACTGGTCATCTACAAATAAGTAGGGTTCAAAGGCATCCTCTTTTGGCCTTTGTTTCTCCTGAAAACCAAAGGACCAAATACTGTGGATGTATTCAAGAAGACTGGATTTTTTCAATTTATATGATCCCAAATTTGTGGTGATCCAGACTTTCCCTTCAATGGGTCCTGGCAAATCTTCAAGTGTTGAATGGAAAGGAAGGATTCTGTCTGAAATGGAAACATATTCTAAGAAGTGAACAAAGACGTTGACTTGTCTCCACTTAGAGATGGCTTCTCTGAGGGGTGCCGGATGTCTAGTCATTGAGATTCGTTGTGATATTACAACACAGATTCCATTCCTGGCAAGCATAGGAGTGAAAGTCCTCATGAAATTCTCTCCCTTCTCTGTGTCTGAAGCAAAGAGACCAATCAAGGTCCATCTGAAATGGAGAAGCAGAGGGACAATTGCTGGGTCCTGGAACCCTTCTTTGGGGAACATCCAGTGGAAAAAAGGGAACTGACTTTTATCACTCAGAGCCTCTGAAGCAGTCAGATAACTGATCTGAAAAGACAACGAAGAATGCTTATATTGGGGTTCAGATCAAGTCCAAAGCATTAGCTTTTGATAAATCCAACATCATTCTCTTGAATTTATTAGAATAGTTTATTGTGGATTAGTCATTAGGCCTACAAAAATACAGAATATAAAACACAGAACATTAAGAACACAATATATAAACACAGAATAAAAACAATTAAGAAAACAAGAATACAAATAAAGAATGAAAATCATACTTCTGTATCACCCTTATAATTTACCACAATCAGACCCAGCTATACAGATTTCAAGCGAACCGTTTTGCTCCAACAAAGTGCCGTGTTATGTACAATTTTTGAATTCTGATAGCAGAGGAAATAAGTTGTTTTAATATAAGGATCCCAATAGGTCATTTTTGTAAAGTGCAGTCCAAGCTATTGAACGCTTCCTTTCTTATATAATTGAGATTGAAATGATGAACGTGTTATGTCTCTCTCTGGAGCGCCAGTAAGACAAACTTGGTGGGACTTGCTTAAATCTTCCATATTTAACCTCTGTGTCCAGCACACTCACACTAAAATACATATCGCCCTGAGGTGCGTAGGCACTTTTACATTTAAATACTTGCTTTTTCATTGAATTTTTGTCTGTTAAAAAAGGCAGAATTCTGTCAGTTTCTGCCTCTTAATTTTATACCAATAATTATACACCCCAATTTTAGACAAAGAACAATTTGTATAAATTCCCAACTCAACCCTGAGGATGGAAGAGCTTTTACTGTATCCACCCCCAAAATCCTTCTCAGATGATGTCATTGTCCTTATTTTAGTCATGATATGTGTCTTAAACCTCACGTCTCAGCTCCATGTAAGAGCTTAAGGGTAATCTTGGCATTATATACTTTAATAAATGGGGCTAAGGAAGTTGGATAGCTATGATTTTTTAAAATTTACGTAGTAGATTCACTCATGTCCTTGCTCTGAGCTCCTTTGATGTAGAGTGAGTAAAGGTCCAGTCTCCAAAAAAACTACCTCTGGATAAGGAAAGGTGTTACTTGCTCTATTAGCTACCCTGAAGAGCCATCTAGGGACATGATGTCATTTCTAAGAATCATAACTCTTGACTTTGATTTATTAATAATCAGATAATTATTACGGGAGTTGGAGCCAAGTCTTCTTAACATCGTATGGAACCCAACAAGGTGGTCCTGGGTGCTCTCTGAGCTTGCTTGTTTTCTTGCAGATGTTTCATGACCCAAACTAGGTAACATCATCAGTGCTAATCATCCTCATCCTCATCACTAGCACTGATGATGTTACCTAGTTTGGGTCATAAAACATCTGCAAGAAAACAAGCAGCTCAGAGAGCACAAGGGACCCCTCGTGTCAACCCTGAGCTACAAATATTCTCCTTTATTACAACCCAACTTGCAAGAATAATAATATTAAAACCATTCTCAGGGTATAACAAGGTGATAATATGTGTACCTAGCACCTTAGGCATGTGTGTCTGAGGGTCCTTTATTAGTCCTGGTAAGTCATTCAAGTCTAGACTGAATAATAAGGGTGCAAACATGCACCCTTCATCAGTTTTGATCCTATTTGATACACGTCCAGCAGAATCCCCCAAAGCAATGAGGAGGGTGTCATGAGAGGATATGGCTGTTTTGATGGTTTCCCCCTTTTCAGTATGGATCCCAATCACCAGCCTTGACACCCACAATGGCCACAGTGAAAAGCAGCTCCTGAATTCCATAGAGAAGATATAAGTAGATATATTGATCACCCACCACTCCGCACTCACTTTACCAGATACAGAAACAGACACACAAACCTGTGGGACTTTGTAGGTGCCTACTAAAGTTGACATCTGGATGGAGATGTCTCTTCTAGCTGCATCGAGAAGAGTCAAAAGACCGTCCTTCTTTCCACAGCTGTAGTTGGGAATATTGGCTTCTCCAGTAGAGAGCATGTCCAGCATAGCATCTGAAGTGATCAGTGTGCTCAGTGAGTTGTCATGAATGTTGTAACCAAGTGTGAGATTGTGCAGGAGCTCTGGATTCTTGTTAGCCATATGAATGGCAAAAATGAATCGGACCATTCTAAACTTATCCGTAGATAAGCTACCAGAAGGTGCCGACCTATAGAAAAATATTCATATTATCAACATCATGCAACTGTAAGTCATTTAAACAAAAGTCAGTTTTCAACTGATGAACTCAGAATTGAATGGAGAGGAAGAAATAATCCGGAGTTCTTTGGATCTGAGTTTCTTCCAGGAAATTAGGCAGGTCCTGCAGTATAGGAGTAAGTGAAATAAGAAGAAAAAAAGAAGAGTATTACAAGTGCAAATGGAAGGAATGCAACTCCTTCACCCTGATTGACTTACGAGTGAGGCTGACTAGAAGGAGCCATGTTGAAAGGCAACGTTATATTTGAGCTTAAGGTCGCAGTGGTGACTACACTGATGAGATGGTCTCCTGGCCTGTAATAACTTGGTGGGTTTTTTCCATCCCGATGCTCCAAATAAATCGGGCACTTCGTTCTAAGCTTTCCAGAGACTGGCTGGAACACCGGCAGCATCAGAAGCACCAGCAGCAGAATCAGGAGGTCCATAATTCATTGGGCTGAATCAATCCCTTTCTAAAGAAGGACACCAAGAAGATACAGGAGAACTCAAGACACTCCTTCAAGATGGGAATGCCAGTGGTTCTCCTGATTTTGACAGAGACAAGCTGAGCTTCATCTGGAAAGGAGAGAAAGTACATTTGAGGGCACAGCCCCTGCCTGTCACAAAAATTGGGCCACACAGAGCCTGACCTGAGACATTTATCCTTTCCTGATGCAAGATCCCTTCCATGCTGCTTCAGTCTGATGTTTGCATCAAGGCAGTGGCTGGAGAAGTGACAGAAGAGGTCTCAAAGAACAGGATGGTGATAATTACACTGTGAAGCAACTTCACCTCTGGGAATCCTGAAGTTCTTCCAGGGCTCCATGTGAGGAGAGATAGCCGGATAAAAGCATGTCAGTGCAAAAACACAGATATACTCCTGGGGACACTATTCAGTAGTGGTTGTGGTCTTTCCTGTCAGGATATGCCCAGAAAATGATGCTGGACGAAGGAAATTTATTATTTATTTATTTATTTATGAGACTTATATACCGCTTTAAGTGCAAGCACTCTCTAAGCCGTGTACACCAGTAAGCAATGTATATATATATTTACATTTCCCCCAACAATCTGGGTCCTCATTTTACCTACCTCAGAAGGATGGAAGGCTGAGTCAACCTTGAGCCGGTGAGATTTGAACCGCTGACCTGCTGAACACAGTCAGCTAAAGTGGCCTCCAGTACTGCACTCTAACTGCTGCGCCACCTCGACTCTTGACTTCTGCTGTCCTTCAACTTGGCACCTTATCTCTAGAGATGCTTGGGAAAGGTTACCATAGCTATAGATTGTGGTGCCATTCTAGATTTGATGACCCTTAACTCTAGTGCTGTCTGTCTTCTAATGCCATGGAAGCAATCACTACCCTTGAATCCTGACTAATTTTGGAGTAGAGCCAGTTTGTGATTTTTTTTCCCCTATTAAATCTCCATATATTAATCCTCAATTGCAGCTGATTTTAAAATTACTTATTCCTGAAGTGAAATTTCATTTCCTCTCTGTTCTAGAATTACCAATTTTTTTAAGGCTATTGTTTGCTTTAATGTATGGATGAGGGGATTGTTGGGGACAGGTTGTTCTATGTTTAAACAAAAATTCATCCAACCTGAAGAAGTTACAAATGACTTGAGCTTTTGGTCCAGCTCAGCTATATTCCTCTTTTTTTTTTAACTTTTTTATTGTGTACAAAGGAAAAAAAAGATTAAAAACATTGAACATGATAAATCGTCTTTGACATACATCTCCGTCTTGTCAGTTCATATTGTACAATAATTACATATGATATATCTATATACAACTGTGCATTCCTAGTCTCTGTCTTAACTTCTATCTTTGCTGTTGACCCCCATTTTTTTTCCTCCCTTTATAAAATTTATTCCAGATTCGATAAAATTCTGTTTCTTCCTGATTTTTTAATCTTTTAGTTACCTTGTCTAGTTCTGCGCAATACATAATTTCATTTTTCCTCTCTTTTAGAATTACCAATTTTTCAATGAGATGTAACAGACTGGAAAGTGACTAGTTGGGGGGTGCATTGTTGATAAATGGGAAGAAGGTTATAGGATGGATAGAGCATAAAAAAGTCTATCCCTTCACACGCCTTCATTAAGAATAGAACTGGAAGGGACCTTGGAGGTCTTCTAGTCCAACTGCCTGCTCAAGCAGGAGACCCTATACCATTTTAGACAGTTGACTGTCCATTCTCTTCTTAAAAACCTCCAGTGATGGAGTACCTACAACTTCTGAAGGAAGCGATTCCAATTAATAATTGTCCTCACTGTTAGCAAGTTTCTCCTCAATTCCAGGTTGCTTCTCTCCTTGATGAGATTCCATCCATTGTTTCTTGTCTTTTGGAATATATATGGCAGTTCTTCAAAAACTGGGATACTGCTATCATATCACCCCAGTCCTTCTTTTCTCTAGACTAGTCATACCCAATTCTTGCAACCATTCCTCATATGTTTTAGTCTCCTTTAATCATCTTAGTTGCTCTTTTCTGAAATTTTTCCCAAAGTCTCAACATCTTTTTTAATAATGTGGTAACCAAAATTGGATGCAGTATTCCAGGTGCGGTCTTACTAAGGATTTATAAAGCAGTACTAATACTTTACATGATTTTGATTCTATACCTCTGTTGCTGGAATTGGGTATGTCTAATTTAATGAAGAGAAAGACGAGGGGGGATAGGATAGCAGCCTTCCAGTATCTCAGGGGCTGCCCCAAAGAAGAGGGAGTCAAGCTATTCTCCAAAGCGCCTGAAGGCAGGACAAGAAGCAACGGATGGAAACTCATCAAGGAGAGAAGCAACCTAGAACTAAGGAGAAACTTCCTGACAGTGAGAACAATTAATCAGCGGAACAACCTGCCTCCAGAAGCAGTAAATGCTCCAACACTGGAAGTTTTTAAGAAGAGACTGGACAGCCATTTGTCCGAAATGGTGTAGGGTTTCCTGCCCGAGCAGGGGGTTGGACTAGATGACCTCCAAGGTCCCTTCCAACTTTACTACTATTACTATTACTACTAATCAAGGAGAGGAGCAACCTAGAACTAAGGAGAAACTTCCTGACAGAAGCTAGAACAATTAACGAGTGGAACAACCTGCAACACTGGAAGTTCTTAAGAAGAGATTGGACAGCCATTTGTCAGAAATGGTCTAGGGTTTCCTGCCTGATCAGGGGTTGGACCAGATGACCTCCAAGGTGCCTTCCAACATCATCAACCATCATCATCATCATCATTATTAAACCAAGAATTTTATTAACATTTTTGGCTGCTGGCGCACACTGCTGGCTCATGTTTAAGTGAGTGTCCACTAGACTCCAAGGTCCCTCTCACAGTTACTGTTTTTGAGCCAGTTTGTGCCTTTGTTTTTTTTTTTCTGCTTAAGTGTAAAACCTTGCTTTTCTCCCTATTAAATTTCATTTTGTTGGATAGGGCCCATTGTTGGATAGGGCCTAAAGACGTAGCCCTGTGGTATCCCACTGCTTACTTCTCTCCGTGTAGATGTAGTACCATTGGGGACGGTTTGTCAGCCAGTTACAAATCCATCTGGTGGTGAAGCTGTCCATCCCACATTTTTCTAGCTTGCCAAGAAGCAGATTGCGGTCTACTTTGTCGAATCACATCTGTACAGATTAATACAGAAGTTTCCACTCCAACTATGTCCAAACACAACAAGCACATCCTAGCTAAAATTGACATTGAATCATTTTAAAATTAAAATTGAGTCATTACATTGACTCAGATTCATAATTAGAGTCTGATTTAATTATGAGGCCTACTTAGAAGGGTCTGCAAGAATCCTTTCAATTTTATTCAAGCCTGCAAATGCTTTAACCAAAAAAAACTCTGTTTAGCCTTATACCTCCCTCCCTTTTATCCTAAAAACTCAAGCTTTAATTATTGTGCTTTGCAGTATTATGTTAACATTTTCATCATTTGCTGATCTTCTGACCTTGAGCAACTGAGCTGATATTCTTACCAATAATAATAATAATATGATTTGAAAGGGACCTTGGGGGTCATCTAGTCCAACCCCCTGCTCAGGCAGGAAACCCTACACCATTTCGGACAAATGGCTGTCCAGTCTCTTCTTAAAAACTTCCAGTTTTGGAGCATTCACCGCTTCTGGAGGCAGGTTGTTCTACTGGTTAATTGTTCTCACTGTCAGGAAGTTTCTCCTTAGTTCTAGGTTGCTTCTCTCCTTGATTAGTTTCCACCCATTGCTTCTTCTCCTGCCTTCTGGTGCATTGGAGAATAGCTTGACTCCCTCTTCTTTGGGGCAGCCCCTGAGATACTGGAACACTGCTCTCATGTCCCCCTCGTTCTTCTCTTCGTTAAACTAGACATACCCAATTCCCACAGCCGTTCCTTATATGCTTTAGCCTCCAGTCCCCTAACCATCTGCTAATTATTCCTGTCACAAGCTGTGAGGATTCCTCATCCAATCAGGACAATGTCTTTGACTTTACCAATGCAAACCATATGTTTTCCCCAGGGTCCAAGATTGGACTCTCTGGCTGGTTTACAACATCAGCACATGGCCCCCAATAATCTGGGTCTTAATTTTACTAACCTCGGAAAGATGGACGGCTGAGTCAACTTTGAGCCCATCAGGATTGAACTCCTGGCAGTGAACAGAGTTTTCCTGCAATGCTGCCTTCTAACCACCAGGACTCTATACTGGATTAGAGGGTATAAAATGAAGAGAGATACTTTTCTCCTGTCTCCCAAAGTCATCCAAGTTTCATCAGGAAACGTCCTTAAAAAAAAACTCCAAACTGGTGAAACATGGGACTTCCAAACCCAAACGACCACCAAAAAAGGCAAGACAAACTCCTCCCACATGACCTTTCCTGAAAATTTCCCCAATATTTTTCTCACTGTAGACTCATACCCAAGAGCTACCAGCAAGTCCTGGCCTTGGTATTTGCGGTCAGAGAGATCAACAAGGATCTGGTTCTCCTCCCCAATATCACACTCGGCTTCCAAATCTCTGACAATCGCTAGACTGAGAGAAGCATTTCCATAATCAGCCTCTCCCTGCTCTCCACACGGGGGCGAATGGTTCCAGGTTACAAATGTGACCGGCAGGACCCTCTGCTCCCTGTCATTGGAGGTCTCAAGCCCAAATCCTCAAGGCAGATGGCCTCCATCTTCAGCTTCTTCAAGGTCCCACAGGTAAGGGGGCTCCATTTGATACCGCATGAATGAGACAAACAACAGAAGCATCCATAGAAACCAAAGCTGCTTAGGGGGACGTAGTAGTCTCCCTAAGTATATAGTAGTATGTTACTTAGAGACTCCAACATGATACTTGAATTCATTTTTCATATAATTTATATAAATGTATATATAGAATACTCTGGGAGAAGTGTAAAACAGCTATTTATTGTTAAAAACAATAAAAGCAACTATTTGTAAAACCTAAAAATCGATTGTCTTAGCTTTCGCTGGTCCACTGCCAGCATCATCAGAGTAAGCATTAGGGTGGGGAGTTTGCTTATAAATCTAATTGACTAATTAGAATAGGCAGGCCCATCACACGATCAATGGGTAGAGCGTGGAGTCAATTAGATTTATAAGCAAACTCCCCAGCCCTAATGCTTACTCTGATGACGCTGGCAGTGGACCAGTGAAAGCTAAGACAGTCGATTTTTAGGTTTTATAAATAGTTGCTTTTATTGTTTTTAACAATAAGCAGCTGTTTTATACTTATCCCAGAGTATGAGGACTTTATACCAGAATACATTTTTATATAATTTGAAAGTGATAAATAAATATTTCCTAAATGCTGTATTTGGCAAGAGGAATTCTTTATATAGGAATTCCTCCCTAACTAACTAATTAATACTTCCTATAAGTGTAGCCACCCGTTCAGTGCAATTTATTCTCTGTATCAGGTGGATGATTTGTTTTCCTGTCTTCTGGCATGTCGCAACCAGATAAAATATGCTAATTGTTGGCTCTTTCTAAGAGGGGAAGAAGCTTAAGCTTGCCATTCATAGTGAGTCCAGCTGACTGGTGGGGCAATCAACCACACAATGGGGACCCTTAAAGTCACCCTAAAACTTTATCTTACTAACGGGTGCAGGATGAGGGTGAGGGCTAGTTCTCCAAGTTGTGGGTTATTTTCTGAATGTTGCGTTACCAGGCTAGGTAAACTCCACTGAAGATGTTACCTAGCCTGGTAAAGAAACATTTGGAAACCAACCCGCAAGCTCGAAGAATGAACCTTCACCTTCAAAAATGTTTGTACTTCTATAGAAAAATAGACGCTTAAAGTGTCAAACTTAGCAGAAATGGCTGAAATTTCTGCTTATTTGAAGGATCATTCACAAGAAAGATACATTTCGGTCTGGAGAAGATGGGCAGATTATGTTCAGAATAAATATGGGACTAAAAAGTTCCACTTAGTTTATGAGTAAATCTTAGAGTATTATCAATAGTTTATTATAGTGGAATTTTTTATTAGTTTTAATTATATGATATTATTATTATTGTTAGTATTAGTATTGTTTAACAATTTGGATATTGTATTGTTTAATAATTAGTTTAATAACTAGGATATTATGTTTGTTTATGTTTTTATTATTATTATGTTTACTTTTAATTTGTTTATATTTATGCTAAAGGGGAGTTAAAGCGCATTATGGACTTGGTTATTTATATAGTTGGTTAATGTTAGTTAGATTACAATTATTATAATTGTAACCCTGTATTCAGCTCTGGGAAGTGGGGGAGGGAGAGGGGGGTTTAAGGTGGGTTGGTTTTGGGGTTTATATTGTAACTTTTATAAAACTCTTCAATAAAAAAAAATGTACATTTGGGGAAGGAGTCAATTATTTGGTGTTACTGCTGATTGCTCAGATCTCCAGCAAGGGAACACATTAGCTTTTCAGACATACAGTCATTGCTTAATATGCTGACCATCACAGATGATAAAAGTCAAGATGTCTCATTTTTGCTTTCAACTGATTTCTGATTTATTTTTTTTCAGATGCTTCCCTATTTGAGGAATGCCCACTTCAACAACACTGCTGGAGATGAAGTCACCTCCTCAGAAAATGGACTGGGATCCGCTCAATATGACCTTCTCAATTAGGTTCTCTTCCCCAGTGAATCTTTTGTCCCTGTGAAAGTTGGGCAAATAAAATCTGGGACTCCCCCAGGACAGGATTTTATGATTAACTCGGATGAAATCATCTGGGCCACAAAGGTGAGCTGGGACAAAAAGAAGGTAACTTTGGGTAAAGATTTATTCTCTCCTGGAGAATATCTTTCTAACTAACTCCATTGTTGTAGCCTGTCCCCTCATCCAAGCAATTCTTTGTGCCACCTGGCTGGTAACCTCTCCCCCATTTCCCAACATGAATTTCCGCTCACTAGTGGGAGAGACCATCTTGGAGTGTAATGAAGGGTCACCTTCAATGTTTTATGTTGTCCTTGCCTATCTAGGGTTTCTGGCTCTAGTCAGTTTCACAGTAGCCTTTCTGGCTAGGAAATTGCCTGACAGTTTTAATGAAGCCAAGTTCATTACTTTTAGCATGTTGGTCTTTTGCAGTGTGTGGATCACCTTCTTTCCTACTTACCTGAGCACCAAAGGGAAGTCCATGGTGGCCGTGGAGATCTTCTCCATTTTGGCCTCTGGAGCTGGTCTCTTGGTCTGTATTTTTTCCCCAAAATGTTTCATTATCCTATTTAGGCCCAATCTGAATTGTAGGGAAAACATTGTGAGGCACAAGAATCTTTGATTTATATGGGGATTAGAAACTTTTATTTTCACTTTGAGACAAACATTTATTTTGTATTTAATCTGATTTCTTAAAAATGATGCATATTAAATAATTGGTAATCACATTATTTGCCTGATCACAAAGTATCACTTAATCATCAACAATAACCCATTATTTTATTTTTCATTTACTCTTGTCCCCAGAGAGACCCAATTTCAAAATACACCTTGATAGCAAAGATCTGGATATTAATAATAAGATTTCTAAGGTTAAAACAATGACCTTGAAAGATATGTAGATTTTGCATTTCTAATATCAGCTGATCTGAGAGCTCTATTATTTGTGTGTTCTGAATATCCGATTAAAAGTTGGGAAGGTGACATGACCTCATATCATCAATTTTGTAGCCAAATGGTTTTTCCCCAATTTTTTCTAACCCTGGTTGTGGGCTGCATGTGGGTTAGATACAAGGGGAAGAGTTGGCAAGGAATTTTAAAGGGTGCTCCAGAAAGGTACCAGGGAGAAAGGGAGAAAAGGAATGCCTGCTGGAATGTTTTTAATGTATTTAGTTTTATAGTTTAATATGACCTTTATATTGTTTTGATGTTTGATTAGCAGTTGTCCAGAGTTGGTTATAAGATTCTTGGCAATATAAATGTTTTATTTTGTAATTAATTGATCAGAATATAAAACACAAAGGAAAATAAAAGTAGTGGAAACTAGAGGAGGGAAAAAGAGAAAAAGAAAAATTGTGAGGTAGAGAGGTTAAAAAAAAGCATTGACTTCCGACTTTTTTTTTTTAGCACAGTAGAAAATAATACATATTGCAGGACTTCTGGTTTGCCATGACCACCACGAACATCTGGGAGATGAGCTTCATCTCCCTGTCCATTTTCGCATTGTTGGGGGGGGGCTGAAAAGGGTCAAAAGTCACCCCGTAGAGGCAACCAGCAAGGAGGAGCTCTCACTGGATCACAGGATAGCGGTAGCTCTCCTGCTAGAGCCAGCGAATACCTCCAAACTGGTGGATGAAAGGCCAGACATAGAAATATGGCTTGTCACTAGGCTGCAGACAGCCAAAGTCACACTCACCATCTGGCAACTTCAAAGCAGTGTGTAAAAGACTGGGTGAGATGTACCTCTCTTAAATCCTAATTCAGTGGTTCTCAACCTTTTTAATGCCGCGACCCCCCAACCGGTCGTAAGTTGAGGACTACTCAACCGGTCGTAAGTCGAGGACTACTCAACTGGTGCAGCACCGTTTGCAGAATGGGACTTTTGGCGGGCTCAGCAAGGCAGAGACAGCCTGGACAATTCCTATTGGCTTTGGAAAGCCAATAGAATTAGACTCTATTCAAGAGAGTCTATTCTATTGGCTTTCAAAAGCCAATAGAATAAAAGGGAGTAGCACAGCTAAGGAAAAGGGGGAAAAAATGGCGGACTGCATTGTTTGGCGACCCCCATGAAATGGTCGTTCGACCCCAAATGTGGTCCCGACCCACAGGTTGAGAACCACTGTCCTAATTGCTTTTTTGTACCTATTCAAGCTACTAAAGTACTTCCCCCCCCCCGTGGAGAGGGAAGGGGGATTTTAGCCCTCCCTCCAGAAACAGAGGCGATTGAATATTCAGGGAAGTTTTGAAAACGTTGAAAAAATAATTGGATCCCAATTGGAACTTTATTTCCTAAAGCTTGTGGATTAAAAGATTTTTGATTATCTACTTTTTATTTTCTATTTTTATTTGAAAGTCTGGGTTTTTCCTTTTAGAATAGAAGAAAAAAACTGAAAGGATTAAAATAACTTTGAGATTTAAAGGAATTCCTTAAACAGTGGGGTGACATCTTGTGGCTAAACCTGAAATTGCAATTTATTATTCTTAAAGAAAAGAGACTTGGCTGACAGTTCAGCAAACAGGATAAGATTCATGTGACCTTGAACACCAGCTGTGAGTGTTTTAGCTCTGTTTCTTATTCCCTGGGGGGGGGGCTGTAAAAGTTTTCAATTCAACTCATCACTATGGAAGACCAAGAACAGACCTTTTCTATGGAAAAAAATGCAAAAACAATTTTTTGCTATATTGAAAATAACTTACCAAACTCACAAACTCTTCTTACAGCTGGTGATGAAATAAGAGCTTTCGGGGAAAAACCAGAAAGCGTTTTAGATATGCAAACTAAACTTTGACTATAACTAAATCATCATCATCATGATTAGGCTGCATTAATAAGGGATAGAATCAAGATCACGTGAAATGTTGATACCACTTTATAAGGCCTTGGTAAGGCCACACTTGGAATACTGCATCCAGTTTTGGTCACCCCTATGTAAAAAAGATATTGAGACTCTGGAAATAGTACAGAGAAGAGCAACAAAGATGATCAGGGAACTGGAGGCTAAAATATATAAGGAACGGTTGCTGGAATTGGGTATGTCTAGTTTAATGAAGAGAAGGACAAACATGATAGCAGTCTTCCAGTATCTCAGGGACTGCCCCAAGGAAGAGAGAGTCAAGGTATTCTCCAAAGAGAAGGCAGGACAAGAAGCAATGGATGGAAACTAATCAAGGAGAAAGGCAATCTAGAACTAAGAAGTTAGAACAATTGGAATCAGTGGAACAACTTGCCTCTAGACCAGTGGTTCTCAACCTGTGGGTCGGGACCCCATTTGGGGTCGAACGACCATTTCATGGGGGTCGCCAAACAACGCAGTCCGCCATTTTTTTCCCCCTTTTCCTTAGCTGTGCTACTCCCTTTTATTCTATTGGCTTTTGGAAGCCAATAGAATAGACTCTCTTGAATAGAGTCTAATTCTATTGGCTTTCCAAAGCCAATAGGAATTGTCCAGGCTGTCTCTGCCCTGCTGAGCCCGCCAAAAGTCCCATTCTGCAAACGGTGCTGCACCGGTTGAGTAGTCCTTGACTTACAACTGGTTGAGTAGTCCTTGACTTATGACCGGTTGAGTAGTCCTCGACTTATGACCGGTTGAGTAGTCCTCGACTTACAACCGGTTGAGTAGTCCTTGACTTACGACCGGTTGGAGGGTCGCGGCATTAAAAAGGTTGAGAACATTGTGAATGCTCCAACACCAGATGTTTTTAAGAAGTGATTGGACAAGCATTTGTGTGAAATGGTATAGGTTTCCTGCCTAAGCAGGGGGCTGGACTAGAAGACCTCCAAGGTCCCTTCCAATTCTACTAGTCTATTCTACTCTACTCTACTCTATTCTACTCTACTCTACTCTACTCTACTCTACTCTACTCTACTCTACTCTACTCTATTCTATTTCTTTTTTATTTATTTTATTCTATTTCTTTTTTATTTATTTTATTCTATTTCTATTTCTATTTCTATTTCTATTTCTATTCTATTCTATTCTATTCTATTCTATTCTATTCTATTCTATATTCTATATTCTATTCTATTCTATTCTATTCTATTCTATTCTATTCTAGCCATTGTCTATCCACTGCAGGATGAAGGCCGCATATTTCCAAATAATGTTCCTGAGTTTTCCTTTGCCAATTGGGCCCACAATACTTGCTCCATCTTGTTTTAGGTCTCAAGTGGGATCCATTCTATGACTGCCTTGGTCCACCTGTCATCAGTTCTTCTTGTTCTGTGACCAGCCCATTTCCATTTTCCATTCTTTTACTCTCCTAATGATATCATATATTTTTATTTGTTCTCTAATCCAAGCGTGGATCTTTTTATCTTGTCTTGTGATGCCGAGCATGTCTCTTTGTGCCACTCATAGCTTTTGTGTCAATTGTGAGGTTATTGTCCGTGTACGTTAATGCAGTCAATATATAAAGAACCAATAAAAGTGAGAGTAAGAAACCTTGCCCAGAAAACCCCCTCTTCTTCTTCTTCTTGTGCCATATCCGTTATCGGACGTTGGCGATCCTGTTTTTCTCAGCAGCCTCACGAAAAAGTGCTGCTGAGTTTTGTCCAAACCGATCCCTTAGATTTTGAAGCCACGATGTTCTTCTTCTGCCTGGACCTCGTTTGCCTTCCATCTTTCCCTGGAGGATTAAACAGAGTAGGCCGTATTTTTCTGGGTGTCGCATCACATGTCCGAAATATTCTAATTTTCGTTTTTTAATTGTTTTGATGATTTCTCTTGGCTTTCCCAGGCAGCTTATCACCTCCTCTTTTCTGATCGTGTCAACCCAGCTTCTACGCCTGTCAATCCACATTTCAAATGCTTCTAGTCTCTTCAGGTGGCCTCCTGTCAGAGGCCCACTCTACTCCATAGAGCAGGATAGGAAAAATATAGCATCTGGCAAGCCTGATTTTCAGTCTTAGGCTTATGTCGTGGCTGCAGAAGACCTTTTTCATTTTGAAGAATGCTGTTCGAGCTTTCTCTATCCTTGTCTTTACTTCAGTGGTCATGTCCCAGCTTTCATGTAGATTAGAACCGAGGTGCGTGATCCTTTCAACTTTTTCTAGTGGTATTCCTTCTGAATTTATGGGTGGTAAGTTAACAGGTTGTTTGCTGACGACCATGATCTTGGTTTTTGAGGTGTTAACCTTCAAGCCATATTTTTCAGATATTTCTGTGTCTCTGTTGATGAGGAGCTGAAGGTCTTCATGATTACTGGCAAGCAGAACTGTATTGTCAGCGTATCATAAGTTGTTGATCCAAACACCATTTATTTTGATGCCAGCATCGATGTTCTCCAGTGCCTCGTTGAAGATTGACTCAGAGTAGATATTGAACCACAGTGGAGGCAGAATACATCCCTGTCTGACCCCTCTTCTTATTTCTGCATCAGCTGAGTATTTTTGGCCTAGTCTCACATTTGCTATCTGATGCCAATACAGATTCTTTATTATTTGGATGTCTTTGTCATCTAGTCCCCCTTGTTTCAGAATTTCTAATAGTTGGCTATGTCTTATTTTATCAAAAGCTTTTTCAAAAAGAAAACCCCGTGGACAGTATCAAAAGGCTATAAGATATGATGCTGGAAGATGAACGCCTCAAGTCGGAAGGTGTCCAAAACGCCACTGGAGAAGAGCAGAAGGAATTACAAGTAGCTCTAGAAAGAATGAAGCAGCCAGGCCAAAAGACACTCAGTTGTGCATGTGTCAGATGGCAAAAGTAAAATCCGATGCTGTAAAGTACAATATTGCATAGGAACGTGGAAGGGGAACTGGCTTGCTATGGTCCCTGGGGTTGTAAAGAGTAGGACACAACTTAGCGACCGAAAAACAAGTTGAGCAAAAGAGAAGAAGGAATAGATTTGAGTGTTATTCCTGCACATACCAATCACTCCCTCTGCCTCTTGCCAGGGATTAGTTTTCCAATCAGCTGGGCAATGGGGGGGGGTGTATTTTGAGGAGGGGCAAACACAACCTACAAGCTATTATTAGCGGAGATCGGTCCCTCGTATCTTTCGCCCAACTTTGGTTAAAAATTTAGGAAGCTGGCAGTCAGTCAGAGGTGTCAGCTGCCTCTGCCAAATTGCTGACAAAGAGACAGCTAAGGGTGTGATAATGCAACAAACACATGCCTACTGAGCCCCATATGACCAGCCCCTCACAACACACACAGGAGAAGGGGCCTCATGACTTCAGATAATCTGGACTTGGAAGAGAAGGCCCATATTTGGATCAAAAGCAGCCTACAGACCTTTTCTTGCAGCCAGCAAATTGCTACTAGTGTGGTAAGAACGCAACCCCCCCCCATCCTTTTTACTATGCCCCCCCCAAATCATAAGAATAAAGCTCAGAAAAAGAAATACAGCAACAACATTTCACTCATGAAGCCCCTGGCTATTGTGAAAAGCAGAAACATTCAAACAAGCTGTAGATTTACAAAGATCGCTCACTGGAGGCAATAGACAGAGTAAAGATAAGGAGATAAAATTAATTCCATTTATTTGACAGGATTAAGACCAAGGAAGCCAATAATTAAGACCCCTCACAAGTCTTTGCAAAACAAGTAAAACCAATCAAATAACAAAACACACCAAGCAAGCCTCTAGATTACGAAACGCTGTGAAAAGTGTATAAAAATCCAAAAATTGGTCAGTTGTCCCAGAACTGCAGGCTGTTGCTGGTTCTGCTCATCAATAAACTGGAACCTTCTTTCAAAAGCAGCCTCCATTTTATTCCCAGCTTGGAACTGGACCTGGTTTTTCTTCCAACACCGGTTTCATATCCTGCTTCAGGTTGTGAAAGTAAACAGGGGGTAATTTTCGTTTATAGGGACAAATAACCTGAAGGTGATTTGTGGGGGAAAAAATGGAGGGCAGCCAAAACTTCCAAAAGAAACTCTGCAAGCCAGAAGAAGGGATGTATAAACTTAAAATGCCTCCCAGTGAGACATCTGTTGGGACAGAGCCCAGTAGCACATGACATCCTGTGTCCTTTATGCTGTGTCAGTCAACAATGATTGGCTGATGGAGACCAACCAAATGCGAAAAAACCCAGCATCCAATCAAAACCCTAATGATATTACAGCTATGTTGAAAGCCATCCTGGAATTTTCACATATATTTCACATTTTATTTTTTTTCCCATGTTTGTAAGAATGCATTTTTAATATAGTGGTTTTGAAAATATTTATGAATTTTATTTTACCCATACCGTAAGGGAGCATGCCAACCAAGTTGTAACTCATGTCCCTGCAAATACAACAATATTATTTTTAGTAAGCTGCCCAGAGTCACCGAGAATGAATGGAGAAGCCATACAAATCCTCTAAATAAATAAATAAATGTTGAAGGAAAAAGAAATTTCAAACGGAAATGGAAATGGAAATAGAAAATGGGATGGTCACATGCCGTGTCAAGAAGGACTGAGAGCAGGTGGACCAAGGCAGTCCTAGAACAGGATCCCAAAAGCATCCACGAAAGAGACCTAGAACTCAGTGCAGCAATGACATCAGCAAGTATGGAAAAAGAAACTCAGGAACCATATGGGTTGGAGGGGGAGGAGGAGGAGGAGGAGGAGAAAGAGGAGGAGGAGAAAGAAGAGGAGGAGATAGATGATGATAGATAATAATATGATGATAATGAAGATAGATAGATAGATAGATAGATAGATAGATAGATAGATAGATAGATAGATAGATAGATAGATAGATAGATAGATGATAGATAAATAATGATAATAATAGTAATAATAATAATAATAATAATAATAATAATAATAATAATAATAATAATAATAATAATAATAATAATAATAATAATAATAGAAATAGAAAGACTGTGGCAAAAGCAAGCAAGGGTAGTACCAATAGTGATAGGCTCCTTGCGTACAATCCCAAAACAACTGGAGCACCACTTGAACACCATTGGCACTGACAAATTCGCTATTAGTCAATTTCAAAAGGCGGCCTTATTAGGAACTGCTTCCATCCTGCGACGATATCTGTAATACCATCAAACATCCACATCTGCCTATCCCGGGTCCTGGGTAAGGACTCGATAGGTAGAGAAAATGCCAAATCCAGTCTGAACATCTGGCTGACTGTGCAATGATCCATAATAATAATAATAATAATAATAATAATAATAATAATAAAGTTGTAAGGGATCTTGGAGGTCATCTAGTCCAACCCCCTGCTCAGGCAGGAAACCTATACCATTTCTGGACAAATGGCTGTCCAGTCTCTTCTTAAAAACTTCCAGTGTTGGAGCATTCACCGCTTCTGGAGGCAGGTGGTTCCATTGGTTAATTGTTCTAACTGTCAGGAAGTTTCTCCTTAGTTCTAGATTGCTTCTCTCCTTGGTTAGTTTTCACCCGTTGCTTCTTGTCCTGCCTTCAGGGGCTTTGGAAAATAGCTTGACTCCCTTTTCTTTGGGGCAGCCCCTGAGATACTGGAAGACTGCTATCATGTCCCCTCTCGTCCTTCTCTTCATTAAACTAGACATCCCCAGTTCCAGCAACCGTTCCTCATATGCGTTAGCCTCCAGTCCCCTAATCATCTTTGTTGCTCTTCTCTGTACTCTAGATGGATGGATGGATGGAGAGAGAGAGATGATAGATAGATATAGATAATAGATAGATAGATGATAGATAGATAGATAGATAGATAGATAGATAGATAGATAGATAGATAGATGACAGACAGATGATAGATAGGTAGATAGGTAGACAGACAGATAGACAGACAGATAGGTAGATAGATAGATAGACAGACAGACAGACAGACAGGGTCACCTTGCCGACAAAGCTATGGTTTTCCCAGTAATAATGTGTGGCTGTGAGAGTTGGACCATAGGGAAGGCTGAGTACCAAAGAATTGATGCTTTTGAATGGTGGTGTTGGAGAAGACTCTGAGAGTCCCGCAGACTGCAGGGAGATCCAATCAGTCAGTCCGAAAGGAAATCAACCGTGACTGTCCTTTGGGAGGACAGAAACTGGAGCTCAAATACTCTGGCCACCTAATGAGAAGAGAGGATTCATTGGAGACGATCCTGAGGTTGGGAAAGATGGAAGGCAAAAGGAGAAGAGGACGGGAGGAGGGTTAGGGTTGTGTAGGCTCATCAATGCACAACAAACATGACTTTGGGCAAACTCTGGGAGAGAGTGGAGGACAGAGAGACCACCTGGTGTGCTGTGGTCCATGGGGTTGCGAAGAATCGGGCACAACTTGGCGACTGAACTACAATGACACCATGCTCGTCGTAATTGCATGCCATCACTTCCTGTCTGGATTCCTGCCCCTGGGAAGGCCACAGGCTGCCTGCTGGGGAGGGATCTTGAGCAAATTCTAGGGAACAGGTCCCAGCAAAATTCCTCCTTTCATCAGGATCTTCATCAAGTCTTTGGCCGACGGCATCGTCAGAAGCTGTAGCAGCCTTTTTGCAAGGCTGGCGCAGTTGATATTAAGCCAGCAAGTGACTAAGCTGATCACAATTGCAGCCAGCTTAGTCATAGTAAAAAATTCTATGTCTTCCATCGAAGATTCCATGCTGGATCCAAAATATAGGGGGAAAGGTCCAGAAAGATCTGCAAAAAATATGATTTGAGTAGCTGTGCTTCTCTCAAGAGGTGAAGAGAGAGGGGGGGCTCTTCTCTATCTCCCTAGATTGAGAGAGAAGCAGAAGCAGACCCCCTTCTCCGATGACCCAGATTGACCAGGCTACTTCTCTGTCCACATTCCTCGGATCTCTGCTGACAGTGCCAGCCTCGCTTCAGATCCGTAAGTAGAAAGGTCAGCAGCTGTGTGAGAAGGAGACGGGGATCAAATTTCCCGAGCGCTCAAGTCCTTTCTGCGATGTGAGTCCGTTTCTCCTGACACTGTACAAGAGGCACTGCTCCTTCACAGCAGCTGCTCTGAAAGACAGAAAAAGTGCAAGAGAAGTAGACACACACCCTTAAAGCATTTGTTCTGTCAGGGGAAGTGAACCATTTGAGTGTTGCTGGAGTGGAGGAATCCACCCTGAGCAAGGCATAGCAAAATGGCAACTTTGTGGTGAAATGGCATAGCATCTCCTGCTTGAGCTAGGTGGGGGTACTAGAAGACCTCCAAGCCTCCTTCCAACTCGAGGAGGAGGAGGAGGAGGAGGAGGAGGAGAGAAGGGTCTCCTGCTTGAGCAGGGGGCTGGACTAGAAGACTACAAAGGTCCCTTCCAACACAGTCCTTTTGATGGAATTTCCATCTAGGCTGGAAGGAAGGGTTAAGAGGGAACCAAGTTTGGAGTCGATGCACAGCAAGAAGTGGCAAAGGTCCCCAAACTTTCTGGCTCTGTGGACCGGCAGCCATTGTGGCAGAGGTGGGGAGGCAAAGGGGATGGTTTCACCTACAAATGCAGCTTCATGCCCTTTTGCGGCCTAGTTCCCAAGGGGGCACGTCCCAAGGGTTGGGGACCCTTGCTCTAAGCCGCCTGTCCCAAGGGTTGGGGACCCTTGCTCTAAGCCGCCTCCTTCCGGTCATTCTGACGAGATTCTCGTAACATAGTTGACTAGCAATAAATTTCCACTAAGACTCTTCATGAGTGGTTTTGCTTGCTTTCTCCTGACAAACGTGTAAGTTTAATAGAAAGGTTCATGCAAGGAAATCCATTGGGTGGGGAGCAGTGGCAGAGAAAAGTTAGCTCCTTCTTTTCAGGAGGACAGCTGTGAGGAAGGAGGGCAGAAGTGACCTGAAATTAGAAATTCTTTTTGCAAAGAGCAGACAAAACGATGGGCATTTGGGAGACAGAAAGTCAAAGTCAGTCCTAAGCTTCTATCTACATCCCATCAAATTCACTGCCGACAGAGTGACATTATCCGTGTCTCCCACAACTGGGAGCATCTAAGGTGACTTAGACAAAGATTGGGGTTCAGGGCAGCGAGAAGATTTTCCCCAGTACGAGTGTCTTCACACAGAAGATTGAATCATGGTGAATTTGATAAATGGCTATCGAGAAAACCCAGTTTGCTTGGTGGATCTGTTGAACCTCAACCCTACCATGCAGGGACATGTCTATGGAGATTCATAGTCATCCAGGTCACCCAAGGATGGTTTTTCATGAGGCAACTAGACTTCCTTGTTTTTCTTTGAAGACGTTTCGCTTCTCATCCAAGAAGCTTCTTCAGCTCTGACTGGATGATGGGGAATGGAAGGATTTATACTCCTTGCAGACAGCTGGTCATTGAGGCCCCTTGGAGGTGGGAGGGGGAGGGATATGAAATCATCTATCTCCAATTCACAACGCAGTCCTTTCAGCTGTTCCAGGGAGGCTCCACCCCCATTTGCACCACTCCGGTGACCCTGAGGACACAGATAAACCTCCAAATGGCCTCAACGACTCTCTGAAAGAAGGCAAATGACCAGCTGTCTGCAAGGAGTATAAATCCTTCCATTCCCCACCATCCGGTCAGAGCAGAAGGGAAATGTCTTCAAAGAAAAGGCTCCACACCCATTTGCACCCCTCAGCTGACCCTGAGGACACAGATAAACCTCCAGGTGGCCTCAACAACTCTCTAAAAGAAAGCAAATGGCCAGCTGTCTGCAAGGAGTATAAATCCTTCCATTTCTCCGCCATCTAGTGAGAGCTGAAGAAACTTGTGGGATGAGAAGCGAAACATCTTCAAAGAAAAACAAGTCCAGAGTTACCTCTTGAAAAAGCACCTTTGGGACAACCATGACCTGGATGATTGTGCATCTCCATAGACATTCAGCTGTGCACTTTGGAATGAACACTCTTCAAATGGAATGTGCCAAGTGGGAAATGCATAAACGTAGAAACCCATACACACCAGCAGAAAATGGAGTGGTTGAAAAGAGAAATGGTACATGGCAGACCACGAAGGATTCACTGCTGGCAGATGCAGGAATGAGTAACACATACTGGGGAGAAGCCACAAAAACAGCCAACTATATAGCGAACAGGGTACGGAGTGTTGCTATCAATGGAACTCCATATTACATGTTGTATGGGAGGGAATTTTTTTCTCTCTCTCATCCATTTGACTGCTATAACTGCTGTGCATTGGAGTTTGCTGTTTCACCACGTGTATGTATCTTATTTCTAGTGTATATTTGTAGATCTAGTGTAATATAAACCACATTTAATTACAAACCACTGTGTACTGCATTTATTCCTGGGTTACCTCAGCGCAATAAGACCGTGCATGCTCTGACACGGGTCGTTAAACGAATCCAGCTTCCCCCATTGACTTTGCTCATCGGAAGGTTGTAAAAAGGGCGATCACGTGACCCGGGGGATGCTTGCATCCGTCATAAACACATGCCGGTTGCCGAGCACCCGGGTTTCAATCCCATGACTGTGGGGGATGATGCCACGGTCGTAGGTGCGAGGACTAGACTTCAGTCATGTTTCCCTCCCCTCCATGCTATTGTAACTTCAAACACTCACAGCTTGCAAGCCGAGACTCTTCTTGTACTCTAGCAGTTGAACTAGGACCCTCCCCTTAAAAACACAATCAAGATTCTAGTCCTCATGGAGGTCGGCCAAGGGTGGGCTTCCTTTGGGAAGAAAAAGGGACAAGGGGTTTGCCGGGTGCCTTAAAACCGTGCTTGGGACAGGAGCTAGCCAAAATATTATTATTATTATTATTATTATTATTATTATTATTATTACTACTATTATTACTATTATTATTATTGATCATCGCACAGTCAGCCAGATGTTCAGACTGGATTTGGCATTTTTGTATATTATTAGTATTATTAATATTATCTGCTCTATTCTATTCTGTATTCTTTTGTTTCTATTTCTATTCTATTCTTCTATTCATTTCTCTTATTCTGTTCTGTACTATTCTATTCTATTCTGTTCTGTTCCCTTCCCTTCCATTCTAGTTTATTCTGTAATTCTATTCTGTAAATTCTATTCTGTAATTCTATTCTACTCTATTCTATTCTACTCTACTCTGTTCTATTCTACTCTACTCTGTTCTATTCTATTCTATTCTATTCTCTATTCTATTCTATTCTATTCTCTTTCTCTATTCTATTCTATTCTATTCTATTCTATTCTATTCTATTCTATTCTATTCTATTCTCCTTCTCTATTCTATTCTATTCTATTCTATTCTATGCCAGATGTTGAAACAATGCCTGGGCAGCCATTAGATCACCCCAAGCAGGCTACTCTTGACTATGGCCACATTCAGATCTTCCAGCTGAGCGCCTCTTTCTACCGATGGCTGTCTTAACAAATCAATTGCTCAAGGAAACGTGGCTGTGGCCTTTCCAAGAAGCTCCGTCCCTGCAGGCCCCTGTGTCCTTCCTCAAAGCCACGCTCTGAGGCCACGTCTGGTCATCGAGTCACCCAAAAGCTTGCCAGGCAAATTGGGCTACTGCTTTGACCCCTGAGCACCAGGCACCAAGGGGACACTGTCCTTACCATTTTGAGGAAGGACAAGCTGGACATCACCTGCTCTTCTGAACAGGTGGAGGGCAGAGCTGAGAGAACGGAGCCCGTGCCTGAGGACACCTGTCTTACAGGTGACTAACAGATGGCAGACTCAGAGGTTTTCTGCACCTGTTACCAGTCAGTAGAGCTATTTCTGAAACACTAGTCTAGGACGCTCTGGAAAGAGAGCACCAAGGTCCCAAAATAGCCCAGCTGACGGATTGCAGGCATGGATTGAAACTGACTTCTCAAGCTTGTCCTCTCACAAGCCATATATGCTTTGTGGATTATTTATGCCGACACCATTCTGATAGCCGAATCTGCAAAAGATTTGCAAACTCTAGTGAGGAAAGTCAAGAAGCACGGGGGGGGGGGGAAGGAAGGGGAATGAATTATGATTAAATACAAAGAGAGGACTAGTGAGAACATGGACCACAGGGACGGATACCGGCCTTTAGAATTAACAGTGACGATACTGAAGCGTTAGATGAGCAACAATGAAGGCTTGGAAAATACATAGGTTGCGGTGAGGCGTTTATACATTCAAAGGTCAAAATTGTGCAAGGATGACGGTTAGGATTCCCTGTGACACTCTGGAAGCAAAAGTTGGTCTTTGAAAAAGCATGTCTATGGAGACGCTCCGTCATCCAGGTCATGGCTGTCCCAAAGTTGCTTTTTCAGGAGGCCACTGGACTTTCTTGTTTTTTCCTTTGAAGATGTTTCGCTTCTCATCCCAGAAGCTTCTTCGGCTCCGACTAGCTGGTGGGGAATGGAAGGATTTATACTCCTTGCAGACAGCTGGTCATTTGCATTCTTTTAAAGAGTCATTGAGGTCGCTTGGAGGTGGGAGGGATACAACACCATCTATCCCCAGTCCACAACAGTCCTTTCAGCATTTCCAAGAAGGCTTCACACTGTATATTCCTGCTTTGACACACACCCATTTGCACCACTCAGGTGACCTTGACGAGACAGATAAACCTCCCAGTGGCCTCAATGACTCTCTAAAAGAATTCAAATGACCAGCTGTCTGCAAGGAGTATAAACCCTTCCCTTCCCCACCATCCAGTGGAAGAAGCTTCTTAGATGAGAAGTGAAACATCTTTTTAAAAATCCCCAAGAAAGTCTAGTTACCTTTGGGACAGAAAAGAAAGGATTGACATCATTGAATTCTGGGGTTGGAGAAAGCTTTTGAATATACCACGGGCAGCTCAGAAAAAAAATGGATGTATATTTGTTCTTGAGTTCCCACTTAAGGCATAAGTGACCAGGCTCAAATTATATTTTGGAGATAGTAAGGATATTGAGGAAGCTCCCTTGAAAAGTCTACAATGTTGGGAAATGTGGTTCTCCTCCTACTTCTCTGGCCGGTCGCAATCGGTATTGGTGGGAGGGCAGAGGTCAACCCCGAGGCCCCTTGAATGCGGCGTGCCACAGGGGTCGGTCCTCTCTCCCCTCCTATTTAACATCTATATGAAGCCGCTGGGTGAGATCATCAGACAGCACGGGGTGAGGTTTCATCAGCATGCTGATGATACCCAGTTATATATCTCCTCCCCGAGCTCTCTCAGTGAAGCGGCCGATGTGATGGGCCGTTGCCTCGAAGCCGTGAGGGTCTGGATGGGGGTTAACAGACTCAGGCTCAATCCTAACAAGACCGAGTGGCTTTGGATGTTGCCTCCCAAGGATCATGTCGACTGTCCAGTGTTGACTCTTGCGGGGGAAAATATACCCCCTTCGGAGCGGGTTCGCAACTTGGGTGTCCTCCTTGATCCACAGCTGAATTTGGAACATCAACTGACGGCTGTGGCGGGGAGGACCTTTGCACAAGTTCGCCTGTTGCACCAGTTGCGACCCTACCTGGACCGGGAGGCTCTCTTTACAGTCACTCACGCCCTTGTCACCTCACGTCTGGACTACTGCAACGCGCTCTACATGGGGCTACCCTTGAAAAGTATTTGGAGACTACAGTTGGTCCAGAATGCAGCCGCACGAGTGATAGTGGGTGCTCCTCGATACACCCACGTTACACCTATCCTCCGTGAGCTGCACTGGTTGCCTATTGGTCTCTGGGTCCACTCCAGGTGTTGGTCATTATCTTTAAAGCCCTATATGGCTCAGGGCCAGGCTATTTGAGAGACCGCCTACTACCTCATAGTTCCCTACGTCTGGTTAGATCCCACAGGCTGGGCCTCCTTCAGGCCCCGTCGGCCAAGCAGTGCCATTTGGCGGGGCCGCGGAGAAGGGCCTTCTGTGATGGCGCCCACGCTTTGGAATCAGCTTCCCCCGGAGATTAGGACCGCTCCCACCCTGTTGGTCTTCCGTAAGCTACTTAAGACCTGGCTTTTCCGGCAGGCCTGGGGTTTATAAAACCTGACCCCTGGATGACTGTCTTTGTACTGTTTGTTTATGTTTTATGTGTTTTTTATTGTTAGCCGCCCAGAGTCCTTCGGGAGTGGGGCGGCTTATAAATTTTAAAATAATAATAATAATAATAATAATAATAATAAATAAGCACAAGCAGTAAGAAGGTGGATAGACTTGCTTACTGTTCCAATGGCTACCCTGTTGGAAGATCTGAAGCCAGGTTCTCCAAATGTGGCCACTTTAAGACTTGTGAACTTCAACTCCCAGAATAATAATAATAATAATAATAATAATTATGGATCATCGCACAGTCAGCCAGATGTTCAGACTGGATTTGGCTTTTTGTCTACCTATCGAGTCCTTACCCAGGACCTGGGATAGGCAGATGTGGATGTTTGATGGTATTACAGATATCGTCACAGGATGGAAGCAGTTCCTAGTAAGGCCGTCTTTTGCAATTGACTAATAGCGAATTTGTCAATTCCGATGATGGTGTTCAAGTGGTGCTCCAGTTGTTTTGGGATTGCACCCAAGGAGCCTATTACTATTGGTACCACCCTTGCTTGCTTTTGCCACAGTCTTTCTATTTCTATTTGTAGGTCTTTGTATTTTGTTATCTTCTCCAGTTCTTTCTCGTCTATTCTGCTGTCTCCATTATTAATTATTATTATTATTATTATTATTATTATTATTATTATTATTATTATTCCTCATGCTAGCTGAGGAATTTTGGGAGTTGAAGTCTACAAGTGATAAACGGGCCATAGTTCCCCACACTGACGCAGGAATTCTGGAAGTTGAAGTCCACAAATTATAAAATGGCCAAGTTTCCCCAAGCCGGCTGAGGAATTCTGGGAACTGAAGTCCATAAATCATAAAACAGCCATAGTTCCCCAAGCTGGTTGAAGAATTCTGGGAGTTGAAGTCCACAAGTCTTAAAGTAGCCGAGGTCGGAGACCTCTGATCTGAAGGATGGAAACAGACTATCCTGGAACACCAACTAGATGGCACGCAAGCCATAAACACTGGGGCTGCATCATCCAGTTTCTTTCATCATACCCACCAGTCCAATTCCGTTGGGAGATGAAATGTATAATCTTGGAATGGCTAAAACTGACTTCACATTGCCTCTATGGTGGGCCATGAGGAGTTATGTCAGGATTTCAGAGAGAAAAGTGTGATGATCCCCCCCCCAGAGGTGTTGCAGATGCAAAGAGCTGTGACAGTTCCCGAGTACGATATACAAAACGTCTCAATCTTTATTGAATATACATTATGGTATTTATTACACAAATAGTTACAGAAGATATTATTGTTAAAGGACTTAAGCGATAGTATTTTACAAACTTCATCCAAGTATAAAAATGCAGCTGAAAAACGCAAAATCAGTGGAATATAAAATAAGATAAAAAAAACTGCCCACAGATGTGTGGTCAATAAGTTGTCTTAGCGTGCAATTATATACATAAAGTTATTTTCTTAAAGGACAATGTCCAGCAGGTGTTTTTAAACTCAATTCTCCATGCTTCTGCCAAAAAAAAAAAATATTTACATCACATCTGTACATAGATCTTTCTGTTTCCCGCAGATCCTGGAAAAAGAAAATGCAAGGCGTTGACATCTAAACTATGAAAATTGGTAATTATTTTATTGCAAAGTGGTAGTATTTCCCCCCACGCCCCCGGGTCCAATCAGGAATACTCTATATTTATTTATTTATTTATTTTCAATATTTATATGCCGCCCAATCCCAAAGGACTCAGGACTCATATTCACCTATGAACAGTTCAAGAGCGTGTTCTGAATATCTTCCAAGACCTGCAAATAAAGGTCATCTCGGGACTTCAATCCATCCAAATAAACTGAAAATAAGAATGGACAATTACCAAATTTGCATGTCGTTACGTTGAGAGGGAACTCCCAACTTTCAGCAGGCATGTAGAGATTTATCCCCGGAATTAGCCAAGACGTAACGCCACAATTCTAATGACATTTCTGGGAAAAGCTTCAATGAAATGTCTTTAAGGATAAGTAGGTTTAGGTGAATGTCCGTGGAGATTCTCTGTCATCCAGGTCATGGTTGTCCCAAAGGTGCTTTTTTTATAATAATAATAATAATAAACTTGGAAGGGACCTTGGAGGTCATCTAGTCCAACCCCCTTGCCAGGAGGCAACTGGACATTCTTGTTTTTTCCTTTGAAGACGTTTCGCTTCTCACCCAAGAAGCTTCTTCAGCTCTGACCGGATGGTGGGGAAGGGAAGGATTTATACTCCTTGCAGACAGCTGGTCATTTGCCTTCTTTGAGAGTCATTGAGGCCACTTGGAGGTTTATCTGAATCTTCAGGATCACCTGAGTGGTGCAAATGGGTGTGAAGCCTTCTTGGAACAGCTGAAAGGACTGTGTTGTACACTGGAGATAGATGGTGTTGTCAGCAGTTCCAAACAAAGCTCCGGACCCATTTGCACCACTAAGGTGACCTTGAGGACACAAGTAAACCTCCAAGTGGCCTCAGTGACCCTCTAAAAGAAGGTAAATGACCAATTGTCTGCAAAGAACATAAATCCTTCCATTCTCCACCATCCAGTCAGAGCTGAAGAAGCTTCTTGGATGAGAAGCGAAACGTCTTCAAGGAAGAAGAAAATCCAATTGCCTCTTGGAAAAAAAAAAAAACCACCTTTGGGACAAGTAGGGATTGTGATTTGAGAGTTTAGAAACAGGAAGAGTTTCTGCCCATCCAATTCGCTCGGGAAGATTGGGCGTGCTGCCGGTCCCATCAGTCAAAGAATGTTGGCTGGTGGGGATTAGAACAGAGTGCCCCAACCTTTCCAGCTTTGGGGATCGGGAGGGGGGGGGACAGGGGATGGTTCTGCATGAGCAGCGGGCACGCGCACCTACCCTTTACACAAATGGAGTGGGAGCACGCTCGCTTGCTGCTCGGACAAGTGGGGATATGCGTTTTTGCTTCCCTCTTTCGGCGGCCCGTTTGTGAATGGCTCAGGGTCCATGTTGGGCCATAACCTGGGGGTTGGCGACCCCTGGATTAAAAGTGGGGCCTTTTCTGCAGGGGCCCCTGGTCTGTGGGAATACCCTCCCCTTGGAGACTAGAATGGCCCCAACTCTGCTAGTCTTTCTACGGCTTTCTAAAAACTTTGATTTCTTTTTCAAATTTATGGACCGCCCCTCTTAACCAGAGGTGAACTTTTTTTTTACCCCAAATTGTTCACTAAGACATTTTCCAGCCCCTAGCACTTGCCTCGTTCATATTTATTTGACCCAACCCTTCTTAATTGCAGTCAGGTTATGCCAAGAGTTTCTTACCAACGTTGACTTTATTGGCCTCCATTTCCTTCCTGTGTTTAAGATACATTGGCCAGACGTGACCGTCAAATAGACCGGGAGGGTCAGGAATGGTGTATTTACGTGTACTGAAGAGAGAAAAAAAAGGAGAGGAGAGGAGAGGAGTGGAGTGGAGAGGAGAGAAGTGGGGAGGGGAGGAGAGGAGAGAAGTGGAGAGGAGAGAAGCGGAGAGGGGAGGAGTGGAGTGGAGAGGAGAGAAGAGGAGTGGAGAGGAGTGGAGTGGAGAGAAGTGGGGAGGAGAGGAGAGGAGTGGAGAGGAGAAGAGTGGAGTGGAGAGGAGAGAAGTGGAGAGGGGAGGAGAGAAGTTAAGCTGTACAGCATTACACTAGAGAATAATCAACAAACCACTCCAATCAAAACAATCAATCAAATTCAAAATTTTAAGAGCTGGATCTGGCAAGGCAAGTAACCCTCTCCCTAGAATTGCAGCATAAACATGGAGCCAAGATCTGCCAAGGTCAAACTGGGGAGAAGAACGGTTTAAAGTCGACTGGCTTGACACAGGCAGAGCCAAAAGCCTACACATCAGCCCAGGAGCAGACATACACTTTAGAGTCCTCTACTCTGCAGGAGGCAGATCCTCAGGGTCCAGCTGTCTTCTTCGTTCTGGCCACAGTAAAGCTACTCTTCTAGTGAGGTTGAGCCCATGAATCTAGTCCCTAAGGTTGGAGTGGAGCTTCTGGAGAGGAGAGATTGATGTAGACCTTCTACAAAACACCCCCTGCTCTTCCTAGCTTCCCCAGTGTGGCGTTTCTTTTGTGCAGCAGCCTTGCTCAGCCCTTGTCCTGTCATGTGTCAACGCTGCAAATATTGTATATTCTTGCTTTTGACAATATGTAGAATTGTCTGGTAATTATGGGGTTAATACAGAGCAGAAGGGGGGTGGAAGGTAAAGCCCGGGGAAAGAAGGAGGAAGGAAACCTTTGACCTTCACACTAATTGGATAATGTGAGATATGACAGCTAATTTAGGGAGGGAACATGCTGATAATTGAACTGCTCAGAGGAAGACAACTTAGATCCTAGCATCCCTCCGTTGTGCCTGTGCCCACATTTTGTAACAATAAAAGACTTTTAGGAAAATAAATGCCTGGAAGTTCTTTGGAATGTTTCATTAGCCGGAACCACAACACCATGAACTGCCACCCTGCCAGGTGGGCACCCGGACAGATGTTGCAAAATGGCTGCAGGTCAGAGGTTAAATGAAGTCCCCGGATCTAATAAATCTACATCGCCATCATCATCATCATCATCATCATCATCATCATCATCATCAATTAATTTATCTGCTGCCCAACTCCCTGAAAAGGGGTGTTTGGGAACGTCATCTTAGCAAAAGCCTTCTCATTCTACAACCTCCATTACTGTCAAGGAACAGGAGTGGGAGAGGAGGACATTTTAGCCCTCCACGCGTCAGATCGCGAAACGGTCCTTACCTCCTCCTCCGTTTGCACTCATCATAAGGAACGGCCAAGTAGTACTGCTTATCAAACAAATCCACCAAAGGCCTGCAGGAATGAAAACAGGACCAGGGCATTTACCATTTGGCACTTCATAGAATCCTAGAAGGGACCCTTAGAGGTCCTCTAGTAGTAGTCCACCCCAGTTTACAAGCTAGGAATCTTCATACCATCCCAGACTAATTGTTGTCCCATAATGAAGAATAAAATTCCAGGAAACCCCCATCTTTCTAGCATTGCTATTCAGCATCTTGTGTCTACGTCTTCCCTTGGGATACTTCCATGTATAGAATAGAACAGAACAGAACAGAACGGAACGGAGCGGAATAGAATAGAATGGAATGGAACGGAACAGAATAGAATAGAATAGAAATCGGAATAGGAAATGGGATAGGAATAGGAATGGAATGGAATGGAAAGAAACAGAATAGGATAGAATAGTGAAAGAACAGAATGCAATGCAATATGGAATAGAATAGAATAGAATAGAATAGAATAGAATAGAATAGAATAGAATAGAATAGAATAGAATAGAATAGAAAATATGGAATGGAATGGAATGGAATAGAATAGAATAGAAAATATGGAATTGAATGGAATAGATTAGACTAGACTAGACTAGACTAGAATAGAATAGAAAAGAATAGAAAATATGGAATGGAATGGAATAGAATAGAAAATATGGAATGGAACGGAACAGAATAGAACAGATTAGAAATGGGAATAGGAAATGGGATAGGAATAGGAATAGGAATGGAAAAAAACAGAATAGGATAGAATAGTGAAAGAACAGAATGCAATGCAATGCAATATAGAATAGAATAGAATAGAATAGAATAGAATAGAATAGAATAGAATAGAATAGAATAGAATAGAATAGAAAATATGGAATGGAATGGAATAGAATAGAAAATATGGAATGGAATGGAATGGATTGGAATAGAATAGAATAGAAAATATGGAATGGAATGGAATAGAAAATATGGAATGGAATGGAATAGAAAATATGGAATGGAATGGAATAGAATAGAAAATATGGAATGGAATAGAATAGAAAATATGGAGTGGAATAGAATAGAATAGAAAATATGGAATGGAATGGAATAGAAAATATGGAATGGAATGGAATAGAATAGAAAATATGGAATGGAATGGAATGGAATAGAATAGAAAATATGGAGTGGAATGGAATGGAATAGAAAATATGGAATGAATAGAATAGAAAATATGGAATGGAATGGAATAGAAAATATGGCATGGAATGGAATGGAAAATATGGAATGGAATGGAATAGAAAATATGGCATGGAATGGAATGGAAAATATGGCATGGAATGGAATGGAAAATATGGCATGGAATGGAATGGAATAGAAAATATGGAATGGAATGGAATAGAAAATATGGAATGGAATAGAAAATATGGAATGGAATGGAATAGAATAGAAAATATGGAATGGAATGGAATAGAATAGAAAATATGGAATGGAATGGAATAGAATAGAAAATATGAAATGGAATGGAATGGAATGGAATAGAATAGAAAATATGGAGTGGAATGGAATGGAATAGAAAATATGGAATGGAATGGAATAGAATAGAAAATATGGCATGGAATGGAATGGAATAGAAAATATGGAATGGAATGGAATGGAATAGAAAATATGGAATGGAATGGAATAGAAAATATGGAATGGAATGGAATAGAAAATATGGAATGGAATAGAAAATATGGAATGGAATGGAATAGAAAATATGGAACGGAATGGAATGGAATAGAAAATATGGAACGGAATGGAATGGAATAGAAAATATGGAATGGAATAGAATAGAATAGGGCAGGGCAGGATAGGATAAGATAGAGTAGAATAGGATAGGGTAGGGTAGGGTAGGGGTAGGGTAGGATAGAATAGAATAGGTTAGGATAGGATAGGATAGAAGAATGGGAATGGGAATAGGAAATAGAATAGGAATAAGAATTAATGGAATGGAATGGAATAGAATAACAGAGTTGGAAGGGACCTTGTAGGTCATCTAGTCCAACCCCCCCGCCCAGGCAGGAGACCCCACACCATTTCCGACCGATGGCAGTCTGGTCTCTTCTTGAAAGCCTCCAGTGATTTAAGCTCTCACAACTTCTGAAGGCAACTTCTGTTCCATTAGTCGACTGTCCTCACTCTCGGAAAATTTCTCCTTATTTCTAGGTTAAATCTCTCCTTAATCAGTTTCCATCCATTATTCCTTGTCTGGCCTTCACATGCTTTTAGGTAGTCCTCAGCTTACGACCGGTTCCTTAGGGACGGTTCAAAATTATGACCGATCTGAAAAAGGGGACTCATGACCCGGATCAGAAGTTCCAACGGTCACCCACCACACTGGGGGCATTGGGAACATCCTCCCACGGTCACATGACCATGTCTTACGACGGTTCTGCCCAAACCTGCATTTATTTCTAGTTTTGGCAAACCCATGACCGTCGTGAACAATGGCTTTGTGCTTACGACTGCTCTGTTCTCATAACTGTTGAGAAAATTGTGATAAAATGGGATCGGTTTTGCAAGGTTGCTGATTGGGCAATACTGGAAGAAGGATTTTTTTGCCTACTTTAGAAGAATGGTTTCTTAAAGTTTCTTATTTATCTGAAATGGCAAAAATTTCGGCTTATCTGAAAGACCAATCGCAAGAGAGATATATTTTGGTGTGGAAAAGATGGGTGAATTTTATACAGAATAAATACGATATTAGAAAGTATTATTTAGCTTTTGAATAATGTATATCTAAGGGTAAGCTTCTGAATAACTTATGTTTAAGGATGGTAATTTTTGTTTTTATGTACTGGAGTTAAAGTGTTTAACATTTTGTTTTTTGGATGTATGTATAATTGTTTGATGTTCATTTAAGTTCTATGTTTTTTGTTGTTTTTAACCCTGTATTCAGCTCTGGGAAGTAGGGGGTTGGGGGGTTGGGGGGTTGGGAGGGGGGGAGTATTTTATTGTAAAATTTTATAAACTTTCAATTAAAAAAAAAATGGGATCGGTTTTGCGTCCCACTCATTTGATGACAGTGATAACTTATGCCCAGCTGCATGACAGTTGTAACTCAAGGACTTACCTACAACTAGGATTTGTGCCCCACCCCCGCCAAGTCTCAAATTAGCTCACAACTGCCCTCGTCACAATCTTTTTAAAGAGCTCAAGCTAGCTTTTGAGCGAATCAGGGACGGCACACTGTCTATAGAGGTGGATTTTTGTGCTGGGGAATTGAAACAAAACACAAAACTGCAGTAAAGGAAAAATAAGATCAGCAGAGAGACATTGGAATGGAACAACATTCGTCATACCCACTTCAGGGGTTTCTCCCCAAAATATATGGCAATGTGTCGATATGAAGACTCAAATCATCCAGGCCAAAAGCACCTTAAAAACATAATAGTAATAGTTGGAAGGGACCTTGGAAGTCATCTAGTCCAACCCCCCCGCTCAGGCAGGAAGCCTCTACCATTTCAGACAAATGGTTGTCCAGTTAGAACAATTAACCAGTGGAACCACCTGCCTCCAGAAGCAGTGAATGCTCCAACACTGGAAGTTTTGAAGAAGAGACTGGACAGCCCTTTGTCAGAAATGTGTATAGGCTTTTCTACCTGAGCAGGAGGTTGGACTAGATGACGTCCAAGGTCCCTTCCAACTCTCTCTATTCTATTCTATTCTGTTCTATTTTGTTCTGTTGTTGTTGTTATTATTATTATTAACCTCTTCTTAAAAACCTCCACTGTTGGAGCATTCACAGCTTCTGGAGGCAAGTAGTTCCACTGATTAATTGTTCTCACTGTCAGGAAATTTCTCCTTACTTCTATAGGCTGCTTCTCTCTTTGATTAGTTTCCATCAGATATTAATCCATTAGATCAATTCCATCAGATATTAATCTGAGACGCTTCGTTCCTGAAGTCTGAAATGGTATAAGGTTCTCCTGCCTGAGCAGGGGGTTGGACTAGAAGACCTCCAAGATCCCTTCCAGACCTGTTATTCTGAAGTTGGCATGGCCAGGGTTCCAACGACTCTCTGACTCTCTGCCTATCTAATCTTTTTTTATTTGGAGCGATGAAGTTGCTTGGATGAGTCTTAGGGGAACAAACGTGGGTCTGGATCAAAGGAGTCACTAAGCTCGATTTAAGAACGCGGGCATTAGGATGCTGGGATATTGCAGTGATTCATCAGTTTTGGTGAAAAGAAGAGCCAAAGAACCAACAAGCCACAACATAAAGGTCTCTCTTGCGTTGCAAGAACTGTCATTAATTGCCTCTGTCACCCAGCAGAGATTATGGTTAATAAAGTTAATTGATACCAATTGCCATTCCCCCCCCCCTTGCGGTTGCGATGGCAGCCAGAGCTGAATGATGGCTAACATTTGACCTCTATATTTGCAGGGTTACGGTACAATTTGAAAGAGTCATTTCCACACACACACACCGAATTACATGGAAAAAGGCCTCCTGCACAAATGATTCATTGCACAACAAAATATGCGCATTTTTCAGAGCCTTGGGAATGAAGCCCTGACCATCTCTAGAAAGACAAATTTTAAAGGTAAAGAATGCAACATGCCCGGAATTGGAATCACAATAAGTTGGTAAGAAGAGAGTCTTTGATACTAAGTGATTTAAAAAGATGGATAGTTTCTGTTAAGATACTTTGTACAGTTTCAGAATTCAAGAGCTTGGCGATTTCCTTGCAGACATTTCATAACCCAACTAGGGAATATCATCAGTGCTAGAATGGAGAGGGGTTGGCAGAGAGGAGGAGGAGGAGGTAGAGGATGAGAGGGAGGAGGAGGAGGAGGAGGAGGAGGAGGAGGAGAACTGTGGGGTCCTTAGTGCTCTCTGAGCTTGGTTGTTTGCTTCCAGATGCTTCATTACCCAACCAGGTAACATAATCTATGCTAGAAGGGAGTGGGCTTTGTGGAGAGGAGGAGGAGGAGGAGGAGGAGGAGGAGGAGGAGAACTGTGGGGTCCTTAGTGCTCTCTGAGCTTGGGGGTTTTTTTGTTGCAGCATTTTAGGACCCAACTTGGTAGCCTCATCAGGGCTAGAAGGAGAAATGGTTTGCGGAGAAGAGGAGGAGATGGTGAAAGAGAAGAGGATGAAGGAAGAGAAGATAGAAAAAGAGAAGGAAGACAAAATGGAGGAGGAGGAGGTGGTGGTGGTGGTTTTAGTTTGGGCTACTCTGCTTTACCAATTTCCATTCTGCAAAAACAGGGAGAGTGGAGAATGCTAACAACCAGAGGAAGCTGTTGTCCAAACTTCAGAAGCAGGATCATGTTGAAAGAAAAAGTGTCCAAGAACTACTTTAAAAATATTCCACGCTGTCGCGGTTTAAAATAAACAACAGCAAAAGAGGGGTGTCTACCTGTAATTATAAAGCAGGAATCCCTCCACCACCAGGATGTCGATGTCCTCCGAGTCGGGCATCTTCGCGTCGTGCGACACGTTCACCCCGTGCGATCGGGCGAACTTGACGGGGTTCTCTCGCCAGGCCCTCACGGTGTTCACCATCGCCTCCATATCCAGGGAAGCCAAAACTAGTTGGAAGAAACCAGCTTTATAGAGACACCACAACGCACACGCCCGTTTAGAAAAACGTGAAACTCAGTGTGAATGTATGTAAGTTAAAGAAGTGAATTTATAATAAAGTTTACTTAAATGTTACAGTTAAGGTTTGTTTTTTAATAATAATAATAATAGGAGAGTGATAAATAAAATATACTTAGGAAAATATACATTACTGCATCCTACAGCGAACACTGTTCTTACCATCCCATTGCTTAAAGCCGTCGTCCCCGACTTGTATTTGATCTTGTGGCTGAAACATAGTGATCAATAAAACAATGCTGCAAAGGCAGGCTGATCAGTTACTTAAGATCCGATCACAGCCTGGACGCTACTGCAAAACACACGCACTCACTCACACACACACACACACACACACACACACAGGCAGGTTCTGTCTTAGCAAAACTGCAGTGGTGCATACCAATACACCCACCCCATCCCCCTTGTCCCAAGAACTTTAAAATGCACATTTTTTGATCAAATTGCTTCTCCCGATTTCAAAGGCTGCCTGAAATGAGTGCCTTGGACATGGCCTCACAACTCTGCATTTTAATAAAGGTATTTCATTTGAAGTCACTGCTCTACGGGTTAGACTTTTGCCCCCGTGGCAATGGGAAAGGATCTGATGGAATGACGCTATTGCGTTGACAACCGGGAACCAGAAAGAAAAAAAAATTAATACACACTAAGACGTGTTGCCTAAATGGAGGTGTGTTGTTTTACTTGGGGGGACTTTGGTGCTCTCTGACCTGGGTGGCTTTCTTGCAGATGTTTCATGACCCCACTAATGGGGTTTGCAAAGAAGAAGAGGAGGAGGAGGAGGAAGAGGAGATGGTGGAGGAGGACTGTTGCTTTCCTGTTTCTCTCTGAACTTGGTGCTTTCCTTGCAAACATTTCATTACCCAACTAGGGAACATCATCAGTGCTAGAAAGGAGTGCGTTTTGCAGGGGGGGAGGAGGAGGAGGAGGCGAAGGACTGTGGGGTCCTTGGTGCTCTCTGAGCTTGATGGTTTTCTTGCAGACTTTTCATGACCCAACTAGGGAACATCATCAGGGCTAGAAGGGAGGGGGATTTGCAGGGAGGGGGAGGAAGAGGAGGAGAAGGAGGAGGAGGAGGAGGAGAAGGAGGAGGAGGAGGAGGAAGGGGAGGAGGAGGACTGTGGGGTCCTTGGTGCTCTCTGAGCTTCATGGTTTTCTTGCAGACATTTCATTACCTGACTAGGTAACATCATCCATGCTAGAAGTATGGGGTTGTCTCTCTTATTATATACACGTATATTTTACACGTTGCCTTCAGGACTGTTTCTATGAATTGTAACTATTATAAAAACCGTAGTTAGAATAATAGTTGGAGATTTCTGACTTTCTTTTTCTTCTTGATCTGTAAACAATCTTGGGTCTGACGTTTCTCTCTGAGCTGGGGGGTTTTCTTGCAGACGTTTCATGACCAAAGCACCGATATTGTTATCTAGTGGGGTCATGAAACGTCTGCAAGAAAACCCCCCAGCTCAGAGAGCACCCAGGATCCCTCATTTGTACCCCGAGCTACAAATATTCTCTTCTAATAAGTACAATATATTTTTCCCTAAATGTTAAGACTGCCACAGAATTCTAGGTGCTCCAAACCTATTAATATCTCCATTTCCTTAATCTTAATCTTGGTCAATAAGGCTAGCAACAGAGTTAAGAGACCCAGAGGTTAGATCAGTACAACGATGCAGCCACGAGGTCAGTAATCCCAACAGCTGGGCTCCTCTGTCTGGTGACGTCCAGACAAGTAAATTGTCTGGCGTGAAGGACCAGGTCCGGACACGAAAGTGCAACGAAACTGATCTGTTGCTAAAAGCTTACGCACAGTTTGCACCTAGAAGGAGTTAGATAAGTTGAAGAGCCGAGGTGGCGCAGCAGTTAGGGTGCAGTGCTGCAGGCCACTTTAGCTGACTGTGTTCAGCAGGTCAGCGGTTCAAATCTCACCGGCTCAAGGTTGACTCAGCCTCCCATCCTTCCGGGGTAGGTCAAATGAGGACCCAGATTGTTGGGGGCAATGTAAATATATATATATATATACATTGCTTACTGGTGTACACCGCTTAGAGAGTGCTTGCACTTAAAGCGGCATATAAGTCTCATAAATAAATAAATAAATTCAATGGAATTCAAGGAAGATTGGATTCATTTCACTCGTGGCTATGTAGGGATTCCAGGCTGATCCCGTTCTTGACTCTGAGTTTAATTGCCAGGATTTATATTCTGCTCAGGAGAGAAAGGACTTTTTCACCATCTCAGCCCAACCAGCCAACAAAATAGAATCAAATAGAGCTGGAAGGGACCTTGGAGGTCTTCTAGTCCAGCCCTCTGCTCAGGCAGACAAACCTATATACCATCTCAGACAAGTGACTGTCTAGCCTAGTCTTAAAAACTTCCAGTGATGGAGCGCCCACGATTTCTGGTGGCAAGGAGTTCCACTGGTTAATTGTTCTCACTGTCAAGAAGTTTCTCCTTAATTCCAGGTTGCTTCTCTCTTTGATCAGTTTCCAACCATTGTTTCTCGTCCTTCCCTCTGGTGCTTTGGAGAATAACGTGACTCCCTCTTCCTTGTGGCAGCCCCCCAAATACTGGAACACTGCTATCATGTCTTCCCTATTTCTTCTTTTGTTTAGACTAGCTAAACCCAAGTCCTGCAGCCGTTCTTTGTAGGTTCTTCCTCGTATATCACATTCTGTTTCCTAGAAACTCAAGGAATAATGTGTCCATCATCCTTGCTTTTGGTGCCATTCTGCCCGGATTCCTTTGAGTGCCAAAGAAATCCTGGTCTAAAAATCAGAATTCCAAAATCCACTGGAAAGCATTTTATTCCTCCAAAATCTGGAGACTGGGAATATTCTACCTATCTGATGCAAAGGGATTGAGGAACCATGATGGGTTCATCCTGCTTAAGTTCCCTTCACTATATCAAAGGACCTGCTGTCCATTTTTGGTAGGGCTAAGATAGATTTGTCCCAAAGGTGCTTTTTTTTTTTCAGGAAGGAACTGGACTTTTTTGTTTTTTTTTTCTTTGAAGATGTTTCCCTTCTCCTCCAAGAAGCTTCTTCAGCTCTGACCGGATGATGATGGAAGAATTTACATTCCTTGCAGTCATCTGATCATTAATTCTCTCTCTGAGAGTCGTTGAGGCCACTTGGAGGTTCATCTCTGTGTCCTCAGGATCACCTGAGTGGTGCAAAGGGGTGTGGAGCCTTCTTGGACCGTGTTGTAGATGGGAGATGGATGATGTCATAACCCTCTGTTGAGAGGGCTGGTCAATTTTGACCTAGATGCCCTCTTGGGCCCGTCTCTCAAGCCAGCAATCCTCTCTGTCCAGAATGATGTTGTAGTAGTAGTAGTAGTAGTAGTAGTAGTAGTAGTAGAAGAAGATTTGGAAGGGACCTGGGAGGTCATCTAGTCCAACCCCCTGCTCAGGCAGGAAACCCTATACCATTATGGACAAAGGGCTGTCCAGTCTCTTCTTAAAGACTTCCAGTGTCAGAACATTCACCACTTCTGGAGGCAGGTTGTTCCACTGGTTAATTGTTCTAACTGTCGGGAAGTTTCTCCTTAGTTCTAGGTTGCTTCTCTCCTTGATTAGTTTCCATCCGTTGCTTCTTGTCCTGCCTTCAAGCGCTTTGGAGGATAGCTTGACTCCCTCTTTTTTGGGGCAGCCCTTGAGATACTGGAGCACTGCTATCATGTCCCCCCCTCGTCCTTCTCTTTGTTAAATGTCTAGACATACCCAATTCCAGCAACCGTTCCTTATATGTTTTAGCCTCCAGTCCCCTGATCATCTTTGTTGCTCTTCTCTGCACTCTTTCTAGAGTCTCAACATCTTTTTTTTCTTTTACATCGTGGTGACCAAAACTGGATGCAGTATTCCAAGTGTGGCCTTATGAGGGCCTTGTAAAGCGATATTAATACTTCACGTGATCTTGATTCTATCCCTCTGTTAATGCAGCCCAGCACTGTGTTGGCCTTTTTGGCAGCTGCAGCACACGGCTGGCTCCTATTTAAGTGATTGTCCACGTACCCCCTATACTACATCTGTACATTTGGTTTTGCTTGCCTAAATGTGGAACCTTATTTTTTTCACCACTGAATTTCATTTTGTTAGATAGCGCCCAGGGTTCCAGTCTGGACTTTGTGGACTTTGCTGTCTTCGAAAGAGTGGCCTTCATCTTTCAAATGCAGAGGGATTGCTGAATCTAGTCCGGATGGGCTTATTCTCCTATGTGGATGAGAAGCGAAACGTCTTCAAAGAAAAACAAGAAAGTCCAGTTGCCTGGTGGAAAAGCATCTTTAGGACAGCTATGGCCTGGGTGACAGAAAATTTCCAGAGATATTTGGATTGCAGTTCTCTGGATGGACATGTGGTGGCAGTACTGGAAGCCCGTTTCCTTGTCTGCTGGCTCCAAAATCCACAGCTCAGATTAGGTAGTCCATAATCCTGGGTTTCCCAAACTTGGCCACGTGTGGACTTCAACTCCCCCATGGCTGGCTAGGAAATTCTGGGAACTGAAGTCCACAGGTCTTGAAGTTGCCAGGCTTGGGAAACACTGGTCTAATCCCTGTTCTTATTTATTTATTTGTCTTTTTATTAGTTTATAATATAAAATACAAAAATAAATAATAGGAAAAATAGGAGAGAGGGAAAGGGAAGAAAAAGTGTAGGAAAAAAAGGGGGAAAGGAAGAAAAGGCATTGAAAGGAATTCTGGGAGTTGAAGTCCACCCGTCTAAAAGTTGCCCAACTTTGCAAACCCTGATTTAATTAATCCCTGTTGCCTTTGGCCAAATTAAACTTGTGTTTCTTTCACTGGGCGACTAGCACATGCCATGCCAATCTCTACGGAGGCCTCTCGACATCCTATTTTTGAAGTGAGAGAATTGTGAGAGGCAGCCACACACTGGCAAAAAAAAAAAAATATATCTTATCTACACGGGCACGTATTATCCGCCACGCAAGGTATGTTAAGTGAGGTCCGATTTATCCATAGTACAGACTGTGGGCCCCACAGAGAAGATATTAGATTAAGGGAGAATGGTTTTCTGACCAGGGAGCAGGGCCCAGAAAGAGACAATTGAGAATTGAGCAGGGAAACATCTGCAACCCCATTGTATAATTTTCCTGCTTTGCTTTTTTTAAAATAAAATCAAGCATGCATGTCAATGCAAAGTTCGGATAAACACCTTTCACGTATGCACAGATTTAAAAAGTGCTCTAAAACAACCAGTGGAGCCAAGGACAGTTTGCCTGCTGCGGAACAACTTTGCACGATACGGATTAATACAATCAACGGGCCGATGATGTGCTTAAGGAGACGGGCGCAGAGGCAGGAGGCTATATGAGCTGTCTTCCTGCTATTCTAACTCTGATGACGCCGGCAGTTTTTGGCCGGATGAAAGCTTAGTGGCTCTTCTTAACCACAGGCTTGTTTGTATTAAACAGGCTGGTTTATTATATCCTGGTGTTCATTTTTTTCTTTTACTTGTTAATATATAAGGCACCCCGGTCTACCAAATATAAATCAGTCTGTTCTGCGTTTCGCTCCAATCTAGGAGCATGTTTTGCAGGCAGACGTCAGATGCTGTGAGCACTATAAATTCAAAATTTGTGGCTGGCAAAGAGTGAGGGGGAGACTAGTATAGCTATTTCAAACTCTTTAGCTGTCATCAGCTAGTCTTACCCTTCAGGGATTCGAACCTGGGCAGCTTGCATGTTAGGTATTACAGCTGCCTAACATGCAAGCTCCCACGTTCGAATCCCTGAAGGGTGTGACTAGCTGATGAGGGCTAATGAGCCTGAAATAGCTATACTAGTCTCCCACTCACTCTTTGCCAGCCACAAATTTTGAATATAAAATTTTGTGGCTGACAAAGAGTTAAATGGGAGGCTAGTGTAGCTATTTCAAACTCTTTAGCTGTCATCAGCTAGTCTTACCCTTCTGGGATTCAAACCTGGGCAGCTTGCATGTTAGGCAGCTGTATTAGCCTTTAGGCCACTGGATCCTCCTCACTCTTGTCAGTAGAGGCCAGGGAGGATATAGAACTACGTGTTGGGCATTTGGTTTTGAAAAACTGTGGAGGTTTTTAAGAAGTGACTGGACAACCATTTGTCCGAAATACTATACGCTTTCCTGCTGGAGCAGGGGGTTGGACTAGAAGACCTCCAAGGTCCCTTCCAATTGTGTCATTTATTCTGTGATTATGTCCATTCGATGCAGGAAATCCCTATGAGTGAGGCAGTTTTGGAGGGAAGGGGGGGACACACCCACTATTTGAGCCAAGTGGGTAGAAATGCCCATCTGTATTTTTCAAATGAAAACGCATATATATTTCTTATGACCTGTGGATAAAAGGGAGGTTACTTTATATCATTGTTTTTCAACTTGGGCAACTTTAAGATGCCTGGACTTCAATTCCCAGAATTCCCCAGCCAGCATGGCTGGCTGGGGAATTCTGGGAGTTGTAGTCCACATATCTTAAAATAGCCAAGTTTGAAAAACACTGCTTTATACAACAGACAGCACTGATAAAGACCAGGGTTGTTTATGTTTCAGATTGGGCAAGGCTCTCAAAACACATCTGTCCTCTTGCCCCTACTCACATTAACCATTGCCCCCCAAATGGGGAGGGGGAGCTTGTACCCTGGGTCCAATCTGGAGTTAAGAAGGCAGTTCCTGTGCTTCGTTCCACCCCAATCCCCCCTTTTTTCTATAAAGACCCCCCTAAGACCCACCTCTGCTAACCACGCTCGGCTTCCTAAGGTGCCACGAGACTCACCTTGGCCACCCCTGGCCAACTTTCTCAGTTCAATCAACCCCTAGATCAACCCAAGGCAGAAAGTTCAACCTACCTTGAAGAAGTCATCCTGGTGGACCACGCAACAGTTGGGGAGAGCTTGGGTAAGTCTATTGGTCAAAGTGGTCTTGCCCCCATTGGTCACCCTAGAGGAAGGAAGGTGAAGCAGAAGAGCGAAGACGAGATTAGGACGAGGACCGTGGGAAGAAGCCGAGTGGTGAGATGAGGACTAGGGTGGCCTCTCTCAGAAGAAGCGAGACCTCCTTCTCCTTCTCAAGGCCCCGAAAGGTCCCCAGACCTCTGCGTGCCCCACAACTCTGTGGCCTGAAGGGGGACCTACTTTCAAGCCATGTTTTTCAACCTCAACAATTTAGTGGACTTAACAGACTTCAACATCTGAACAGACCAACATCTGAATGGACTCCAACATCTGAATGGATCAACATCTGAATGGACCAACATCTGAACAGACCACCATCTAAATGGATTGACATCTGAATGGATCAACATCTGAATGGACTTCAACTCCCAGAGTTCCTCAGTCTAGCATGCTGGCTCAGGAATTCTGGGAGTTGAAGTCCACAAGTCATAAAAGAGCCAAGGTTGCCTACCCCTGGTCTAGTGTCACCTGCTTCCTACTTTGAAGAATTAAGAGTCGGGCCTGCACAACAAGTGACTCCCTAGGCCAGGAGTGGGGCATCATGGTCCTTTTATGACTTGTGAACTTCAACTCCCAGAATTCCTGAGCCAGCCCTGCTCAGGAATTCTGAACCCTTGCTGGCTCAGGAATTCTGGGAGTTGAAGTTCACAAGACATAAAGAGGCCATTGTTCCCCACCACTGTCCTAAAACACAATGCCGGCTTAGGAATTCTGGGAGTTGAAGTCCAAATCATAAAGGGACCAGAGTTCCCCACCCCTGACCTACAGGAACTGGGTTATAGGGAGCCCTTGACTTAATGACTGAATTTATAAGCTCCTCAAAAAGGAGATATGGGACCCAGATCCAAAATTCTATTATTTGGGGGGGGGCTTTCCCCATAGTCACGTGACCACCTTTTGGCCACTTGGCAACATGGCCGCATTGATGGATGTTTGCAGCCTCGCCTGGTTACATGAACAAGGGGCCCTATCCAACAAAATGCATTTTAATGTGGAGAAAAGCAGAGTTTTACATTTAGGCAGGAAAAATCAAAAGTACAAGTACAGACTAGGCGAGATGTGGCTCAAAAACAGTTAACTGTGAGAGGGACCTCGGAGTCCTAGTGGACGATCCCTTGACGATGAGCCAGCCGTGTGCAGCAGCAGCCAAAAAAGCTAACACAATCCCGAGTTGCATAAACAGAGACAGAGAATCAAGATCACGCGAAATACTAGTACTGCTTTACAAAGCCCTAGTAAGGCCACACCTGGAATACTGCAGCCAATTTTGGTCATCGTATCACAAAAAAGATGTTGAGAGTCTGGAAAAAGCTCAGAGAAGAGCAACTAAGATGATCCAAGGCCTGGAGACTAAAACATACGAAGAACAGCTGCAGGACTTGGGTTTGGCTAGTCTAAAGAAAAGAAGAAATAGGGGAAACATGATAGCAGTGTTCCAGTATTTGGGGGGCTGCCACAAGGAAGAGGGGGCCAGGTTATTCTCCAAAGCACCAGAGGGCAGGACGAGAAACAATGGTTGGAAACTGACCAAAGAGAGAAGCAACCTGGAATTAAGGAGAAACTTCTTGACAGTGAGGACAATAAACCAGTGGAACAACTTGCCACCAGAAGTTGTGGGTGCTCCATCACTGGAGATTTTTAAGAAGAGATTAGACAGTCACTTGTCTGAACTGGTATAGGTTCTCCTGCCTGAGCAGGGGGCTGGACTAGAAGACCTCCGAGGTCCCTTCCAGCTCTATTCTATTCTACAACCGTCAGCTTTCCAGCAAAACTGCGTCCCTAGCAAAGTATCAGTTCGCACTTAACAACTGCCCGGTTCACTTAATGACTGCCACAAAGCGCATCATAAAATTGGGTCAGACACATGACTGAACCATTTTACAGCCATTCCAACTTAACAACCGTAATTGGCAGACACCCCCCCCCATTAAGGTTGCAATTTAAGACATTTCAGAAATGCCCCCTGTAATCAATAAAAGTCTGGCAGCAACGCTTCGGACTTAGTAAATCACTAGTACCGTTCCAGTAAGTAAATAAATAAATAACCCTGTAAAATAATACTTTAAATAAATACTGTAATTGTAAAAGAATTAAGTCATGAGCGTTAAATAAAACTAAATTAATACATTTAATAGGTAATGTTTACGGAACCTTTTTTAGGCTTATTTTTCTTATTTATGACTAACTTGATTACATGTTATTACAGTATTAATTGATTGATTGATGTCACGAAGCAGAGTTACCAGAAAGCTATGGAGTTGGGCACCAAATACATGATCCTTTGCTTTAAATCAGGGGTAGGCCACCTTGGCTCTTTTATGACTCGTGGACTTCAACTCCCAGAATTCCTGACCCAGCATGGGGGAACTGTGGCCCCTTCATGACTTGGGGACTTCAACTCCCAGAATTCCTCAGCCAGCATAGGGGAAACATTGGCCTTTTTATGATTCGTGGACTTCAACTCCCAGAATTCCTCAGCCAGCATGAGGGAAACTTTGGCCCCTTCATGATTCATGGACTTCAACTCCCAGAATTCCTCAGGCAGCATGGGAGAACTATGGCGCCCTCATGACTGCTGGACTTCAACTCCCAGAATTCCTGAGCCAGCCTGGCTCAGCTTGGAAACCTCTCCCTTTCCCCTCAGCGTGGCTGGCTCAGGAATTCTGGGAGTTGAAGTTCACGAGTCATAAAAGAGCCCAGGTTGCCTACCCCTGCTTTAAATGTTCCGTTTTTTAAGAATAAAAGAAAAAAATTAAAAAAAGCTCTTTTATGCTCTGTGGCACTAGTTGTTTTTTTCCCCTAGAAAAACAAATTGTATTTGGGCTCCTAAGTGTCTAAAAAAAGACACACACACACACACACACACACACACACACACACACACCCCAAATTTCAGCATCCACCCCTACTGATGTGAGCAACAGAGAAGAATCGGGCTGCGTTTATCGGGCTGCCCTCCTCCCAAATCTGGAGCCCACCCCATGGGTTGGATGCTCTCGGCTGGGAATGATGGGAGCAGTGGTCCCACTACTGAGTTCGCCTCGGCTTTCTATTTCGCACCCAGAGCAAAACAGAAGAGAGCGGAGGGAGGGGACAGGAAGAGCGCCGATTCCAAAAAAAAAAAAAAAAAGCGCGCCTTATTCAAAAAAAAGAGGGGGGGAAGCGCGCCTTTCCTAGGCGGGATGATGATTGGCTGGCCGGCGGGCGGGCGCTCGGTCGGATTGGCGCCGGCCATGAATGAAGGCATGACGCAAGCACGAAGGAAGAAAATGAATGAATGAATGAATAAACGGACTTTCCCGCCCTGCCGGTTAAACGTTCTGTAGCCTTCCTTCCCGCCTCCATCTTTTGAATGGGCTTGGCGGGCGTGGGAAAGGCAGGCGGGAAGAACGGAGCGGGAGGGGGGGCAGAGAGAGAAAAGCCCCCCCGCCTTCTATCTGGGGGTGGGGGTGGTTCTTGTTTCTCTGAGCCCCGTTAAGGACTTCAACGCCTTTGAACGCAAAGACTGACCGGGTTTTTTTGGGGGGGGGGAGGGATCGTCCTGGGTTTTGGGGGGAAGGGCAGGAAAAATTGTGGGGTGGGGGGGTGAGCCCTCGTACGATTGTGATCTCTTACATCCGTTTGGTGGGAGGGGGAGAGGCGTATCATCAATTTTTCTCTATTATTCGTATAGGTTCTCAAGCTTGAGCGGGGGGGGGGGGGGGGCTGGACTAGAAGACCTCCAAGATCCCTTCCAGCTTTATTCTATTCTATTTATTAAATTTCTATGCGGCCCATAGTATAGGGGGGTACCTTGCTCAATAGTAGTAACAGTGAGGGATCTCGGAGTCTTAGTGGACAATCACCTAAATAGGACCCAGCCGTGTGCTGCAGCTGCCAAAAAAGCCAACACAGTGCTGGGCTGCATTAACAGAGGGATAGAATCAAGATCACGTGGAGTGTTAATACCACTTTACAAGGCCTTGGTAAGGCCACACTTGGAATGCTGCATCCAATTTTGGTCACCACGATGTAAAAAAGATGTTGAGACTCTAGAAGGAGTACAGAGAAGAGCAACAAAGATGATCAGGGGACTGGAGGCTAAAGCATATAAGGAACGGTTGCTGGAATTGGGTATGTCTAGTTTAACGAAGAGAAGGACGAGGGGGGACATGATAGAAGTGTTCCAATATCTCAGGGGCTGCCCCAAAGAAGAGGGAGTCAAGCTGTTCTCCAAAGCCCCTGAAGGCAGGAGAAGAAGCAACGGGTGGAAACTAATCAAGGAGAGAAGCAACCTAGAACTAAGGAGAAACTTCCTGACAGTGAGAACAATTAACCAGTGGAACAACCTTCCTCCAGAAGCAGTGAATGTTCCAACAGTGGAAGTTTTTAAGAAGAAACTGGACAGCCATTTGTCCGAAATGGTATAGGGTTTCCTGCCCGAGCAGGGGGTTGGACTTGATGACCTCCAAGGTCCCTTCCAACTTTATTATTATTATTATTATTACTATTATAGCACAGAGGTGTGACTCTGGGCTCTTTTTAAATTATGAAAAATATTACAATCTGGGCCTTTTTAAAAAATAAAAAAAAATCTATGTCAGATACAATAAACAGTTCAAAACCTCCTCCCCCCCACCTTCCCCCAGCTGGCTCTCCTAACTTTGCAACGGGACCTTTTCTTGGGTCCATGTTGATCATATTTCCATCCGCCCGACCATTTTATTTTATTTTATTTTGCGGGGGGGGGGGGGGAGGTGGAACTGTCCGTCAACTTGGCAGGATAATAATAACTACAGTACCCTCATCCTACCATTTCTGAATCCTGGAGAGGGAGATTTTTCTCTTGGGGGGGGGGGAAGTGAATGCTGGCCTTTATTCATTTCTTTATTCAACTTGATATTTTGGGAGGGGAGGGGTCTTCTGTCCTATGGGGGAAACCAGTTCAAATTTGTTAAAAAGGTTTGCCTTAGCAGAGAATTGAAAAACTGCACAAAACACCTCCCCCATCTAAACTTCCCTGCTTTTCATCATTTAAGCCTATTCTGTCTTTTAGGAAGCTTAGGGAGAAGGGGCTTTTATTTGGGGAAACCCCCCCCCCATCAGAGCCCTGGCTCTCCTATGAGGGAAGTTAGGCCAGAGAAAGAAATATTAAAAAGGGCAGAAAAATATATTTCTTCCTCAAAAGGACTTTTTTAAAACCAAACCTGGCCCCAAATCTATCTCTCTGCCCCAAGCAAGAGCTAGCCCCATACAAATGCAGATGTGAAACCATCAGAGAGTTGGAGCCAGAGCAATCAAGAAGACAAAAGAGAAGATCTGTATACCCCCCCCCCAAACTCTAGGAGCCATTAGCCCCATCACCTGGGAAGCAGGATATGATAATAGGATTAAACCACAGATATCAAGGCCTAGGCCAGGGATAGGCAACCTTGGCTCTTTTATGACTCGTGGACTTCAACTCCCAGAATTCCTGAGTTAGCCATGGTGGCTCAGGAATTCTGGGAGTTGAAATCCACGAGTCATAAAAGAGCCAAGGTTGCCTACCCCTGGCCTAGACAAACAGTCAGAAACAGCCTCAAGGTTCATGCCACAGGAACAGGAAACTATTCCAAACAAGGCTAGAGGGGGTATAAAAGCCTACTGCCCCGTGTGCTCAGCCCTTTCTTCTGCTCTTTCCTGATGAACCATCTTTCTGCAATAAACTGTAACCTTCTTCCCAAAGCAGTCACCATGTTTGCTTATTTATTCCCGGCTTGGATGAACCAGGATGAAGACTTTACTTCTAGCACCTACAAGGCCAAATGAGGAAGGGAGGGAGCCCCCTCCCCCCCCAAAAAAAACCCCATTTAACCAGTAGCCCTGACTAGAATAGAATAAACTTTATTCTCACTTTGAATCTACACTAATCGGCATGCATTAAAGAGGAATTTCATCGCACGCAGCTCTCAAAGGGTCACCACCTCCGATATACGCTACATAAATATGACAAAAATAAATAAATGCAGAATTATGCTTATACCCACATATATGACACAGACAAACTAGACTGCCTTCCTGGGAGAACTTTTCTATCCAGGAGCTTCAACGCCATTGACCCATTTGAGGAGGGGGGTTTCCACCCAATACACAAGACACACACAGGCAGGGCCACTTAAAACCCAGTCCCAGTTTTAACGCGGTTATACAGATGTAGCCGGCTGGCCGCTCTTTTAAAGGACAAATTGGTTCCCTTTTTAGGTTGACCATCAGGCACGCCTTTGCTGAGAGCTTGGAAGCCTCGTGGCTTAACATTTTTATCCTGTTCGTTCTGCAAAACCCGCTCAGGATTTCCTCCTTCCGGTCGTTGCTATAAATATAAAAGCTTGCATTCCCCCCCCCCCTCCAACCGGGTTTTTTTTTCTTGTGCAAGTCCAAAACGGCGTTCAGGAGATCAGATTCTTAATTCATGTTATATTTATTGTCTTAACTGCTTTAATTTTTGAGCATCTTGTTGCAGCGCACAGGGTCACTTGACAGTGGGAGGGGAGTGGCGTATTAATTAATTCAATAAATCCATTAATCGGGTCAATGAGATCCGAGGCAGACAGCAAAGCACACACACCCACGCCACCGCCTCCCACCCAAGTGGGCAAAACCCTCGCCTGGTCGTCAGTGACAAAAAAGGTAATCATGGCTTGTCTTGGAAGAGACTCAGCCTATATATATATATATGTGTGTGTTCAGATTTCTTTTTGCTGACAAAGACTTAGAAAATTAAGTGGGAGACTAGTATAGCTATTTCAGGCTCATTAGCCCTCATCAGCTCGCCAATCTGAATTTGTAATGTATCGCAGTAGCGACTTGAGCCTGCTTAACGCCCCTAGTTGGGGGGCAGCAAGGCAAAAGTGGTTATAAAAAAATAGATCTGCAGTATAGCAGCCAAAAAATGCCAAGGTGCAATCAATCGGATCGGTCTGTCTGAAAAACTTTCTGTGTATATATATATATATATATGTATATATGTATATATGTATGTATGTATGTATGTATGTATGTATATGTATATGAAATATATATATGTATATATATGAAATATATATATATATATGAAATATATGTATGTATGTATATGTATATGAAATATATATATATATGTATATATATGAAATATATATATATATGAAATATATGTATGTATGTATGTATGTATATGAAAACCGCCACGAAGGACCTTTTCTCATCTGATGAAAGAGAAACTCTCTTCAGAGTTTTCAAATTTCTTTAAAAAAAAAAATTAATTTCTGAGCCTGGGGGGGAGGGAGGGTTGGACTAGAAGACCTCAAGGTCCCGTCCCACTGTAGTTATTCTGTATTTTGTTCTGGTAGCCTCCTACCACAGTGACTTCCGTGGGACTTCCGTGCGTGGTAAAGGTGGGGGGGGGGGTCGTATTTTTCATCCAATCCCGTTCACAATTCCCTCGAAACTGAAAAGCTCCTAAAATATCTCAACACACACACACACACACACGAATCCCATTACTTCCAGCCTTCGATCCCCCACTGGGCTATAAAGCAGCAGACGCTGAATTCTTATGCCGCTCAGACTCATTCGTTGGAATGGGCGCCAATACAAATCGAATGAATGGATGGATGAATGAATGAGCCCATAAATAAACAAACAACACAAACATCCGGAGAAATTTCAGCCTCTGACTTTTTAAACCTTTAAAGCACGCCTTTTCTTCCCACCCATTTAAAAAACAGAAAAAGAAAAAAACCCAAAACGATCGAGTTCAAAAAATAAACAAGCACAAAAACGCGAAGCGTTCGAGCCCAGGCGTAAGAAATAGAAATTGCGAAGTAAAAAAAAAAAAATCACGAATCAATAAACACGCAAAGCATTAAGAGTGGGAACGATCCGTAAATGGGAATTCCAAAGGAAACAGAAACGGGGGGAAAAAACAAGGCAAGGAAAACACACAAAAGGCGAGACTGGAGGGGCCGTTGCGTCTTTCCTCCCCCCCCCCCGCGGTCAATGTTGTGTGTTTCCCACGCAAAGGAAAATAAAGGGGAGGGGGAGAAGTCACTTACCCTCCTATTCCTATGATGTATTTCATCTTCTCCGGAGGGGGGGGGGGCAAGACGGCTTAGGACAAATCAATGAAAAGAGGGGGAGACTTTTCCCCAATATTACCCCTCTTTCTCACTCTCTTTTTTTTCTCTCTTCCTCGCTCTTTCTCTCTTTTTCTCTCGTTCTCTCTGTGTGTGTCTCACTCACTCACTCTCTCTCCTCAACTGAAGAGGAAGGAAGCGCTGCCTGTCCTTTATCTAGCCTTGCAGCCAGGCAAATCCTCCGCCCCCCACCCCAGGCGCCTGCTCCTTCTCCCCCCTCCCCCCCCCACCCTGGTTATGGATGGAAAAAACCATCTTGCTCTCCAGCACAAGGGTGGGGGGGGGGACTCCGCCTGACCAGCCCTGCCAAGGGTCTCCTGTCATCAGTGGTCATTTGCGCAGCAGCTACACCTGTCAGCTTCTCTTTGCGTCTTAGACACACACAGAGACACACACACAGAGAGACACACAAACAGAGGAGTGTGGCTTAGTTATAAATAGCCCCTGGGCCGGCTGCCCTATGCCTAAATTAGTCCTGGGGAAGTAGAAGGGTCACCCGCTTTTTACGCCCTCCCCAGCCAAATTCGCCCTTCCCCTTTTACAGAATATCCGGTCAGAAAGGGCCTTGTTAAACTTTATTTTTTTTAACTTGCATCCTTTCTTTTATTGTGCTTTACAAATCACTTAAGGGGGCAAACAGATCCAACACACCTTACCTCCTCCTGTTTTCTCCACAACGACATCCCTGTGAGGTAGGCTGGGCTGAGAGAGAGGGAGGGAGAGAGAGAGAGACTTTCCCACAGTCACCCAGTTAGCTTTCATAAGGAAGGCGGGACTAGAACTTCCTGTCTCCTAGTGGGCCCAATGTCACTTAACTGGCTTTCAGGGCTAAGGTGGGACTAGAACTCCTCAACTCCTGATGGTTGGCCCAAGGTCGCCCAGTTGACTTTCATGACTCAGATGGCGCTAGACGTCACCATCTCCTGGTGGTTGGCCCAAGGTCACCCAGTCGATTTTCATGACTCAGACAGGGCTAGAATTCACCATCTCTTAGTGATTGGCCCAAGGTCGCCCAGTTGACTTTCATGACTCAGATGGCGCTAGACTTCACCATCTCCTGGTGGTTGGCCCAAGGTCACCCAGTCGATTTTCATGACTCAGACAGGGCTAGAATTCACCATCTCTTAGTGATTGGCCCAAGGTCGCCCAGTTGACTTTCATGACTCAGATGGCGCTAGACTTCACCATCTCCTGGTGGTTGGCCCAAGGTCACCCAGTTGACTTTCATGACTCAGATGGCGCTAGACTTCACCATCTCCTGGTGGTTGGCCCAAGGTCACCCAGTCGATTTTCATGACTCAGAGAGGGCTAGAATTCACCATCTCTTAGTGATTGGCCCAAGGTCGCCCAGTTGACTTTCATGACTCAGACGGGGCTAGACTTCACCATCTCCTGGTGGTTGGTCCAAAGTTACCCAGCTGGCTTTTATGACTAAGGCAGGACTTGAACTTATGGTCTCCTGCTTTCTGGCCTGGTGCTTTAACCACTAGACCAAACTGCTCTCTTTTAGTCTAATGCTGCAGTGGTCAGAATGCAGCATTGCAGGCTGACTCTGCCCACAGAGCCAGCAGTTTGATCCTGACCTTTCTTTTTCTGCTTCCTTCCTTTCTTTCCTTCCTTCCTTGTCTTTTTTCTTTCCTCCCTCCCTCCCTCCCTCCTTTCTTTCCCCTTCCTTTCCTTTTCACCTTTTCTTTTATCCTCTCTCCCTCCCTTTCTTTTTTCTCCACTTCCTTTCTTTTCTTCCTTCCTTCCTTCCTTTCCTTTTTTCTTTCCTCCCTCCCTCCCTCCTTTTTTTCTTTCCCCTTCCTTTCCTTCTTTTACCTTTTCTTTTTTTCTTCCCTCCCTCCTTCTTTTTTCTCCACTTCCTTTCTTTTCTTCCTTCCTTCCTTCCCTTTTTTCTTTCCTCCCTCCCTCTCTCCTTTTCTTTCTTTCTCCTTCCTTTCTTTCCTTCTTTTACCTTTTCTTTTTTTCCTCCCTCCCTTTCTTTTTTCTTCACTTCCTTTCTTTTCTTCCTTCCTTCCTTCCCCTTCCTTTTTCCTCCCTCCCTCCTTTTTCTTTCCCCTTCCTCTTTCCTTCCTTCCACTTCTTTTTCCTTCCTTCGCCTTCCTTCTTTCCTTCATTTACTTTTTTCTTTCCTTTTTTCTTCTCCCTCCCTCCCATTTTTCTTCTTCTTTTTCTCCTTTCTTTTTCCTCCCTCCCTTCCTTCTTGCCTCCCTTTTTTCTCCTTCCTTGGTTCCTTATTTCTTTTTCTCCCTTTTCTTTCTTTCTTTGTTTCTTTCTCTTTTTTCTTTCTTTCTTTCCTTCCTTCCTTTCTTTCCCTCCCAAAAAGTGGATGCATCTTAATAAATGAAGAAACACCAAGAACCTTGAAAGAGGGGGGGGGCGGGGAAATCCAGTATAACAGTGTTTCCCAAACTTGACTATTTTAAGGCATGTGGACTTCAACTCCCAGAATTCCACAGCCAGCAACGCTGGCTGTGGATTTCTGGGAGTTGAAGTCCACATGCCTTAAAATGGTCAAGTTTGGGAAACACTGCAGTATAACTACCAAAGTCCTTGTGGAAAATCACAGCAGCCCGTGAGAAGCCCACGTGGGTGTCACCAAAGGCATCGGTCTTCCGGTTGCACGTTTTATATTTCCCCGAAAGTGTCAGTTAATCCTGCTCTCACTCGGTCAGTCACAGTTATTATGACACGATGTGCTTCAAAGGGCCACGAGTGCATTTGCTGGTCACGTTCCTGAGAGCCAGGAGGGATGGGTCAGCCAAACAGCGCCGAGAGGCCATCACACCCTCCCAAGGACTCATCTTCTACAAAGAACTGAAGACCATGGAGGACTCAAAACAGGCAGCTGGGGTGTGTGTGTGTGCAGGCGCCAATGGCAAACAACAGACTAACGGAGATGGAAGGGACCTCGGAGGTCATCTAGTCCAGCCCCCTGCTCAAGCAGGAGAACCTACACCAGGGGTTCTCAACCTTTCTAATGCCGCGACCCCATAATACAGTTCCCCATGTTGTGGTGACCCCCAACCACTTATACATCACCGGGTGCCAGGGGCGTGGCCAAAGAAAAGGGGGAAAAAATGGCAGACAGCCTTGTTTGGCGACCCCCGTGAAATGGTCGTTCGACCCCAAATGGGGTCCCGACCCACAGGTTGAGAACCACTGACCTACACCATTTCAGACAAATGGCTGTCCAGTCTCTTCTTAAAAGCTACCAGGGAAGGAACATCCACAACTTCTTAAGGCAAACCGCTCCAGTGATTAATAAAAATACGGATAGTGAACTCAACTTGAAACGCTTTTAATGACTCTTTTGATTACAATAAATAAAGTGTGAAACTTCCTGTCGGAAATTAATATCCACATCTTTATTTCCAAGTTGATCGTAGGATCCTATCTGGGACAACTGGCTTTAATGAAGGATTAAATAATGGGCAATTGTTGCTGATTAATCAGTACTTCGGGATTAGTCACGTGACAAGTGACTGTCTAGTCCAGTGGTGGCGAACCTATGGCACGCGTGCCAGAGGCGGCACTCAGAGCCCTCTCTATGGGCACGCACGCCATGCCCTGGAGATGGCAACCGTCCCTCTTCAACTAGCCGCCCGCTAACTCGCCGAGGTCCCACGTGGCCGGATGCATCCCAGCACGGCTGGTTTCCCTCCCCCCCCATCCCATCCCTCCTGGCCTCGCATGCTCTCCTTTTCCGGGGCACGGTCCACTGCATCGCCTCCTCAGCTGTCGGCCGTCTGTCCAGCTCAGAGGCGGCTTCTCTGAACTGCTGGCGGCGGGCTGTGGAGCCCCAGAGTGTGCCGGTCGAGGGGCTGGCAGGCTGTGGCTGCTGACGGACACTGTTGGCCTCCATGCGCTCGCTGGCTTGTGTGTGCAGGGGCCGATGGTGTCAGGCAGCAGCTGCCCTGCCTCGCCTTGCCCTGCGACAGTGGGACCCCCGCTCTGCCTCGCCTTTCCTCGTCTCACCCTGCAGGACAAGCCTCCTGCCCACCACCCCACCTGCCAGAGACCCCCTGGATCTCCCCCAACCCTGCCCGGCCCTCACAGGCGTCCCTCCCTACGAGCAACATTGAGGTGACCGTACCTACCTTGGCCACCCCCACCCAGTCTGCCATGACCACCACAGCCACGCCCAGCCAGTGGGCCACGCTCACCTGGCACTCAACGATACATAAGTGGGTTTTGGGTTGCAGTTTGGGCACTCGGTCTCTAAAAGGTTGGCCATCACTGGTCTAGTCTCTTCTTTAAAATCTCCAGTGATGGAGCGCCCACGATTTCTGGTGGCCAGCTGTTCCATGGTTGATTGTCCTCACTGTTAGGAACTTCCTCCTTAATTCCAGGTTGCTTCTCGCCTTGATTAGTTTCCATCCGTTGCTTCTTGTCCTGCCTTCAGTTGCTTTGGAAAATAGGTTCACCCCCTTCTTCTTTGGGACAGCCCCTGAGATATTGGAAGACCGCTATCATGTCACCCTCCCCCCCAGTCCTTTTCATGAAACAGGGTAACAGAATTGGAAGGAACCATGGAGGTCTTCTAGTCCAACCTCCCATTCAAGCAGGATGCCCTACTTATACCAGTCCAGGCAGATTGGCTGTCCAGTCTCTTCTTCAAAGACTCCACTGATGGAGCACCCACAACTTCTGAAGGCAACTTCCGTTCCACTGCTTAATTATCCTCAGTGACAGGAAATGACTTTTTTTTTCTAGTTTTGAAATTAGCTAAACTGGTAGTCCACTCCAGAAGATGGTAGAGGCCAGGAAGGCCAGGAGGAACGTTGTCCATGGGGTCGCGATGGGTCGGACACGACTTCGCAACTAACAACAACAAACTGGTAGTCAGCTCCACCACTCATGGTAGCAAATGCCAAAGGTGAATTATGAATGTTCTGGAGAACTTCATAGTCCCAACTCCTGAGCCTGCCATTCCAGCGACAACTCAACCATTAGCACACTTTTTCTGAACTAGAATAGAATAGAACAGAACAGAGTAGAATGCAGAATAGAATAGAATAGAAATAGAAATAGAATAGAATAATAGAATAGAATAGAAGAATAGAATAGAAGAATAGAATAGAAGAATAGAAGAATAGAATAGAAGAATAGAATAGAATAGAAGAATAGAATAGAATAGAAGAATAGAATAGAATAGAAGAATAGAATAGAATAGAAGAATAGAATAAAATAGAATAGAACAGAATAGAATAGAATAGAAATACAGAAGAGAAGAGAAAGAGAAGAGAAGAGAAGCTGGACGGGACCTTGGAGGTCTTCTAGTCCAACCCCCTACTCAAGCAGGAGACCCTACAGAAGAAACCGGGCTCCCATTTGAAACCCCATGGAATACTCTTTCTCCAAGGCATTCTCCACCCTTGAAGCATTAAGAAGCCTGAGTTGGAAGATTGTCCTCACTGCCTTATAAATTAGCCATTTCTGCTAAAATCTGTGAAAGGAAACAGGGAGAACCAAAATGGCACTTTTTAAACTTACAACAGGAAAAGAAGCATCTCACGGAAGGCTCGGAAGTTTTAATGAAAAATTTGAATTTTCTTAGGCTTCAAACAGCAAAGAAGGAGGAGGAGGAGGAAGAGGAGGAGGAGGAGGAGGAGGAGGAGGAGGAGGAGGAGGAGGAGAAGAAGAAGAAGAAGAAGAAGAAGAAGAAGAAGAAGAAGAAGAAGAAGAAGAAGAAGAAGAAGAAGAAGAAGAAGAAGAAGAAGAAGAAGAAGAAGAAGAATGACAATAACGTAACATACTTGATAGGAATGGGTATCTCATAGAGGTTAAGCCAACTAAGTACAGACATGTTTAATGTAGCCTTAACGAACGATACAAGCTGTAAGTATTTCTAACAGAAGACATCCACTTTAACGGGGGGGGGGGGGAGGGAAATGCATGGGTGTTGTACCCTGTCTTGGTATCAGAGTTTGATATTTTGACCTGCTCCATTGATAATTACAGGGAACTGTACAAAAACCCATGGATATTTACATGTGGATTTTACACGTGTACATATTTCTCCATTGAGACAGAGATGAACTCATGACCAAGTCTCCAAAGCCAAAAAGAACATGGGAATGTTTTGCAAACTCTCTCTCTCTCTCCCTATCTTTCTCCCTCATTCTCTCTCACTCCCTTTTCTTTTTCGCTCTTTCCCTCTCTCCTTTTGTCTCCCTCCCTCTCTCCTTCTTTCTCCCTATCCCTTTCTTTCTTTCTTTCTTTCTTTCTTTCTTTCTTTCTTTCTTTCTTTCTTTCTTTCTTTCTTTCTTTCTTTCTTTCTCTTTCTTTCTTTCTTTCTATCTTTCTCTCCCTTTCTCCTTTTCCTTTCTTTCTGTCTCCCTCCCTTTCTATCTGTCTCTTTCTCCCTCATTCTCTCTCCATCTCTCCCTTTCTTTTCTTTCTTTCTCTCTCCCCGTCTCCCTCTCTCTCTTTCTCTCCCGCTCCCTCCCTCCCCCTCTTTCTTTCTGTTTTTCTTTAGCTACTGCAAAAGTAGGACTTGGGGCGGTCATGAAACATTTTGGGTGACCTTGAAGCAACCCACAATCTTTGCCTCTCCTAAATCACTGGTGTGAAAGGACAGAAGCCGATGTGTTCTCTAGAAACGTTCTGGAATTAATAACTTAATTAGCCACTGGGAACCGCTCGGAACCACCAGAGGGGGGGGGAAGCGTATAAATCGAATAAACAAAATCAATAGCTCATTGAAGGAAGTGAAGTGGGTCACTGCAGTTTCCGGCAACCCCCCCCCCCCGAAAAAAAACCCTGCCCACTGGGTTGGTTTGGTGACTGCCACATTTGCTTGATGACTGCCACAAAATTCATAGAATTGGGCAGTGACCCACTTAATGACCGCCACAGCTTACAGGCGTAGTTTGAGGCTCACTTTTTGACAGTTTCCCGCAAACAAAAAAAATGCTAAAAGTTGTGGTCACCTATGATGAGATGCTGCAAACGGATGTAAATGGGGGCCAGTTGCCAAAGACCCGAAATGTGATCGTGTGGCCACTGGAGGGGGTGGTGGAGACGGACGACAAAACCCGGTAATTGAGATTTCCGGTTTTGCGCAGTAGTACAGCAGCTGAGGGATCGCGGGGCTCCACACCCTACGGCTGATTTCTGCCTGCCAGGGGACCCTAAATGGGCCTGAAGTTGCCCCGTAGAGGCAACATAGAAGGGGGGGGGGGAGTCCCGCCGATTGTGCAGAGATGGCGGTCGATCCGATCGGTTTGGAAAAAGCCCTCCAGAAACCAGCAGGAGAAAGGCTAGCTTAATTTCTGAGTCTGGTCTAAGCAACCAAAGTCCAAAAGTACCACTTGAAGTTGACTGTAAACAATGGGTTTGGAACTGAGTAAGAACAGCGATTTTCTCTCTTCTATTTGGAAATTGATTTCCTGGAAGGAAAAAAAAAACCCAAGAAGCAAAAAACCTCCAAAAGTGATAAGGAGGGGGATCTTTGCCCCACCCTCCTGCAGACGGAAGCGGCGAATTAAACCTTTTAGGGGGAACAGAAATATATTGAAATGAAAAGAATATAAGACTTAATTTGGATAAGTTTGAAATCTGTGGAATCTGTTAAGATTTTCCTTTTATATCAGAACTCGGAAACTGAGTCATAAGTAGCTCTGGGGAGGTCCGTTGGTCATTAAGGTCATAAGTCAGGGACTACCTATACACACAACTGCTTGTAAGGAGGAGAGCTGTGTATATAAAGTTCAAACCTGTTTGTGTCAAGGAGAGCTTTGTATACGAACTTCAAACCTACAAGCAACACACACGGCCATTAAGTAGCTGGTCGTTAAGTCTGAGGACTACCTGAACACCCAACTGCTTGTTCCAAGGACAGCTTTGTATACGAACTTCAAACCCACAAGCAACACACAGTCCCCACTGCACAAAACGCACCCCATAGTAAGCCATGTTAATGGGCACAAGCACCCGTGTCTTAAATGCCTGAAACTCCTCTTCTGCGTATCTGAATGCTCCAAACAGACCCTCTTTATCACAGGGCGATGTAAAATAATTATTTCCGATAGAAACAAGGCAAAACAAGGGGTCTCTTCAGTTTCCTTGCACAACAGCACAATCACAACTGTCAAGTGTTCTTTTTTTTTTCTTTTTGTTCGTCTTACATGTTCCTACTGTGTTCCAATTCCACCTTGTCCCAAAGGTGCTTTTTTTTTTTCAGGAGGCAACTGGACTTTCTCGTTTTTTCTTTGAAGACATTTCACTTCTTCAGCTCTGACTGGATGGTGGGGAAGGATTTACACTCCTTGCAGACCGCTGGTCATTTGCATTCTTTTAGAGAGGAGGCCACCTGGAGGTTTATCTGTGTCCTCAGGGTCACCTGAGTGGTGCAGGTGGGTGTGGAGCCTGCAGCCAAGAAGGCTCCACACACAATCCTCCAAGGGGCCTCAACGACCCTCTAAAACAGGGATGTCAAACTCAGTTTCACTGAGGGCCACATCAGCATTGTGGTTGCTCTTGGGGGGGGCAGGTGGGTGTGGCCAGAGTGTGTGCAGCCTACTGGGTGGGCGTGGATGGAGTGGGTGTGGCCTACTGGGTGGGCATGGCCAGTTCTACATCATTCGCGTCAAGGGTGCCTGTGGGGGCCTGGGCAGGAGTGGGACAGATCTGACGGTCTCTGGCAGAAGGGGGTGGGACCGGGGCAAGTGCCAAGGCATCGTCCACCGGGGCAAGTGCCAAGACGGCCACCACAAAATTGTACATTGGCTCCCGGCCGGCCTGGGCCAGGGCCAAGGCAGCGGAGGCCATTCCCTCACTGTTTCCAGGATGGCTTCGCGGGCCACATGAAACCACTTTGCGGGCCGCATCCGGCCTCCGGGCCTTGTGTTTGACATGTCTGCTCTAAAAGAATGCAAATGACCAGCTACCTGCAAGGAGTATAAATCCTTCCATTCACCCACCCTCCAGTCAGAGCTGAAGAAGCTTCTTGCATGAGAAGCGAAACGTCTTCAAAGAAAAAAAAAGGAAGTCAGTTGCCTCCTGAAAAAAAAAAAAAAAGCATCTTTGGGACAACCATGACCTGGATGATTGTACATCTCCATAGACCAATTCCAGCTTGTTTCTGCAAAAAAAAAAAAGCCTGGCTACTTCAAGGCAAAAATCTGGATATTCTTTCTCCTATCTGATCGTACCACAGATACGCCACGACAATTAGAACCCGAATAATTGTGCTGAGCAAGGCAACTGAGCAGTGAATCGCAGCTGATTTTACGATATTTTTTTTTTCCAGAGCTGTTAAATGAATCCTGCTTCCTCCGGTGATTTGGCTTGTCGCAAGCTGGCTGGGAAGAGGATCACATGATCGCAGGATGCTGCAACCAATTGTAAATTCATGCAGATTGACAAGCACCCAAATTTTGATCACGTGAACTTGTGTGGATGCTGTAAATATGATAACCGGTCATAAGTCATTTTTCTTCCAGTGTTGTTGTAATTTCAGTCGCTAAACGAACAATTGTTAAGTCAAGGACTACCTTTTTTTTTTAATCTCCTGTCTAAAAAAAAAAAAAGTAAATGGTGAATTTGGGATAATTGGTGTTCTTTTTATTTTTGTTCCTTCTGTGCACCCACGTCGCAACAATCAAACTGACACTAGGTAGAGGCCATAACTGCACTTAGAATTAACTAACTTTCTTTCAGAGAGAGAACAGCAAACAAGAATTCTAACAAGGAAGTCACACAAAAGAACAGAACAGAGTTGGAAGGAACCCTGGAGGTCATCTAGTCCAACCCCCTGCTCAGGCAGGAACCCCTATACCATTTCAGACAAATGGCTGTCCACTCTCTTCTTAAAAACTTCCAGCGTTGGAGCATTCACAGCTTCTGGAGGCAGGTTGTTCCACTGGTTAATTGTTCCATGCGTGTTCTACGTACATTTTCTACAAAAACATACATTTGCAAATCGTTAAAACTTTTGAAGGCTGGGTTTTTGTGAACCTGGATTGGGATTTAAGAGAGGAGGCTGTGTAAATATTTAAAACGATAAGCTGGGATGTCCGCAGGTGCTTCTCAGAAAAGTCAAGATAATAATGGGAGCATAACCGATATAAAACCAGAAGAAGCTGCAGTGGGAGAGCCACACTGGAAATAAGGAGAAATTTCCTGACAGCGAGAACAATTAACCAGTGGAACAGCTTGCCTCCAGAAGTTGTGGGTGCTCCAATAATGGAGATTTTTAAAAAAGAGACTGGGCAGCCATTTGTCTAGAATGATATAAGGTCTCTTGTTTGAGCAGGGGGTTGGACTAGATGACCTGCAAGGTCACCTTCAGTTCTAAAATTCTATGAATCTTCATAGCTGCCGTCTTGACTTTTTGACCAACCGGTGTGGACATCTGCTCGATCAGGCCATCCAGAGGTCTCCCAAAAGCAAGGGACCAAAACAGCTGGAGAAGACAGCCTGACGTCAGCTGATTAGAGTCAAAAGTCTACTATTTCTTCTTTTCTTGTATCATGGCTGACAGCTACCAAATTTCAGGGCAGAGCAAGACATATCTCAGGCTCAGGAGAGTCTTTGCACAAGCTTTTACAAGGGATAAAAGATACCGTCCCAATCTCCGGTCTATCACCTGGTGGCCCTCCATCACCTTTGCTTGATGTTGTAAGTACCTGGTAGATGGATGCATATCACTCAAAAATCCCAGGGCTGTAAAATTAGACTGAGAAGTTTAGAATAGAATAGAATAGAATAGAATAGAATAGAATAGAATGGAATGGAATGGAATGGAATAGAATAGAATAGAATAGAATAGAATAGGACTAGACTAGACTAGAATAGGAATAGAATGGAATGGAATGGAATAGAATAGGACTAGACTAGACTAGACTAGACTAGGAATAGAATAGAATAGAATAGAATAGGACTAGACTAGACTAGGAATAGAATAGAATAGGAATAGAATAGAATAGTTGGAAGGGACCTTGGAGGTCATCTAGTCCAACCCCCTGCTCAGGCAGGAAACTCTATACCACTTCAGACAAATGGCTGTCCAGTCTCTTCTTGAAAACCTCCAGTGATGGAGCATCCATAACTTCTGGAGTCAGGTTGTTCCATGGATTAATTGTTCTGTCAGGAAATTTCTCCTTAGTTCCAGGTTGCTTCTCTCCTTGATTAGTTTCCATCCACTGCTTCTTGTCCTGCCTTCTGGTGCTTTGGAGAATAGCTTGACTCCCTCTTTTGGGGGGCAACCCCTGAGATATTGGAACACTACTATCATGTCAAAAATAGATCATGCCAGACAAATCTTATTGCATTCTTTGACCAAGTTGCTTCTCTCTTTGATTAGTTTCCATCCATTGCTTCTTGTCCTGCCTTCAGGTGCTTCGGTTAATAGGTTGACCCCCTCTTCTTTGTGGCAGCCTGAGATATTGTCCCCCCTCGTCCTTCTCTTCCTTAAACTAGACATACCCAGTTCCAGCAACTGTTCTTTATCATGCTTTAGCCTCCAGTCCCCTGATCATCTTTGTTGCTCTTCTCAGCACTGTTTCTAGAGTCTCAACATCTTTTTTACAACGTGGTGACTAAAACTGGATGCCGTTATTCTAGGTGTGGCCTTACTAAGGCTTTGTAGAGTGGTATTAGTACCTCATGTGATCTTGACTCAACCCCTTTGTTAATGCAACTTACTGTAGGATTGAATTGGCTTTTTATCACGTTCCAACTCCTTCAAGTCCATTTCTGAATTTTTAAGCGCTCGCATTTGGTGTGCATGATCTTACCAGAGGCATTTGTCTGTATTTACGTGTCTTTTATTAACCATTTTCTTGAATGTATAACGTTTTCAGTTATTTCCATTTGGGCTTTAATTGGAGAAGACACCGACAAGATCCTGGGAATTGTAGACAGTCCCAAATCGCTCAGGAATTTGAATCCAACTCAAACTGGATTGAGTTGCGATCTGAATTTGAACACACACACACATACACACAAATCCTAAGCACAACCCTGTGGACATTTCCTTACCTAAATCACCTTCAGGGCAATTTTAAACCAGGGGCTTCTATATTTGCCTTGCAAAAAATGGTCCAGAAAAATTCTTCCTCCGTGTTTACTTCTTCAAGGAAGCTCCATTAATTGGACGACATTGTATTTTTCGTGTTGGAATTGGCCATTCCCTGCTCAACATCGTAACCTTTGAGATAGCCCTGCTCAGTCCTAGGCCAATGGAGAAATAAAAACTCATTTAGATTATTGTTTGACTTCAGATGTTGGCTTGTCTGTGAGTAAATCCCAAAGAAGTAAATAGAAAACAGCTACTGGATCACTTTTTATTTTCATCTCTGTTCAGACAGAAGGGGTGGGCCTTAAGCCTTCAGCCCAGTGGACGCTGGACCAGCAACTCCCATCAACTCCAGCCAGGATGGCTAATAACAGGGTTGATGAGAGAGATGCCACTCAACCTCTGGAAGGCTGCCAACTCCTAGTCCAGGGGTAGGCAACCTGGGCTCTTTAGGACTCATGGACTTCAACTACCAGAATTCCTGAGTCAGCTATGCTGACTCAGGAATTCTGGGAGTTGAAGTCCATGAGTCCTAAAAGAGCCAGGTTGCCTACCCCTGTCCTAGTCCTTTCCAATCCTTCTCCCATACAATCTAATCCCTACAATTCCAAGGTCCTTCCATACTTCCAAAAACTCAACGGACAGCAAGCCGCATGCACAGAAGACAGGCGAAATATCCTGTAAAACGATAATAATAATAATAATAATGGGGAAATCGCAAGTTCCCTTAAGATGCTTCTGCAGGGCTGGGTTTCCAAACATACCGTGATACATTCTCTGTGAACAAGACAACACTCGCTTTGCGCATACAAAGTCCTAATTATGTCTATGGAGATTCCGAGTCATCCAGATCGTGGCTGTCCCAAACGTGCTTTTGCAAAAGGTGACTGGACTTTGTTTTTTCTTTGAAGACTTTTCGTTTCTCCTCCAAGAAGCTTCTTCAGCTGAAGCGCAAACGGGTTCTTGCAGTCTGCCATGTTTTCTGGAAATCGGTTCCTCCTCCCGCACCATTTGAAGGGGGTTCATCCCAAAGTGCGCAGCTAGATGTCGATGGAGATTCTCAGTCATCTAGATCACGTGCTTTTGCAAAACTTTCTTGCTTTTTCTCTGAAGACGTTTCGCTTCTCATCCCAGAAGCTTCTTCAGCTCCGAAGGGATGGTGGGAAAGGGAAGGATTTATTTTCCTCGCAGAGCTGGTCATTGGTACTCTCTCTGAGAGTCATTGAGGCCACCTGGAGTGCAAATGGGTATGAAGCCTTCAGCCTGCGGCCAAGAAGGCTCCACATCCATTTGCACCACTCAGGTGACCCTGAGGACACAGATAAACCTCCAAGTGGCCTCAACGACTCTCTCAAAGGATGCAAACGACCAGCAGTCTGCAAGGAGTATAAATCCTTCCCTTCCCCACCATCCAGTCAGAACCTGAAGAAGCTTCTGGGATGAGAAGCGAAACGTCTTCAAAGGCAAAACAAGAAAGTCCAGTTGCTCCCTGAAAAAAAGCAAAATCCTAACTTATAATCCCTGGCATTTCCCACCAGGTGGGTTTCCTCCAGTGAGGAAATCCCCTTTCTCTGTATCCGCCATTCCCCTCCAAAAAACGGTCCTTTTCCGATGGATGATGCAGTCCTGGCTAAACAGAGCAGCTTCAGAAATGGTCTGGGCTCTTTTGCCGTTGATCCAAGCGACTTTTTAACAGTTCCAATTTGTCCCCACCGTTGTTTTGCTGCTTATTCATAAGGCGTTAAAAGATAAAAACAATTCTGAAAATGCGTACAGTGGATTGTGAAGTCTTCTCTCTCTCTCTCTCACTCTCTCTCTTCTTGTAATGTTCAATGATTGCGCATGAATGGACCAGCACACACAGGAGGGCCTCCTAATAAAAGAGAGGTGATACTTTCCTGTTTGCAACTGCTCCTTCGGCTGGCTTCTGCTGTTAACTTTTCTTTGCCTATAGTTAAGTCCCTTTCTGTAACTTCCTGGATTGGAATAACATTTCAGTGAGAAGCTGTGCCAAGAATCCTACCGCAATTTCCCGCAGTGTTGAACAACAGGTGGAGGCCGGACCGATATTGTTAATATTCAAAGAGATGTAGGTAAGAAAAAAGATTTTCAAATCTATTTTTAAGGGAGGGAGGGATCTGTGTGTCCCCAAACTGAGTCCAGACTTGATGGCTAAGCTCCTCATTCCAGGCCTCTCCCACTAAATCACTTTTGTCAATGTTATTATTCCCACCGGATAGTCCTCCTCACGTTTATTGTGCTGAAAAGAAAGGCAGTACCAAAAGCTCAAGGAAAAACCATGCATCTTGTTTTAAGGTTTGCATGTTGTGACTCGGCTGGTTAAAGCCTGCTTCCTTTCCTGTTTTTTTTTTTTTTTTACTTATTCTAGGAAATCTTGGTGTGTTTGCAACTTCTATCCCATCCGGATACAAAAGGAGAGAGGGTGATTGTCCAGTGTCGTAAAAACAACCAAAGCCCTAATTGCATTTTGACGCTGATGGTTGAAGGACGTTCTTTATTTCTGGGGAATTGTAGGATGCAGAGAGAGAGAATCCTTCGAAAGGAAAGCTCGGATCAATGTTCTATTTCACATTATTTGCCAGAGGGGGTCTCAGCAGGAGCCCCCCCCAATTCGACGGTTAAGGAGGGATCGACTTTCCGTGTCTGTGGGAACAGGCCTAGGCAAACCATCTCTGAAAGCAGAAGAAGGCTTAAGCCAGTGTTTCTCAACCTTGACAATTTTAAGGCATGTGGACTTCAACTCCCAGAATTCCACAGCCAGCATTGCTGGCTGTGGAATTCTGGGAGTTGAAGTCCACGTGCCTTAAAATTGTCAAGGTTGAGAAACACTGGCCCTTAAGCTGTTCGGGACAGAGCGATGCATGAGGCAAACATCTCTTTTTACAATTATCTGGCACGAAAAATGTGCTTTCCAGGTTGGCGTTGCTATGACGGTTTCTGACTTGCAGCAACTGCAGGAAAAGCCTTGCCGTGTCAACGTCCAGATCTCCGTTTTCTCGACTAGATGCAGAATCTCTCTGGAAACTCAAGGGCTCAAGTGCCTTTCCTGGAAGGACTCCTTCGTTTGCAAACTTTGTGGTGGCGGGATGGAGTCTCACAAGCTGACTTTGCCTCTGGCGATGGAGAAACAGCAAGTTGCTCCTTCTGATGGACAGAAGACGAGATGTTTACAAGATCGGAAGGCCAGGAAAGGAACGTATATGGTGGTTGGGGGGGTTCTTATCAGGTGGAGGGTTTTCTTCAGCTACGTCTGTCTCTCCATCCTGATTCATGACATACTAGGAGTTGGAGAGAGGGGGAGAAAGTTAGGCGGAGTTAATACTTCCAGACCACAAGCTACGACTATGTTTCCCTGAAAAAAAAAATAAAATAAAAATAATAATAATAATAATAATAATAATAATAATAATAATAATAATAATAATAATAATAATAATAATAATAATAATAATGTTGGAAGGGACCTTGGAGGTCATCTAGTCCAACCCCCTGCTCAGGCAGGAAACCCTACACCATTTCGGACAAATGGCTGTCCAGTCTCTTCTTAAAAACCTCCAGTGTTGGAGCATTCACCGCGTCTGGAGGCAGGTGGTTCCACTGGTTAATTAATAATAATGATAATAAAGTTGGAAGGGACCTTGGAGGTCATCTAGTCCAACCCCCTGCTCAGGCAGGAAACCCTACGTCATTTCGGACAGATGGCTGTCCAGTCTCTTCTTAAAAACCTCCAGTGTTGGAGCATCCATCGTTTCTGGAGGCAGGTGGTTCCACTGGTTAGTTGTTCTCACTGTCAGGAAGTTTCTCCTTAGTTCCAGGTTGCTTCACTCCTTGATGAGTTTAAATCCGTTGCTTCTTGTCCTGCCTTCAGGAGCTTTGGAAAAGAGCTTGACTCCGTCTTCTTTGGGGCAGCCCCTGAGATACTGGAATACTGCTATCATGTCCCCCCTCGTCCTTCTCTTCATTAGACTAGACATACCCAATTCTAGCAACCATTCCTTACATGTTTTAGCCTCCAGTCCCCTAATCATTTTTGTTGCTCTTCTCTGCACCCTTTCTAGAGTCTCAACATCTTTTTTACATCGTGGTGACCAAAACTGGATGCAATATTCCAAGTGTGGCCTTACCAAGGCCTTGTAAAGTGGTATTAACCCTTCACGTGATCTTGATTCTATCCCTGTTAATGCAGCCTAGAATTGTGTTGGCTTTTTTGGCAGCTGCAGCACACGGCTGGCTCCTATTTAGGTGATTGTCTACTAGGACTCCAAGATCCCTCTCACAGTTACTACTATTGAGCAAGGTACCCCCTATACTATACCTGTACATTTGGTTATTATACTATACCTGTACATTTGGTTTTTCTTGCCTAAATGTAGAACCTTCTTGCCTAAATGTAGATCCTGTCTTATATATGTATATATATTTTTGCCTCCAAAAGAGGCACCTGGTCTTATTTTCGGGGGATGTCTTACCCGCTTACCTTAGGACCCCCGCAGCCCGACACCTGTCACGCCGCTGTGAGATTTATTCTGTGGCCGCTTGCGGCAGCATGCCACATGCCGGTGCCTCCACTCGGGGCAGGAGGCTGTGTGATGTGTTGTGCCGTGGCATGCGTGCAATGTGGCACCACAGCAACGAACCGCACGTGCCCTCCTGCTACAAGTAGTGGCACCAATGGCAATCGGCATTAGCCACGCAGCCTCCTGCTGTGGGCGGTGGCACCGGAGCAATGCGCCACGTGGCGTGCAGCCACGAGCGGCCGCAAAACTCAACCAGCAGCACAACAGGTGTTGGGTGTGGGAGGCCTGGCTGCAGCGGTCCTAAGGTAAGTGGGTGCAGGGCACGTGGAGCAGCCCCCAACCCCCAACCTCCCCTTGCTTGATTTTTACCTGTGCGCCTTGCCCCAAAACTAGGGCTTACTTTGGGGGCAGGGCTTATATTAGTGGCATGATGAAAATCAAGCTAGGGCTTATTTGGGGGGGAAACGCGGTATGTGTTTAGAGAGCTTAACACTATAAACCAGTGGTTCTCCACCTGTGGGTCGGGACCCCATTTGGCGTCGAAGGACCATTTCACGGGGGTCGCCAAACAACGCAGTCCGCCATTTTTTCCCCCTTTTCCTTAGCTGAGCTACTCCCTTTTATTCTGTTGGCTTTTGAAAGCCAATAGAAGAGACTCTCTTGAATAGAGTCTCATTCGATTGGCTTTCAAAAGCCAATAGGAATGGTCCAGGCTGTCTCTGCCCTGCTGAGCCCGCCAAAAGTCCCAGTCTGCCAACGGTGCTGCACCCGTTGAGTAGTCCTCGACTTACGACCGGTTGAGTAGTCCTCGACGTACGACCGGTTGGGGGTCGCGGCATTAAAAAGGTTGAGAACCACTGCTGTAAACAATCGGCAAAACAGAGCACAGCTAATCCTCAACTTACAATCTTTATTTAGCAACCGTTGGAAGTTAGAACAATTAATCAGTGGAAGGACTTGCCTCCAGAAGTTGTGGGTGCTCCAACACCGGAGGTTTTTAAGGAAAGATTGGACAACCATTTGTCTGAAATGGTCTGCTGGGGCAAGAGATCCCAGACCATTTCAGACAAATGGCTGTCCAGTCTCTTCTTGAAAACCTCCAGGAGGCAGGTTGTTCCATGGATTAATTGTTCTAACTCTCAGGAAATTTCTCCTTAGTTCCAGGTTGCTTCTCTTCTTGATTAGTTTCCATCCACTGCTTCTTGTCCTGCCTTCTGGTGCTTTGGAGAATAGCTTGACTCCCTCTTTTTGGGGGCAACCCCTGAGATATTGGAACACTACTATCATGTCAAAAATAGATCATGCCAGACAAATCTTATTGCATTCTTTGACCAAGTGACAAAATTAGTGGATCAGAGAAATGCTGTGGACATAATTTACTTGGACTTCAGTAAGGCATTTGATAAAGTAGATCACAACCTACTACTTGATAAGATAGAAAAATGTGGGGCAGACAGAATCACCACCAGATGGATCCGTAGCTGGCTGACCAGCTGTACTCAGCATGTGGTCCTCAATGGAACTGCATCTACATGGAGGGAAGTGTGTAGTGGGGTGCCCCAGGGCTCTGTTCTGGGCCCAGTGCTCTTCAACATCTTCATCAACAATTTGGATGAAGGGATAGATGGGGAACTCATCAAATTTGCAGATGACACCAAGCTGGCAGGAATAGCCAACACTCCAGAAGACAGGTTTAAGATACAGAAGGATCTGGACAGACTTGAACACTGGGCACTATCTAACAAAATGAAATCCCATGGTGAAAAAAGCAAAATTCTACATTTAGGCAAGAAAAACCAAATGCACAAGTACAGCATAGGTGGCACCATGCTCAATAGTAGTAACTGTGAGAGGGACCTCAGAGTCCTAGTAGACAATCACCGAAATATGAGCCAGCAGTGTGCTGTAGCTGCCAAAAAGGCCAACACAGTGCTAGGCTGCATTAACAGAGGGATAGAATCAAGATCACATGAAGTATTAATACCACTCTTCAATGTCTTGGTAAGGCCACACTTGGAATACTGCATCCAGTTTTGGTCACAACAATGTAAAAAAGATGTTGAGACTCTAGAAAGAGTTCAGAGAAGAGCAACAAATATGATTGGGGGACTGGAGGCTAAAACATATAAGGAACGGTTGCTAGAATTGGGTATGTCTAGTTTAACGAAGAGAAGGACAAGGGGGGACAGGATAGCAGTCTTCCAGTATCTCAGGGGCTGCCCCAAAGAAGATGGGGTCAAGCTATTCTCCAAAGCACCTGAAGGTAGGAGAAGAAACAACGGATGGAAACTGATCAAGGAGAGAAGCAACCTGCAGTTAAGGAGAAACTTCCTGACAGCAAGGACAATTAACCAGTGGAACCACCTGCCTCCAGAAGCGGTGAATGCTCCAACACTGGAAGTTTTTAAGAAGAGACTGGACAGCCATTTGTCCGAAATGGTATAGGGTTTCCTGCCTGAGCAGGGGGTTGGATTAGATGACCTCCAAGGTCCCTTCCAACTTTACTATGATGATGATGATGATGATGATGATGTCCCCTGTTTCTTCTTTTCTTTAGACTAAGCACACCCAATTCCCGTTCTCCAGCCTCCTTAAGGTCATGTCACAGATCAACTGACCAACGAGTTTCTTGGGTCTTAACTGAGGGTACAAGATTGTAATCTTTTAAAAGCAACACTCACACCCAAACTTAAAGAGATGGTTTCATTAAAAAGGGCAAAACACAAAAATTAAAACGGAAGGCGTTCTTAAAAACAACGAATAAAAAAAAAGACATGCATTTTAATAAAAAACGCATCCCAAACCTTGTTTCCTGAACTTCTGAAGGAACGGCAGTCCTGTTTTGGAAGTTAGACAAAGTATTAAGAAATGTTAGAAAATGCGTTTATTTGCTTTTATTTATTTTTGGAAATGCAAGTTGACTCTGGGCTGCCCAGGATATTTTGAACACTCCAGCAAAGAAGTTAATGATGCCCCCCCACACACACACAGCTTTGAAGTGGCCAGTTATTTGGCCACATGGCAGAAATAGTATAGAACAGGGGTAGGCCACCTTGGCCCTTTTATGACTGGTAGACCAACTCCCAGAATTCCTGAGCCAGCATGGGGGAACTATGGCCCCCTCATGACTCCTGGACTTCAACTCCCAGAATTCCTGAGCCAGCATGGGGGAACTATGGCCCCCTCATGACTCGTGGACTTCAACTCCCAGAATTCCTGAGCCAGCATGGGGGAACTATGGGTCCTTCATGACTCCTGGACTTCAACTCCCAGAATTCCTGAGCCAGCATGGGGGAACTATGGCCCCCTCATGACTCGTGGACTTCAACTCCCAGAATTCCTCAGCCAGCATGGGGGAACTATGGCCCCCTCATGACTCGTGGACTTCAACTCCCAGAATTCCTGAGCCAGCATGGAGGAACTATGGCCCCCTCATGACTCGTGGACTTCAACTCCCAGAATTCCTGAGCCAGCGTGGCTCAGCTTGGAAACCTCTCCCTTTCCCCTCAGTATGGCTGGCTCAGGAATTCTGGGAGTTGAAGTCCACCAGTCATAAAAGTGCCAAGGTGGCGTACCTCTGGCCTAGGCCTAGGCTGCTTCATGACTCGTGGACTTCAACTCCCAGAATTCCTGAGCCAGCATGAGGGAAACTTTGGCCCCTTCATGACTGGTGGACTTCAACTCGCAGAATTCCTGAGCCAACATGGGGGAACTGTGGCCCTTCATAACTCGTGGACTTCAACTCCCAGAATTCCTGAGCCAGCATGGGGGAACTATGGCCCCCTCATGACTCCTGGACTTCAACTCCCAGAATTCCTGAGCCAGCCTGGCTCAGCTTGGAAACCTCTCCCTTTCCCCTCAGCACGGCTGGCTCAGGAATTCTGGGAGTTGAAGTCCACGAGTCATAAAAGAGCCAAGGTGGCCTACCCCTGGTCTAGAAAATAACCATTTCCTGCCAATAATAATCGGTAGCTGGGGGTAGCCTTGTTGGTCGAACTATACAGTCGTCTTGGGAAGTCCTTTCCTGCAGGAAATGCAAAGCGAACTCCTTCACCTTGGAAAAGAAGCACTCTGACGTTGTGTCATGACCCCCACCCCAAAAAAAGGCCCTTGCATGTCTCAAAACAGAGGAGAAGGAGAAAGATCCAGCTTCTGAATTACATCCAAGGGGGCATCTGTGAAATCCACGGTGCTCTCTGAGCTTGGCGGTTTCCTGGCAGACGTTTCGTGACCAAACTAGGTAACATCTTCAGTGCTGGAAGGTAATGACAGCACTGAGGATGTTACTTAATTGGGTCATGAAACGTCTGCAAGGAAACCACCAATTGCAGAGAGAAGCAGGACCTCACAATCTTCCTTCTCCTCCTCCTCCTCCTCCTCCTCCTCCTCCTCCTCCTCCTCCTCCTCCTCCTCCTCCTCCTCCTCAACGAACCCTTCCCCTTCTAGCACTGATGGTGTTACCTAGCTGGGTTATAAAATGTCTGCAAGGAAACCATCAAGGTCAGAGAGCATCAAGGACCCAACTGTCCTCCTCCTTCCCACAAACCCCACTTCCTTCTAGCACTGATGAGGTTCCCTAGTTGGGTCATGAAATGTCTGCAAACAACCCACCAAGCTAAGAGAGCACCAAGGACCTCACAGCCCTCCTCCTCTCTGCAATTCCCCCCCCCCGCTCTAGCAGTGATGATGGACCTCACAATCTTCTTCTTCCTCCTCCTCCTCCTCTTCCTCTCTACACACCCCCTTCCCTTCTAGCACTGATGATGTTCCCTAGTTTGGTAATGAAACATCTGGAAGAAAACCACCAAGCTCAGAGAGCACCAAGGACCCCACAGTCACTCTCCTCCTCCTCCTCCTCCTCCTCCTTTCTCCTTCTAGCACTGATGATGTGACTTAGTTGGGTCATCAAACGTCTTGAAAAAACGCCAAGCTCAGAGATCACCAAGGATCCCACAGTCACTGTCGTCGTCCTCAACCTCCTCCTCCTCCTCCCCCCTCTCATCCTCCACCTCCTCCTCCTCCTCTCTGCCAACCCCTCTCCCTTCTAGCACTGATGATGTTCCCCAGTTGGGTTATGAAATGTCTGCAAGGAAACCGCCAAGCTCAGAGAGCACCCAGGACCCCACAGTCCTTTTCCTCGCCCTCCTCCTCCTCCTCCTCTGCAAACCATACTCCCTTCTAGCACTGATGATGTGACCTAGCTGGGTCATGAAACGTCTGCAAGAACACCACCCAGCTCAGAGAGCACCCAGGACCCCTCGCAGTTCAGCCCTGAGCCGCAAGCCTCCTCTTCTCCTCTTCACTTCTCCGGCCACCCCTAGGTCCCCTTGTCCTTTGGCGAAAGGATCGGAGGGAACCCCTTTTTACCACGAGCCCCTTTTATGCCGAGGCATAAATCTGGGAGATGTGCAGCTCCCTCCATCAGGTGCACGGAAGGGTTGCTCAACCTTGGCCACCTGAAGACGCAGGGACGTCAACTCCCAGAATTCCCCAGCCAGCATGGGGAAGTTGTCATGCCTCGGAGATCTCCGACTAGCCTCTGGGAGCGGAAAGGGGTCCTCTCCCTCCCACAATTTTTTTAGCTTTCTCCTGACCGTCCCTGGCAGGAGAAACAGGATGTTGCTGGCCAAAAAGGGGACAGGGAAAGCTTACCTCTCTCTCTCCGCCGGGTCCTGTTTCGCTCCTTCTGTCCTGGAACGAAAGAGAGCATGGCCGGATGAAGCGGCCCCTTCCCGGACGGGCTCCCCCAGCGGGTCTGGGTGACCCCCCCTTCCTCCCCCTCCTGGCCCACGTACCGCTCTTTCCTGGCCTGGTTTCGCTCCTCTTCGAACCTAGAGCAAAGGCAGGGAGAATGTTAGGGGTTCTCCCCGGGGGGTGGGGAAAATCAGTTTTCCGATGAATGAGACTGTTCAATAGACAAGAGGAACAGAACAGAACAAAACAGAACAGAGAATAGAGGAGAGGAGAGGAGGAGAAGGAGGAGAAGGAGGAGGGGGGAGGAGAAGGGGGAGGAGGGGAGGAGGAGGGATGAGGAGGAGGAAGAGAAGAGAAGGGGGAGAAGAGGAAGGAGGAAGAGGAGGAGAAGGAGGGGGGAGGAGGAGAAGAGAAGGAGGGGGGAGGAGGAGAAGAGAAGGAGGAGGAGGAGGAAAAGGAGGAGGGGAGGAGGAGGAGAAGAAGAGGAAGGAGGAAGAGGAGGAGGAGGAGGGGGGAGGAGGAGAAGAGAAGGAGGAGGAGGAAAAGGAGGAGGGATGAGGAGAAGGAAGAGAAGGAGAAGAGGAAGGAGGAAGAGGAGGAGGAGGAGGAGGAGGAGGGGGGAGGAGAAGGAAGAAGAGAAGGAGGAGGAGAAGAGGGAGGAGGAAAAAGAGGAGGAGGGGAGGAGGAGGAGGAGGAGGAGAAGGAGAAGGAGGAGGAAGAAAAGAAGGAGGAAGAGGAGAAGGAAGAGGAGGAGGAGAAGAGGGAGGAGGAGGAGGGGGAGGAGAAGGAGAAGGAAGAAAAGAAGGAGGAAGAGGAGAAGAAAGAGGAGGGAGGAGGAGGAGGGGGGGGAGGAGGAGAAGGAGGAGGAAGAAAAGAAGGAGGAAGAGGAGAAGGAGAAGAGGGAGGAGGAGGGGGAGGAGGAGGAGGAGGAAGAAAAGAAGGAGGAAGAGGAGAAGAAAGAGGAGGGAGGAGGAGGAGGAGGGGGAGGAGGAGGAGAAGGAGGAGGAAGAAAAGGAGGAGGGGGAGGAGGAGGAGGAAGCGGAAGAGGAGAAGGAGGAGGAAGAGAAGGAGGAGAAGAGGGAGGAGGAGGAGGGGGAGGAGGAGGAGAAGGAGGAAGAAAAGAAGGAGGAAGAGGAGAAGGAAGAGGAGGAGAAGAAGATGGGGAGGAGGAGGGGGAGGAGGAGGAGAAGGAGGAGGAAGAGAAGGAGGAGAAGAGGGAGGAGGAGGAGGAGGGGGAGGAGGAGAAGGAGGAGGAAGAAAAGGAGGAAGAGGAGAAGGAAGAGGAGGAGGAGAAGAGGGAGGAGGAGGAGGGGGAGGAGGAGGAGAAGGAGGAGGAAGAAAAGGAGGAGGGGGAGGAGGAGGAGGAGAAGGAAGCGGAAGAGGAGAAGGAGGAGGAAGAGAAGGAGGAGAAGAGGGAGGAGAAGGAGGAAGAGAAGGAGGAGGAGAAGGTGGAGGAGAACAAGATTGCTATTATTGCTACTATTGATAGTTATTTCTGTCAACGGAGTTAGCTTGGCATGCTCTAATACAGTATTTCCCAACCGAGGCAACATGAAGGTGGGTGGACGTCAACTCCCAGAATCCCCCACCCACCTTCATGTTGCCCAGGTGAGGAAACACCAGCCCCGCAGGCCCAACGGTCCTTCTCCCAGGCTTCCAAGCGGATTTTGGCTCGCAAGGATTCCCAAGAGCTGTACTATAGTCCTTCCCTGCCTCCAGGGGACGCGCCCCCAGCACGGAGTCCCCCAGGGCTAACCTCCCCCTTTACCTGCACAGGTGCACACACACCCCGATCCTGTCATGCACTATAACTCACGACAACACCCCGGAGCAAACCAAATCTACTCTAAAGGAGGGCACCATTGCTTATTTTTATTACTACAGTATACTTCTTTTTTCTTCTTCTCCTCCACCGTGTGAGGTTTTTGAGGATCTGAAAATACAACAACCCTTACTGCAAGATGCAATCGGGGATCTGGACATGCTCCATGGGAATCGTATGAGCCAGTTCCTCCAAGGTGTGAACGTACTGGATTTTGCTGATGAATTTCACACTAAAAGAGAAGAGAAGAGAAGAGAAGAGAAGAGAAGAGAAGAGAAGAGAGGAGAGACACGCGGTTTTAGTTTCAGCTTCAAAAGGTTCGCTCCTGAACTCGCGGCCGTTCGTTTTTTAACAACCTGTAAGGACCCACCCCACTTTGCATCTTAAGAAGACAGAACTCTTGGAATAATTCTTCCAACAGGAATCCTTTATTAAGAAGAAGTGGTTGCAGGCATGCTAGACAGGACTTGGGGTCCAAGCCCTCCCATTCAAGGTTTTAAGGGGTTCCCCAGTAGTCCCACCAATCAACCCCCCTTCCAGTGATAGTTTCAGGCATCACAATTCCACCCCCTTTTTTCTTTCTTCCGTCTGGATGCAGACTTCAGATAAACTACATGAAAGGCAAATAACCTCCTTTGTTATGGTAAGGTCCTTTGGTGCTAACGCTTTGAGGTTACAATAAACACACATTCAGCATTCAGCTCCCTAGAAGTATACTGAAGGAAGTGAGGGCCATAAAGCCCCTTTGTTCTCCCCCTTCTCTCCCTCTTATGGCAGAATCCAGAGAAGGCAGAATTGGGAGTTTCTATATTTGATAATTAAAGATGAAATATAGTTGGATTCTGACATCCGACCCCTCTTAAAAATAAGAGAGATCCACCTGCAAGAAAACAAAACAGGTATAAAAGTTAGTTAGGCTTGTTAGGATACTCTGTGTGAAACTTCTTCAATAGCTTTGGGGCTCTGACATGACGTTTATGGACCCACTCGTTTTGTGAGGGAGGGAGGTGTTTCCAGGCAACTAGGTACTGAGTTGCTCCATGATATCTCCTAGAGTCAAGGATTTCCTTTATTTCGAAGTGTTGTTCACCCTCCACCATGATTGGAGGTGGTGGGGGGGGGATTTTTGGCCGTAGAGGTGACTGATGCTCTCTTTTCAGCAAGCTGCAATGAAAAATTGGGTGTATTTGCCTGAGATTTTTGGGTAATTCTAATTCTACTGTTACTGGATTTATGATTCTTTTAATTGGAAAAGGTCCTATATATTTTGGTCCAAGTTTTTTACAGGGCTGTAGGGACTTTAGGTATTTTGTAGATAAGTACACCATTTCTCCTATAATGAATGGTGTAGGCTCAACCCTTTTTTTATCGGCTTGTGCTTTGTATGCCTGCCTAGCTTCATCTAGTGCTTTTCTAAGTATTGGCCAGGTGTTTTGTAGTTTTTCCATCCATTCTTTCAGTGAAGGGATCTTTGGTTCGTTTGGGGTTAACTCTGGCATAGGGTTGAAACTTTGACCGTTGGCTATTTGAAAAGGAGTGTAGCCTGTGCTGGAGTGGACTGCATTATTGTAGGCAACTTCTGCAAAAGGAAGTAAGTCCGTGCAATCACTCTGTTGGAAATTTAAAAAACATCTCAAATATTGCTCAAGTACCGAATGGCACCGTTCCGTTTGTCCATCCCCTTGTGGATGATGGCTAGATGTCAATCCCTGAGTGGTCCCTAAGAGGGATAAAAATTCCTTCCAAAATGCAGACGTAAATTGCACTCCCCTATCAGAGATGATGCGTTGGGGTGCCCCGTGCAATCTGTAAATGTGCTGGATGAAAAGTTTTGCTAAGCCCTTTGCAGTGGGAATCTTTTGGCAAGGGATAAAGTGCACCTGTTTGGAAAACAAGTCCGTGACCGTCCAGATAACAGTATTCCCATTGCTTTCTGGCAATTCCACTATAAAATCCATGGCTATTTCCCTCCAGGGGGCTGAGGGACTTGCCACTGGTTGTAATAGCCCTGGCGATTTCCCTTGCAACCTCTTTGCCTATGCACAGGTTGGGCAGCTGGCAACATAACTTTCTATGTCCTTTTTTATTGATGGCCACCAAAATTGCCGTTTAATTAAGTGTAAAGTTTTTACAAATCCAAAATGCCCTGCTGATTTTTTGTCATGGCAAAGCTGCATGAACGTGATTCTTTGGGTTGTTGGTATATATAACTTTTCCCCTACCCAAGGCAACCCGTCTCTCATTGTGCACACATTTTTGTTCTTCTGGAACCATTCATCTGTTTCCAAACTTTTTCTGAATTCAATCCCAGTTTGGCTGTCCAGTTGTGGTTTTATTTTGGCTTGGGTTCTTGTGGTTACTGGTGCTGCCAGTTGTGACTCTGCCATTATTGGCCTAGAGTCTGTGGTTCGTGCGCTGTTATATTGGGGCATGCAAGATAGTGCGTCTGCCAGGAAGTTCTTTCTTCCTGGTAAATGTTTGAGCTTAAATTGGAACTGGTGAAAATGCTGGGACCAGCGGGCTTGTTTGGGATTGAGTTTCCTGGACCTTTTCATGGCTTCTAAATTTTTGTGATCGGTCCACACCTGGAAGGGGATTTTGTTGCCTTCCAGGAACTGTCGCCATGTGAGTAATGCCCAACGTATCCCATAAGCCTCCTTCTCCCATACGGGCCAGCGCTGTTCTGTTTCCGTGAGTTTCTTGGATGTATATGCACAGGGCTGCAATACTGCATCATCATTTTCTTGTAATAGCACAGCCCCCACTGCCACATCACTTGCATCTGCCTGTATTACGAAGGGCTTGTCCATGTCTGGGTGCCTTAGTATTGGTTCGGCAGAAAAAAGTCTCTTTAGTCTCTCAAACGCTGCTTGGCACTCCATTGTCCATGTTAGTGGCTGGCTAGGTTTTACTGAGGATGCTCCCTTCGTTTTTAGTAAGTTAGTGAGGGGCAAGGCTATCTGGGCAAATGAGGGGATGAATTGGCGGTAAAAGTTTGCAAAGCCCAGGAAACTTTGTAGTTGCTTTCTTGTGCGGGGTGGCGCCCAATCTAATACTGCTTTGACCTTCTCTGGGTCCATTTCAATGCCCTGTGGGGATATGCGATAGCCTAGGTAGTCTATCCTTTCCTGGTGGAATTTGCATTTTGAGAGTTTGGCATATAGGTGAGCGGCTCGCAGCTTCTTTAAAACTGCTCTGACAAGTTTGACGTGTTCTTCTTTTGTTTCAGTAAAGATAAGAATGTCGTCCAAGTAAACAAGGACCCCCTTAAACAGGTGCTCCCTTAGAACGTCATTGATTAATTGCATAAAGACTGCAGGGCCCCCTTGTAATCCAAATGGCAAGACTTTGAATTGATAGCACCCCATGGGGCAGTTAAATGCAGTCTTCCATTCGTCCCCTTCCTTAATTCTCACGCAATAGTAAGCTTCCCTTAGGTCTAGTTTAGAAAAAAATTTCCCTTTCGATAGGTGTGACAGCATGTCTTTCATGAGGGGCAGAGGGTATAGGTTGCTTTCACTGATTGTATTCAGGGCCCTATAATCCACACATAAACGTAAAGAGCCATCTTTCTTCTCTCTAAAAAGGACCGGGGCAGCCACTTTAGGCTTGGCTGGCTCAATGAAACCTCTCTCTAGGTTTTTTTAATAAATCTTTCCATTTCCTCCTTCTCCTTTTGGGCTCATGGAGTATAATCTGGGCTTCGGGAGTTTTGCCCAGGCTTGAATTCAATGGTACAGTCTGTGGGTCGGTGGGGGGGGAGCTCATTCGCCCTCTCCTCACTGAAGACTTCAGCAAGGTCCCTATATTCCTCTGGTATTTTTGTTAATCTTTTTTCCTCTCCTATGGATGCTTTTTCTATTCTTGATTCTGGTAGCCTCCCTTGGGGTTTTAAGTCCATAGGGTCCCCCTTTGGGAATTTGATTTCTGTCGTCCTCCAATTTACACCATTGATGACACCAAGCTGGCAGGAATAGCCAACAGCTCCAGAAGACAGGCTTCAGATACAGAAGGATCTGGACAGACTTGAACACTGGGCACTAACTAACAAAGTGAAATTCAATGGTGAAAAAAGCAAGGTTCTACATTTAGGCAAGAAAAACCAAATGCACAAGTACAGCATAGGTGGCACCATGCTCAATAGTAGTAACTGTGAGAGGGACCTCAGAGTCCTAGTAGACAATCACTTAAATATGAGCCAGCAGTGTGCGGCAGCTGCCAAAAAGGCCAACACAGTGCTAGGCTGCATTAACAGAGGGATAGAATCAAGATCACGTGAAGTATTAATACCACTCTTTAATGCCTTGGTAAGGCCACACTTGGAATCCTGCATCCAGTTTTGGTCACCACGATGTAAAAAAAGATGTTGAGACTCTAGAAAGAGTACAGAGAAGAGCAACAAAGATGATTAGGGGACTGGAGGCTAAAACATATAAGGAACGGTTGCTAGAATTGGGTATGTCTAGTTCAACGAAGAGAAGGACAAGGGGGGACATGATAGCAGTATTCCAATATCTCAGGGGCTGCCATAAAGAAGAGGGAATTAAGCTATTTTCCAAAGCACCTGAAGGCAGGACAAGAAGCAATGGGTGGAAACTAATCAAGGAGAGAAGCAACCTAGAACTAAGGAGAAACTTCTGACAGTGAGAACAATTAATCAGTGGAACAGCTTGCCTCCAGAAGCAGTAAATGCTCCAACACTGGAAGTTTTTAAGAAGAGACTGGACAGCCATTTGTCCGAAATGGTGTAGGGTTTCCTGCCCGAGCAGGGGGTTGGACTAGATGACCTCCAAGGTCCCTTCCAACTTTACTACTACTACTATTACCCAGGGGTTCCATTTTTTCAACCATTCCATCCCTAGAATCATTGGGCATTCCATACCTGGGGTCACCACAAACGTTATGTCCTCTTCATGGTTGCCCAGGGAGAGGTGTATTGGCAGAATGGCTAGGGTACCTGGCACCCCCCCCTGCTATGGATCCATCTAGCTGGCCAAATGAGATTGGTTGTTCCAGTCTCCTGGATGGGATGCCCAGATTCCCCACTAGTGTTGGGCTAATGAGGCAGCGGGTGCAGCCAGAGTCTATTAAGGCTTTCACCTTCACAGCTTCGGGCATGGGGGGGATTAATATAGTCACTGTTTTGAAGATGGGTGTGATGCATCCACTTACCAGGGGTTCGCCCTCCGAGCTGTCATCTGAGGCATCCACCGCCCTGTGGTGTAGGCTGGAGTTCTTTCCCCTTGGTGAGCAGAGGTGGGGGTTTCTGCAATTTCCATCATTCTCATGGCTGTTTCTTTTGGCTTAGCTGAAGACTTTCCGGGTTTGTTGATTGGGGATCTGTCTGGGTTGTGCTCTTCTCTTCCGCACTTGAAACACCCCATTTGCTTCTTGGCTGTATCCGATGATTTCACCGGTTGGTGTGTCAGCTCAGGCGGGGGGGCGGCTCCATTGTTTTCCCTCGGTGGTGCCTCTTCAATATGTCGATCTCTGCTTCCTCTGCCAAGACGTACCATTCCTCAAGTCGGGGCAGGCAAGCATCATATAGATCATAGTTTAGTCCGTCTTGAAATGGCCAAGGAGGATGTCTTCTGGCCAATTCAGTTTGCTGGCAATGGCCCGGAATTCTTGTGTATACTCAGCCACTGGGCGTTTGCCTTGCCTCATCGTTTTTATCCTTTCACGGGCTTTGCGATCAGCCAGGGGGTCTTCAAATCGTCTTCTCAAAGAGGACATGAAACGGTTGAAGTTACTGAGTTCTGGGGCATTGGAGTCATGCAAGTTCACCACCCAATCTGCAGCCGGTCCATCCAGGGCAGAGTGCACGATCTGGATGCGGGCTTTGTCGCTGGGAATGTCCTGCCCATATTCCTCCATGTAGCTGAGGACTTGGGTTAGGAAAAACCCCAAGCATGTTGGCTCCCCTTTGAATTTCACCTCCAACGGTGGACGTCTTGGAATGGATCGGTGCCTCCGTTGTTGGTGGTAGTGTCTTCCGTCCAGATTGCCATCTGTGGTCCGGTAGGGGGTGGGGGCTACTGGATCAGTAGATGTCCCTGGGGTTGCAGGTTCCACGTCCCCCTCGGTGTCTCTCCCTTTGCGGCTCCAGGAGCTGGGGCGGCCGTAGGGCTCAGGATTCTCCTCTCCTAGGGAGCTGAGAGTTCTCTTCATCAAGTCAATAGCTTTCTCTAGGATCCAGTCTGAGTACGGTGCCCAGCTTCCTCCCTCTTCACTTGCGTGCAGGGATTTCTCCATCTCCTGCTCCATTCTGGTTGCTTGGTCCCCCGTCTCAGGGTCACCTTTCTTGATTCCTTTCCCCACTCACTTTTCTTTCCAACGCCCATTGACCAGCGAGGCTTGTGGTCCCGTGTCTCCACCTCTTCTTCTCCTGAGGAATCTGACCTCTCGGATCCCAACATCTGGCAAGGTTCCAACTGGGTCAGCGGCTCTCTTTCCAGGGAGTTTTCCCCCTCTTGCTCCATTGTCTGACATGGTAAATTTTTTGCAAAATCCCCCGGCAAGGGTCTCCCTTCCAGGTGGATTAATTTTGCAAGTCCTGTCTAATGTAAGGACCCACCCCACTTTGCATCTTAAGAAGACAGAACTCTTGGAATAATTCTTCCAACAGGAATCCTTTATTAAGAAGAAGTGGTTGCAGGCATGCTAGACAGGACTTGGGGTCCAAGTTCTCCAATTCAAGGTTTTAAGGGGTTCCCCAGTAGTCCCACCCAATCAACCCCCCTTCCAGTGATAGTTTCAGGCATCACAATTCCACCCCCTTTTTTCTTTCTTCCGTCTGAATGGAGACTTCAGATAAACTACATGAAAGGCAAATAACCTCCTTTGTTATGGTAAGGTCCTTTGGTGCTAACGCTTTGAGGTTACAATAAACACACATTCAGCATTCAGCTCCCTAGAAGTATACTGAAGGAAGTGAGGGCCATAAAGCCCCTTTGTTCTCCCCCTTCTCTCCCTCTTATGGCAGAATCCAGAGAAGGCAGAATTGGGAGTTTCTATATTTGATAATTAAAGATGAAATATAGTTGGATTCTGACCCAACCGTTCGCAGCGGCAACGGCCTTGGAAAAAGTGACTGGCGGCCCATCCTCAAGGTTACAACGGTCACCATCGTCCCTGAGGTCACCTGACCACCATTTGTGCGCTTGGGAGGATAGCTTGCATTTACGAGGGTTGCAGGGTCTTGCAGTCCTGGGAACGGCAGTCGTGACCTTGTCAGTCAGCTTCTGACAAGCAAAGTCATCTGGGGAAGTTGCGAATGTTCCAACACTGGAGGTTTTTAAGAAGAGGCTGGACAACCGCCTGGCTGAACTGGTAGAGGGTTTCCTGCCTGAGCAGGGGGTTGGGCTAGATGACCTCCAAGAGGACCTTCCATTCTGTCATGGAAGGAAGGAAGGAAGGAAGAGAGGGAGGGAGGGAGGACCCATTCTGTTATGGAAGGAAGGACGGAAGGAAGGAAGGAAGGAAGGAAGGAAGGAAGGAAGGAAGGAAGGAAGGAAGGAAGGAAAGGAGGAAGGAAGGAAGGAAAGGAGGGAGGGAGGGAGGGAGGACCCATTCTGTTATTGAAGGAAGGAAGGAAGGAAAGAAGGGAGGGGGGGAAGGGAGGGAGGGAGGAAGGAAGGACCCATTCTGTTATGGAAGGAAGGAAAGAAGGAAGGGAGGGAGGGAGGGAGGGAGGACCCATTCTGTTATGGAAGGAAGGAAGAAAGGAAGGAAGGAAAGAAGAAAAGAAGGAAAGAAAGAAGGACCCATTCTGTTATGGAAGGAAGGAAGGGAGGGAGGAAGGAAGGAAGGTAGGAAGGAAGGAATGAGAGGGAGGGAGGGAAGAGCTGGGAATGAGAAGGAAGGAAGGAGGGCAGCGAGAGGAAAGAAGGAAGGAGGGAAGGAAGGAAGGAAGGAAGGAAGGAAGGAAGGAAGGAAGGAAAGGAGGGAGGGAGGGAGGGAGGACCCATTCTGTTATTGAAGGAAGGAAGGAAGGAAAGAAGGGAGGGGGGAAGGGAGGGAGGGAGGAAGGAAGGACCCATTCTGTTATGGAAGGAAGGAAAGAAGGGAGGGAGGGAGGGAGGACCCATTCTGTTATGGAAGGAAGGAAGAAAGGAAGGAAGGAAAGAAGAAAAGAAGGAAGGAAAGAAGGACCCATTCTGTTATGGAAGGAAGGAAGGGAGGGAGGAAGGAAGGAAGGAAGGAAGGAAGGAAGGAAGGAAAGGAGGAAGGAAGGAAGGAAGGAAGGGAGGGAGGGAGGGAGGGAGGGAGGAAGGACCCATTCTGTTATTGAAGGAAGGAAGGAAGGAAAGAAGGGAGGGGGGAAGGGAGGGAGGGAGGAAGGAAGGACCCATTCTGTTATGGAAGGAAGGAAAGAAGGAAGGGAGGGAGGGAGGGAGGACCCATTCTGTTATGGAAGGAAGGAAGAAAGGAAGGAAGGAAAGAAGAAAAGAAGGAAGGAAAGAAGGACCCATTCTGTTATGGAAGGAAGGAAGGGAGGGAGGAAGGAAGGAAGGAAGGAAGGAAGGAAGGAAGGAAGGAAGGAAGGAAGGAAGGGAGGAAGGAAGGAATGAGAGGGAGGGAGGGAAGAGCTGGGAATGAGAAGGAAGGAAGGAGGGCAGCGAGAGGAAAGAAGGAAGGAGGGAAGGAAGGAAGGAAGGAAGGAAGGAAGGAAGGAAGGAAGGAAGGAAGGAAGGAAGGAAGGAAGGAAGGAAGGAAGGAAGGAAGGAAGGTTTTAAAATCGGATCCGGTCACGGGATGACTTGCTTAAGGACTGCATTGTTTTTTCTGGTCTCAACTGTGGTGGTAAGTTGAGGACTCCCTGCCTGGCTACTAGTTTAGAGGATGCTGCTAACAACCCTACTCTGTGTGAAAACAAAAGTGATTAAGTGGCTTTGAAAGATGCTTGAATCCTGCACAAGGGTTAGGAGCTAAAAAAGGCTAACCGTTTCATGACAGGAACTCCTTGACCACAATGACCACATCTGAGCCCAGAATTTTCCACCGCTAAGCAAGGCAGCTGCTCAGTCAGTTTTGCTCCATGTTACGACCTTCCTTGCCCTGGCTGTTAAGCCCATCACCGAAGTTGATAATTTAGTAACACAGTTGTTACGTGAACCTGGCTTCCCCGTTGACTTTGCTTGTCGGAAGGTCACACAAGGGGAGGACCCCGGGACACTGCAACCATCGTAACTCTGAGTCAGTGGACAAACGTCTGAATTTGGATCGTGCGACCACGAGGACCACTGCAATGGTCATAAGTGGGGAAGACGGTCACAAGTCACTTTTTGTAACTTTGAACGGTCACTAAATGAACGGTTGCTAAGTCCAGGATTACCTTCAATCCTCAGCCAATGGCCATGCTGGCTGGAGGTTCCAGGCCACGTGGGGTAATGGGAATTGTAGTCCAACATGTCCAAAAAGGAGAAGACAGCTGAAATGGATGTCTAGGTAGATTCTCGGTCACAGTTGAAGTTTGAATCGTGGTTAATTTGATAACTGGCTACCGAGAAAACCCAGTTTGCTTGGTGGATCTGCTCAACCTCAACCTGACTGTGAAGGACGTCTACGGAGGTTCTCGGCCACCCAGGTCTATGGTTGTCCCAAAGGAGGCAACTGGACTTCCTTGTTTTTCCTTTGAAGACGTTTCGCTTCTCATCCCAGAAGCTTCTTCAGCTCTGACCGGAAGGTGGGGAAGGGAAGGATTTATACTCCTTGCAGACCGCTGGTCATTTGCATTCTCTCTGACAGTCGTTGAGGCCACCTGGAGGTTTATCTGTGTCCTCAGGGTCACCTGAGGGGTGCAAATGGGTGGGGAGCCTTCTTGAAACTGCAGAAAGGACTGTGTTGTGGACTGGAGATGGATGACGTCGTAGTGGTGAGGATGGCTGAAAAGATCATTGGCAGTTACCTCCCTCCCTTTGAGAGCGGGCAAAGGCAGGCTCGGGACGTTGCAATGGTCTCGGGCTGTTGCAAGCTGCCCGGGACCAGACTGAGTAGTGCCAGCCAGCGCGCAAGCGCGAGGTGCAAAAGTGCGCCATCTCATGTTATCTTTTTGCCCGGGGATTCTATTTAGAGGCAGAGAGGCCTGCGAGCCTCTGAGTTGTGTCGTAGAGAGCTGAAGAGAATAAAAGCTGTTATTACCATCAGAATCAGATTTTATTTTCCTGGGCTCCAAGATCACCTCAGATGGGGACTGCAGCCAAGAAATCAAAAGACGCTTGCTCCTGGGGAGGAAAGCTATGGCAGATCTAGACAGCACACTAAAAAGCAGAGACATCACCCTGCCAACAAAAGTGCGTGTAGTCCAGGCCATGGTTTTCCCAGTTGCAATGTATGGCTGTGAAAGTTGGACCATAAGAAAGGCCGAGCGCCAAAGAATGGAGGCCTTTGAACTATGGTGCTGGAGAAGACTCCTGCGAGTCCCCTGGACTGCAAGGCGTTCAAACCGGTCAGTCCTAGAAGAGATCAACCCCGACTGCTCTTTAGAAGGCCAGATCCTGAAGTTGAAACTCAAATACTTTGGCCACCTGATGAGAAGGAAGGACTCCCTGGAGAAGGGCCTAATGCTGGGGAAGATGGAGGGCAAGAGAAGAAGGGGACGACAGAGAATGAGGTGGCTGGATGGAGTCCCTGAAGCAGGAGGTGTGAGCTTCAATGGACTCCAGAAGATGGTAGAGAACAGGAAGACCTGGAGGAACGTTGTCCATGGGGTCGCGATGGGTCGGACACGACTTCGCAATTAACAACAACAACCATCAGAATGTGTGCTCTTCTTTCGCCATTGACTCGAGGACTCAACAGCAGTGCCTGCATTTTCTGCGTCGCTTGAGAAAAGCACATCTTCCTTCTCCTATCCTTACCACTTTCTACAGAGGGAGGATGGAGAGCATCCTGTCATACAGCATCACAGTCTGGTTTGGAAGCATCCCAGCTTCGGACAGGAAGGCGATGCAGAGGGTGATGAGGACGGCAGAAAAGATCACTGTCAGTTCCCTCCCTCCCTCCCATCCAGGACAGAGCACAGAAGCGCTGCTTGAGCAGGGTCTGTAAGATTATCTGGAAAACCACACACCCTCTTCACAACCTGTTTTCCTTGCTCCCTTCTGGGTGGGGGGGGGCTTCGTGGTATCCGAAGGAGAACATCCAGATTCATCCAGAGTTTCCTTCCATACCACATTAACCTTGCGAACTCTCAGGCTTCCTCCTTCCGTTAGATATTCAAGAGGGACAGTGTTTAATATTTATTTGCTATGTATATGGAGGGGTGTGGGTCTATACATGTGTTGAATATAGTATGTTTAGGTGTGTGTCATGTATGTGTTTCACTCTGAGAGCGGGCAACTAAATTTCATTTTTGATGTGTGCCGTTGTGCCCACAGTAAAAAAATGATAATAAAGGTTATCTTATCTTATCTTATCTTACCTTATCTTATCTTATCTCATCTTATCTTATCTCTTATCCTTTCTGTTGAGCAAAAAACTGCTCAGTTTTGACCTACATGGCCTCTTGGACCCCTTTTCAAACCAACGGTCCTCTCTATCCAAAAATGTAGACTTTACTGTCTTCAAAAGAGCACCCTTCGTCTGATAAAAATGAGAAAGTCCAGTTGCCTCTTGAAAAAACACCTTTGGGACAAGCTGAAATGGAAGCATTGCCGGACTTCTGCAAACATCCGGAAAACAAGGAAACAGCGAAATTCACCGTAGGGCATATGGAAACCAAGAGAGGCCAAAACAAGCCATCATTTCCAAGTATCAAGCTGGGATTCGCTCCAGCTTTTATTCGTTTACCTGATGAACGGCCGAGATATCGCCAGCACCGTCCGAATGAACCAGGAAGGGTGAACGATTATCAACGCTTTCAGGTTTTTCCGGAGCCTGTGAAAAAAATGAAAGGCGATGCAATTTTTTTTCGCAAAAAAAAAAAAAGAAAAAAAAGAAAAAAGACCCAAAGCAAAATTGGGTTAAAACAGTCACACCTCAGTGAGAACATTCTGCACCACTACGAATCTTAAAAAAGAAGCTAGGTTGGTGTCGTGGTTAACGGCACCAAGCTGGAAGTTTTATTAAATTAAATTTTTGATGTGGCCCATAGGATCGTCAAGAATCAGAAATGATTGACTGGATGGCATCAAACTAAATTTTATTAAATTATTACATGAGTAATAGTAATAATAATAATGATAAAGTTGGAAGGGACCTTGGAGGTCATCGAGTCCAACCCCCTGCTCAGGCAGGAAACCCTACACCATTTTGGACAAATGGCTGTCCAGTCTCTTCTTAAAAACTTCCAGTGTCGGAGCATTCACCGCTTCTGGAGGCAGGTTGTTCCCCTGGTTAATTGTTCTCACTGTCAGGAAGTTTCTCCATAGTTCTAGGCTGCTTCTCTCCTTGGTTAGTTTCCACCCGTTGCTTCTTGTTCTGTCTTCAGGTGCTTTGGAGAATAGCTTGACTCCCTCTTCTTTGGGGCAGCCCCTGAGATACTGGAATACTGCTATCACGTCCCCCCCTCGTCCTTCTCTTCGTTAAACTAGACATACCCAATTCCAGCAGCCGTTCCTTATATGTTTTAGCCTCCAGCCCCCTGATCATCTTTGTTGCTCTTCTCTGCACTCTTTCTAAAGCAGCGTTTCTCAACGTTCGTGTGACGGCGACCCCCGTCACACGAACGTGCTGCGCATGCGTGGCGCGGCACGACGCGCATGTATGGCGGCCCCATGCGTGGCACGCATGCGCGGTGCCCCCATGCGCAGCGCGCATGCGCGGCAGCGCCCCCTGAGGGGGGAAAATGACAGATCGCATTGTTTGGCGACCCCCGTAAAATTGTCGATCGACCCCAAATGGAATCGCGACCCATAAGTTGAGAACCGCTGTTCTAGAGTCTCAGTATCTTTTTTACATCGTGGTGACCAAAATTGGACACAGTATTCCAAGTGTGGCCTTCCCAAGGCCTTGTAAAGCGGTATTAACCCTTCACGTGATCTTGATTCTATCCCTCTGTTCATGCAGCCCAGCACTGTGTTGGCTTTTTTGGCAGCTGCAGCACACGGCTGGCTCATATTTAAGTGATGGTCCACTAGGACTCCGAGATCCCTCTCACAATTACTACTATTGAGCAAGGTATCCCCTATACTATACCTGTACCTGTAATAATTATTATTGTTAAGGGTTATCACATAATCAGCCAGCTGTTCAGACTGGAACTGGAATTTTTTATCCACCTATCAAGTCCTTCCCAAGGACCTGGGATGGGCAGATGTTCACATTTTGTGATGCTAGAGCAGAGGTGGGGGACAATGGCCCCTGTATGACTCGTGGACTTCAACTCCCAGAATTCCTGAGCCAGTTGAAGTCCACAAGTCATAAAGGGGCCATCGTTCCCCATCCCTGTATTAGTGGTAACATAGCTGTTCTGATCCAAACTGCTCTTTTGCAATTGACCGATGGCGAATTGGTCAATGCCAACGTTGCTCAAGTCAAATTCAGCATCGGTCAATAAGTTATTATATTAATAAATGTATTCATATAAATAGTCTTTTGTGTTGTAACGAGCTGGGTAATGGGTTGTGTGATGACATCCTGAGATCTAGTGTAGTGATATCCTGAGTTCTGTTTGCACCATCCTGGGTGGTTGGCTGTGTTGTAACATCCTGACTAATGGGCACACAGCCAGCACCTCAACTACTCAGGATGTTACGAAACAGCCAAACAATCCACAAACAATAGCTCCTACACAGCCAAACAATCCACCTACAGCAACTAAGCCAGCACTCCACAGATCCCCACCAATATATATAGAGAGACAGCAGCTCCGATCACACTTTGCTCGCACAAGCACGAAGGCGAAGACCCCAGCCTGAAGATGACGAGTGGGACCTCGTCAAAACGTCGCTAAGATACTCTCAATCTTACACAGGAAAAGACCCGAATACACCAAGACCTGCATACCTATACTCGTGAAAATCTACGAAAATATATACTACATTTTTGCCGCAGTTGTTGAGCAAATGCTGTGGTCATTAAGCAAACAACATGGTCATTAAATGCACTTATTGTCTGCAATAGACAGATCACATGATCGCTGGATGTGGCAGGCAGCTGTAAGTGTCAGAGGTTGTCGAGCAACCAGGATTTGATCACGTGACCATAGAGCAGTGGTTCTCAACCTGTGGGTCAGGACCCCATTTGGGGTCAAACGACCATTTCACGGGGGTCACCAAACAATGCAGTCCGCCATTTTTTTTCCCCTTTCCCTTAGCTGTGCTACTCCCTTTTATTCTGTTGGCTTTTGAAAGCCAATAGAATAGACTCTCTTGAATAGAGTCTAATTCTATTGGCTTTCAAAAGCCAATAGGAATTGTCCAGGCTGTCTCTGCCCTGCTGAGCCCGCCAAAAGTCCCATTCTGCAAACGGGGCTGCACCAATTGAGTAGTCCTCAACTTACGACCGGTTGAGTAGTCCTCGACTTACGACCGGTTGGGGGTCGCAGCATTAAAAAGGTTGAGAACCACTGCCATAGAGGGAGGGGTTTGAACTATGAATCGAAAGGGGAAGTAACTTTAAGGGGGGTCCATCATAACTTCAAATGGTCACTAAGCAACCAGTCGTTAGTTGAACACGATCTGTATAGAATTGTAACTGTTTACAGTTATAACAATACTTTTAATGTATTTATTTATTCAATTTATATAGCCACACCTCTCAAACCAGTGACTCTGCCTGGCAAACCATCTTTTCTTCCCCCCCCTCCTTTTTTTCTGTTGTATTTTTTTTTTCACTTTTTAAAAAAAAAATAAAAATTGGGAGGGTTGTTGCCGTTATTTTCTCCCTTTCATAGCGTGTGCATTTCTGTCAGGGTTATCTTTTGTGCTTTGTTTTTTTCTTTCTGTTGTTGTTGTTATTTTAAAACCTGCAAAAATAAATCAATAACTGTTGATGACGGGTCCTCAAGTCATTTTTTTGACTCCTAGCACAGCATAATTTTCCTTCTGAAGCTGAGTACAAACACAGGAATGTATACAATTGGGGTCTTTGGGCCATAAATTTGATAGATACATGATATGGAGATATGGATGGATGGATGGATGGAGATATACATGGATGGATGGATGGATGGACGGACGGACGGACAGACAGATAGAAGGTGGATGGATGGAGATATACATGGATAGATGGATGGACGGACAGAAGGACAGACAGAGACACAGAGACAGACAGACAGACAGACAGATAGATAGACAGATAGATAGAAGGTGGATGGATGGATGGATGGATGGATGGAGATATAAGATGGACAGATGGACAGATAGATAGATAGATAGATAGATAGATAGATAGATAGATAGATAGATAGATAGATAGATAGATAGATACCTGCATCATAGATGATGGATGGAGATAGACAGACAGATGGAAAGACAGAGGGATGGATGGATGGATAGATGGATAGATGAATAGATAGATAGACGGATAGACAGACAGACAGACAGACAGACGGATGGACAAATAGATAGATAGATTGAGATATAGGGATAGAGATAGAGAAATATAGATATGCATAGATATATGAAATTTATGGCCAAAAGACCCAATTATCAATGCCTTGCTCTGAGGATTCCAGGCCAAACATATTTAAAAAGAAGGAGTAAAATGCTCGGATATGAGAAAATGCAGACACACACACACACACCCCGCCCCCCACGGAGAGTGGGTCCGCATTGTCACAAAAGAGCAGACGCAGGGCAGCCTGTTCCTCAACTGAACCACGGGTAACTGAGATTCTGGTTTTGATGGCATCGACCCTCCTTACCGTCTGTCAATCATCTGGTAGCACTTTTTCAACCAGCCGATGCCCGGCATTCTCCTGCGTGGAGTGGCGCCGTTCAAATACACAATCATGTAGTCTTCGGCCACCAGCAGCTCCAAACTGCTGATCACGTACCTTCCGGAACAGAGAGGAAGAGAAGAAAGAGAAGTGAGGAAAAAGTGAGCCCAAAAAGATATATCCAAAGTCACAAAGTTGGGAGTATTCTTTCAGATTGGGATTTTTTTCCACCTTAGAAATTTTTCAGACAGGTGGACTTCATCTCCCAGAATCCCCCATGATGGGCTGGGGAATTGTGGGAGTTGAGGTCCACTTGTCTTCAACCATGCTGGCTGAGGAATTCTGGGAGTTGAAGTCCACCCGTCTTCAACCATGCTGGCTGGGGAATTCTGGGAGTTGAAGTCCACCCGTCTTCAACCATGCTGGCTGGGGAATTCTGGGAGTTGAAGTCCACCCGTCTTCAACCATGTTGGCTGAGGAATTCTGGGAGTTGAAGTCCACTTGTCTTCAACCATGCTGGCTGAGGAATTCTGGGAGTTGAAGTCCACCCGTCTTCAACCATGCTGGCTGAGGAATTCTGGGAGTTGAAGTCCACCCGTCTTCAACCATGCTGGCTGAGGAATTCTGGGAGTTGAAGTCCACCAGTCTTCAACCATGCTGGCTGGGGAATTCTGGGAGTTGAAGTCCACCCGTCTTCAATCATGCTGGCTGAGGAATTCTGGGAGTTGAAGTCCACCCGTCTTCAACCATGCTGGCTGAGGAATTCTGGGAGTTGAAGTCCACCCGTCTTCAACCATGCTGGCTGAGGAATTCTGGGAGTTGAAGTCCACCCGTCTTCAACCATGTTGGCTGAGGAATTCTGGGAGTTGAAGTCCACCTGTCTTCAACCATGCTGGCTGAGGAATTCTGGGAGTTGAAGTCCACCCGTCTTCAACCATGCTGGCTGAGGAATTCTGGGAGTAGAGGTCCACCCCTCTTCAACCATGCTGGCTGAGGAATTCTGGGAGTTGAAGTCCACCCGTCTTCAACCAGGCTGGCTGAGGAATTCTGGGAGTTGAAGTCCACCCGTCTTCAACCATGCTGGCTGGGGAATTCTGGGAGTTGAAGTCCGGGAGGACAAAGCAGCCCTTTTTTAAGCACCTCCAAAGGGCCAGGAATCGGGCCAACCCATCCTTTTTTAGGGTGACATTTCCCATGTTAGAGATGACTTCGGACGCTCCCCATCTTGCCTCAACGAGATATCCTCCCCTCCTTTGCAGACCACAAGAAGAGCCACCACTTACAGGAAGAGGTTCTCCATGATGTAATGGTACTCAGGCAGATTGCTGTCTGGCAAGTTACAAGCCGCGAAGACAATGATGGCGTTGAGGCCTTCCCCGTAATAACCTAAGAGAGACAGAAGCAAGGAGGGAATTGACCTGCTGAGTTGGCCATGGAGATTCCCTTGCTGAAATACAGATTAGGAAAAATGGTTAAAAATATGTCAGATAGACGTTGGAAATGTAAACATAACATAGGCACGTATTATCATATTTGGTGGACATGTGGGGAAGGTGAAGGCCTATTGGAAGAGCATACATATGTGGTTAGAAAAAATATTGGGCGAACAAGTGGATTTTAAACCTGAACTTTTTTTTACTAGGCATTATGTCTGAAAAGATTAATGAGCAGAAATTATATTTAATTCTACACATTACCACAGCAGCAAGAATAATTTTTGCACAGTACTGGAAGAATGAAGGATTGCCATCAGAAGAAAGAATCACGAAAATATTGGAATGTGCAGAGGTGGACAGACTAACTATGAGGCTGAAAGACAAAGAAGATACGGACTATTATAAAATTTGGAATTTATTTTATTCTTGGTTAGAGAAAAGAATGAAGGATTAGGAAGTGAGCCGAGGTGGCGCAGCAGCTAGAGTGCAGTACATATATATATATATATATATATATATATATATATATATATATATATATATATATATATATATATATATATATATATATATATATATATACACACACACACACACACACACACACACACACACATATATATACACACATTGCTTACTGGGGTACACCGCTTAGAGAGTGCTTGCACTTAAAGCGGTATATAAGTCTCATAAATAAATAAATAAAACATGTATTAGCTTAGCAAACACCAGACAACTTGTTTGATTGGAAAAATGTAAGGACCCACCCCACTTTGCATCTTAAGAAGACAGAACGCTTGGAATAGTTCTTCCAACAGGCATCCTTTATTAAGAGAAAATGGTTGCAGGCGTTCTAGACAGGACTTGGGGTCCAAGCTCTCCCATTCAAGGTTTTAAGGGGTTCCCCAGTAGCCCCACCCAATCACCCCCTTCTTCCAGCGACAGTCTCAGGCATTACACTCCCACCCCCTTTTTCTTACTGCCAGCTGGATGGAGACTTCAGAGAGAACGACATGAAAGGTAATAGCCCCATTGTTATGGTTAGTCCTTTTGGCGATATCCACATTCAGTCTCTTTGAAGTATACTGAAGGAAGTGAGGGCCATAAAGCCCCTTTGTTCACCCCCTTCCCATCACAGTATGACAGAATCCATAGAAGGCAGAAATGGGGTTTTCTATAGTCGATAACTAGAGATGAAATATAATTGGATAAAATTAACATATGTTGATGGGAAAAAAAACTAATAAAAAAAGATTGTTGACAGATTCCCTTGCTGAAATACAAGGGCCTTCAGCCACCCGATGGACCCGCTCCTTTCTCCTCCAAAGACTTAATTGGAGACCTCACGGTGTCTCCAGAGCTTCTCACCTCCATGAGTTACCACCTTCATATACGGCTTGATCATCTGCAGGTCGATGCGGTGTTCCTGCTCCCCAATAATGACCGTCCTCCACAGACGGCCGTTGGGGGCACCACCGTCTTCCCCGCCTCCATCTCCAAATAGGTCTGCACTGTCTCCGGGCATGTTTTTGGCGGTGGCCACGGGAGTGTCATCTGAGAAGGAGAACCCAGAAGATGGGATGAGGGGCAAGCATAACCTGGATCAGAATCACAACTCTTAGAAGCCAATTTATTGGAAGACTAACAGAATGGCTGAGATGGAAGGGACCTTGGAGGTCATCTAGTCCAACCCCCTGCTCAAGCAGGAAATCCTATACCATTTCAGACAAATGGTTGTCCAGTCTCTTCTTAAAAACATCCAGTGTTGGAGCATTCACAACTTCTGGAGGCAGGTTGTTCCACTGATTAATGCAGTGGTTCTCAACCTGTGGGTCGGGACCCCATTTGGGGTCGAATGACCATTTCACAGGGGTCGCCAAACCATGCTGTCCGCCATTTTTTTCCCTTTTCCCTAGCTGTCCTACTCCCTCTTATTGGTGGCCACACCCACTTGGGGGTCACCACAACATGGGGAACTGTATTATGGGGTCACGGCATTAGAAAGGTTGAGAATCACTGGATTAATGGTTCTCACTGTTAGGAATTTTTTTTCTTAGATAGCTCTAAGTTGGTTCTTTCCCTGACTAATTTCCATCCGTTGCTTCTTGTGCTGCCTTCTGGTGCTTTGGAGAATAGATTCTTCTTTTTGGCAGACCCTTGGATATTGGAAGACTGCCATCATGTCACCCCTCGTCCTTGTTTTCATTAAACTAGACCAGGTGTAGGCAACCTTGGCTCTTTTATGGCTTGTGGACTTCAACTCCCAGAATTCCTGAGCCAGCCACACTGAGGAGAAATGGAGAGGTTTCCATGCTGAGCCATGCTGGCTTAGGAATTCTTGGAGTTGAAGTCCACAAGCCATAAAAGAGCCAAGGTTGCCTACCCCTGAACTTGACATACCCAGTTCTTGCAAGTGTTCCTCGTATCTTTTAACCTCCAGTCCCCTGATCATCTTTGTTGCTCTTCTCTGCGCTCTTTCTAGAGTCTCAAAATTATAAAGTGATACTAAAACGTCACGTGATCTTGATGTTATCCCTCTGTTGATACAACCTAGGACTGTAGTGGCTTCTTTATTGTGGAACAAGTTCCATTAGATTCATGAAATCTAATAAAATTAAACCACATTCTGATTTTTTTAAAATTTGTTCAATGGTTTGGCCACAACACCTTCCCTTCTTCCAAGACATCCCAACTAGGAAAAAGTGCACGCCAAAACAACTAGACACACAGATAGTCCCCCCCCCCCAATACTATCACTCTGCTAAACAACAAATTCCCACAACACTGTTATATGCCCTAGGACAGGGGTAGGCAACCTTGGCTCTTTTATGACTCGTGGACTTCAACTCCCAGAATTCCTGTCATAGCTGACTCATCTTTCCTATTACTCATTTCCTTAGCATCTTATGACTATCACTTTGTTGTTTGTATCTTATGATTTATGACATTATATTTTATTATTAAAATTTATCACTTGTTGCTTGTATGTACTCTTCTGCACCAGAGATAAATTTCTTGTGTGTCCAATCACATTTAGCCAATAAGGAATTCTATTCTATTCTATTCTATTCTATTCTATTCTATTCTATTCTATTCTATTCTATTCTATTCTATTCTATTCTATTCTATTCTATTCCAATGCTATTCTATTCTACTATATTCTACTGCTATTCTATTCTACTATATTCCACTATTCTATTCTATTCTATATTCTATTCTGCATTCTATTCTATTCAATTCTGCATTCTATTCTATTCTAATTCTATTCTATTCTACATTCTATTCTATTGTACATTCTATTCTATTCTATTCTATTCTATTCTATTCTATTCTATTCTATTCTATTCTATATATTCCACTGCTATGCTATGCTATTCCCATTTCATATTTTCTATTCTAATTTATTCTATTCTATATTCTATTCTGCATTCTATTCTATTCAATTCTGCATTCTATTCTATTCTATTCTATATTCTATTCTGCATTCTATTCTATTCAATTCTGTTTTCTATTCTATTCTATTCTATTCTATATTCTATTCTGCATTCTATTCTATTCAATTCTGCATTCTATTCTATTCTATTCTATTCCCATTTCATATTTTCTATTCTATTCTATTCTATTCTATTCTATTCTGTATTTTATTATTCTATTCTATTCTATTCTATTCTATTCTATTCTATTCTATTCTATTCTATGCTATTCTATGCTATTCCATTCTATTCCATTCCATTCCACATATTCTATTCTATTCTATTCTATTCTATTCTATTCTATTCTATTCTATTCTATTCTATTCTATTCCATAAAACTGCATATGAGCCACTCCTGATAGCAACCCCAGCAGGGATAGATTATCCATTCAGTTCCTACCCTCCCATTCCAGTTCGTTCCCATTTCCCAGGAATTCCAGGGAGTCCGTCTCATCCGGAGTTTCGATGTCATCCACATTTATATCCAGGTCATCCGGTGTGTCCAGAAAATCGTCCGACAGGAGGGACCCTTCGCTCTGGTCAAAAGAGATGTTGATTTCCGGAGCTACCAGGGTTTTCCGCTTGTGGCGAGCCCCGTTAGTAAAATGTAAGGAGCTCGGGGGCGCTGTGGGATTTGAAGGAGAGAAAGTTAACAGGCGAGGCAGTCCAGAAGAAAAATGTCACTCTGGTTTATTGCGTTTTAATTTGGCAGAAAATTACAACGAGCAAGGGGCATATAATATAATAGACAATTGTTAAGTTGTAAAGCTTCCATCCCACTTTATGACTTTCCTTGCCAGAGTTGTTAAGTTTGCCATTGTTAAATTAGTAACCCACTTATTAAGTGAGTCTGGCGTCCGGCATTGACTCTGCTTTTACGAAGGTCGCAGAAGGGGATCACGTGACACCCCCCCCCCCAGGACGCTGCGACCATCATTAATATGAGTCGGTTGCCAAGCATCCGAATTTTGATCACGTGACCGTGTGGATGCCGCGACGGTCGTTAAGTGTGAAAAATGGTCATCAGTCACGTTTTTTTCTGTGCCTGAGCATAGCAAACTGTTGTAAGTCAAGGGGATGGCCTGAAACTGCAATTTTTTTATATAGATATTTTATTAAGTTTTATAAGGGTAGGGATGGTAGAGGACAGGAAGACCTGGAGGAACGTTGTCCATGGGGTCGCGATGGGTCGGACACGGCTTCGCAATTAACAACAACAACAACAAGGGTAGGGAAGGGATAAGGTCGGTATGGATCTTGGATGGGGTTAGGGAATAGGATTGGGATAAGGATAGAGGAAGGTACAATAGTGGGTACAATAACCCTAACAAAAATTCAACGCTTTAGCAAGCAGACTATCGCCCAGGTGCAAATATTAAATGACACTAGTTAATATAATATTAAACAATTATAATCACTAATAATAACAATAATCATAAAAAATAAAGCTTAGTCAATTCATCCTGTTAAATTTCAACATCCTTTCTCACTCTATCGTGTTGCTAACCATTGATAAAAATTTTCCCATGTTTTAAAATAGACTGAATTTAATAGGTTTTTAAAGGCTGGTTCATTGTTCTCACTGTCAGAAAATTTCTCCTTATTTCTAGGTTGTTACTATTATTATTATTATTATTATTATTATTATTATTATTATTATTATTATTATTATTATTATTATTATTATTATAAAGTTGGAAGGGACCTTGGAGGTCATCTAGTCCAACCCCCTGCTCAGGCAGGAAACCCTACACCATTTCGGACAAATGGCTGTCCAGTCTCTTCTTAAAAACTTCCAGTGTTGGAGCATTCACCGCTTCTGGAGGCAGGTTGTTCCACTGGTTAATTGTTCTCACTGTCAAGAACTTTCTCCTTAATTCCAGGTTGCTTCTCTCCTTCATTAGTTTCCATCTGTTGCTTCTTGTTTTGCCTTCAGGTGCTTTGGAGAATAGGTTGAACCCCCCTCTTCTCTGTGGCAGCCCCTCAAATGCTGGAAGACTGCTATCCTGTCTCCCCTAGTCCTTCTCTTCATTAAACCAGACATATCCCCAATTCCAGCAACCGTTCCTTGTATGTTTTAGCCTCCAGTCCCCTAGTCATCTTTGTTGCTCTTCTCTGTACTCTTTCTAGAGCAGTGGTTCTCAACCTGTGGGTCGGGACCCCATTTGGGGTCAAACGACCATTTCACGGGGGTCGCCAAACAACGCAGTCCGCCATTTTTTCCCCTTTTTCCTTAGCTGTGCTACTCCCTTTTATTCTATTGGCTTTTGAAAGCCAATAGAATAGACTCTCTTGAATAGAGTCTCATTCGATTGGCTTTCAAAAGCCAATAGGAATTGTCCAGGCGGTCTCTGCCCAGCTGAGCCCGCCAAAAGCCCCAGTCTGCAAACGGGGCTGCAAGTTGTCTGCAGCGAAGGCGAGCTGACAGGAAGCTTCCACCCCTCCCTGCTGAGCAACTACTAAAAATGTAAGCACAAGAGGGTCAGGGGTGGGAGGTGGGAGGCCGGCGGGCTCAGGGAGGGTTGCTGGCGTACGTGGGGCCCGGCGGGTGCCTTACCTCCCTTGGGCTGGGCCAGCTGGTGGCCCAGCCGGTGGTCGGCCTGCGCCGTTGCTGCTGCTCGCCAGCTACACTTTGGCCGGCGCAGGGGCGGCACCACGCATGCGCGGCGCTCCCGGGCAGGGAAAGTCCTCGACTTACGACCGGTTGGGTAGTCCTCGACTTACGACCGGTTGGGTAGTCCTCGACTTACGACCGGTTGAGTAGTCCTCGACTTACGACCGGTTGAGTAGTCCTCGACTTATGACCGGTTGGGGGTCGCGGCATTAAAAAGGTTGAGAACCATTGTTCTAGAGCCTCAACATCCTTCTTTATAGTGTGGACACCAAAAACTGCTTGCAGGATTCCAGTTGTGTCCTTACTAAGGCTTTATAGAGTGGTATTAGTACCTCCAATCTGAATTGCATTGACCATCTACATCTACTCACCCAACACGTTCTCCGATGGGCTTCCCAAGTTCTCCATTCCTGCTTCCTCCGGGAGGGGCCTAGAGATGAGACCATGAGGAGGGGGGGAGAAAAAAAAAAGATTCAGACTGCAGTGGGGGTCTTTCCTTCCATAAACAGGAACCATAAGACGATGGCTTCAAATAAATGCATGAATATATATTGAAGAGAGTTAGAGCCCAGATCTCGGCATTAAAAAAAAAATATCACTAGATTTCTAAGACAGGGAAAAAGAGCTGAACAAAAATACATATTAAAGCAAATACTTGCTAAAAGGAAGAATGCATGCTAACTCAAGGGTCTGTTCCAGGGCAGGGGTAGGCAACCTTGGTTCTTTTATGACTCGTAGACTTCAGCTCCCAGAATTCCTGAGCCAGCGCGGGGGAACTATGGCTCCTTCATACTTATGGACTTCAACTCCCAGGAGAACCTACACCAGGGGTAGTCAACCTTGGTTCTTTTATGACTCGTGGACTTCAACTCCCAGAATTCCTGAGCCAGCGCGGGGGAACTATGGCTCCTTCATACTTATGGACTTCAACTCCCAGGAGAACCTACACCAGGGGTAGTCAACCTTGGCTCTTTTATGACTCGTAGACTTCAGCTCCCAGAATTCCTGAGCCAGCTTAGCTGGCTCAGGAATTCTGGGAGTTGAAGTCCACGAGTCATAAAAGAGCCAAGGTTGACTACCCCTGACCTACACCAAGGGTGTCCAACTGCCAGCCCGCAGGCTGGATGCGTCAGGCCGAAACCACGCCCACCCTATTGCTCGCAATGGGAAAAAAAGTTGTGATACGTCGCAGCACGTCACGTGACGTTGCGAGTTTGACACCCCATCTCAGATGGAGGAGGAGAGGGGGAGAGGGAGGGGGGGAGGAGGACAACGACTGTGGGCTCCTTGGTGCGCTCTGAGCTTGGTGGTTTTCTTGCAGACGTTTCATTACCAAACCAGGGAACATCATCAGTGTTCGGATGCTAACTCGGCTAATACTGATGATGTTCCCTAGTTCAGTAATGAAACGTCTGCAAGAAAACCATCAAGTTCAGAGAGCATCAAGGACCCCACTGTCCTCCTCCTCCTCCACTCCACAAACCTCCCCTCCCTTGCAACACTGATGATGCTATTCGGCTGGGTCATGAAACGTCTGTAAGAGAACCACCAAGCCTACGCAGAGAGCAGCAAGGACAACACAGCACTGCCCTGAGCTAGGAATACTCTCTTCTCTGGGAGCTTTAATCATTTGGTTAATGGGCAAAGACTTTCACAAATTCTCCCTAATTGGTTTCTGCCCAATTTGCAGCATGGACTTTAGTGCAAGAAACCCGTTGGTCAGTTGATCTATGACATGACCTTAAGGAGGCTGGAGAACGGGAATTGGGTGTGCTTAGTCTAAAGAAAAGAAGAAACAGGGGACATCATCATCATCATCATCATAGTAAAGTTGGAAGGGACCTTGGAGGTCATCTAGTCCAACCCCCTGCTCAGGCAGGAAGCCCTACACCATTTCGGACAAATGGCTGTCCAGTCTCTTCTTAAAAACTTCCAGTGTTGGAGCATTCACCGCTTCTGGAGGCAGGTGGTTCCACTGGTTAATTGTTCTCACTGTCAGGAAGTTTCTCCTTAGTTCCAGATTGCTTCTCTCCTTGATCAGTTTCCATCTGTTGCTTCTTGTCCTGCCTTCAGATGCTTTGGAGAATAGCTTGACTCCCTCTTCTTTGGGGCAACCCCTGAGATATTGGAAAGCTGCTATCCTGTCTCCCCTCGTCCTTCTCTTCATTAAACTAGACAGACCCAATTCTAGCAACCGTTCCTTATATGTTTTAGCCTCCAGTCCCCTAATCATCTCTGTTGCTCTTCTCTGTACTCTTTCTAGAGTCTCAACCTCTTTTTTACATCGTGGTGACCAAAGATTGTGACTAAGTGATGATTCATTTTTTTATTTGCGATTTCTATCCTGCTCTCCTGCCTAAAAAACAGTCATAGAATACTTGGAAGAAACTGTGGCTATTTAAAGAACCTCCCTGAACACGTCTCACGTCCAGGGCCTCAATCAAAAGCAAAGGGAAAAAAAAAACATGTTTCTAGTCCTCTGAGTGACCCCCAGAGAAGTCAATCAGCCACTTTAAAGTGATGGGGATTTCAGAATCAGAATAGATCTGGAAGGGACTTCGGAGGCCTTCTAGTCCAACCTCAAGCAGGAGACCCCCATACAATTTCAGAGAAATGACTGTGTAGTTGCCTCTTCTTAAAAACCACCTACAACTTCTGGTGGCCAGCTGTTCCACCGGGTTAATTGTCTTCCCTGTCAAGAAGTTTCTCCTTCATTCCAGTTTGCTTCTCTCCTCGATTAGTTTCCATCCATTATTTCTTCTCTTGCCTTCTATGGCTTTGGAGAATAAGTTGACCCCCTCCTCTTTTTTGTGGCAGCCCCTCGAATACTAAGAATACTGCTACCATGTGTCCCCCCCCCCCCAGTCCTTCTTTTCTCTAGACCAGCCATACCCAATTCTGGCAACCGTTCTAGTTCTATCCTCTCCTCTTTATTCTGGAATTTAAAAGTTTTTTAAAAAGAACAGTTCTATGGAAAATCTCAAGTCTGTTATACACCCTGTTGCTGGATTTCAACAACCGGATCCTCCTCCGTCTTACTATAAATAAGGCTTGCGTTGCAAAGGTAGCAAATAATAATAATAATAATAATAATAATAATAATAATAACAATAACAATAATAATAATAATAATAATAATAATAATAATAATAATAATAGATTGCGCAGACTGACTACAAGCAGCGGCATGACAAAGTAGCAACAATGGTGCATTGGAAGATCTGCAAAAAATATCATTTGCCTAAGCAAAAACTGGTGGGATCCTAAAATAGAGAAAGTCATAGAAAATGATAAAATTAAACTGCTCTGGGACTTCAGAATTCAAACAGACAAGCACCTGCAACATAACACCCCAGACTTAACAATTGTCGAGAAGAAAGACAAAAAAGTTTGGATAGTGGACATGGCAGTGCCTGGAGACAGCAGAATAGATGAGAAAAAACTGGAGAAGATAACAAAATACAAAGACCTACAAATAGAAAGACTGTGGCAAAAGCAAGTAAGGGTAGTACCAATAGTCATAGGCGCCTTGGGTGCAATCCCAAAACAACTGGAGCACCACTTGAACACCATTGGCATTGACAAATTCGCTATTAGTCAATTGCAAAAGGCGGCCTTGCTAGGAACTGCTTCCATCCTGCGACGATATCTGTAATACCATCAAACATCCACATCTGCCTATCCCAGGTCCTGGGTAAGGACTCGATAGGTAGACAAAATGCCAAATCCAGTCTGAACATCTGGCTGACTGTGCGATGATCCATAGTAACAATAATAATAATAATAATAATAATAATAATAATAATAATAATAATAATAATAATAATAATAATAATAATAATAATAATGAGTGTCTCTCCCATAAAAAATATGGTGAGACGTAAATTGCAGAATGCCATACCGGCTCGGACGTCGCCTGGGTTAACAAGGTCCGCGCTAGATATCGGAGTTCCTGGATATCTGGTGAAAAATGGGTTACAGGACTCAGGACTGTTGGCTGAGCAACCAGGGCCAGCAGCTGCAGAACTACTGGAAGAAAAGGTGTTTACCCGTCGCAGATACACAGTGATGGAAAACAAAGAAATAATGATCTGTTACTACAGATCAAGTCCAACAAGAAGAGGATATCTAAAACGAATGCACCAGTTCTGGAAAGAACAACATCCAGAATCAGAAATAACAGAACAGAGACTAGCAGACCAACGCCGATTTATAACACGAAATAAAGTATTCACAGAAACAAAATTGGACGAACTGCAAAGGTTTACCCAGGGCAAAGAAATCAAAGCCTTACCAGAAGTAATTCAGAATGTAGAGGCAAACCAGGGGAGTTGGCAGTGAAGGAATCCAGTAGAGATATACAACTGTTCTCATTTGGAAACCAGGCACCTCTTCCTCAGGAAGAACAAAACCCTCTAACTAAAGAAATAAAAGAATTGAAACAAAGAATAACTGAGCATCTAGAACAGCACAAAAACAACAGAATAAGGCTACCTGCATTGAAGCTTGTTCCAAAGAAACAGCTAGCACAAGCATTAAAAGATGCAAATACTGCAATATCAAGTATAAGCACCAATTCACTGCAAGAAACAAACCAACTAATGTACAGCACAGCTGCAGTTATAACAGAATACCTGGGATGCAAAATCAACAAAAAAGAAAAACAAACAAACAGTGCACCAGAAAAATGGAAGGTTAGACTAGAAAATAAGATCAGCAAGTTAAGATCACATGCAAGCAAGCTAGAACAGATGAAAGAAAAGAAGCTGAAGAACAAGAAGACCAAAGAATACCTAATCAAGAAATACCACTTAGAAACAAGGGAGATCAAGGAAGCACTGGAAATAATAAAGCAACAAATAACAGCTATAGCCAGGAAAATCAGTAGATATGAAGCTCGAATTGCAAACTATAGGCAGAACCTCCAATTTCAATCCAATCAGAAACGTTTCTACCAATCCATCAATGGAGAAACTGCAAGGAATCAGTCAGTACCTGACAAGGAAGAAACAGTGCAGTTCTGGAAGCAGATATGGGATAACCCAAAGAAATACAACAAGGATGCGGCTTGGTTAAAAGAGGTGGAGGCAAATAAAACAGAAGTTGAAATGAAAGAACTAGTAATAACAACAAAAATGGTAGAAAAAAGAGCAAAGAAAATCAAAAATTGGTCAGCACCAGGTGAAGATGAACTGCATGGGTTTTGGTTGAAACATCTAACTGTTATACACCCACTCATTGCCAAGCAGTTCAACAATATACTACAAGGAGGAGAAATTGAAAAGTGGCTAACAACTGGGAAAACCTACCTAATAATGAAAAATCCAGCAAAAGGGGCAACACCAGGCAACTACAGGCCAATTACCTGCTTACCAACAACTTTCAAATTACTAACTGGTGTAATAGCTGATGCAGTGCAACAGCATCTAGTTGAAAACAATCTCTTTCCACCTGAGCAGAAAGGAAACCGCCCCAATAGCAGAGGAACAAAAGATCAACTCCTAATAGACAAAATGATCTTGGAAAACTGCAAGAGAAGGAAGACCAACCTGAATGTGGCATGGATTGACTACAAAAAGGCATTTGACTCTCTGCCACATGACTGGATAATCAAGTGCCTAGAAATAACAGGAGTCAGTAGAAACATCAGAAAATTTGTGCAAAGATCGATGGCACAATGGAAGACACAGTTGCAGATCAATGGTGAGAGGCTGGGAAAGGTTAATATCAAGAGAGGAATATTTCAAGGAGATTCATTATCACCATTACTATTTGTTATTGCATTGTTTCCTCTGTCAACAATACTGAATAACTCAGGACATGGCTATCAAACATCAAAAACATCTGCCAGACTATCCCACCTCCTTTATATGGATGATCTGAAGCTGTATGGAAAAACATCATCTGAAATAGAATCGCTGCTCAACACTGTCCGTATATATAGCCAAGATATTGTAATGGAGTTTGGCTTGGACAAATGTGCCACACTTACTATCAAACAAGGAAAAATAATGAAAACTGAAGGAATCAAGATGCCCCACAAAAATAACATTAAGAGTCTGGATGAGGAAGAGTACTACAAATACTTGGGTATCCTTCAAGCTGACAACATCAAGCACACTGAAGTCAAGAAAAAGATTAGAGGTGAATACATCAAGAGAGTGAAGAAGATCTTAAAATCCAAACTCAATGGAGGAAATACCATAAAGGCAATCAACACCTGGGCAATCCCAGTCATTAGGTACACAGCTGGAATAGTGGACTGGACTCAAGCAGAACTAAAAGCAATGGATAGGCAGACCAGAAAAGTAATGACAATGAATCATGCCCTTCATCCACGCAGTGACATTGATTGACTTTATCTACCAAGGCAAATAGGTGGGCGTGGAATGCTACAAGTACATCAGATGGTTGAAGAAGAAAAAATGGCTTTGGAAGAATATCTGAAGAACAATGATGAAGATGCACTGAAATTAGTATATCAGGAAGGCTTACTAACCACTGGAGAGACCAAACTGGCCTACAAGAAAGACCAAATGAAGAACAGAATAGAGGCATGGGAAGACAAAGCACTATATGGCCAATACATTAAAAAAATAGCTGGGAAAGCAGATAATAACAAGACCTGGCAATGGCTAAGAGCAGGAAAATTGAAGAAAGAAACCGAGGGACTAATTCTGGCTGCACAAGACCAAGCCTTAAGGACAAATGCATACAAAGTCAAAATTGAGAAGACAGCAACAGACAGTAAGTGCCGCCTATGCAAAGAAGCTGAAGAAACAGTGGACCACTTGGTAAGCTGTTGCAAGAAGATTGCACAAACTGATTACAAGCAGCGGCATGACAAAGTAGCAACAATGGTGCATTGGAAGATCTGCAAAAAATATCATTTGCCTGTAAGCAAAAACTGGTGGGATCCTAAAATAGAGAAAGTCATAGAAAATGATAAAATTAAACTGCTCTGGAACTCCAGAATTCAAACAGACAAGCATCTGCAACATAACACCCCAGACTTAACAATTGTCGATAAGAAAGACAAAAAAGTCTGGATAGTGGACGTGGCAGTGCCTGGAGATAGCAGAATAGAAGAGAAAGAACTGGAGAAGATAACAAAATACAAAGACCTACAAATAGAAATAGAAAGACTGTGGCAAAAGCAAGCAAGGGTAGTACCAATAGTCATAGGCTCCTTGGGTGCAATCCCAAAACAACTGGAGCACCACTTGAACACAATTGGCATTGACAAATTCGCTATTAGTCAGTTGCAAAAGGCGGCCTTATTAGGAACTGCTTCCATCCTGCGACGATATCTGTAATACCATCAAACATCCACATCTGCCTATCCCAGGTCCTGGGTAAGGACTCGATAGGTAGACAAAATGCCAAATCCAGTCTGAACATCTGGCTGACTGTGCGATGATCAATAATAATAATAATAATAATAATAATAATAATAATAATGGTAGTAGTAGTAAAGTTGGAAGGGACCTAGGAGGTCATCTAGTCCAACCCCCTGCTCAGGCAGGAAACCCTACACCATTTCGGACAAATGGCTGTCCAATCTCTTCTTAAAAACTTCCAGTGTCGGAGCATTCACCCCTTCTGGAGGCAGGTAGTTCCACTGGTTAATCGTTCTCACGGTCAGGAAGTTTCTCCTTAGTTCCAGGTTGCTTCTCTCCTTGATTAGTTTCCACCTTTTGCTTCTTGTCCTGCCTTCAGGCGCTTTGGAGAAGAGCTTGACTCCCTCTTCTTTGGGGCAGCCCCTGAGAGATTGGAAGACTGCTATCATGTCCCCCCTCGTCCTGGAATTGCTGGAATTACTAAAGGCTCCGCTAGCTTTTTTTTTTTCTACAAGAAAATCCTATTTATCGAAAGCTCTGGTGACCTCAAATGCCTCAAAGGAGAGACGGCTGGGCATTAAGCAGGCCCAGACCGTGGCCGATTTTGCAGAAAGCTGGAGGGGTCCAGCCTCCTGACCATGTTTGGCCACGCCTGAACCTCTGAGCCAGCGGAAGGGAAAATAATCTGTGGATTTACTTAGATTATAGGAAAAAGCCTCCACAGAAGGCCGAGGGTTACTATTACTTCATTCTGAGAGACCGCTATCTTTAGAACAGGGAGGAAGGCTGTTTCCCACTCGCGCCGGTGTTTACACGCCTGCACCAAAGGGGAGAGAGCGTCACATAAATAGACATTAAATTCTTCTTTCCTTTAAGGCAAGGTTTATTCAAACCTGGCAAATTGAGTGGTACTTCAATTCCCAGAATTGAATTCTGGGAATTGAAGTCCACTTGTCTCAGTTACCAAGAAGAGACTTAAGATCACGTGAAGTGTTAATACTACTTTACAAGGCCTTGGTAAGGCCACACTTGGAATCCTGCATCCAGTTTTGGTCACCACGATGTAAAAAAAGATGGTGAGACTCTAGAAAGAGTGCAGAGAAGAGCAACAAAGAGGATCAGGGGACTGGAGGCTAAAACATATAAGGAACAGTTGCTGGAATTGGGTATGTCTAGTTTAATGAAGAGAAGGACGACGGGGGACAGGATAGCAGCCTTCCAGTATCTCAGGGGCTGCCCCAAAGAAGAGGGAGTCAAGCTCTTCTCCAAAGCGCCTGAAGGCAGGACAAGAAACAACGGATGGAAACTAATCAAGGAGAGAAGCAATCTAGAACTAAGGAGAAACTTCCTGACAGTGAGAACAATTAACCAGTGGAACCACCTGCCTCCAGAAGCGGTGAACGCTCCAACACTGGACGTTTTTAAGAAGAGATTGGACAGCCATTTGACTGAAATGGTATAGGGCTTCCTGCCTGAGCAGGGGGTTGGACTAGATGACCTCCAAGGTCCCTTCCAACTCTGTTTATTCTATTCTATTCTGTTCTGTTCTGTTGTGTTCCATCCCATTCCCATCCTTCTATTCTATTCTATTCTATTCCATTCTATTCTATTCCATTCCATTCCATTCCATTCCATTGAGATTGGACAACCATGTCTGAAATGGTATATGATCTCCTGCTTGAGGAAGGGGTTGGACTAGAAGACCTCCAACTCTGTTATTCTGTTCAGTTGTCCAGGGCCATCCTCAGATAAAAGGGATTCCCCTCACCCCCAAAACGTTAGACGTGGCCTCCGCATTTTTCCATGCAACAGTGACATGAGAGCACCCCATTTATGCAAATATTCAAAAGTAAGAAATCAGTGCGGCTCTTCGTTTGTCAATCCTTTTTACAGAAAAGACCTTGTTGAAGTAATTCTCTCTCCCCCCCCCCCATGTCTGATTTTCTTCCCTGCTCTGTTTCACTAGCTCTCTGCCCCTTCCCTCTCCTTCCACTCCAATACAGCTGATCCTCTCCCCATCCTGGGCTGTTCCAATCATATGATGCTCTCTCTCCTTCCATAGACCAAGCTCGGCATGAGTCACCTCTGGCTGGTCTGCCTCACTGAGCATGCTCCCTGCATCCCTACCTGCAGCATCACAACAACGTCTGGAGCTGAAAAGCAACGCAAGAGATTTCGATCTCCTTTCCCTGCTGGCTTATTCTCATATCCCCCTCGCTCTCTTCCTCAGACCAACAGCCTCAGCATCCCTTCTGTGTACCAGGAAGCCAAAGCCAAGCCAGATCCGGCAGCTGTTTATTCCAGGTGTTGCTTTTAAAGAGCCAGCAACCCCACTTCCATCAAGAACTGTTCTGTGAATCCCTCTGTTTTATTTCTAATTTATTTTTTTTTCCCCGGGCCATCTCTGGGAAGAGTTGGATTCATAATCGTCGCTTTGATTAGGAATACAACCTAGAGTAGAGTAGAGTAGAGTAGAGTAGTGTAGAGTGGAGTGGAGTGGAATGGAGTGGAGTGGAAGAGAAGAGAAGAGAAGAGAAGAGAAGAGAAGAGAAGAGAAGAGAATAAACAGAGTTGGAAGGGACCTTGGAGGTCATCTAGTCCAACCCCCTGCTCAGGCAGGAAACCTTATACCATTTCAGACAAATGGCTGTCCAATCTCTTCTTAAAAACTTCCAGGGTTGGAGCATTCACCACTTCTGGAGGCAGGTGGTTCCACTGATTAATTGTTCTCACTGTCAGGAAGTTTCTCCTTAGTTCTAGGTTGCTTCTCTCCTTGGTTAGTTTCCATCCGTTGCTTCTTGTCCCGCCTTCAGGCCCTTTGGAGAATAGCTTGACTCCCTCTTCTTTGGGGCAGCCCCTGAGATACTGGAAGGCTACTATCCTGTCCCCCCTCGTCCTTCTCTTCGTTAGACTAGACATCCCCAATTCCAGCAGCCTTTCCTTATATGTTTTAGCCTCCAGTCCCCTGATCATCTTTGTTGCTCTTCTCTGCACTCTTTCCAGAGTCTCTGCATCTTTTTTATGTTGTGACAAGTAAAATTGGATGCAATATTCTGAAGTCGTTGTTCCACTGATTCATTGTTCTCACCGTTAGGAAATTCCTCCTTAGTTCCAGGTTGCTTCTCTCCTTAAATAAGTTTCCATCCTTTGCTTCTTGTCCTGCCTTCAGGCACTTTGGAGAATAGCTTGACTCCCTCTTCTTCGGGGCAGTCCCTCAAATATTGGCAGATGTTATCACATCCTTCTCTCCATTAGAATACAGTAGATCTATCTAGTTCCCTCAATCAAAAACAGATTTGTTGCAAGGTGGGGTCTCTCTAACGTAGATCTTAGCAAGTCATTATACCATCCTTGCTTGCATGCACTAATAAATCAGAATAGAGTTGGAAGGGACCTTGAAGGTCTTCTAGTCCAGCCCCCTGCTCAAGCAGGAAGCCCTATAGTATTTCAGACAAGTGGCTGTCCAGAGTCTCTTCTTAAAAGCCTCCAGTGATGGAGCACTCATCTGGCCCTCTCAATTCCTGGCAAATAGATGGGGAAGAAATGGAGGTAGTGACAGATTTTATTTTTCTGGGCTCCAAGATCACCTCAGATGGGAACTGCAACCAAGAAATTAAAAGACGCTTGCTCCTGGGGAGGAAAGCTATGGCAAATCTAGACAGCATACTAAAAAAACAGAGACATCACCCTGCCAACAAAGGTGCGTATAGTCCAGGCCATGGTTTTCCCAGTTGCAATGTATGGCTGTGAAAGTTGGACCATAAGAAAGGCCGAGCGCCAAAGAATGGAGGCCTTTGAACTCTGGTGCTGGAAAAGACTCCTGCGAGTCCCTTGGACTGCAAGGTGATCCAACCGGTCAGTCCTGGAAGAGATCAACCCTGACTGCTCTTTAGAAGGCCAGATCCTGAAGTTGAAACTCAAATACTTTGGCCACCTAATGAGAAGGAAGGATTCACTGGAAAAGGGCCTAATGCTGGGAAAGATGGAGGGCAAGAGAAGAAGGGGACGACAGAGAATGAGGTGGCTGGATGGAGTCCCTGAAGCAGGAGGCCTGAGCTTAAATGGACTCCAGAAGATGGTAGAGGACGGGAAGACCTGGAGGAACGTTGTCCATGGGGTCGCGATGGGTCGGACACGACTTCGCAATTAACAACAACAACAACAAATGGAGCACCCACAACTTCTGGTGGCAAGCTGTTCCATTGGTTAATTGTCCTCACTGTCAGGAAGTTTCTCCTTAATTCCAGGTTGCTTCTTTCCTTGATTAGTTTCCATCTTTCCTTCTGGTGATTTGGAAAATAAGTTGAACCCCTCTTCTTCGTGGCAGCCTCTCAAATACTGGAAACACTGCTATCATGTCCTTCTTTTCTCTAGACTAGCCATACCGAAATCCAGCAACCGTTCTTCGTATGTTTAAGTCTCCAGGCCTTTAATCACCTTAATTGCTCTTCTTTGCCCTTTTTCTAAAGCCTCAACGTCTTTTTTTTATAATGTGGTGATCAAAACTGGATGCAGGTATTCCAGGTGTGGCCTTAGTAAGGTTTTATAAAGTGATAGTAGTACTTCACGCGATTTTGATTCTATGCCTCTGTTTATACAACCCAGGATTGTATTAGCTTTTTTGGCTGCTGCTGCACATGGCTGGCTCATGGTTAAGTGATCGCCCACTAGGACTCCAAGGTCCCTCTCACAGTTGCTGTTTTTGAGCCAGGTCTCACCTAATCTGTACTTAAACCTTTGATTTTTCCTGCCTGCATAAAACTTTGCTTTTCTCCACACTAAAGTTCATTTTGTTGGATAGGGCCCCTTGTTCAAGTCTGTCAAGATCTTTTGGGATCCTGAGCTTGTCTTCTGGGGTGTGGGCTACTCCTGCCAGTTCGGTGTCATCTGCAGATTTGATGATTTCCCCTTCAATTCCCTCATCTAAGTCACTGATGACGATATTGGAGTCCTGGGCCTAAGACAGAGCCTTGTAGTATCCCACTGCTTACTTCTCTCCCTGTGGATGTAGTGCCATTGAGGACTACTCACTGAGTAAGGTTTGTCAGCCAGTTACAAATCCATTGATGGTGATTGTATCTATCCCACCTTTTTCTAGCTTACCAAGAAGTAGGTAATAATAATAATAATAATAATAATAATAATAGTAGTAGTAGTAGTAGTAGTAGTAGTAGTAGTAGTAGTAGTAGTAGTAGTAGTAAAGTTGGAAGGGACCTTAGAGGTCATCTAGTCCAACCCCCTGCTCGGGCAGGAAACCCTACACCATTTCGGACAAATGGCTGTCCAGTCTCTTCTTAAAAACTTCCAGTGTTGGAGCATTTACTGCTTCTGGAGGCAGGTTGTTCCCCTGGTTAATTGTTCTCACTGTCAGGAAGTTTCTCCTTAGTTCTAGGTTGCTTCTCTCCTTGATGAGTTTCCACCCGTTGCTTCTCGTCCTGCCTTCAGGCGCTTTGGAGAATAGCTTGACTCCCTCTTCTTTGGGGCAGCCCCTGAGATATTGGAACACTGCTATCATGTCACCCGTGGTCTTCATTAGACTAGACTAGACATAACCAATTAATAATAATAATCATAACAGTAAAGTTGGAAGGGACCTTGGAGGTCATCCAGTCCAACCCCCTGCTCAGGCAGGAAACCCTATATCATTTCAGACAAATGGCTGTCCAGTCTCTTCTTAAAAATTTCCAGTGTTGAAGCATTGATGATCTATTTTGTCAAATGCCTTGCTGAAATAGATGGAAACCGAAGGCTATTGGCTATTCCTGCCAGCTTAGTGTCATCTGCAGATTTGATGAGTTCCCTCATCTAAGTCATTGATGAGCGGATCCAGGCATCAGACTAACTCTCTCAGCAGCTGTGACGTCCAGAGACAGTGTTCAAATCCAGAAAAAAAAACCCACACAGATTGCTTCAATTGTCTGTTGGCTCCGGCAGCTGCACTGGACAAAGAATCCCCTGTCCAAAGAACACAGATTCACTGTGGATCTTCTCTAAGCATCCTGCCAGAGCTGAAAAAGTCCTTCTTGATACAGTCAATGTTGCCCAACGGCCAACTAGACTGACAATGGGGGGGTCTGTTTCATTGTATGCCATGCCTTAAGATAGATAGATAGATAGATAGATGGATGGATAGATAGATAGATAGACAGACAGACAGACAGACAGACAATATGTGTCTTATGTATGTATACAGTAGATACATATACATAGAGATAGATGGATGGAGAGAGAGAGAGAGAGAGAGAGCGAAAGAGAGAGAGATCATATGTGTGTTATGTATGTGTACCGGTAGATACATATACATAGAGATAGAGAGATAGAGATAGAGATAGCGAGATACAAATGGATAGGTAGGTAGGTAGATAGATAGATAGATAGATAGATAGATAGATAGATAGATAGATAGATAGATCATATGTGTGTTATGTATGCGTACCGGTAGATACATATACATAGATAGAGAGATAGAAAGATGGATGGATGGATGGATGGATAGATAGACAGACAGACAGACAGACAGATAGATAGATAATATGTGTGTTTTGTATGGACATCAGTAGATACATATACATAGAGATAGATAGATAGATAGATAGATAGATAGATAGATAGATAGATAGATAGATGGATGGATGGATGGATGGATGGATGGATGGATGGATGGATGGATGGATGGATGGATGGATGGATGGAGAGAGAGCGAAAGAGAGAGAGATCATATGTGTGTTATGTATGTGTACCGGTAGATACATATACATAGAGATAGAGAGATAGAGATAGCGAGATAGAGAGATAGATGGATAGATAGATAGATAGATAGATAGATAGATAGATAGATAGATAGATGGATGGATGGATGGATGGATGGATGGAGAGAGAGCGAAAGAGAGAGAGATCATATGTGTGTTATGTATGTGTACCGGTAGATACATATACATAGAGATAGAGAGATAGAGATAGCGAGATAGAGAGATAGATGGATAGATAGATAGATAGATAGATAGATAGATAGATAGATAGATAGATAGATAGATAGATAGACAGACAGATATTCCTATCGAAGTGCCCAAATTTTGAATTTCCTGGAATTCCAACCAACGATTGGAAAAATCCTCACAACAGCTAAAAGACAATTGTGTAAACACTCTTGGTAGTAAACAAGGAAGCATAAGCAACGCAGGCAGTCCTCGCTAAGCACAGCAGTCATTAAATGAGTTTTGCCTTCATTTGCAACCTGAGTTTTGCCACCGTGGCTGAGGGAAGCACTCCAACCATTAAGCGACACACACAGTTGTTCAGCGAATCCACTTTCCGCTGTTAAGCAACTTTGTTGGAAGCCGGCTGGGAAGGTTACAAACAAAGGACCACATGACCCCAGGACATGGCAACCGTCGTAAACGTGAGACAGTTGCCAAGCGCCCAAATTTTGATCAAGTGACTATACTGCAGTGGTTGTTAAGTGTGAAAACCAGTCATGTGTTCCCTTTTTGAACTGCCATTGTTAACTTCAAATGGTCACTAAATGAACGGTTATAAGTTGAGGACTATCCGTAACAGGGCGTAACACTTCACAAGGGCAGAATAATTCAGCTGGAGTCCCAAATACTTCAGAAAGCAAATTTCCTACCTTGCAAGCAATTCGTTTCCAGCCTCGTGATTAATCAAAGGTGGCCTTTTCACCAAAAAAAAAAAAAAAAGCCAGCAGCCAAATAGATCATGAAAGGGGAGCCATTCAGTCCCCAAACGGGGAAAAAAAAAAAAACAGGAGAAAAAGAAAAAGCTTCTCCCACATTGGGAAGCCAGTTGGGAAACATCTGGCTTCCTGCAATAGCCGTCAGCAATTTTGTCGGCCAGGATGTGTGCAGATCAACCTCTGGATATTTGGGCTGAAATTCGTGGATGGATTATGGCAGCCATTTTGGAGACTGTGGCCGGAAGCCTCTGGCCCAGGGGTAGGCCGCCTTGGCTCTTTTATGACTCGTGGACTTCAACTCCCAGAATTCCTGAGCCAGCCATGCTGAGGGGAAAGGGAGGTTTCCAAGCTGAGCCAGGCTGGCTGGGGAATTCTGGGAGTTGAAGTCCCCGAGTCATGAAGGGGCCAAAGTTTCCCTCATGCTGGCTTAGGAATTCTGGGAGTTGAAGTCCACAAGTCATAAAAGAGCCAAGGTTGCCTGCCCCTGCTCTGGCCAAAGCGATAAGCAAAATTCATTTGTTCATTCATTCGTTCGTTCGTTCCTCTGTATCCCCCCTTTATTATTTGTGCAAATGACTCAACGTGGTGAACATACACAACACTCTTTCCTCCTCCTATTTTCCCCACAACAACCTTGTGAGGTAGGTTGGGCTGAGAGGGAAGGACTTTCCCAGTCGGCTTTCACGCCTAAGGCGGGACTAGAATTCTCAGTCTCCTCAGTGATTGGCCCAAAGTCACCCAACTGAGTTTCCCATCCTGCTTTCTAGCTTGGTGCCTTAGCCACTGGATCAAACTGCCTGCTTGCATGCCTGCCTGCCTTTATCTATCTATCTATCTATCTATCTATCTATCTATCTATCTATCATCTACCTACCTACCTATCTATCTATCTATCTATCTATCGTTGTTGTTAGTTGCGAAGTTGTGTCCGACCCATCACGACCCCATGGACAATGTTCCTCCAGGCCTTCCTGTCCTCTACCGACTTCTGCAGTCCATTTAAGTTCACACCTCCTGCTTTGGTGACTCCATCCAGCCACCTCGTTCTCTGTCGTCCCCTTCTTCTCTTGCCCTCCATCTTTCCCAGCATTAGGCTCTTCTCCAGTGAGTCCTTCCTTCTCATTAGGTGGCCAAAGGACTTGAGTTTCAACTTCAGGATCTGGCCTTCTAAAGAGCAGTCGGGGTTGATCTCTTCCAGGACTGACCGGTTGGATCACCTTGCAGTCCAAGGGACTCGCAGGAGTCTTCTCCAGCACCAGAGTTCAAAGGCCTCCATTCTTTGGCACTCAGCCTTTCTTATGGTCCAACTTTCACAGCCACACATTGCAACTGGGAAAACCATGGCCTGGACTATACGCACTTTTGTTGGCAGGGTGATGTCTCTGCTATCTATCTATCTATCTATCTATCTATCTATCTATCTATCTATCTATCTATCTATCATCGTCTATCTGTCTGTCCATGTCTGTCTCTCTCCATCCATCATCCATCCCTCTATCTATCTATCTATCTATCTATCTATCTATCTATCTATCTAATCTATCTATCTAATCTATCATCTATCTATCCATCCGTCTTCCATCTGCCACTCCATCCATCATCCAACAACTATCTTATCTATCTATCTATCCATCCATCCATGTCTGTCCATCTGCCTCTCTCCATCCATCATCCATCTACCTACCTACCTACCTACCTATGAAACTCCAGTGTCCAGGGCAGCGTCCTTGCCAAGAACTTTCCCTCCTGCCTGTCCAGACATGTTCTCCAGTGACCAACAAACCGGGGTAGCGATCCGGTACCTCAAAAAAACATTATTTTTCCCAATACCATCTCGTTATTTCAAAGCCAAGCAAACCTTGGGGGTGCCAAGGACTGAACTGCCCACACACCGAGTGGGTGCTCTGCCTTTCAAGAGCGCTCCTTTCTTCCTAAACAAATCCAGGTTTCTAGTCCTCATGGTTCTGAGGGATGGAGAGGCGAGAGCACCGAAATTGAGTCCATCTCAAGCAGAAGACGAAAGGAAGGTGGGGGGAGAGAAAGCATCCTTGGCCAGAGAGACTTGCAAGGGCAAAGAGATGCCTTTTTTTGCTCCCGAGGGACGGTGGGCCCAGTGGGAACGCTCACCTGCCTGGAATGCCCCCTCCCCCAGCCCCCCACCCTCTGAGGAGAGGGAGGCAGCAACACTCCCCTCCCCCCCCCGCGAGTACCAACCTGGGGAAGTCTTCATCCTGCCACTCCTCCTTGACCTCCACGTTTTCCATCCGCAGCGTGGCTTCCGTGGTGCCCATGTTGCCTTCGCTGCAAAGTCACCTCACCGGCGAAAGGAGGTCCCAGAGCTTGAGAGAACAACACAGGCCTGAAAACTCGTCCCGTTACCCCAAAACGCTCGGCTTTCTTCCATTAAGGAGAGACTGGACAGCCACTCGTCCGAAATGGCACAGCTGCTTGAGCAGCGGGCTGGACTAGAAGACCTCTAAGGTCCCCTTCCAGCTCTATTCTGATTCTGACTCGTTTCGAAGACGAGAAACTTTCTCTGGCTTCTCAGTTTCCCTCCGCCCCCCCCCCCCCACACACACTGCAGAATGGATTCTTTCTTTCGGGATCCAAGGACCCAGAGGAGGTTGGGGGGGGCATTCTTTTGGGTGGAATTTGTCCCCAAGGAAGTGGGGCTGTGGGTTCTGCTCCAGCCTCCTGACCCCCCCCCCCCACCGTCAGGCAGTTGCTGGGGCCAAGAATCCCATGCAGAGAGTGTGTCTCCAGCAGAGGCATTTGGCATAGAGTTTCTTCCCACAAGACTCTCTAGGAAGAATAGGATAGGATAGGATAGGATAGGATAGGATAGGATAGGATAGGATAGGATAGGATAGGATAGGATAGGATAGGATAGGATAGGATAGAATGGAATGGAATGGAATGGAATGGAAGAGAAGAGAAGAGAAGAGAAGAGAAGAGAAGAGAAGAGAAGAGAAGAGAAGAGAAGAGAAGAGAAGAGAAGAGAAGAGAAAATAGAATGGAATACAGAATAGAATAGAATAGAATAGAATAGAATGGAATAGAATGGAATAGAATAGAATAGAATAGAATAGAATAGAATAGAATAGAATAGAATAGAATGTAGAATGTAGAATGTAGAGTAGAGCAGAACAGAATAGAGCAGAACAGAACAGAACAGAGCAGAATAGAGCAGAGCTGGAAAGGGATCTTGGAGGTCTTCTACTCCAACCCGCTGCTCATTATTGGGTTTTTTTTTATTTCAGGTATCTTTCCCCCTTTTCTTCTACACTCACATGGACATCTTTAAATAAACATCTCATCACCCAGCTTCAGGGGTGGGGAGAGTTTACAGAGAGGGAGAGGGCCTTCAGCTTTCAGGGGGTGGTCACGGGGAGGGGGGAGGGGGGCCGACTGGGGCTGAGTCAGAGCAGCGCAGCTCCCTGAATGGAAAACGCCCGGCATGGATGAGCTCCAGGTTCAAAGCTAAGTCAGCCGGCACTGCAGTTGCACTCCTTTGGCGTTCGGGAAGGAAGGAAGGAAGGAAGGAAAGAAGGAGGGAGGGAAGGAAGGAAGAGAGGGAGGGAGGGAGGGAGGGAGGAAAGGAAGGCAGGAGAGAAGGAAGGAAGGAAGGAAGGAAGGAAGGAAGGAAGGAAGGAAGGAAGGAAGGAAGGAGGGAGGGAAGGAAGGAAGCAAAGAAGGAGGGAGGGAGGGAAGGAAGGGAGGGAGGGAGGGAAGGAAGGAAGGAAGGAGAGGAAGGAAGGAAGGAGAGAGAAGGAAGTAAGGAAGGAGGGAGGGAAGGAAAGAAGGAAGGAAAGAAGGAGGAAGGAAGGGAGGGAGGGAGAGAACGAAGGAAGGAAGGAAGGAAGGAAAAAGGAGGGAGGGAGAGAAGGAAGGAAGGAGGGAGAGAGGGAGGGAGAGAAGGAAGGAAGGAGGGAGAGAGGGAGGGAGAGAAGGAAGGAGGGAAGGAAGGAAGGACGGAAGGAAAAGTAAGGAAGGAGGGAGGGAGAGAAGGAAGGAAGGAAGGATGGAGAGGGGGAGGGAGGGAGAGAAGGAAGGAGGGAAGGAGGAAGGGAAGGAAGGAGGGAGGGAAGGAACGAGGAGGGAGAGGAAGGAAGGGAGGGAGGGAGAGAGGGAGGGAGAGAAGGAAGGAAGGAGGGAAGGAGGAAGGGAAGGAAGGAAGGAAAGAAGGAGGAAGGGAAGGAAGGAGGGAGGGAGAGAAGGAGGGAAGGAAGGAAGGCCAGGCCCGCCAGCGCCTCTGAACAGCTGGGCAGATGCGCGGCCAGGCCTGCCAGGTGACGCCGAAGCCAGCCAGCCCTTCTGCGGGAGCGCGGGGGGGGGCGGCTCCCCCCGAGCCGCGCACCCGCCTCCCTTCGGGCTCCTTCGCCTCCCCCCCTCCAGGCTGGGGCTGGGCAGACCCCTCCGCCGCCAGCCCGGCCCCGTCCCGCTCCCCGGCCGGCCCTCCCGCCTCCTCCTCCTCCTCCTCCTCCTCCAGCGGCCGGACGGCGGCTTACCGAGCCCGGCGACGCCTCTCCCCGCGCGCGTCCTCAGGCGGAGGAGCCGGGCAGCCGCGGCTCCCGCTCCCCGCCGGCCTCCATCCGCCCGAGGCCGGAGCTCGGCGCGCCCAACGGGCTGGAGAGCGCCGGAGGTCCGCGGCGGAGAAAGCGGCGAGGAGGCTGCGCGCCCAGCTCCAGCTCCAGCTCCAGCTCCAGCTCCAGCCCAACCCCGGCACGGCACGGCAGGCGAGGCGGCAGCCCCGCGCGCGTCCCCGTGCGCCAGCGCGCCCCCGCCCTGCCAGGCATCTGCGGCAGAGGAGCGCCGGCGGGCAGCGGAGGGCCCGAGGAGCCCCGCGCAGCCCCTCCCCACTCCCCTCCTCCTCCTCTTCCTCCTCCTCTTCCTCGCTCCCCCCCCGGAAGAGTTTGCGGGGCTCAGGAGCCTCCCCCCGCGCCCCCCCCCAGCCCCTACCCGCCTTTCTCCCCAAAGGAAGATGAGCCCCCTTGGCAGCAGCTGCTGGGCTGAGCACCGGAGGGGCATGGAGAGGGGGGGGGATTAGACTTAGAATAACAGAGCTGGAAGGGTCGTCTGAATCCAGTTGGGGTGGGGTCCCCCACCCCAACCCACCTGCACAAACAAGCAAAGCCCCCTCCGAGGGAGGCAGGCAGCAGACAGGAGCACGCCCCCCCCAGTCCCACAGAAAAACCTCTCTCCACGGAAGGGGCCCCTGGTGCCCAAAAGGTTGGGGGCTTCTGATTTTTCTAGCCCAGCCCCCCCAAAACACACACACACACACACACACACACACACACACACACACACACACACGGCCCAAGCAGGAGACCCTGCACTATTTCTAACAGGAGACAGTCCAGGGAGGGGATATCTGTCTATCTTTCTATCCATCCATCCATCTATATCTAGTCTATCTGTCTATCTATCTATCCATTCAGTCTCTCTCTCTCTCTCTCTCCATCCATCCATCCATCTATATATCTAATCTGTCTCTGTCTGTCTGTCTGTCTATCTATCTATCTATCTAGCTATAACTATCTTTCTATCCATCCATCCATCTATATCTATCTATCTTTCTATCCATCCATCCATCCATCCATCCATCCTATTAGTCTATCTATCTATCCATCCATCCATCCAGACTCTATCTATCTATCTATCTATCTATCTTCTATCTATCTATTTATCTATCCATTCAGTCTCTCTCTCTCTCTCTCCATCCATCTATCCATCCATCTATATCTAGTCTGTCTGTCTGTCTGTCTATCCATCTATATCTAGTCTATCTCTATCTATCTATCTATCTATCTATCTATCTATCTATCTATCTATCTATCTATCTATCTATCCATCCAGTCTCTCTCTCTATCTATCTATCTATCTATCCATCCATCCATCCATTTATATCTAGTCTGTCTCTGTCTGCCTATCTATCTATCTGTCTGTCTGTTTGTCTGTCTATCTATCTATATCTAACTATCTATCCATCCATCCATCTATATCTAGTCTATCTATCTATCTATCTATCTATCTATCTATCTATCTATCTATCTATCTTTCTACCCATCCATCTATATCTGGTCTATCTATCTATCCATCCATCCAGTATCTCTCTATCTCTATCTATCTATCTTTCTATCCATCCATCCATCTATATCTAGTCTATCTATCTATCCATCCATTCATCCAGTCTCTCTCTCTCTCTCTCTCTCTCTCTATCTTTCTATCTATCTTTCTATCTGTCCTATATGAACCCCTGTCTTATGCATGATAACCGTAGGCATTTTGCACGCTTGTCACAGGGCCACCTGGAGGGGAAGGGGCTTGGGATGAGACCCACCCACCCACCCAGGTCTTTTCCCAAAGTTGCCACCAAAAGATACTTTTGGCTTTTGACTTCCGGGCCCAGAAATAATACGGGAGAGGGGGGAAGATCTGTCTCCTTCTCTCCCCAGGCCTCGAAACACTTGCTTTAACTCCTTTTTCAAATGAAATCTGAAATGTGTTCAATGCTGAATGGCAGTCTGGGGTAGTGGTTAAGGCAGCAGGCTGGAAAACAGGCAGTGGTAAATTCTCTTTCTTTCTCTCTCTCTCTCTCTCTCTCTCTGCCCAACCCACCTCACAGGATTGTTGTATGGAAAAAGAGGAGGAGGAATATTAAGCAAGTTGGCTGGTATGAGTTGACATTCCCCACCAAAAAAAGCGAGATTCAAAAAGACAAAAAAAAAAGGCCCAGGAATAACAGAACAACAGAGATGGAAGGGGCCTTTGAGATCTTCTAGTCTCTCCTAGCTCAGAGGAGGATCATTTAGGGCAACTGGCTTGGGAGGGGCCTCAAGGAAGCCCCCTTCAGCTGCAGAGTTGGTGGGGGACCCCTCTCCCCTTTATCCATGTGCTTTGCCATTGCTGTTTCGGCCTGCAAAGAACTGCCCCAGTCATACCTGGGCAGTTGGGAAACTCCTGCCTGCTGGCTTTGCTCTCTCAGACAAGATAAATGTTATCGTCATTTTTTTTTTCTGTGAACACACTGGCAACATCTTAAATGAAAATCTGATGCCTGCTCTCAAAAGAAAAATAAATATATAACCATAGACAGACTTCCACACACATATAGTATACATATGTTTTATATAGATATAGATATAGATTAGATAGATAGATAGATAGATAGATACATTTAAATAGATAAGTAGATAAATGGATAGATAAAGATGGATATAGATAGAGAGATAGATAGATAGATAGATAGATAGATAGATAGATAGATATAGATAGATATGGATAGATAGATAGATAGATAGATAGATAAATATAGTAGATATAGATAGAAGATAGATATTAGACAGAGATAGAGAGACAGACAGACAGATAGATTTAAATAGATAAGTAGATAAATGGATAGATATGGATGGATGGATAGATAGAGAGATAGATAGAGATAGATAGATAGATACAGGAGAGACATTTAAATAGATAAGTAGATAAATGGATAGATAAAGATAGATAGATAGATAGATAGATAGATAGATAGATAGATAGATAGATAGATAGATAGATAGATAGATAGATAGATAGATTTAAATAGATAAGTAGATAATGGATAGATAAAGATGGATATAGATAGATATACAGAGATAGATAGATAGATAGATAGATAGATAGATAGATAGATAGATAGATAGATAGATATAGTAGATATAGATAGAAGATAGATATTAGACAGAGATAAAGAGAGACAGACAGACAGACAGATTTAAATAGATAAGTAGATAAATGGATAGATATGGATGGATGGATGGATGGATGGATGGATGGATGGGTAGGTAGATAGATAGATAGATAGATAGATAGATAGATAGATAGATAGATAGATAGATAGATGGATGGATGGATGGATGGATGATACAGGAGAGACATTTAAATAGATTAGATAAATGGATAGATAGGTAGATAGATAGATAGATAGATAGATAGATAGATAGATAGATAGATAGATAGATGATACAGGAGAGACATTTAAATAGATTAGATAAATGGATAGATAAAGATAGATAGATAGATAGATAGATAGATAGATAGATAGATAGAGATAGATAGATAGATAGATAGATAGATAGATAGATAGATGATACAGGAGAGACATTTAAATAGATTAGATAAATGGATAAAGATAGATAGATAGATCGATAGATAGGTAGATAGATAGATAGATAGATAGATAGATAGATAGATAGATAGATAGATAGATAGATAGATAGATAATGATAGAGGATAGATAGAAGATAAATATAGTAGATATAGATGATAGAGGATAGATAGATAGAGATAGATAGATAAATAGAAAAATAGGTAGATATTAATCACAGTCCATTTTTGAAAAAAAAGATGGCCTTCCTCTTGAGATCACCCTTCTCCATGAGGACTAGAACCCCTTCTTCTCCCTCTCCTCCTCCTCCTCCTCCTTTCTGCAACCCAGGAGTGGAGTTGGGGGAGAGCAGAATCCTGCAGCCTCCTGTTCAACAGGTGAAGATCAACACATGCACCTCAGTCCATTCCGGCTGGACTCCCAGTCCAATCCAGAAGCATCCGGCCACTGCCAGAACTTGCGTGCCCAGGGCGGCACCCCTCCCTCCCCAGCTCCCCCACCCCACCCGGATCGGTCGCCGCCTGGATGCCCTTTGCTTGGCTCCAGGACTGTCTGTTTGCCGGGAGGGAAGGGAGGGGCAGGTGCTGATGGGCTCAGTTTACCTTGGCGACCGTTGCTTAGGAGCCTGCCCCAGGTCGCCGGGCAACGGTTGCCAAGGAAGATTGTTGCCCTGGCCCAGCCAGCCGGCCCAGCCAGGCCTCCTGTGAGCCAGGAGGCGGCTGCAGGCCAGCATGGCGTCCACTTCGGTGCTGGTCAACCGGGAGGAGACGGGAGGGGTGGCCACGGGCACCTACTCGTACTGCAGCCAGCCCCGGGCATTGCCCAACCGCCAGCGGTACCGGACGACGCTGGAGGCCAATGAGCTGTGAGTACCAGCCAGGCCAAGGAGAAGCCCTGGAGGGTCTCCAGCCAGCAGAGAGGTCTCCAGTTGCCCCCAAGGCTCTCCAGATGGGAGGCAGGGAGGGTGGGGTGTTGCCCCCCCCCTGCGGGTAACGGCAATGCCCTGGCATTGCTCCTCCTGCTTTGATCTCTCTCCTCCCTCCCCCTACTCAGCTCCAGACAGGGGTCCCCAAATCCAAGGAGCAACCCACCCACCCCGCCCCTCTTAGCTCCTGTCCCAGCCAAACTACACGCCCGGGAGTCTTCCAGGCAGGGGTATGGGGTCCAGCATCCCTTTGGAAGGCAGGAAAGCAAAGACCCACGCCCCTTTCCAACACCCCGTTTCTCTCCCCCTTCCCCAAAGTCTAAAGAGCATGGAATGGTCCGGTTTGTATAGTTTCATCTCCTCTGTTAGACCCCCCTTGGGTTCTGGGTTCGATTTCAGAAAGGGCATGGCCATCCCAAAAGTGGTTGAGTCCCAGGAACTGCCCTGGATGAGCCTAGACACACACACACACGCACACAAAGCAGCATTTTCAGCACAAGTCTTTTGCCTTCTTCCTGGAGCTGGGAGGGGGGGGGAGATGGGGTCAAAGTTCCCCCCACCCCACCCCAAGCTGACTTTGTCCCTAAGGCAGGACTCGAACTCAACGTCTGCCCGTTTCTAGGCTGGGTGTCTTAACCACCAGAGCAAACGGGCTTTCTTTGGCTGAAAATTATCTACCTGCAGGGGCACCACAGACCAACCAGAATTACTAACAGAATGATAGTTTTGGAAGGGACCTTGGAGGTCTTCTAGTCCAACCCCCTGCTCAAGCAGGAGACCTTATGGCATCCCAGACAAATGGCTGCCTAGTCTCTTCTTAAAAACCTCCAGTGATGGAGCAACCCACGACGTCTGGTGGCAAGCCGTTCCGCTGGTTAATTGTCCTCGCTGTCAGGAAATTTTTCCTTAATTCCTGGTTGCTTCTCTCCTTGATTAGTTTCCATCCGTCACTTCTTATCCTGCCTTCAGGGGCTTTGGAGAATAGGTCAAGCCCCCCCTTCTTTGTGGCAGCCCCTCAAATATTAGAAAACTGCTGTCATGTCACCCCTCTTAGCAAGCATCTTTTTCTGCTTATACTTCACCCCAAAAAGCAGTCTTTTGCAACCTCAGCAACTTGGAAGAGGGATGGACTTCAACTCCCAGAATTCCCCAGCCTGTGTGGTGGCTGGAAAATTCTGGGAGCTGAATAGAATAGAATAGAATAGAATAGAATAGAATAGAATAGAATAGAATATATGGAATAGAATAGAATAGAAAATATGGAATAGAATAGAAAATATGGAATAGAATAGAATAGAATAGAATAGAATAGAATAGAATAAAATAGAATAGAATAGAATAGAATAGAATAGAATAGAATAGAATAGAATAGAAAATATGGAATAGAATAGAATAGAATAGAATAGAATAGAATAGAATAGAATAGAATAGAATAGAATAGAATAGAATAGAAAATATGGAATAGAATAGAATAGAATAGAATAGAATAGAATAGAATAGAATATCTTTATTGTCATTGTGTAACTCACAATGAAATTAAGTGCTATCCACAGTGCACACTACACACACGTGACAACCACAAATAACAACATGCATTATATACACACATCCTTCATACTCTATTCACCCTTGCGCTGCCCCTAATATTGCACCTCAATGTCGCACTATCCTTCCTTCCTTCCTTCCTTCCTTCCTTCCTTCCTTCCTTCCTTCCTTCCTTCCTTCCTTCCCAAAGTATATGCAGTTTGTCCAAGTGGGGGGGGAGAGGGCAGCCAATAATCCTCTGGGCGATGGTAATGACCCCCTGGAGCCCTTTCCTATCTGCTACTGTGCAGTTGGCAACCTACACACAAATGCAATGAGTTGGTGAAGTTGACAAACCCTGCCTTAAATGCTAAGACGTCAATCCGGGGTATTTTTCGCACCACTCCCCTTAAGCCCCATTTGTCTCTCTCCCAGTTGGCATCGTATGAGGTCCAACTCCTAGTAACTGATGTATTTCCTTGGATTTGGGCAGCCTTCTGGCGGTATATAAGTCTCATAAATAAATAAATAAATAAACACAAAGAAACTATTTTCCATCTCCTCGTTAACGTTGTCTTTCATTTCATTTATTTCAGGGAGGAGGAGCCCGTTCGCTATGCCAATCTCATGTACGAGCGGAGAGTGGTCCGTGGCAACACGTATGCCCTCCACGTGTTACCTTGGGTGGGTCCTTCTTCCCTAACATTTTTCTTTTAATCAGTTTTAAATTAGGCATGCTCAGAAGATAGAAAATGTTTGGAACAATCCCTTAAATATGAGCCAGCAGTGTGCTGTAGCAGCCAAAAAGGCCAACACAATGCTGGGCTGCATTAACAGAGGGATAGAATCAAGATCAGGTGAAGTGTTGATACTACTTTACAATGCCTTGTTAAGGCCACACTTGGAATAGGGCATCCAGCTTTGGTCACCATGATGTAAAAAAGAGGTTGAGACTCTGGAAAGAGTGCAGAGAAGAGCAACAAAGAGGATCAGGGGACTGGAGGCTAAAGCATATAAGGAACGGTTGCTGGAAGCACTGCTATCATGTCCCCCCTCGTCCTTCTCTTCATTAAACTAGACGAGGGGGGACATGATAGCAGTGCTCCAATATCTCAGGGGCTGCCCCAAAGAAGAGGGAGTCAAGCTATCCTCCAAGGCGCCTGCAGGCAGGACAAGAAGCAACGGGTGGAAACTAACCAAGGAGAGAAGCAACCTAGAACTAAGGAGAAACTTCCTAATAGTGAGAACAATTAACCAGGGGAACCACCTGCCTCCAGAAGCGGTGAATGCTCCAACACTGGAAGCTTTTAAGAAGAGACTGGACAGCCATTTGTCCAAAATGGTCTAGGCCTAGGGTTTCCTGCCTGAGCAGGGGGTTGGACTCGATGACCTCCAAGGTCCCTTTCAACTTTATTATTATTATTATTATTATTATTATTATTATTACTACTACTACTACTATTATTATATGGAAGGGTGTTTCTAAACTGTGGTAACGCTAAGATGACAACTTTGATTTCATTGCTTTTTTACCCAAAGGTTCTTTTTTTTCCAGCAGACAACTGGACTTCTTTGTTTTTCCTTGAAGACGTTTCGCTTCTCATCCCAGAAGCTTCTTCCGCTCTGACTGGATGGTGGGGAAGGGAAGGACTGATAGTCCTTGCAGACCGCTGGTCATTTGAATCCTTTGAGAGAGCTGTTGAGGCCACTTGGACCCTGAGGACACAGACAAACCTCAACGTCTTTCTAAAAGGAGGCAAATGACCAGCGGTCTGCAAGGAGTAGCAATCCTTCCCTTCCCCACCATCCAGTCAGAGTGGAAGAAGCTTCTGGGATGAGAAGTGAAAAGTCTTCAAAGAAAAAAACAAGGAAGTCCAATTGCCTTTTGCAAAAGCACCTTTAGAAAAAAGTGTGACTTGGATGACTGAGCATCTCCATCGACATTGACTTCTTAACCTTTGCACAAATGGCTGCTTTCTCTAGTTGTCGCCTCGTTGTTGCATGGAAGAGTGTTGGGGACCCCCTGCAAACTTTGCCTGGGCTGAGAGGATCCCCTATTTTAGGAAGGCTTTGAAATAAACCAGCCAAGGAGGCCTAAAGACCTTGGGGACTGGGGAATTCTGGGAGTTGAAATTCAGCCATTTTTTTAAAAAAAAACCTGGTGGAAGTTATTGTCATAAAATGGGAACCAGGCGCGGCGCGCCTAATTGCTGCCAAAGGGTTATGCATTACAGTTAGTCCCCAACTTAAAAAAGCCCATTTAGTGACCGTTCAAAGTTACCACAGCGCTGAAAAAAGGGACTTGTGAACGTTTTTCACACTTGCCCCCCTTTGTGGCATCCCCACGGTCATGGGATCAAAATGCAGACACTTGGCAACTGACCCATACTTATGACGGTTGTCGGTAAGTGGCAGACTCATCCATTTGCAACCAGGTGCCCACCAGATGTTTTAGGTATTTAACATCCACTGCTACCAGCCAAATCCTGTGTGTGGGGGGGTAAAAGATACCCCCACCCAATGCACGTGGCAGCTGTATTTTCCCAGCCCTAGGAGATCGCCCACTCCCCAAATGATAATCGCTTGAATTGCCCTTTTAATAAAATCTATGCCAACTTGAATTTTAACCCTGAATGGCAACAGGAGGAGGAATCAGACTGACACAGGTAAGTTCTCGACTTACCTCCAGGTTAGGAAACATCTTTGGAACTCCCCGAAACTTGACAACACGGTTGTGGGTTGGCTTTCCAGAGCAGTGAGCCCGACCCGCTGGAGCTGCAGCGACAGCGTGAAGCCCATCGGAAGATGCTGGCGAGGCAGAGGGCGAAGGAGCAGCTGCGGACCAGGACTCCAGAACCCCTGGAGGGAAGACGCCACGTGGACGTGCAGACAGGTAAAGTAGAATCCAATCACATTTAGGCAAGAAAAATCAAATGCTCAGGTATAGTATAGGGTTCTCAACCTTTTTAATGCCGTGTGGTTCTCAACCTCTTTAATGATCCTCAACCTTTTTAATGCCGTGTTTCTCAACCTTTTTAATGCCGTGACCCCCAACCGGTCGTAAGTCGAGGACTACTCAACCGGTCGTAAGTTGAGGACTACTCAACGGGTGCAGCACCGTTTGCAGACTGGGATTTTTGGCGGGCTCAGCAGGGCAGAGACAGCCTGGACCATTCCTATTGGCTTTTGAAAGCCAATAGAATTAGACTCTACTCAAGAGAGTCTCTTCTATTGGCTTTCAAAAGCCAATTGAATAAAAGGGAGGAGCACAGCCAAGGAAAAGGGGGGAAAAATGGCAGACTGCGTTATTTGGCGACCCCCGTGAAATGGTCGTTCGACCCCAAATGGGGTCCCGACCCACAGGTTGAGAACCACTGGTATAGGGGGTACCTTGCTCAATAGTAGTAACTGTGAGAGGGACCTCGGAGTCCTAGTGGACAATCACTTAATAGGAGCCAGCCGTGTGCTGCAGCTGCCAAAAAAGCCAACACAGTGCTGGGCTGCATTAACAGAGGGATAGAATCTAGATCACATGAAGTATTGATACCACTTTACAAGGCCTTGGTAAGGCCACACTTGGAACACTGCGTCCAGTTTTGGTCACCGTGGTGTAAAAAAGATGTTGAGACTCTAGAAAGAGTACAGAGAAGAGCAACAAAGATGATTAGGGGACTGGAAGCTAAAACATATAAGGAACGGTTGCTGGAATTGGGTATATCTAGTTTAACGAAGAGAAGGACGAGGGGGGACAGGATAGCAGTGTTCCAGTATCTCAGGGGCTGCCCCAAAGAAGAGGGAGTCAAGCTATTCTCCAAAGCGCCTGAAGGCAGGACAAGAAGCAATGGGTGGAAACTATTCAAGGAGAGAAGCAACCTAGAACTAAGGAGAAACTTCCTGACAGTGAGAACAATTAATCAGTGGAACAGCTTGCCTCCAGAAGGAGTAAATGCTCCAACACTGGAAGGTTTTAAGAAGAGACTGGACAACTATCTGTCTGAAATGGTCTAGGGTTTCCTCCCTGAGCAGGGGGTTGGAGCAGATGATCTCTAAGATCCATTCCAACTCTATTATTATTGTTGTTGTTGTTGTTTTAATCATTATTGTTATCATTATTATCTCCTTGTCCTCAGCATTGTGGGATGGGCAGCAAAGAAAGCTGTTGCTGATCATCTTTATCCTGCTTGAGAAGAATGGAAAGGTGTGTGTGTGTGCGTGTGTGCACGTGTGCACGCGCACGCCATCCTCTTGCCATTCCCTCTTTTGGCATTCCTTCCTCTTCCTTCCCCACCCCAGCAAAAACTGGATGACGCAGCTCCCCCTCCGCAGGGCGCCTTCGTTTGCGATGGCCTGAGTTGTGATCCGCAAAAGAGCACCCACACAAGTCAAACCTTGCCAATTATATATTCCCACTGCAATTTTTCCTGTGAACTTCCTCTGAGGCAGCAAAGTGTCTCAACAGAATAACAGAATAAGTCAAGGACTATCTGCAAAGAACAAAACAGAATAGAATTAGAACAGAACAGGACAGGACAGAATAGAATAGTTGGAAGGGACCTTGGAGGTCATCTAGTCCAACCCCCTGCTCAGGCAGGAAACCCTATACCGTTTCAGACAAATGGCTGTCCAGTCTCTTCTTAAAACTTTCAGTGTTGGAGCATTCGCCGCTTCTGGAGGCAGATTGTTCCACTGGTTAATTAATAATAATGATAATAAAGTTGGAAGGGACCTTGGAGGTCATTGAGTCCAACCCCCTACTCAGGCAGGAAACCCTATACCATTTCGGACAAATGGCTGTCCAGTCTCTTCTTTAAAACCTCCAGTGTTGGAGCATTCACCGCTTCTGGAGGCAGGTTGTTCCACTGGTTAATTGTCCTCACTGTCAGGAAGTTTCTCCTTAGTTCCAGGTTGCTTCTCTCCTTGATTAATTTCCACCCGTTGCTTCTCGTCCTGCCTTCAGCTGCTTTGCAGAATAGCTTGACACCCTCTCCTCTTTGCAGTGCCTGAACAGAAACGCATTTACGCTGAATGGGAAGGGCCAGTTGTAAGAGCTCTCCCAATGCAATTTCAGAATTGTACCTGGAGGAGCTGGCGGACCGCGTCATCGAGGTGGACGTGGAATGTCAGACCGATGCCTTTCTGGACCGCCCGGCCACCCCACTCTTCATCCCTGCGAAGACCGGCAGAGACGTGGCCACCCAGATATGGGAAGGAGAGGTACCCATTTCAGACAACTGCTGTCACACCGGCCACAACTTAAACCTCTACGTAGAAATGAGCCTTAGCTGCATGTGTTGAGGAAGGTGTAGTTCCGCGGTGGGATTCAGCCGGTTCCCACCACTTCGGCAGAACCGGTAGCTAATTTTTTTGTTGCCCAGGCCCAGAACGGACTTCCGGAAGCGGCATCCACACAGAGAACCGGTTGTTCACCTATTTGAATCCCACCACTGGTGTAGTTTGTTAGAGGTATTGCAGTAATGCAAAGCCTGAACTATCCCTAAGTTCTACTTTTGTCCCCCCAACCCCTCCCTCGCTGCCCACCCTACCGTAACCCATCACGTCCATGCAAGATGTTTTCTTAACAGTCAGTCTGAGCTCAGCTTGGTATGCGGCTCCCTCCTTCTTCCAGCTGGGTGACCTTGAGGCAGCATCTCGAGCAGATTCAGCACTTACTTTCAGTTTCCCCAAGCATCCATTCCCGTTCCGTTCCCTCTCCCCACAGTTCATGGCAGTCTCTCACCGCATAATAGTAAAAGACAGCAAGCATAAGGTGGCAGCTGACAACTGCACCCTCCAAAAAAAGCCAGGATGGGCCTTTGATGAAACTACCGTTCTTGGCCCGGCCTAATTTTTGGAGAGAGGAAGTTCAAGGGCATGTAGAAAACTAGCATATCAAGGAAAAGGTAACCGTAGAGCTGTTTTCTTTAATGAGCTACTTGTCGTTATGCAGAGATGTGCTGGACCAGTGTAACTCTGGCCAGAGCATATATTAGCTTCTGTATGTTAGAATGTTTGGCATTTAAAGGGTTAAACGCCGTTTCCTTAAGATATGGCTTATGACTAATATAGTTCTAGCTGTTAGTTAATGTTATGTGGGAGGAGTTTCAAAGTTTATGACTGTACTTCCTGGCGTTATGCCTTTTGTATTATCTCTGCATGGCTCCGTGCCAACATGTGATTCTACACAGGACGGAGGAATTCACTATTTCTTTACTATTCCGGAACCATGAACTAAGATGCCTTGTAGTTTTGGTCCGGACAGCATAAACTCTATGGGGATGAACAATATCCTAATGATTCAGATGTATCTTCTACAAAGTAAGTCTCTGCTAAGAATTCCTGGAAATAAATATTGTTTTAAAAATCATCCTCATTGAGTTTATGCTATCCAGACCAAAACTACAAGGCATCTAAGTTCATGATTCCGGAATAAGAGATGATGCCAAAAGCAAAGGGGTAGTTCTCACCTCCAGTGGTAGAGAGTTCCACAGGGATGGGGCCACAGCAGAAAAGGTGCTTCTCCTTGAACCCGCCTGCTGAGATCCCTTAGGAAATAAATATAAATAATGAAATAATAAACAATTCCTTATTGATGACTGGTTGCCGATTGGCCTTCGACGCCTTCTGCAATCTCCTCTGCTGTCTTCCCCAGAAAGTCAGTGGGGAAGCCAGCAGGAAAGTTTGCCAGGGGAAGGGGCTTTGGATTTGAGGTCCATTCTCTCAGACCACCAAAGGATTCCCTCTCCCCTCCACGCAGAGAGGCTAAAATCTTCCCGTGTGCTGGAAGAACAGATCTCCAATCTAGCAAAATCACGAACCAACCCCATTGTCCCAAAAGTGCTTTTTTTCCCAAATGGCAACTGGACTTTCGTGGGTTTTTTCTTTTTTCTTTGTAAACATTTCACTTCTCCTGCAAGAAGCTTCTTCAGTTCTGAATGAGAACTGAACTCAAGAAGCTTGTTGGATGAGAAGCAAAATGTTTTCAAAGAAAAAGAACAACAAGAAAGTCCAGTTGTTGTTGTTGTTAGTTGCAAAGTCGTGTCCGACCCATCGCGACCCCATGGACAACGTTCCTCCAGGCCTTCCTGTCCTCTACCATCTTCTGGAGTCCATTTAAGTTCACACCTACTGCTTCAGTGACTCCATCCAGCCACCTCATTCTCTGTCGTCCCCTTCTTCTATTGCCCTCCATCTTTCCCAGCATCAGGCCCTTCTCCAGTGAGTCCTTCCTTCTCATTAGGTGGCCAGAGTACTTGAGTTTCAACTTCAGGATCTGGCCTTCTAAAGAACAGTCAGGGTTGATCTCCTCTAGGACTGACCAGTTGGATCGCCTTGCAGTCCAGGGGACTCGCAGGAGTCTTCTCCAGCACCAGAGTTCAAAGGCCTCCATTCTTTGACGCTCAGCCTTTCTTATGGTCCAACTTTCACATTGCAACTGGGAAAACCATGGCCTGGACTATACGCACTTTTGTTGGCAGGGTGATGTCTCTGCTTTTTAGTATGCTGTCTAGATTTGCCATAGCTTTCCTCCCCAGGAGCAAGCATCTTCTAATTTCTTGGCTGCAGTCCCCATTTGCGGTGATCGTGGAGCCCAGGAAGATAAAATCTGTCACTACCTCCATTTCTTCCCCATCTATTTGCCAGGAATTGAGAGGGCCGGATGCCATGATCTTGGTTTTCTTAATGTTGAGTTGCCATTTTGAAAAAAGCCCTTTTGGAACAAGTCTCACCTGGATGACGGAGCATTGAGCAAATACTATTGTTCTCACATTCGTTGTCCCCTGTAAAATGGGGATGGGGCTTGAGTGGTGTGGGGAGTCCTGGGCCTTCTTCCCACCCCACCATGCCAGGAGGCCTAAGCCCCCTCCCCAGAAGCTCCACTTAAAGACCCATGCGGTCACTTAATAACTGCAATTGGAAAAGCCACAATTGCAGTCGTTGAGTGAAGGAATCACAAGACCGCTTTTTGCTCAATGACGAGATTCTGGTCGTAAATGGAAGATTAACTATACCTGCTTTCCATTGTATTTTTAGACAGCCTAATGGGGAAGATGATTCTCTGGGGATTTTCGCAGAAACTTTTTTGGGGGGGGGAATTTTTGCAGAAAACGATCCCCAGAAGTCTCTCCTCCATCGAATAAATTTTCCCCGCTTTGGGTTTGTTTTCCCTCCCACAGCTTTTCGATTTTGATATCGAAGTCAAGCCCATGCTTGAGGTTTTGGTGGGCAAAACGATTGAGCAGGCTTTGCTGGAGGTGATGGAAGAAGAGGAACTGGCCAATCTGCGGGCGCACCAGTACGCCTTCCTTGAAATGCGGGCGGCGGAACTCGCTGAGGTCCAGCGCCTTGAAGAGCAGGAGAGGAGACACCGAGAAGAAAAGGTACACACAGGCCGGGGAGAAAGAGAGCAGAGTCTTTTTACAGGCAGTCCTCGACTCACAGCAGCTTAGTGACGGTTCCCAGTTACGACGGCACTAAAGAAAGTGACTTGCGCCCGTTTCTCACACCTACGACCGTCGCAGCAGCCTCCAGATCACGTGATCAAAGTTCAGGAGCTCGGTAACCGACTCGTGTTTAGGACAGTTGCAGTGTTCTGGGATCACGTGACCTTCTGACCAGGGAAGCCGAATTTACTGAATAACTAAATTTACTGTCACTAACTTCACATTTAACGACCGTCGGAAGCGAGGTGGTAAAATGGGGCAAAACTCACTTGACAAGTGTCTCACTTAGTAACACCCATTTTGGGCTCAGCTGTAGCCATTAAGAGAAATATCTGGAATTTGGGAGAGCAGGAAAATGCTGTTATGGGTCAGAAGATTCCCGTGGGAAGGATTTCAGGCCGATCCTGGGTGGGATCAGGGCCTAAAGCAGGGGCAGGCAACCTGGGCTCTTTTATGACTCGTGGACTTCAACTCCCAGAATTCCTCAGCCAGCATGGGGGAACTGTGGCCCCTTCATGACTCGTGGACTTCAACTCCCAGAATGCCTGAGCCAGCATGGGGGAACTATGGCCCCCTCATGACTCATGACTGTAACGCGCTCTACATGGGGCTACCCTTGAAGGGCGTTCGGAGACTGCAGTTGGTTCAGAACGCAGCCGCGAGAGCGATTGTGGGCGCGCCAAGGTACGCCCACGTGTCACCTATCCTCCGCGAGCTGCACTGGCTTCCTGTGGGTCTCCGGACGCAATTCAAGGTGTTGGTTATCACCTTTAAAGCCCTTCATGGCATAGGGCCAGGTTACTTACAGGACCGCATTCTGCCGCACAGCTCCCAGAGACCGGTGAGGTCCCATAGATTGGGCCTCCTTCAGGTCCCGTCGGCCAGACAATGTCGACTGGCGGGCCCTCGGGGAAGGGCCTTTTCTGTGGTGGCTCCGACCTGGTGGAATCAACTTCCCCCCGAGGTTCGAACTACTCCCACCCTGCCGGCCTTTAAGAAAGCCGTTAAAACTCTCCTGTTCCGGCAGGCCTGGGGCTGATGTCCCCCGGGGGGGGGGCGGGATATGATCAGACTCGCGGTATGACTGGATTATTTTATTCTTTTATGACTGTTTTTAACCTTGTACGCCGCCCTGAGTCCTTTGGGATTGGGCGGCATATAAATATTTGTAAATAAATAAATATTTGTAAATAAACTCCCAGAATTCCTGAGCCAACATGGGGGAACTATGGCCCCCCTCATGACTCGTGGACTTCAACTCCCAGAATTCCTGAGCTAGCATGGGGAAACTGTGGCCCCTTCATGACTCATGGACTTCAACTCCCAGAATTCCTGAGCCAGCCTGGCTCAGTATGGAAACCTCTCCCTTTCCCCTCAGCATGGCTGGCTCAGGAATTCTGGGAGTTAAGGTCCACGAGTCATAAAAGAGCCAAGGTTGCCTAACCCTGGCCTAAAGGAAGGGGGCAGCATTCCCCCTCCCCACTCCCACTGCTAGTTCTCGGTTTGATGGTCAGTGCCGGTCATCTCTTGACCCAAAACTGGTCCTTGGCAGTTGGTGGAAGTGCCAACTTGCAAAGCTTACAGGAAGTCGAGGTGGAGCTATTTTTCTAATCAGTACGTGGAACCTCCATCCTTAGGGGCAATCCACAGCAGTTTCTGGGAGGGGGGAAAAAGAAGCAAAGCAAAGGGCACCCCTTTTACGGCCCTTGGTGGTTGCCGCCTTGCCTTATGAAAGCAGCCGCCTCTCCATCGTCAGTAAGGCTGTGTGGTGCTTAGGATCCCAACACCGTAAGTGAGGCTAGGAATGTGCGCCCCACACCCACCAGCGAGCCCCTTTTTCCCACTTTCCCAGCCATCCAAATGTAGGAAGGATGCGGCTGCTTTAAGGTGGTTCTTCTTCTTCTTCTCCTTCTCCTTCTTCTTCTTCTCCTTCTCCTTCTCCTTCTCCTCCTCCTCCTCCTTCTCCTTCTTCTTCTTCTTCTTCTTCTTCTTCTTCTTCTTCTCCTCCTCCTCCTCCTCCTCCTCCTCCTCCTCCTCCTCCTCCTCCTCCTCCTCCTCCTCCTCCTTCTTCTTCTTCTTCTTCTTCTTCTTCTTCTTCTTCTTCTTCTTCTCCTTCTCCTTCTCCTTCTCCTTCTCCTTCTCCTTCTTCTTCTTCTTCTTCCTTTTCTTCTTCTTCTTCTCCATCTCCATCTCCTTCTTCTTCTCTCCTCCCCCGCCTTCTCCTTCTCCTCCCCCTCCTTCTCCTTCTCTCTCTCCTCCCTCTCCTCCTTTCTCCTTCTCCTCCTCCTCCTCCTCCTCCTCCCCCCATTTCTGGTGTCAAAGGACGGTGTTGCTATGTGAGAGACCGGCAAACTCCACTGCATCTTTCAGGGGCTGGAATCCAAGCCCCCATGTGGCTGGTGCTGCAAGGCGGCTCTTCTCAAAAGCCTATCAGGAGGTCTTGGCCCTCTCAACACTCAGGACGCTTCCTGATGTTCGAACACAAGTGCCACCGGGTTCCTCCGAGGATCTGTGCTTCTCAGCTTTTGGACGTACGGACTTCATCTCCCAGAATTCCCCAGCCAGCAAGGAAGCCAAGGTGGCGCAGCAGTCAGAGTGCAAGTACTGCAGGCCACTTTAGCTGACTGTGTTCAGCAGGTCAGCGGTTCAAATCTCACCGGCTCAAGGTTGACTCAGCCTTCCATCCTTCCGGGGTAGGTCAAAGGAGGACCCAGATGGTTGGGGGCAATGTAAATATATATATATATATATACATTGCTTACTGGCGTACACCGCTTAGAGACTGCTTGCACTTAAAGCGGTATATAAGTCTCATAAATAAATAAATAACTCTGGGAGTGGAAGTCCAGATGCCTGAAAGGTACCAAGCTTGAGAAACATTGCTCCAGACTGGATCACAATCTGGACAACGTTGCCCCTGGTACGCCAGGAGCTTCCGTTGAGCAGGGCCAGCGTAGGTAGGAAGCCGACCAGGGGATGCCTTGGGAAGGGGCCTGGAATGCCAGCCCCTCCCCCTTTCAAGGTCTGGGAATGACAGAGGGGAGACGTTAAATGTGGAAACAGGGAAGAACGCCTCTGGAGTGGTCAGTTCTAGTCCAAGGGGAGTCAGCTGGCAAGGGCAGGAATGGCTGAAGAGCCAGTTGGACACCACGAGGGAGCCGCGGCTGCACCATCCATCTCCTTTCCTCTGCAGAAACGCCGTAAAAAGCAGCAGATGGAAATCCTGCAGAAGGAGAAAGAAACGGCAGAGAAGATTGCCGCTCGCACTTTCGCCCAGCGCTATCTTTCAGATCTCATTCCGTCCGTCTTCGGCAGCCTTCGGGACAGTGGATACTTCTACGATCCGGTGGAAAGAGGTGCTGGGGAGGGGGGGGGAGAGGGTTCTCTGGGTCAGTGCTGGGAATTGGCTACCTGACTGTAGACTTGGAAAAGGCCCAGCTTGAAGTCTTTTGTGCTTTGACATCTTGATTTAATCCCCAATGCTAGCACAGGCGGAGGGACCGGTCAGTTTCAACCTTTCCCATTCGCAGAATTCAAAATTGTCTCATTTCTCCATCTGTAAATTCAGTTCATCCCATTCCTACGAGTGTTTTTTGTTTGTTTTTTTAAGGAAAAAGCTTGCACTAGGAAAGTCTGCCAGGGGGTGGTGGTCAAAAAAGTCAAGTGTCAGCTGTCTCACTAGCAGACCTCAAGGTGTTTAAGTCCCATCAGGTTACAACTTTATTGGGTACAGCATTTCAGAACTGAAGAAGCAAAGCCAGCTCTGAGTTTTCCCGCGTGAAGCGAGCTTAGTTAAAAGGTAGATTCCCACCCACCAGGTGTTCACATTGTCCAGTCGTACTGTTTCTTTTGTTATGGGAACACTTCACTTCTCCATCAAGCACCTGCGGCAATGGCCTTGATGTGGGGCAGGCTCTCTTTCTTGCAAATTCCATTCCCTCCGTTTTCTACCCCTCCCCCCTTTTCTATGGAAAAATGATGACACTAGCAGGCATCGTAGCGATTCAGTCTGGACCTCAAGATTTTGTTTATTTTATTTATTAAATTTAGAGGCCTCCCACCTTGCCTAGTGTTAAATTGGAAACCGAAGTAAGATCCCACAACCAAGAGGTTACATAGAAACACCCCCCCTCCCATTTCTGCACCATTCTGGGCCAGCTGAATTTCATGACAGTGAGAACAATTAACCAGTGGAACGACTTGCCACCAGAAGTTGTGGGTGCTCCAATACTGGAGGGTTTTAAGAAGAGACTGAAATGTGGTAGGGTCTCCCGCTTGAGCAGGGGGTTGGACTAGAACGGTCCCCGATCTTTCTGGCTTGGTGGCCCAGCTAGGGGGGGGGAGGGAGAGGGGAACCAGGCCACTTAAGCAGCAGGCCGGCGTGCACATGCATGCGCAACTCAACTTGTGTGAGCGGCAGGCCAGCATGCATGCAACACGTACCCCCAGCTCGACTGCAAGTTGAGCTGTGCATACGTGCACGCCAGCCAGCGGCCTGGTTGCGAATAGCCCACAGCCTGCTAATGCGCCGCAGCCCGGGGGTTGGGGGACCTCTGGATTAAATCAGTGGAACCTCTGTTCCACTGATTAATTGTTCTCACTGTCAGGAACTAAGGAGAAACTTCCTGACAGTGAGAACAATTAACCAGTGGAACAGCCTGCCTCCAGAAGCAGTAAATGCTCCAACACTGGAAGTTTTTCAGAAGAGACTGGACAGCCATTTGTCCGAAATGGTGTAGGGTTTCCTGCCTGAGCAGGGGGTTGGACTAGATGACCTCCAAGGTCCCTTCCAACTTTACTACTATTACTAAAAGACCTCCAAGGTCCCTTCCAGTCTGTGATTCTGTTATTCTGCAGAGTCTGCTTTGTCCTTATGTGGCAATTGGTGATGGGGGAGTGGGGATGGATGGCAGAGGATTGGTGACATCCCTGTACACATTACATCACAACAGGGGTAACTTCATCACCGTTGCTGCTGGAGGGGTTGAGCTCCTTGGTGGTCTGTGGGTCAATGGAGGATGTGCTCCTGGCTACTTTCCTTCGTGAACAGAGGCAAGCTCAACTGAGAATAGCCAAGAGTCCGTGAAGGCCTTTTGTTTCGCTTATTTGCAAGGGTTCTCAACCTTGGCAACTTTAAGACGTGTGGACTTCAACTCCCAGAATTCCTCAGCCAGCAAAGCTGGCTGAGGAATTCTGGGAGTTGAAGTCCACACGTCTTAAAGTTGCCAAGGTTGAGAACCCCTGGTTTATTGCAATAAGCGGGGAGAGAAGTTATCAAAAATTGGTTCTCTCCAAAGTTCCAACCCAAAATATTCCCTTCTTTTATACGACTCTGCCCCGGCCGCCATATCCTTCCTTGTTCCCCATTGGCTGAGGCACTGTGAGGTTACATGCTTCCCGACCGCTTCCTGCATATTTCCTGCTACCTTCCTTAAACATGCTTTACATGTACATTAATAATATAAGCTATTAGACATATTCAATTGCTTGTTTTGAGTTCTGGGGATATTTTATGGCTCCTTAGAACAATAGGTTCTTTCCTGTGTTTCAGTTTAATCTGCCTTTCCAGTTATCCCATTCAGCTAATTTTCCCTGGCTAGCCATATAATAGTAGTAGTAGTAGTAGTAGTAGTAGTAGTAGTAGTAGTAGTAATAATAATAATAATAAAAAGTTGGAAGGGACTTTGGAGGTCTTCTAGTCCAACTCCCTGCTCAGGCAGGAAACCCTATACCATTTTGGACAAATGGCTGTCCAGTCTCTTCTTAAAAACTTCCAGTGTTGGAGCATTCACAGCTTTTGGAGGCAGGTGGTTCCACTGGTTAATTGTTCTGACTGTCAGGAAGTTTCTCCTTAATTCCAGGTTGCTTCTCTCCTTGATCAGTTTCCATCTGTTGCTTCTTGTCCTGCCTTCAGGTGCTTTGGAAAATAGCTTGACTCCCTCTTCTTTGGGGCAACCCCTGAGATACTGGAAGGCTGCTATCCTGTCCCCCCTCGTCCTTCTCTTCGTTAAACTAGACATCCCCAATTCCAGCAACCGTTCCTTATATGCTTTAGCCTCTAGTCCCCTAATCATCTTTGTTGCCCTTCTCTGTACTCTTTCTAGAGTCTCAACCTCTTTTTTACATCGTGGTGACCCAAACTGGTTGCCGTATTCCAAGTGTGGCTGTTTTTTTACAGCTTGTGTTCTTCCTTTTCCCACTCTGGCTAATTTTTGCCTACGTGTCTATCTTACATCCTCCCTTTATGCTACCATTTCCTGGTTCCCTATTGCAGTTTCTTCGACAGGCTTGTTTCTCCACTCAGTGAGGTTTCCCCTCCACAGCAGATTCAGTTTTAAATTTTGAAGACCTTTCATTCACTTCTATCAGGCGAGCACCATACCGGCCAGGGATGATGGGCCTTGCAATGGTGACACCTGCTTTTTTACTTCCCCCCCCCCCAGACATCGAGACGGGCTTCATCCCATGGATAATGGGCAAGATGGAGAGGCTGCTGGAAAGAAGGTCCCTTGGACGAATCATTGCTGACAGTAAGTGAGAGTCCGGTCTCCCAACCGTTGGGCTGTGAGGGACCATCACATGTTGTCCAAAGAAGACAAGGACCCTCTCCCTTAACTGACTCAGTAAATACAGAATTGGGCTGGGCTGGGCCCCACCCCCACCCCCAGCCCAGCCTTGGCAGTGCATCGCCTGATATTTGGGCAGGAGGAGGTAGCTGGCACCGGGTTGCTCCAGAGTCAGCTGCCCCCTGACAAACGCCCCCCCCCAGGCCAAAGAGGGCCAAGCCGAGACTGCAGGGGGGCACAGAAACCCTCATTTGCAGCAAAGTCTGGTTTGCGCCAGCTGCTAAGCCACGATCGGACAGCTTGACGCTTAAGGAGCTGGTCCAGGCTGAGCAGGTTGTGAGAATGGAGCCAATGGTGGCTTCTCTGTGGCTTAGCAAAACGTGTCCAGCCCCTTAATGCAGGGCTTTTCAATCTTTTCACCCATTGTGCCACTTTCAGGATGTGGCAACATCCGAGCACCACCCGTCACCAAGTAAGGTGTCAAAAACCTGATGACTCCCCCCCAAAAAAGGAAAAAAGCGATGAAGTACAGGTAGTCCTCGACTTACAACAGTCCGCTTAGTGACCGTTCGAAGTTACAACGGCACTGAAAAAAGTGCCCCCCAAGCCACAGCCGAGCAAGACGCCTGCCTGCCCGCCCGGCCGTGCTCTTCCTCCTGTCCGAGGTTTTCATTGTTGGGAGCGTTTCTGTTGAGGATTGGCAGTGGGGGTGGGGTGAGGGGTGTTTGGTTTCTATTCCCCCCGTCTGCTGGGTGGTTGCAGCAGGTTTTGGTCACTTCACCTGACCCTGGGACACAGTGACCGTCATAAATATGAATCAGTTGCCAAGCATCTGAATGTAAATCGCAAGACCCTGGAGAGGCTGCAACGTTCCAGCTGATGGGAGCTTCTTCTGGGCTCAGCAGAAGCCCCAGGATCAGTGCTGCTTTCCAGCTGATTGGTGCCTCTTCAGGGCTCAGTAGAAGCACCAGTATCAGCGCTGAGCTCCAGCTGGAGTCTGGTGCTGATCCTGGCGCTTCCACTGAGCCCTGACAGCCCCGAAGAAGCGCTGATCAGCTGGACAGCGGGACTGATCCTGGGGCTTCCGCTGAGCCCTGACAGCCCTGCAGCTCCAGCCGTCTCTCGCTCAGGCTTGTGCGGTGCTGCCCCTAGTTCAGCTCATTCCCCTCCCCCACTACCACTTTTCTAGGATGCTCGCGTATCACCTGCCAGGTGCTAATGTACCACAGGTGGTACCCCTACCACTTGTTGAAAAGCCCTGGACTAGAAGGAGAATCTTTGAAGTTCAAGGCTGACCACCGGGTTATTAACTGATCAACTGAAGTGATTCATTTAGCAGCAGTGGCAAAAAAGGTCGTAAAATGGGGCAAAACCCGCTTAACGACCGTCTGACTTAGCCACAGAAATTTGGGGCTCATTTGTGGACGTAAGTCGAGGACTACCTGTACACACATGCAGTCACGGTTTCCACTGCCCAAGGCCTCTTACTCCAGGGTCACTGCTCCCCCCTGACCCCTCTAGGGCTCCAGTATGGGAGAGAGTCCCCTACTTGCTCCATGGTGAAGTGACTGCCTTAGGACAGTGTTTCCCAAACTTGACAATTTTAAGGCATGTGGACTTCAACTCCCAGAATTCCACAGCCAGCGTTGCTGGCTGTGGAATTCTGGGAGTTGAAGTCCTCATGCCTTAAAATTGTCAAGTTTGGGAAACACTGCCTTAGGAGATGGGGAGGGGTCGTGGTTGGTTACGGCCATCCCCAAAGTCCCTGCAGGATCTCGTGAAGGTATTTCAGAAATACCTCATAGTTTATCTCTTTATTTATTTATTAATTAATAATAAGAGCCCCGATGTGGTGCACTGGCTAGAATGCAGCATTGCAGGCAAACTCTGCGTTCCACAGCCAGCAGTTCGATCCTCTCATCGGCTCGAGGTCAACTCAGCCTTCCGCCCTTCCGAGGTCGGTAAAATGAGGACCCAGATGGTTGGGGGCAAATAGGCTGACACAGAAGATGCTATGAAGCAGAACGGAGAGGTATATAAGCCTAAGTGCTAGTGCTAAGTGTGAAGGGAGGGAAGGAAGGAAGGAAGGAAGGAAGGAAGGAAGGAAGGAAGGAAGGAAGGAAGGAAGGAAGGAAGGAAGGAAGGAAGGAAGGAAGGAGGGAGGGAGGGAGGGAGGGAGGGAAGGAAGGAAGGAAGGAAGGAAGGCAGTGAGAGGGAGGGAGGGAGGGAAGAGCTGGGAATGAGAAGGAAGGAAGGAAGTGAGGAAGGGCAGTAAGAGGGAGGGAGGGAAGAGCTGGGAATGAGAAGGAAGGAAGGAAGGAAGGAAGGAAGGAAGGAAGGAAGGAAGGAAGGAAGGAAGGAAGGAAGGGCAGTAAGAGGGAGGGAGGGAAGAGCTGGGAATGAGAAGGAAAGAAAGGAAGGAAGGAAGGAAGGAAGGAAGGAAGGAAGGAAGGAAGGAAGGAAGGAAGAGGGAGGAAGAGCTGGGAATGAGAAGGAAGGAAGGAAGGAAGGGCAGAGAGGGAGGGAGGGAAGAGCTGGGAATGAGAAGGAAGGAGGGAGGGAAGGAAGGAAGAAAGAAAGAAAGGAAGGAAGGAAGGAAGGAAGGAAGGGCAGTGAGAGGGAGGGAGGGAAGAGCTGGGAATGAGAAGGAAGGAAAGGAAGGAAGGAAGGAAGGAAGGGCCTTGGTGGTGCAGTGGTTAGAATGCAGCATCGCAGGCTAAACTCTGCCCACTGCCAGCAGTTCAATCCTGACCGGCTCAAGGTTGACTCAGCCTTCCGTCCTTCCCAGGTCAGTAAAACGAGGACCCAGATGGTTGGGGGCTCATAGACTGACTCGGTAAACCACTTAGAGAGGGCGGTGAAGCCCTCTAAAGCGGTCTATAAGTGCCCTTGCTGCTGCTATTGCTTCTCAGCCCAACCTCACCCCTCCTCTAGGTTTAATTCAACACGTGGTGCAAATGAGGCTGCAGGCCTTCGAAGAGGGCGCTTGGCCTGAACCGCCCGAAGCTCCCCAGCTGACTGACCTGGAAGTGGAGGAGCTGGAGGCCGCTGCCTCCCTGCTGATCGAGCCCTCGGGCCCGCTGGGGGCTCCTGACCAGCCCGAAGACTCAGACCAGGCCGAGCCTGCAGTGAGCCAGGCGGACGGTCCTGGTGAAGCCGAAACCTCAGAACCGCTGCAAGCGCCAAGCCAGCCAGAAGACGATCAAGGCCAAGCTGAGCAGCCAGACGGCGCTCTGGGGTCCGAGCCCCAGTGAATCTGGTGAGCCTCTGAAATAGAAATGAGGGATGGGGGGGGGGCGGAATCCTAAAGGTCAAGATGGCGTCCACAGCCGTGCCGTTGAAGGCTCACCGCCTCCGATCAGAATAACAGCATCAACCGAAGGGAGCTTGGAGGTCTTCTAGTCCAACCCCCTGCTCAATTAGGAGTGCAAAAAAAAAAACAACAACAGTGCAAAGAAGAGCAACTGAGATGATTAAGGGCCTGGAGACAAAAAAAAAAAAAAAAAAAAACCATGGGAAGAACGGATTTGACCAGTCTAGAGAAAAGAAGGACGAGGGGGGACAGGATAGCAGCCTTCCAGTATCTCAGGGGCTGCCCCAAAGAAGAGGGAGTCAAGCTATTCTGCAAAGCGCCTGAAGGCAGGACAAGAAGCAACAGGTGGAAACTAACCAAGGAGAGAAGCAACCTGGAACTAAGGAGAAACTTCCTGACAGTGAGGACAATTAACCAGTGGAACTCCTTGCCTCCAGAAGCCGTGAATGCTCCAACACTGGAAGTCTTTAAGAAATGACTGGACTTTTTAAGAAAAAGTTTTAATTCAGACTGGACACCTATCTGAAAGGGTACAGGATCTCCTGCTTGAGCAGAGGGTGGACTAGCTGACCTCCAAGGTCCCTTCCAGCTGTATTCCGATTGAAGGATGTAACCCTATCCCATTCTAGACAAACGGCTGTCCAATCTCTCCTTACCACGTGCCGTGATAAGGAACAACACATACCTGGATGGGAATTTCCCAAATTTTGTTGGCCGGGTATTGAAGACCCCCTCCCCCCCCCCACACACACTCCGTCCCCATCAAATGCCCCTGGTTTCCCAGGCTCCTAGCAAATGGAGCTCTCTTTGCAGAGAAGATTGCCTCCAGTTGTATTGTCTCTGCCATATTAAAAAAGGTGTTGAGACTCTTTAAAAAAGAGTGGAGAGAAGAGCTACAAAGATAAGAGGCTGTACTATAGAAGAATGGATGCTTAAAGTATCAAATTTAGCAGAAACGGCTAAGATTTCTGCTTATTTGAAGGATCACTCACAAGAAAGATAACATTTCGGTCTGGAGAAGATGGGTAGATTATATTCAGAATAAATATGGGACTAAAAATTTCCATCTAGTTCAGTGTTTCTCAACCTTGACAATTTTAAGGCATGTGAACTTCAACTCCCAGAATTCCACAGCCAGCAATGCTGGCTGTGGAATTCTGGGAGTTGAAGTCCACATGCCTTAAAATTGTCAAGGTTGAGAAACACTGATCTAGTTTATGAGGAAATTTTAGAGTATTATTATTACTAATAGTTTATTATGGTGGAATTTTTATTAGTTTTATTATTATTAGTAGTATTGTTTAACAATTTGGATATTGTATTGTTTAATAATTAGGATATTAACTTGTTTATATTATTATGTTTATTTTTCATTTGTTTATCTTTATGTTAAAGGGGAGTTAAAGCGCATTATGGACTTGGTTATTTATATAGTTGGTTAATGTTAGTTAGAGTATGATTATTATATTTGTAACCCTGTACTCAGCTCTGGGAAGTGGGAGAGGAAGAGGGGGGGTTTAGGGTGGGTGGGTTTTGGGGTGTATACTGTAACTTTTATAAAACTTTTCAATAAAAAAAAAAGATAAGAGGCTGGAGGCCAAAACATATGAGGAACAGTTGCAGGAATCGGGACCTGCAATCTATTGAAAAGAAGGACTATGGGGGACATGATAGCGGCCTTCCAATATCTGAGGGGCTGCCCCAAAAAAGAGGGGGGTCAACCAATTGTGGCAAGGTTCTAATACATTTATATAAACTGTGTTAGAGATGTTGTCTATGGAGATTCTCAGTTATCCAAGTCACCGTTGTCCCAAAGATGCTTTTTCACGAGGCAACTGGACTTTCTTGTTTTTCCTTTGAAGACGTTTCACTTCTCATCCAAGAAGCTTCTTCTGCTCTGACCGGATGGTGGGGAATGGAAGGATTTATACTCCTTGCAGACAGCTGGTCATTTGCCTCCTTTTAGAAGAGTGTTGAGGCCATTTGGAGGTTTATCTGTGTCCTCGGGGTCACCTGAGTGGTGCAAAGGGCTGCGGAGCCCTCTTGGAACTGGGGAGAGGACTGTGTTGTAGACTGGAGATAGATGGTGTTGTATCCATAAATGCTTGGCACAACAGAGGAGAACCAACCCATCGGGACAAAAGTCAGTAGTTCATCTGCATTTAAAAGACAAAGCTGCTCTTTTGAAGACAGCAAAGTCCACATTTTGGACAGAGAGGACCGGTGGCTTGATAGAGGGGTCAAAGAGGCCATCTAGGTCAAATTTGAACAGCCCTCTCTCAACAGAGGGGGAGGGATACAGCCTCATCTATCTCCAGTCTACAACACAGTCCTTTCAGCAGGTCCAAGAAGGCTCCACACCCCTTTGCACCACTCAGGTGACCCTGAGGACACAGACAAACCTCCAGGTGGCCTCAACGACTCTCTAAAGGAAGGCAAATGACCAGCAGTCTGCAAGGAGTATAAATCCTTCCCCACCATACAATCAGAGCTGAAGAAGCTTCTTGGATGAGAAGCGAAACATCTTCCAAGAAAAACAAAGAAAGTCCAGTTGCCTCATGAAAAAGTATTTTTGGGATAAGTAAGACCTTGATGGCTGAGAATCTCCATAGATGTTCTGTTATTCTGTTAGTCCGGCTCACAGCTTTGGAAAAAGAGAAAATATCTGTCTCGACCACTAGATGTCACTAGCAGCCCAGGGAAATCAAAAACGGATCTTCCAAGATCTTGCTGTTTTTTGCTACAGCTGAGGGCAGGTGTTGTAAATTAGTCTCTTCCTATAGGTGCCCAACCTGGCGCCCTCAGCAAGGCTTGATGGGTGTGACTCTCCCATGCATCTTTGGGGGAGAAGGTGTGTTAGGACTGCAGTGGTTGCTATCAGCTCAAAGCACCCAAGATCTGGGATAGGAAGAAATTTCCAGCCCCTGCCCCCCAAACTGCAGATAGTTTTTAACCCATTGCTCCCATGGGGTTTGCTTAGGTCACGGGTAGGCAACCTTGGCTCTTTTATGACTGGTGGACTTCAACTCCCAGAATTCCTCAGCCAGCAGGGGGGAACTATGGCTCCCTCATGACTCGTGGACTTCAACTCCCAGAATTCCTCAGCCAGCATGGGGGAACTATGGCCCCCTCATGGCTCGTGGACTTCAACTCCCAGAATTCCTGAGCCAGCATGGGGGAACTATGGCCCCCTCATGACTCGTGGACTTCAACACCCAGAATTCCTCAGCCAGCATGGGGGAACTATGGCCCCCTCATGACTGGTGGACTTCAACTCCCAGAATTCCTGAGCCAGCATGGGGGAACTATGGCCCCCTCATGACTCCTGGACTTCAACTCCCAGAATTCCTGAGCCAGCATGGGGGAACTATGGCCCCCTCATGACTGCTGGACTTCAACTCCCAGAATTCCTGAGCCAGCCTGGCTCAGCTTGAAACCTCTCCCTTTCCCCTCAGCATGGCTGGCTCAGGAATTCTGGGAGTTGAAGTCCACGAGTCCTAAAAGAGCCAAGGTGGCCTACCCCTGGCTTAGGTGAATCTGGGGAGCCCTCAATCTTTGGGAATGCTGTTCCTTCCCGCCCACTCCACGTCTTTCCATGCCTTGCTTAGCCACCATCATGCCCCTTACGGAACCGAGGCAAACCCAGTTTGCTCCCGGTCTAATGGACCAATTTGCACCCAGAACGAAATCGATTCCTCTCCATTGGTAAACCAGAACGAAAGCAAATTTGTGGTGCCGTTGAAGTCCTCTGAGCTCAGGGGATGGGCTCGGAGACGTTTCATGACCCAACCAGGTAGCAGCATTGGTGAGAGGAACACGATCTGCACTGCGCTGATGTCACCTAGTTGAGATGTCCGGATCAGGCTGAGAGTAGAACAGAATAACAGACTTGGAAGGGACCTTGGAGGTCATCTAGTCCAACCCCCTGCTCAGGCAGGAAACCCTACACCGTTTCAGACAAAGGGCTGTCCAGTCTCTTCTTAAAAACTTCCAGTGATGGAGCATTCACCGCTTCTGGAGGCAAGTTGTTCCACTGGTTAATTGTTCTGACTGTCAGGAAGTTTCTCCTTAGTTCTAGGTTGCTTCTCTCCTTGATGAGTTTCCCTCCGTTGTTTCTTGTCCTGCCTTCAGGCGCTTTGGAGAAGAGCTTGACTCCCTCTTCTTTGGGGCAGCCCCTGAGATACTGGAAGACTGCTATCATTTTCCCCTCGTCCTTCTCTTCATTAAACTAGACATTCCCAATTCCAGCAACCGTTCCTTATATGCTTTAGCCTCCAGTCCCCTAATCCTCTTTGTTGCTCTTCTCTGTACTCTTTCTAGAGTCTCAGCATCTTTTTTACATCGTGGTGACCAAAACTGGATGCCGTATTCCAAGTGTGGCCTTACCAAGGCCTTGTAAAGTGGTATCAACCCTTCACGTGATCTTGATCCTATCCCTCTGTTAAGGCAGCCTAGCACTGTGTTGGCCTTTTTGGCAGCTGCAGCACACGGCCGGTAATGATCAAATATTTTTGCTTATGTCTTTTCAGGAAATGGCGAAAGAAGTCCCCGGCTAAACAGGCCTTTGAAAACTGGCAGATTATTGAATCTATTTTACTATGGTGGGCAAAGTAATAAATGGGAAGCTATAGGGGTTTCTCCCCGCCCCAAAATATCTATATGCTTATTAGCCCCAGCAAAAATGAAGCCTTTCTCAGCTTCCTTTCAATGGTTCTCTTTTAACTCTACATGTGTCTTTATTGCAGAAAATGCTTCCTCCTAAATTTAAAACGTTTGTGGACCTAGGCCAGGGGTAGGCAACCTTGGCTCTTTTATGACTCGTGGACTTCAACTCCCAGAATTCCTGAGCCAGCTGTGCTGGCTCAGGAATTCTGGGAGTTGAAGTCCACGAGTCATAAAAGAGCCAAGGTTGCCTACCCCGACCTGGATAAAACCTGATGGGCCTTATTTTGTTATTTAAGTCCATTTGGAACATGGAATAGGACGCCGGCGGAACTGCTACCGATTTGAACAGGATTCCCGAGAAGGACAATATCCTAATAGGTTTTAAAGTTTAAAGTCGAATAGTTTTAAAGTCGCCGTTGTTTCCCCCCCCCCAAAGAGTTAACCCTAGTTCAATATAAGTTCTTTTTTTGTTTTTCTATTCTACTTGCTGGAGTTTCCCCGTGACAGGGAAAAACTAAAACCCTTAAGGAAATGTAGTTTGTAAATGTAGTGGTTGTTTTTTTTTCCCAGTTATAAGTCTGAATTGTTCATGAAAAGGAATTCCTGCCTTTTGGAATTGTTCTTTTTTCTCTGGCGAAATTAATCACTAAGGAGATGAACAAGGTTAACGTTTTGTGTTTCCCTTTTATCAAATGATTCATTATCGGTTGACGGTTGCCCATGGTTACCGGTTGTATTCTTGGAGGGTTAATTATAGTTTCACCCTGTTCTGTTTCTGTTTATCTTCTAGAAGTGTATGTGTGTGTGTTTGTACACACCCACGTATGAATAATAGTACAAATGTTAGGATAATACCTATTTTGCTAAGTTGTATTTTTATGGGGGACTCTGGCAAGATATTTTGTGTATTTTCTGTTTTCTTTTATAAAGAGAAATCATTGAAGAGACAAACCAAGTGACTAATGTTTATATTCCTCTGTCGTTGGCCGTACTCTGCTTTTCCGTCTCCAGAGTACCCCCCCCTTTTTTTTTTCAATCCAGATTTTACAAAAATCCAGACTTCCTTCTTTCCAGCTTCCCTGTGTCCTCGCCTTACGACGACGAGCCCTGAAATTTCGCTTGGTAAGCGAGAGGGTTGTTGAGGGAGTTTTGGCTGTGTTTTACGACTTTTCTCGCCACCGTGGTTAAGAGAATCCCTGCAGGGTTGTTGTTTTTCCCTGGGGTGCCAGGCCCAGAGGGACAACAGGGGTCTCCGAAGGATGGATTTTGACAGTGACGTAAACGCAGTCGTTTATGCATTGATTGGATTTGCGGGAGAATTCGATTCAGCACACCACCAACAACGAAACAGAAAAAAGAAAGGAAGCAGGAAAATTAAACCAACCAAGGGGTGTATATATTTTATTGATGGATAAATCAGATTTGCACGCCACCCATCTTGTCCAGAGGTGAATCTGGGCAGCTTACAAACATCAGAAACAGGTAAACACTAATAAACCATAATAATAATAATAATAATCAAGAAGAGAAGCAACCTAGAACTAAGGAAAAACTTCCTGACAGTCAGAACAATTCGCCAGTGGAACCACCTGCCTCCAGAAGCGGTGAATGCTCCAACACTGGAGGTTTTCAAGAAGAGACTGGACAGCCATTTGTCTGAAATGGTGTAGGGTTTCCTGCCTGAGCAGGGGGTTGGACTAGATGACCTCCAAGGTCCCTTCCAACTTTATTATCATTATTATTAGTAGTAGTAGTATTGATCATCGCACAGTCAGCCAGATGTTCAGACTGGATTTGGCATTTTTGTGTCTACCTGTCGAGTCCTTAGCAAGGACCTGGGATAGGCAGATATGGATTATTATTATTATTATTATTATTATTATTATTATTATTATTATTATTATTATTATTATTCTTTTTGAGTACCTTAGTAGCTTTACGGGGGCCTGTGCCAGAGACTCACGCTGCCAGGCCAGTTCCTGGCACCCCCATGGTGCAGGGGCTTCATCAAATGTCCTCAAGCTGGAGAAAAGAAGGTGGAATAGACCAGCCACCCAAAATTGAGGGGTGGGGATTCTTGGTGTTCTCTGATTTTGCTTTTTTTTTTCTTGGAAAACATTCCCTTACTCAAACTAGAGAGGGCTAGAAGGGTGGGGAGGGCCGGAGGGTTGCAACCCACTCCCTCCTAGCGCTGATGATGTTACCTAGCTGGGCCATGAAAGGTCTGTAGGAAAACCACCCAGCTCAGAGAGCAGTGAGGAATTCACAGAAAGAGAAACTCAGATAAGCAGGGGTTAACCCCAGACAAACAAGCAAGCCATACCCTAATCTAGGAACTACCAATAGGGGGGAAAAAAAACGCTCTCCCACCAACACTGACAGGACTTGCCACTAATATATTATAAACAGAGAACAAACCCCTCACTCCCTACGAGCACTGATGATGTTGCATAGTTGGGTAATGAAATGTTTGCAAGAAAACTACAAAACTCAGAGAGCACCAGGGACCCCACTGTCCTCCTCCTCCTCCTCCTTCTCCCTCTCCTCATCCTTCTCCTTTCCTTTCCTCCTCCTCCACCTCCTCCTCCTTCTCTTTCTTTTTCTTACCTCCTTCTCCTCCTCTTTCTTTTCCTTTCCTCCTCCACCTCCTTCTCCCTCTTTTCTTTTCTTTTTTCTTTTCCTTTCCTCCTCCACCTCCCCTCCCTCTCCTCCTCCTTCTTTTCCTTTCCTCCTCCTCCTCCTCCTCCACCACCTCCTCTTTCTTTTTCTTACCTCCTTCTCTTTTCCTTTCGTCCTTCTTCTCTTTCTTTTCTTTTTTTTCTCCTCCTCTTTTTCCTCCTCCTCCTCCTCCTCCTTTCCTCCTCCTCCTCTTTCTTTTTCTTACCTCCTTCTCTTTCTTTTCCTTTCCTCCTCCTCTTTCTTTTTCTTACCTCCTTCTCTTTTCCTTTCGTCCTTCTTCTTCTCTTTCTTTTCTTTTTTTTCTCCTCCTCTTTTTCCTCCTCCTCCTCCTCCTCCTCCTTTCCTCCTCCTCCTCTTTCTTTTTCTTACCTCCTTCTCTTTCTTTTCCTTTCCTCCTCCTCCACCACCTCATTCTCCTTATTTTTCTTTTTTTCCTCCTCTTCCTCCTCCTCCCTATTCATTTAACTCTGCAGCAATTTCCTTAGTGACCTTAGTGAAGAGGTCATCAAATCCAGCACAACCCGTGCAACAACAACAACTCCTTGTCTAGGCAAGGAAATTCCGTGGTCCCTATTGTGGCCGTTTCAGAGCGTGCGCAGTCTTATTGTGTGAGATAACCCAGGAGTAAACACAGTAAACAATGGTCTGTAGTAAATGGTGGTTTATCTTACACTATCCTAACAATATACATACACCAGGAACAATATACATACACGTGCTAATACAGCAGGATACAACAAACCACATTTACAGCAGGAAACGGAGGAGAAAGAACCCATCAGCCGAGCTTTCCTTTATACAAAGTCTCTTAAAGAGACACAGACCCTGCTGAGCCATTCCCATCATTACATCTTACATTACATCAGCTGGTTAGCTATTAAATCAATACCTGGACAGGTTGTAAGTTGAGGACTACCTGTAACAGCTTCCAGAAAGATCCGTGGCCAGTGTGGCACTGTGGCCTGGTGCAGGAAAGGGAACCGATGGGGAGGGGGGGAGAGAGACATGTATTTGTCAGCAGAGGAAGGAAACCTGATGAGGAAATTCGGGCCCCCAAAATGGGCTGAACAAAATGGGGTCTGGAAGGGTCTCCCTCATTTCTCCCTTTTTCTATTTCAACCCCTAGCGCTTTTATTTTATCTTTCAAGAAAGAAAAAAACGAAAGATCCTCCCTCCCCCAATCCCTCCCCTAACAAAGCATAACTCACTCCTTCATTTAACAGTCATCAATCACGTTCTCCAATTAGTTTGAAGTGTGAACTTTCCCTCCCGTAACTCCTCTAATTACAACTGACCTTGGAAATGCTGTACTGAAATATTGTTATGGCTAACTAGCCCCCCAGTACACACTTCCCCCCCCCTATTCTAACATTGTCTGACTTTAGAAGTGATACACAGGTTAAATAAAACATGTTTGCTTCTTCATATATGTCAAGCAAGAACATCGGATGTTAGCAGCCTTGACATCTACACCCTGGATGCGTTCCAGCTTTCTCTTAACAGGAAATCACTACTTCCTCTCTCTTAAAGCAAAGATATTTGGAGGGTGGGCAGCTAACCAGCCTTAACCCACCCACCCCCATCCCTCTGACAAAAGATTTTATGGGGGGCTTAAAACGCCTCACGTGGCTTCCTATCTCAGTAACCTCAGGACCACCAATCCCCAATGGGTCAACCATCCTGGAAGAGCCAAGTTTCTTGCAGACCCCCATGAGATTTTTTGGGGGGGGGGAACTGATCAACAGAACCCCCTGTTACAAGTGTCGTGCTTAAAAATGGAAATTTTGGGCTCAGATATGGTCATAAATCCAGGACTACCTGCAAATAATAATGATAGAATGGAACAGAATGGTACAGAACAGAAGAGAGAAGAGAAGAAAAGAGAAGAGAAGAGAAGAGAAAAGAAGAGAGGAGAGGAGAATTAGAAGAATAGAATAGAATAGAATAGAATAGAATAGAATAGAATAGAATAGAATAGAAAATATAGAATAGAATAGAATAGAATAGAATAGAATAGAATAGAAAATATAGAATAGAATAGAAAATATAGAATAGAATAGAATAGAATAGAATAGAATAGAATAGAATAGAATAGAATAGAATAGAATAGAAAATATAGAATAGAATAGAATAGAATAGAATAGAATAGAAAATATAGAATAGAATAGAATAGAATAGAATAGAATAGAATAGAATAGAATAGAATAGAATAGAAAATATAGAATAGAATAGAAAATATAGAATAGAATAGAATAGAATAGAATAGAATAGAATAGAATAGAATAGAATAGAATAGAAAATATAGAATAGAATAGAAAATATAGAATAGAATAGAATAGAATAGAATAGAATAGAGCTGGAAGGGACCTTGGAGGTCTTCTAGTCGGGTCCCCTGCTCAAGCAGGAAACCCTATAATATTTTGGACCAATGGCTGTCCAGTCTCTTCTTAAAAACTTCCAGCGCTGGAGCATTCACAACTTCTGCTGGCAGGTTGTTCCATTGGTTAATTGTTCCATGTATATTCTACGTACCGTATGTTTTCTACAAAAACAAATTGTTAAAACTTTTGAGCGTTGGGTTTTCATGAACCTGGATTGGGATTTAAGCGAGGTGGCTGGGTAAATATTTAAAACGATAAGCTGGGATGCCCACAGGTGCTTGTCAGAAAAGTCAAGATAATCTTGGCAGCGTAACTGATATAAAACCAGAAGAGGCATATATATCCATCTTGTAGTGACGGGCAAAGGAAGAGGGCGATGCCCATGTTGCTGCTCTACAAACTTCCTCTATGGATGCCTGGGTAGACCAGGCAGCTGTAGTAGCTGCGCCCCGGGTGGAATGGGCCGTGATATGTCTAGGAGCTTGCAGTGACTGAGTCTGGTATGCCAGAGAAATACAAGCTCTAATCCACCTGCCTATTGTGGGTGAAGAAATCTTTTGTCCTAGTGACGAAGGGTGAAAGGACACAAACAGAGCCTCTGTTTTGCGGAAGGATGAGGTTCTCTGTATATAACAATATAAAGCCCTGCGCACATCCAATTTGTTCCACATCCTTAGTTCCAGGTCGCTTCTCTCCTTGATCAGTTTCCATCCGTTGCTTCTTGTCCTGCCTTCAAGCGCTTTGGAGAATAGCTTGACTGCCTCTTCTTTGGGGCAGCCCCTGAGATACTATAACACTGCTATCCTATCCTCTTAATCCTTCTCTTCCTTAAACTGGACATACCCAATTCCAGCAACCGTTCCTTATACGTTTTGGCCTCCGGTCCCCTGATCATCTTTGTTGCTCTTCTCTGCACTCTTTCTAGATATAAGAATAATATTCCTGGGAATGTGCAGAGTGCTATTTGCCCTGCAGGTCTGTTGCTCTCAAACCTGGAGGGATTCTTTCTAAACACCCAATAAACACACTTGGCCACAGACGGGAGCTCATCCCTCTTTCTGAGTTTGCTCTGCCACAGATTATTCTGAATTCTTGGCTCCCTCTTGGCTTGGACTGAGGATCGGAATCTCTGCCTCTGCCTTGGAAGATTCCAGCGGGCAGTTCCAAGGGCAGGAAACGCCACACACTTTCTTTGGCCTCGGTTTGCAAACTTTGCCAGCCAGAAATAACCCCCCCCCCCAAAAAACACCCAAACCCACAAGTCGCATCCAAGCTCAGGATCTGCCTGCTCTTGGCAGAGTAATTTTTCCATGCCCTGCTGCCAATCAAAATGAATTTTTCAAACTTCGCTGGCCTTGGGGACGGTTCCTCCCAGCAGAAGCAGCCAAAGGCCGGGGTGGGATGGGGGGGGGTGGGGGAGGGAGGGAGAGGAAATGCAGTGGGTCTTTCCCCCCCCCCTCGTATTTTGGAGCAAAGTGTGAGTTACGGACGGCCTAGTTCTTAATGGGTGGCCGTTGCATCCCGCAGCTGCCACTCAAATCTGGGAAGGGGGGGGGAGGCTTCCCAGTGCTTTAAGCTGGCGTTAAATCTCCTTGACAAGATTATTAATAGCAACTCTGGGGTCCTGCTGGTGGTGGGTGGCAAAATGAGCCTGCAGGGAGCGAACCAGTGAGGAAGAAGACAGGCAGAAGATGGATCGGTCAACAATTCCTTCTCCAAACGCCCCGCTCCCAGTCTCTCATCGCTTCCACCGACTGCAGGAATACAGCTACAGAATAATAGAGCGGGAAGGGACCTTGGAGGTCTTCTAGTCCAACCCACGGCTCAGGCAGGAAACCCACCAGTGACTGTCCAATCTCTTCTCAAAGAACTCCAGCGATGGAGCACCCACAACGTCTGGAGGGAAGCCATTTCATTGTCCTCGCTGTTAGCAAAATCTTCCTTAATTCCAGGTTGCTTCTCTCCTTGATTAGTTTCCATCCATTGTTTCTTGTCCTGCCTTTGGGTGTTTTGGAAAATAAGTTGATTTCCCCCCCCTTTTGTGGCAACCCCTCAAATACTGGAATGCTACTATCCTGTCCCCCCAGTCCTTCTTTTCTCTAGACTGGCCATTCCCAATTCCTGCAACCGTTCTTTATATGCCTCCAGAAGTGGTGAATGCTCCAACACTGGAAGTTTTTAAGAAGAGACTGGATAGCCGTTTGTCCGAAATGGTATAGGGTTTCCTGCCTGAGCAGGGGGTTGGACTAGATGACCTCCAAGGTCCCTTCCAACTTTATTATTATTATTATTATTATTATTATTATTATTATTATTATTATTATTATTATTATTATTATTATTATCATCATCATCATCATTACTATTATTATTATGGATCATCGCACAGTCAGCCAGATGTTCAGACTGGATTTGGCATTTTGTCTACCTATCGAGTCCTTACCCAGGACCTGGGATAGGCAGATGTGGATGTTTGATGGCAGATGTGGATGTTTGATGGTATTACAGGTATCGTCGCAGGATGGAAGCAGTTCCTAATAAGGCCGCCTTTTGCAATTGACTAATAGTGAATTTGTCAATGCCAATGGTGTTCAAGTGGTGCTCCAGTTGTTTTGGGATTGCACCCAAGGAGCCTATGACTATTGGTACTACCCTTGCTTGCTTTTGCCACAGTCTTTCTATTTCTATTTGTAGGTCTTTGTATTTTGTTATCTTCTCCAGTTCTTTCTCTTCTATTCTGCTGTCTCCAGGCACTGCCACGTCCACTATCCAGACTTTTTTGTCTTTCTTATCGACAATTGTTAAGTCTGGGGTGTTATGTTGCAGGTGCAACATCATCATCATCATCATCATCATCATCATCATCATCATCATCATTATTATTATTATTATTATTATTATTATTATTATTATTATTATGGATCATCGCACAGTCAGCCAGATGTTCAGACTGGATTTGGCATTTTGTCTATCTATCGAGTCCTTACCCAGGACCTGGGATAGGCAGATGTGGATGTTTGATGGTATTACAGGTATCGTCGCAGGATGGAAGCAGTTCCTAGTAAGGCCGCCTTTTGCAATTGACTAATAGCGAATTTGTCAATGCCGATGGTGTTCAAGTGGTGCTCCAGTTGTTTTGGGATTGCACCCAAGACGCCTATGACTATTGGTACTACCCTTGCTTGCTTTTGCCACAGTCTTTCTATTTCTATTTGTAGGTCTTTGTATTTTGTTATCTTCTCCAGTTCTTTCTCGTCTATTCTGCTGTCTCCAGGCACTGCCACGTCCACTATCCAGACTTTTTTGTCTTTCTTATCGACAATTGTTAAGTCTGGGGTGTTATGTTGCAGGTGCTTGTCTGTTTGAATTCTGAAGTCCCAGAGCAGTTTAATTTTATCATTTTCTATGACTTTCTCTATTTTATGATCCCACTAGTTTTTGCTTACAGGCAAATGATATTTTTTGCAGATCTTCCAATGCACCATTGTTGCTACTTTGTCATGCCGCTGCTTGTAGTCAGTCTGTGCAATCTTCTTGCAACAGCTTACCAGGTGGTCCACTGTTTCTTCAGCTTCTTTGCATAGGCGGCACTTACTGTCTTTTGCTGTCTTCTCAATTTTGACTTTATATGCATTTGTCCTTAAGGCTTGGTCTTGTGCAGCCAGAATTAGTCCCTCGGTCTCTTTCTTCAATTTTCCTGCTCTTAGCCATTGCCAGGTCTTGTTATTATCTGCTTTCCCAGCTATTTTTTTAATGTATTGGCCATGTAGTGCTTTGTCTTCCCATGCCTCTATTCTGTTCTTCATTTGGTCTTTCTTGTAGGCCAGTTTGATCTCTCCAGTAGTCAGTAAGCCTTCCTGATATACTAATTTCAGTGCATCTTCATCATTGTTCGTCAGATATTCTTCCAAAGCCATTTTTTCTTCTTCAACCATCTGATGTACTTGTAGCATTCCACGCCCACCTATTTGCCTTGGTAGAGAAACTCTGTCAATGTCACTGCATGGATGAAGGGCGTGATTCATTGTCATTATTTTTCTGGTCTTCCTATCCATTGCTTTTAGTTCTGCTTGAGTGCAGTCCACTATTCCAGCTGTGTACCTAATGACTGGAATTGCCCAGGTGTTGATTGCTTTTATGGTATTTCCTCCATTGAGTTTGGATTTTAAGATCTTCTTCACTCTCTTGATGTATTCACCTCTAATCTTTTTCTTGACTTCAGTGTGCTTGATGTTGTCAGCTTGAAGGATACCCAAGTATTTGTAGTAATCTTCCTCATCCAGACTCTTAATGTTATTTTTGTGGGGCATCTTGTTTCCTTCAGTTTTCACTACTTTTCCTTGTTTGATAGTAAGTGTGGCACATTTGTCCAAGCCAAACTGCATTACAATATCTTGGCTATATATACAGACAGTGTTGAGCAGCGATTCTATTTCAGATGATGTTTTTCCATACAGCTTCAGATCATCCATGTAAAGGAGATGGGATAGTCTGGTAGATGTTTTTGATGTTTGATAGCCATGTCCTGAGTTATTCAGTATTGTTGACAGAGGAAATAGTGCAATAACAAATAGTAATGGTGACAATGAATCTCCTTGAAATATTCCTCTCTTGATATTAACCTCTCCCACTCTCTCACCATTGATCTGCAATTGTGTCTTCCATTGTGCCATCAATCTTTGCACAAATTTTCTGATGTTTCTACTGACTCCTGTTATTTCTAGGCACTTGATTATCCAGTCATGTGGCAGAGAATCAAATGCCTTTTTGTAGTCAATCCATGCCACATTCAGGTTGGTCTTCCTTTTTTTTGCAGTTCCTCTGCTATTGGGGCGGTTTCCTTTCTGCTCAGGTGGAAAGAGATTGTTTTCAACTAGATGCTGTTGTACTGCATCAGCTACCGTACCAGTTAGTAATTTGAAAGTTGTTGGTAAGCAGGTAATTGGCCTGTAGTTGCCTGGTGTTGCCCCTTTTGCTGGATTTTTCATTATTAGGTAGGTTTTCCCAGTTGTTAGCCACTTTTCAATTTCTCCTCCTTGTAGTATATTGTTGAACTGCTTGGCAATGAGTGGGTGTATAACAGTTAGATGTTTCAACCAAAACCCATGCAGTTCATCTTCACCTGGTGCTGACCAATTTTTGATTTTCCTTGCTCTTTTTTCTACCATTTTTGTTGTTATTACTAGTTCTTTCATTTCAACTTCTGTTTTATTTGTACCCACCTCTTTTAACCAAGCCGCATCCTTGTTGTATTTTTTGGGCTTATCCCATATCTGCTTCCAGAACTGCACTGTTTCTTCCTTGTCAGGTACTGACTGATTCCTTGCAGTTTCTCCATTGATGGATTGGTAGAAACGTTTCTGATTGGATTGAAATTGGAGGTTCTGCCTATAGTTTGCAATTTGAGCTTCATATCTACTGATTTTCCTGGCTATAGCTGTTATTTGTTGCTTTATTATTTCCAGTGCTTCCTTGATCATCGTTGTTTCTAAGTGGTATTTCTTGATTAGGTATTCTTTGGTCTTCTTGTTCTTCAGCTTCTTTTCTTTCATCTGTTCTAGCTTGCTTGCATGTGATCTTAACTTGCTGATCTTATTTTCTAGTCTAACCTTCCATTTTTGTGGTGCACTGTTTGTTTATTATTATTATTATTATTATTGATCATCGCACAGTCAGCCAGATGTTCAGACTGGATTTGGCATTTTGTCTACCTATCGAGTCCTTACCCAGGACCTGGGATAGGCAGATGTGGATGTTTGATGGTATTACAGATATTGTCGCAGGATGGAAGCAGTTCCTAATAAGGCTGCCTTTTGCAATTGACTAATAGCGAATTTGTCAATGCCAATGGTGTTCAAGTGGTGCTCCAGTTGTTTTGGGATTGCACCCAAGGAGCCTATGACTATTGGTACTACCCTTGCTTGCTTTTGCCACAGTCTTTCTATTTCTATTTGTAGGTCTTTGTATTTTGTTATCTTCTCCAGTTCTTTCTCTTCTATTCTGCTATCTCCAGGCACTGCCACATCCACTATCCAAACTTTTTTGTCTTTCTTATCGACAATTATTATTATTATTATTATTATTATTATTATTATTATTATTATTATTATTATTATTATTATTATTATTATGTTTTAGCCTCCAGGCCTTTGATCGTCTTTGTTGCTCTTCTCTGCACTTTTTCCAAAATCCCAACATCTTTTTTTATATTGTGGTGACCAAAACTGGGTGCAGGTATTCCAGGTGTGTCCTGACTATGGTTTTATGTAAGGTCAACTGTCTTCCCTCTCAATTTTTGCATTGTGTGGCAGGTCTGCTGTGTTTCTCCAAGGCCTTTCCACCTTAGGACAATTCTGGCACAGTTAGGAAGGAATATTTATTTCTATTTCTATATTGACATTTATTTATGCAGGCAGTTTTTGACTTAACAACCGTTCTTTAGTGACCGAATTTATGCTGCCACTGAAAAAAGTGCTCACACCCAACTGACAAGCAACAGTCAAAAACCTGCAGACAAGCCAAGTCAGTGGGGAAGCGTCAAAATTTCTTTTGATAAGCCAGGCAATTATTCCGTGTGTTTTGCCGCATTTTACGACCTTTCTCGCCCGTCGTTAAGTCAACCACTTCAGTTGTTTCGTTAGTCATACGGTTGTTAAGTGAATCTGGCTTCTCCATGGACTTGGCTTGTCAGAAGGTCACAAAAGGGGACCACGTGATCCCAGGGACACCTCAACCGTCCTAAATATGAGTCAGGCGTCCAAATTTTGATCGCGTGGGCACGGGGAACTCTGCAACGGTCATAAGCGTGGGAAATGGTCGTAAGTCATTTTTTTTCAGTGCTGTCGTAACTTTGAATGGTCCCTAAACAAATTTGTTGTAAGTCAAGGACTAACTGGATGCTGAATAATAATAATAATAATAATAATAATAATAATAATAATAATAATAATAATAATCATCTACCTTGATATGGTTGTGGGGCTTGTGTACTCTGAGGAAGATGAGAGCTATGCCAGAGGTTCAACCATACTGGACAGGTCTCATCAGAGGAGTCAGACAAAGAGTGTCTCTCCCATAAAAAATATGGTGAGACGTAAATTGCAGAATGCCATACCGGCTCGGACGTCGCCCGGGTTAACAAGGTCCGCACTAGATATTGGAGTTCCTGGATATCTGGTGAAAAATGGGTTACAGGACTCAGGACTGTTGGCTGAGCAACCAGGGCCAGCAGCTGCAGAACTACTGGAAGAAAAGGTGTTTACCCGTCGCAGATACACAGTGATGGAAAACAAAGAAATAATGATCTGTTACTACAGATCAAGTCCAACAAGAAGAGGATATCTACACCATTGGCATTGACAAATTCGCTATTAGTCAATTGCAAAAGGCGGCCTTATTAGGAACTGCTTCCATCCTGCGACGATATCTGTAATACCATCAAACATCCATGTCTGCCTATCCCAGGTCCTGGGTAAGGACTCGATAGGTAGACAAAATGCCAAATCCAGTCTGAACATCTGGCTGACTGTGCGATGATCCATAATAATAATAATAATAATAATATTAATAATAATAATAATAATAATACTCTTAGGAAGATGAGAGCTATGCCAGAGGTTCAACCATACTGGACAGGTCTCATCAGAGGAGTCAGACAAAGAGTGTCTCTCCCATAAAAAATATGGTGAGATGTAAATTGCAGAATGCCATACTGGCTCGGACGTCGCCCGGGTTAACAAGGTCTGCGCTAGATATTGGAGTTCCTGGATATCTGGTGAAAAATGGGTTACAGGACTCAGGACTGTTGGCTGAGCAACCAGGGCCAGCAGCTGCAGAACTACTGGAAGAAAAGGTGTTTACCCGTCGCAGATACACAGTGATGGAAAACAACCACTTGAACACCATTGGCATTGACAAATTCGCTATTAGTCAATTGCAAAAGGCGGCCTTATTAGGAACTGCTTCCATCCTGCAACGATATCTGTAATACCATCAAACATCCACATCTGCCTATCCCAGGTCCTGCGTAAGGACTCGATAGGTAGACAAAATGCCAAATCCAGTCTGAACATCTGGCTGACTGTGCGATGATCAATAATAATATTATAATTATTATAATAATATTATAATAAGTATATCAGGAAGGCTTACTAACTACTGGAGAGACCAAACTGGCCTACAAGAAAGACCAAATGAAGAACAGAATAGAGGCATGGGAAGACAAAGCACTACATGGCCAATACATTAAAAAAATAGCTGGGAAAGCAGATAATAATAAAACCTGGCAATGGCTAAGAGCAGGAAAATTGAAGAAAGAGACCGAGGGACTAATTCTAGCTGCACAAGACCAAGTCTTAAGGACAAATGCATACAAAGTCAAAATTGAGAAGACAGCAACAGACAGTAAGTGCCGCCTGTGCAAAGAAGCTGAAGAAACAGTGGACCACTTGGTAAGCTGTTGCAAGAAGATTGCACAGACTGATTACAAGCAGCGGCATGACAAAGTAGCAACAATGGTGCATTGGAAGATCTGCAAAAAATATCATTTGCCCGTAAGCAAAAACTGGTGGGATCATAAAATAGAGAAAGTCATAGAAAATGATAAAATTAAACTGCTCTGGGACTTCAGAAATCAAACAGACAAGCACCTGCAACATAACACCCCAGACTTAACAATTGTCGATAAGAAAGACAAAAAAGTCTGGATAGTGGACGTGGCAGTGCCTGGAGATAGCAGAATAGAAGAGAAAGAACTGGAGAAGATAACAAAATACAAAGACCTACAAATAGAAATAGAAAGACTGTGGCAAAAGCAAGCAAGGGTAGTACCAATAGTCATAGGCTCCTTGGGTGCAATCCCAAAACAACTGGAGCACCACTTGAACACCATTGGCATTGACAAATTCGCTATTAGTCAATTGCAAAAGGCGGCCTTATTAGGAACTGCTTCCATCCTGCGACGATACCTGTAATACCATCAAACATCCACATCTGCCTATCCCAGGTCCTGGGTAAGGACTCGATAGGTAGACAAAATGCCAAATCCAGTCTGAACATCTGGCTGACTGTGCAATGATCCATAATAATAATAAAGTTGGAAGGGACCTTGGAGGTCATCTAGTCCAACCCCCTGCTCAGGCAGGAAACCCTATCCCATTTCAGACAAATGGCTGTCCAGTCTCTTCTTAAAAACTTCCAGGGTTGGAGCATTCACCGCTTCTGGAGGCAGATGGTTCCGCTGGTTAATTGTTCTGACTGTCAGGAAGTTTCTCCTTAGTTCTAGGTTGCTTCTCTCCTTGATTAGTTTCCATCCGTTGCTTCTTGTCCTTCCCTCAGGCGCCTTGGAGAATAGCTTGACTCCCTCTTCTTTGGGGCAGCCCCTGAGATACTGGAACACAGCTATCATCAGAGTTTTGGTACCCCCCCCTCCCAGACCCCAAATTTTTAAAACTTGAATCGAATAATAATAATAATAATAATAATAATAATAATATGAGGAAGATTACTACAAATACTTGGGTATCCTTCAAGCTGACAACATCAAGCACACTGAAGTCAAGAAAAAGATTAGAGGTGAATACATCAAGAGAGTGAAGAAGATCTTAAAGTCCAAACTCAATGGAGGAAATACCATAAAGGCAATCAACACCTGCGCAATCCCAGTCATTAGGTACACAGCTGGAATAGTGGACTGGACTCAAGCAGAACTAAAAGCAATGGATAGGCAGACCAGAAAAATAATGACAATGAATCACACCCTTCATGCACGCAGTGACATTGATAGACTTTATCTACCAAGGCAAATAGGTGGGCGTGGAATGCTACAAGTACATCAGATGGTTGAAGAAGAAAAAATGGCTTTGGAAGAATATCTGAAGAACAATGATGAAGATGCACTGAAATTAGTATATCAGGAAGGCTTACTGACTACTGGAGAGATCAAACTGGCCTACAAGAAAGACCAAATGAAGAACAGAATAGAGGCATGGGAAGACAAAGCACTACATGGCCAATACATGAAAAAAATAGCTGGGAAAGCAGATAATAATAAAACTTGGCAATGGCTAAGAGCAGGAAAATTGAAGAAAGAGACCGAGGGACTAATTCTGGCTGCACAAGACCAAGCCTTAAGGACAAATGCATACAAAGTCAAAATTGAGAAGACAGCAAAAGACAGTAAGTGCCGCCTATGCAAAGAAGCTGAAGAAACAGTGGACCACTTGGTAAGCTGTTGCAAGAAGATTGCACAGACTGATTACAATCAGCGGCATGACAAAGTAGCAACGATGGTGCATTGGAAGATCTGCAAAAAATATCATTTGCCTGTAAGCAAAAACTGGTGGGATCATAAAATAGAGAAAGTCATAGAAAATGATAAAATTAAACTGCTCTGGGACTTCAGAATTCAAACAGACAAGCACCTGCAACATAACACCCCAGATTTAACAATTGTCGATAAGAAAGACAAAAAAGTCTGGATAGTGGACGTGGCAGTGCCTGGAGATAGCAGAATAGAAGAGAAAGAACTGGAGAAGATAACAAAATACAAAGACCTACAAATAGAAATAGAAAGACTGTGGCAAAAGCAAGCAAGGGTAGTACCAATAGTCATAGGCTCCTTGGGTGCAATCCCAAAACAACTGGAGCACCACTTGAACACCATTGGCATTGACAAATTCGCTATTAGTCAATTGCAAAAGGCGGCCTTGCTAGGAACTGCTTCCATCCTGCGACGATACCTGTAATACCATCAAACATCCACATCTGCCTATCCCAGGTCCTGGGTAAGGACTCGATAGGTAGACAAAATGCCAAATCCAGTCTGAACATCTGGCTGACTGTGCGATGATCGATAATAATTGTTATGTCCCGAGCCTTGCAAATGGCTCGGGCGTTTGCAGGCAGTCCCGGGCAGGTGCAAAGCTGCCCGGGACCAGACAGGCTGTCGCCAGCGCCGTGCGCATGCGCTGGTGCTGGCGCAGGAAAAGTATCGCATTTACCCGGGAAATGTCTATATAAGAAGCTGGGAGGTTTTGGGAGCTGCAGAAGCCATCTACTTGTAAGCTGAACGCAGAATAAAGAAAACTGAGAACTTCAACTGCTTCTCGTGTCTGCTTTCCGCCAAGGACTCAACACTGGCGACGAAGGTGGGATTGCCTTACACCGCCTGGAAAGGAAGAAGTGTAAGCTTACCCAAGTGAGTCCTGAGCGGCGGAACGGCGTCGACTCGGCAGCTACCCGCCAATCCAGTGCGCATTCGGGGGTAGGCTGGCTGATAGACCCGTCTCCTGAAGATTTGAAGATGGCGAAAATCGGAAGGCTTTCGGAATTCGACGTCTCACATCCAGAGCGGTGGGAGTCATACGTAGCCAGGGTGGAGAACTACTTCAAGGCAAACCAAGTGAGGGAAGAGAGCTTGAAGGCTGCCACCCTGCTTTGTGTTTGCGGCCAAGACGCCTTCGACATCGCAGAAAACCTTGCAGCACCTGTTCCAGTAGAGTCTGTAAGTTACGCAGATCTGAAGAAGCTACTGAAGGAGCACTTCCACCCCAAGATGTCCGTCATCGCATGGCACCACACCTTCGAGCAGAGGGATCAACGGCCCGGTGAGTCGGCCAAAGAATTCATCGCCGCATTACGGAAGGCCGCCAAGCACTGCGAGTTCAAAGACCTCGAAGAACGACTGAGGGACCGATTTGTGTGCGGGTTAAGGCATCGAGATCTACAACAGAGACTTTTCGCTAAAGAAGAATTGTCCTACCAAGATGCCTTAAGGGAAGTCACCGCAGAAGAAGCAGCAGGCGGCGCTGTCAAGAACATGCAGCCGATCAGAAACAGTCCAGAGGTTGCATCCGTGCACCAGGAAGACGTCCAAAGAAACTCCGAGGAGGATCCGGACGAGGAAGTCGACCGTCTCCACTCCACGAAGGAAGAAAAACAGAAGGGAAGCTCTTCAGCTCCGCTCAAGTGCATCGGCTGTGGAGGTCGCCACAGGAGAACCGACTGCAAGTTCCGCTCCGCTACCTGACGGGCATGCGGCAAACAAGGACACATTGCAGCTGCGTGTCTGGGCCGACGAAAGGTACAACCTCAGGAAGAACTGCACCTGAAAGGTACCAGATTCCCCAGCCAGAATAGGGTAGGGTTTTGCGCTTCGCGAAGAAGCATCCTTAGGACAGGCACACACAAGCCCATTAAGAAAAAGCTGTCACTCAAGGTGAAGCTACAAGGGGTTCCATTATCTATGGAACTAGACACAGGGTCTGCCTTTTCAATTATCTCCTTGCATACATTTAGGAAGATTTGTTCCGGTAGTGGAACTCAGGCCAAGTTAAGGCCTTCTGACATTGTGTTAACAGATTTTCAAAATTCAAGAGTGTATGTTAAGGGGGAGGCCACCCTTAACGTGCAATACAAGAGTTTTGAAGGTCCACTAGACTTATTAGTAGTAGGGGGTGAACGAACGAGTCTCATAGGACTCGATTGGTTTGAGGCCCTGGGGATACACGTCACAGGACTCAACAGTTTACAAACACTCGACCTACAGGAAGTCTGCAAAGAATTTGCAGATGTTTTCAGCCCCCAGCTGGGCACATTCAAAGGACCCCCTGTGTCCTTAAAGCTAGACCCCACTGTCACTCCCATTAGAATTAAAGCAAGAAGGGTCCCTTTTGCTTTAAAGAGTAAAATTGACACTGAGTTAGACAAACTGATTCAACAGGGAATCCTAGAACCTGTTGATTCCAGTCCTTGGGAGACCCCCATTGTCACGCCTCTAAAGGCAAATGGGGACATTCGCATTTGTACTGACTACAAATGCACTCTGAATAAGGCATTGCAGCAACATGCCTATCCTGTTCCTGTGGTCAGTCATATTCTGGCCTCCCTCAAGGGGGAGCGCGTTTTTGCAAAGCTTGACCTAGCTCAAGCGTATCAACAGCTGCCTGTTGATGATGATGCTGCTATAGCTCAGACTATTGTGACCCACAGGGGAGCCTTTAAGGTAAAAAGGCTGCAGTTTGGAGTGAATGTCGCTCCTGGGATTTTCCAAAGCATAATGGAAAACACACTGTGGGGCATACCGGGGGTTTGCCCCTACTTTGATGATGTCTTAATTGCAGGAGACTCCACACACATTCTAGCTGAAAGGCTAAGGGCTGTTCTGTTAAGGTTCAGGAAATCAGGCCTCAAGCTCAAAAAAGACAAATGCAAGATTGGGGTGCCTTCTACTGAATTTCTGGGGTTCAAAATTGATGCTGCTGGGATTCACCCTGCTGAATCCAAACTAACTGCTATTTTAGAAGCACCTAGGCCAAAGTCCAAGGCCGAACTTCAGGCCTTCCTGGGCCTCCTGAATTTCTACAATTCTTTTCTTCCACATAAAGCTAGTGTAGCTGAGCCTCTTCACAGGCTACTAGACAAGCAAGCAGTGTGGCGGTGGTCACAGACGCATGAGGCCTGCTTTAACAAAGTCAAGGCCTTGCTCACTTCTAACAGTGTACTTGCACAATTCAACGAGTCCCTTCCTGTGCGCATCACAAAGGACGCATTGAAAAGACTTACCTACGGGGACTGGCATCACAGGTTGGCTGACTTTCTCCTTTCTTATCGCACCACACCGTCCACTTCTACAGGGAGAAGCCCAGCTGAACTTCGTTGGGGGCGTCAACTTACTACTAAACTTGACCGGTTGCATCCGGACAGACTGCCTTCATCTACCTCACATCCTAGGGCGCCTAGACAACTACTTGTGGGTGCCCCGGTTTGGGCTCGCAATTACGGGCCTGGTCATACATGGGTCCCCGCTTCTATTTCCAGGGTCACAGGTCCTCTCTCCTACGAGGTAGCCCTGGACAACGGTCGTGTCCTGCGTCGGCACATCGACCAACTCCGCCCTAGGCGGGCCCTTTCAGATGAGACTCCTGGGTCTTTTCCAGGGGGGGAGGGGGACCCTTTGGAGCAAAGGGAAGGGCACGAGCTGCTGCCCATCTCCACTGATGGAGCCACAAACGGCCCATCCCAGGGTTCCGCGAGAGCTCCGAACAAGAATTCTATGAGCCTACCTAACTACCAGGCATCCACGCCTACTCCAGCCAGGGAGTCACCCCGGGGGCATACTCACTTTCCACACACATCACACAGCACTCCAGTCACGGAGGATACCCGGGGGCATCCCAACAAATCATTCCCCGCAAGAGAGCTGGCACACAATCCCCAAGGTTGGCCTGACCTTACCCCAAATCCTACAGGGGGTCAAACATACAGGGAGGTGGTCGAGGAACCAAGTCCCGACTACAACACCTCTAGCCCAAATCAGGGAGTAACTGAGTTTTGGGAAAGTACAGAAACCCACACAAGCCCGGACACTGAACGGGGTTCAGGGAATGGACAACCTCCTGACAGGTCTTGGACGGACCCAGGAGGTTCAACAGAGACGCCCAGCAGTGGCTATCACTTCAAGGGGCCCGAGGGTCTACAGCTAGGCAGGTCAACCAGGTCACAAAGTGACAGAAGCCCTGGCCTGATGAGCCCGGTGGGCGAGCAAGCAGGCCAGGCATCGGGGCACAGTCCTTGGAAGGCACCAAGGCAAAATAAGGAGAACAGGCTCACATCTCCCTCCAGTCAGGGAATTCATGCTAGTAACCCAGAGCTGAGAAGGTCACAGAGAGCAAAGAAGTCTCCTAAATACTTAGAGGATTACATAACATTGCTGGCTAAACAAAAGCCAGGTAACGATAGGAGCACTGAGAAGCAGAACACTGCATAAAATAAATGATTATATGTTGGTAGTAGTTTTAGCCCGGGGGAAAGGGGTGTTATGTCCCGAGCCTTGCAAACGGCTCGGGCGTTTGCAGGCAGTCCCGGGCAGGTGCAAAGCTGCCCGGGACCAGACAGGCTGTCGCCAGCGCCATGCGCATGCGCGGGTGCTGGCGCGGGAAAAGTATCGCATTTACCCGGGAAATGTCTATATAAGAAGCTGGGAGGTTTTGGGAGCTGCAGAAGCCATCTACTTGTAAGCTGAACGCAGAATAAAGAAAACTGAGAACTTCAACTGCTTCTCGTGTCTGCTTTCCGCCAAGGACTCAACAATAATAATAATAATAATAAAGTTGGAAGGGACCTTGGAGGTCATCGAGTCCAGCCCCCTGCTCAGGCAGGAAATGGCTGTCCAGTCTCTTCTTAAAAACTTAAAAATCAGCTATGCTATGTCTTCAACTGAGGGATGAGCAAACTGGGAGGAAAAAACAAAATATCTCTGGCCTTATAGGGGAAAAATATCTTTTGTGCAGGGGACTCCTCAAAAGTACAGGGGACACAAAATATACTCATCCCTCATGGATTTCTTTGCCGTCTGGAGCCATCAATAAAGATGCTTCACGGTTTGGAGTTTAATATTATCCCGAAGAAGGAATTGGATCTAACTTAGATTGTGGGAAGGATGCTGGCACGTTTGATTGTAGCACACGCTAGATTCCAGCCTTGTGCAATTTCTCACAGCAACGCACACAGACCCTACACCCCATCCTCTTCCCAATATTCTCCCAAGATTTTGGTATATTCTCCACCTGCCGAGGCTTATAACAAGCACGACACTGTTTTGTGGCCAGGTCTATTATTTCTAATATTTCCACATACAGGAATTATCTGCCTGGCTAAAAGTTTGCTGTGGATTTTTTTTTTTTTTTTCTTAAGGATGCTCTTGCACAATTTTCCGTCCGGTGTTTCCCAAAAAAAAAAAACAAAAAAAAAACCCTGCCCAAGCAAATTGCCAGTATTACTACTACAAAAACAGCCACCTAGATGTTTGATTAATTAGATGTGCGCTGGGAACATTTTGGAAAGAGCAAATGTTCGATTGCTTAGAGGAGGTGAAGAAGGTTTTTTTAAAAAAAACAATTGAGGCAACCGTAATCCTGCAACGTGCATATAACAAGGGGTGGGGTTCTGATGCCCTGGTTGGGGCCGCCATCTTGACTTTTTTGACCTTCCTGCTTGGTTGAACCTGGTGTGGCATTGCACCAATGCATATCCTGAAAGAATCTCTCTCTCTCTCTTTGTCTCCTGTGTGTGTGTCTGTCTCTATGTCTCGCTATTTCTCTATCTTTTCTCTCTCTCTCTCTTTCTCTCTGTCTTTCTGTCTTTCTCTGCCTCTGTCTCTCTGTCTCTCTATCTCTGTCTGTCTGTCTCTGTCTGTCTGTCTCTCTCTGTGTGTGTCTGTCTCTGTATTTCTGTCTCTCTCTTTGTCTCCCTCTGTGTGTGTGTCTCTATGTCTCGCTCTTTCTCTGTCTTTTTCTCTCTGTCTTTCTCTCTCTGTCTTTCTGTCTTTCTCTTTCTCTGCCTCTGTCTCTCTGTCTCTCTATCTCTGTCTGTCTGTCTCTGTCTGTCTGTCTGTCTCTGTGTGTGTATGTCTGTCTCTGTATTTCTATCTCTCTCTTTGTCTCCCTCTGTGTGTGTGTCTCTATGTCTCGCTCTTTCTCTGTCTTTCTCTCTCTCTCTCTCTCTTTCTTTGTCTCCTGTGTGTGTGTCTGTCTCTATATCTCACTCTTTCTCTGTCTTTTTCTCTCTGTCTCTCTCTCTTTCTCTGTCTTTCTGTCTTTCTCTTTCTCTCTTTCTCTTTCTCTGTCTGTCTGTCTCTGTCTGTCTGCCCCCCCCTCTCTCTCTCTCTCTCTCTCTCACACACACACACACACACACACACACACACACACACACACACACACCTTCCTACCTATTTATCTGCTTGCATTTGCATGCTTCTGAACTGCTAAGTGAGCAGGAGCTGAGGTGAGGACAGGAGCTCACCCTATCACGTAGTGCTCGGGTCTCAAACCTGGAAGGAACCTTGGAGGTCATCTAGTCCAACCCCCTGCTCAGGCAGGAAATCCTATACCACTGAGTCATCATGCCCCAAAAAGAAATCAATAAAAAATAAATAAAAAGAGACAAAAAGCAGTGACTTCAAACTTCTTCTGGTGCAGTAAGATCCATCATAAAATTACACCATCAACTTTTTAATTGTGCCAAATAACAACCCCTCGCCCCATTTGTGCAATAATGACTCACTTAATTGTCAAAACACAAAGTCAACCTTTCATTTTTTCCCCCCTCGTTTAGGCAAAAAGTCCAGAATAGAATAGGATCTCAATATAAATAAATATCCAATTTACAGAAAGTCTTTTTTTTTTCCCCTTATTCCTTTTTGGAAGGTTTTGGTTTCTCCTTGGAATAACTGAAAGAGAAAAGAGGATAATCCACCCGCTTTAAAAAAAAAAATGTGCTATTTTTTCCTGGGCATCTCCCAAATCAACAAGGAATGGGGCTGATGCTCAGAGGGAGTCACCCCTCTCTCTCTCTTTTTTTTTATTTAGACGTACATCAAATGTTGCCAGAGCGACAAACTTGTCATTTCCAGCAAAGGTTAGAAAGACTTTACGAAAAAAAAATGTTGCAGTGGAAAAACTGCATCTGTCTTTAAATATCCTAATTTATAGTGTCTTCGCTGGCTCGGTGCAAAGCTTCGGGCCAGATGTCTTAATTCTCCACAGCCCTCAGCAAAGTCGAAACTCTCGCAGAAAAGGGGGAGATTAACATATCAAAGGCACTTTGGCAGGCAGACTAAGGGTGCTTCTCCTGTCTGTCAAAGTCTGGCCGTCTGACTTGGCCAGGACTTGACAGAAGGCTCCAGCCTGCCAAACTGAGGGCCAAAACGGAGCTCTCTGACTGTCTCGGCAGGCTCAAAGGAGATCATAGAGTCCGAGGGTGAGATGGGTTCTTGAAGGCCATCTAGTCCAGCCCCCTGATGAAAAATGAAAGCTGGCTGGCTATCCTTGGGCCAATCACCAGGAGACGGTGGGTACTAGTCCCGCCTTAGGCGTGAAAGCCGGGTGGGTGACTTTGGGCCAATCACCAGGAGACGGGGAGCTCTAGTCCCACCTTAGACATGAAAGCCAGATGGGTGACTTTGGGCCAATCACAGGAGACAGTGAATTCTAGTCCCGCCTTAGGGACGAAAGCCGGCTGGGTGACTTTGGGCCAATCACCAGGAGACAGGGAGTTCTAGTCCCGCCTTAGGCATGAAAGCCAGATGGGTGACTTTGGGCCAATCACCAGGAGACGGGGAGTTCTAGTCCCGCCTTAGGCATGAAAGTTTGCAGGGTGACTGCACCAATCACCAGGAGACGGGGAGTTCTAGTCCCGCCTTAGGCATGAAAGCCAGATGGGTGACTTTGGGCTAGTATCTCTCTCTCTCTCTCAGCCCAACCCACCTTACAGGATTGTTGTTGTGGGGAAAAGAGGAGGAGGACAGATTGTTGTGTACGTTTGACACCTTGAGTGAGTTACAGAATAATAAGAATGCCATAAAAGTGTAATGAATGAACGAGTGAATGAATGAATGAATGAATGCAGCTAGCCACCATTGCTAATGAAACTTCCAGCCCCCGAGGCAATCTGTCTGTGAACTCTGGAACCTATTGCCTTCTACAGTCACAGTTGCAAGCCTCCAGCCCCTTTTTTTCTGCCATTCCCCTTTAGGACTCCGAGGGTCAGATTGGATGACCTTTCGGCTCTCTTTCCGAGCGGAGAACCGGGCCTAATGATAGGTTAGTCCTACTGAAAAATGAAGCAGAGCTGAGCCCAGCGCTACAATCTTCCACCCTCTGCAAGGGGGGGGGGGGGAAGCATCTTTGAAGTGATGAAAGGTCCCATCCTTCCTGCCAACAGGGCTCCCTAAATTGTGTAAAAAAAAATAAACCGACGGTGCTCCATCTTCTTCCTCCGAATAGCTATGTATAAAACATACACAGGCATTTATTTATTACTTATATTCGCACGTGTACTTCATCTTCTGATGCAATTCTGGGCAGCTCGGCGCAAAATCCCCCAGCAGCCGTCAAAAAAAAAAGAGCATCCTAATAAAGATATCTATCTATCTATATATATGTGTGTGTGTGTGTGTGTTTGTTGCCTTTCACAGCGGGCCAAGTCCTTTCGGCTTAGCTGGGAGGGCCAGCTGGTTTTCAGCTGGAAATAACAGAGAAACTGAATTGAAGGTACCTTGGAGGTCATCTAGTCCAACCCCCTGCTCGAGCAGGACACCCGCCCAAACCATATCAGACAAATGGCTGTCCAGTCTCTTCTTAAAATCCTCCAGTGATGGAGTGAAAACACAACGTCTGGTGGCAAGCTGTTCCACTGGTTAATCGTCCTCACTGTCAGGAAGTTTATTCTTAATTCCAGGTTAAATTCTTCTCTCCTTGATCCGTTTCCATCCGTCGCTTCTGCTCCTGCCTTTTGGGGCTTTGGAGAATAGGTGGTAACCCCCCCTCCTCTTCTTTGCGGCAGCCCCTCAAATATTGCAATACTGCTATCGTGGGACCCATAATCCTTTTCTTCGTTAAACTGCTTGCAAAGCCCCCTGAGCAGGGGGTTGGACCAGATGACCTCCAAGGTCCCTTCCAACTTTATTATTATTATAATTTTATTCATTAGATATGAACCTCAGTCAACTGAACATTCAAATTGGCTGGCGCTGATGGTTGACAAGGGTTGCTACCAGCATCCTAGGTGTCAACCAGGTACCTCCTTAAAATATAAGATTTCCGAGTAGCGCAGTTTTTTGTAACATTGCTGGAGTTATTGCCGGAAGCTGCAGTTTCTTGATGTGTTTTGCAAAGTTTTTGGACATAGTTCCCAGTGCCCGGATGACAATGGTATCACTGTTACACGTTTCATCCATAATCGCGCAGTTTCGATGGCCAGGTCGTGATATTTCGTAATTTTTTCCAGTTCTTTTTCTTAGACTCTGGCATCTCCTGGTACAGCGATATCAATCAGCTGTACGCTTCGGTTCTCTACAACTGCGATATCCGGCGTGTTGTGTTCCAAATAGCAATCTGTCTGTATTCGAAAGTCCCACAAGATCTTCAACCTCTCATTCTCAACAACTTTTTCCACCCTATGTTCCCACGACTTTTCGGACACAGGCAAGTCGTATTTTTTTACACAGTGCCCAGTGGATTAATTTAGCAACTCGGTCATGTCTAGCTTTGTAATCAGTTTGCGCGATTTTGCTGCACTCATAAATTAGGTGTGAAACAGTTTCAACTTTGTCATTGCAAAGCCGGCAATTTGGATTGTTGGTGAATTTTTGTAACTTCGCTTTCATGGCATTAGTTTGTAGTGTTTGTTCTTGAGCAGCCAGTATTAGGCCTTCTGTTTCTTTCTTTCATTTTTATTATTATTATTATTAGAGCAAGGGCCCTTTTTTTCTGCAGGAACAGCCTGACCCACACCGTCTCACAGGGAGAGGCAGCTGGGGGGGGGGTTGACTTTCCTTAAGAAATCAGAGCTTAAGGAGGACCTGGACTGTAACGCTCAGAGTTGGAAGGGGCCTTAGAGGTCATCTAGTCCAACCCCCTGCTCTCGCAACTGACCTATGAAAGTCGTCCTCAAATTACAACAGTTCATTTAGTGACCGTTCAAAGTTAAAGAGGTGCTGAAAAAAAGTGCCGTCTTTCACACCGTCGTCCCATCCCCATGGTCACGTGATTTACATTTGGATGCTTGGCAAATGACTCGTAGTTATGATGGCTGCAGTCCTATGTGATCCCCTTCCTATGCGATCCCCTTCCTATGCGATCCCGCCTTCCAACAAGCAAGTGACTAATTTAATCCCTAACTGCAGTGATCCGCTTAATAAACGTGGCAAGGAAAGTCATAAAATGGGGCAAAACTCACTTAGCAAGATAAATTGTGGGCCCAGTTGTGGCCGTAAGCCGAAGACCTCCTGTACTATTTCTAATAAAGGACTGTCCAGACTGAAACAGCCCCCTCACCACGGCATGGTTTGACCCCACATCCCATAAACACTCAGATTATTTTCCTTTTAGAAAAAAAAAAAGACTCTTTTGGAGTGGAATGTTTCTAACCCGACAGGAATTTTACATGTTTATGAGGTTTGGGTTGGTTTAATTTCTGCCTCGAACTTTGCATCCAGACATGTGCAAATTATTGTCACCGGTTGTTAAGTGTTTGTGGCCAGAGAAATTGTGCTAGGGATGGGCAGAGAGGAATTGCCTTGGATTTCTCAAAGTTTCAAGGGCTTGCCTCTTCTTCTCCCCATCTGGTGTTTTTGTGTGTTTGTATGTTAGGGTCGGTGTTTACAGAGTTGAGTCAAGGTGGCAGCCACAATGGTGCTAAATGGAATGGAATGGAGTGGAATAGAATAGAATAGAATAGAATAGAATAGAATAGAATAGAATAGAATAGAATAGAATAGAATAGAATATAGAATGGAATGGAGAGTAGAAAATATGGCATAGAAAATATGGAATAGAATAGAAATTAGAAGAGAAGAGAAATTAGAATAGAACACAACAGAACAGTAGAATAGAATAAGGAATATAATAGAATAAGGAATAGAATAGAACAGAATAGAATAGAATAGAAAAAGGAATAGAATAGAATAGAATAGAATAGAATAGAATAGAATAGAATAGAATAGGATAGGATAGGATAGGATAGGATAGGATAGGATAGGATAGGATAGGATAGGATAGGACAGGACAGGACAGGACAGGATAGGATAGGATAGGATAGGATAGGATGGAATAGAATGGAATGGAATGGAATGGAAATTAGAATAGATTAGAACAGAACAGAGCTGACTGGGAGAAAAATTTTCAGTGTCAGCACAGGGAGGAAATTGGAAGGGTGGAAAGGGACCTTAGAGGGCCTCTAGTCCAACCCTCACTTCATATCAGTGCAAAAAGCGGAAGGAAATGCAATCCAAAGCAGTGTTTTGGAACCTGGCTGACTTTATGATCTGTGGACTTCCACGTGCCAGGACTCTGGCAAGAAGAGGCGTTTACTCCCACCAACGGCCCTTCCTTTTTGCCCGGCTGATGCTTTTCCCAAATTCCTGCCCGGCTGCTGTGGAGGCCAAGTGATGCAGACAACAGCTGCCGCCACCCAGGGCATAAAACTCCACATTCCTGGCTGACAGCTGGATAGGCCATAATTTGGGGGGGGGGGTCTGAAATGTTCCTCCTGTTGCTGAGTGGGGTGGGGGAGAGCAAGCGAATCTGAGAAAGCGGAGAGGGGGAGAGGGGACAGGGCAGCTGGGCTCAGTTCGTGGGCCTGGATGTGTGGGGTCCCTGCGCTCTCTGCCACTCGAGCTAAGCGAACCACGGTTGTGAAGTTAGGAACACGGTCGTGAATGAATCTGGATTCCCCCGTTGAGTTGGCCTGCCAGAAAAAGGAGATTTACACACGACCCCAGGACAATGTACCCATCGTAAATCTGAGACAGTTGCCAAATGCCTGAACTCTGATTAATAATAATAATAATTATTATTATTATTATTATTATTATTAGTAGTAGTAGTAGTAGTAGTTAGGCTTACTAACTACTGGAGAGACCAAACTGGCCTACAAGAAAGACCAAATGAAGAACAGAATAGAGGCATGGGAAGACAAAGCACTACATGGCCAATACATTAAAAAAATAGCTGGGAAAGCAGATAATAATAAAACCTGGCAATGGCTAAGAGCAGGAAAATTGAAGAAAGAGACCGAGGGACTAATTCTGGCTGCACAAGACCAAGCCTTAAGGACAAATGCATACAAAGTCAAAATTGAGAAGACAGCAACAGACAGTAAGTGCCGCCTATGCAAAGAAGCTGAAGAAACAGTGGACCACTTGGTAAGCTGTTGCAAGAAGATTGCACAGACTGATTACAAGCAGCGGCATGACAAAGTAGCAACAATGGTGCATTGGAAGATCTGCAAAAAATATCATTTGCCTGTAAGCAAAAACTGGTGGGATCATAAAATAGAGAAAGTCATAGAAAATGATAAAATTAAACTACTCTGGGACTTCAGAATTCAAACAGACAAGCACCTGCAACATAACACCCCAGACTTAACAATTGTCGATAAGAAAGACAAAAAAGTCTGGATAGTGGACGTGGCAGTGCCTGGAGATAGCAGAATAGAAGAGAAAGAACTGGAGAAGATAACAAAATACAAAGACCTACAAATAGAAATAGAAAGACTGTGGCAAAAGCAAGCAAGCGTAGTACCAATAGTCATAGGCTCCTTGGGTGCAATCCCAAAACAACTGGAGCACCACTTGAACACCATTGGCATTGACAAATTCGCTATTAGTCAATTGCAAAAGGCGGCCTTATTAGGAACTGCTTCCATCCTGCGACGATATCTGTAATACCATCAAACATCCACATCTGCCTATCCCAGGTCCTGGGTAAGGACTCGATAGGTAGACAAAATGCCAAATCCAGTCTGAACATCTGGCTGACTGTGCGATGATCGATAAATAATAAAGTTGGAAGGGACCTTGGAGGTCACCTAGTCCAACCCCCTGCTCAGGCAGGAAACCCTATACCATTTCGGACAAATGGCTGTCCAGTCTCTTCTTAAAAACTTCCAGTGTTGGAGCATTCACCACTTCTGGAGGCAGGTTGTTCCACTGGTTAATTGTTCTAACTGTCAGGAAGTTTTTCCTTAGTTCCAGGTTGCGTCTCTCCTTGATCAGTTTCCATCCGTTGCTTCTTGTCCTGCCTTCTGGCACCTTGGAAAATAGCTTGACTGCCTCTTCTTTGGGGCAGCCCCTGAGATACTGGAACTTCCATTGTTGGAGCATTCACAACTTCTTGAGCAATGGTTCTCAACCTTTTTAATGCCGCAAGCCCCAACCGGTCGTAAGTCAAGGACTACTCAACCAGTCGTAAGTCGAGGACTACTCAACTGGTGCAGCACCGTTTGCAGAATGGGACTTTTAGCGGGCTCAGCAGGGCAGAGACAGCCTGGACAATTCCTATTGGCTTTGGAAAGCCAATAGAATTAGACTCTATTCAAGAGAGTCTATTCTATTGGCTTTCAAAAGCCAATGGAATAAAAGAGAGTAGCACAGCTAAGGAAAAGGGAGAAAAAAATGACGGACTGCGTTGTTTGGCGACCCCCGTGAAATGGTCGTTCGACCCCAAATGGGGTCCCGACCCACAGGTTGAGAACCACTGGTCTAGAGGCAGGTTGTTCCACTAGTTAATTATTCTAACTGTCAGGAAGTTTCTCCTTAGTTCTAGGTTGCTTCTCTCCTTGATCAGTTTCCATCCGTTGCTTCTTGTCCTGCCTTCAGGAGTTTTGGAAAATAGCTTAATTCCCTCTTCTTTATGGCAGCCCCTGAGATACTGGAACACTGCTATCATGTCCCCCCTTGTCCTTCTCTTCCTTAAACTAGACACACCCAATTCCAGCAACCGTTCCTTACATGTTTTAGCCTCCAGTCCCCTGATCCTCTTTGTTGCTCTTCTCTGCACTCTTTCTAGAGTCTCAACATCTTTTTTACATCGTGGTGACCAAAACTGGATGCAGGATTCCAAGTGTGGCCTTACCAAGGCCTTGTAAAGTGGTATTAATACTTCACGTGATCTCGATTCTACGTGACCCTGGGGATGCCGCAGGGGTGCTGAGTGCGAGAAACGGTCCTAAGTCACCTTTTTTCCCAGTGCCATTTGTAATATCAAACAGCAGCTAAACGAACGGTTGTAAGTCGACCTGTGTTATAAGTAATTATATTCCTGTTATTCTCTCCCTGGTTTTGAGGATGGTGGCACGCCGTCTACGAGGTGTCTGCATTTCGCTATCTGATAGCATTTGGTGTCTGATCAAAGTCTCTTTCTTTATAAATTCCTGTCTTCCAGCCTGCAACGGAGGATGGAGCTAGCCCCTCTCGGTCTCAAGAGAGCGATGGGCCGCAATAATCCATTTTATAGCAGAGGCTCAGTGTTCCCCAGCCTTTTCCGGGAGGGGGGTGGAGGAGGGGGCAGGGGAGGGGGGAGGAGTTGAAATCTAAAATGTGGGGGTCTATTTTCCCCAAAAGATTTGATAAAGGAAAGGTCCACTCCAGGTGGCCTGCTGGAAGATAGGGAGTTAGAAGCCGCCTTGCAAAGGGCAGCTTGATCAGATTGCAAAAGAGATCAGATGTTGAAATACAGAGCGTGCAGAATGGGAGGGAGGGAGGGAATAGGAAGGAGAGCAGGGAGGGAGGGAGGGAGGAAAAAGGAAGGAAGGGAGGGAGGGAATGAGAGGAAGGAAGGAAAGAAATGGGGAGGGAAGGAAGGAAGGAAGGAAGGAAGGAAGGAAGGAAGGGAGTGAGGGAGGGAGGGAATAGGAAGGAGAGCAGGGAAGGAGGGAGGGAGGAAAAAGGAAGGGAGGGAGGGAGGGAATGAGAGGAAGGAAGGAGAGAAATGGGGAAGGAAGGAAGGAAGGAAGGAAGGAAGGAAGGAAGGAAGGAAGGGGGGGAGGGAATGAGAGGAAGGAAGGAAAGAAATGGGGAAGGAAGGAAGGAAGGAAGGAAGGAAGGGAGGGAGGGAGGGAGGGAGGGAGGGAGGGAGGGAGGGAATGGGAATGGGAGGAAGGAAGGAAGGAAAGAAATGGGAAAGAAAGGAAGGAGGGAGGAAAGGAAGGAAGGAAGGAAGGAAGGAAGGAATGAAGGAAGGAAGGAAGGAAGGAAGGAAGGAAGGAAGGAAGGAAGGAAGGAAGGAAGGAAGGAAGAGCTGTGATGGCACAGTGGTTAAAATGTGACATTGCAGGATAATTCTGCCCACTGTCGGCATTTTGATCCAGACCGGCTCAAGGTTGACCCAGCCTTCTGGCCTTCCAAGATCGAGGTCAGTAAAATGAGAACCCAGATGGTTGGGGGCAAATAGGTTGACTCTGTAAACCGCTTAGAGAGGGTGGTAAAGCACTGTGTAGTGGTGCATAAGTCTAAGTGCTTGTGCTAAGTGGGAAGGAAGGAAGGAAGGAAGGAAGGAAGGAAGGAAGGAAGGAAGGAAGGAAGGAAGGAAGGAAGGAAGGAAGGAAGGAAGGAAGGCGGGAGGGAGGGAGGGAGGGAGGAAGAGCCAGGATTCCCTCTACTTTTCCAGAGGCCTCTCAGCTGTAGAGGGACCTGCTCTAACCACTGCACCACAGAGCCTCTTTTTCTTCATCCCAGCTCTTCTGCCGGCTGCTCTGTGCAGCCAGTTACAGCCCAACGGTCTCCCCTCTGCCCAGCCTCGTGGGCTCGGCCTGCAGTTCATCTCCAGGAGGGCCTGTGGTGACACCCAGGAGAACAGCTGCCGCTCAGCATGGAGCTCACACCACCAAAGCAGTCAAGATGGGTTTTCACCTGGCAGGGGGGATGCACTAGATGATCTCCACTTCTCCCTCCAAGCTTCCTTTTCTAGAATTTTATGAGCAGTGGAAGGAGGCTCCATTTGTTCCTGTGTCCCTTTCCTGCACCCTTCTGCAGCTTCCATATGCGGAGAGCCACAGTCGGGATGTCACGAGGTCTAGAAACTTGCTCATAAGAACTCATCGGGAATAACCAAAGGAGGATTTTCAGCAGTCTGGCTTAACCACTCAGGACCAGCGCGGAGCCGTGGACCAGGACCAGCCCTGCTTGCAAGGTGGTCCAGATGGTGCCCATCCGTTGGGCCAACGTCCAGCATCCTGACCTCACTTGCCCTCCTTCTTGGCCACTGGGCCACGCTGCAAGTTTCCGCCTCCGAGGCTTTGCTCCCGCAGGTCCCAGTCGTGATGCAATCCTGCAAGACGGCCAAAGATGCAGGCGAAAAATGTCAGCAATCCAGAAGGGGAAAAAAGGACATTGTATTCCCCTCCTTGAGCTTTGGAGGTAACAGACTAACAAGGGGACCTTGGAGGTCATGTAGTCCAACCCCCTGCTCAGGCAGTAAACCCTGTACCATTTCGGACAAATGGCTGTCCAGTCTCTTCTTAAAAACTTCCAGTGTTGGAGCATTTACTGCTTCTGGAGGCAGGTTGTTCCACGGGTTGATTGTTCTCGCTGTCAGGAAGTTTCTCCTTAGTTCTAGGTTGCTTCTCTCCTTGATGAGTTTCCACCCGTTGCTTCTTGTCCGGCCTTCAGGCGCCTTGGAGAATAGCTTGACTGCCTCTTCCAGCTTGAAGTCTTTAGAAATGGAGATTTTGTCACCCATTCAGAAAGACGGGGCCACTCTATTCATAAGCAAAGAGCCCACAGAGACTCCAGATGATGAGAATTATATATTCTCCATATAGTGAGAATGGCCGAAAAGATCACTGTCAGTTCCCTCCCTCCCTCCCATCCAGGACAGAGCACAGAAGCGCTGCTTGAGCAGGGACCGTAAGATTATCTGGGAAACCACACACCCTCTTCACAACCTGGTTTCCTTGTTCCCTTCTGGGTGGGGGGGGCTTCGTGGTATCCGAAGGAGAACATCCAGATTCAGCCAGAGTTTCCTTCCATACCGCATTAACCTTGCGAACTCCCAAGCTTCCTTCTTCCGTTATATATTCAAGATGGACAATATTTAATATTTATTTGCTACGTATGTGTAGGGATGTGGGTCTATACATAGATTGTTCATAGTATCTTTAGGTGTGTGTCATGTATGTGTTTCACTTTGAGAGCGGGCAACTAAATCTCATTTTTGATGTGTCCCGTTGTGCCCACAGTAAAAAAATGACAATAACGGTTATCTTATCTTATCTTATCTTATCTTATCTTATCTTATCTTATCTTATCTTATCTTATCTTATCTTATCTTACCAGAAACACAATTAGACAAGCCAAAAAGAAGAGGGAGTCAAGCTATTCTCCAAAGCGCCTGAAGGCAGGACAAGAAGCAACAGATGGAAACTAACCAAGGAGAGAAGCAACCTGGAATTAAGGAAAAATTTCCTAACAGTGAGAACTATTAATCAGTGGAACAGCTTGCCACCAGACGTTGTGAATGCTCCAACACTGGAAGTTTTTAACAGTGTTTCCAATACTGTTATTCTATTCTATTCTATTCTATTCTATTCTATTCTATTCTATTCTATTCTATTCTATTCTATTCTATTCTATATTCTATTCTATTCTGTATTCTGTATTCTGTATTCTATTCTATAATATGTTGTTGTTGTTAATTGCGAAGTCATGTCCGACCCATCGCGACCCCATGGACAACGTTCTTCCAGGCCTTCCTGTCCTCTACCATCTTCTGGAGTCCATTTAAGTTCACACCTCCTGCTTCAGGGACTCCATCCAGCCACCTCATTCTCTGTCGTCCCCTTCTTCTCTTGCCCTCCATCTTTCCCAGCATCAGGCCCTTCTCCAGTGAGTCCTTCCTTGTCATTCGGTGGCCAAAGTCCTTGAGTTTCCACTTCAGGATCTGGCCTTCTAAAGAGCAGTCGGGGTTGATCTCCTCTAGGACTGACCGGTTTGATCGCCTTGCAGTCCAGGGGGCTCGCAGGAGTCTTCTCCAGCACCAGAGTTCAAAGGCCTCCATTCTTTGGCGCTCAGCCTTTCTTATGGTCCAACTTTCACAGCCATACATTGCAACTGGGAAAACCATGATTCTATAATATATTCTATTCTGTATTCTGTATTCTATTCTATTCTATAATATATTCTATTCTGTATCGTGTATTCTATTCTATTCTATCCTATCCTATTCTATATTCTATTCTAATCCTCTTTCGTGTCTACATCTGACACCCTACAGGAGACACAAAAAGCTGGGCTGGATCCCCGTTGTTTAAGAACAGAGAGGGGAAAAGTGTGCTTTGTCTGTTTGCAGAGAGCGAAGAACATCTGGAGAGACACAGAAGCAGATAAAGAGGCAGGACCCCCTCCTTCGCTTCTCATACCAGTCCACAGGTGGTGAGATTGTGTCCAAAAAAGAAAAACCCTCACCCCAAAGTGACGGACGTCCCACTTGAGGAATCCTGGTGAGGCCCCGGGGATGAAACAACCCATGAATGCCATTCCTCTCCTTCTGGAAACATCTGCCCCAAATGAGCTCCAGATGCCTGCAAGTGATTTGGAACAGAGGCTGAAAAAGCCGCTGGAGGAGGAACTATGCAGAGAGCAGGCGGGGGGGGGGCGAAAGTGGGGGGAGGGGGCTTTCCCAATCTCAGGAAGGCTTGGGATCCTTATAGGCTGAAAGATTTTCCCACAATGCATTGCAGGACAGCCAGCAATGACCTGAAGGATGCTCTGGTTTTCCTTGGGAACCTTCAGGAATGAACATTCTGATCTTCGGGTCTTGAAGGAGAGGCCATGGCTGCATTCCAAGACGGGTTCCTAAATTTCTTTTAGGATCACTTCCTAAAAACTTTAGTAAGGAATACCTGCATCCAGTTTCGGTCACCACGTTACAAAAAAGACGTTGAGACTTTGGAAAAGGTGCAGAGAAGAGCAACTAAGAGGATCCAAGGAGACTGGAGACTAAAACCTACGAACAACAGCTGCAGGACTTGGGTTTGGCTAGTCTAGAGAAAAGAAGAACGAGGGGAGACATGATAGCAGAATTCCAGTGTTTGAGGGGCTGCCCCAAAGAAGAGGGGGGGGGGGTCAATTTATTCTCCAAAGCCCCTGAAGGCAGGACAAGAAGCAACGGATGGAAACTCATCAAGGAGAGAAGCAACCTAGAACTAAGGAGAAACTTCCTGACAGTGAGAACAATTAACCATGGAACAACCTGCCCCCAGAAGTGGTGAATGCTCCAACCCTGGAAGTTTTTAAGAAGAGACTGGACAGCCATTTGTCCGAAATGGTGTAGGGTTTCCTGCCTGAGCAGGGGGTTGGACTAGATGACCTCCAAGGTCCCTTCCAACTCTGTTATTCTATTCTATTCTATTCTATTCCATTCCATTCCATATTTTCTATTCTATTCTATTCTATTCCATATTTTCTATTCTATTCTATTCTATTCCATTCCATTCCATTCTATTCTATTCCATTCTATTCTATTCTATTCTATTCTATGGATTCTGGGAGTTGAAGTCCACCCATCTTCAAGGTCCCACGGTTGAGAAATATTATCCGGGTGCTGTGACAACGTAGCTACAAAGCGACGACAACAATGCCCCTTTCACTGAGGCTGGCCCTTCTGTGTTACAATCCTTCCTTTGTTATTTCCCACGTACTTCATCTGGATTGTGACATTCTGTCCTTACCTGCATTTCACAATGGCACCAACGTCCCCTGGAAACATTTTTTTTTTCTGTTGCACGCTTGCGATGTTGGGTGTCATTTTGCACCTTCCCAGGGATGCACTGGGCTTAAGCTGTCCCACGCAGGACTATTCCTTGATTTACAACCATTCTTTTAGTGACCATTTCAAGTGACAGCAGCCCTGCAAAAACTGTCTTATGAACCTTTCCCCACCAGTATGTAACTAGGTTGGACTAGATGACCTCCAAGGTTCCTTCCAACTCCAGTTATTCTATTTTTTTTACCGTTTTTCACACTTCATGACCGTTGCAGCATCTCCGTGGTGACGTGATCCAAATTCAGACACTTGACAACTGGCCTTTATTTATGACAGTCACAGCCTCCCAGGCTCCTTTTGCGAACTTTTGACAAACAACACAAGTGGGGAAGCCAAGCATGTGGCTAACTTAACAACCGTAGTGATTGACTTAAGAGCCATGGCAAGCAAGGTCGTAAAATGGGGCAAAACTCACTTATCAGCTGTCTCGCTTAGCAATGGGAACTTTGGGCCCAGTTATGATCTTATGTCATACTAAATTACTGGACCAATGAAAGACTGTGGACATTTGGCAAAGTAGAGCATAAGCTACTTCTTGGCAAGCTAAGAACAGAATAGAATGGAATGGAATGGAATAGAATAGAATAGAATAGAATAGAATAGAATAGAATAGAATAGAATAGAATAGAATAGAATAGAATAGAATAGAATAGAATAGAAAATATGGAATAGAATAGAATAGAATAGAATAGAATAGAATAGAATAGAATAGAATAGAATATGGAGAATAGAATATGGAGAATAGAATATGGAATGGAGAATAGAATAGAATAGAATAGAATAGAATAGAATAGAATAGAATAGAATAGAATAGAATAGAATAGAATAGAATAGAATAGAATAGAATATGGAATGGAGAATAGAATATGGAATGGAAAATAGAATAGAATAGAATAGAATAGAATAGAATAGAATAGAATAGAATAGAATAGAATAGAATAGAATAGAATAGAATAGAATAGAAAATATGGAATAGAATAGAAAATACGGAACAGAATAGAATAGAATAGAATAGAATAGAATAGAATAGAATAGAATAGAATAGAATAGAATAGAATAGAATAGAATAGAAAATATGGAATAGAATAGAATGGAGAATAGAATAGAATATGGAATGGAGAATGGAATATGGAATGGAGAATAGAAGAGAATAGAATAGAATAGAATAGAATAGAATAGAATAGAATAGAATAGAAAATATGGAATAGAATAGAATAGAATAGAATAGAATAGAATAGAATAGAATAGAATAGAATAGAATATGGAATGGAGAATAGAATAGAATAGAATAGAATAGAATAGAATAGAATAGAATAGAATAGAATAGAATAGAATAGAATAGAATAGAATAGAATAGAATAGAATATGGAATGGAGAATAGAATATGGAATGGAAAATAGAATAGAATAGAATAGAAAATATGGGATAGAATAGAATAGAATAGAATAGAATAGAATAGAATAGAATAGAATAGAATAGAATAGAATAGAATAGAATAGAAAATATGGAATAGAATAGAATAGAATAGAATAGAATAGAATAGAATAGAATAGAATAGAATATGGAGAATAGAATATGGAGAATAGAATATGGAATGGAGAATAGAATAGAATAGAATAGAATAGAATAGAATAGAATAGAATAGAATAGAATAGAATAGAATAGAATAGAATAGAATAGAATAGAATATGGAATGGAGAATAGAATATGGAATGGAAAATAGAATAGAATAGAATAGAATAGAATAGAATAGAATAGAATAGAATAGAATAGAATAGAATAGAATAGAATAGAATAGAAAATATGGAATAGAATAGAAAATACGGAACAGAATAGAATAGAATAGAATAGAATAGAATAGAATAGAATAGAATAGAATAGAATAGAATAGAATAGAATAGAATAGAATAGAATATGGAATGGAGAATAGAATATGGAATGGAAAATAGAATAGAATAGAATAGAAAATATGGGATAGAATAGAATAGAATAGAATAGAATAGAATAGAATAGAATAGAATAGAATAGAATAGAATAGAATAGAATAGAATAGAATAGAATATGGAATGGAGAATAGAATATGGAATGGAAAATAGAATAGAATAGAATAGAAAATATGGGATAGAATAGAATAGAATAGAATAGAATAGAATAGAATAGAATAGAATAGAATATGGAATGGAGAATAGAATAGAATGGAATGGAATGGAATAGAATAGCAGAATAGCTTCTGCTCCCCTTGCATCATTCACCAAACACTTTTTGGGCTCTCTTCTTGGGGCTGCATCCTGCTCTGCACCTTTTGCAAACACCCCACTGTCTGGACGCACCAATTGGCCTGGCTTGAAAACCCCCCCTCGCTCTTTCCCTCCCCCCCCCTCCGCCCCACCAAGAACCCCATTGCAGGGCCAAGTCAGGCTGTCCGTTCCTCTTTCAAGAAACCTGAGATTTATGAGACTCCAGAGATGCTTAATAAAATATTTACAGAGTGTGGCTTTGAATAGTTTGAGTTCAGTAAACTCTCCCCGCTGCTGTCGGGAGGCTGGGTGGCAGGCAGACAAATGTAAACCCAGCATTTTTCCATTCCGCAAAACGAGATAAATCTTCAGGGCTTTCTAAAGCTATTTTTTTTCCTTTTCTTTCTTTTTCTCTTTCTTTCTTTCTTTCTTTCTTTATTTATTTATTTATTTATTTTTCTTTTTCTTTCTTTCTTTCCTTTCTTTTTCTTTCAATAAAAAGGGCAACAACAACAACAATAATAATAATAAAGTTGGAAGGGACCTTGGAGGTCATCTAGTCCAACCCCCTGCTCAGGCAGGAAACCCTATACCATTTCAGACAAAGGGCTGTCCAGTCTCTTCTTAAAAACTTCCAGTGTTGGAGCATTCACCGCTTCTGGAGGCAGGTGGTTCCACTGGTTAATTGTCCTCACTGTCAGGAAGTTTCTCCTTAGTTCTAGGTTGCTTCTCTCCTTGATGAGTTTCCATCCGTTGCTTCTTGTCCTGCCTTCAGGGGCTTTGGAGAATAGCTTGACTACCTCTTCTTTGGGGCAGCCCCTGAGATACTGGAACACTGCTATCATGTCCCCCAGTGTCAAACCATTTTTCAGGGATTGTCTTGCCTTGCATTCTGATGCAACCTAAGCTCCTAGTCCTTAGGTTTTGTGTTTTTTAATCAGAATAAAGCTGGAGGGGACCTTGGGGGTCTTCTAGTCTAACCCCCCTGATCAAGCAACAGACCCTACACCATTTCAGACAAGTAGCTTGTCCAATCTCTTCTCGAAAACCTCCAGTGATGGAGCACCCACAACTTCTGGTGGCAAGCTGTTCCACTGGTTGATTTATCCTATCAGGAAATCCCTCAATTCTCCTTGATCAGTTTCCATCCGTTGTTTCTTATGCTGCCTTCTGTGCTTTGGAGAATAAGTTGACCTCCTCTTCTTTGTGGCAGCCCCTCAGATACTGGAAGACTGCTATCATGTCCCCCCCCCCTGCCAGTCCTTCTTTTCTTTTGATTGGCCAAACCCCAATACTGCAATGGATCTTTATATGTTTTAGCCTCCAGGCCTTTAATCCTCTTAGTTGCTCTTCTCTGCACTTCTTTTTTCCAAAGTCTCAACACCTTTTTTTTGTAATGTGGGGACCACAACTTGATGCAGGTATTCCAGGTGTGGCCTTACTAAGGCTTTACAAAGCAGTACTAAGACTTCACATGATTTTGATTCTACGCCTCTGTTCATACAAGCAAGGATTGCATTGGTTTCTTTTGCTGCTGCCACACCTGGCTGGCTCATATTTAAGTGGTTTTAAATATAATAATAAATAATAAATAATAATAAATAAATAAATACTAATACTAATACTACTACTACTAATAATAATAAAGTTGGAAGGGACCTTGGAGGTCATCAAGTCCAACCCCCTGCTCAGGCAGGTAACCCTATACCATTTCGGACAAATGGCTGTCCAGTTTCTTCTTAAAAACTTCCAGTGTTGGAGCATTCACCGCTTCTGGAGGCAGGCAGTTCCACTGGTTAATTGTTCTGTCAGGAAGTTTCTCCTTAATTCCAGGTTGCTTCCCTCCCTGATTTAGTTTCCATCCGTTGCTTCTTGTCCTGCCTTCAGGGGCTTTGGAGAATAGCTTGACTCCCTCTTCTTTGGGGTAGCCCCTGAGATATTGGAAGACTGCTATCCTGTCCCCCCTCGTCCTTCTCTTCATTAAACTGGACATCCCCTACTCCAGCAACCATTCCTTATATGCTTTAGCCTCCAGTCCCCTAATCATCTTTGTTGCTCTTCTCTGTACTCTTTCTAAATAAACGTTTAGTGATTTTAATGCTTCCGTAGTTCCCAGGTGTGGGGTCTGCATCTGCCTGAGCCGATCGGCCTCCTGTAGGAATGATCTGCAGAAAGGTAAAAGAAAAAAAAAACCCATCATTAAACTGAGGGGATGCATAGGGGATGTTTAGTCTGGAGGAGAAGGACACAGCATCCACCTGCTAAGAGTCTGCAAGGCGGTAAAAGGCAGGATCATTTTAGAGCAGTCCCAGAAACCACTGGGTTAAATTTACAAGGCCGGTTTAAGATCAGAAAAAACAAAAACCTTCCCTGTCAAAGCTTTTTAGGAAATGGAACTGGACGCTTCAGGCAGCTACGGATTCTCCTTTGCTGGAGATGGGTCCATCATGGCTGTTGGGAAGGCTATAACCACAGAGGTCTGCCCTGGACCACGGGTTGGACTAGATGACCTCCCGGAGCCCTCCAAACTGCAGGAACGTCAAAACCCATCTCTTGGGTTCCAGGCAAGATCCCGACCTCGAATTCTCTCTAACTGCAAATCTCTCTTCTTGGGTTTTGTGCCGAACTGAGCAGTTTTTAAGGATGCATTTTCACTGCTTTTTATTACGGCCGGAAGCTTAACGATCGATTTTAGTTTGCAGTTCCAACACGGTTTGTCTCCGGTCTGGAGCAAGTGATGGCTTGCAATACCCCTACGGCAGGAAGGTTGTGTTAGTTGTGCCACAAAAGGAGAATCAACACAAAAGACCTCTTTTCTTCCATAAGTCGTTCTTTTTAATTAATTGCTGCCCCCCATCCCGCCATTTGGTTTGAATAAGCACCACCACTCGGTTTGGTTTGGTTTTTAAGGCATTTACTCCTTACGCATTTTTATTTTTCGAATGCATCCTGCTTTTTTCCCCCCCTCTAGAAGGAAAACGGTAAAAAATAATAATAATAATAAAAGAGCCAGAGCCGAAAGTCAAATAAACTTCAGTACCACTTTTGTGCAATAAATTAAAAAGAAGAAGAACAACAAAACAACTCGAGGCAAAGCCGGAAATTAAGAGAGACCAGTCCCGGAGAGGTCAAATGCACTTTGGACGGTACCTAAAATAAATATCATAAGTTAGCTTTGAATAAATAGAGTTCATCTAGAATAAAATAGAGAGATTATCGCATCAACCTCTTAAGCCGAGCTCCATGAGAAAGTGTGAGGGCGGCCTGCGGAGGAGACGAGAGCCCCGGATTTGGTGGAATGCAAAATGTGGACAATTTGGGATTTTGCAAAATGTGGACAAGCTTAACATACATTGAAGGGGCCCGGGGCCCACCGGGCCAGAGATGCCAGGGGCTTTTAGCTGAGAAAACATCTCCCTTATAGCTAGTCAATGACTCGTTCAGAGTGACCTTTCCAGCTGGCTTCCGTGACCTCGTGATTGGCTTAACAATTGCAAACCGATTTGCTTAACGGCCGTGGCAAAAACAGTCGTAAAGTGAGGTGCAGCTGACGTTTAACCTCTTTGCTGAGCAACAGAAATCCTGACACACACACCCCCCGTCGTGGACATAAAGCGAGGACTCTCTGTGGAAGATCTGGGATGGGAAAGGAGGTGGATGGGGCACAAAATCCCCCCAGAGAGAGCTTGCTTCCCCCCCCCGCTTCCATTCATGCCTGTCCATACCTGCCCCCTAGACCTTTTTAATGCCGCAACCCCCACCGGTCATAAGTTGAGGACTACTCAACCGGTCGTAAGTCGAGGACTACTCAACTGGTGCAGCACCGTTTGCAGAATGGGACTTTTGGCGGGCTCAGCAGGGCAGAGACAGCCTGGACAATTCCTATTGGCTTTTGAAAGCCAATAGAATTAGACTCTATTCAAGAGAGGCTCTTCTATTGGCTTTCAAAAGCCAATAGAATAAAAGGGAGGAGCACAGCTAAGGAAAAGGGGGAAAAAATGGCGGACTGCGTTGTTTGGCGACCCCCGTGAAATGGTCGTTCGACCCCAAATGGAGTCCCGACCCAGAGGTGGAGAACCACTGGAATACACTCTCTTGAATAGAGTCTAATTCTATTGGCTTTCCAAAGCCAATAGGAATCGTCCAGGCCGTCTCTGCCCTGCTGAGCCCGCCAAAAGTCCCGTTCTGCAAACGGGGCTGCACCAGTTGAGTAGTCCTCGACTTACGACCGGTTGGGGGGTCGCGGCATTAAAAAAGTTGAGAACCACTGGTCTATTCTATTGGCTTTCAAAAGCCAATCGAATAAAAGGGAGTAGCACAGCCAAGGAAAAGGGGGGAAAAAATGGCGGACTGCGTTGTTTGGCGACCCCCGTGAAATGGTCGTTCGACCCCAAATGGGGTCCCAAACCACAGGTTGAGAACCGCTGAGCTAGCCTGAGACGGAGAGGGGGCAGCCCCACGGTGGCATTGGGGCTGGCCATCTTTTACTCCCCTCCTCTCTCCAGGGTGGATAGGCAGAGGGCCAGAGAGGGGGGTTTCCAAGAAGGGCTTGAGCCTGGAAGGGGAGGGGGCCGAGGGGCTCTGGGGAGGGGGCTTCCAAGGTGGAGCATTGGGAAGGGGGCCCTGTGGAGAGAGGAGCCCAAGGGAGGGACCCCAAGAGGAGGGGAGGGAGGGGGAGGGAGGTCAAGCAAGCCAAGCCAAGAGGAACCGAAGCCCGGGCAGAGGGGGTCAGAAAAGGTGGGGCATCACAGCCAACCTTCCAGGACTGTGACTTCCCAGAAAGCTTGAAAGGAGATGCCAGTTTTGTGCCTGGCAGCTGTCAGTCAGCCCAGGCTTGGCAAGTTCCAATCCCCTGGCTGAGGAGGATGGGTTCAACTGTCCAACGCAGGGGTAGGCCACCTTGACTCTTTTATGACCCGTGGACTTCAACTCCCAGAATTCCTGAGCCAGCATGGGGAAAACATTGGCCCCTTCATGACTTGTGGACTTCAACTCCCAGAATTCCTCAGCCAGCATGGGGGAACTATGGCCCCCTCATGGCTCATGGACTTCAACTCCCAGAATTCCTGAGCCAGCATGGGGGAACTATGGCCCCCTCATGGCTCATGGACTTCAACTCCCAGAATTCCTCAGCCAGCATGGGGGAACTTTGGCCCCCTCATGACTCGGGGACTTCAACTCCCAGAATTCCTGAGCCAGCCTGGCTCAGCTTGGAAACCTCTCCCTTTTCCCTCAGCGTAGCTGGCTCAGGAATTCTGGGAGTTGAAGTCCATGAGTCATAAAGCAGCCTAGGCCTAGGGCAGGTGTAGGCAACCTTGGTTCTTTTATGACTCATGGACTTCAACTCCCAGAATTCCTGAGCCAGCCTGGCTCAGCTTGGAAACCTCTCCCTTTTCCCTCAGCGTAGCTGGCTCAGGAATTCTGGGAGTTGAAGTCCATGAGTCATAAAGCAGCCTAGGCCTAGGGCAGGTGTAGGCAACCTTGGTTCTTTTATGACTCATGGACTTCAACTCCCAGAATTCCTGAGCCAGCCTGGCTCAGCTTGGAAACCTCTCCCTTTTCCCTCAGCGTAGCTGGCTCAGGAATTCTGGGAGTTGAAGTCCATGAGTCATAAAGCAGCCTAGGCCTAGGGCAGGTGTAGGCAACCTTGGTTCTTTTATGACTCATGGACTTCAACTCCCAGAATTCCTGAGCCAGCCTGGCTCAGCTTGGAAACCTCTCCCTTTCCCCTCAGCATGGCTGGCTGAGGAATTCTGGGAGTTGAAGTCCACGAGTCATAAAAGAGCCAAGGTTGCCTACCCCTGGTCTAACGTCTCAAAGGCGGGAACCCGCCAGGGAGACTGACCCCCTTCTGCCCCAGGGAATCCAGGCGAGGGATCCAGGCAGACAGCGCCACGATCTTGCCCCACAGGAAGGAAAGCCGTTGGCAGCAGCCTCCAAGGCCCCGCAGGTCTCCCCTCCACCAACGCAGCCTTGCCTGGTGTGCACACACACACACACACAGGGACACACACACACACACACACACACACACACATGGATACAATCAGGAGTGCCCTTGTTCTGAAGGCGGACTGTCCACTGCTCTGCACCCCCAGACGACACAAAAAGTGCCTGGGGAAGAAGCAGCCCGTTATTTCGGAGAGAAGAAATGGGTCTGGGGGCTCCTGAAGAGACACCCCCCCTTCATCCCTCCCCCCACTCTTTCCTGACTAAGAAGGTGTGCCACAGAAGGATGGAGCACAACTCCCTGACATCAGTGGGGGCAGTGGGGCAAATTGGTCCCTCTCTATTCCAAGAGGCTAGTCCTCATGGACTTCCAGATACAAATGCTCTGAGGTCCAAGACTGGTGGAACCAATTCGCAAACGGGACAGGAAAGAGGAAAGAGGCGGGGAGAGGACTGGCGTTTGCCATCCCCGATTGCCCAAGATCAGAACCCCGGGAATGGGGAAGGTGGCGGGTCTTGGGCAACATGGGTTCTGGGTTCCTCCAAATGTTCCTCTGGGGTGGAAAGTCACGGACATAGCTGGAGACCCCCAGGGCCTTTTCCTTCCTTGCCCCTACCATCTTGCCCCCCCCCAGGAGAGAAGCTTCATTCATCCTAAATTGTGAAAGGGGGCAGTCACAAAAAAAAGTCAAGATGGCTGCCGTGCGAGGAGAGGAGAATATGGATGGGGATTAGGATTGGGTTAAATAAGACATCTCTACATTCCTTTCCTTTCCTCTCGTCTGTCCCGCCGGCGATTTCTTGGGCCGCACCTGACGATGTGCCCAGGTGTGAAATATCACCGCCTCACCTGCTGCCTCAAAGAGAAGTTTGCAGAGGGGGACAGAGGGGGGTGGTGGCAATGAGGATGCTGAACCTCCTTAGCTTGATAAATTGGAAAGGAAGGGAAGGGCCGCTAAAATGGTGGGAGGACTTATCTTGAATCCAGGCCTTGTGAGGATCGGGGAAAGATATGGGGAGGTTGAGCTTGCAGAGAAGAAGGTTGAGGGGGGGGCAGGAGGGGGGGGGGTCCTCAAAACTCTGAAGGGCTGTCATTCTGGAAAGGGTTCAGACTTCTCGGATGCTCTCAAAGGTGAGAGCAGAATGAACGGGATGAAACTTCAAGGAGGTAAATATGGATTAAAGCGGTATCTTCTTAACTTTGGGCCCTTGAAGATGGATGGACTTCAACTCCCAGAATTCCCCAACCAGCCAAGAAGTTCACTCATCCTCAAGGGCCCCAGGTTGAGAAACATCGGATTATATACTAGGAATTTGTGAGATTAGGTTTGGCATACAGTTCCTTCCTTTTCCCTGGAGCTTTTCAGAGACTGGATAGTTTCTGGCGAACGGGCTTGATGACCTCAGGAATTCTGGGAGTTGAAGTCCACAAGTCATAAAAGAGCCAAGGTTGCCTGCCCCTGCCCTAGGGTTTACACCATAAAGACTTTAACAAGTTCAGCCAGACTTTCAGCCAGACTTTCAGCAACTTTCAGCCAGACTTTCAGCAATGGAGAAGGTCCAAAGAGTTGCTTGCACTAACAGCAGCTCTTGAGAACGAGAAGTGAGACCCACTCTTGAACACAAAGCCCCATCCCCGTGGCTGAAGGACTGTGTTCTGCCCCCCCCCCTCACAAGAGTAGGCAAGGCAATCAGCAAACAGAGTTCTCCTAATCATCCAAACCCTCCCAGGATGCTGAAACTCCAGCCCTTCTTAGTCTACAACTTGGCCCCTAAAAGCAAAGTAAGTTACTGATCCTCAGGATCCCTCTATGCCATAGGGATTTTTGGAACAGCTGCCTTGTATTCAGCCCACTCAACCTGCCCTCCTCTAATGCAGGACGTTTGGCAGAGCATCAAGGCTCAAAGACTGAACGCGCGGCCTTCTGCCGTCCCCGACAGGCGTTTTGTGTCTGAACGCCACACTGATCTTCGTCATTTAAATTCAGCTCTGCATCGTCTGCAGAACCTGCTTGAAACAGACCCCATTAAGAAGTTGATGCACCGCCGACCGAAGAATGAGGTTTTGTACATAACTGTCAATATTTTAGACCTAGGTCCACATTCTATATATATATATATATGTATGTATGTATGTATGTATGTATGTATGTATGTTTTCTGAGGTTTTCGCGGGTGTTTGTATGTAGGTCTTTGGTTGTTCGGGTTTTCTCCCGCGTAAAATTGGAAGTGTCTTGGCGACGTTTCGACGAAGTCCCATTCGTCATCTTCAGGTTGGTGTTTTCAGCTTCGTGCTTCGAGGAGTACGAAGCTGAAAACACCAGCCTGAAGATGACGAATGGGACTTCGTCGAAACGTCGCCAAGACACTTCCAATTTTACGCGGGAGAAAACCCGAACAACCAAAGACCTACATATATATATATATATACATACATACACACATATATATTATACATATATATATATATTATTTTTACATGGTCCTGTTGATCATGGTGCCAGTACGTGAACGCAATGACGCGAGGGAAGAATCCCTCAACCTGCCAGCCTCTTTTTCCAGCAAGTCTTTTAAAGAAACAGAATCTTGGTCGGCCAGACAGGAACACCACCACCCCCCCACAGCTTCGGTTCCCAAATGGAATCACTTAACGAGGGACCTCCCAGGCTTCGCCCGTGCATTTCAGCAGACACAATCTGTTGAAGATCGCAGGCGAGACCCCTTCGTTGTGCATGGAAAGCTGGGAATGAGTCAAGTGTTCTCGTTTTTTTTTTCTTCCCAACCATGCAGCGTCAGTCCTGGGAAGCCCCCCCCCCTCTTTTGTGGAAGCCGAGAATGCATGTTGGTCAAGACTCAAAAGAAGGGCCTTCTGTCCAGTGTCCAGTGCCACATCTGGTCAGAAGGTGGAAGCTATTGGGGGAGATCCCAAATATAGCCATCTCTGCTTCCCAGCTGCTCGGCATATCCTGCCAAAGATGCTGGTCCTCCAGCTGTGAGTCCTTTGGCCCACCACCATCCTTGAGGTAGACCTTCCAAGCAGTTGTCCACCTCCGGTCCTCTCTCGTCTGCTCTCCTTTGCTTTCCTCCTGGAGGTACACCCTGGCTGGTCCCCCATGGGGGCAGCCAAGGGAGACGGAGACTCTCTTCCTTCTCGTTGGCGTTTCCTCCTCCTGGTCACACGCAGCCGCATTCCTTGGCCGAGACCTCGTTTACGGTGTAGTATCGGTTACCCGTGTCCAAGAACGAGATGTCATCATCGTAGGACAACGGTCTGCAGCACGGACGCGCTCGCACCTTCTCCTTCCGGATCTTCCTCATGCTCCGCACGTGCTTCAGGGAGAGGTCGTAGTTCCGCACGGCCGAGTCGCAGGTCCCGCTGCAGTAGCGGAAGAGGACTGTCTCGTCCGAATTGTAGCCCAGGCCTAGCTCGCTGATGGTCACCTCCAGCTCCTTGAGGGAGCAGGGCTTGTGGCGGGCCTTGGCGCGCTTCATCCGGTTGCCGGCTTTGGCCAAGAGAGGCAGCTCGTGTTCTCCCGAGTTCATGGACTGGCTGTAGCGCTCGATCAACGTGGAGATCAGCTGGTGGATTTCCCCCTCCGTGTAGCTCTCGAACAAAGTGCTGTCTGAAATCAGAAGAGGGACAGAGGTCAGCAAAGGGAGGGAAACAGGTGCGCAGGTGTCATCCCTCCTGTGGGACTTACACTGGCGGCCGATTGGCTTCCAGGTCCCATTCAAGGTGCTGCGGTCACCTTTCAGGCCCTACGTGGCTTGGGACCAGGTGATCTGAAGGACCGTCTCTTCTTGGTTACCCACCGGAGTGGAAGAAGCAGGGGATGTCATGGGTCCCCTCTCCTAAGGATGTCCATATAGAGCAGGGGTCTTCAAACTTGGCCCTTTTATGACTTGTGGACTTCAACTCCCAGAATTCCTCAGCCAGCAATGCTGAGTTTGAAGACCCCTGATATAGAGGACCAAGAAAGAGGGTCTTCTCTGTGGTGGCTCCCTCCGTGTTACTTGAAGGACCACCTTTCCCCACTTACCTCCACCCAACCTACCAGAGCAGGGAGGCAGGGGATGCTACGGGTCCCCTCTTCCAAGCGGGATCAAGAAGGGGGGTCTTCTCTGTGGTGGCCCCCTCCTTTCAGTACACCCTCCCTGCGGAGGCAAGACGGCCCCCACTTTCACAGTCTTTCCCAAGGCCCTGAAGACCTGGTTTGGCCAACGGGCCTGGGCATCGCAGAGTGGGACGGAGCCCGTCCGACGACTCATCTGATTGTTATTGCCAGGAGAGTGACAGATTCTTGCTTTCTCCTGTTTTTATCTTGGGTTTTTATCTTTATCCCTGAGGATGAATTGAATGGCCACCTACATTCTTTTAAATAAATAATTGAATAAAGCTACTGGGCAACGCCAAAGAAAAGCTGTGACCTTGCCTGGCCTGGGAGGCCTTGCTCACAGTTATCTCCCGTCTAGATTACTGGCCTCGGTCTTGGTCATCTCCCGTCTAGATTACTGCAACCCTCTCTACACGGGGCTGCCCTTGAAGACCACCCGGAAACTTCAACTGGTCTAGGAGGCAGCAGCGTGCACAGTAATGGGGGCCTCAGATTTGTCCATGCAACCCTTTTGTGCGCAAGCTGCACTGGCGCCTGGTTTCCCCCACCCCCCCGGTGCAATTCAAGGTGCTAGTCCTCACCTTTAAAACCCTACTTGGTCCAGGGGCCAGGTTATTGGCGGGACCACCTCTCCCAACGGATGCCTATGGGGTCCCACCAGGTCAGATAAATTTTGATTTTTGTTTAGCAATAGCACATGGACTTTACAGCTGCTTTACAGCTCTCTCTAAACAGTTTACAGAATTAGCACGTTGCCCCCTGCAACAATCTGGGTCCTCATTTTATGGACCTCGGAAGGACGGAAGGCTGAGTCAACCCTGAGTCAGTGAGACTCAAACTGCTGGCAGTGGGCACAATTATCCTGCAGTACTGTATTCTAAGCACTGCTCCACGGCCCTTCCTTCCTTCCTTCCTTCCTTCCTTCCTTCCTTCCTTCCTTCCTTCCTTCCTTCCTTCCTTCCTTCCTTCCTTCCTTCCTTCCTTCCTTCCTCTCATTACCATTTCTCTCCTTCTTCCCTCCCTTCCTCCCTCCCTCCCTCCCTCCCTTCCTTCCTTCCCACTTAGCACTAGCACTTAGGCTTCTATTCCGCTTCATACTGCTTTACAGCATCTTCTGAGTCAGCCTATTTGCTCCCAACCATCTGGGCCCTCCTTTTACAGACCTCGGAAGGATGGAAGGCAGAGTCAACCTTGAGCCCGTCAGGATCGAACTGCCGGCAGTGGGCAGAATGAGCCTGCAGTGCTGCAATCTCACCACTGCGCCACCTGTTGATTATTATTTTTATTGTTTTATGAGCCGATGGACATGTGTTTATCCCAAGCAGGTTTAGGGTACGTGGATGTTTGACCAGGCTTTTCCCCTCTGAAGTGCTGGGACACGGTGAGCTGACTTACTGCCAAAGTTTTATTTCCCTTAAGGTTTAATGGGCTTAGTTTTATGGCTGTAATGTGGGTTTTATGATGCTTTAACTTTTCATTGGGTTCTAAAGTGGGTGGCTGTATTAATGTTTTAAATGAATAAATAGAAGAAGGGACTCTGCACATCCTAATACTAAAAAAAAAAAAAAAAAATCTAGTTGTGTCCCGGGAGGCCTCAGAAAGAATCTGGATTACAGATAGTCCTTGATTTACGACAGTTCATTTACTGACCTTTCCAAAGGTACAAAAGCACTGAAAAAGATGACTTGTGGCCATTTTCCACACCTAAAAATGAACTTAAACGAACCTAACACTGTAGTAGTAGTAGCGTCCTCCTGATCATGTGGTATTTGAGCAAATATGACGGGAAATCAGGGGAAAAAATGACAGAATAGAATAGAATGGAATGGACTGGACTGGAATGGAATAGAATAGAATAGAATAGAATAGAATAGAATAGAATAGAATAGAATAGAATAGAATAGAATAGAATAGAATAGAATAGAATATGTGGAATGGAATGGAATGGAATGGAATGGAATGGAATAGAATAGAATAGAATAGAATAGAATAGAATAGAATAGAATAGAATAGAATAGAATAGAATAGAATAGAATAGAATATGTGGAATGGAATGGAATGGAATAGAATAGAATAGAATAGAATAGAATAGAATAGAATAGAATAGAATAGAATAGAATAGAATAGAATAGAATAGAATAGAATAGAATATGTGGAATGGAATGGAATGGAATAGAATAGAATAGAATAGAATAGAATAGAATAGAATAGAATAGAATAGAATAGAATATGGAATGGAGAATAGAATATGGAATGGAGAATAGAATAGAATAGAATAGAATAGAATAGAATAGAATAGAATAGAATAGAATAGAATAGAATAGAATAGAATAGAATAGAATATGTGGAATGGAATGGAATAGAATAGAATAGAATAGAATAGAATAGAATAGAATAGAATAGAATAGAATAGAATAGAATAGAATAGAATAGAATAGAATAGAATATGTGGAATGGAATGGAATGGAATAGAATAGAATAGAATAGAATAGAATAGAATAGAATAGAATAGAATAGAATAGAATAGAATAGAATAGAATAGAATAGAATAGAATAGAATAGAATAGAATATGTGGAATGGAATGGAATGGAATAGAATAGAATAGAATAGAATAGAATAGAATAGAATAGAATAGAATAGAATAGAATAGAATAGAATAGAATATGTGGAATGGAATGGAATGGAATAGAATAGAATAGAATAGAATAGAATAGAATAGAATAGAATAGAATAGAATAGAATAGAATAGAATAGAATAGAATAGAATAGAATAGAATAGAATATGTGGAATGGAATGGAATAGAATAGAATAGAATAGAATAGAATAGAATAGAATATGTGGAATGGAATGGAATGGAATAGAATAGAATAGAATAGAATAGAATAGAATAGAATAGAATAGAATAGAATAGAATAGAATAGAATAGAATAGAATAGAATAGAATAGAATATGTGGAATGGAATGGAATGGAATAGAATAGAATAGAATAGAATAGAATAGAATAGAATAGAATAGAATAGAATAGAATAGAATAGAATAGAATATGTGGAATGGAATGGAATGGAATAGAATAGAATAGAATAGAATAGAATAGAATAGAATAGAATAGAATAGAATAGAATAGAATAGAATAGAATAGAATATGTGGAATGGAATGGAATGGAATGGAATAGAATAGAATAGAATAGAATAGAATAGAATAGAATAGAATAGAATAGAATAGAATAGAATAACAGAGTTACAGAGTTGGAAGGGACCTTGGAGGTCATCTAGTCCAACCCCCTGCTCAGGCAGGAAACCGTAACCCATTTCAGACAAAGGGCTGTCCAGTCTCTTCTTAAAAACCTCCAGTGTTGGACCATTCACAAGTTCAAGGAGAGAAGCAACCTAGAAGGAAGGAGAAATTTCCTGACAGTTAGAAGCAGTTGTTCCCCTGGTTAATTGTTCTAACTGTCAGGAAGTTTCTCCTTAGTTCTAGGTTGCTTCTCTCCTTGATTAGTTTCCACCCGTTGCTTCTTGTTCTGCCTTCAGGCGCTTTGGAGAAGAGCTTGACTCCCTCTTCTTTGGGGCAGCCCCTGAGATACTGGAACCCTGCTATCATGGTGACCAAAACTGGATGCATTGTTCCAGGTGTGGTCTTACCAAGGCATTTATAAAGCGGTACTAACCCTTACATCCCGGCAGGGGTTTTTTGCTCCTCCTGATGTTCTGCAAAGGACCCCCCACCCCCAAGAGCCTGTTGCTATATATGTGGATTTGTAATAAGCATGAATAAACATTTGACTAATCCCATTTCAAAGGCCAGCTCAGCCCGTGCCGCCAAGACAGTTATAACTCTGGAATCTGAGACAGGAAGGCTGGTCCCCAGGAATTGCTTATTCGAAGGCAGACATCCCAATCTCGGACCAAATTCCCATGAAATGAATCAATGCAGATAATGTCAAGCCGTAAAACTTTTCTACCCCAAAATGCACATTATTGCACGAGAACCGCATCCAGTCCTCTTTGTAAGAGTGGCCAGCCTTAAAATGTGCGCACCGCGGGGTACCGCATGGAGCCAAAATCACGGGAAGTCTTAGTACAGCTTTATAAAGGCTTAGTCAGGGCCCACCTGGAATACCTGCATCCAGTTTTGGTCATCATATCACAAAAAAAATGTTGAGAGTTTGAGGGAGGGGGAAAATGCAGAGAAGAGCAACTAAGATGATCAAAAGCCTGGAGACAAAAACATATGAAGGACGGTTGCAGGATTTGGTTTTGACCAGTCTAGAGAAAAGGAGGAGAAAAGGGGGGACATGATAGCAGCGTTCCAGTATCTCAGGGGCTGCCCCAAAGAAGAAGAGGGGGTCAAACCCCAAAGTGCCTGAAGGCGGAACAAGAAGCAACGGATGGAAACTGATGGGAGAGGAGCAACCTGGAACTAAGGAGAAACTTCCCAACAGTGAGGATAATTAACCAGTGGAACAGTTTGCCACCAGAAATGGTGGGCCCTCCATCACTGGAGACTTTTAAGAAGAGACTGGACAGTCACTTGTCTGAGATAGTCTAGGTTCTCCTGCTTGAGCAGAGGGCTGGACTAGAAGATCTCCAAGGTCCCTTCCAGCTCTATTCTATTCTATTCATAGATCCAAGGAGACTGGAGACTAAAACATACAAAGAACGTCTGCAGGACTTGGGTTTGGCAGTCTAGAGAAAAGAAGGACCAGGGGGGATATGATAGCAGTGCTCCAAAATCTCAAGGGTTGCCCCAAAGAAGAGGGAGTCAAGTTATTCTCCAAGGCACCTGAAGGCAGGACAAGAAGCAACAAATGGAAACGAATCAAGGAGAGAAGCAACCTGGAACTAAGGAGGAATTTCCTGACATAATTAATTAATGGAACTGCTTCCCTTCAGAAATTGTGGGTGTTTCATCACTGGACACTTTCAAGAAGAGACTGGACAGCCACTTGTCTGAAATCGTAGAGGGTCTCTTGCTTAAGGAGCAGGCTGGACTAGAAGACCTCCAAGTTCCCTTCCAGCTCTATTCTGGAATTGAACTGAATTGTTCTCCTGCGCTTGCAGCATTTAATAATAATAATAATTATTATTATTAATAATAATAATAATAGTCAGTCTGTAGTCAGACTGACAATAGTGCATTGGAAGATCTGCAAAAAATATCATTTGCCTAAGCAAAAACTGGTGGGATCATAAAATAGAGAAAGTCATAGAAAATGATAAAATTAAACTGCTCTGGGACTTCAGAATTCAAACAGACAAGCACCTGCAACATAACACCCCAGACTTAACAATTGTCGAGAAGAAAGACAAAAAAGTTTGGATAGTGGACGTGGCAGTGCCTGGAGACAGCAGAATAGACGAGAAAGAACTGGAGAAGATAACAAAATACAAAGACCTACAAATAGAAATAGAAAGACTGTGGCAAAAGCAAGCAAGGGTAGTACCAATTGTCATAGGCTCCTTGGGTGCAATCCCAAAACAACTGGAGCACCACTTGAACACCATTGGCATTGACAAATTCGCTATTAGTCAATTGCAAAAGGCGGCCTTACTAGGAACTGCTTCCATCCTGCGACGATACCTGTAATACCATCAAACATCCACATCTGCCTATCCCAGGTCCTGGGTAAGGACTCGATAGGTAGACAAAATGCCAAATCCAGTCTGAACATCTGGCTGACTGTGCGATGATCCATAATAATAATAATAATAATAATATAAAGTTGGAAGGGATCTTGGAGGTCATCTAGTCCCGCCCCCTGCTCAGGCAGGAAACCCTATACCATTTTGGACAAATGGCTGTCCAGTCTCTTCTTAAAAACTTCCAGTGTTGGAGCATCCACCACTTCTGGAGGCAGGTGGTTCCACTGGTTAATTGTTCTAACTATCAGGAAGTTTTTCCTTAGTTCTAGATTGCTTCTCTCCTCGATTAGTTTCCATCTGTTGCTTCTTGTCCTGCCTTCACATACCCATCCTAATCAGCTGCCTCTCATACAAGGCTCATTTCTATGCGAGCGTACAATTAAATCCAAATAAAGCCTACCACATCATCGTGACAAAGCCAAATGTACCCCAGCCTTTGTTTTCTGCTCAAACAGCCGCAATTCCAGTCGATCCTTTGTTCCCACTGACTCGGGAGGCAGGATCTGGATTTAATTGCAAAAGGGTTATGCGGATTACCCTTCCACAAAGCAGTTGATTGGACTACATTTGGGTCTTTCCTTGCGGCAATCTTGATGTGATTAACTGATTATCTCTGTTTTAGAAGTCTGTTTCCTTCGGAGAGAAGCGGTTTAGAAAAGTGAGTATGGCTATTTTAATGAAAAGGAGGGGTGACACGATAGCATCTTCCAATATCTGAGGGGCTGCCCCAAAGAAGAGGGGGGGGCACCTATTGTCCAAAGCACCTGAAGGCAGGACAAAAAGCAATGGATGGAAAGTAACCAAGGAGAGAAGCAACCAAGAACTAAGGAGAAACTTCCTGACAGTGAGAACAATTAATCAGTGGAACTACTTGCCTCCAGAAGTTGTAGGCGCTCCATCACTGGACGTTTTTAAGAAGAGACTAAATGACCCTTTGCGATGTGATAAGGTCTCCTGCTTGCCACCAGAAGTTGTGAATCAGTGGAATTACTTGCCACCAGAAGTTGCCACTGGGAAGTTTTTAAGAAGAGACTGGACAGCCATTTGTCTGAAATGGGTTAGGGTTTCCTGCCTGAGCAGAGGGTTGGACTAGATGACCTCCAAGGTCCCTTCCAACTTTGTTATCCTGTTCTGTTCTAAATGTCCACCTCTTGAAAAAATCAGCAGGATCAGCTAACCTTGTGGACCTCCTGTGATCACAGGTGGTGTGATCCTTATGCAATGTTATCCAGCGTTGGTGTGAGAACCTCAAAATCATGCACATATTTGGCTTTTCCAGCATGCTGAAGATCTTAGAACAGTGGTGGCGAACCTCTGGCACACGTGCCAGAGGCAGCACTCAGAGCCCTCTCTGTGGGCACACACGCCATTGCCGCCAGCAGCAGGTTCATCAGGCTGGAGCAGGAGCCCCGCCCAGCACAAAGGTGAAGAGGCCGACTTGCAAGCTCAAGTGAGGTGGTAGAGCAGAGGTCACCAACCATTGTCGATTGGTGGACTGGAAGAAAAGGGAAGGGGAAGCATTTTACATGCATGCATGCGTGCATGGGGCCGTGAGCACGCACGCGCTGCAAATGGGGCGGGGCTAGTGCCTGCGTGATACTCATTAGCCCTGCCCCATTCTTGCATGATGCAGCGCCTTGTATCTGCACCCTACGCACGGCTGTTTTTGCGCCTTGCAGCACGATGGCCCATTTTTGCACCCCCGGTTTTTGCGTGCCAGAGGCGGCACTCAGAGGCGCCTCCCTGCCGCCCCCCCATGAGGGCACCACAATGCTGATGCGGCCCTGGCACTTTGCAATAAATAAGTGGGTTTTGGGTTGCGGTTTGGGCACTCGGTCTCTAAAAGGTTCACCATCACTGTCTTAGAAGGTTTAGCCAATTGTGAGATGTTTTAAAAAATGTGAGGCTCTGCGGACAAAATCTAGGAGCATCTGAGATGTCCTAGCACTTAGGGACATGAATACAGACAGTCCTCAACTTACAGTGACAACTGAGCCTAAAACCTCCATTACTAAGCAAGGCAGTCGTTAAGCGAGTCGCGCCCCATTTTGCGACCTTTTTTGCCATGATTATTAAGTGAATCACCATTGCTAAGTGAACCGTGCGGGCGTTAAGCAAATCTGGCTTTCCCCTATTGACTTCGCTTGTCAAAAGCCAGCTGGGAAGGTTATAAATGGTGATCACATGACCCCAGGATACTGCAACAGTCACTAGTACCTGTCAGTTACCAAGCACCTGAATTTTGATCACATGACCACAGGGAAGCTGCAAAGATCAGAATGGTGAAAAAAGGTCCTGAGTCATTTTTTTCAGTGTTGTAACATTGAGTGGTCATTAAATGAACGTGGTAAGATGAGGACTACTCGTAGTGATGTTCATGTGTGCAGCTATGTTGTTAGCCAGATCCAGAGGCTGGTTCAGACAAACCACAAATCCTACAACATCAGATTGTCATGGAATTGCGCGTCAGGTGTCCAACTGAAGTTAGAGATGCTGACCCAAACTTGTAGTTTTACATAAATAAATATATTGAACATCTATATTCACTGCAGACGAGATAGGAACATCATGAGGTAAATGTAAACAGCAGAAGAAAAAGGCGGGAAAAAGGGACACTCCTCCTTTTTACCCAAACAACCAATCACAGTGCAGATTGCTTCATGCATGAGCAGACAAGATAGTCGGGAACACTCCCCATTTTCACTCACAGCAATCAATTCCAATCATGGAATTGCACGTCAGGTGTCCAACTGAAGTTAGAGGTGCTGACCCAAACTTGTAATTTTACATAAATAAATATATTGAACATCTATATTCACTGCAGATGAGATAGGAACATCATGAGGTAAATATAAATAGCAGAAGAAAAAGGCGGGAAAAAGGGACACTCCTCCTTTTTACCCAAACAACCAATCACAGTGCAGATTGCCTCATGCATGAGCAGACAAGATAGTCAGGAACACTCCCCGTTTTCACTCACAGCAACCAATCGCAGCATAGATTGCCTCATGCACCAGCAGACAAGATAGTCAGGAACACAGGAACATTGTGAGGTAAATTAAACAGTATACAGAGCACACAGAAGAAAAAAGCGGGAAAAAAGGGAAACTCCTCCTTTTCACCCACAGCAACCAATCACAGCATAGATTGCCTCATGCATTAGCCAGTACTCCAACCAATCAGCTACAACTGTGTGTTCTGGCCTAGACCACACATAGACCAATAGCCTGAGGCCAACTGGCACATAAGAGTACAGGTAGTCCTCAACTTATGACCACAATGGAGCCAAAAATCTCTGTTGCTAAGTGAGACACTTTGCCCCATTTTATAACTTTTCTTGCCATAGGTTGTTAAGTGAATCCCTGCAGTTGTTAAACTAGTAGCATGATAGTGAAGTGCATCTGGCTTCCCCATTGGCTTTGCTGGTCAGACGGTTGTCAAAGGGGATCACATGACCCCGGGACACTGCAACCGTCATAAGTACAAGTCAGTTGACAAGCCATGTGTATTTTGATCACATGACCATGGTTGTAATGATTGTAAATGTGAAAAGCGGTCATAGGTCACCTTTTTTTCAGTGACGTTGTAACTTCGAACAGTCACTCAACTAGCAGTTGTAAGTTGAGGACTACCTGTAGAAGATCAGTTGAGATCAGGCCACACTCGGAGTGGGATAAAACCCCTCAGAGGTTCCTGGACACTCCCGTTGCACCCGAGAAAAAAGAAGAAACAGACACAACGACTTACACTGGGAGATCAGCGACCTGTGGCGTCCCAGCTCCCGCGGACGTCTTCTGGATCCCTGGGTCAACGAGGAGGAGGAGGAGGCGTCAGTGGCGTCAGTTCTGGAGAACAGCGACAAAGGGAAGGCAGCGGATTTGAGGCGCCGGCTGAGCACGTCTCTACAAACCAAAACGGAGAGCATGGAGCCGAAAACCATGGTGCCTATGGCTGCAAACTTCCATATCTTCATCTTAGACCCAGTCAGGACATTGGAAATCTGGAAGACAGTCAAAAGCAACAGGCTTAATTCCACCTGTCCTCCCGAAGGATGCCACATCTGCAAAATCCAAAGACGTTGCACCCAGGGTTGACTATTTCTCCACCACCAATCCGTCCTGTCGAATGCAATCCGTCCTGTCAAATGCTTAGAGCCGTGGCAGAAAAGTCCAGCTGTCTTCCCCGCTAGAAAACAATTCCACGTTTGCAGAACACCTGACTAAAAAGGACTTGTTTCATTTTCCCGGGCTGCGTACCCTTTCACCCCACTGAAGCGTTCCGCCTTTAGCAACACCGGTGTGTTTCATGCCCTCAGTCCTTGCCCACGATTGCTTCGTTGCTTTGCCAGCTTATACGATGTGTCGTATGTGTGTGTTTCCAAAAAGTCAAGACACTTGTAAAAAAAAAAAGTTTAAGGCTTCAATCGCTAGATAGTAGCTTCCATTTTGACTTTTCTTGACTCCCCCTGCAAACGCTTCTACTAATATTGATAAAAACCAACAAAATAAATAAATAAATGAAACGGGTTGCTTTTTTTTATGTACAGGCCGTTCTTCACTTACAGCCACAATTGAGACCAAAATGTCTATTGTTAGGCAAGGGGGTTGTTTAAGTGAATTTTGCCCCATTTTTGCCATGCTTGTTAAGTGAATCCTGCAGTCACTAAACAAATCTGGTTTCTCCCATTGACTTTGCTTATCGGAAGCCGGTTGGGAAGGTTACAAATGATGATCATGTGACCCCAGGATTATTCCAACCGTCATAAATACATGCCAGTTGCCAAGTGCCCAAATTTGGATCACGTGAACATGGGGATGCTGCAACAGTCGTAAATGTACATGCCAGTCAAAAGTCACTTTTTTCAGTGCCTTTGTAATTTCAAACAATCACTAAACAAATGATTGTAAGTTGAGCAATTTAGTTTGATTTTTAAAAATAATATTTAAAAAAACCTCCAATCAGATACTGTAATATTTTCCCAACCTAACAGATGAATTTTGTATCACCTTATCCAATGCACATAGTTTTGCACTGTTAATATTCTCCTGTTTTGCAAGTGGTTTTCCTTAGTACCCTATAGTAGTAGTAGTAGTAGTAGTAGTAGTAGTAGTAGTAGTAGTAGTAGTAGTAATAATAATAATAATAATAATAATAATAATAATAAAATGTTGGAAGGGACCTTGGAGGTCATCAAGTCCAACCCCCTGCTCAGGCAGCAAACCCTACACCATTTCAGACAAATGGCTGTCCAATCTCTTCTTAAAAACTTCCAGTGTTGGAGCATTCACCGCTTCTGGAGGCAGGTTGTTCCATTGGTTAATTGTTAGGTCTGCGGGAAAATTATACAGTCCGTGCTTTATGGGACAAGGGGACAACTCGGTATGGCCAACTGGGGGTCGAGCAATTGGGGGTGGCCTCCTTGCTACCACCAAGTCATCTCTGTCAACTCACTGCCACCGAGTCATTGCAGGACAACTCAACACAGGCAATTTGTTGAGAGGACAACTCACAGGGGGTGCCACGATGGAGAGCCGGGTGGACGGGTGGGCAAGTGATCAGGTGGGTGGGCAGAGCGAATATCGGCAGCAGCAGCAGCTGGAGGCTTCCCATTTTCACACTGCTATGAACAAGGACACACATTCAGTTTTGCAGCTACTAAGATTGTTGGCTGAGCAGGGACAAAAACAGCCAGGGAAGTGATTGAAGCCTGAGAAACAGGCCCCTCGTCAGTCAACAGGAATGCTGATTTACCACCAGCTCATCAAGTACTTAGAAGGTGAGAGCTGGGCAGCACAAGCAAACAACAGCCAACAACTTAAAAACCAGCCATCAATACACCCCAATCACTGTCTTAAAAGCCACATACAACAGGCGCCATGTAACTACCACATCTTCAACAGCACACACTCTGCTAGAAAGACGTTCCACGAAGGCAGGCTCCAGAACGAGTCTGAAAGCTCGGAAGACAAGCTGGTCCCTGGTGACCGACCTATATTGGATCCTGCATGTTCACATTCCCCACCACGATCACCTCTATTGCTTCTGTGCTGAGCTCCGGGGCGTTCAGGGTTCGGACCATTTGGTGGTGGTGGTAGTGGGCAGGGCGTGCGACAGGGAGGAGGTGGTGGCCGGGGACTTCCTGTGGGGGATGTGAAAATGGGAAGCTCCAGGCCGCAGCCACCACTGTACATTCTGCCCACCTGCTCGGTCACTTGCATGCATAGCTCTCCATCCAGGTACCTATTGCCAACGTTGAGTTGTCCCGCAACAACTTGGTGGCACTAGACCCTGCTTCTATGCCGCTCAGAGTCGCTGGGATTCAGGCAGCATAGAAATTTAATAAATTATTCTTATTGTGATTATTCACAGACTTTTCACGACGTCTTTGTAACCAGCAACAATGCTATTTTCCCACCAAAAAATGCAGTTTTGCATTTCCCATTCTTCTTCCCCCTCGTTTCAAACTTGAGCATAAAATTCAGAAGAGGATTAAGTCTGGCATAATGTGGGCCACAACGGAAAATCTGAAGACACTGCATAAAAGTTAAACACCTGGTCTCCATCATCACGAGGGTCGTAACGAAAATTATCCACGGTGAGGGAAGAGAAAGGGACTGTCTTCACGATCCTCGACTTACGATCACAATCAAAACTAGAATTTCCATTGCTAAGCATGACAGTTGTTTTCAGGTGAGCATGTGGTACTGCAAGCTAATTCTGCCCAGTGCCAGGAGTTCGATCCTGACCAGCTCAAGTTTGACTCAACCTTCTGTACTTCCGAGGCCAGTAAAATGAGGACCCAGATTGCTAAGGGCAAATAGGCTGACTCTGTAAACCACTTAGAGGGAGTTGTAAAGCACTGCAAAGCAGTGCATAAGTCTAAGTGCTAGTTGTAAGTGGGAAGGAAGGAAGGAAGGAAGGGAGGGAGGGAGGGAGGGAGGGAGGAAGGGAGGAAGGGAGGGAGGGAGGAAGGAAGGAAGGAGGGAGGGAGGGAGGGCAAGCCACGGTTGTGCAGTAGTTAGAATGCAGCATTGCAAGCTAATTCTGCCCATTGCCAGGAGTTCGATCATGACCATCAACCCTCTGATCTGCAAGTCAGCTCACTGTGTCCCAGCACTTCAGGGGGGGAGGGGAGCCTGGCCAAACTTCCACATGCTTAAACATGCTTGGAATAAACACATATCCATCAGTTCATTAAAAAAAATTATTTTTAAAAAAAAAATTAACAGGAAAAATAGAGCCATGGTGGCGCAGTGGTGAAATTGTGGCATTGCAGGCTAATTCTGCCCATTGCCAGGAGTTCGATCCTGACCGGCTCGATCACCTGACTGAGATGGTATAGTCCTCCTGCTTGAGCAGGGGGCTGGACTAGAAGACCTCCAAGGTCCCTTCCAGCTCTATTCTATTCTATTCGGTTCCTGCGCTGGGGAGGAAGGGACCAGCCGCCGAGAAACATGACGGGCCTTTTAGCTCCTGTATTGAACCTCCAGCGCCTGATCTAGAAAACCAGTGGTCCTTGCTTAATGTTACGATGACACCCCCCCCCAAGAGCTACTGTGGTCTCCATATGAGCCATGGGGTAATTAGAATGCAATATTGCAGGCTAATTCTGCCCACTGCCAGGAGTTCGATCCTCTCACAAAAAAAACAAAAATCCACACCTCTATTTATGCAGAGGATAAATTATTCTCCCTGGTCAAGAGAGGCGGTGGCGCAGTGGTTAGCCTGGGATACTGCAGGCTAATTCTGCCCAGTGCCAGCAGTTCGATCATCTCACCAGCTCAAGGTCGACTCAGCCTTCCATCCTTCCGAAGTCGGTAAAATGAGTACCCAGATTGTTGGGGGCAAATAGGCTGACTTTGTAAACCGCTTAGAGAGGGCTGTGAAAGCGGTATATAAGTCTAAGTGCTGTTGCTATTCTCTCCCTCCCTCTGTCCCTCTCCCCTTCCTTCGCGCTCTTTTCTTTCTACCTTTCTTTTCTTTCCCTCTACCCTCTCCTCCCTTCCCTTCTTTTTCTCCACGTTTTCTCTCTCCTGCTCTATCTCTTTATTTCACTCCTCTTTCTCTCTCCCTCTTCTTCCTTTCTCCCTCCTTTTTCTTCCTTCCTTCCTTCCTTCCTTCCTTCCTTCCTTCCTTTCTCTTGTAAAGAGCCCTGGTAGCGCCGTGGTTAGAGTGCAGCATTGCAGGCCGACTCTGCCCACTGCCAGCAGTTCGATCCTCTCACCAGCTCAAGATCGACTCAGCTTTCCGTTCTTCCGAGGTCAGTAAAATGAGGACCCAGATGGTTGGGGGCAAATAGGCTGATTCTGTAAACCGCTTAGAGAGGGCTGTGAAAGCGCTGTGAAGCGGTATATAAGACTAAGTCCTTATTGCTATTGCGATGACTGTATTCCAGCGCCTTTACAGCCGGCGTTCCGTGGTCACGTGGCCACGATTTACAATGTTTTGGGGTTGTTGTCCTTTTTTGGGGGGAGGGGCAGTTTCTACGCAAATATGAAGCGATACAGGCCTGCGTTTAACAACCACCATTTTCACCCCAAAAATAACATCATAAAATCGAGTCCGATTACATTGGCAATGGTCGTGACTTGGGATGGAGATTCTCAGCGCCATTTTGTGGTCATTAAGTTGAGGAACTACCCGTAATTATCTCAGTGGGCCCTACCTCGCAGGCCTGTGGCAAAGATGTGAGAATGGATATCGCTCACCAAACTTAAAAACACTCGGAAAGGATTTTATTTCGGCTCCTTCTTTCTTTTCTTGTTGTTTTTTCCCCCCTTTTTAAAAATGAGCATTCTGGTTTCTCTCTTCCCCAGTCTGCTACTTTAAGGGGAAATGGCTTTTCCGCTTTAGTGCACCCTGACATATTGTTTCCTGCCCTGGGGGTTATTTAAAGAAGTATTTTGATGTGCTTCAATTGCTTAGAATCCATGAGCTCAGCCCCCCCCTCCCACCCCCCAGATTTTAGCCTTGAGGAGGGAAGATGGAGTGAAGAGAAGAAAACCTCCTTTTCTGGCCAAATGTGGCACATCTTCCTCCGAGGTGCTGAATTCAAATCCTCCGGAAGACGGACTCAGACTGAAGGTTAAGAGAATCCAATAAATCAATCAGAAAAGAGCTGGAAGGGATCTCAGAGATCTTCTAGTCCAGCCACCAGGCCCAAGCCGAAGACCCTCTACCATTTCAGACAAGTGGCCGTCTTAAAAACTTCCAATGTTGGAGCATTCACCACTTCTGGTGGCAAGCTGTTCCACTGGTTAATTGTCCTCACTGTCAGGAAGTTTCTCCTTAATTCCAGGTTGCTTCTGTCTTTGATCAGTTTCCAACCATGGTTTCTCGTCCTTCCCTCTGGTGCTTTGGAGAATAATGTGACTCCCTCTTCTTCCTTGTGGTAGCCCCTCAAATACTGGAATATTGCTATCATGTCTCCCCTATTTCTTCTTTTCTTTAGACTAGCCAAACCCAAGTCCTGCAGCCGTTCTTTGGATGTTTTAGTCTCCAGGCCTTGGATCCTCTTAGTTGCTCTCCTCTGAATTTTTTCCCAAACTCTCAACATCTTTTTTGTGATATGGTGACCAAAATTGGCTGCAGTATTCCAGGTGTAGGTTTTATAAAGCGGTACTAATACTCCGCGTGATCTTGATGGAGCACTTAACCTTCTGAAGCGAACTGGTTGATTGTTCTCCGTCAGGAAATTCCTCCTTATTTCTAGATTGGTCCTCTCCTGCTGAATGGAATGGAATGGAATGGAATGGAATGGAATGGAATAGAATAGAATAGAATAGAATAGAATAGAATAGAATAGAATAGAATAGAATAGAATAGAATAGAATAGAATAGAATAGAATAGAACAGAATAACAAAATAATAATAATGGAATGGAATGGAATGGAATGGAATGGAATAGAATAGAATAGAATAGAATAGAATAGAATAGAATAGAATAGAATAGAATAGAATAGAATAGAATAGAATAGAATAGAATAGAATAGAATAGAATAGAACAGAATAACAAAATAATAATAATGGAATGGAATGGAATGGAATGGAATAGAATAGAATAGAATAGAATAGAATAGAATAGAATAGAATAGAATAGAATAGAATAGAATAGAATAGAATAGAATAGAATAGAATAGAATAGAACAGAATAACAAAATAATAATAATGGAATGGAATGGAATGGAATAGAATAGAATAGAATAGAATAGAATAGAATAGAATAGAATAGAATAGAATAGAATAGAATAGAATAGAATAGAATAGAATAGAATAGAATAGAATAGAATAGAATAGAATAGAATAGAACAGAATAACAAAATAATAATAATGGAATGGAATGGAATGGAATGGAATAGAATAGAATAGAATAGAATAGAATAGAATAGAAGTTGGAAGGGACCTTGGAGGTCATCTAGTCCAACCCCCTGCTCAGGCAGGAAACCCTATACCATTTCAGATAAATGGCTGTCCAGTCTCTTCTTAAAAACTTCCAGTGTTGGAGCATTCACCGCTTCTGGAGGCAGCTTGTTCCACTGGTGAATTGTTCTCACTGTCAGGAAGTTTCTCCTTAGTTCCAGGTTGCTTCTCCCCTTGATGAGTGTCCATCTGTTGCTTCTTGTGCTGCCTTCAGGCGTTTTGGAAAATAGCTTGACTCCCTCTTCTTTGGGGCAGCCCTTGAGATATTGGAATACTGCTATCCTGTCCCCCCTCGTCCTTCTCTTTGTTAAACTAGACATTCCCAATTCCAGCAACCGTTCCTTATATGTTTTAGCCTCCAGTCCCCTAAGCATCTTTGTTGCTCTTCTCTGTACTCCTTCTAGAATCCCAACATTTTTTTTTTTACATCGTGGTGATGACCAAAACTGGCTGCCCTATTCCAGGTGTTCCACGTTTCTCAAATTCATCAACTTTAAGACGTGTGGGCTTCTGGCTAGGAATTCTGAGCGTTGAAGTCCCCCTGGTTTAAAAGCTGCCTGTTTTCAGGAAACTGGTCATCATTTGGACATAAAGGTGTCTCCTCTGGTCAACATTGGCCATCTCTCTTTCTGGGGCTGGGAGAAATGGCTGTTTTTTTTTTTCAAAACGTGGCTACAAATAGCCTTTTGAGATTCTCCATCTGATATTTAGGCCGAGAAATTTGGTGGAAAAGCTGCCTGAATTCCTCACACATTCATGAATGCAAGACTTCCCCTTAGTTGGGACAACACACATACACACACACACACACACACCACTTCAGAAGATGTTTCTCACCTCTGGGCTTCCTTACTTACTTCTTTTTCCCTCCACAACAATAACCCTGCAAGGTAGGCTGGGCTGAGAGAGAAGGACTGATCTAAATTCACATTTGTGCCTTAGGCGGGACTAGAACTCACCGTCTCCTGGTGATTGGCCCAAAGTCACCCAGCTGTATTTCATGGCTAAGGCGGGACTAGAACTCACCGTCTCCTGATGATTGGCCCAAAGTCACCCAGTTCTCCTTCATGCCTAAGGCGGGACTAGAACTCACCCTCTCCTGGTGATTGGCCCAAAGTCATCAAGTCAGCTTTCCTGCCTAAGGCGGGACTAGAACTCACCCTCTCCTGGTGATTGGCCCAAAGTCACCCAGCTGGCTTTTATAAAGAAACGGGACTAAAATTCACTGTCTCCTGGTGACTGGCCCAAGTCACCCAGCTGGCTTCCACACCTAAGGCAGGACTAGAACTCACTGTCGCCTAGTAACTGTCCCAAAATCTCCCTGCTGGCTTTTATAGCTAAGGCGAGACTAGAACTCACCGTCTCCTGGTTATTGGCCCAAAGCAGTCGTGGGATTCAGCCAGTTTGCACCACTTCGACAGAACCGGTAGCTAATTTTTTTTATTGCCCAGGCCCAGAACGGACTTCCGGAAGTGGCATCCACACAGAGAACCGGTTGTTTACATATCTGAATCCCAGCACTGGCCCAAAGTCATGGCTAAGGTGGGACTAGAACTCACTGTCTCCTGGCAATTGGTCCAAAGTCTCCCTGCTGGCTTTTATGGCTAAGGTGAGACTAGAACTCACCGTCTCCGGTGATTGGCCCAAAGTCATGTCTAAGGGGGGGACTGGAATTCACCATCTCCTGGCAATTGGTCCAAAGTCTCCCTGCTGGCTTTTATGGCTAAGGTGGGACTAGAACTCACTGTCTCCCGGTAATTGGCCCAAAGTCATGGCTAAGGCGGGACTAGAACTCACCGTCTCCTGGCAATTGGCCCAAACTCTCCCTGCTGGTTTTTATGGCTAAGGTGGGACTAGAACTCACTGTCTCCTGGTGATTGGCCCAAAGTCATGGCTAAGGCGGGACTAGAACTCACTGTCTCCTGGCAATTGGCCCAAACTCTCCCTGCTGGTTTTTATGGCTAAGGTGGGACTAGAACTCACTGTCTCCTGGTGATTGGCCCAAAGTCATGGCTAAGGCGGGACTAGAACTCACTGTCTCCTGGCAATTGGCCCAAAGTCTCCCTCCTGGCTTTCATGCCAGGCTGAACTAGAACTCACCATCTCCTGGTGATTGACCCAAAGTCACATCTAAGGGGGGGACTAGAACTCACCATCTCCCAGTGATTGGCCCAATATCAACCAGCTGGCTTTCATGCCAAGGCGGAACTAGAATTTACCATCTCCCGGTGATTGACCCAAACTCCCTTAACCAGCTTTGGCGCCTAAGACAAGACCAGGATTCCCAGTCTCCTGGTGAGCTCATGCCTCAGGGTGGGATTAGAAGCAAGGAACTTAGGTTCTAATCCGGCCCCTGACCCATGCCGTCCTAACTTCGAACGGTCACTAAGCAAGGCAGTCGGTAAGTGAGATCTACCTTTATAATAAAGCAGGATCACAAGCAACCACCATTTCCAAAACTCAAGGAAGGAGGCTGAGTCTGGCAGCGGAGAGGAAGTGTTGACAGATCTGTTTTTCCAATTACGTTCCCCCCCCCCCCCCGCCGCCACTGTCCTGTACCCATCTGTCTGACATTGTCAAGATGTTTAGGAAAAGGCCAGGATTAGAAAGAAAGCTTGAAGACATTTTGCAAAATGGAGGGCGGGGGGGGGGGGAGAACGGTTGCTAGAATTGGGTATGTCTAGTTTAACGAAGAGAAGGACAAGGGGGGACGTGAGAGCAATATTCCAATATCTCAAGGGCTGCCCCAAAGAAGAGGGAGTCAAGCTCTTCTCCAAAGCTCCTGAAGGCAGGACAAGAAGCAACAGATGGAAACTAATCAAGGAGAGAAGCAACCTAGAACTAAGGAGAAACTTCCTGACAGTTAGAACAATTAAGCAGTGGAACAACCTGCCTCCAGAAGCGGTGAATGCTCCAACAATGGAAGTTTTTAAGAAAAGACTGACAGCCACTTATCCGAAATGGTGTAGGGTTTCCTGCCTGAGCAAGGGGTTGGACTAGATGACCTCCAAGGTCTCTTCCAACTTTACTACTACTACTATTACGAGAAGGGAAGGGAATCTCCAGCAGAAAAATAGAACAGGCTGACTAGCTCGCTATTTCTTTCCAAGCCCCCCCCCTTCCCCATTTTTTTTTTAATTTCCAGGGTGTAAGTAAAAACAGTTGTTCTTGTAGGCACCACCGAACCCCTGCGAAGGTTCTCAAGCGTACTTGGGGAACTCGGGGGGGGGGGCAATATCAGCATTGTCGCCAGCAAGACCCGAATCCATCCCATCCAGCCGGTTCCCCAAGTCTTTCAACATAAGCCCCCCCCCCCTCCTGGATCACATTCCCCTTCCGACTGGGAATAAAAAAAGGATGACTTTATCCCCATGTATAATTTCCCTTTTTGCAATGGGCCCTTCGTGGAACACAGAATGACAGGAGTGGAAGGGACCTTGGAGGTCATGTAGTCCAGCCCTCTGCTCAAGCAGGAAACCCTATATACCATTTCAGACAAGCGGCTGCCCAGTCTCTTAAAAGCCTCCAGTGTTGGAGCGCCCACAACATCTGGAGGCAAGCAGTTCCACTGGTGAATTGTTCTCCCTGTCAGGAGGTTTCTCCTTAGTTCCAGGTTGCTCCTCTCCTTGGTCAGTTTCCATCCGTTGCTTCTTGTCCTGCCTTCAGGCGCTTTGGAGAATAGCTTGACTCCCTCTTCTTTGGGGCAGCCCCTGAGATACTGGAACGCTGCTATCCTGTCACCCCTTTTCTTCTTCTTTTCTCTAGACTGGCCATACTCAAATCCTGCAACCGTTCTTCATATCTTTTTGTCTCCAGACCTTTAATCATCCTAGTTGATCTTCTCTGCCCTTTTTCCAAAGTCTCAACATCTTTTTTTGTAATGTGACGACCAAAACTGGATGCAGGTATTCCAGATGTGGCCTTATAAAGGCTTTATAAAGCGGTTCTAATACTTCAATCTGGGTCCTCATTTTGCTAACCGGTTTACAGACTCAGCCTCTTTGCCCCCACAATCTGGGTCCTGATTTTACCGACCTGGGAAGGATGGAAGGCTAATCAAGATCGAACGCCTGGCAGTGGGCAGGGAGTTAGCCTGCAACAGATTTTCTGCAATACAAAAATCCTAGTGGACGATCCCTTAAACGTGAGCCAGTCGTATGCGGCAGCAGCCCAAAAAACCAATACAATCCTGGGTTGCATAAACAGAGGCATAGAATCAAAATCACGTGACGTTACTAGTACCGCTTTACAAGGCCTTGGTGAGGCCACACTTGGAATACGGCATCCAGTTTTGGTCCCCACGATGTAAAAAAGATGTTGAGACTCTAGAAAGAGTGCAGAGAAGAGCAACAAAGATGATTAGGGGACTGGAGGCTAAAGCATATAAGGAAAGGCTGCTGGAATTGGGTATGTCTAGTTTAACGAAGAGAAGGACGAGGGGGAGCATGATAGCAGTCTTCCAATATCTCAGGAGCTGCCCCAAAGAAGAGGGAGTCAAGCTATTCTCCAAAGTATATGAATCAGCCTTAGTAACAGTCATAAGTGTGAGTCAGTTGCCAAAGCGTGATCATGGGGATGCTGCAAAGGTTATAAGTGTGAAAAACAGCCAGGAGTCACATTGTTCAATAATACTATTTGTTATTGCACTGTTTCCTCTGTCAACAATACTGAATAACTCAGGACATGGCTATCAAACATCAAAAACATCTGCCAGACTATCCCACCTCCTTTACATGGATGATCTGAAGCTGTATGGAAAAACATCATCTGAAATAGAATCGCTGCTCAACACTGTCGGTATATATAGCCAAGATATTGTAATGCAGTTTGGCTTGGACAAATGTGCCACACTTACTATCAAATAAGGAAAAGTAGTGAAAACTGAAGGAATCAAGATGCCCCACGAAAATAACATTAAGAGTCTGGATGAGGAAGATTGCTACAAATACTTGGGTATCCTTCAAGCTGACAACATCAACACACTGAAGTCAAGAAAAAGATTAGAGGTGAATACATCAAAAGAGTGAAGAAGATCTTAAAGTCCAAACTCAATGGAGGAAATACCATAAAGGCAATCAACACCTGGGCAATTCCAGTCATTAGGTACACAGCTGGAATAGTGGACTGGACTCAAGCAGAACTGAAAGCAATGGATAGGCAGACCAGAAAAATAATTACAATGAATCATGCCCTTCATCCACACAGTGACATTGACAGACTTTCTCTACCAAGGCAAATAGGTGGGCGTGGAATGCTACAAGTACATCAGATGGTTGAAGAAGAAAAAATGGCTTTGGAAGAATATCTGAAGAACAATGATGAAGATGCACTGAAATTAGTATATCAGGAAGGCTTACTAACCACTGGAGAGACCAAACTGGCCTACAAGAAAGACCAAATGAAGAACAGAATAGAGGCATGGGAAGACAAAGCACTACATGGCCAATACATTAAAAAATAGCTGGGAAAGCAGATAATAACAAGACCTGGCAATGGCTAAGAGCAGGAAAATTGAAGAAAGAGACCGAGGGACTAATTCTGGCTGCACAAGACCAAGCCTTAAGGACAAATGCATACAAAGTCAAAATTGAGAACACAGCAACAGACAGTAAGTGCCGCCTATGCAAAGAAGCTGAAGAAACAGTGGACCACCTGGTAAGCTGTTGCAAAAAGATTGCACAGACTGACTACAAGCAGCGGCATGACAAAGTAGCAACAATGGTGCATTGGAAGATCTGCAAAAAATATCATTTGCCTGTAAGCAAAAACTGGTGGGATCATAAAATAGAGAAAGTCATAGAAAATGATAAAATTAAACTGCTCTGGGACTTCAGAATTCAAACAGACAAGCACCTGCAACATAACACCCCAGACTTAACAATTGTCGATAAGAAAGACAAAAAAGTCTGGACAGTGGACGTGGCAGTGCCTGGAGACAGCAGAATAGACGAGAAAAAACTGGAGAAGATAACAAAATACAAAGACCTACAAATAGAAATAGAAAGACTGTGGCAAAAGCAAGCAAGGGTAGTACCAATAGTCATAGGCGCCTTGGGTGCAATTCCAAAACAACTGGAGCACCACTTGGACACCATCATCGGCATTGACAAATTCGCTATTAGTCAATTGCAAAAGGCGGCCTTACTAGGAACTGGTTCCATCCTGCGACGATATCTGTAATACCATCAAACATCCACATCTGCCTATCCCAGGTCCTGGGTAAGGACTCGATAGGTAGACAAAATGCCAAATCCAGTCTGAACATCTGGCTGACTGTGCAATGATCCATAATAATAATAATAATAATAATAATAATAATAATAATAATAATAATAAAGTTGGAAGGGACCTTGGAGGTCATCTAGTCCAACCCCCTGCTCAGGCAGGAACCCTACACCATTTCAGACAAATGGCTGTCCAGTCTCTTCTTAAAAACTTCTGAGATGCCGTTGTAACTTTGAACGGCCACTAAATGAACTAAACTAAACGATATATTTTTCTCTATTTTTTCTGGATCTGCTGAAAGGTAGCCCTCGGCTACAGTCCGTTTAGTGACCATTTAGTGACCATTCAAAGTTAAAACGGCATTGAAAAAAGTGACTCGTGGCCATTTTTCATATACACACACACATATAGTGTTGGGTTTCCTGCTTGAGCAGGGGGTTGGACTAGAAGACCTCCAAGGTCCCTTCCAACTCTGCTATTCTATTCCATTCTGTTCCATTCTGTTCTATTCTATTCTATTCTGTTCTGTTCTGTTCCTTTCCATTCTGTTCTGTTCTATTCTTTTCTATTCTATGTTGCTCTATTTCTATTCTGTTCTGTTCTATTCTATGTTCTCTTCTAATTTTGAATTCTATTCTACTATATTCTACCACTATTCTATTCTATTCTGCATTCTATTCTATTCTCCATTCCATTCCATTCTCCATTCCATATTCTATTCTATTCTATTCTATTCTATCCTATTCTATTCTATTCTATTCTATTCTATTCTATTCTATTCTTTGATTTAAAGAAATCTTTCTGAATAGCTAGTAATCAAACATATGTATGCATAGGCATAGTATATTAATACATAGTATAGTATAATAATATAATACCACTTTATAAAGCCTTAGTAAGGCCACACCTGGAATCCTGCATCCTGTTTTGGTCACACCATTTCAAAACGAATGGAACTAACCAAGGAGACAAGCAACCTGGAATTAAGGAGACACTTCCTAACAGCGAGGACAATCGACCAGTGGAACTGCCTGCCTCCAGAAGTCGTGGGCGCTCCATCGCTGGAGGTTTTTAGGAAGTGACTGGACAACCATCTGCCTGGTTGGACTAGAAGACCTCTGAGGTCCTTCCAGCTGATTGATGGACACTGCTCCTGGGATGCCTTCAAAGGCAGCCCCATGCCGAGCCCGTGGCAGTAGCCCAGCCGAGTGCAGATGAAGGTGTCCCACCGCTGGAGCTGAGATGCCAAACATCAGCAGCAGCTCCGGCTTTATGGGAGAGGATGGACGGGCCGTTCCAGGCCCCGACTTGTCTGAATTTGGCCTTCCGTTGGAGCGTTGGGCCCTAACAGACACTCAAGTCTTTGTCCGATTCCGCCAAGACATACATTTCTTTTTTTTTTTGTCCTGACATGGAAGATAATTATTTCCTTCACACACACACACAGACACACACACCCCCGCTTGCCGGCCCACCCACCCCCTCCCCGATAGCTCTGAATCTCCTCCAGCAAAACCTGGGGTGAAAGAAAGCCCCCCCCCCGTTGTTTGCATGATGGATCGTTTGGCGGCAGGCACCCGTCAACAAATTGTCTTGGGGGGGGGGAGGCAAACCTGGAAGAGACACATCCCATCCCGCTTCCAAGGTGGAAAGAGCCAGCCAGGCCCCCCCCCCACCTCCCGCCGTTGATCTTGGCCAACCCCAAAAGGATTCAGCTCAGAGGGAAATTATGATTTATCTCCCATCCATCCGCTGGCCCCAGAGTCGGTAAGAGTCTCTTGGCAGATCTGGGTGAAGGAGGCCTGCCAAGCCCCCCCCCCCCGTCCCCCCCCCCAGCAGCCTTTTATTTCTTGAATGGAAAGCCGTGCAGGCGTGTCCCAACGGGAAGACACCCGAGATGGACACAGAACAAAAACACTGGAGGTTTTTCAGAAGACTGCTATCCGATTCGGAATCAGAATCACAAGAGTTGGAAGGGACCTTGGAGGTCATCTAGTCCAACCCCCTGCCCAGGCAGCAAATCCTATACCATTTCAGACAAGGGGCTGTCCAGTCTCTTCTTAAAAGCCCCCAGCGATGGAGCACCCACAACTTCTGGTGGCAAGCTGTTCCACTGGTGGATTGTCCTCCCTGTCAGGAAATGTCTCCTTATTTCCAGGCTGAATGTCTCCTTGATCAGTTCCTATCCCCTGTTCCTTGTCTGGCTTTCAGGTGCTTTGGAAAATAGGTGTCCTCCCCCCCGTCCTCTCCGTGGCAGCCCCTCAAAGACTGCAAGGCTGCTATCCTGTCCCCCCTCGTCCTTCTCTTCATTAAACTAGACATCCCCAGTTCCAGCAACCGGTCTTTGTATGTTTCAGCCTGCAGGCCCCTGATCCTCTTTGTTGCTCTTCTCTGCCCAGCCTCAGAGCTGGAAATGTTTTTGAAGATGCTCCATGATGTTTTTACCCCCACAGAGTTAGGAGGCAACTTAGTTATGTTTAACAAAAGAGAAGGAGTAGGGGAGATAGATGATAGCAGTAGTGCAATATTGGGGTAGGGGGCTGCCCCAAAGAAGACAATGTGTGTGTGTGTGGGTGGGTGGGTGGGTGTCAAGCTATTCTCCAAAACACCAGAAGGCAGGACGAGAAACAACGGATGGAAACTGACCAAAGAGAGAAGCAACCTGGAACTAAGGAGAAACTTCCTGACAGGGAGAAGAACTAACCAGTGGAACTGCTTGCCTCCAGTCATTGTGGGCGCTCCATCACTGGAGGCTTTTAAGAGAGATTGGGCAGCCCCTTGTCTGAAATGGTAGAGGGTCTCCAGGCCCCTAAGCATCTTTCTTGCTCTTCTCTGACCTTTTTCCAAAGTCTCAACATCTTTTTTGTGCTCTGGTGGCCAAAACTGATGCAGGATTCCAGGTGTGCCCTTGTAGCATTCGCATTCAGAGCCCTTCCAAATCCTCTTACCAGCCGTCCATGACAATCTGGGATGAGCAGGCGGGGATGCAACCGGTAGAGTTTCTCCCAGCCAGGAAAAAGGGTGGTGCTGGTCGATTTCCCCTTCCTTATCCACTCACCGTGCCTCTTTCCCATTAATTACAGTGCGTGGGCTGGGAAAATAGACTTTTAGGAGATGATTAAGAGCAGACTTATTTCTGAAGCCTCTTCGTCTTAAGCACCTCAATCCAGGCCCAAAACATCGCCCAAAGTCCTCTTTGGATCATCTAGCACAGATCCCCTTCCCGTCCCCTTCAATCTAGCACGGATCCCTTCCCATCCCTTTCAATCTAGCACGGATCCCCTTCCCATCCCCTTCGATCTAGCACAGATCCCCTTCCCATCCCCTTCGATCTAGCACAGATCTCCTTCCCTTCCCCTTCGATCTAGCACAGATCCCCTTCCCATCCCCTTCAATCTAGTACAGATCCTCTTCCCGTCCCCTTCGATCTAGCACAGATCCTCTTCCCGTCCCCTTCGATCTAGCACGGATCCCCTTTCTGTCCCTTTCGATCTAGCACGGATCCCCTTCCCTTCCCCTTCGATCTAGCACAGATCCCCTTTCCGTCCCCTTCAATCTAGCACGGATCCCCTTTCTGTCCCCTTCGATCTAGCACAGATCCCCTTCCCGTCCCCTTCAATCTAGCACGGATCCCTTCCCGTCCCCTTCAATCAAGCACGGATCCCTTCCCGTCCCCTTCAATCTAGCACGGATCCCTTCCCGTCCCCTTCAATCTAGCACACTTCCCCACACCTCCGTGTGAGAAGAATAATTTGGGATTCCAACTGCGCAAGAATAATTAAAAAAGGGATCCAGACAGCTGTGAGGAAAGAAAAAAGATCTATTCCTAAAAGCAAAGTGTTTGCCTTTAGGGGCAGCTGCAGAGAAATGGGGTTCAGGGACAGACTTTTATAGGGGAGACTGTCTGGGGTGTGGAAGTGTCTACGTGCTGATTCTAGGATGACACTTGAGGGGTGTGTGTGTGTGTGTGTGTGTAGGTAGGTCTGTGACGTTTATTCTTGTGAACATGCAGTTCCTCTGGGAAGTTAATTCGATTAACTCCATTTGTGTTTGCAGACCTTATCCTTTGATACGTGGATAAGGTTCCAGGTAATTTATTTGGGGAGTTTGAGGTAGTTTGCTAATTTTAATTAACTTAATTTCAGCTCGATTACCTAACGGAGATCACTGATCCTCAGACCATGGTGGATTCTGTTAATATTTTAAGGGACGGTGGAAACAGTATAAAGAATAAAATATATTTGGATATAAAACTTCTCACATCCAGGTTCATAGATCAAGGAGGAGACCCCCTCCTCCCTCCCTCCCCCCCCCGCCGCCTCTCCTCCTCTGGGGACCATCCCTGGCCAAGGAGTGAGCAAGCAAACGTAGGCGTGCCACAGAAAGCGAGCCAAGCTAGCCCCCACACCCCCACCCGGAAAACCTCCCACAGGTTACAAATGGTCCCGTGATAAAAATCAATAAAATAAAATAAAATAGCAAAGCCCTAGAAACCAACTCAAGAAGACACAGCAAAAAAAAAAAAAAAAAAAGAAGTACCAATCTGGACAAAGTCAGTTTTGCAATCTCAGAATAAGGGGGGGGGGGAATCAAGCACTGCAAAATTAGGGAAACAGAATTACTGGGGAGGGCTGACATGCAGGGGGTGTGCAAAGGTCACCCCGAGAAATGGACGGAGAAAAAAAAAACGGCTTGGGATGCAGTTTCCACCAGCTGGAAATAAAACACTGGAAGGCTTAGGGAAAAAAAACTGGAAAAATGGGGGGGGGGGGTGTTTGAATGAGTTATTTTCCGGGTGCTTTTTTTTTTTTTTTTTTTTTTTGCAAACGGCTTTGGAAACCCTATTTTTCTTTTCTCCCCAATTTTTCCGAGGTTTTTTTTTTTTTCCCCACCCTTTCCATCTCTAGCTGGAAATTACAGCGGGCACATTTTAAGCCTGGAGGGGGAGGAGAAGGGATGCTTGAAAGCTGGAATTGCCATCCAGGGGTCCCTGAAGACCCCCTCCATCCTCCCCAGCTGCTCCCCTCACATCCTCTGAGCCAGGAATGTGACTGGCTCAGAGGATGGGCATCTGGAAGCCCCACCCAACTGGGGGAGAGGGACCCCCCCATTTCTGGGAATGGAAACAGATCCCACTCCGTTGGACACTCCTGCAAGCAGTTGCCTCTACGTCAGCGGTTCTCCACCTGTGGGTCGGGACCCCATTTGGGGTCGAACGACCATTTCACGGGGGTCGCCAAATAACGCAGTCCGCCATTTCCCCCCCCCCTTTTCCTTGGCTGTGCTACTCCCTTTTATTCGATTGGCTTTTGAAAGCCAATAGAATAGACTGTCTTGAATAGAGTCTGATTCTATTGGCTTTCAAAAGCCAATAGGAATTGTCCAGGCTGTCTCTGCCCTGCTGAGCCCACCAAAAGTACCATTCTGCAAACGGTGCTGCACCAGTTGAGTAGTCCTCGACTTACGACCGGTTGAGTAGTCCTTGACTTACGACCGGTTGGGGGTCGCGGCATTAAAAAGGTTGAGAACCACTGCTCTACGTGCTCTCAAACTCACTGCAGGTGAGAAAGACGTGTGAATGTGGGTAGGGGGGGAGACCAACACCTTACGGGCAAAATAGTCACCCAGAAACACACACACACACACACACACACACATGCAGCTTCATTTCTGTACTTGACCTGCTGCACCACTTGAGAGAAATTTTCCACCCCTCTCCCCCACCCTTCTCTCCCCAAAAGGGCAGCCATGTTTAGGGGCATTGGCAGACTTTTGCTTCCGAGGGGCCAAGAAGCAACGGATGGAAACTAATCAAGGAGAGAAGCAACCTAGAACTAAGGAGCTTCCAACTTTATTATTATTGTTATTATTATTGATCATTGCACAGTCAGCCAGATGTTCAGATTGGATTTGGCATTTTGTCTACCTATCGAGTCCTTACCCAGGACCTGGGATAGGCAGATGTGGATGTTTGATGGTATTACAGGTATCGTCGCAGGATGGAAGCAGTTCCTAAGAAGGCCGCCTTTTGCAATTGACTAATAGCGAATTTGTCAATGCCAATGGTGTTCAGGTGGTGCTCCAGTTGTTTTGGGATTGCACCCAAGGAGCCTATGACTATTGGTACTACCCTTGCTTGCTTTTGCCACAGTCTTTCTATTTCTATTTGTAGGTCTTTGTATTTTGTTATCTTCTCCAGTTCTTTCTCGTCTATTCTGCTGTCTCCAGGCACTGCCACGTCCACTATCCAGACTTTTTTGTCTTTCTTATCGACAATTGTTAAGTCTGGGGTGTTATGTTGCAGGTGCTTGTCTGTTTGAATTCTGGAGTTCCAGAGCCGTTTAATTTTATCAATTTCTATGACTTTTATGATCCCACCAGTTCTTCCTTGCAGGCAAATGATATTCCTTGCAGATCTTCCAGTGCACCATTGTTGCTACTTTGTCATGCCGCTGCTTGTAGTCAGTCTGTGCAATCTTCTTGCAACAGCTTACCAGGTGGTCCACTGTTTCTTCAGCTTCTTTGCATAGGCGGCACTTACTGTCTGTTGCTGTCTTCTCAATTTTGACTTTGTATGCATTTGTCCTTAAGGCTTGGTCTTGTGCAGCCAGAATTAGTCCCTCGGTCTCTTTCTTCAATTTTCCTGCTCTTAGCCATTGCCAGGTTTTATTGTTATCTGCTTTCCCAGCTATTTTTTTCATGTATTGGCCATGTAGTGCTTTGTCTTCCCATGCCTCTATTCTGTTCTTCATTTGGTCTTTCTTGTAGGCCAGTTTGGTCTCTCCAGTAGTTAGTAAGCCTTCCTGATATACTAATTTCAGTGCATCTTCATCATTGTTCTTCAGATATTCTTCCAAAGCCAGTTTTTCTTCTTCAACCATCTGATGTACTTGTAGCATTCCACGCCCACCTATTTGCCTTGGTAGATAAAGTCTATCAATGTCACTGCGTGGATGAAGGGCATGATTCATTGTCATTATTTTTCTGGTCTGCCTATCCATTGCTTTTAGTTCTCCTTGAGTCCAGTCCACTATTCCAGCTGTGTACCTAATGACTGGGATTGCCCAGGTGTTGATTGCCTTTATGGTATTTCCTCCATTGAGTTTGGACTTTAAGATCTTCACTCTCTTGATGTATTCACCTCTAACCTTTTTCTTGACTTCAGTGTACTTGATGTTGTCAGCTTGAAGGATACCCAAGTATTTGTAGTACTCTTCCTCATCCAGACTCTTAATGTTATTTTCGTGAGGCATCTTGATTCCTTCAGTTTTCATTATTTTTCCTTGTTTGATAGTAAGTGTGGCACATTTGTCCAAGCCAAACTCCATTACAATATCTTGGCTATATATACGGACAGTGTTGAGCAGCGATTCTATTTCAGATGATGTTTTTCCATACAGCTTCAGATCATCCATGTAAAGAAGGTGGGATAGTCTGGCAGATGTTTTTGATGTTTGATAGCCATGTCCTGAGTTATTCAGTATTGTTGACAGAGGAAACAGTGCAATAACAAATAGTAATGGTGATAATGAATCTCCTTGAAATATTCCTCTCTTGATATTAACCTCTCCCAGCCTCTCACCATTGATCTGCAACTGTGTCTTCCATTGTGCCATCGATCTTTGCACAAATTTTCTGATGTTTCTACTGACTCCTGTTATTTCTAGGCACTTTATTATCCAATCATGTGGCAGAGTGTCAAATGCCTTTTTGTAGTCAATTCATGCCACATTCAGGTTGGTCTTCCTTCTCTTGCAGTTTTATTATAAATCGGCGTTGATCTGCTAGTCTCTGTTCTGTTATTTCTGATTCTGGATGTTGTTCTTTCCAGAACTGGTGCATTCGTTTTAGATATCCTCTTCTTGTTGGACTTGATCTGTAGTAACAGATCATTATTTCTTTGTTTTCCATCACTGTGTATCTGCGACGGGTAAACACCTTTTCTTCCAGTAGTTCTGCAGCTGCTGGCCCTGGTTGCTCAGCCAACAGTCCTGAGTCCTGTAACCCATTTTTCACCAGATATCCAGGAAATTCCAATATCTAGTGCGGACCTTGTTAACCCGGGCGACGTCCGAGCCGGTATGGCATTCTGCAATTTACGTCTCACCATATTTTTTATGGGAGAGACACTCTTTGTCTGACTCCTCTGATGAGACCTGTCCAGTATGGTTGAACCTCTGGCATAGCTCTCATCTTCCTCAGAGTACACAAGCCCCACAACCATGTCAAGGTATTATTATTATTATTATTATTATTATTATTATTATTATTTAAAGCAGAGAAACCTGGTTTGCAAATGGTCAGGGCAGAAGAGGGACAGGCTCAGTCTCCCTCTGGCCCTCAAAGTACCTGACAGCTGTTTGGTGAATCCAGCCCCCTTTCTCTACCCATCCACCCCACCCATAATCCCCAGCCAGACTGACCTTTGGACAGCTGGGGATGATGGACAGCTGGACCGCTCAACCATGCACATTTTAAGGGCACCAGATTTGGGAGGTCTGGGGGTGGGGGTCTTTAGAACCTGGGGGAGCCATCCTAAGCCTCGCCCAGGACTGCTGGTCAGGGTTGGGGTGCTGCCAGGCTGGGGGTTACGGGGGGGGGGGGGAGACAAAGCCCTGGGAGAGGCAGCTTGCATCGATTCCACTTTTCCAAATTTTGGTGCCCCGCAAGGACATAACCAAGAAAGCAGCCTGAAGACAGGGGGTTGGACTAGATGACCTTCAAGGTCCCTTCCAACTTTATTATTATTATTATTTTTATTATTATTATTATAAACCTGGGGTTTATAAAACCTAACCCCTGGATGATTGTCTTTGTATTGTTGTTTTGTTATGTTTTATGTGTTTTTATTGTTAGCCGCCCAGAGTCCTTCGGGAGTGGGGCGGCTTACAAATTTTAAAAATAAAATAAAAATAAAATAAATAAATAAATAAATTAATAAATTAAGACCTCCACCAAGGGCTGGCAAGGAGGCTGGAGCCCTCTACCCTCCCTGGAACGCCTGAAGGGGGCTTTCCAGCTGGCACTGCCCAAGGCCACACACCCCTCCACCCCATCTTTTCAAGGGGTCTGACATCCTTGCCAGGAATTTCCTTTGTTGACTTGCAGGATATTGATGAAGGGGCTCAAAAGCCTTCCACACCGTCCACCCTCTCCCTGGCAGGGCACCGGGGCACACTGGGGCTTCCAAAGCACGGTGCCAGGGGAGGTGTGCCAACACAGGTCTCAACCAGACGCACCCCCACCCCCACTGTCAGAATCCAATTATATTTCATCTTTAATTATCAAACATAGAAACTCCCAATTCTGCCTTCTCTGGATTCTGCCATAAGAGGGAGAAAAGGGGGAGAGCAAAGGGGCTTTATGGCCCTCACTTCCTTCAGTACACTTCAAAGGACTGAATGTGTGTTTATTGTGGCCTCTAAGCGTTAGCATATCAAAGAAGAGTAATTGCCTTTCATGGAGTTATCTGAAGTCTCCATCCAGACGGAAGAAGAAAGGGGGTGGAATTGTGATACTTGAAACTATCACTGAAGGGGGGTTGATTGGGTGGGACTACTGGGGAACCCCTTAAAACCTTGAATGGGAGAGCTTGAACCCCAAGTCCTGTCTAGCATGCCTGCAACCATTTTCTCTTAATAAAGGATTCCTGTTGGAAGAATTATTCCAAGAGTTCTGTCTTCTTAAGATGCAAAGTGGGGTGGGTCCTTACATTAGACAGGACTTGCAAAATTAATCCACCTGGAAGGTAGACCCTTGCCGGGGGATTTTGCAAAAATTTACCATGTCAGACAACGAAGCAAGAGAGGGAGAAAACTCCCTGGAAAGAGAGCCGCTGACTCAGTTGGAACCTTGCCAGATGTTGGGATCCGAGAGGCCAGATTTCTCAGAAGAAGAAGTGGTGGAGACACAGGACCACAAGCCTCGCTGGTCGATGGGCGTTGGAAAGAAAAGCGAGTGGGGAAAGGAATCAAGAAAAGTGACCCTGAGACGGGGGACCAAGCAACCAGAATGGAAGCAGGAGATGGAGAAATCCCTGCACGCAAGTGAAGAGGGAGGAAGCTGTATGCCGTACTCAGACTGGATCCTAGAGAAAGCTATTGACCTGATGAAGAGAACTCTCAGCTCCCTAGGAGAGGAGATTCCTGAGCCCTACGGCCGCCCCAGTTCCTGGAGCCACAAAGGGAGAGACACCGAGGGAGACGTGGAACCTGCAACCCCAGGGACATTTACTGATCCAGGAGCTCCCACCCCCTACCGGACCACAGATGGAAATCTGGACGGAAAACACTACCACCCACAATGGAGGCACCGATCCATTCCAAGACGTCCACCGTTGGAGGTGAAATTCAAAGGGGAGCCAACATGCTTGGGGTTTTTCCTAACCCAAGTCCTCAGCTACATGGAGGAATATGGGCAGGACATCCCCAGCGACAAAGCCCGCATCCGGATCGTGCAATCTGCCCTGGATGGACCGGCTGCAGATTGGGTGGTGAACCTGCATGACTCCAATGCCCCAGAACTCAGTAACTTCAACCGTTTCATGTCCTCTTTGAGAAGACGATTTGAAGACCCCCTGGCTGATCGCAAAGCCCGTGAAAGGATAACAACGATGAAGCAAGGCAAACGCCCAGTGGCTGAGTATACACAAGAATTCCGGGCCATTGCCAGCAAACTGAATTGGCCAGAAGACATCCTCCTTGGCCATTTCAAAGATGGACTAAACTATGATCTATATGATGCTTGCCTGCCCCGAGGGGACCCACATCAACTTGAGGAATGGTACGTCTTGGCAGAGGAAGCAGAGATCGACATATTGAAGAGGCACCGCCGAGGAAAACAATGGAGCCGCCCCCCGCCTGAGCTGACACACCAACCGGTGAAATCATCGGATACAGCCAAGAAGCAAATGGGGTGTTTCAAATGCGGAAGAGAAGGGCATCGAGCTGTAGAATGCCGCTCAAAGGCCCCCCAGCACAACCCAGATAGATCCCCAATCAACAAACCCGGAAAGTATTCAGCTAAGCCAAAATAAACGGCCATGAGAATGATGGAAATTGCAGAAACCCCCACCTCTGCTCACCAAGGGGAAAGAACTCCAGCCTACACCACAGGGCCGGTGGATGCCTCAGACGACAGCTCGGAGGGCGAACCTCTGGTAAGTGGATGCATCACACCCATCTTCAAAACAGTGACTATATTAATCCCCCCCATGCCCGAAGCTGTGAAGGTGAAAGCTTTAATAGACTCCGGCTGCACCCGTTGCCTCATTAGCCCAACACTAGTGGGGAATCTGGGCATCCCATCCAGGAGACTGGAACAACCAATCTCATTTGGCCAGCTAGATGGATCCATAGCAGGGGGGGTGCCAGCTACCCTAGCCACCCTGCCAATACACCTCTCCCTGGGAAAACATGAAGAGGACTTAACGTTTGTGGTGACCCCAGGTATGGAATGCCCAATGATTCTAGGGATGGAATGGTTGAAAAAATGGAACCCCTGGGTAAATTGGAGGACGACAGAAATCAAATTCCCGAAGGGGGACCCTATGGACTTAAAACCCCAAGGGAGGCTACCAGAATCAAGAATAGAAAAAGCATCCATAGGAGAGGAAAAAAGATTAACAGAAATACCAGAGGAATATAGGGACCTTGCTGAAGTTTTTAGTGAGGAAAGGGCGAATGAGCTTCCCCCCCACCGACCCACAGACTGTACCATTGAATTCAAACCTGGGGCAAAACTCCCGAAGCCCAGATTATACTCCATGAGCCCAAAGGAGAAGGAGGAAATGGAAAGATTTATAAAAAAAAACCTGGAGAGAGGTTTCATTGAGCCAGCCAAGCCTAAAGTGGCTGCCCCGGTCCTTTTTAGAGAGAAGAAGGATGGTTCTTTACGTTTATGCGTGGATTATAGGGCCCTGAATACAATCAGTGAAAGCAACCTATACCCGCTGCCCCTCATGAAAGACATGCTGTCACACCTATCGAAAGGGAAAATTTTTTCTAAACTAGACCTAAGGGAAGCTTACTATCGCGTGAGAATCAAGGAAGGGGACGAATGGAAGACTGCATTTAACTGCCCCATGGGGTGCTATCAATTCAAAGTCTTGCCATTTGGATTACAAGGGGGCCCTGCAGTCTTTATGCAATTAATCAATGACGTTCTAAGGGAGCACCTATTTAAGGGGGTCCTTGTTTACTTGGACGACATTCTTATCTTTACTGAAACAAAAGAAGAACACGTCAAACTTGTCAGAGCGGTTTTAAAGAAGCTGCGAGCCGCTCACCTATATGCCAAACTCTCAAAATGCGAATTCCACCAGGAAAAGATAGACTACCTAGGCTATCGCATATCCCCACAGGGTATTGAAATGGACCCGGAGAAGGTCGAAGCAGTACTAAATTGGGCACCACCCCGCACAAGAAAGCAACTACAAAGTTTCCTGGGCTTTGCAAATTTTTACCGCCAATTCATCCCCTCATTTGCACAGATAGCCTTGCCCCTCACTAACTTACTAAAAACGAAGGGAACATCCTCAGTAAAACCTAGCCAGCCACTAACATGGACCATGGAGTGCCAAGCAGCGTTTGAGAGACTAAAGAGACTTTTTTCTGCCGAACCAGTACTAAGGCACCCAGACATGGACAAGCCCTTCATAATACAGGCAGATGCAAGTGATGTGGCAGTGGGGGCTGTGCTATTACAAGAAAATGATGATGCAGTATTGCAACCCTGTGCATATACATCTAAGAAACTCACGGAAACAGAACAGCGCTGGCCCGTATGGGAGAAGGAGGCTTATGGGATACGTTGGGCATTACTCACGTGGCGACAGTTCCTGGAAGGCAACAAAATCCCCTTCCAGGTATGGACTGATCACAAAAATTTAGAAGCCCTGAAAACTTCCAGGAAACTCAATCCCAAACAAGCCCGCTGGTCCCAGCATTTTCACCAATTCCAATTTAAGCTCAAACATTTACCAGGAAGAAAGAACTTCCTGGCAGATGCACTATCTCGCATGCCCCAATATAACAGCGCACGAACCACAGACTCTAGACCAATAATGGCAGAGTCACAACTGGCAGCGCCAGTAACCACAAGAACCCAAGCCAAAATAAAACCACAACTGGACAGCTTGCACAAGCTTGCACAAGCTGAATGGCGCTGCTGGAATCCAGCTGGCACAGCCCAGGCTGGCCCTGCCAAGGGCTCTCGGCAGCGGTTCCTGGGCGCTGCACCTTCTAGCTGATCGATTGATGGGATCGATCCAGCTGCCCGACGCGAGCACGGCAACTCTGGGAACGGCTGGCCAGGAGCCACGGGGGAAGAGAACACGTTTCGTTAGAAACCGCAGACTGCCAAAGAGGTGACCAGGATTCGCACTCGTGCCCCCTTCATCCCGGCTCCAACACCAAGGGGGGGGGGGGAAAACCCAGTTTTTTTTTTAATGTCTTTCTGAAGATCGATACAATCAAACCAGGAAACGGTGAATTATAGTCCCGCCTTAGGCACGAAAGCCAAATGATTGACTTTGGGCTGCAGCTGCCAAAAAAGCCAACACAGTGCTGGGCTGCATGAACAGAGGGATAGAATCAAGATCACGTGAAGACTTAATACCACTTAACAAGGCCTTGGTAAGGCCACACTTGGAATCCTGCATCCAGTTTTGGTCACCACGATGTAAAAAAGATGCTGAGACTCTAGAAAGAGTACAGAGAAGAATAACAAAGATAATCAGGGGGCTGGAGGCTAAAACATATAAGGAACAGTTGCTGGAATTGGGTATGTCTAGTTTAACAAAGAGAAGGACGAGGGGGGACATGATAGCAGCCTTCCAGTATCTCAGGGGCTGCCCCAAAGAAGAGGGAGTCAAGCTATTCTCCAAAGCGCCGGAAGGCAGGAGAAGAAGCAATGGATGGAAACTTATTTAAGGAGAGAAGCAACCTAGAACTAAGGAGAAACTTCCTGACAGTGAGAACAATTAACCAGTGGAACAACCTGCCTCCAGAAGCTGTGAATGCTCCAACACTGGAAGTCTTTAAGAAGAGACTGGACAGCCATTTGTCTGAAATGGTATAGGGTTTCCTGCCTGAGCAAGGGGGTTGGACTAGATGACCTCCAAGGTCCCTTCCAACTTTATTATTATTGTGGATCATCGCACAGTCAGCCAGATGTTCAGACTGGATTTGGCATTTTGTCTACCTATCGAGTCCTTACCCAGGACCTGGGATAGGCAGATGTGGATGTTTGATGGTATTACAGGTATCGTCGCAGGATGGAAGCAGTTCCTAGTAAGGCCGCCTTTTGCAATTGACTAATAGCGAATTTGTCAATGCCAATGGTGTTCAAGTGATGCTCCAGTTGTTTGGGATTGCACCCAAGGAGCCTATTACTATTGATACTACCCTTGCTTGCTTTTGCCACAATCTTTCTATTTCTATTTGTAGGTCTTTGTATTTTGTTATCTTCTCCAGTTGTTTCTCTTCTATTCTGCTGTCTCCAGACACTGCCACGTCCACTATCCAGACTTTTTTGTCTTTCTTATCAACAATTGTTAAGTCTGGGGTGTTATGTTGCAGGTGCTTGTCTGTTTGAATTCTGAAGTCCCAGAGCAGTTTAATTTTATCATTTTCTATGACTTTCTCTATTTTATGATCCCACAGTTTTTACTTACAGGCAAATGATATTTCTTGCAGATCTTCCAATGCACCATTGTTGCTACTTTGTCATGCCGCTGCTTGTAGTCAGTCTGTGCAATCTTCTTGCAACAGCTTACCAGGTGGTCCACTGTTTCTTCAGCTTCTTTGCATAGGCGGCACTTACTGTCTGTTGTATTATTATTATTATTATTATTATCGATCATCGCACAGTCAGCCAGATGTTCAGACTGGATTTGGCATTTTGTCTACCTATCGAGTCCTTACCCAGGACCTGGGATAGGCAGATGTGGATGTTTGATGGTATTACAGATTATTATTATTATTATTATTATTATTATTATTATTATTATTATTATTATTATTACCAGGAGATGGTGAATTCTAGTCCCACCTTCAGAATGAAAGTCAGCTGTGTGACTTTGGGCCAATCACCGGGAGACGGTGAGTTCTAGTCCTACATTAGACACAAAAGCCTGGCTTTGGGGCAAAAGGTAATCACAAGACTCTGGGACGCTACAGGTGTCATAAATTTGAGCCAGTTGCCATGATCACATGAGCACATGGATGCTGCAACAGTTATACAAGTGAAAAATAGTCATAAATCACTTTTTTCAAGACGGTTGTAACTTTGAATCATCACTAAATGAATGGTTGTAAGTCAAGGATTGCCTGTATACCTGGTGCCAAACTCCCTATGCTACCAGAAATTAAATACCAGAAATTCAACTTTAAAAGAGCTAATTTTTAACAAACTCAAGAGAGAGCCTAAGCAAAATTCCATGGATGAAAATCCTAAAGGGGAAAACAACTCAAGATGCGTGGGAAACTCTGAAAAATACGATCATAAAAGCCCATATCACCACAATACCACTGAAAAAGAAAAACAAGAAATCCAAGAAGAAACCTGCATGGCTGCACAAAGAAAGATCTCTCTGATAAACTCAAAGACAAAAAGGACAAGTGCAAAAATTGGAAAGAGGGACACATAAATCAGGAAGGGAATCTGCAAAGATGAAGTCAGGAAAGCAAAGGCTTAGCAAAGTGAACAAAGACTTGCAACAAAAGTCAAAGATAATAAATAAAAGTTTCTTCCAATATATTAACAACAAGGAAAAAGTCAAGGAAACTGTAGGTCCACTAAAGAGAGAAGATGGCAAGGAAGTAACAGGCAACAGAGAGAAAGCAGAGCTGCTTAACTCATTCTCTGCATCAGTCTTCACACAAAAACATAACTGTAAAAGACAGACTAGTAATAAAAATTAAAATAAGCAAGAACATGGTAAGAGAACATCTGTCTGACCATGACGAATATAAATCACCGGGACCCGACAGATTACATCCCAGAGTTATGGAGGAGCTGGCAGATATTATCTCAGAACCATTGCACCATATCTTTCAAAAAATCTTGGAGCATCAGAGAACTACCAGAGGATTGGAAAAGAACTGATGTGGTTCCCATCTTCAAAAAAAAGAGGTGGGAAACCAATCCAGGAAATTATAAACCAATCAGCCTAACATCAGTACCTGGGAAAATACCAGAAAAAAAAATAATCAAAAAACAGATCTGTGAACATCTAGAAACAAATAAAGTTATAATTTTTAAAAGCCAGCATGGATTTGTTAAAAATAAATCATGCCAAACCAATCTTACTGTAAGGACCCACCCCACTTTGCATCTTAAGAAGACAGAACTCTTGGAATATTTCTTCCAACAGGCATCCTTTATTAAGAGAAAATGGTTGCAGGCGTTCTAGACAGGACCTGGGGACCAAGCCCTACGGTTCAAGGTTTTAAGGGGTCCCCAGCAGCCCCACCCCACCCCACCATCTTTCCAGCGACAATCCCAGGCATTACATTTCCACCCCTTTTTTCCTCACTGCCGGTGGAAGGGAGACTTCAGAGAGGAGTAGATGAAAGCTGATGGCCCCACTGTTATATGCTTTAGTCCAATGGTTCTCAACCTTTTTAATGTCGCGACCCCCAACCGGTCGTAAGTCGAGGACTATTCAACCGGTCGTAAGTTGAGGACTACTCAACTGATGCAGCACCGTTTGCAGAATGGGACTTTTGGCGGGCTCAGCAGGGCGGAGACAGCCTGGACAATTCCTATTGGCTTTTGAAAGCCAATAGAATTAGACTCTATTCAAGAGAGTCTATTCTATTGGCTTTCAAAAGTCAATAGAATAAAAGGGAGTAGCACAGCTAAGGAAAAGGGGGAAAAAAATGGCGGACTGCGTTGTTTGGCGACCCCCGTGAGATGGTCGTTCGACCCCAAATGGGGTCCCGACCGATAGGTTGAGAACCACTGATTTAGTCCTTTCCGTGGTATCCACATTCAGTCCCTTTGAAGTTGTACCGAAGGAAGTGAGGGCCATAAAACCCCTTTGTTCACCCCCCTTCCCCTTCATCGTATGACAGAATCCAGAGAGGGCAGAAATGGGGTTTTCCATAGTTGATAACTAGAGATGAAATATAATTGGATTCTGACACTTACTTCATTCTTGGATAAAGTAACTAAACTAGTAGACCAGTGAAATGCTGTGGACGTAGTATACTTAGATTTTAGTAAGGCGTTTGACAAAGGAAAGCATAACTGACACCTTGGTAAGTTAGAAAAAGGTGGGATAGACAACATCACCACCAGATGGATCCATAGCTGGCTGACAAACCTTACTCAACGAGTAGTCCTCAATAGAACTACATCCACACAGAGAGAAGTAAGCAGCGGGGGTCCCACAAGGCTCCGTCTTGGGCCCAGGGCTTTTCAATATCGTCATTAATGACTTAAGATAAGGAAATAGAAGGGGAACTGATCAAATTTGCAGAGGACACCAAGCTAGCAGAAGTAGCCAACACCCCAGAAGACGGGCTTAGGATCCAAAAAGATCTTGACACACTTGAACAAGGGGCTCTATCCAACAAAATGAGTCTCAATGTGGAGAAAAGCAAAGTCTTATGCTTAGGCGGAAAAAAAAAATCAAAGGTTTAAGTACAAGCTATTTTCCAAAGTGTCTGAAGGCAGGACAAGAAGCAATGGGTGGAAACTCATCAAGGAGAGAAGCAACCTGGAACTAAGGAGAAACTTCCTGACAGTGAGAACAATTAACCAGTGGAACAACCTGCCTCCAGAAGCGGTGAATGCTCCAACACTGGAAGTTTTTAAGAAGAGACTGGACAACCATTTGTCTGAAATGGTGTAGGGTTTCCTGCCTGAGCAGGGGGTTGGACTAGATGACCTCCAAGGTCCCTTCCAACTTTACTATTATTACTGTTGTTGTTATTATTATTATTATTATTATTATTATTATTATTATTATTATTATAATATTGGGCGAGAGCTGACTCGAAAACAGTAACTGTGAGAGGGACCTTGGAGTCCTGGTGGACGATCCCTTCAACCTGAAATGGTGTAGGGTTTCCTGCCTGAGCAGGGGGTTGGACTAGATGACCTCCAAGGTCCCTTCCAACTTTACTATTATTACTGTTGTTATTATTATTATTATTATTATTATTATTATTATAATATTGGGCGAGAGCTGACTCGAAAACAGTAACTGTGAGAGGGACCTTGGAGTCCTGGTGGACGATCCCTTCAACCTGAAATGGTCTTAGGGTTTCCTGCCTGAGCAGGGGGCTGGACTAGAAGACCTCCAAGGTCCCTTCCAACTTTACTATTATTACTGTTGTTATTATTATTATTATTATTATTATTATTATTATTATTATATTGGGCGAGAGCTGACTCGAAAACAGTAACTGTGAGAGGGACCTTGGAGTCCTGGTGGACGATCCCTTCAACCTGAAATGGTCTTAGGGTTTCCTGCCTGAGCAGGGGGCTGGACTAGAAGACCTCCAAGGTCCCTTCCAACTTTACTATTATTACTGTTGTTATTATTATTATTATTATTATTATTATTATTATTATATTGGGCGAGAGCTGACTCGAAAACAGTAACTGTGAGAGGGACCTTGGAGTCCTGGTGGACGATCCCTTCAACCTGAAATGGTCTTAGGGTTTCCTGCCTGAGCAGGGGGCTGGACTAGAAGACCTCCAAGGTCCCTTCCAACTTTACTATTATTACTGTTGTTATTATTATTATTATTATTATTATATTGGGCGAGAGCTGACTCGAAAACAGTAACTGTGAGAGGGACCTTGGAGTCCTGGTGGACGATCCCTTCAACCTGAAATGGTGTAGGGTTTCCTGCCTGAGCAGGGGGTTGGACTAGATGACCTCCAAGGTCCCTTCCAACTTTACTATTATTACTGTTGTTGTTATTATTATTATTATTATTATTATTATAATATTGGGCGAGAGCTGACTCGAAAACAGTAACTGTGAGAGGGACCTTGGAGTCCTGGTGGACGATCCCTTCAACCTGAAATGGTCTTAGGGTTTCCTGCCTGAGCAGGGGGCTGGACTAGAAGACCTCCAAGGTCCCTTCCAACTCAGCTCTTCTGTTAGCAACCCGGTTGTTAAGGGGATCTGACTTCCCCATTGACTTTGTGGATCCTAAATGAGTCCGTTACCAAGCGTTTGAATTTTGATTCACCCGACCCTGGAGATAGATGTTGCAACAGTTGTGAAAAAACGGTCCCAAGTCACCTTTTTCAGGGCCCCCGTTACTTTGCAGGGTCACTGCGTAAATGATTGTTAAACTGAGGATTAATTGCTTCTCTCTGTGTGCTCACTAAGTGACTCCGTGGTAGACCAATCAATTAAATTAATTGCAGCTTAAAAGCACACACCACCAGAGTCGGCTGTTAAAGTTTAACGGATTTGTTCTTCCCTGTGTTTATTCTGTCGTGATTTTGGGTTGTTGTTTTTTTTTTTTTAATTCTCGGAAACCTGATCTGAAAATCAATCCATTCCCTCCCAATGGAACAAAGAACGTTTAGAAGGCCTGTAGAGCAGTGTTTCCCAAACTTGACAATTTTAAGGCATGTGGACTTCAACTCCCAGAATTCCACAGCCAGCGTTGCTGGCTGTGGAATTCTGGGAGTTGAAATCCTCATGCCTTAAAATTGTCAAGTTTGGGAAATACTGCTGTAGAGGATCCCCCCCCCTTTTAACTTCCAAAGTCATGAACCGCTTGGGAGGGGAGCAAATCTCTCTTTTCCTTTCTTCTTTTCTTTTTTTTTCCAAAGCCAGATCCAATTCTTTGCAAAGTCCTTGGCCGGTTGAAGCAGGCGAGTGAAATCTCTCTTTGATCGTCTTCCCAGCACCTCCGTCCTCCACCAGGCTTTAAATAACTTGCATTTTCTACAATCCACGGTCTGCTTTCTTCTTCCCCGCCGTAGAAAAATTAAATGTCATATTTTAAACCCTGTCTCATACATGGAGGTCCTCCCTTCGGCCAGAGAATGTACATTTATGCCAAGGTCAGGCAAAGGTGGGGAATAAGAATGAAAGGCGGTGGAGAAATGTAAGGAACGAATATGATTTAACAAATACAGACTTGCAGATCCTGTGGGCAGATCCTGATACTCATCTGTCATCCCTTAGGATTGGCCGGGCTGGCTGAGGCTTCTGGGAGTTGCAGTCTCCCAACTTGTAGGGATTGAGCTGATTCTCAAACAGGACAAGCAATCATTTTGCCACCACCTTATTATGTTCCCTTCTCAAAACAAGTTCGGAGTCCTCAAGACTCTGAATAAATAACAGATTCAAATTGAAAGGAGAGAGAGAGAGATGGGAGGGAGGAGAGAAGGAAGGAAGGAAGGAAGGAAGGAAGGAAGGAAGGAAGGAAGGAAGGAAGGAAGGAAGGAAGGAAGGAAGGAAGGAAGGAAGGAAGGAAGGAGTGAGAGAGGGAGAGAAGGAAGGAAGAAAGGAAGGAAGGAAACAAGGGAGGGAGAGAAGGAGGAAGGAAGGAAGGAAGGAAGGAAGGAAGGAAGGAAGGAAGGAAGGAAGGAAGGAAGGAAGGAAGGAAAGGAGGGAGGGAGGACCCATTCTGTTATTGAAGGAAGGAAGGAAGGAAGGGAGGGAGGAAGGAAGGACCCATTCTGTTATGGAAGGAAGGAAAGAAGGAAGGAAGGAAGGGAGTGAGGAAGAGAAGGAAGAAGGGAAGGAAGGATAGAGGGAGAGAAGGAGAAGAAGGAAGGAAAGAAGGAGGAAATGAGGGAGGGAGAAGGAGGAAGGAAGGAATGAAGGAAGGAAGGAAGGAAGGAAGGAAGGAAGGAAGAAATGAGGGAGGGAGAGAGGGAGGAAGGAAGGAAGGAAAGGAAGGAAGGAGGAAGTGAGAGAGGGAGAGACAGAAGGAAGGAAGGAAAGAAGGAAGGAAAGAGGGAGGGAGGGAGAGAAGGAACGAAGGAAGGAAGGAACGAAGGAGGAAGTGAGGGAGGGAGAGAGGGAGGAAGGAAGGAAGGAAGGAAAGGAAGGAAGGAGGAAGTGAGAGAGGGAGAGATGGAAGGAAGGAAGGAAAGAAGGAAGGAAAGAGTGAGGGAGAGAGGGAGGGAAGGAATGAAGGAACGAAGGAGGAAGTGAGGGAGGGAGAGAGGGAGAGAAGGAAGAAAGGAGGAAATGAGGGAGAGAGGGAGGAAGGAAAGAAGGAGATGGGAAGGAGGGAGGGAGGAAGGACAGAGATAGGAAGGAGGGAGCGAGAAAAGAAGGATGCGGGGAAGGGAAGGGGTAGGTAGGAAGGAAGGAAGGAAGGAAGGAAGGGAGTGGGGAGGAAGAAGGAAGGATATGGGGAAGGGAAGGGATGGGAAGGGAAGGGAGGAAGGATGAGGGGAAGGGAAGCGAAAGGGTGAGAAGGGAAAGAAGGAAGGAAGGAAGGAACTGAGGGAGAGAGGGAGGCCGTAAGGAAGGATGTGGGGAAGGGAACGGAAGAGAGGAAGGATGTGGGGAAGGAGAGGGCGGGAGGGAGGGAGGAAAGCTCCAATGCCAGCCCAGCCCAAAAGATGCTTGAAATATTCCTCCCAGAGGAGAATTTCTCCATGCTGGGATTCCCCCCCCCCCAGCTTGGAGGCCTCCAAACTGAAGCTCCCCCCCCCCCACACCGGCTTCCTTGCATTGTGTGACCATTCCCAGACAGACTTTACGCAAATCTTTCAAGAGCCGGCCGTGGGGGGAGGAAGGAAGGGAGGAGGAGGAGGAGGAGGAGGCGTCAAGGGGGTCACTGAAGCAAACCCCAGAACCAGGCCAGATCCCGTCCTGTCCCACTGAGGCATCCCTCTCCTTTCCCTGCCCTGGGACTGAGGATCAGAGATGGGGACGAACGGGATTCCCTAAAAGCAGTGTTTCTCAAGCGTGACTATTTTAAGGCATGCGGACTTCAACTCCCAGAATTCCACAGCCAGCATTGCTGGCTGTGGAATTCTGGGAGTTGAAGTCCACCGGCCTTAAAATGGTCAAGCTTGAGAAACACTGCTTTATAATCTAACAATCAATCCCTCAATATCTATATCACATTTCTTTAACCTCCACAAAATTACTATATCCAAAACATATGAATGCATAGTTATCTGTCATGTTTCTATCCAACTATCAATCCATCTATCATCTATTAATCAATTCATTATCTATCTATCCATCTATCTATTTAATCTGGCTAATGTTTCCATCCATCCATCTCTCTCTCTCTCTCTCTCTCTCTCTCTCTCTCTCTCTCTCAGTGTTTCTCAACCTTGACCATTTTAAGGCATGTGGACTTCAACTCCCAGAATTCCACAGCCAGCATTGCTGGCTGTGGAATTCTGGGAGTTGAAGTCCACATGCCTTAAAAGGGTCAAGCTTGAGAAACACTGCGCGGCCTAACAGGTCTTCAACCTCTCCCACTTGGCCTTTCCCACCTGGAGGCCAGCAGGAAGCGGGTTATTCCCATTTTTCCCGCGGTTTCCATCAAACCCCTGCCCTGCCAGGTCCCCACGATGGCCGGAGTTCAAAAACTAGGTGGAGAAACCGACTGAAGAAGCAGGCCTGAAGCGCACCCGTTTCCGAAAAGAAAGGCACAAAAGCCGCACGATATAAGGGAACGTCGCAAAGAGAGGAAGAAAAAAAAAAATCCACGGGGGAGGCCCAGGGCCCAGGAAAAGCACACAGTGTTGACTGCGAACCTGGAAAACAACCCTTCGGATCCCAGGAAGGAAACTGGACGTTTTTTAATTTTATTTTATTTGCAAAACTGGGGGGACTCGAAAAAGCCTGGAACGGATGGATTCTCCCGCCTGGAAGCCGGAGGGGCCGTGGGGGATTCTCGCTTCCCAGCCCAAGTCCCGGCACTGAGCAGTTGCAACAGGTGTGCGTGTCTGGGGGGGGGGGTGTTTTCCAACACCCACTGAAACTGAAGCCCCCACAAAGGGAAGCTCAAGGCTCTTTTGGGGAATGGGGTCCTCAAGGTTTTCCGAGCGTTCAGACATTTTTATTTAGTTTTTTTGCAACTTAAGGATGAAATTCCCCCTCTGGCCCTGTCCTTCCTTCTTTCCCTCCTTCCCATCTCTTTCCTTCCTTCGCTCCTCCCTCCCTCCTTCCCATCTCTTTCCTTCCTTCCTTTGCTCCTCCCTTCCTCGTTCCCATCTCTTTCCTTCCTTTGTTCCTTCTTCCTTCCTTCGTTCCTTCCTTCCCATCTCTTTCTTTCCTTCCTCCCTCCCTCCTTCCCATCTCTTTCCTTCCTTCGCTCCTCCCTCCCTCCTTACCATCTCTTTCCTTCCTTTGTTCCTTCTTCCTTCCTTCCTTCCTTCCTTCGTTCCTTCCTTCCTTCCTTCCTCAACCTCTAATACCATCTTTACTCAAGGCTCAGCATGGCAGGCGACTCCAACCCCCCTCCCCTTCTTAAGACTTGGATTCCAGGACCCATCCTCTCATTCCAGGGTCACGAGAACCCAGCAGCAAACCTCCAACCCTTTTCCGACGCCCTGTGTGGCTCCAGACGTTTGCAGGGAGTCCTAAACAGGTGATAAAATAAATAGAAGAGGGGAAAGTGGGCATCCTTGTCTTACTCCTTTGGTTATATCCATTTTTTCCGTCATTTCCTCATTTATAATTACCCTAGCTGTTTGTTTAGGATATATTTTCTCAACCATCTTTCCAAATTTTGTCCCAAAAGCCATATAGTGCAATTGTGTTATAATAAAATTCCAATTCAGATTATCAAATGCCTTCTGGGCATCAAGAAAAACCAGTGTAGCTTGTCTTTCAGGGTGGACTTCGTAAAATTCTAAAGTGTTCAGTATTATAAAAAGCAGAGACATCACCCGCCAACAAAAGTGCGTATTGTCCAGACCATGGTTTTCCCAGTTGCAATGTATGGCTGTGAAAGTTGGACCATAAGAAAGGCTGAGCGCCAAAGAATGGAGGCCTTTGAACTATGGTGCTGGAGAAGACTCCTGCGAGTCCCTTGGACTGCAAGGCGATCCAACCGGTCAGTCCTAGAGGAGATCAACCCCGACTGCTCTTTAGAAAGCCAGATCCTGAAGTTGAAACTCAAATACTTTGGCCACCTAATGAGAAGGAAGGACTCCCTGGAGAAGAGCCTGATGCTGGGAAAGATGGAGGGCAAGAGAAGAAGGGGACGACAGAGAAGGAGGTGGCTGGATGGAGTCCCTGAAGCAGGAGGTGTGAGCTTCAATGGACTCCAGAAGATGGCAGAGGACAGGAAGACCTGGAGGAACGTTGTCCATGGGGTCGCGATGGGTCGGACACAACTTCGCAATTAACAACAACAACAATACCAACATTATCCTCATGTTATTTTTTGGACAAATTAACAAAAGAGATAAAAGAAAAGGAAGACACAGAGTATTATATAACATGGAACAAGTGGTATGACTGGTTGGAGACTAGAAATAATAGAGGAGAATAAATATGGAAAGGTCAAAAGTGAAAATATGTGTATAATAATGTATAATAATAATAATATGAATTATTCTTAGTAAGAAGTAGAATATGAAGAAAGAAAAATGTAAATAAGAAACAAGGGGGCAATAAGGACAAATATTCTAAAGAAGAATAAGGGAGAAAATGTAAATAATAGAAGATTACCATTATGAAATCACTATTAAAAAGGGGGGGAGGTGTATATACTGTGTGTGTATGTGTGTTATGTTTTGTTTTGTTTTGTTGGTTAAAAATAAAATAAAAAAAAACAGATTGCTTGGCATTCAAAGTTAGGACGGAGTCCCTCCACAATGGTACTTATGTCGCAGATCTGACATTCTCATCGGCTGCCTCCACGCACAGCCCTGCATTCGGCAGTTTATGGCTTTTTTCCAATATCTGGGAGGCAGTTTTACTTAATGGCCTCTGTGCTCGCTTGTCCCAAAGGTGCCTTTTTTCAGGAGGCAATTGGACTTTCTTGTTTTATCTTTGAAGATGTTTCGCTTCTCATCCCAGAAGCTTCTTCGGCTCTGACCGGATGGTGGAGAAGGGAAGGATTGATACTCCTTGCAGACAGCTGGTCATTTGCCTCCTTTGAGAGAGTCGTTGAGGCCACTTGGAGGTTTATCTCTGTGTCCTCAGGGTCACCTGAGGGGTGCAAATGGGTATGGAACAACAGAGTCCTTTCAGCAGTTGCAAGGAGGCTCCACACCCATTTGCACCCCTCAGCAGATCCTGAGGACACAGATAAACCTCCCAGTGGCCTCAACGACCCTCAGAAAGAATGCAAATGACCAGCTGTCTGCAAGGAGTATAAATCCTTCCATTCCCCACCATCTGGTCAGAGCTGAAGAAGTGAAACATCTTCAAAGAAAAGGCTCCACCCCCATTTGCACCACTCAAGTGACCCCGAGGACACAGACAAACCTCCAAGTGGCCTCAACAACCCACTAAAAGAAGGCAAATGACCAGCGGTCTGCAAGGAATGTAAATCTTTCCCTTCCCCGCCATCCCATCAGAGCTGAAGAAACCTCCGGGAGGAGAAGCGAAACGTCTTCAAAGAAAAACAAGAAAGTTCAGTTGCCTTCTGAAAAAAAAAAAGGACCTTGGGGACAACCGTGGCGTGGGTGAGGGAGAATCTCCAGAGACATAAGTGTTAGCTTAATGATCATCACATTCCCTTCGCGACTGCTGTAAAAAAAGATTGCAGAATTGGGTCTGGCCACAAGATCCATCAAATACTTTGGCCACCTGATGAGAAGGAAGGACTCACTGGAGAAGAGCCTAATGCTGGGAAAGATGGAGGGCAAGAGAAGAAGGGGACGACAGAGAATGAGGTGGCTGGATGGAGTCCCTGAAGCAGTAGGTGTGAATTTAAATGGACTCCAGAAGATGGTAGAGGACAGGAAGACCTGGAGGAACGTCGTCCATGGGGTCACGATGGGTCGGACACGACTTCGCAATTAACAACAACAACAACAGGATCCATCCACTTTATAACCATCATGGCTTAGAACTGTAACTGCCAATCTCAATTATGGTCATGTGGCAATTATGGTTGTAAGTAACTCTGAACTGGCCATCTCACATGCACCTGCTCCAAACTTGCTGAGTCCCTCTCTTTCTCTCTCTTTCTTTCTCTTTCTTTCTCTCACTCACTCACACACACACAAACACACAGACATGGGTAGGTTTGTAGGGGAGGCAGGAAAGGGTCCGTCTTTCAGAACCGTCCCTGACTAGAGACATCCTTTGTTCCAAAAGAGCTCCACGCATCTCAACCCAAGCGTGGGTCCCAATTCTCCCCAGCTCTGCCTGGAAATGCCCAAACTTGAACCCAGCACTTTCTACAGGCAAACAGGAGCACCAGGACAGAATTGGAAGGGACCTTGGAGGTCATCTAGTCCAACCCCCTGCTCAGGCAGGAAACCCTATACCATTTCAGACAAATGGCCGTCCAGTCTCTTCTTAAAAACCTCTAGTGTTGGAGCATTCACCGCTTCTGGAGGCAGGTTGTTCCACTGGTTAATTGTTCTAGCTGTCGGGAAGTTTCTCCTTAGTTCCAGGTTGCGAATAGAGTAGAGTAGAATAGAGTAGAATAGAGTAGAATGGAGAATGGAATGGAGAAGAGAAGAGGAGGGGAGGGGAGGGGAGGGAGGGAGGAGAGAAGAGAAGAGAAGAGAAGAGAAGAGAAGAGAAGAGAAGAGAAGAGAAGAGAAGAGAATGCAAAAGAGAATGCAGAATGGAATAGAATAGAATGCAGAATAGAGTAGAGTACAGTAGAATAGAATAGAATGCAGAATGGAATGGAGAAGAGAAGAGAAGAGAAGAGAAGAGAAGAGAAGAGAAGAGAAGAGAAGAGAAGAGAAGAGAAGAGAAGAGAAGAGAATGCAGAATGGAATAGAGTAGAGTAGAATAGAGTAGAATTTTGTTCTGCTCTCCATTCCTTTCTATTTTGTTCTATTCTGCATTTTATTCTATTCCTGTTATTCTGCTTCTCACCTCTCTCAAGAAAGGACGCTTCACTCTTGTGGCTGAATCTGCTCACGGCCCCACCCTCCTCGCCTGCCTCTTCCTGCTTCTGCCAGCCCCCCCCCCTGTGCCCCCACATGCGCACCCTTTTTATGCACCCCCCCAAGCACCAATCACACCCAGGCCTGCTCTAAACACGGCTGGTTTCACAGCAATAAAGCAGCAAACAAAACAGGATCCTTGAAGGTTTCAAACATCTGTTGAACAAATGAGGAACGGCTGCTTCCAGATGTTTTCCACCAAGAGCCGCCCCACCCCCACCCCCAGCCCAGCCTTGGCAGTGCATCGCCTGATATTTGGGCAGGAGGAGGTAGCTGGCACCGGGTTGCTCCAGAGTCAGCTGCCCCCTGACAAACGCCCCCCCCCCAGGCCAAAGAGGGCCAAGCCGAGACTGCAGGGGGGCACAGAAACCCTCATTTGCAGCAAAGTCTGGTTTGCGTCAGCTGCTAAGCCACGATTGGACAGCTTGACGCTTAAGGAGCTGGTCCAGGCTGAGCAGGTTGTGAGAATGGAGCCAATTGTGGCTTCTCTGTGGCTTAGCAAAACATGTCCAGCCCCTTAATGCAGGGCTTTTCAATCTTTTCACCCATTGTGCCACTTTTAGGATGTGGCAACATCCGAGGACCACCCGTCACCAAGTAAGGTGTCAAAAACTTGATGATCAAAAAAAAAAAAGGAAAAAAGTGATAAAGTACAGGTAGTCCTCGACTTACAACAGTCCGCTTAGTGACTGTTCGAAGTTACAACGGCACTGAAAAAAGTGCCCCCCAAGCCACAGCCGAGCAAGACACCTGCCTGCCCCCCCATCCGTGCTCTTCCTCCTGTCCGAGGTTTTCATTGTTGTGAGCGTTTCTGTTGAGGATTGGCAGTGGGGGTGTGGTGGGGGGTGTTTGGTTTCTATTCCCCCCGTCTGCTGGGTGGTTGCAGCAGGTTTTGGTCACTTCCCATGACCCTGGGAAACAGTGACCGTCATAAATATGAATTGGTTGCCAAGCATCTGAATGTCAATCACAAGACCCTGGAGAGGCTGCAACATTCCAGCTGATTGGCGCTTCTTCTGGGCTCAGCAGAAGCCCCAGGTTCAGTGCTGCTTTCCAGCTGATTGGTGCCTCTTCAGGGCTCAGCAGAAGCCCCAGGATCAGTGCTGCTTTCCAGCTGATTGGTGCTTCTTCTGGGCTCAGCAGAAGCCCCAGGATCAGTGCTGCTTTCCAGCTGATTGGAGCTTCTTCTGGGCTCAACAGAAGCCCCAGGATCAGTGCTGCTTTCCAGCTGATTGGCGCTTCTTTTGGCCCCACAGAAGCCCCAGGATCAGTGCTGCTTTCCAGCTGATTGGTGCCTCTTCAGGGCTCAGCAGAAGCCCCAGGATCAGTGCTGCTTTCCAGCTGATCGGTGCTTCTTCTGGGCTCAGCAGAAGCCCCAGGATCAGTGCTGCTTTCCAGCTGATTGGCGCTTCTTTTGGCCCCACAGAAGCCCCAGGATCAGTGCTGCTTTCCAGCTGATTGGTGCCTCTTCAGGGCTCAGCAGAAGCCCCAGGATCAGTGCTGCTTTCCAGCTGATCGGCGCTTCTTCTGGGCTCAGCAGAAGCCCCAGGATCAGTGCTGCTTTCCAGCTGATTGGCGTTTCTTTTGGCCCCACAGAAGCCCCAGGATCAGTGCTGCTTTCCAGCTGATTGGTGCCTCTTCAGGGCTCAGCAGAAGCCCCAGGATCAGTGCTGCTTTCCAGCTGATTGGCGCTTCTTTTGGCCCCACAGAAGCCCCAGGATCAGTGCTGCTTTCCAGCTGATCGGCGCTTCTTCAGGGCTCAGCAGAAGCACCAGGATCAGCAACGAGCTCCAGCTGGAGTCTGGTGCTGATCCTGACACTTCCACTGAGCCCTGACAGCCCCAAAGAAGCGCCGATCAGCTGGAAAGCGGCACTGATCCTGGCGCTTCCACTGAGCCCTGACAGCCCTGCAGCTCCAGCCATCTCTTGCTCAGGCTTGTGCGGTGCTGCCATCGGTTCAGCTCATCCCCCTTCCCCGCTACCCCTTTTCTAGGATGTTCGCGTACCCCCTGCCAGGTGCCAATGTCCCACAGGTAGCTCTGCCTTAATGAGAGTATGTTCATTTGAACCTCAGCCTGTTTATGCTCGACTTAACAGCCATTCATTTGGTGACCATTCCAAGTTACAACGGGACCGAAAAAAGTGACTTATGGCCGTTTTTCACCTTCACGACCGCCGCAGCCTCCCCGTGATCATGGGATGTGCATTCAGACCCTTGGCAACTGGCTCACATGTACGACGGTTGCGGTATCCCGGGAGTCAAGTGATCCCAGGAGATCTTAGCTGGAGTCCTGCCTTAGGCCTAAAGCCAGTCGAGGGATCTTGGCCCGGCCACTCTCTCTCAGCCCTAAGAAGCAGGCAATGGCAAACCACTTCTGATAAAACCTGGCCAAGGAATCTACAGGGACTTACCCAGGCAATACCCAGGGTTCAAAAACCGACTCAAAGCCATCCCAAAGATGCTTTTTTCAGCAGGCAACTGGACTTCCTGATTTTTCTTTGAAGACGTTTCGCTTCTCCTCCCAGAAGCTTCTTCCGCTCTGACTGGACGGTGGGGAAGGGAAGGATTGACACTTCTTGCAGACCGCTGGTCATTTGCCTCCTTTTAGAACAGTGGTTCTCAACCTTTTTAATGCCGCGACCCCCAACCGTTCGTAAGTCGAGGACTACTCAACCGGTCGTAAGGCGAGGACTACTCAACGGGTGCAGCACCGTTTGCAGAATGGGACTTTTGGTGGGCTCAGCAGGGCAGAGACAGCCTGGACAATTCCTATTGGCTTTGGAAAGCCAATAGAATTAGACTCTATTCAAGAGAGTCTATTCTATTGGCTTTCAAAAGCCAACAGAATAAAAGGGAGGAGCACGGCTAAGGGGAAGGGGAAAAAAATGGTGGACTGCGTTGTTTGGCGACCCCCGTGAAGTGGTCGTTTGACCCCAAATGGAGTCCCGACCCACAGGTTGAGAACCACTGGTTTAGAGAGTCATTGAGGCCGCTTGGAGGTTTATCCTCAGGGTCAGCTGAGCAGTGCGAATGTCTATGGAGCCTTCTTGGAACTGCCGAAAGGACAGTGTTGTGGACTGGAGATGGATGAGGTCTCGTATCCTTCCCCCTTTGTTGAGAGAGGGATGTTCAGTTTTGACCTTGATGGCCTCTTTGACCCCAAACTGTGGACAGAGAGGACCGCAGGTTTGAAAGAGGGGTCAAAGAGGCCGTCTAGGTCAAACCTGAACAGCCCTCTCTGTCAACAGAGGAGGAGGGATACGAGACATTATCCATCTCCAGTCCACAACACAATCCTTTCGGCAGTTCCCAGAAGGCTCCACCCCCACTTGCACCTCTCAGGTGACCCTGAGGACACAGATAAACCTCCAGGTGGCCTCAATGACCCTCAGAGAGAATACTAATGACCAGATAATAATAATAATAATAATAATAATAATAATAATAATAATAATAATAATAATAGGATATCTAAAACGAATGCACCAGTTCTGGAAAGAACAACATCCAGAATCAGAAATAACAGAACAGAGACTAGCAGATCAACGCCGATTTATAACACGAAATAAAGTATTCACAGAAACAGAATTGGACGAACTGCAAAGGTTTACCCAGGGCAAAGAAATCAAAGCCTTACCAGAAGTAATTCAGAATGTAGAGGCAAACCAGGGGGAGTTGGCAGTGAAAGAATCCAGTAGAGATATACAACTGTTCTCATTTGGAAACCAGGCACCTCTTCCTCAGGAAGAACAAAACCCTCTAACTAAAGAAATAAAAGAATTGAAACAAAGAATAACTGAGCATCTAGAACAGCACAAAAACAACAGAATAAGGCTACCTGCATTGAAGCTTGTTCCAAAGAAACAGCTAGCACAAGCATTAAAAGATGCAAATATTGCAATATCAAGTATAAGCACCAATTCACTGCAAGAAACAAACCAACTAATGTACAGCACAGCTGCAGTTATAACAGAATACCTGGGATGCAAAATCAACAAAGAAGAAAAACAAACAAACAGCACCAGAAAAATGGAAGGTTAGACTAGAAAATAAGATCAGCAAGTTAAGATCACATGCAAGCAAGCTAGAACAGATGAAAGAAAAGAAGCTGAAGAACAAGAAGACCAAAGAATACCTAATCAAGAAATACCACTTAGAAACAAGGAAGATCAAGGAAGCACTGGAAATAATAAAGCAACAAATAACAGCTATAGCCAGGAAAATCAGTAGATATGAAGCTCGAATTGCAAACTATAGGCAGAACCTCCAATTTCAATCCAATCAGAAACGTTTCTACCAATCCTTCAATGGAGAAACTGCAAGGAATCAGTCAGTACCTGACAAGGAAGAAACAGTGCAGTTCTGGAAGCAGATATGGGATAACCCAAAGAAATACAACAAGGATGCGGCTTGGTTAAAAGAGGTGGATGCAAATAAAACAGAAGTTGAAATGAAAGAACTAGTAATAACAACAAAAATGGTAGAAAAAAGAGCAAAGAAAATCAAAAATTGGTCAGCACCAGGTGAAGATGAACTGCGTGGGTTTTGGTTGAAACATCTAACTGTTATACACCCACTCATTGCCAAACAGTTCAACAATATACTACAAGGAGGAGAAATTGAAAAGTGGCTAACAACTGGGAAAACCTACCTAATAATGAAAAATCCAGCAAAAGGGGCAACACCAGGTAACTACAGGCCAATTACCTGCTTACCAACGACTTTCAAATTACTAACTGGTGTGGTAGCTGATGCAGTGCAACAGCATCTAGTTGAAAACAATCTCTTTCCACCTGAGCAGAAAGGAAACCGCCCCAACAGCAGAGGAACAAAAGATCAACTCCTAATAGACAAAATGATCTTGGAAAACTGCAAGAGAAGGAAGACCAACCTGAATGTGGCATGGATTGACTACAAAAAGGCATTTGACTCTCTGCCACATGATTGGATAATAAAGTGCCTAGAAATAACAGGAGTCAGTAGAAACATCAGAAAATTTGTGCAAAGATCGATGGCACAATGGAAGACACAGTTGCAGATCAATGGTGAGAGGCTGGGAGAGGTTAATATCAAGAGAGGAATATTTCAAGGAGATTCATTATCATCATTACTATTTGTTATTGCACTGTTTCCTCTGTCAACAATACTGAATAACTCAGGACATGGCTATCAAACATCAAAAACATCTGCCAGACTATCCCACCTCCTTTATATGGATGATCTGAAGCTGTATGGAAAAACATCATCTGAAATAGAATCGCTGCTCAACACTGTCCGTATATATAGCCAAGATATTGTAATGGAGTTTGGCTTGGACAAATGTGCCACACTTACTATCAAACAAGGAAAAATAATGAAAACTGAAGGAATCAAGATGCCCCACGAAAATAACATTAAGAGTCTGGATGAGGAAGAGTACTACAAATACTTGGGTATCCTTCAAGCTGACAACATCAAGCACACTGAAGTCAAGAAAAAGATTAGAGGTGAATACATCAAGAGAGTGAAGAAGATCTTAAAATCCAAACTCAATGGAGGAAATACCATAAAGGCAATCAACACCTGGGCAATCCCAGTCATTAGGTACACAGCTGGAATAGTGGACTGGACTCAAGCAGAACTAAAAGCAATGGATAGGCAGACCAGAAAAATAATGACAATGAATCATGCCCTTCATCCACGCAGTGACATTGATAGACTTTATCTACCAAGGCAAATAGGTGGGCGTGGAATGCTACAAGTACATCAGATGGTTGAAGAAGAAAAAATGGCTTTGGAAGAATATCTGAAGAACAATGATGAAGATGCACTGAAATTAGTATATCAGGAAGGCTTACTAACTACTGGAGAGACCAAACTGGCCTACAAGAAAGACCAAATGAAGAACAGAATAGAGGCATGGGAAGACAAAGCACTACATGGCCAATACATGAAAAAAATAGCTGGGAAAGCAGATAACAATAAAACCTGGCAATGGCTAAGAGCAGGAAAATTGAAGAAAGAGACCGAGGGACTAATTCTGGCTGCACAAGACCAAGCCTTAAGGACAAATGCATACAAAGTCAAAATTGAGAAGAAGAGCAACAGACAGTAAGTGCCGTCTATGCAAAGAAGCTGAAGAAACAGTGGACCACTTGGTAAGCTGTTGCAAGAAAATTGCACAAACTGATTACAAGCAGCGGCATGACAAAGTAGCAACAATGGTGCATTGGAAGATCTGCAAAAAATATCATTTGCCTGTAAGCAAAAACTAGTGGGATCATAAAATAGAGAAAGTCATAGAAAATGATAAAATTAAACTGCTCTGGGATTTCAGAATTCAAACAGACAAGCACCTGCAACATAACACCCCAGACTTAACAATTGTCGATAAGAAAGACAAAAAAGTCTGGATAGTGGACGTGGCAGTGCCTGGAGATAGCAGAATAGAAGAGAAAGAACTGGAGAAGATAACAAAATACAAAGACCTACAAATAGAAATAGAAAGACTGTGGCAAAAGCAAGCAAGGGTAGTACCAATAGTCATAGGCTCCTTGGGTGCAATTCCAAAACAACTGGAGCACCACTTGAACACCATCATCTATCTATCTATCTATCTTCTAGTCCAGCCCCCTACCATTTCATCATCATCATCATCATCATCATCATCATCATCATCATCATAATAATAATAATAATAATAGTAATAATAGTAAAGGCGGCCTTACTAGGAACTGCTTCCATCCTGCGACGATATCTGTAATACCATCAAACATCCACATCTGCCTATCCCAGGTCCTGGGTAAGGACTCGATAGGTAGACAAAATGCCAAATCCAGTCTGAACATCTGGCTGACTGTGCGATGATCGATAATAATAATAATAATAATAATAATAATAATAATAATAATAATAATAATAATAATAATAATAATAATAAATAATGCCACTTGCTTTTGACTGTGGCAAAAGTAAGCAAGGGTAGTACCAATAGTAATGGGCTCCTTGGGTGCAATTCCAAAACAACTGGAGCACCACTTGGACACCATCATCGGCATTGACAAATTCGCTATTAGTCAATTGCAAAAGGCGGCCTTACTAGGAACTGCTTCCATCCTGCGACGATACCTGTAATACCATCAAACATCCACATCTGCCTATCCCAGGTCCTGAGTAAGGACTCGATAGGTAGATAAAATGCAAAATCCAGTCTGAACATCTGGCTGACTGTGCGATGATCTGTAGTAGTAGTAGTAGTAGTAGTAGTAGTAGTAGTAGTAGTAGTAGTAGTAGTAGTAGTAGTAATAGTAGTAGAAGTAGTAGTAGTAAAGTTGGAAGGGACTTTGGAGGTCATCCAATCCAACCCCCTGCTCAGGCAGGAAACCCTATACCATTTCGGACAAATGGCTGTCCAGTCTCTTCTTAAAAACTTCCAGTGTTGGAGCATTCACCACTTCTGGAGGCAGGTGGTTCCACTGGTTAATTGTTCTCACTGTCAGGAAGTTTCTCCTTAGTTCTAGATTGCTTCTCTCCTTGATGAGTTTCCATCTGTTGCTTCTTCTCCTGCCTTCAGGTGCTTTGGAGAATAGCTTGACTCCCTCTTCTTTGGGGCAGCCCCTGAGATACTGGAACACTGCTATCATGTCCTCCCTCGTCCTTCTCTTTGTTAAACTAGACATACCCAATTCCAGCAACTGTTCCTTATATGTTTTAGCCTCCAGTCCCCTAATCATCTTTGTTGCTCTTCTCTGTACTTTTTCCAGAGTCTCAACATCTTTTTTACATCGTGGTGACCAAAACTGGATGTAGGATTCCAAGTGTGGCCTTACCAAGGCATTGAAGAGTGGTATTAATACTTCACGTGATCTTGATTCTATCCCTCTGTTAATGCAGCCTAGCACTGTGTTGGCCTTTTTGGCAACTGCAGCACACGGCTGGCTCCTATTTAGGTGATTGTCTACTAGGACTCCAAGATCCCTCTCACAGTTGCTATTACTAAGCAAGGTACCCCCTATACTATACTATACCTGTGCATTTGGTTTTTCCTGCCTAAAGGTCCAAGTCTTTTTCCATTAGACCCAAAAGAAAAGTTTTTATCTTTATATTCACTTTGAGAATCTTCTGTATTAAGATGTGAATCCTACTCCATTATTTCTTTGCTTTATTGCATGTCCACCATAAGGGATAAAGGTCCCTACTTTAGATCATTAGGGCTGCAAAGAAGCCCATCCCTGTTCCCCCCCCCAAAATGTTTTAGCCCCACAGCACTTGCCTGCTGCTCCCCCACCCCTCAGTTTCCCCAAACCATGTCCTGGCAGCTGTCTGGGTTCCTCTTCACGCATAAATGAAATTCCTTTGTCCCTGCTTGTTTGAATTAGCTCCTTCCGTGATTCCATTTTAATTTGGAATGGCCATTGCTGCGTCTCAGGAGATCAGGCCCTCCACATCTGGCAAGGAAGGGACGGGAGAGGGGTGGGACTCCCCACCCCCACCCCACACACACACAGCCCCACTGCCTTCCCCAACCTGGTGCCCTCTTTCATATCACGGTCACAGGCAGGCTGCCCGACGTTTCAGGCGGGATTTTATTCGCCTTGCCTCTGTTTAAACTTTTATATTCAGTTTTTATGTTTTTAACATTAGTACATTAGGGTGAGGGAGGTAGGCGGTTTCTAAATTTGATAAATAAATGGGGACTGATTACATAGAGAGAGAGACAGACAGACAGACAGACAGACAAGGTAGATGATTGGTGAGAGAGAGAGAGACAAACAGATAAAGACAGAGATGTGTGTGAGAGAGAGAGAAATGATAGATAGATAGATAGATAGATAGATAGATAGATAGATAGATAGATAGATAGATAGATAGATAGATAGATAGATAGATATGGATGGAGAGATAGATAGATAGATAGATAGATAGATAGATAGATAGATAGATAGATAGATAGATAGATAGGGATGGATGGATGGATGGATGGATGGATGGATGGATGGATGGATGGATGGAGAGATAAACAGATAAGATGGATGGATGATAGGTAGGTAGGTAGGGAGAGAGAGAGAGAGATACAGAGATACAGAAAGACAGACAGGAGAGAGAGGATAGATAAACAGATAAGACAGATGGATGGATGATAGGTAGGTAGACAGGTAGGTAGGTGGGTGGATGGATGGATGGATGATAGAGATAGATAGATAGATAGATAGATAGATAGATAGATAGATAGATAGATAGATAGATAGATAGATAGATAGATAGATAGATAGATAGATAGATAGATAGATAGATAGATAGGCAGGCAGAGACAGAGACAGAGACAGAGACAGACAGGAGACAGAGATGATAGATAGACAGACAGGAGAGAGAGGATAGATAAACAGATAAGACGGATGGATGGATGATAGGTAGGTAGATAGGTAGGTAGGTGGATGGATGATAGATAGATAGATAGACAGATAGACAGACAGACAGACAGATGATAGATAGGCAGGCAGGCAGAGAGAGACAGAGACAGGAGAGAGAGATGATAGATAGATAGATAGATAGATAGATAGATAGATAGATAGATAGATAGATAGATAGATAGATAGATAGATAGATAGATGGATGACAGAGAGAGAGAGAGATAAAGGGGTAGAGAAAGAAAGAAAATTCCTTGTTTTCAGTCCTAGAAAACTGCTACTGTCAGAGGTACAACTTTCCTCCCAGGTTCCAATGATAAGCCAAAAAGCCAAACAGGTGTGTGAAATATCGGAAAGGCTGGATGTCCTTTAATAACCAAGCTTACACAACATCATCATCATCTCTTGGGGGGGGGTCAATCCCCAAAATGACCCCAAAACCCTTCCTCACCCCTGCCTCCAAATCAGCCCGGGGCTTTCCAGCCCCCTCCAGTCCGCATCGCCCTCTTAGGATCCCCTTGTAGCTGTTCTCCACCTCCCAGGGCCATTTTCTTACCTGGGTTGATGTGCAGAATGGCACTTCCGGGGAGACGAGCGAGTGAGCGGGGTGAAGGATTTCCTGGGAAGGAAGCAGAAGAAACCATTCACACTGGGATCCCTTTCCAAATAATGTACTTTATTTAGATCCCTTGACCATGAGCCAGCCGTGTGCAGCAGCCGCCAAAAAAACAAACACAACCCTGGGTTGTATAAACAGAGGCACAGAATCACGATCACACGAGCTCTTAGTACCGCTTTATAAAACCCCAGTCAGGCCACACCTGAAATACTGCAGCCAATTTTGGTCACCATATCACAAAAAAGATGTTTGTTGAGACTTTGGAAAAAGTTCAGAGAAGAGCAACGAAGAGGATCCAAGGCCTGGAGACTAAAACATACGAAGAACGGCTGCAGGACTTGGGTTTGGCCAGTCTAGAGAAAAGAAGGACGAGGGGGGACATGGTAGCAGCATTCCAGTATTTGAGGGGCTGCCACAAAGAAGAGGAGGGGGTCAAGTTATTCTCCAAATGCGCCAGAGGGCAGGACAAGAAACAACGGATGGAAACTGATCAAAGAGAGAAGCAACCTGGAATTAAGGAGAAACTTCCTAACAGGGAGGACAATTAACCAGTGGAACAGAAGTTGCCTCCAGAAGTTGTGGGTGCTCCATCACTGGAGGTTTTTAAGAAGAGTCTGAGCTAGCCGTGTGCAGCAGCAGCCAAAAAACCTAATACAATCCTGGGTTGTATAAACAGAGGCACAGAATCAAGATCACACGAGGTCTTAGTACCGCTTTATAATACCCCAGTCAGGCCACACCTGAAATACTGCAGCCAATTTTGGTCACCATATCACAAAAAAGATGTTGAGAATTTGGAAAAAGTGCAGAGAAGAGCAACTAAGGGGATCCAAGGCCTGGAGGCTAAAACATATGAAGAACGGCTGCGGGACTTGGGTTTGGCCAGTCTAGAGAAAAGAAGAAATAGGGAAGACATAATTTATTTTATTTATTTATTTATGAGACTTATATACCGCTTTAAATGCAAGCACTCTCTAAGCGGTGTACACCAATAAGGAATGTATATATATATTTACATTTACATAATAACAGCATTCATGTTATTCATGAAAGCAACTGAAAGCAGGATGAGGAACAATGGTTGGAAACTGACCAAGGAGAGAAGCAACCTGGAACTAAGGAGAAACTTCCTGACAGTGAGGATAATTAACCAGTGGAACAGCTCGCCACCAGAAGTTATGGGTGCTTCATCACTGGAGATTTTTAAGATGAGGCTAGACCACTGGTGGCGAACCTATGGCACGTGTGCCAGAGGCGATACTCAGAGCCCTCTCTATGGGCACGCGCACCATGCCTTGGAGATGGCAATCGTCCCTCTTCAGCCAGCCGCCCGCTAACTCGCCGAGGTCCCACGTGGCCGGATGCATCCCAGCACGGCTGGTTTCCCTCCCCCCCCCATCCCATCCCTCCTGACCTCGCATGCTCTCCTCTTCCTGGGCACAAACCACTGCATCGCCTCCTCAGCTGTCAGCAATCTGTCCAGCTCAGAGGCGGCTTCTCTGAACTGCTGGTGGTGGGTTGTGGAGCCCCAGAGTGCGCCGGTTGAGGGGCTGGCAGGCTGTGGCTGCTGACGGACACTGTCGGCCCCCATGCGCTCACTGGCCTCTGTGTGCGGGGGCCGATGGTGTCAGGGAGCAGCCGCCCTGCCCTGCCTTGCCTTGTCCTGCGACAATGGCACCCCCGCCCTGCCTCGCCTCACCCCGCAGGACGAGCCTCCTGCCAGAGACCCCCTGGATCACCCCTAACCCTGCCTGGTCCCCACAGGCATCCCTCCCCACGAGCAACATTGAGGTGACCACATCCACCTTGGCCACACCCACCCAGTCTGCCATGACCATCACAGCCACGCCCACCCAGTGGGCCATGCCCACCTGGCACCTGGCGATAAATAAGTGGGTTTTGGGTTGTAGTTTGGGCACTCGGTCTCTAAAAGGTTCGCCATCACTGGGCTGGATAGTCACTTGTCTAAGATGGTATAGGTTCTCCTGATCGAGCAGGGGGCTGGACTAGAAGACCTCCAAGGTCCCTTCCAGCTCCTATTCTATTCAATTCTATTCTATTCTATTCTATTCTATTATTCTACTCTATTCTATTCTATTCTATTCCTTATTCTATTCTATTCTATTCTCTGTTCTCTATTCCATTCCATTCTATTCTATTCTATTCTATTCTATTCTATTCTATTCTATTCTATTTTCTATTCTGTTCCATTCTATTCTATTCTATTCTATTCTATTCTATTCTATTCCATTCCATTCTATTCTATTCTATTCTATTTTCTATTCTGTTCTATTCTATTCTATTCTATTCTATTCTATTCTATTCTATTCTATTCTATTCCATTCCATTCCATTCCATTCTATTCTATTCTATTCTATTCTATTCTATTCTATTCTATTCCATTCCATTCTATTCTATTCTATTTTCTATTCTGTTCTATTCTATTCTGTTCTATTCTATTCTATTCTATTCTATTCTATTCTATTCTATTCTATTCTATTCTATTCTATTCTATTCTCTTCTCTTCTATTCTATTCTATTCCATTCCATTCCATTCCATTCTATTCTATTCTATTCTATTCTATTCTATTCTATTCTATTCTATTCTCCATTCCATATTCTATTCTATTCTATTCTATTTCATTCCATTCCATTCTATTCCATTCTATTCTATTCCATTCCATTCCATTCTATTCTATTCTATTTTCTATTCCATTCCATTCTATTCTATTCTATTTTCTATTCTATTCCATTCTATTCTATTCTATTCCATTCCATTCCATTCTATTCCATTCCATTCCATTCTATTCTATTCCATTCTATTCCATTCCATTCTATTCTACTCCTTGAGCAGGAAGGTAGACTAGAATGACCTCCAGGGTGGCTTTCAGCTCTGTCATTCTATTATTCAAATATGCCCTATGGGAAGAAAGCCTCTGTCTCAAAGCTGGGGAGAACCAATTTCAAGACCCCACAGCCCTGGAGACCCCATCGGAGGGCTCAGCCACCCCTGGGCCTGGCCAACATCATGAGGCTTCTCTTGCAATCGTGAATCTCAAGAAAGATCAGGAAACACACACTTGGAAATACCTGTATCCAGTTTTGGTCACCACATTACAGAAAAGATGTTGAGACTCTGGAAAGAGGGCAGAGAAGAGGAACAAAGAGGATCAGGGGACTGGAGACTAAAACACAGTGAAGAACAGTTGCAGGAATTGGGTATATCTAGTTTAATGAAAAGGAGGATTAGGGGAGACATTTAAATAGGAGCCAGCCGGGTGCTGCAGCTGCCAAAAAAGCCAACACAGTGCTAGGCTGCATTAACAGAGAGATAGAATCAAGATCATGTGAAGTATTAATACCACTTTACAAGGCCTTGGAATATGGCATCCAGTTTTGGTCACCATGATGTAAAAAAGATGTTGAGACTCTAGAAAGAGTACAGAGAAGAGCAACAAACAGGATGAGGGGACTGGAGGCTAAAATATATAAGGAATGGCTGCTGGAATTGGGTATGTCTAGTTTAACGAAGAGAAGGACAAGGGGGGACAGGATAGCAGTCTTCCAGTATCTCAGGGGCTGCCCCAAAGAAGAGGGAGTCAAGCTACTCTCCAAAGCGCCTGAAGGCAGGACAAGAAGCAACGGATGGAAACTAATCGAGGAGAGAAGCAATCTAGAACTAAGGAGAAACTTCCTGACAGTTAGAACAATTAACCAGTGGAACAACCTGCCTCCAGAAGCGGTGAATGCTCCAACACTGGAAGTTTTTAAGAAGAGACTGGACAGCCATTGGTCTGAAATGGTGTAGGGTTTCCTGCCTGAGCAGGGGATTGGACTAGATGACCTCCAAGGTCCCTTCCAACTTTATGATAATGATGGTGATGGTGATGATGATGATGATAGCAAGTTTCCAGTATTGAGGGGCTGCCACAAAGAAGAGGGGGTCAATTAATTTTCTAAAGCACCAGAAGACAAAAGAAGAAACAACAGGTGGAAACTAACCAAGGAGAAAGGCCACCTGGAATTAAGGAGAAATTAAGGACAATTAACCAGTGGAACAGCTTGCCACCGGAAGTTGTGGGTGCTCCATCACTGGAGGCTTTTAAGAAGAGACTGGACAGCCACCTGTCTGGAATGGTCTAGGCAGGTCTCCCGCTTGAGCAGGGGGCTGGACTAGAAGACCTCCAAGGCCCCTTCCCACTCTGCCATTCTGTGAGGTTTGCAAATGTCTTTGGCGCAGCATCCGCAGCTCTGCAAATAACATTCAGAAGCCAAGGGGGAATTCACGTGAGATTCCCCCACAAAGGGAGGAGGGCTTCGCTGCTTGTGCGCAAGGGGGAAAATTTGCAGAATTATGCAAAACCAGGAGGGGAACCCCTTTTCTCCCATTTGCATGATAGGCTCCATCTGCCTTCCTTGGCACTGTGTTCCTTTAACAGCTAATTCACAGCCAGGCCCATCTGCCTGAAGTGGCCAGGCCCATGCGCCAGCCTTCTCATGACTCTGGAGAGGGCTGATGGGCTATGGCATACCCTTAGAATATAGAATACAGAATAACAGGAGTTGGAAGGGAGCTTGGAGGTCATTTAGTCCAACCCCCTGCTCAGGCAAGAGACCCTATACCATTTCGGACAAAGGGCTGTCCAGTCTCTTCTTAAAAACCTCCAGTGTTGGAGCATTCACCGCTTCTGGAGGCAGGTGGTTCCACTGGTTAATTAATAATAATGATAATAAAGTTGGAAGGGACCGTGGAGATCATCTAGTCCAACCCCGTGCTCAGGCAGGAAACCCTATACTGTTTCAGACAAATGGCTGTCCAGTCTCTTCTTAAAACTTTCAGTGTTGGAGCATTCACCACTTCTGGAGGCAGGTGGTTCCACTGGTTAATTAATAATAATGATAATAAAGTTGGAAGGGACCGTGGAGGTCATCTAGTCCAGCCCCCTGCTCAGGCAGGAAACCCTATACCATTTCGGACAAAGGGTTGTCCAGTCTCTTCTTAAAAACCTCCATTGTTGGAGCATTCACCGCTTCTGGAGGCAGGTTGTTCCCCTGGTTAATTGTTCTCCCTGTCAGGAAGTTTCTCCTTAGTTCCAGGTTGCTTCTCTCCTTGATCAGTTTCCACCCGTTGCTTCTTGTCCTGCCTTCAGGCGCTTTGGAAAATAGCTTGACTCCCTCTTCTTTGGGTCAGCCCCTGAGAGATTGGAAGACGGCTATCACTTGAAAAAAATCCGGGAAGCCTGTATTTGTGGAGTCTTGTCTGGAAAGAACAAAGAGTGTTTATTTACTCACAGAGAATATGCACGTGCAAACACTTGTAGGCGGTTAGAGAACTGACGACAGTAGCAAAGAGTTAGACAGGCTGCATAGCTCAGCTAGAAGTTAGAACAGAGATGGTCTGGAGCCAATAGAATGTGTATTAGGTAGCTCCAGGAGTGTTCATTAGCCAAAGCTTAGGAATAGGGACAGCTAGAAACCAACAGAACAAATGGTTAGATGGTTACTAAAATGTTGCTTAGATGATATTTCTCATAGAGTAGTGGCCAAAATTGTGGGGAAAAGTGTATTTTTGGGAAAAGTGTATTTTTGAGGTTTGATGGCTAATGACATCACTTTTTGGGGAGAGTCGTGCCATAAAATTATATATCAATGGAAAGATAATTTAACCGAGAATGTAATGCAACAAAGTTTGTTCAATGATCTGTACTGTATTCTATGAAAAGTGATCGCCAAATAACCAGAAAAAGGAAGCACAACTGGCTTAGGTTGATCTCAGGTAGCTTTCCTTCCTCCGATGGTAGCCAATGAGCGTGAGTGTTTAGAGAGCCAATCAGGTGTCACCTTGTTTTGGCCATGAGCCAATCAGATCACAGTAGGATCCAGTGGTTGATGTCCTGTATTGAAGCTGAGAGGAGGACATTGGTCAGTGTGTTATGTGATCGCTATCAAGTTGGTTGGGTTTTTTTTGTGTTCTTTCATTGAGTGAGCTTGTAAAATTAAATTAATGGTGCAAAGAGTTGACCGGTCGCCCAGAAAATGATGTGAAATAGCATTATTAAGTGAACAAGGCTACAGTTTATAAAGAAATGAGAAGAAAAACGGGTGGAAACGTAACCAAAGGTGGCATTTCTACTGAACCCTTTTCCCAAAAGGTTTCCACAATTTTGGCCACTGCTGTATATCCCGCCTTGTCCTGCCGTCCGCTTTAGTGAAATTGTATAAAGCTTTCTTACTCTTTTGCTCTGGGTCCTGGCACTCTGCTGACTGGGACCCCTTTTCCTTCAATAAAAGGAAACAAACCCTGCCCCTCATTTCTGGTTTTCCTCATCGGCTTCGGCACCAGGCTCAGACCCAAACTGGGGACCACAAGCCCTACTCCGAACCTTAATGACAGGGCTGGGTTTTGGACTACAACTCCCTCAATCCCCTGCTGCTGGCCCAGTGGGCTGGAGCCACTGGGCCCAAATCAAACATCTGCAGGACAAACCACAATTCTGGGTTGGTTGATTTCCAAGCTGGTAACTGCCCAAAGAACCGCCTGCCTCTATGGTTCCCCTCCGGCCTCTTCCATAATCCTGCTTCAAACTGGTAAAATGTTGGGCTGCATGAACAGAGGGATAGACTCAAGACCACGTGAAGTGTTAGTAGCGCTTTACAACGCCTTGGTGAGGCTACATTTGGAATACGGTATCCAGTTTTGGTCACCACCATGATGTAAAAAAGATGCTGAGACTCTGGAAAGAGTGCAGAGAAGAGCCACAAAGATGATCAGGGGACGGGAGGCCAAGACATATAAGGAACGGTTGCTGGAATTTATTTATTTATTTATTTATGAGACTTATATACCGCTTTAAGTGCAAGCACTCTCTAAGCCAGTGGTTTTCAACCTGTGGGTCGGGACCCCATTTGGGGTCAAATGACCATTTCACGGGAGTCGCCAAACAACGCAGTCCGCCATTTTTTTCCCCTTTTCCCTAGCTGTCCTACTCCCTCTTATTGGTGGCCACACCCACTTGGGGGTCACCACAACATAGGGAACTGTATTATGGGGTCACGGCATTAGAAGGGTTGAGAACCACTGCTCTAAGCGGTGTACACCAGTAAGCAATGTATATATATATTTACATTGCCCCCAACAATCTGGGTCCTCATTTGACCTACCCCGGAAGGATGGAAGGCTGAGTCAACCTTGAACCGGTGAGATTTGAACCGCTGACCTGCTGAACACAGTCAGCTAAAGTGGCCTGCAGTACTTGCACTCTAACTGCTGTGCCACCTCGGGGATTGGGGATGTCTAGTCCAGTGATGGCGAACCTTTTAGAGACCGAGTGCCCAAACTGCAACCTAAAACCCACTTATGCATTGTCGGGTGCCGGGTGGGTGTGGCCCATTCGGTGGGTGTGGCCCATTGGGTGGGCATGGCTGCGGTGGTAAGGGCAGACTGGGTGGGACTAAAAAGTTCAATCAATCAATTCCAACTTTGCAAGATCTTTTTTTTTTCTTCCGCGAGAAGTTGAAATTGACTGATTGAACCTTTTTTTTTTCCAACACGGTGACGGAGGCCTAAAGTGAAAAGGTTTTATAAAACCCAGCTGAAGGCCTAGGACTGGGGCGACGGTGCGTGTGTCCACAGAGAGGGCTCTGAGTGCCGCCTCTGGCACCCATGCCATAGGTTTGCCACCACTGGTCTAGTCTAATGAAGAGAAGGATGAGGGGGGACATGATAGCAGTCTTCCAATATCTCAGGGGCTGCCCCAAAGAAGAGGGAGTCAAGCTCTTCTCCAAAGCGCCTGAAGGCAGGACAAGAAGCAACGGATGGAAACTAATCAAGGAGAGAAGCAACCTAGAACTAACGAGTAACTTCCTGACAGAACAATTAACCAGTGGAACCACCTGCCTCCAGAAGCGGTGAATGCTCCAACACTGGAAGTTTTTAAGAAGAGACTGTCCGAAATGGTATAGGGTTTCCTGCCTGAGCAGGGGGTTGGACTAGATGACCTCCAAGGTCCCTTCCAACTCTTCTGTCATTCTGTTATCCTGTTGTTATCCTGTTGTGGGGCAGAGACGGATCCAGACAGACCTCCAGAGCTTAGCTGAGGCTAAGCAGCAACATTCATCCAGATGCCTTCTCTTCCCCTTTCATTCCCCCCTGGTTCTCCTGCAGTTCAGAACTGCCCCATCCAGGAGAAATAAAGGACACTCAGTCAGATCCTCCTTGCAGTTCTCACCCGCCCCATCCAGGAGGAAAAAAGGCATTCGGGTCCTCGTTGGGAACAACGGCATGCAAAACAGACCTCCCCCCCCCTTTTTTTGAGCAAAGTTTTTGGCATGCCAAAGAGCCCGGCCAACTTTTTGCAAGGCACTTGAAACTGTAATGCAGTAAAAGTTTATATGATACACAGACACACACCAGCAGCGTTCAAGAGCCACTGAGACCGAGTGAGCAGTTGGTGATATTTACAGCCAAAGCCCCATCCATCAGAGAGGGAGAGAGAGAGAGAGAGAGAGAGAGAGAGAGAGGAAAGAGAGAGAAAATGAATGAAAGAGAAAGACAGAGAGAAGAGAGAAAGAGAAAAGGAATGAAAGAGAAAGAGGAGAGAGAAAGAGAGGGAGAGAAAGAGAGAGTAAGACAGAGAGAGAGAGAGAAAGAGAAAGAAAAGAATGAAAGAGAAAGAGGGAGAGAAAGACAGAGAAAAACAGAGAGGGGAGAGAGAGTGAGAGAGAGAAAGAATGAAAGAGAAAGAGAGAGAGAGGAGAAAGAGAGAAAAGGAATGAAAGAGAGAGGAGAGAGAAAGAGACGGAGAGAAAGACAGAGAAAAAGGGAAAGAAAGGAGAGCGAAAAAGAGAAAGAGAGCGCGAGAGAAAGAGAAAGAACGAAAGAGAAAGAAAGAAAGAATGAAAGAGAGAGAGAAGGGAAAGAGGGAGAGGAAGAGAGGAGAGAAAGAGAGAGAAAAACAGAAAGAGAATGAGAGAGAAAGAGAGAGATAGGAGAGAATGAAAGAGAAAGACAGAGAAGAAAGAGAAAAGGAATGAAAGAGAAAGAGGAGAGAGAAAGAGAGGGAGAGAAAGAGAGAGTAAGACAGAGAGAGAGGAGAGAGAAAGAGAAAGAGAAAGAAAAGGAATGAAAGAGAGAGAGGGAGAGAAAGAATGAAAGAAAGAGAGAGAGAGAGGAGAAAGATAGAAAAGGAATGAAAGAGAGAGAGGAGAGAGAAAGAGAGGGAGAGAAAGACAGAGAAAAAGAGAGAGGAGAGAGAAAAATAGAGAGAGTGAGAGAAAGAGAAAGAATGAAAGAGAGAAAGAAAGAATGAATGAAAGAGAAAGAGAGAGGAGGGGAAGAGGGAGAGAAAGAGAAAGAGAGGAGAGAAAGATAGAGAAAAAGAAAGAGAATGAGAAAGAGAGAGATAGGAGAGAAAGAATGAAAGAGAAAGACAGAGAAGAGAGAAAGAGAAAAGGAATGAAAGAGAGAGAGGAGAGAGAAAGCAAGGGAGAGAAAGAGAGAGTAAGACAGAGAGAGACAGAGAGAGAGAGGAGAGAGAAAGAGAAAGAAAAGGAATGAAAGAGAAAGAGAGAGGGAGAGAAAGACAGAGAAAAACGGGGGAGAGGAAAATGAAAGAAAGAGAGAGAGAGAGGAGAAAGATAGAAAAGGAATGAAAGAGAGAGAAAGAGAGGGAGAGAAAGACAGAGAAAAAGAGAGAGGAGAGAGAAAGAGAGAGTGAGAGAAAGAGAAAGAACGAAAGAGCGAAAGAAAAAATGAATGAAAGAGAGAGAGGAGGGAAAGAGGGAGAGGGAGAGAAAGAGAGGAGAGAAAGATAGAGAAAAACAGAAAGAGAATGAGAGAAAGAGAGAATAGAGAAAGAAAGAAAGAAAGAAAGAAAGAAAGAAAGAAAGAAAGAAAGAAAGAAAGAAAGAAAGAAAGAAAGAAAAAGAGAGAGAGGAGGGGGCAGACTTGAAAGAGAGAATGATCTTCCGATTCACCAAACCAAACCAGCCGAACTATTTTGTCCTTCGGAGACAAAAGCCTTAAACAACGTTAACTGCTTTCTTTTTCAAACCCTGGAGCTGAGCTGCAAAGGCTCCTTCTGACTTCATTCTCCGCGGGGAGGGGGGGGAGGCGTACTTTTCGGGCAAGGGAACCCTGACACACACCCCCTCTGCCCACAACTGGATCTGACAGGTCCCACCTGCAGCTCAAGCTCACCTGGGCCGCCCCCAGGTGAGAAGATCTAAAGGGCAACAGGAATCCCCTTCACCCCTGGGGTCTCTCAGCCTCAGCAGCTTTTAAGACCTGTGGACTTCAACTCCCAGAATCCCCCAGCCAGCTGGCTGGGGAATTCTGGGAGTCGAAGTCCACAGGTCTTAAAAGTGGACAAACACTTTTTTCTACTAGGCATTATGCCTGAAAAGACTAATAAGCAGAAATTATATTTAGAGTGATACCACTCTAATGGCAGAAAGCGAAGAGGAACTAAAGAGCCTCTTGATGTGGGTGAAGAAGGATGGTGCAAAAGTTGGCTTGAAACTCAATATTAAGAAAACCAGAATCATGGCATCCGGCCCTCTCAATTCCTGGCAAATAGATGGGGAAGAAATGGAGGTAGTGACAGATTTTATTTTCCTGGGCTCCAAGATCACCTCAGATGGGGACTGCAGCCAAGAAATTAAAAGACGCTTGCTCCTGGGGAGGAAAGCTATGGCAAATCTAAATAGCATTCTAAAAAGCAGAGACATCACCCTGCCAACAAAAGTGCGTATAGTCCAGGCCATGGTTTTCCCAGTGGCAATGTGTGGCTGTGAAAGTTGGACCATAAGAAAGGCTGAGCGCCAAAGAATGGAGGCCTTTGAACTCTGGTGCTGGAGAAGGCTCCTGCGAGTCCCCTGGACTGCAAGGCGATCCAACCGGTCAGTCCTGGAGGAGATCAACCCCGACTGCTCTTTAGAAGGCCAGATCCTGAAGTTGAAACTCAAATACTTTGGCCACCTAATGAGAAGGAAGGATTCACTGGAGAAGGGCCTAATGCTGGGAAAGATGGAGGGCAAGAGAAGAAGGGGACGACAGAGAAGGAGGTGGCTGGATGGAGTCCCTGAAGCAGGAGGTGTGAACTTCAATGGACTCCAGAAGATGGTAGAGGACAGGAAAGCCTGGAGGAACGTTGTCCATGGGGTCACGATGGGTCGGACACAACTTCGCAATTAACAACAACAACAACAACAACAACATATTTAATTTTACATATCTCCACAGCAGCGAAAATAATTTTTGCACAATACTGGACGAACGAAGGATTGCCATCAGAGGAAGAAATAATCACGAAAATATTGGAATGTGCAGAGATGGAGAGATTAACTATGAGGTTGAAAGATAAAGAAGATACAGACTATTATCAAACTTGGGACTTATTTTATTCTTAGTTAGAGAAAAGAATGAAGGATTAGGAATTGAATATGTATTAGCTTTGCAAACTCCAGACAACTTGTTGATTGGAAAAATTAACATACGTTGATGAGAAAAAAAAATTAATAAAAATAAGAATGAAAAAAAAAGTTGACAAACACTCCCCTACTTTATGCAGCATAGACAGGGGAGGGGGGAGCTACTGCAGAAATACATGACAGGCCGCCCTCCGCTTAACAACCATTCATTTAGGGACCGTTTCCAAGTTACGACGGCGCTGGAAAGAAGCGATGTATGACCGTTTTTCACACTTAACGACCGTTGCAGCACTCGCGCGATTTGCCTTCAAACGCTTGCTAACGGGCTCCTATGGATGGCGGTCACTTGATCCCCGTTTGCGACCTTCTGACACGCAAGGTCCACGGGGAAACCAGATCCACTTAGCGACCAGATTGCTACTTTAACCCCGGCAGTGATTCGCTTAACGAATGCAAGAAAAGTCGGAAAATGGGACAAAACTCAACCTATTTCTCACTTGGCTATATGAATTCTAGGCTCAGTTTGGGATCGTAAGCCATGGACCGCTTATAGACTATAATAATAATAATAATAATAATAAAGTTGGAAGGGACCTTGGAGGTCATCTAGTCCAACCCCCTGCTCAGCCAGGAAACCCTATACCATTTCAGACAAATGGCTGTCCAGTCTCTTCTTAAAAACTTCACTGTTGGAGCATTCACCACTTCTGGAGGCAGGTTGTTCCACTGGTTAATTGTTCTCACTGTCAGGAAGTTTCTCCTTAGTTCTAGGTTGCTTCTCTCCTTGATTAGTTTCAACCCGTTGCTTCTTGTCCTGACTTCAGGCGCTTTGGAAAATAGCTTGACTGCCTCTTCTTTGGGGCAGCCCCTGAGATACTGGAACACTGCTATCCTGTCCCCCCTCGTCCTTCTCTTCGTTAAACTAGACAGACCCAATTCCAGCAGCCTTTCCTTATATGTTTTAGCCTCCAGTCCCCTAATCATCTTTGTTGCTCTTCTCTGCACTCTTTCTAGAGTCTCAACAGACAAGTGAGTATTCAGTCTTTTCTTAAAAAGCTCCAGTGATGGAGCACCCATAACTTCTGGAGGGATGTTGTTCCACTGGTTAATTGTTCTCACTGTCAGGAAGTTTCTCCTTAGTTCTAGGTTGCTTCTCTCCTTGATTAGTTTCCACCCGTTGCTTCTTGTTCTGCCTTCAGGCGCTTTGGAGAATAGCTTGACTGCCTCTTCTTTGGGGCAGTCCCTGAGATACTGGAAGACTGCTAACCTGTCCCCCTTGTCCTTCTCTTCATTAAACTAGACATACCCAATTCTAGCAACCATTCCTTATATGTTTTAGCCTCCAGTCCCCTAATCATCTTTGTTGCTCTTCTCTGTACTCTTTCTGGAGTCTCAACATCTTTTTTACATCTGAACTCAAACGCCTTCAAACCCCAGCCCTGCCAAACCAGACCTCATGGGAATTGCAAGTTCTAAAGAATTACCCTGGTCTAACACACACTGTTTAAAGAAAAGAGATTTGCCAAAGCAAAATATTTTCTTTCTCCTTTTGTAATCATAACCCCTTTCTTTGTAAATAGCCAGCAGTAAATAGCCTTTAGGGAGGGGGGGAAATGCATCATTCCAGAGAAACAGAAGGAAAACAAACTCCAGAAATTTTAGTTTATCAATTTTATAAATAAAAAATGGTTAAATCCTTAGTCAGGCCACGCCTGGAATGCTGCTTCCAATATTTTGGTCAGCACATGACAAAAAAAAAAAAAAAAGATGTTGAGACTTTGGAAAAAGGGCAGAGAAGAGCAAGTAAGACTACTGTAAGGCCTGGAGACTAAAACATAGAACGGCTGCAGGAATTGGATTTAGCTAGTCTAGAGAAAAGAAGAAGTAGGGGAGACATGAAAGCAGCATTCCAATATTTGAGGGGCTGCCACAAAGAAGAGGAGGGGGTCAATTTATTCTCCAAAGCACCAGAGGGAAGGACGAGAAACAACAGAGGGGAACTAATCAGGGAGAGAAGCAACCTGGAATTAAGGAGAAACTTTATGACAGTTAGAACAATTAACCAGTGGAACAACCTGCCTCCAGAAGCGGTGAATGCGCCAACACTGGAAGTTTTTAAACACAGACTGGACAGTCACCAGTCAGAAATGGTCTAGGGCAGGGGTAAGCAATCTTGGCTCTTTTATGACTCATGGACTTCAACTCCCAGAATTCCTGAGCCAGCATAGCTGGGAGTTGAAGTGCACGAGTTATAAAAGAGCCAAAGTTGCCTACCCCGGTATAGGGTCTCCTGCTTTAGCAGGGGGCGGGACTAGATGACCTCCAAGGTCCTTTCCAACTTTAGTTTATTTTATTATTATTATTATTATTATTATTATTATTATTATTATTATTATTATTATTATTATTATTATTATGAATCATCGCACAGTCAGCCAGATGTTCAGAATGGATTTGGCATTTTGTCTACCTATCGAGTCCTTACCCAGGACCTGGAATAGGCAGATGTGGATGTTTGATGGTATTACAGATATCGTCGCAGGATGGAAGCAGTTCCTAGTAAGGCCGCCTTTTGCAATTGACTAATAGCGAATTTGTCAATGCCAATTGTGTTCAAGTGGTGCTCCAGTTGTTTTGGGATTGCACCCAAGGCGCCTATGACTATTGGTACTACCCTTGCTTGCTTTTGCCACAGTCTTTCTATTTCTATTTGTAGGTCTTTGTATTTTGTTATCTTCTCCAGTTCTTTCTCGTCTATTCTGCTGTCTCCAGGCACTGCCACGTCCACTATCCAGACTTTTTTGTCTTTCTTATCGACAATTGTTAAGTCTGGGGTGTTATGTTGCAGGTGCTTGTCTGTTTGATTTCTGAAGTCCCAGAGCAGTTTAATTTTATCATTTTCTATGACTTTCTCTATTTTATGATTCCACCAGTTTTTGCTTACAGGCAAATGATATTTTTTGCAGATCTTCCAATGCACCATTGTTGCTACTTTGTCATGCCGCTGCTTGTAGTCAGTCTGTGCGATCTTCTTGCAACAGCTTACCAGGTGGTCCACTGTTTCTTCAGCTTCTTTGCATAGGCGGCACTTACTGTCTGTTGCTGTCTTCTCAATTTTGACTTTATATGCATTTGTCCTTAAGGCTTGGTCTTGTGCAGCCAGAATTAGTCCCTCGGTCTCTTTCTTCAATTTTCCTGCTCTTAGCCATTGCCAGGTTTTATTATTATCTGCTTTCCCAGCTATTTTTTTAATGTACTGGCCATGTAGTGCTTTGTCTTCCCATGCCTCTATTCTGTTCTTCATTTGGTCTTTCTTGTAGGCCAGTTTGGTCTCTCCAGTAGTTAGTAAGCCTTCCTGATATACTAATTTCAGTGCATCTTCATCATTGTTCTTCAGATATTCTTCCAAAGCCATTTTTATTATTATTATTATTATTATTATTATTATTATTATTATTATTATTATTATTATGGATCATCGCACAATCAGCCAGATGTTCAGACTGGATTTGGCATTTTGTCTACCTATTGAGTCCTTATCCAGGACCTGGGATAGGCAGATGTGGATGCTTGATGGTATTACAGATCTCGTCGCAGGATGGAAGCGGTTCCTAGTAAGGCCGCCTTTACTATTATTACTATGATGATGATGATGATGATGATGATGATGATGATGATGATGATGATGATGATGATGAAATGGTAGGGGGCTGGACTAGAAGACCTCCAAGGTCCCCCCCCAGCTCTGTAATTCTGTAAGAGTCTCCTGCTAGAGCAGGGGGCTGGACTAGAAGACCTCCATGGTCCCCACCAGTAGCGACCGGGTTCTCATCATTTCGGGAGGCGAATTCTGAGCCCCAGCCCATCTATCCTCGGGCCCCCGACACTCTTTAACAACAACAACAACAACACCCCGAAAAGAAAAAAAATAAAGCCTCACTAACTAACCTAACGCTGCCTACTTTACGCCTGCGGTTTCGCGTGCACGTGTGTTTAATCTTGCTAAACTATGCGGAGCAACGTCATCCCCGCTCTCTTTGCAAGTCTCCTCTGGCCGCGCATATCGGGAGTCTGGGCTTCCAGCTCATTAGTTAATTAATTTCAATCTGGGAGGAATTTGCGGCAGGGATTTTGCTCGGCACGGATTTCTTTTCTTTTCTTTTTTTCCCCAGCCACGTCTGGACAGCAGGGAAAAACCGGAGATCAAAGTTGGCTTGTCTGACAGCGCAGCAGCAGCGATCTGCCGCCCTTTCTCTGGAGGACACAAACCTCAGGGTTCCCCCCCCCCGATCCAAAGGGGCTGTGCTGGTCTGTCTCCCCCCCCCCCGCGCGCGCACACACACACACACACACACACACACACACACCAGCAGTGCCACGATTTCCGAGGAAAGGGAAGAACAAGCGGGGGGGGGGGCGAAACCCACGTGAGATCTGCAAAAACTTTTATTTTGGGCGGCGGAGGCAGCTGGGGAGGGGGTCGCAGCCCCCTTCGCCACGTTTCCGAGCCCCGTTTGGTCTTCGGTCAAGGGAATCCCCGTGGGGAAGTTGCACCCCCCCCCCAAATCCGTCCCAGAAGGGACCCGCCCGCCCTCCACACACCCAGGTTGGAGCGACTCGCAGGTTGCATTCAGACAACGCCCCCACCCACCCCCCCAGTCACGGCTTGCTGCTTCCCCAACACCGCGATCCGTCCGAAGGCAAGGCGGTCCCCGGAGCGTTCAGCACCGTCTTTGCAATCCGCGTCTCGTGTGAACGCAGCCACAACCACCTCCTGGCAATGCCTTTTGGGGAGGGGGGTTGTCTGTGCAGAATCGCGCGTGTGTGTGGGGTGTGTGTGTGTGTGTGTGTGTGTGTCGGGCAAACGGCGGGCCCAGCGCACCGGCTCCAGATGTGCCCGGTGCGTAATGGAGCCGTTGTGATCGGCGGGACCCCCCCCTCCCTCCGAACCGGCCTCGACCACCGCCCGCTGGCTTCCCCCCCCCCTCCCAGGAGCCAGATCGCCCCCCCCTACTCACCTTCTCCCACCGGCGGCTGCGACGGCTCCTCCGGAGGCGCGCCCTCCGCCCGGGCGGATCCCGAGCGCTCAGGATCGCTTCCCGCCAGGCGCGCCGGGCAGACTCACGCCCAGGCGGGGGGCGTCATGGCGCCGCCTTCAGATGGGTCCCCCCCGGGGGACTCGATCCCGGCGCCCAGCCGCTGCTGCAGCCGCCGCTGCGCGGGATCCAAAGCGGCTGGGCGCCCGCGCATCTTTCACCCCGGGGCTCCGCGCGCCCCGCGACCCGGGCACGAGCTTGGCTTTCTCCCTCCCCCTAAGGGCGGCGCAGGCGAAACGAGGCGGGGGGGGGGGTGGTGGGATTCCGCGCCGCTCGGCTGCCCGCGATCCCGGCCGGGGCCGCGCAAGAGCGGGACTGGGCGCGCGGTGGAAGCGGCGACGGGAGCTCGGCGCGTTTCGGGCTCCGCGCCCTCCAGCCAGGGTCCGCTGCCAGCCCAGATGCGCCGGGGGAGGCGGGGGGGGGCAGGCCCCTCCTCCGTCCCACCGCTGGGGCTGCGGGTGTCGGGTGTCGCCCAGCGGAGGCTCCGGGAAGCGCCCTGCGAGCAGGGCTGGGGGGGGGGGGCTGTCCCGGGACGCCCCTTCCCCCGCCTCGACTCCAGCTCGGCCCTTTGCAGTCCCAGCGAATGGAACCGGGCCGGGGGGGGGGTTTCTGGAGAACGGACTGGCGGGGAAGGTTAGGAAGAGTCTGGGGGAGTCGCAGCCTGGACCTCCGCTCTCCCACCCACCCCCCACCCCCCCAAGAGCGAAGCGAAGACTGGTCTCTCTCTCTCTCTCTCTCTCTCGGTTCGGTCGCGAACTGCCGGGGCTGAGCTGGATGACCTCTGGCGTCCCTTTCCCCCCCCCCTACCGCTGTGGGATCGCCTTCTCGCATTCGGCTGCGTCTCAAGATTCTGCCCGCTCGGGTGGGGAAGGGGCAGCGCAGCCGGAGCAGTTCCAGGGAATGGAGGCTGGGCAGGAGGAGAAAGCCCCCCCCACACACACACACACATACACACCCCTCCCCCAAATGTGTGCTTTTCAGAGGCGGCTTGCAGTAAGGGGGAGGGAATAAAAAGAGGCATTTTGGAGCTACTGCACCTTCTCTAATAGACCCACCTGCCTTTCCTGACAATGCAGAGTAACAGAATAACAAAGAGTTGAAAGGGACCCTGGAGGTCATTGAGTCTAACCCCCTGCTTAGGCAGGAAACCCTACACCATTTTGTCCAGTCTCTTCTTAAAGACTTCCAGTGTTGGGACATTCACAGCTTCTGGTGGCAGGTTGTTCCACTGGCTAATTGTTCTCACTGTCAGGAAGTTTCTCCTTAGTTCCAGGTTGCTTCTCTCCTTGATTAGTTTCATCCGTTGCTTCTTATCCTGCCTTCAGGGGCTTTGGAGAATAGCTTGACTGCCTCTTCTTTGGGGCAGCCCCTGAGATATTGGAATACTGCTATCATGTCCCCCCTGGTCCTTCTCTTCATTAAACTAGACATGCCCAATTCCAGCAACCGTTCCTTATATGTTTTAGCCTCCAGGCCTTTAATCATCTTGCTTGCTCTTCTCTCCAAGTACGATATATTTTCACGCTGCGTTGCAAAAATGGCACTCGGGATGTGCACAGAGTTTTCCTTCTCACCCTGAAAGTGACTTGCAACTCCTGAGAAGGGAAAGAAAAAAAAATTAAATCAATGACAATAATTGGGGAGCAGGTAGCCCCCTTTGCTTACCGGCCTCTGCCACTCTTGGTTATAAGGCTAAATTAATATTTGATGTGGATGTATATGGCTGTACGCATCCCTCGTCTGCGGGAGGGGCGGCCACAGGAATATGGCGGATAAATCAATACGGATTGCGACGTAGCCGCGGCAGGCCAGGTCAACCTAGAAATGCCACAGAGAAAAGCACGGGGGAGCTTTGAGGCCTACGAGCTGTGCGGGAAAGGTGCTTGGGAAGGGCCCGGATCTCTGCAATCTCTTCCAGGAGTTGCCGTGTTTCCTTGGGAAAAAAAATCATGAGGTCCAGCATCTTTTCCAAGGAACACATTTTTATTATAAGGAGCCGAAGCCAGGCAGGGCTGCCCTGTGGAGGTGTTTATGCAGGAGGGTGGCACGCCATCACCCCCCCCACACACACACTCTGAGCCAGTTCGTGTCCTCGTCTCCTCTTTTATGGCTGCTGGCTAATCAGGAAGTTGCAGCTTCGAACGCAGGGCTCCCCAACCACAGACAAAACTGGACTTTCAACTTTGCACACGCCGCCGTGTGTGTGTGTGCCAAGGGGTTTGCTTTGGTGGTGCCAGGGCTCAGCTAGGTGTGCAAAGCACCCTGGAGCATTATTAAGGGTTTTTAATTCCACCTTATAGCAATAGCACTTAGCACTTGGACTTATATCCTGCTTCACAGGGCTTCACAGCCCTCTCTAAGCGGTTTCCAGAGGCAGCATATGAGCCCCCAACAGTCTGGGTCCCCGTTTTACCTACCCGGGAAGAATGGAAGACTGAATTCCAGTATCTCAGGGGCTGCCCCAAAGAAGAGGCAGTCAAGCTCTTCTGTGGAATTTCTCCTCCCAGGTACGAAAGGGAAATATATTCATTAAAAGCCGGGTTAATCCTCTGGCAGCAGATCACAGGAAAAGCCCTTGCGTAACTTTCCAGGTCACTGTAGTAAACGGGGGGGGGGTGCTGAACGCTGCAGCTGCTGAACCTCTAAAGCTGTGGTTCTCAACCTTCCTCATGCCGCGACCCTTTAATACAGTTCCTCATGTTGTGGTGACCCCCAACCATAAAATTATTTTCGTTGCTACTTCATAACTGCGATTTTGCTTAAGAACCCTGTTACTAATTTAACCTCTCTCCCCCTCTTTCTTTCTTTCTTTCTCCCTCTTTCCCTCCCTCTCCCTTCCTCTTTCTCTTTCTCCTTCTTTCTCCCTTTCTTTCTCCCTCTTTCCCTTTCTTTCTCTCTCCCTCTTTCTCTTTCTCTCTCCCTCTCTCTCTCCATCTATTTCTCTCTCCCTCTTTCTCTCTCTCCCTCTTTCTCTCTCCTTCCCTCTCTCCCTTCCTCTTTCTCTTTCTCCCTTTCTCCCTTTCTTTCTCCCTATCTTTCTCCCTCTTTCTCTCCCTTTCTTTCTCTCTCCCTCTTTCTCTTTTTTCTCTCTCCCTCTCTCTCTCCCTTTCTCTCTCCCTCTCTATTTCTCTTTCTCTCTCCCTCTCTATTTCTCGCTCCCTCCCTCTTTCTCTCTCCCTCCCTTTCTCTCCCTCCCTCTCTCCCTTCCTTTCTCTTTCTCCCTCTGTCTTTCTCCCTCTCTATTTCTCTCCCTCTCTCCCTCTTTCTCCCTCCCTCTCTTTCCCTCTCTCTCCCTTCCTTTCTCTTTCTCCCTTTTTTTCTGCCTCTCTCTCCCTTTCTCTCTCCCTATTTCTCTCTCCTTTTCTCTTTCTCTCTTTCTCTCTTTCTCTCTCCCTCTTTCTCTCTCCCTCTTTCTCCCTTCCTCCCTTTCTCTCCCTCTCTCTCCCTTTCTCTTTCTCCCTCTCTCTTTCTCCCTCTCTTTCTCTCTCTTCCTCTCCCTCTCTTTTTCTCTCTCCCTCTCTTCCTCCCTCCCTCCCTCCCTCCCTCCCTCCCTCTCTCTCTCCCATCAGCCACCTTTCAAAGGACCAATGCTGCTCCAGCCAGCCTCAAGCCGGGCAGAGCGGGCGATGGGAGAGGAGCGAGCCGATCGTCTTCCCAGGAGCGAGACTCTGGTGCGCCTTCCGGCCAGCAGGGCCTACGGTAGCGTCGGGATCGCATGGTTCCCCAGGAAAGGGACTTCCTGGCCGCACTTCTCAGGGGGTGGGGTGCCCAGGCGCAGGGCCAATCAGAAGCGGGGCATCCCGAGGAGGCCGCCAGCGCCTGGTTGAAGCAGCTGGCTAGCGTTCCATTGTACCGGCTCTGCCGGCGGCAGGAGGGATCCCCCAGTTTGCAGCTTCTGCTGCGGTGCCTGGATCGGTTTCCCAGCGTGTGGGCGTTGGAATGTTCGATCGGTATCCCAGTTGAAAAGCCCTGGGATAGAGTGTCAACGCTGCAAATATTGTATATTCTTGCTTTTGACAATATGCAAAACTGTGGTATTTATGGGGTTAATACAGAGCAGAAGGGGGGTGGGGGTAAAGCCCGGGAAAGAAAGAGGATGGAAACCTTTGACCTTCACTAATTGGGTAATGTGAGATGTGACGGCTAATTTAGGGAGGAAACAGGCTGATAATTTAACTGCTCAGAGGAAGAGAACTTAGATCCTAGCATCCCTCCGTTGTGCCTGTGCCGACATTTTGTAACAATAAAAGACTTTTAGGAAAATCAATGCCTGGAAGTTCTTTGGAATGTTTCATTAGCCGGAACCACAACATAGAGGAGCAGTGTCTCGGTTCCTAAGACCATCGGAAATATGTGTTTTCCGATGGTCTTAGGCGACCCCTCTGAAAGGGTCGTTCGACCCCCAAAGGGGTCACGACCCACAGGTTGAGAACCGCTGCTCTAAACCCAGCTTAGCCATGTGCAACAGAGGTGTGGCAACCACATGAAGCAAGCGTGCAAACCACCTTAGGATGGCTTCAGGTCTCGGCTCACCCAGCGTGCAAAGCCCACGCTCTCTCGGCATTCCTCCAGATTGCCTGGCCAGCTCCCGATTTGCAGAATCTGGAGGGTTGTGTGAAGGCAGCCAGAGTTTTTAGAAAGAGGGAAAGAAGTGGGAGGGGGGAGGAGGAGGAGGGGGCTCTCCACCTCTCCAAGGTTTACAGTGCTCCCCCCCCCCGTTGAGCGGTAAACCCACTGGGTTCAAGAGGGCTTAATCCCCGGGAATCAGGGATCAAACTGTTACCTTAATACAGGAAGTCCTTGACTTATGACCGAAATTGGGACAGGGCTTCCTATCGCTAAGCCAAGTGGCTGTTCGTCTGAAGCACCGTGTGACCACAACCAATTTTATCCCCCCTTTTTTTTCTTTGCCACGCTTGTTAAGGAAATCATACGGTTGTTAAGTAAATCCAGCTTAATTGTGCATCAGCAAGCTGCATTGAAATGCCTCCAGGTGTTTTCCTTTCTCAAGCTGCTTGGGACGAAGGAAGGCAATGGATTTGCCTTCGGAGTCCCCCCCTCCCCATTAAATCTGAGCCTTTCAACGGAATAACAGGGTTCAGTCAATCAGAATAGAGCTGGAAGGGACCTTGGAGGTCTTCTAGTCCAGCCCCTTGCTCAAGCAGGAGCACCTAGACCATTTCAGAGAAGTGACTGTCCAGTCTCTTCTTAAAAACCTCCAGTGATGGAGCACCTATGATTTCTGAGGACAAACTGTTCCACTGGTTAATTGTCCTCCCTGTCAGGAAGTTTCTCCTTAATTCCAGGTTGCTTCTCTCATTGGTCAGTTTCCCACCGTTGTTTCTCGTCATTCCCTCTGGTGCTTTGGTAAATAACGTGACCCCCTCTTCTTTGTGGCAGCCCCTCAGATACTGGAACACTGCTATCATGTCTCCCCTAGTCCTTCTTTTCTCTAGACTAGCCAAACCCAAGTAATAATAAGGAGAAGGAGAAGGAGAGGAAGAGGAAGAAGAAGAAGAAGAAGAAGAAGAAGAAGAAGAAGAAGAAGAAGAAGAAGAAGAAGAAGAAGAAGAAGAAGAAGAAGAAGAAGAAGAAGAAGAAGAAGAAGAAGAAGAAAGTTGGAAGGGACCTTGGAGGTCATCTAGTCCAACCCCCTGCTCAGGCAGGAAACCCTAGATCATTTCGGACAAATGGCTGTCCAGTCTCTTCCTGCAGCCGTTTTTTGTAGGTTTTAGTCTCCAGGCCTCTGATCGTCTTCGTTGCTCTTCTCTGCACTTTTTCCAAGCTCTCAACATTTTTGTGGTATGGTGACCAAAACTGGTTGCAGGTATTCCAGATGTGGACTTCAGAAGACTTCTAGTCCACACACTCCCCCCCCCCTCCGGCTCAAGCAGGTGACCCTATTCCATTTCAGACAAATGGCCGGCCAATCTCTTCCTCAAAACCTCCAGTGTTGGGAGCCCCAACAAATTGGGGGGGGCACGAGCCTTTTTCCTCCTTTGCGCTGGGCTCCTCTCTGCCGGGAGCCCCCCCCCCAGCCTTCAACCCTGCCAGTTGACTCATCTCCTCATTCCAGAAGGGTGACACACCCGTCCCGTCCCACCTCTCTATTGGCCGAGTCCCCCTCCCTCCCCTGGGCAGATGTTGGACATTAAGCCTTTTCAGCCAATGCTTCCTGGAAGAGGCACTTTCCAGATGGGGAAGGGGCGGGTGTGTGCCCACCTGAAAGATATTAGGGGGACTTTTTGCAGGGGTGGGCAACCTTGGCTCTTTGATGACTCGTGGACTTCAACTCCCAGAATTCCTGAGCCAGCACAGCTTAGCTTCTGGAGGAGAACTGTTCCACTGGTCAATTGTCCTTTGCTTCTTTCTCTCTTTGATCAGTTTCCAACCATTGTTTCTCGCCCTTCCCTCTGGTGCTTTGGTGAATAACGTGACCCCCCCTCTTCCTTGTGGCAGCCCCTCAGATACTGGAACGCTGCTATCATGTCCCCCCTATTTCTTCTTTTCTCTAGACTGGCCAAATCCAAGTCTCACAGCCGTTCTTTGTATGTTTTAGCCTCCAGGCCTTGGATCCCCTTAGTTGCTCTTCTCTGAATGTTTTCCAAACTTTCAACATCTTTTTTGTGACATGGTGACCAAAATTGCTGCAGTATTCCAGGTGTGGTCTTACTAGGACAGTGGTTCTCAACCTTTCTAATGCCGCGACCCCATAATACAGTTCCCCATGTTGCGGTGACCCCCAACCACTGATACATCACCGGGTGCCAGGGGCGTGGATAAAGAAAAGGGGGGGGAAATGGCGGACAGCCTTGTTTGGCGACCCCCGTGAAATGGTCGTTCGACCCCAAATGGGGTCCCGACCCACAGGTGGAGAACCACTGTACTAGAGTTTTATAAAACGGTTCTAATACCTTGCGTGATCTTGATTCTATGCCTCTGTTTATACGACCCAGGATTGTATTAGCTTTTTTCGGCTGCTGTTGCACATCACCGGCTCATGGTCAAGTGATCGTCCACTAGGACTCCAAGGTCCCTCTCACAGTTACTGTTTTTAAGCCAGGTCTCACCTAATCTGTACTTGTCCCTTTGATTTTTCCTGCCTAAATATAAAACTTTGCTTTTCTCCACATTGAGACTCATTTTGTTGGACAGGGCCCATTGTTCAAGTGTGTCAAGATCTTTTTGGATCCTAAGCCCGTCTTCTGGGGTGTTGGCTACTTCTGCCGGTTTGGTGTCTTCTGCAAATTTGATGAATTCCCCTTCAATTTCCTTATCTTAAGTCATTAATGACGATACTGAAGAGTCCTGGGCCCAAGACGGAGCCTTGTGGGACCCCCACTGCTTACTTCTCTCCATGTGGATGTAGTGCCACTGAGGACTACTCATTGAGTAAGGTTTGTCAGCCAGCTACAGATCCCTCTGGTGGTAATGTTGTCTATCCCACGAGCCAGCCACCTCGTCCTTGTGGGCTCTGCTGCTACCACCCTCAACTCAACCACTGCTTCCTCTTCCCCTAAGTGGGAAGGGCAGGGATTCCCCTGGAAAAAACCTGACTGGACTTTTCAGGTGAAGCCTGGCCCCATCCTGCTCCAACAAACACTCCTGATTTGGGATTCTTTCCTCTTTTGTGACCCTCAGGGAGAGGGGTGTCTGTTTCTTCCACAAACTGGACCTCCTTCAGATCCCCAATACCACGCCAGGGTTGAAGGGAGCTCCGCCCTTTGGGATGCTGAGGCCTCGGGCGCTCTCACAAAATGGCTGGCGGGGTGGGTGTGGCCTGTTGCACCACGCCCACTCAGCTGAAGGCCGCTGAGGTGCTCCTCTAGGTTCCAGGATTCTCTCCACCGCCCGACTCATCTCTGCCTTGTCTTCCGCGCCCCTGGAACTTGCTGGAACGTCTTGGAAATCGCTTTTGTCATTAATTTGTTTATTCTTCCCTGCTTACAGCGCTCTTTCTTTAGAAGTTCCCCAGAGCAGGAACAAGAAAACATCTGCGAAAAAACAGTCGGGGAAACAATTGAAGCAAGCTGCCCTACAACAAGGTTAAAAAAAGCACAACGTGGCACCGTGCGCAGCTAAAGCACACAACTCAAGATCACGCGGCCGGCTGGCCTTCTAATCGGCCGAAGCTATTTTTAAATGCAGATTGTTGTTTTTCAAAAGCGTAAATGGTTTTTTTTTTTTAAAGATGAAAATAAAACTGGGGTGCCCGGACGCAATTGGGGCACCGGTACAGTTTCTGCTGGGTACTTTGGCACCCGCGAGCACCGCAACGGGCACACAAGACGCAAGCATCAAGCAGCACACCAAGATTCCCTGTGTGATCCCAAATCAAGCTAGTTCCTATGGGGAGCATAGCATTGCTGGCTATGGAATTCTGGGAGTTGAAGTCCACATGCCTTAAAATTGTCAAGTTTGGGAAACACTGTCCTAAAGAAATTAGCGCTTTGCTCACTTGAGGAAGAGGAATCCGCCACCCACCCACCCCAAGAGGCAAACCGTGTGGAGCGTTTTCCTCCCTCCCTTTGTGATCCCTAATCTTTGTTTCCTTTTTCAGCCTGGTTCGCATTAAGCGGTTCGCTTAGCAGCTACTGGAGTTGGCCAGAAACCTTTGCGTTTCTTTCACCCTTTGTTGCGGTGCCTTTGATCCTGGGAGAAGTTCCGTTTCCTGGAGTCCACACCACACAGATGTGCACGTGCAGATATATGCACGGACACACACACACACACAAAAGGATGGATGGATGGATGGATGGATGGATGGATGGATGATGGATAATGGATGGATAGATGAATGAAAGATAGATAGGTAGGTAGGTAGGTAGGTAGGTAGGTAGGTAGGTACGTAGATAGAGAGATAGGATGGATGGATGATGGATGGATAAATGAATGACAGAAAGATAGGTAGGTAGGTAGGTAGGTAGATAATAGGTAGATAGGAAGATTGGATGGATGGATGATGGATGAATGATAGATAGATAGATAGATAGATAGATAGATAGATAGATAGATAGATAGATAGATAGATAGATAGATAGATAGGATGGATAGGTAGATAGGATGGATAGGTAGATAGGAAGATAGATAATAGGTAGGTAGAGATATAGGTTGATAGGAAGATTCGATCGATGGACGGATGATGGATGGATGAATAAATAAATGAATGATAGATAGACAGACAGACACGAAGATAATAGGTAGATAGGTAGATGATAGATAGAAAGAAAGAGTAGATGGATAGACAGACAGACAGATGATAGAGATAGATAGAAATGCCAGAAGCTGGAAGTGGGCTTCTCTCTCCTCCGAGCCCTTCCTGTGTCAGTCTCCCTGACTTCCTGCCTTGGGCCAGCCTCTACGGCTCCCTCCCCTGTCTGTCACAGTAGTTGGAAGTCCAGCAGTGTAGAAATTAAACAGACAAGGGTCTCCATTTCCATCAAGGCCACCCAAAATTTCAGCTGGCCCAAATTCAAAGCAAATTCAAAAAGGATTTGTCTCTGATGCCCTTGAAAGAGGATTGGCCTTTTCATCGAAAACCTCCGCAGAATTCCAAATTCTTTGCCTCTGATTTTCAAACACACAGACTGGTGTTTTTGCTCCGGGAGGGGTCCCCCCTTTACCCCCCCCCCAAGTCTTTTCTTAAGGTTTCCTTGTCATCTGATGGATTTCCTGGACTAAATGACCTCCAGGTTGTCTTTCAAAGGATTCTGATCTTCCAGAGTAAGGCTTTTCAGCCTTAAGTGTCAGCGCTGCTCATGTGGAATATTCTTGCTTCGGCAAAACAGGCAGAACCGTCCGGTACTTTTAGCGTTGATTCAGATGAGAATGGGAGTGGAGGGGAAAGCCGGTGGAAGGGGACAGAAGGGAATCTTTGCCCTCCAGGTTAATTGGAAGATGTGAATCATGACCTCAAAACAGGGGAGGGGAAATGCCTGGAATGTTATGGGCAAAGGAAGGGAAATTCAGATCTTGGCATCCTCCATGCCGTGCTGACACTCCGTTACACTAATAAAGGCTTTTTAGGTTAAACAATGCCTGAAAGTTCTTTGAAGTGTTTCATTAGTCAGACACATGACCTTTAGCAACTTTAACATGGGTGAGCATCCTCTCCTCCTCCTCCTCCTTCTCCTTCCTCTCCTTCTCCTCCTTCTCCTTTTTCTATTCCTCCTCCTCCTTCCTCTCCTTCTCCTTCCTCCTCCTCCTTCTCCTTCCTCTCCTTCTCCTCCTTCTCCTTTCTCTATTCCTCTTCCTCCTCCTTCCTCTTCCTTTTCCTCCTCCTCCTTCCTCTCCTTCTCCTTCCTCTCCTCCTCCTTCCTCCTTCTCCTTCCTCTCCTTCTCCTTCTCTCCTTCTCCTTCCTCTATTCCTCCTCCTCCTCCTTCCTCTTCCTCCTCCTCCTCCTTCCTCTCCTTCTCCTTCCTCCTCCTCCTTCTCCTTCCTCTCCTTCTCCTCCTTCTCCTTTCTCTATTCCTCCCTCCTCCTCCTTCCTCTTCCTTTTCCTCCTCCTCCTTCCTCTCCTTCTCCTTCCTCTCCTCCTCCTTTCTCTATTCCTCCTCCTCCTTCCTTCTCCTTCTCCTTCCTCTCCTCCTCCTTTCTCTATTCCTCCTCCTCTTCCTCCTCCTCCTCCTCCTTCCTCTCCTCCTTCCTCCTCCTCCTCCTCTCCTTCTCCTCCTTCTCCTTTCTCTATTCCTCCTCCTCCTCCTCCTTCCTCTCCTCCTCCTTCTCCTCTCTCTATTCCTCCTCCTCCTCCTTCCTCTTCCCTTCTCCTCCTTCCTCTCCTCCTTCTCCTTCCTCTATTCCTCCTCCTCCCCCCTCCTTTTGCCAGAGTGACCACCCCCAGTGGGTGTCCAGCCTCCGGTTCTCCCGGTCACTTGCCAATGGAGACGGGTGCTCGGAGCCAAGCCACCTGCTTGCAATTATTTTTCTTACAAAGTTGGAATTGAATTATCAGGATGAAAGCTGGGGGTTTGATCCGCTGGTTGGGCGCTCTCCTTGATGCTGGTGTTGTTGCTGTCACACTGAGGGTCTGGAAGGGTCCGGGCTATTCTTGGCTGGGCTGGGTTCCAGCGGGGAGCTGGGATCCTTTCCATCTGGAGCCTGCCGTAACCCGATCCCCAAGGGATCCTTTGCTCAGATCTTGCGACCTCCGTGCTCACAAATCTACTTTAAATATTTACCCTGTCTTGTTAAATAGAACATAGTCCCCAATTAATGGAGGTCTTGGCAGTGTGAAAGGGACACTCTCTGACTCTCTCTGACTCCCTCTCTTTCTTTTTTTTCTCTTTCTCCCTCCCCTCTGTCTCTGTGTCTCTCTCACACCCTTTCTTTTTCTCTTCTCTTTCTCTCTGACTCTCTCTTTCTCACTCCCATTCTTTTTCTTTCTCTCTCCTCTCCCTTTCTTTTTCTTTCGCTCTCTTTCCCTTTCTTTTTCTTTCTCTCTTTCTTTTTTTCTCTCCTGTCACTTTCACTCCTTTTTCTTTCTCTCCTCTCTCTCATTCTCTCTCTCCCTTTCTCTTTCTCTCTCCCCTCTCCCTTTTTCTCTTTCCCTCACTCCCTTTTTTCTTTCTCTATCCTGTCTCTCTTTCACTGCCTCTTTCTCTCACTCCTTTCTTTTGTCTCTCCTCTTTCTCTTTCTCTTACACTCCCTTTCTTTTCTTTCTCTCTCCCCCTCTTTCCCTCCCCTCCTTCCTCTTTCTTTTTTCTTTCTCTCTCTCCCCTCTTTCTCTGTCTTTCTCTCACTCCCTTTCTTCTCTTTGTCTCTCCTCCTCTCTCTTTCTCTCACTCCCTCTTTTTTCTTTCTCCTTCTCTGTCTCTTTTTCTCTCTCTTTCTCTTTCTCTCTCTCTAGCACTTTCATGAGTTTCCCCTGGGGAGAGAAGAATAGAATAGAATAGAAGCTGGAAGGGACCTTGGAGGTCATCTAGTCCAATCCTCTGCTCAGGCAGGAAACCCTACACCATTTCGGACAAATGGCTGTCCAGTCTCTTCTTTAAAACTTCCAGTGATGGAGCATTCACAGCTTCTGAAGGCAGGTGGTTCCACTGGTTAAATGTTCTAATTGTCAGGAAACCTGTGACTCTGGAGCCACATGCGGCTTTTTCAGCCTTCTCCTGCAGCTCCATCCTCCTCCGCCATTTGGAGAGAGAGAGAGAGAGAGAGAGAGGCATGTGCACTTCCTCTCTCTCTCTCTCTCTCTCTCTCTCTCTCTCTCTGATCTTCTGCCTCATGCTGTTCTCCAACAAGCTGACAAGCTTATTCGGCAGGGCTCCTGCCTTTGCTGTGTCTCCGCAGTAAGCAGCAAGCATCAGCAGTGCTCTCTCTCTCTCTCTCTCTCTCTCTCTCTCTCTCTCTCTCTCTCTCTCTCTCTCTCTCTCTCTCTCTCTCTCTCCACACACACACACACACACACACACACACTGAGTGGGGGAAGAGGACTGGAAGACCAAGGGCAGGAGACCCAGCCCAATAAGAATGTGTGTCAGCTTATCGGAGAACAGCGTGAGGCCAGCTGGCCAGGTGAGCAGAAGATCGGGGGGGGGTGGAGAGAGAGAGAGAGAGAGAGAGAGAGAGAACTCATGCACAGCAGCCTGTATTTCTTTTTAATTAAACTCTTCAATCAAGCTCCCCCCCCCCTTGCGCACGTGCACAAGTTTTGTGGCTCCCAGTGTTTTCTTTTCTCTGGGAAACGGGTCCAAGTGGCTCTTTGAATGTTTAAGGTTGCTGACCCCTGTCCTAGACCACCCCTGGCTAAGTTTCTCCTTAGTTCCAGGTTGCTTCTCTCCTTGATTAGTTTCAACCCATTGGTTCTTGTCCTGCCTTCAGGTGCTTTGGAGAATAGCTTGACTCCCTCTTCTTTGGGGCAGCCCCTGAGATACTGGAAGGCTGCTATCATGTCCCCCCTCGTCCTTCTCTTCATTAAACTAGACATGCCCAATTCCAGCAGCCATTCCTTATATATTTTAGCCTCCAGTCCCCTGATCCTCTTTGTTGCTCTTCTCTGCACTCTTTCTAGAGTCTCAGCATCTTTTTTACATCGCGGTGACCAAAACTGGATGCAGTATTCCAACTCTGTTGTTTTGAAAGCTGATGAAACCCATGGGAATTCCATCCTCTCCATGGCAAAGGTTTGGAAAAGGCTCCCAGCTGGTCCCAAAGCTTCCCTTGCCAGCCTCCGGTTCCCATCTTGGCTTGCAAAGCGGCGGACAAAGGCAGGCCAAAGGTGAGCTAGCGGAAAGTTGAATTCTGCTAATATTTGGAAGTCAGACTCTCATCCTCATTCCCCCCCCCCCTTCCTTCCATCCTGCTTCTGGACCTCTGCCTAAATTGCTTTCAGCTTTATGTCTTTTCAGGGAGGGCAACAGGAGGGGGGGCTGCCCAGAGCTGTTAAAAGCCCAGGGCAGCTGCCCGTTGCAGACCCCAGAGGATGGGCCAGGGGTTGCTGTCCTCTTCTTCCCACAAAACCTTCCTCGGTTTATTTACGGCCCCGAGATTCAGCCCCAACGTCTCTGCTAAAAGGGGTCACCGGAGAGCTGGCAATCCTGGCCAAGATACCCTTGCAAACAAGAATAAGGGAGAGACACACACAGAGACACACACACCGAATGGAGAAGGAAACGGGGAGACACAAGGCTGGAGAAGGTGCTCGGTGGGGAGGTTTGACTGACCGATTGATTGATCGATTGATTTCCACCCCACCTTTGTTTAATTTTTGCCCGTCACTCGAGGCAGCGGGACGTATCCGACAGGCCTTCCCCCTCCTGGACAAATGTCTCCGTAAGCGACAAGAAATGCTGGGCTGAACTGCGAATCGTCATTCGAGGACTCTCTGCTCATGTTTGCAGTCTATCTGTTACGCCTGCCCCTTGGCCCTTTTCTTGGGTTGCTCTGTCGGACACTGTGCCCCCCAATACTGTGCTGTGCTGAGGAAGGTGGGGGGGGGCTCCTGGGGACACGGGAGAGGGGGGCCCCCACAAGGAGCAAGGGGAGGAGGCCACCTGCCCCTGTCCATCAGCCAGCCCAGCCGTGTGTCTGGAGGCAGCAGGGCGGTGGAAGTCGATCTTCGTGGGACCGGCCCCCGGGTGCCCTGCTCTATCCCCATCTGAGGGTTCCTTTTTCCTTTCCTCTCCTCTTTTCCTTTCCTTCTTTCCCTTCCTTTCCTTTCCCTTCCCTTCCTTTCTTTTCTTTTCCTTTCCTTTCCTTCTTTCCTTTCCTTTCCCTTCCTTTCCTTCTTTCTCTTCCTTTCCTTTCTTTTCCTTTCCTTCTTTCTCTTCCTTTCCTTTCTCTTTCCTTTCCTCTCTTTTCTTTTCTTTTCCTTTCCTTTCCTCTCCTTTCTTTTCTTTTCCTTTCCTTCTTTCCCTTCCTTTCCTTCTTTCTCTTCCTTTCCTTTCTTTCCTCTCTTTTCTTTTCCTTTCCTTTCCTCTCCTTTCTTTTCTTTTCCTTTCCTTTCCTTCTTTCCCTTCCCTTCCTTTCCTTTCCTCTCCTTTCTTTTCTTTTCTTTTCCTTTCCTTCTTTCCCTTCCTTTCCTTCTTTCTCTTCCCTTCCTTTCTCTTTCCTTTCCTCTCTTTTCTTTTCTTTTCCTTTCCTTTCCTCTCCTTTCTTTTCTTTTCTTTTCCTTTCCTTCTTTCCCTTCCTTTCCTTCTTTCTCTTCCCTTCCTTTCTTTTTCCTCTCTTTTCTTTTCCTTTCCTTTCCTCTCCTTTCTTTTCTTTTCCTTTCCTTCTTTCCCTTCCCTTCCTTTTCTTTCCTTTCTTTCCTTTCCTCTCCTCTCTTTTCTTTTCCTTTCCTTTCCTCTCCTTTCTTTTCTTTTCCTTTCCTTTCCTTCTTTCCCTTCTTTTCCTTCTTTCTCTTCCTTTCCTTTCTCTTTCCTTTCCTTTCCTCTCTTTTCTTTTCCTTTCCTTTCCTTCTTTCCCTTCTTTTCCTTCTTTCTCTTCCTTTCCTTTCTCTTTCCTTTCCTCTCTTTTCTTTTCCTTTCCTCTCCTTTCTTTTCTTTTCCTTTCCTTCTTTCCCTTCCTTTCCTTTCTCTTTCCTTTCCTCTCCTCTCCTTTCTTTTCCTTTCCTCTCCTTTCTTTTGTTTTTCTTTCCTTCTTTCCTTTCCTTTCTCTTTCCCTTCCTTTCCTCTCCTCTGCTTTCTTTTCTTTTCCTTTTCTCTTTCCTTTCCTTCTTTCCCTTCCTTTCCTTTTATCTTTCTCTTCCTTTCCTTTCCTCTCCTTTCTTTTCCTTTCCTTCCCTCTCCTATATCCTCTTTTCTTTATTTTTTCCTTCCCTTTCTTTCATCTATTTCCTTTCCTGTTTCCTTCCCTTCCTCATCTATTTACTTCCTTTCCTTTTCTTCCTGTGTTCTTCATCTCCTCCTTCCCTTCCTGATCTATTCCTTTCCTTTTCCTTCCTTCCTTCCTTCTTTCCTCTCATCCCTTCCTCCCTCCCCTCCCCTCCCCTTTTCCAGCCACAGAAAGGGAATTCGGGGCCAAGGCATGGCATCGCTGAACCTGCAGCTGAAATCTAACTTGGCCCTTAGAACCTCAACTTGCAACCATAAAATTATTCCAGCTGTTTTTCCCTTTGGCGTCATTTCAAGCTAATTGTTCACATGTGTCCCCGTGGGGGCGGGGGGGGGGCTGCAGAATCTCCCCTCGTCTGAGCTTGGGCAGAATGGGGAGGACGGGGGGGGGGAGGGAAAGGGGAAGGGACAAGCATGTCGCAGGGGGCTGCTTCTGCCCCAGGCCTCCCCCCCCCCATCTGCCTCCTGGGCAGACTCTGAGTCATCCATGGGCAAAGTGAGGGGGGGTCTGCCTTGATTGATGGGTTTTTATTTTCCCACCCTGCAGCCCTGCCTCAATCTAGAGCAGGGGTAGGCCACCTTGGCTCTTTTATGACTGGTGGACTTCAACTCCCAGAATTCCTGAACCAGCCACACTGAGGGGAAAGGGAGAGGTTTCCAAGCTGAGCCAGGCTGGCTGAGGAATTCTGGGAGTTGAAGTCCACCAGTCATGAAGGGGCCAAAGTTTCCCTCATGCTGGCTCAGGAATTCTGGGAGTTGAAGTCCACAAGTCATGAAGGGGCCATAGTTCCCCCTTGCTGGCTGAGGAATTCTGGGAGTTGAAGTCCACGAGTCATGAGGGGGGCCAAAGTTTCCCCCATGCTGGCTCAGGAATTCTGGGAGTTGAAGTCGAGTCATGAAGGGGCCAGAGTTCCCCCATGCTGCCTCAGGAATTCTGGGAGTTGAAGTCCCCGAGTTATGAAGGGGCCATAGTTTCCCCCATGCTGGCTGAGGAATTGTGGGAGTTGAAGTCCACGAGTCATGAGGGGGACGTAGTTCCCCCATGCTGGCTCAGGAATTCTGGGAGTTGAAGTCCACGAGCCATGAAGGGGCCACAGTTCCCCCATGCTGGCTCAGGAATTCTGGGAGTTGAAGTCCACGAGCCATGAAGGGGCCACAGTTCCCCTTTGCTGGCTGAGGAATTCTGGGAGTTGAAGTCCACGAGTCATGAGGGGGCCATAGTTTCCTCATGCTGGCTCAGGAATTCTGGGAGTTGAAGTCCCCGAGTCATAAAAGAGCCAAGGTTGCCTACCCCTGATCTAGATCAAGAGGCTCACCCAGGCCATGCAAGCAAATAAACCATCCCCAATTTCACGCCCGTAAAATAGCATCGTTAGGACAGAGAACTGCAAACAAGAAAAAAAAACCATAAAAATAAAAACAGACGGATAAAATCCGAAGACCGTCTAGAACAACCTGGCCCGTGACAACTTTCAAAAACTCAGTGGGGCGGGGGGGGGGGGCGCACGGGAGAGTTGTGCTCGGCCTGCTCTGGACCCAGAGGGCACTGCCAGGCAGAAGCAGCCCCTCCTCTCTCCAGCCCCTCACCCGCCTCCCATGAGATGGGCGAGTTTCATTGCCTTTAATCTATTGGTCTGCTCTGCAGGGAAGCAGGTGCGGTACAAATATTCGGGTGCTGGGTGGGTTAAAAACAGCCCTGCAGTCGATCAAGGAGAAGATTGGCAGCTCAGGACTGAAATGAGGGGTCCGCTGAGTTTGGTGGGGGGGGGTTTGTAGACATTTCATGACCCAACTAAGTAATATCATCAGTGCATTGAGGATGTTGCCAGGTTTGGTCATGAAACATCTGCAAGAAAACTAACAAGCCCAGAGAGCATCAAGGACCCCACATTCTCCTCCTCCTCCTCCTCCTCCTCCTCCTCCTCCTCCTCCTCTCAACAAACCCCGCTCCCTTCTAGCACTGATGGTGTTACATAGTTGGGTAATGAAACATCTGCAAGAAAACTAACAAGCTCAGAGAGCACTAGGGACCCCACAGTCGTCCTCCTCCTCCTCCTCCTTCCAACTCTTGTTGGAATTGTCAGCCTCGCTAGGTAGACAAGACAGGAAACACAGCCGACTGAACTAGTTCTACTTTGTTGTAAATCTACCTTGACAGAAAATCTTGCAAGGCTGAAAGTACAAATCTCCCGCCTTTCTTTTTCAGCCTGAGAGACGAGGGAGGGGGCTTTCCGAGGTTTTCCCCCCCCCCTCTCCATCGTTATGCAGCTGAGGACTAAGTGGTCTCTTCTCTGATTGTCCCATAAGCAGCGTCTCCTTACCCTCCCTCTTTCTCTCTCTCTCTCTCTCTCCCTCTCTCCCTCTTTCTTCCCCTCCCTCCCTCCTCCTCCCTCCCTCCCTCCCTCTCTCTCCATCTCTCCCTCCCTATTTTTCTCCATCTCTCTCCCACTTTCTCTCTCCCTCCCTTTCTTCCCCTCCCTCCCTCCTCCTCCCTGTCTCTCCCTCCTACTCTCCTTCCCTATTTTTCTCCGTCCCTCTCTCCCACTTTCTCTCTCTCCCCTTCCCACTCTCTCCCTCCCTATTTTTCTCCATCTCTCTCCCGCTTTCTCTCTCCCTCCCTTTCTTCCCCTCCCTCCCTCCTCCTCCCTGTCTCTCCCTCCTACTCTCCTTCCCTATTTTTCTCTGTCCCTCTCTCCCACTTTCTCTCTCCCTCCCTCTCTTGTGCTCTCTCTCCCCTTCCCACTCTCTCCCTCCCTATTTTTCTCCATCTCTCTCCCGTTTTCTCTCTCCCTCCCTTTCTTCCCCTCCTCCCTCCTCCTCCCTCCCTGTCTCTCCCTCCCACTCTCCCTCCCCGTTTTTCTCCGTCTCTCTCCCACTTTCTCTCTCCCTCCCTCTCTCCCACTTTCTCTCTCTCCCCTTCCCACTCTCTCCCTCCCTATTTTTCTCCATCTCTCTCCCGCTTTCTCTCTCCCTCCCTTTCTTCCCCTCCCTCCCTCCTCCTCCCTGTCTCTCCCTCCTACTCTCCTTCCCTATTTTTCTCCGTCCCTCTCTCGCACTTTCTCTCTCCCTCCCTCTCTTGTGCTCTCTCTCCCCTTCCCACTCTCTCCCTCCCTATTTTTCTCCATCTCCCTTTCTTCCCCTCCCTCCCTCCTCCTCCCTCCCTGTCTCTCCCTCCCACTCTCCCCTCCCGTTTTTCTCCATCTCTCTCCCACTTTCTCTCTCCCTCCCTCTCTTGCACTCTCTCTCTCCCCTTCCCACTCTCTCCCTCCCTATTTTTCTCCCTCTCCCCCTCCTTCCCCTCTCCCTCTCTCCCTCTCCTCCCTGCCTCCCTCCAAATTGCTCCTGCAGCAAGATTTTTTTCCTCCTCCATCTGGCGCTCTCTCTCTCTCCCTTCTCTTACCCCCCCCCACAAATTAAAGGTTTTTGGGGGGAGGCTGAGAGGGGACCTTGCAAGTGGAATTGCTGATAGGAAGAAATTCAGCACCTTAATCCTTCAGCCCCTTAAAAGCGCTTCCGGAAACCTTTTTGGCTGGCAGGTAGCACCCCAAAGGGGTCTGAAAACCTCTCGGGGGGGGGGGAATCTTTGCAGCCCAAAAGGGACTTTTTTTTCCCAGTCCCAGCCAGCCCAGCCTGTGAAAAGAGGGGAGGGGGCGAGTTCCTCAAACCGGGCCTATTTCCCCCAAAAAAAACGTTCCTGTCCGGGCAGACGCTGGAGGACGTGACCCACACCAAGGCCTCTTTGTCACAGGCAGAACTTGTGAGGCTGAAGCTATTTCTGGATTGGACCCCTTTGGCTCCTTAATGGCCTCCATATGACAGGAGCAGGCCTTAAATGGAGACGTGGAGCGCCTTGCAACACGTTTCCCCCGAGATCCTCCTCCCGTCCTCCCGTCTCGGCAACAGTTTGGCTTTCCTCACTCGGCTTCGGCTTGGAAGAGCTTTCAAGGGATGTTTGTGCTTAGCACAGGTGCCCCCAAACGGGGCAGACGACCCCCCCTCCCGAAGACCAAAACCAATGGAATCTGAGCAGAAAGGGAGTGTCCACTTAAAAAAAATACTTTATTTATATCTCTCCTTTATCGTTTTAATAAGTCACTCAAGGCTCTGGACATATCTAATATTCCTTCCTCGTCCTGTTTTCTCACAACAATAACCCTGTGAGGTAGGCTGCCCTGAGAGACAGCAGCTGGCCCAAAGTCACCCGGCCATCTTTCACGCCTAAGGCAGGATTAGAACTCCCCGTCTCCTGGTGATTGGCCCAAAGTCACCCATTTGCTTTTGTGCGTAAGGCAGGATTAGAACTCACCGTCTCCTGGAGATTGGCCCAAAGCCACCCAGATGGCTTTCATATCTACGGTGAGACTAGAAATCACCGTCTCCAGGTATTGGCCCAACATCACCCAGCTGGCTTTCATTCTGAAGGCGGGACTAGAACTCACCATCTCCTAGAGATTGGCCCAAAGTCACCCAGCTGGCTTTCATTCTGAAGGCAGGACTAGAACTCACCGTCTCCTGGTGATTGGCCCAAAATCACTCAGCCAGTGGTGGGATTCAGCCAGTTCGCCCCACTTCGGCAGAACCGGTAGCTAATTTTTTTCTTGCCCAGGCCCAGAATGGACTTCCGGAAGCGGCATCCACACAGGGAACCGGTTGTTCACCTATTTGAATCCCACCACTGCACCTAACACCTTTCATAAGTAAGGCGTGACTAGAACTCACCGTCTCCTGGCGATTCGCCCAAAGTCACCCAGCTGGCGCTTGCACCTAAGGCGGGATTAAAACTCACTGCCTCTCAGTTTCTATCCCTGATGCCATAATTCCTAGATCAGGGATAGGCAACCTTGGCTCTTTTATGCTGGTTATGCTGGCTCAGGAATTCTGCTGGCTCAGGAATTCTGGTATAGGGTTTCCTGACTGGGCAGGGGGTTGGACTAGATGACCTCCAAGGTCCCTTCCAACTTTATTATTATTATTATTAGTATTATTATTATTATTATTTATTAATTAATAAAATTTATATGCCGCCCAATCCCTAGGGACTCAGGGCGGTGTACAAAATTAAAACAATAAATATAACAATAAAACAGTAAAATAAGTGCATTCATACAGCATGTCCCAATCGTATCCCGCCCCCCCGGGGACATCAGCCCCAGGCCTGCCGGAAAAGGAGAGTTTTAATGGCTTTCTTAAAGACCGGCAAGGTGGGAGTAGTTCGAATCTTGGGGGGAAGTTGATTCTACCAGGTCGGAGCCACTACATTATTATTATTATATGGCAGTGTTTCCCAAACTTGACAATTTTAAGGCATGAGGACTTCAACTCCCAGAATTCCACAGCCAGCAACGCTGGCTGTGGAATTCTGGGAGTTGAAGTCCACATGCCTTAAAATTGTCAAGTTTGGGAAACACTGTTATATGGTATAGGTATAATGGTATAGTTTCCTGCCTGATATAATATAATACCATATAATATAATATACCATATAATACCTTATATGGTATTATTATTATTATTATTATTATATGGTATAGTTATAATGGTATAGTTTCCTGCCTGATATAATATAATACCATATAATATAATATACCATATAATACCTTATATGGTATTATTATTATTATTATTATTATTATTATATGGTATAGGTATAATGGTATAGTTTCCTGCCTGAGCAGGGGGTTGGACTAGATGATCTCCAAGGTCCCTTCCAACTTTTTTATTATTATTGTTGTTGTTGTTGTTGTTGTTGCATAATTCTCTTCCACTTCTCAAATTCCCTTTCAAACCCATCTCCCCCCACTGGTTGGCGAATCAAACCACCAGCTTCTGAATTGTCTCCTTGGACAGCTTTTCCAGCACCAGAGACACACACACACACACACACACACAAACCTCAGGAAACGTCCCCTGCATTCTGGGGCTGGCCGCAATCTTGCATGTTTATTTGCAACAGCGAGACGATGATAGAATTATGTCAGCAAAGGCTGGTTTGGCTCTGGCAATCCCGTGGAGGCACAGGCAGCCCTTGCCAGGAGAAACCAAGAAAGGGGTTCGTGTAATTCTTTTTTTGTATTTATTTTTGGGACATAAAGGGAGAAATGTGTGTGTGTGGGGGGTGAGAGACAGCTTCGCACATCTGGGAAGGAGATTTTGCTCTGATCGAAGAGGGCCATGGAGCGGAGGGTGTTTTATTTTCGCTTTTATCCAGGCTTTTGGGGGGGGGTGCCAAGGGTGAGACAGGTGCAGGGCAGGGAGGGGCCGGTCTCCCCCCCCCCAGCTGCAGACCTCCAAGGCGCCTGGGCCAAAAAAGGTGGATCTTTGGATCGATTCATGCCAGCTGCAATCTTGATCCTCCAAATCGGCCATCCACAAGCACACAGAGATCAACAACAGCTACAGACAGTTGGAACAATTAACCAGTGGAACTACCTGCCTCCAGAAGTTGTGAATGCTGCAACACTGGAGGTTTTTGAGAGATTGGACAACCATTTCTCTGAAATGGGCACAGGGTTTCCTGCCTGAACAAGGGGATGGACTAGATGACCTCGTTCTGTTCTATTCTATTCTATTCTATTCTATTCTTCCATTCCATTCCATATTTTCTATTCTATTCTATTCCATGTATTGTATTCTATTCTAGTCCATATTTTCTATTCTTTTCTATTGTAGTGTATTCTATTCTATTCTATATTTTCTATTCTATTCTATATTTTCTATTCTATATTTTCTATTATTCCATTCCATATTTTGTATTCTATTCTATTCTATTCTATATATTGTATTCTATTCTAGTTCATATTTTGTATTCTATTCTATTCTATTCTATTCTATTCCATTCCATTTCATTCTATTCTATTATTCCATTCCATATTTTCTATTCTATTCTATTCTATTCTATTCTATTCTATTCTATTCTATTCTATTCTATTCTATTCTATTCCATGTATTGTATTCTATTCTAGTCCATATTTTCTATTCTATTCTATTCTATGTATTGTATTCTATTCTATTCTAGTCCATATTTTCTATTCTATTCTGTTCTATTCTATTCTATATTTTCTATTCTATATTTTCTATTATTCCATTCCATATTTTGTATTCTATTCTATTCTATTCTATTCTATGTATTGTATTCTATTCTATTCTAGTCCATATTTTCTATTCTATTCTATTCTATTCTGTTCTATTCTATTCTACATTTTCTATTCTATATTTTCTATTATTCCATTCCATATTTTGTATTCGATTCTATTCTATTCTATGTATTGTATTCTATTCTATTCTAGTCCATATTTTCTATTCTATTCTATTCTATTCTATTCTATTCTATTCCATTCTATTCCTTATTCTATTCTATTCTGTTCTGTTCTATTCTATTCTATTCTATTCTATTCTATTCTATTCTATATTTTCTATTCTATATTTTCTATTATTCCATTCCATATTTTGTATTCTATTCTATTCTATTCTATTCTATTCTATTCTATTCTATTCTATGTATTGTATTCTATTCTATTCTATGTATTGTATTCTATTCTATTCTAGTCCATATTTTCTATTCTATTCTATTCTATTCTATTCTATTCTATTCTATTCTATTCTATTCTATTCTATTCTATTCTATTCCATGTATTGCATTCTATTCCAGTCCATATTTTCTATTCTTTTCTATTGTAGTGTATTCTATTCTATTCTATATTTTCTATTCTATTCTATATTTTCTATTCTATATTTTCTATTATTCCATTCCATATTTTGTATTCTATTCTATTCTATGTATTGTATTCTATTCTATTCTAGTCCATATTTTCTATTCTATTCTATTTTATTCTGTTCTATTCTGTTCTATTCTGTTCTGTTCTGTTCTGTTCTGTTCTGTTCTGTTCTATTCTATTCTATTCTATTCTATATTTTCTATTATTCCATTCCATATTTTGTATTCTATTCTATTCTATGTATTGTATTCTATTCTATTCTAGCCCATAGTTTCTATTCTATTCTATTCTATTCTATTCTATTCTATTCTATTCTATTCCATTCCATTCTATTCCTTATTCTATTCTATTCTATTCTATTCTATTCTATTCTATTCTATTCTATTCTATTCTATTCCATGTATTGTATTCTATTCTAGTCCATATTTTCTATTCTATTCTATTCTATTCTATGTATTGTATTCTATTCTATTCTAGTCCATATTTTCTATTCTATTCTATATTTTCTATTCTATATTTTCTATTATTCCATTCCATATTTTGTATTCTATTCTATTCTATGTATTCTATTCTATTCTATTCTATTCTATTCTAGTCCATATTTTCTATTCTATTCTATTCTATTCCATTCCATTCCATTCTATTCCTTATTCTATTCTGTTCTGTTCTGTTCTGTTCTATTCTATTCTATATTTTCTATTCTATATTTTCTATTATTCCATTCCATATTTTGTATTCTATTCTATTCTACTCTATGTATTCTATTCTATTCTATTCTAGTCCATATTTTCTATTCTATTCTATTCTGTTCTGTTCTGTTTTGTTCTATTCTAATCTATTCTATTCTATATTTTCTATTCTATATTTTCTATTATTCCATTCCATATTTTGTATTCTATTCTATTCTATTCCATTCCATTCCATTCTTTTCCTTATTCTTTTCTATTCTATTCTATTCTATTCCATGTATTGTATTCTATTCTAGTCCATATTTTCTATTCTATTCTATTCTATGTATTGTATTCTATTCTATTCTAGTCCATATTTTCTATTCTATTCTATTCTATTCTGTTCTATTCTGTTCTGTTCTATTCTATTCTATTCTATTCTATTCTATATTTTCTATTCTATATTTTCTATTATTCCATTCCATATTTTGTATTCTATTCTATTCTATTCTATTCTATTCTATTCTATTCTATGTATTGTATTCTATTCTATTCTAGTCCATATTTTCTATTCTATTCTATTCTATTCTATTCTATTCTATTCTATTCTGTTCTATTTTATTCCATTCCATTCCATTCCATTCTATTCCTTATTCTATTCTATTCTATATTTCTATTCTATATTTTCTATTATTCCATTCCATATTTTGTATTCTATTCTATATTCTATATTATCTTCTATTTTATTCTGTTCTGTTCTATCTTCTATTCCATTCCATTCCATTCCAGAGGCTTGTCTGTGTCCTCAGGGTCCAAGTGGCCTCAACGACCCTCTGAAAGAAGGCAAATGAGCAGCAGTCTAACAAGGAATATAAATCCTTCCCTTCCCCTCCATCCAGTCGGAGTTGAAGAAGCTTCTTGGACGAGAAGCGAAACGTCTTCAAAGGAAAAACAAGAAAGTCCAGTTGCCTGCTGAAAAATGCACCTTCGGGACAACCAGGGCCTGGATGACCGGGAATCTCCACAGACATATGAAAAAGCTTCTTCTGATTTTGCAGCCTTGCTCGGCCTGCCTGGTTCGCTTCCTCTAAGGCAGGGGACGAAATGTGCTGGCCGCGGGGGCAGAACATTTAGCTTCCAGGCACAACGGCTGCCCATAAAAGGAGAGCCATGCTGGAGCAAGCCAGGCCTTGGGATCTGGGGGGTGGGAATCGGGGCCGGCTTTCCGGAGAACCGTGCCAATCACTCCCAGTTTCCCAGCCAGGAAAGGAGAATGCAAAGTTCCTCGCTTATTGTCACAAGGACTGAATGAGTGCATTCCACAACAAACAGATAAGACACACACACACACACACACACACACACACCCTGGGCAGTCCAAGGCCACCAGCTCCCCCCCCCCCATTCCTGGCCAGAATTGGAGGGGTGATGGATCACCCGTGGGCTCATGGCCAGAACAAAAAAAAAAAAAAAAGGATGTGCTTGGTTGAACTGGGGCCTTTTAAAAGATCCACTGCCAGCACATATACCAGGGGTAGGCAACCTTGGCTCTTTTAGGACTCGTGGACTTCAACTCCCAGAATTCCTGAGCCAGCATGGGGGAAATATGGCCCTTTTATGACTGGTGGACTTCAACTCCCAGAATTCCTCAGCCAACATGGGGGAACTATGGCCCCCTCATGACTCGTAGACTTCAACTCCCAGAATTCCTGAGCCAGCATGGGGGAAATATGGCTCTTGTATGACTCGTGGACTTCAACTCCCAGAATTCCTGAGCCAGCATGGGGGAAATATGGCTCTTGTATGACTCGTGGACTTCAACTCCCAGAATTCCTGAGCCAGCATGGGGGAACTATGGGTCCTTCATGACTCCTGGACTTCAACTCCCAGAATTCCTGAGCCAGCCGTGCTGAGGGAAAAGGGAGAGGTTTCCAAGCTGAGCCAGGCTGGCTCAGGAATTCTGGGAGTTGAAGTCTCCGAGTCATGAGGGGGCATAGTTCCCCCATGCTGGCTCAGGAATTCTGGGAGTTGAAGTCCACGAATCATGAAGGGGCCATAGTTCCCCCATGCTGGCTGAGGAATTCTGGGAGTTGAAGTCCACCAGTCATGAAGGGGCCATAGTTCCCCCATGCTGGCTCAGGAATTCTGGGAGTTGAAGTCCACCAGTCATGAAGGGGCCATAGTTCCCCCATGCTGGCTGAGGAATTCTGGGAGTTGAAGTCCACGAGTCATGAAGGGGCCATAGTTCTCCCATGCTGGCTGAGGAATTCTGGGAGTTGAAGTCCACGAGTCATGAAGGGGCCATAGTTCTCCCATGCTGGCTCAGGAATTCTGGGAGTTGAAGTCCACGAGTCATAAAAGAGCCAAGGTTGCCTACCCTTGACTTATACATAAGCTGACTTACACAAACACACACAGACAGCAACTCTATGAATGGTGCTTACAGCTTTTCTCCAAGCTCACTTTGCAGGTAATAAAAGAGACAGTCCCAGAACAGAAAGCGTCCCCTTAATCAAAGCACCACACTGAAGATTTTTCCCTTTCTAAGATTTTTCCCTTTTTCTTTGCAGGATAGGCACCAAGTCCAGCTGGGCCTACTGGCGCAAATGCAAGCATATTGTATTCACGTCTTACATGCAGAAAGACATAAGAACTGAGACACACACACACACACACACACCCCAAAGAAGTGGAACTATTGCTAAAATCCAGTCTCAGAAATCAAACACAGATTTGCAAACTTTCTGTTTGCAAGAGGCCAAGATGCAACGTCAACCACAGCAACAGAAACGCATCCCGTGTATTTGTCAACATGACCCAAATCCCAATTATGAAAAAAACAAAACAAAAGGCCAAGTAAACTTTCCCTGTAGTTCAGCTCCATTACTGCATGAAAACATCCTGTTCTTTCCTTGGCGACAAATTGGATACCGTCGGTCAGCGCCTTCGTCCAAGATATTTTGGGAGCTGCCCGAGAGAATTACCGGGTGGTGCCCCATCCAAGTGGCGACCTGACCCAACCCGGTTCGGTTTTGGGGATTCGGCCAAGATGAACCAGATGGGACCACCTGCTCTGGATTAAGCTGGTCTCCAAAGAAGTTGATGAATCCCTCCTCGCACTGTGGCTGCTCCGTGCCTTGGAACTGTAGTAAAAACATTTTAAATGGACTTTTTTTTCACAGCTTTTCCACGGATGTGCACTGAATGAGCATGGGAAGGGGGGGGTAGGCCAAACCTCTCACACAGCCCCCAGCCCTCTCTGAAGTGGGGCCCTGGTGCCTGAAAGGCAGTCAGCCGCCTGGGGTCCACGGTCCGGAGAGAAACCGGGAGCAAAGTTTGAAGGCAGGACAAGAAGCAAGGGATGGAAACTAATCAAGGAGAGAAGCAACCCAGAACTAAGAATAAATTTCCTGACACTTAGAACAATTAATCCGTGGAAGGACTTGCCTCCAGAGGTTGTGGGTGCTCCAACACTGGAGGCTTTTAAGAAGAGAGTGGACAGCCGCTTGTCTGAAAGGGTAGAGCGATGGGGGTCTCGGGGTCTTCTTGGGACTGCTGACTCTCCATAGACACCAGCTAGGAAGTGTGAATGTTACTGTTTATAGAAGAACAGAACTGGAAGGGACCTTGGAGGTCTTCTAGTCCAACCCGCTCCTCAAGCAGGAGACCTTATACTATTCCAGACAATTGGCTGTCCAGGCTCTACTGAAAACCTCTGGTGATAGAGCACCCAAAACATCTGGGAAGAGGAGGAGGGCTGTGGGGTCCCTAGTGCTCTCTGAGCTTGTTAGTTTTCTTGCAGATGTTTCATTACCCAATTATGTAACACCATCAGTGCTAGAAGGGAGTGGGGTTTGTTGAGAGGAGGAGGAGGAGGAGGAGGAGGAGGAGGAGGAGGAGGAAGGCTGTAGGGTCCCTGGTCCCTCTGAGCTTGGTAGTTTTCTTGCAGACGTTTCATTACACAACTATGTAACATCATCAGTGCTAGAAGGGAGAGGGGCTGGTGGAGAGGAAGAGGAAGCGGAAGAGAAAAAGGAGGAGGAAATGGAGAAGGAGGAGGAGGAGGAGAACGAGGACTATTGGGTCCTCGGTGTTCTCTGAGCTTAATTTCTTGCAGACGTTTCATGACCCAACTAGCTAACATGATCAGTGCTAGAAGGGAGTAGGATTTGCAGAGAAGAAGAGGAGGAGGAGGAGGAGGAGGAGGAGGAGGAGGAGGAGGAGGAGGAGGAGGAGGACTATTGGGGTCCTTGGTGCTCTCTGAGCTTAATTTCTTGCACACATTTCATGACCCAACTAGCTAACATGATCAGTGTTAGAAGAGATTTGCTCTCATTTTATGTCCAAGCGGCCTGCCCTGTCGGAATCGGTGGGAGTGGTCTTGGTGGTTCTTTGACTGGGCTTTTGTTTACCATTTGATCATTGGCCTGAGTTGGGGGCTCCTTAATTGGAACACAGTTTGTTTCTTGGCTGTCGGTCTAACATGGTGTTTATCGCCGGGAGTCGATGGCTGGCCAGGCGTTTTGGCTTTTTGTCCCTCAAGCTGCCTTTTCAAGAGGCAATTGGACTTTCTTGTTTTTCTCTGAAGACGTTTTTTGCTTCTCAGCCGAGCATCTTCATAAGCTTTTGGCTTTTTGACAGTCTCTTGAACGTACGTAAGCGTTGTTTATCTCTATGTGCCTGTTAATGGCCAATTTGTAAAGAAACAAACAAACAAACAGAAACAGAGACTTTGATTGGTTGATTAGGGATTGATTATGTACCAATGAGTCTTTCTCGCCTCCTAGATAGATTTTATCCAAGACTATCTCCTCCTAAACTAGACGTTCGGTCTTCCAAGGGTGCTCCCATCACTTCAGTAAGCGAGCCTGTCCCCTAGCTCTGCGCATCCTCTTCTTCTCTTTCCGGTTGAGATTTACAAGGAGTAGAGCAGAATAACAGAACAGAATAACAGAGTTGGAAGGGATCTTGGAGGTCTTCTAGTCCAACCCTCTGCTAGGCCTGGAAAACGTATACTGTTTCAGACAAATGGTTGTCCAATCTGTTCTTTAAAAATTCCAGTGTTGGAGCATTCACAACTTCTGGAGCCAGCTTCCATTCCACTGGTTAATTGTTCTCACTGTCAGGAAGTTTCTCCTTAGTTCTAGGTTGCTTCTCTCCTTGATTAGTTTCCATCCATTGCTTCTTGTCCTGCTTTCTTCAGGTGCTTTGGAGAAGAGCTTGACTCCCTCTTCTTTGGGACAGCCCCTGAGATATTGGAAGACTGCTATCATGTCCCCCCTCGTCCTTCTCTTCATTAAACTAGACATACCCAAATCCTGTAACTATTCTTTGTATGTTTTGGTCTCCAGGCCTTTAATCATCTTAATTGCTCTTAGTTGCTCTTTGCACTTTTTCCAAAGTCACAAAATCTATTTTGTAATGTGATGACCAAAACTGGATGCAGCTATTATGTCGCACCTAGTCCTTTTCACTAAAGTAGTCATACCCCAATTCCAGCAACTGTTCTTCATATATTTTAGCCTCCAGATCCCTGATCATCTTGATTGCTCTTCTCTGCCCTCTTTCTAAGTTCTTTAGAGTGACCTTAGGAGTATAATCATATCCAAATAGTACTTTAAACTCATTGTAGAAATCAAGTCAAGAATCAATAATTAGCAAAGGCAACCAGCAGGATAAGAACTGTCAATCAGAATAAAGAATAAATGAGGGTTTCCCTTCCAGTCTGGAACAGTCTCTCCCTATTTGAACAGGTCGAGCAACATGTAAATTTGTAAAGCCCTACGTCCTCTGTCGAAAGAAACTTAAACTTTAGATGTGATCGTTTTAGTCCCGGGGCAAAAATTCTAGTCCATAGATGGTTTTTAGGTTAAACGAAATGCAGGATCCGCGTTGTTTGTTAAAAGTTATTTTTTGACATTCGTGCATACTCTCATAACTCGGCTTGCCAATCTTCTAAAGAAGGAATTATGTATATTTTACTTACACACACACACACACACAGGATAAAGTCTCTTAGCAGCTGTACCCAGCCAAGTGCACAGGCTTTGTAGAAAGGTAAAGCTTAATAATGCTAAACAGAAAGACAGGTTTTTGAGACACACACACACACACACACACAGATACAAACACAAAATACACACCAGGGACTTCTCTGGCTAGATCAGTATCTCCCCCACCCCCTTCCCCCAAACCACTTCTCAACTGTGTCCCCTTCCATCAAGACACCCGCTCTACGAGTGGTAGAGCCAAAACCAGAACTTTTCCTATTAGGTATAACCACGCAAACATACGACAAAGGCGTACTTTATTTACACATTCTAACGACTTCCAGACTGGTTTTTGCTCAGAATTGGGGGAATAAAGGAATTCCAGCGGAAGAAGAGATCCTGTATAAAATCCTTTCATGTGCTGAGATGGACAGGCTTACAATGATTATGAAGGACAAGACAGAACTCAAATACTTTGAAATCTGGGACAAATTTTACCATTGATATGAATTAAGAACTGCTCGGATCTCAAGTTAATGATAGGATTGAACTATATATATATATAACTGTACATATAATTGTATATTTAATTGTCTTACATAGAAGGATGAGGCTTATATAGAGGTTAAGAATGATGTATTATGTTTTTGTACCACGAGAAACAAACTGTTAGGACTTACTCTGGAATGTCATGCTTGTCCATTTTTGTTTTAATAATAATAATAGTAGTAAAGTTGGAAGAGACCTTGCAGGTCATCTAGTCCAACCCCCTGCTCAGGCAGGAAACCCTACATGATTTCGGACAAACGGTTGTCCAGTCTCTTCTTAAAAACTTCTAGTGTTGGAGCATTTACTGCTTCTGGAGGCAGGTGGTTCCACTGGTTAATTGTTCTCACTGTCAGGAAGTTTCTCCTTAGTTCTAGGTTGCTTCTCTCCTTGGTTAGTTTCCATCCGTTGCTTCTTGTCCTGCCTTCAGGCGCTTTGGAGAATAGCTTGACTCCCTCTTCTTTGGGGCAGCCCCTGAGATATTGGAAGACTGCTATCATGTCCCCCCTCGTCCTTCTCTTCGTTAAACTAGACATGCCCAATTCTAGCAACCGTTCCTTATATGTTTTAGCCTCCAGTCCCCTAATCATCTTTGTTGCTCTTCTCTGTACTCTTTCTAGAGTCTCAACATCCTTTTTACATCGTGGTGACCAAAACTGGATGCCGTATTCCAAGTGTGGCCTTACCAAGACATTGAAGAGTGGCATTAATACTTCACATGATCTTGATTCTATCCCTCTATCCCTTTTAATTGTATCACAAATAAAAAACTTTAAAAAAAAAGACACCCACTCTAACCCTTAAGGACGTTGCAAGTTTGCTGAGGATAACGTGCGAATGGCACAAAAGACCACACGGGAGCGCCCCCCCACACACACACACACCTCCTCCCCACCAGCAGCCTTAACTCTCTCTCTCTCCATTGGCGCTTTCAGCCAGCCTGTTTCCTTGGACTGGGCAGCTTCCTGCGGGCGGGAAGACCACCCGAGGCGCCGGCTTGACTGGGAAGACCCCCTCCCCGCCCCCGGTCGGCTCTACCTCGCCCCTCGCCCCTCCAAGGGCAGACGAGGGCAAGCCCGGCGGGTCCAGAGCTGCTGGTGCTGGTGCTGGCGGTGGGCGCAGCGCCCGGGACCCTCGGCGCCAGGCTGCTCCAGCTGGGCGCAGAGCCTCGTCGGCCGGAACAGCCCCGCGCAGCTTTTGCCCAGCTGCTCGGCCGGCCAGGGCGCCGCGCTCCGAAAGAAGCAGGGGGCAAAATACAGCCGGGGTCGGCTGGCCCACGGGGGAAGCCTGGCGTGGGAGGGGGAGAGGAGGAATAGAATAATAGCATGGAAGAATAAGAGCTGGAAGGGACCTTGGAGGTCTTCTAGTCCAGCCCCCTGCTCAGGCAGGAGACCTTGTACCATTCCAGAGAAGTGGCTTCCAGTCTCTTCTTAAAACTTCCAGTGATGGAGCATCCACAACTTCTGGAGGGCTAGCTGCTCCATTGGTGAATTGTCCTCACTGTCAGGAAGTTTCTCCTTAGTTCTAGGTTGCTTCTCTCCTTGATCGGTTTCCATCCGTTGCTTCTTGTCCTGCCTTCAGGCGCTTTGGAAAATAGCTTGACTCCCTCTTCTTTGGGGCAGCCCCTGAGATATTGGAACGCTGCTATCATGTCCCCCCCCCCCACACAAACACCGTCTTCTTTGGGGCAGCCCCCTACCCCAATACTGGACTACTGCTATCATCTATCTCCCCTACTCCTTCTCTTTTGTTAAACATAACAAAGTTGCCTCCTAACTCTGTGGGGGTAAAAACATCATGGAGCATCTTCAAAAACATTTCCAGCTCTGAGGCTGAGCAGAGAAGAGCAACAAAGAGGATCAGGGGCCTGCAGGCTGAAACATACAAAGACCGGTTGCTGGAACTGGGGATGTCTAGTTTAATGAAGAGAAGGACGAGGGGGGACAGGATAGCAGCCTTGCAGTCTTTGAGGGGCTGCCACGGAGAGGACGGGGGAGGACAACCTATTTTCCAAAGCACCTGAAAGCCAGACAAGGAACAGGGGATAGGAACCGATCAAGGAGACATTCAGCCTGGAAATAAGGAGACATTTCCTGACAGGGAGGACAATCCACCAGTGGAACAGCTTGCCACCAGAAGTTGTGGGTGCTCCATCGCTGGGGGCTTTTAAGAAGAGACTGGACAGCCCCTTGTCTGAAATGGTATAGGATTTGCTGCCTGGGCAGGGGGTTGGACTAGATGACCTCCAAGGTCCCTTCCAACTCTGTTCTGTTATTCTGTTTAAAAGCAGCTCAAAAGTTGGTACTACCAGTGCCTTCCTCTCCCCAATTCCTATCCTGTGACTTCTTCTCCCCCATCATCATCATCATCATCATCATCAGTTGGAAGAGACCTTGGAGGTCATCTAGTCCAACCCCCTGCTCAGGCAGGAAACCCTATACCGTTTCAGACAAATGGCTGTCCAGTCTCTTCTTAAAAACTTCCAGTGTTGGAGCATTCACCGCTTCTGGAGGCAGGTAGTTCCACTGGTTAATTGTTCTCACTGTCAGGAAGTTTCTCCTTAGTTCCAGGTTGCTTCTCTCCTTGGTTAGTTTCCATCCGTTGCTTCTTGTCCTGCCTTCAGGTGCTTTGGAGAATAGCTTGACTCCCTCTTCTTTGGGGCAGCCCCTGAGATACTGGAACACTGCTATCCTCTCCCCACTCATCCTTCTGTTCATTAGACTGGACATCCCCAATTCCAGCAGCCGTTCCTTGTATGTTTCCCACCCAGAACATGACATGAGCGGCTTTGGTATGTCGCACCGGTGGATTCTACATTCATCATGCTGGAGAAGGGGCGTTGTCTTACCTGAACGCCTTTTCTCAGCATGATGATGTAGAATCCACATCCTCCCTTCATGGCAGTCTAGGCAGGTGTCATAGTAATTGGAACCATTGCGTTGGACTTGGTCACGGATGCTTCGCCTCGTCAATAACTGGGAAGACGCACCCAGAGGGAGGCATGGCGGACGCCTTGGCCAATGTGGAGCAACTAAGATTATCTCCGCCCGTTCCTGAATCAGTTTGCGGATGGTTGCCTATATCAACGGAAGGGGTCCACAGTTGCCTGTATCAACGGAAGCTAGTCCACAGTGGATCTTCTGCTTATTCAGCCCCCAGAGTCACACGGCTCCTTTAAATGATGCCCCGGTGGGAGTTGGGGCCACTCCAGCTGTCTTCCCCACTCCCCACTCGGCTGGAAGGGAATCAGGGCATTCCCGTGGCCTTGGGAGCTGGACTCCTGCACCCCAAGTGGCCTGCCTTCCACCCAGCTTCTCCATCCAGGCCCAGCTGAGTTGCCTCCCATCCTCCCCCCTCCCCACTCAGAGAAAGTGGGCACTCCCGCTTCTCCATCCTCAGAGCACTAAGGCCTATTTTGGGAAGGCCCAACGGCACACGCCGAGCACAAGGCGAGGGCGCCCGTGACATTTACAAGGTGATGGCATGATGGGTCTTGTCTGAAGAGAAGTGGGAACAGGCGGTCAGCGGCTGTGGCCGGAAAACGGCTGCGTGGTTATCTCCCCAAGGCCGGCAAGAGGCGAGATGGGCTTTGGCTACCGACAGCCCGCCCCTCACTGTCACCCCGTGATAATCCTGCATGGTTTGTTTCACACCTCTCCCTTCTCCCCCCCCCCAGCATAAAACAGAAGCAAAAGCGTCCCGTTTGTATGCCAGTTACTGGCTGGCCTGTCTGCATGGAAGAAGTTGGGAGGAGGATGGGAACTGTAGTCTATGCCCCTCGCCATGGTTGGGGGCAGCTGCTGTCCTAGCCCATTGGAGATGCCAAATGGCTAACGGGATGGCAGCCCTTTCTTGGGTATGTCTAGTTTAATGAAGAGAAGGACAAGGGGTGACAGGATAGCAGCGTTCCAGTATGTCAGGGGCTGCCCCAAAGAAGAGGGAGTCAAGCTGTTCTCCAAAGTGCCTGAAGGCAGGACAAGAAGCAACGGATGGAAACTAATCAAGGAGAGATGCAACCTAGAACTAAGGAGAAACTTCCTGACAGGGAGAACAATTAACCAGCGGAACAACCTGCCTCCAGAAGCGGTGAATGCTCCAACACTGGAAGTTTTTAAGAAGAGACTGGACAGCCATTGGTCTGAAATGGTGTAGGGTTTCCTGCCTGAGCAGGGGGTTGGACTAGATGTCCTCCAAGGTCCCTTCCCACATGATGATGATGATGATGATGATGATGATGATGATGATGATGCTAGGAGGCTCAGTGGGTTTAACTCTGGTTAAACTTTGGGCAGGAGACCACCAGGTAAAGCCAGGCTTATCCACTCGGAGAAGAAGGCCGGAAGAAAGCCTGGCTGTTTTGCTGCCAAAAACATGGCACAGAATCCTTGGCAGAGACAAGATTAATGGGAAGGGGCTTTTCTGCTGAGGGACCCCCTGGCAAGCAACTTTTGCAACACATTTGTCTGGCCGGGAGACAGGCTTTGATCTGTTCAGACTTTAGAGGCTGAGGCAAACCTGTTACGCCAGTTCTTTGCCATTTATTCCAGCTGCCACTCCAGCTCTGGAACCAGTTCAAACTGGCGGTTGGCACGGCCTTGTCCTGCCAGTAGCTACCCAGCCCTGGGCAGAGAAATTGGCCCTCTGCAAGGGGAGAGGTCCCCCACCCACCCACCCACCCACCGCCCCCATTTATGGACTCAATCGATCTTTTCAGCTGTCTCTGAATTGCCTTTTATAATAACTCCGATGGTTTTAAGTCTTTGCCACTGTTTACATGGTGTTTTTTTTATTTTGCATATGTTTTTATTCAGACTGCCTTTTTAAAAAAAATTTTAAGGAGAAATTTTTATTGTACAGTACTGTCCATGGCCCGGAGTGTTTTGGCTCCTGGGCAGTTTTAAACATTTCCATCAATAAAATTAAAGCGAGAGGCGAACGTTGCCTTCTGGCAGTCCCTCTTGGTATGGACCCCGGTTACTTTGGGCTTCTCTTCCATCCACCCCCAAAACAAGCCAGTCCATTGGGTTGTCTGGACGCTCCACCTGTGCCTACAGGAAAGGAGGTGTGTGTGTGTGTGTGTGTGTGTGTATGTATGAGGGAGGGAGGGATTCCATAAGATAAAAATCCTTGCTTGAAAATGATGGGATTTGATTTGCGGAGCCTTCTCCCTGATGACTTAGAGATCAACTTCATAAAAAGAACCCTTGCTGGATTCCTGTATTATTATTATTATTATTATTATTAATAATAATAATAGTAGTAGTAGTAGTAATAGTAGTAATAATAGTAATAGTAATAATAATAATAGAAGTAATAATAGTAATAATAGTAGTAGTAGTAGTAATAATAATAATAATAAAGTTGGAAGGGACCTTGGAGGTCATCAAGTCCAACCCCCTGCTCAGACAGGAGACCATCTATCATTTCGGACAAATGGCTGTCTAGTCTCTTCTTAAAAACGTCCAGTGTTGGAGCATTCACCACTTCTGGAGGCAGGTTGTACCACTGGTTAATTAATAATAATAATAATGATAAAGTTGGAAGGGACCTTAGAGGTCATCTAGTCCAACCCCCTGCTCAGGCAGGAAACCCTATACCATTTCAGACAAATGGCCGTCCAGTCTCTTCTTAAAAACTTCCAGTGTTGGAGCATTTACTGCTTCTGGAGGCAGGTAGTTCCACTGGTTAATTGTTCTCACTGTCAGGAAGTTTCTCCTTAGTTCTAGGTTGCTTCTCTCCTTGATTAGTTTCCACCTGTTGCTTCTTGTCCTGCCTTCAGGTGCTTTGGAGAACAGCTTGACTCTCTCTTCTTTGGGGCAGCCCCTGAGATACTGGAAGACTGCTATCCTGTCCCCCCTCGTCCTTCTCTTCATTAAATCAAGCTTTCCTGCAAACATCTGAAAAGCCCTTCTATTTTTGTACAGCAAAGATATACACTTCACAAGACTTCCGATGCAACGTGGGAACAATCTTTGGGTTTGTTTTTTTTTCTTCAATCTTGGCAATTTAAAGAAGGGTGGACTTCAACTCCCAGAATTCCCCAGTGGGGGATTGAAGTCCACCCCTCTTAAAGTTGCCAAGGTTAAAAAGCACGGATCCAATAGAAAAGCCACTCCTTTTTTTTAGCCAGGAGGACTAGGATCTTACTTTTTGAAAGATCTTGACTGTAGAAGCGAAAATGAGCCCTCTTAAGGGATCTGTCTTGGGGCAGTGACTCTGTAAACCGCTTAGAGCAGCGTGAAGCGGTATATAAGTCTAAGGGCTCTTACTATTCTCTCCTTCTCCCTCCTTCCCTCCCTCTCTCCTTCCTTCGCCCCCTTTTCTTTCTACCTTTCTTTTCTTTCCTTCCCTCTACTCTCTCCTTGCTTCCCTTCTTTTTCTCCATTTTTTTCCTTCTCTCCTGCTCCCTCCATCTAATAATAATAATGATGATGATGATAAAGTTGGAAGGGACCTTGGAGGTCATCTAGTCCAACCCCCTGCTCAGGCAGGAAACCCTACACCATTTCGGACAAATGGCTGTCCAGTCTCTTCTTTAAAACGTCCAGTGTTGGAGCATTCGCCCCTTCTGGAGGCAGGCTGTTCCACTGGTTAATTGTTCTCCCTGTCAGGAAGTTTCTCCTTAACTGCAGGTTGCTTCTCTCCTTGATCAGTTTCCATCCGTTGTTTCTTCTCCTGCCTTCAGGGGCTTTGGAGAATATTTCCCTTCTCCTTTTCTGTCCCTCTTCTTTCCTCTCCTTCCTTCTTCCCTCCTTTTTCTTCCTTCCTTCCTTCCTTCCTCTTGTAAGAGCTGTGGTGACCCTGCTCACTGCCAGCAGTTCGATCCTCTCACCGGCTCAAGGTCGACTCAGCTTTCCGTCCTTCCGAGGTCAGTAAAATGAGGAGCCAGGCTGTTGGGGGCAAATAGGCTGACTCTGTAAACCGCTTAGAGAGGGCCGTGAAAGCGCTGTGAAGCGGGATATAAGTCTAAGGGCTAAGTGCTCTATGAGAAGGTATCTGGCATCTTTTCCGAGTCAAAAATTCGATTAAAATGCAAAAGCTTTCGTGAGTGGCAACCCACGATCTTGGGCTCTTGTGGACTAACCCCGTTCTCTCCTCCAATGACTGGGTCACAGCATCCTTGCCCTGCAAAGGAGACCCTGCTTCCTTTGGCCCCTTAATTGTAGGTCTGGTGCTTCGTCCAACCCCTGGGCAGAGCCCACAAGGAGGATCAATCCAAAAACGGCAACATTTAGCAACGGGGGGGGGGGGGGGGGGGTGGCAGGGACGATGCAGTGGCTGAGGGTCTCCCGAGACCCTCAGTTGGGTCAAGTGGTCACTCGGGACCAGAACTGAGCCCAATATTTTTTATTTATTTATTTATGAGACTTATATACCGCTTTAAGTGCAAGCACTCTCTAAGCGGTGTACACCAGTAAGCAACGCATATATATATATATTTACATTGCCCCCAACAATCTGGGTCCTCAGTTTACCTACCCCGGAAGGATGGAAGGCTGAGTCCACCTTGAGCCGGTGAGATTTGAACCGCTGACCTGCTGAACACAGTCAGCTAAAGTGGCCTGCAGTACTTGCACTCTACCTGCTGCGCCACCTCGGCTCCCTCCCTCCCTCCCTCCCTTCCTTCCTTCCTTCCTTTCCGTAACAGAATGGGTCCTCCCTCCCTCCCTCCCTCCTTTCCTTCTTTCCTTCCTTCCTTCCATCCATCCATCCATAACAGAATGGGTCCTTCCTTCCTTCCTTCCTTCCTTCCCTCCCTCCCTCTCTCCCTTCCTTCCTTCCTTCCTTCTCTCCCTCCCTGAATGAATGAATGAATGACAACTAACTTATATACCGCTTTAAGTGCAAGCACTCTCTAAGCGGTGTACACCAGTAAGCAATGTATATATATATATTTACATTGCCCCCAACAATCTGGGTCCTCATTTGACCTACCCTGGAAGGATGGAAGGCTGAGTCCACCTTGAGCCGGTGAGATTTGAACCGCTGACCTGCTGAACACAGTCAGCGAACGTGGCCTGCAGTACTTGCACCCTAACTGCTGCGCCACCTCGGCTGTCGTTAAAGTGAGCTTGGTCGCATTTTACGGCCTTCCTTGTCACAGCTGCCAAGGGAATCACTGCAGTTGATAAATTTAATACCCCGGTTGTTAAGTGAGTCTGGCTCCCCCCCCCCCCCGGTGGACTTTGCTTGTCGGAAAGCTGCCAAAAAGGATCCCATGACCTTGCGACACTGCGACCGTCCTAAACGCGCGTCCGTTGCCCAGCGTCCGAATTTTGATCGTGGGGATTGCAGCCAAGGTCGTCACGGTGGGAAAACGGCCGTGTCACTTTTTTTCCCCAAGGCCGTTGTCCCTTTGAACGGTCACTAAATGAACCGTTGTTAAGTCGAGAGGAAGGGAGAGAAGCCAAGAGTAGAAAACAGGCCTTTAAGTGGCTGAAAAGAAATGGGAATTATCGCAGATCTGAAGTGCACGGCTCGGAGGAGGAGGAGGAGGGGGGGCCAAGGATGGGCACAGCCAGCCCCAAGACACAGCACCCCCCCTCCCCATTTCCGAAGCGGGCACAGCAAGAACAACACAACTTTTTTTTTTTTTTTTTTCATCTTTGTCCTGACTTGCCAGAATAGGCTGTGGCAGCCTCAATGGGTCCTTTGTTAGCCATGACAAATGGGAATCCATTGATTGCATAAAGAGCGACTCTGGATCCAGGCCTAAAAATATATTGCATGAGCGAAAGAGGGTGGGGTGGCGGGGGGGGGGGGGAAACGGACAAAAAAAATGTTCAAGGATAACATGACCTCTCAATCCCCCCTGCCAGGCACACACACACACACACACACAGGGCCGTTTTCCTTCGTCCCAAGAGGGGATCCCTGAGCACCCCCCCCCCCCAGGACGGACACTGCGAGTGGGGAGGTTTCCCCACTGATTTTTTTGCATGCTTCTTTCTTTTTCTGCCGAAAGGGCTTGTAAGGCTGGGCCCGAGTTGGAATTTTTAGTTTCTTTTAAAATTTAAAAAGTTAATCGCCCTCCCTTTCTCTCCTTCCTCCTCTCCGCCTTTCTTTCCCTTCCCTTTTCTTTCTCCCTTTCTCTTTCCCTCCCTCTCTCCCTCCCTCTCCTTCCCTTCTTTTTCTACATTTCTTTTTTTCTCTCCTGCCCCCTCCATCTCTTATTTCCCTTCTCTTTTTCTCCCTCTCCTCTCCTTCCTCCCTCCTTTTATTCCTTCCTCCCTTCCTTCCCCTCCCTCCCTCCCTCCCTCCTTCCTTCCTTCCTTCCTTCCCAACTCTGGGTAGCTTCCTTTCCACCCCTTTCAAACTAGCCTTTATGTGGGCCTTTCTTTCCTCGCAACAATTTCTTCTGTTGTCACCATCATCTTCACGAAAGTAAATATATATAGCCTACTCGGGTGTTTTGCTTTTATACAATCAACAAACTGAACCCTGCCCTCCCGTCTCTGCCAAAGTTGCTGCTCCTCTGGCCTGTGGATCCTTCTTTCTGTATAGCCATCCCCTATAAAACCCGTATGGCGTCGGGCCTGGAGATACGAGGGACTGACCGCTTGTCTCCAGTTGTTTCTGCCCGCCCAGGACATTCCAGGGGAACAGGGTGCTTTAAGTCCCCCTTATTACGCGAAGTATTAGTACCGCTTTATAAAACCCTAATAAGGCCACACCTGGAATACTGCAACCCATTTTGGTCACCATACTACAAAAAAGATGTTGAGACTTTGGAAAAAGTTCAGAGAAGAGCGACTAGGATGATCCAAGGAGACTGGAGATTAAACCATACAAAGAACTTGGCTTTGGCCAGTCTAGAGAAAAGAAGAAATAGGGGAGACATGATAGCAGCGTTCCAGTATTTGAGGGGCTGCCACAAAGAAGAGGGAGTCACGTTATTCTCCAAAGCACCAGAGGGCAGGACGAGAAACGATGGTTGGAAACTGACCAAAGAGAGAAGCAACCTGGAATTAAGGCAAAAGTTCCTAACAATTAACCAGAGGAACAGCTTGCACCCAGAAATCATGGGCGCTCCATCACTAGAAGTTTTAAAGAAGAGACTAGACAGTCACTTGTCTGAAATGGCATAGGTGCTCCTGCTCATGCATGGGGCTGGATTAGAAGACCTCCAAGGTCCCTTCCAGGTCTATTCTATTCTGTTCTGTTCTGTTCTGCTCTGCTCTGCTCTGCTCTGCTCTGCTCTATTCTATTCTATTCTATTCTATTCTATTCTATTCTATTCTATTCTATTCTATTCTATTCCTATTCTATTCTATTCCATATTCTATTCTATTCCATTCCATTCCATATTTTCTATTCTATTCTATTCCTATTCTATTCTTATTCCTATTCTATTCTATTCTCCATTCCATATTCCATTCCATATTCCATTCCATTCCATTCTATTCTATTCCATATTCTATTCCTTTCTATTCTATTCTCCATTCCATATTCTATTCTATTCTATTCTATTCAATTCCTATTCTATTCTCCATTCCATATTCTATTCTATTCCATTCCATTCCATATTTTCTATTCTATTCTATTCTTATTCCTATTCTATTCTATTCTCCATTCCATATTCCATTCCATATTCCATTCCATTCTATTCTATTCTATTCTATTCCATTCTATTCTATTCTCCATTCCATATTCTATTCTATTCTATTCTATTATTCCATTCTATTCTATTCTATTCTATTCTCCATTCCATATTCTATTCTATTCCATTCCATTCCATTCCATATTTTCTATTCTATTCTATTACTATTCTATTCTTATTCCTATTCTATTCTATTCTCCATTCCATATTCCATTCCATTCTATTCCATATTCTATTCTATTCCATTCCATATTTTCCATTCTATTCTATTCTATTCTATTCTATTCCTATTCCATTCTATTCTATTCTCCACTCCATATTCTATTCTATTCTATTCTATTCTATTCTATTCTATTCTATTCTATTCTATTCTATTCTATTCTATTATTCTATTCTATTCCATATTCTATTCTATTCCATTCCATATTTTCTATTCTATTCTATTCTATTCTATTCTATTCCTATTCTATTCTCCATTCCATATTCTATTCTATTCCATTCCATTCCATATTTTCTATTCTATTCCTATTCTATTCTTATTCCTATTCTATTCTATTCTCCATTCCATATTCCATTCCATATTCCATTCCATTCTATTCTATTCTATTCTATTCTATTCCATTCTATTCTATTCTCCATTCCATATTCTATTCTATTCTATTCTATTCTATTCCTATTCTATTCTCCATTCCATATTCTATTCTATTCCATTCCATTCCATATTTTCTATTCTATTCTATTCCTATTCTATTCTTATTCCTATTCTATTCTATTCTCCATTCCATATTCCATTCCATTCTATTCTATTCTATTCTATTCCATTCTATTCTATTCTCCATTCCATATTCTATTCTATTCTATTCTATTCCTATTCTATTCTCCATTCCATATTCTATTCTATTCTATTATTCCATTCTATTCTATTCTATTCTCCATTCCATATTCTATTCTATTCCATTCCATTCCATTCCATATTTTCTATTCTATTCTATTACTATTCTATTCTTATTCCTATTCTATTCTATTCTCCATTCCATATTCCATTCCATATTCCATTCCATTCTATTCCATATTCTATTCTATTCCATTCCATATTTTCCATTCTATTCTATTCTATTCTATTCTATTCTATTCTATTCTATTCTATTCTCCACTCCATATTCTATTCTATTCTATTCTATTCTATTCTATTCTATTCTATTCTATTATTCTATTCTATTCCATATTCTATTCTATTCCATTCCATATTTTCTATTCTATTCTATTCTATTCTATTCTATTCTAATGTTGCCATTTTGCAGAATCAAAGAAGGGCGCCTCCACCCTCTGGAAGAAAATCCCCCCCAAGAGATCAGGACATCACACACACACACACACACACACACACACACACACACACACACCTCCCCAAGGGCTCCAGAAAGCTGGAAAAATCTGGCTTTGGTTCCAGGCCCGGGCTTGACCTCTGCCATTGTTTCACTACCCGATACGTTCCTTTTGCTATTTATTAGATATGGTTTAATGTGGCCTTCCCTTTGACTGAGCGTTTTAGTTGTTCTTATATTTTTCTCTAAGTTTTGTACACTGCCGCTGGAGTCCGGACGGCCAATATAAATAAACAAATAAATCTACCGGTATTAGGTCATGCAAAGTATGTTTTGTTTTTTAACAAAAGGTTTCTAGGACAAAATATGTCCTAAGTTATAGGAAATGATAAAAGGGGAGGGGGGGCTCTGATTCTGAAGACCCCCCCCCCAGGGTCAGCAATGTCATGGATGACAGGTGGAAGCAGGAAATTCTCTCCTCAACAGAGAGCAAAATCCTTCTCTAGGCAGGCTGGCTCCTGGCTCCATCTCTGATAAACGTTGAGGAGGACTACAAAACTCTTGCTTGTAGGAAATACTGCTGGGCACTTGTCCTTAAGTGAAAAAACGGGGGCGACGCCTGCTTCCAACGAAGTCCTGTACATCGTACCCGTTGTACGTGCTCCACTGTATTTATTTATCTATTCTCTTCAAGGGTTTCCTAACTGGGGCACAGGTCACTTCAACTGACTTCTCCGCAAACGTGCCAGGCTGAAGATGTTATCCAGGACTTGTTGGGGGGGGGGGGCACCCGCGCTGGCACGGCCGCCCGCTGCTATTTGGCATCCTGTTGCTTGACAAGATCCATGAAGGGGTCTTTGTGTCTGGGCTGCCTTCTGGGCATCTCATCTAAGAGCCTGAAAATAGGCAGCGCGGAAATAAAACCACCTCCGAATCCAGCGGGGCATCTTTGCAAAAAACAAAACAAAACAAAACGAAAGAGTCCGGAAGTGCTTTGCTGTTGTTTTATTCCAAATTTGATGTCCAAATTCCAGCTGAGGCTGCAGGCCTGGGGCTTCCAAACCCTGCTCGTTTTTCCAATCGAGGTCAGATTGCGACGGCCAATTTGCTCAGCTCTTCTTCGCACGGGTCTGGCTAACAACCTGTAAACCGTGCCGGTTTTTCTCCCCCTCCCCAGTTCCGCCCAAGAATTACGTTCAAACTCCTTGCCCAAGGAGGTTCTTGGGACTCCAAAGAATTTTTTTTTTAAACCAGCTAGAAGTGTGCACTGACTGAGACGCCGGTCTGATTTTCTTAGAACGGAATAACAGAACTGCTTTTCGAAAAGGCAACTGGGCTTTGTTTTTCCTTGAAGACGTTTCGCTTCTCATCCAAGAAGCTTCTTCAGTTCTTGAATGAGAAGCGAAGTGTCTTTTAAGGAAAAACAAAGGAAGTCCCAGTTGCCTCTTGAAAGGGGGATATTCTCCAAAGCGCCTGAAGGCAGGACAGGAAGCAAAGGATGGAAACTGATCAAGGGGAGAAGCAACCTGGAACTAAGGAGAAACTTCCTGACAGTTAGAACAATTAACCAGTGGAACCACCTGCCTCCAGAAGCTGTGAATGCTCCAACACTGGAAGTTTTTAAGAAGAGACTGGACGGCCACTTGTCTGAAATGGTATAGGACAGTGATGGCGAACCTTTTAGAGACCGAGTGCCCAAACTGCAACCCAAAACCCACTTATGTATTGTCGGGTGCCGGGTGGGCGTGGCCCATTGGGTGGGTGTGACCAATTAGGTGGGCGTGGTCAATTGGATGGGTGTGGCTGCAGTGGTAATGGTAGACTGGGTGGGACTTAAAAGTTAATCAATTCCAACTTTGCGAGATCTTTTTTCCCCCTGCAATAAGTTGAAGTTGATTGATTGATTGAACTTTTTTTTTTTTTTTTTTTTTGCACACAGCTGCGGAGGCCTAAAGTAAAAAGGTTTTATAAAACCCAGTTGAAGGCCTAGGACTGGGGCAACGGCACGTGTGCCCACAGAGAGGGCTCTGAGTGTCACCTGTGGCATGCCACCACAGGTATAGGGTTTCCTGCCTGAGCAGGGGGTTGGACTAGATGACCTCCAAGGTCCCTTCCAACTTTTTATGATGATAATGATGATGGGACCACTGTGACCTGAATGACTGAGAATCTCCATAGAATTGGAAGGAGCCTTAGAGGTCTTCTAGACCAACCCGCTGCTCACGCAGGGGACCCTATATCGTTTCAAACAAAGGGTTGTCCAAGCCCCGCAAATAGAAGTCGTTTTTACAGGAACCCCACTGGGGAAGGAGCCTCTGCTGTGTTCTGTTTATCCTTTAAAGCAGAGTGATTGTGGCATTTGAAATGTAAACAGCAAATCCACTCCAGAGGGAGGGAGACCCCATCATTTTAAGTGTTTGCAGGTGTTCGGTAAGGCCAGCGGCTGTTGCGTGCAGCCGACAAGAGCGCCGTGCACCGTGTCACAAAAGGAAGGCTCAAACAGGAGTGCGGGCATGGGAGGGGCGCAGGGGGAGTCGAGGGGAGCCGGTCAGGATAAACACACCTGGACTCAATACAAATTCAGATCTGAACCAGGATGCCCGCAGTGGCTGCAGGGGTGGGGGAAGTTTGGGGGAAAAAAAAGTTTGCATGTCATTCCTTCCCCCAGCTTTCGACAACATTTTGTGGGAAAAAACCAGCGCTGTTGCCATCTGGGAAATTCTTCGGTTAATTTCGCCTTGTTCTGAAGGTGCATTCGGGGCCAACTTTATTCCCACGTCAAATTAGTCATCCCTGGTGACAGCAGTCAATGTGCAATTGTGTAAAATGAGAGAGTTGCACAACAAAGCTGAAGGCCGTCTTGGCACCAACCGGATTAAAGGAAATATTTGGGGGATTAAACACCAGTACAAAGCCTCCCGTTCCCAGTAGGATGCTGCCCCTCACCAGCCCTTGGACGCCTGAAGAACGGAGCAGCCAAACACATGGGCGGTTTGTCCCAATTGGCGCACCTCAAGTTTTGGAAATGGTGGTAAAAATCCTATGCTGCCCACCCCAAAAACATAAAATCAGGGGGGAGGTAGGAAGACTTTTCTGACCCACAAATCCTATTAAAAGGCAGAAGCTGCCACTCACAAAAGTGTCTCCTTTTTAATGAAATCTTTTTATAAAATGTTTTATAGATGGCATTTGGATCCTAAAAAATTGTCTTGTATGTATCCTAACTTGCAGCCCAAATGTTGGAGGTGTGGCGGTACTGATGCAACTTATTTTCATGTTTGGTGGTAAAAATATTAAGGCTTTTGGGATTATGATTTGGTGGAACATTCAAAATATTTGTAAAAGGAAGATAAAGTTTACTCCTCAACTATTTTTATTAGGGATTTTTGAGGATTTTGATGTCAAAGAAACTATTTTAATGTTGGATTTAATTACAGCAGCAAGGTTATTGATTGGTCAATATTGGAAGAAAGATTCGTTGCCTACAATAGAAAAATGGACATTTAAGGTTTCTAATTTAGCAGAAATGGCTAAAATTTCTGCTTATTTAAAGGATCATACACAAGAAAGATATGTTATGGTATGGAGAAAATGGATAGATTATATTCAGATTAAATATGGAACTAAAAAGTTTCATTTATTTTATGATTAAATTTTAATACAATAAGCATTATTAATTGTATTTTATCATTGGAACTATTTAGTTTATTTATTGTTATTATGGTTTTTTATAATAATTGCTTAAAATGGATTTGTTTATAATATTTTATTAAGGTTTAAAAGGAGTTAAGGGTTAAGTATGAATTTAGTTATTATATAAACTGCTAAATTTAATTAGATTATGTTTAACATATTTGTTGAATTTAATTAGATTGTGTTTAATATGTTTGTTATAACCCTGTACTTGGCTCTGGGAAGTGGGAGGGGGGGGTAGGAGGGTGGGGATGGGTGGGTTAGGGGGTTTATTTTGTATTGTTTATAAAACTTTTAATAAAAAAAAAATAAAGGAAAAAAATAATAAAAAAGTGTCTACTTTTTAATGAAATCTTAATGACAATTATGAGTTGGAAAAGAAGCTCCCAGATTGCTGGTGCCTCAGACAGAATCGCCCGATGGGTGGCATGTAAATATAATAAATAAGCTTAACTATAAATAACGCCTCTCTCAGGGTTCTTAGCAAGTGGGATCTGGGGCTACGCTGGCTGGGCACATGGAAGTTGTAGTTCCAACGCCCACGGACAGGCCTTTGGCTGGAGGACTCTAAAGATCAAAACCAGAACTTCAAATGATGCTATGAAAAAAATTGAAAATGGCGAAAATCCTGTTTCTCACTCTGACCTTCTTCAGCCCACACAAATTTACTGACACACACACACACACACACACACACACACATCTGAGACAGAAGCGTAGCTTCCAGCACAGTGCAAGATAACATTGAGAGTTTGGGCCTGCTAGAATCCAGGAGACACTGAGTTCTAATCCCACCTTAGGCACAAAAGCCAGCTGGGGGACTTTGGGCCAATCACCAGGAGACGGTGAGTTTCAGTCCCGCCTCTGGCATGAAAGCTAGTTAGCTGGGTGTCTTTGGGCCAATCACCAGGAGACGGTGAGTTCTAGTCCCACCTTAAGCATGAAAGACGACTGGCTGACTTGGGGTCAGTCACCTTCTCTCAACCCAGCTCACCTCATATGGGGGGGGGGAGGAAATAAGGAGTAGAAAGGAGGAGATATGCTTGCTCCTTGCCTTATTTATAAAAATAATAAATGTGGGATAAGAGCATTGTGGGAAGTCAGCCCCCCCCCAGAGAAGGAAATATTAAAAGGGCAGAAAAATATATTTCCTCAAAGGATCTTAACGTGGCAGAAAAGCATGCCCAGTTTTTTTCTTAATATTCCCAAGTCTCTCTCCCCCCAAGCAGAAACCAGCTCTGTGGAAATGCAGATGTAAATAATATAGGAAGGTTGGAGACCCCCAGCTAGAAGATTAAGAAGACACCTAAAATCTACATACCCCACCCAAACTCTAAGACAGGACATAATAGGATTAACCCACAGATACCAAAGGGCACACCCAGACTCAGGTCAAAGTTCATGTCACAGGAACAACTCCAAACAAAGGGCTCAGGAAGGTATAAAAACCCACTCCCTACATGTGTTCTCTCTCTTTTCTTCCAGAGCCATTTTCCTATCTGGCTCTCCTCTTCAATAAACTGCAACCTTCTTTCTAAAGCAGTTGCCATGTTGTTTATTCCTGGCTTGGACTGAACCACATGAAGACTTTTCCTTCAACAGCTTCTAAAAGAAAATAATTTAAGAGTGATTCTTTTTTGGAAAAAAAAAAAAAAACTAATGGTGGCGTGAATGGGTCCTGCCTTGATCCTTTCTTTCCACCTTGATCTCTTCAAATATCACCTTTCGGCTTGCCATTTGTGATGAAACTAGTCTGGCAAGCAACTTTGAAACTTTATCTGTTTTGGCGATTAACACACTTTCTCGCCAGAGGCCACTGGAAAATTACCTCCTGTTATGGTTTTTTTTTTTTTTATTCTAGTAGAGGGCACTTTAGACATGGGGAGGGAGGGTTAGATTCTTTTTTCAGTTAGTCGGAGGACCATGAACAATTAACATTTTATTTAAACATCACACTGTATGGACTGATTATAAGAGCGGTCTCTCTTTACAAGCACTTTGGCCCAAATTCCTGTTAAAAGAAAAGTTCTCATCCTGGTTCATCCAAGCTGGGAATAAACATGGCAACTGCTTTGGGGAAAAGGTTGTAGTTTATTGGAGAGCCAGATGGTTCTGGCAGCAAAGAGGAGAGAAAAAAAGGGGCTGAACACATGTAGGGAGTAGGTTTTTATACCCTCTGGAGCCTTTTATTTGGCGTTATTTCCTGTTCCTGTTTTGACACTATTTCTTGTGTCATGTATTCTGACCTGAGTCTGGGTGGGCCCTTTGGCCTTTGTGAATTAAACCTACCATGTCCTGTCTCAGGTGAGGTATGCAGATTTTAGGTCTTTGTCTTCCTAACCTCCTAGCTCCAACTTTCCTGATGGTTTACATCTGCATTTGTACAGAGCTGGCTTCTGCTTGGGGGAGGCAGACTTGGGGCTATTAAGAAAAACTGGGCATGCTTTTCTGTCTCTTTAAGGAAATATATTTTTCTGCCCTTTTAATATTTCCTTCTCTGGGGGGGGGAGGGGGCTGACTTCCCACAATCCCAAAGACTTAATTGCAGAATGATTATTTCAAAGACCACCAGCTTTTTCTTCATATTAACTTTTTTTCCCCTTTGTTCAACTGCCCAGTGCCTCTCTCCTCTTAATTTTCCCTACTAAGCTTTGGCCTTAATAAAGTCCAATTTGATTGGCTCCCTTATTTTTCTGCACACATTCTTCAGAAGGAAGGGCCCTTTTACTAAACAGAAATGCCTCCTAAAGGATCCAGTAAATGGACATCACAACTCTTTACCCAAATAGGATTGGAAATGAGCTAAACTGGAGCCAAGTTCCCACGAAGGACTTGCTTCACTGTCTGAGATGTCTGCTGGATCTGTACCACCAGCAAAGCTTTGCTGCAAGAAATCACTCCAGCCACCATCTGGCTGCAAATGCCCCTTTCTGCAACTGCTTTGTCTCCTCCTTGTTGGTTTTCAAAAAGCTGCTAAAAAACATAAATATCTCACAGTCTTTCCAGGAGTTCATGCGCTGTATCATCTTTTATTTCTTTGTTTCCTTCTATAGGGAGTATTTTAGGCTGAAGCTTACGATAAGAGATTTAGTTAGGATTTTTAATCAAAACCTGAATGTTTTATATTTTTTATATAATCTATCCCATAACTTGATGAGGCTCACTGGACTGAGGGGGACACCAGTGCAGGGACTAAATAAATGTACCTAAAAGGGCCACGAAGGGCTCATTGAAAAATCTGGCATGGCACAATAGTGCCTCCTACAGTATCTGACAAACTGAATCCTTTGTGAGAGGCCTGACAAACGGGATCCAGTTTTTATTTTCTTTCAAACTTATGACAGCCTACACGCCCAAAGGCATAACTGACGAAATGTTAAGATTACACCTTTATTCCCACTAAGGCGAAGAGGAAGACAAATTAAGCTTCCAAAAACTTTTTGATTTTTCTGGCTAGACCCAAGACAGATAAATAGATGACCTTTATTGTCATTTTTTTTTTACTCTGGGCACATTGGCACGCATTCGAAATGAAATTTCGTTGCTTGCTCTCAAAAGTGTGTACATACATAACACAAAGAAGTTGTCAGTCTCTTCTACATTACTCTACTGATTCTCCACATCCCTTAAGACCGAGAAAAGTATTCCAGAAAAGGGGGGAAAGCATCAACGTGCTTAGGAAACAACGTGGTGATGGGGTAGTCAATTATCCAAAAGCAGTCATAGATATATAGCTCAGATTAATTCCTTAAAAGTTCCCTCTCTATCTCCCTCAATTAATATAACATATTAATATATTTCTGAATAAAATACATTTTATTTAGAAATTAATACATTTCTAAATAAAATTCAATCAACCACTAAAATTATCAATAACATTGTAAGGTTTTCCACTTAGCCTCACAATTGCCCCAGCGTTACTCAGGAATTTAAAAGAGCCAAAGAAACTCCTGAGCTGAGGTTTCAGCAAGCAAACAACTTTTATTTTGATCAAAACAGCGTTGGGTGACCCCATCTCTCTTCGTGGCTGGTAGAGAGATGAAGGCAACAACCACAAAAGATGTCTTCCACCTTTTATACCTTTTCAGAACAAAAGATCAGGTCTTGGTACCAGGCATAAGATGGCACAAAAAAACAATTCTTAGATGATGACTCCTACACAGCAACCCAGGCTCCATCCGTAACTCCTTTTCCCCCCTCCCCTTACTGTGCTCTTTTCATATAAGCAATCACCTGTACCTAAAGCATGAAGCCCTTACTTTTCCAATATATATATAAAGCATCTGATCAAGCAATTAACTACAAAATAATGCTTACAAAATAACAAAACAATGATTACATGATAACATTATAAGTATCAATATAAAATGGTTACTATATATAAAATAAATGCTAATGTCAAACTTAAACATACTAAAATCATAAGCACAATAAAATCCCTTCAACATTTTACCTATACCAGTCCAAATCCTGTTTTTAAGCTTTGTTGTTGTTAATTGCGAAGTCGTGTCCGACCCATCGCGACCCCATGGACAATGTTCCTCCAGTTAGCTTTACTAACTTCCAATTACCATATTCCAATTTAGCCTTAAATAAGCATATTGTTTAAACTTCGGGTATCCCTAATTTCCCTCGTTTCATAACATAATAATTATAATGTCTAAAATAAACATATTATTCCAAAAATTACACTCTTACATTTCCCAAATGTATTCTATTTCTTATACTAATAACTCCTCATTTACTAATACCATGTCTTCCATTGTCACAATCCATTTCATTGTTCTCATTCCATTACACAGTAATTGTATCTAAAATAAACATATTATTCCAAAAACTACATTCTTACTCTATTTCATGTATATATTCTATTTCTTATCCTAATAGCGCCTCATTTAAGACCTTTTTCATATTACAATTCCAAAATATAATCTGACCAATGATTTTCATCTCGATTACACATCTAAAACCCAAACATTAAATCAGCCCATATCTCTGAAAAGGCTTTTTAACCCATTGAATACAGTTTTAAATCCTATTTTTCCTTAAGACCGAGGAAAGTATTGCAGAAAAGGGGAAAAAGGGAATCGCCAGATCCAAACTGCAGGCCCAGGTGACCCTCTCCAGAAGGCTGAGTCTTGCCTGGGGGATGAACGTCATCCCAGAAGAACGCAAGAGAAGACACGTTCGGAGGACGATAGCAAGGAGAAGGAAGAACGAGAAAAGAAAAGAGGGCCTGCCAAGCAAGTGGCTCAGACGAGGTGTTCAACCACCGTGAAACCTGAATCTAGGCTGACATCCAAGTTCTCATTTCAGGGACGATTTTAGCTGGGCCGTCCAGCTGATTTTATTTCGAGCATTTCCTTCTGTCACCTCTTTTTTCTCCCTAAGGCGGAGATGGGCAACGATGGTAGGCAAGGAAAGAAAAAAAAAAGCACAGGCATAGAAGAGATCAGAGGTCCCCAACCTTTGGGGCACCAGGGACCGGTTCCGTGGAGAGAGATTTTTCCACGGACCGGAGGGTGCGTGGTTTTGTGTGCTGCCTGCATCTCGCAGATGAGCTTTGTTTGTTTGTGCGGCCCGGTTGCCAGCCTGCGGCGCCCTGGTACTGGTCCATGGACCAGGGGTTGGGGACCCCTGGAATAGATGATAGCCGGCTTAATAGTAGTAACCGTGGAGTCTTAGTGGACAATCGCTTAAACAAGCCAACACAGTGCTAGGCTGCATGAACAGAGGGATAGAATCAAGATCACATGAAGCGCTAGTACCGCTTTACAACACCTTGGTAAGGCCACCCTTGGAATCCGGCATTCAGTTTTGGTCACCACGATGTGAAAAAGATGTTGAGACTTTAGAAAGAGTGCAGAGAAGAGCAAGAAAAATGATCATGGAGTTGGAGGCTGAAGCACACGATGAAAGGTTGCTGGAAGTGGGTATGTCTAGTTTAATGAAAAGAAGGAACAGGGGAGACACGATAGAAGTGTTCCAACTATCTAAGGATTTGGGAATAGCCAGTCTAGAGAAAAGAAGGACTGGGGGGACGTGATAGCAGTGTTGCAGTATTTGAGGGGCTGCCACAAAAAAAGGGGGGGTGTCAACCTATTCTCCAAAGCACCAGAGGGAAGGACAAGAAACAATGGATGGAAACTGATCAAAGAGAGAAGCAACCTGGAATGAAGGAGAAACTTCCAAACAATTCACCAGTGGAAGGGCTTTCCTTCAGAAGTTGTGGCTGCTCCATTATTGGAGATTTTTAAGAAGAGACTGGACAGCCACTTGTCTGGAATGTAGAGGGTCTCCGGCTTGAGCAGAGAGTTGGACTAGAAGACCTCCAAAGTTCCCTTCCAACTCTTGCTATTCTATGGCAATTTTATGACCTGTAGACTTCAATTCCCAGAATTTCTGAGGCAATCATGCTGGCTCAAGAATGCTGGGAGTTATCAATCAGAATCCAGCTGGGAGGGACCTCAGAGGTCTTCTAGTCCAACCCTCTGCTCAAGCAGGCGACCTTATACCAGGGCTCCCCAACTTTGGCAACTTTAAGACCTGTGGACAACTCCCAGAATTCCCCAGCCAGCATGGCTGGCCAGGGAATTTTGGGAGTTGAAATCCACAAGTCTTAAAGTTGCCAACGTTGGGGTCCCCTGCCCTATACCATTCCAGACAAGTGGCTGTCTAGCTTCTTCCTCAAAACCTCCAGTAATGGAGCACCCACAACGTCTGGTGGCAAGCCGTTCCACTGGTTGATTGTCCTCGCTGTTAGGAAGTTTCTGGTCATAAAATTGCTGTCGTTGCCCATCCCTGCCATAGGGTCTGGCTCGATTCACACAAGCCTTTTTCCTGTCCACATACACACACAGTTGCAGAAAGTGCCTTGCTAAGACCCTCCGAGTTCCCCCAGACATGGGGGGGGAGGGCAAGACCCCCTCTCCAACAGAATCAAAATGGGGGACAATCTATCCAAAGCAGTGTTTTTTTTCAGTGTTGGACCCTTTTAAGATGTGGGGGGGAAACAGCAAGACTAACAGATTCTGTAACAGCTTTGTTCCTATGCCATCTGTCTGGTAAACTTGCAAGATTTCCTTTTCTCACCATGTAATAATAATAATAAAGTTGGAAGGGACCTTGGAGGTCATCTAGTCCAACCCCCTGCTCAGGCAGGAGATCCTATACCATTTCGGACAAATGGTTGTCCAGTCTCTTCTTAAAAACTTCCAGTGTTGGAGCATTCACCACTTCTGGAGGCAGGTAGTTCCACTGGTTCTCACTGTCAGGAAGTTTCTCCTTAGTTCTAGGCTGCTTCTCTTTTTAGTATTATGTATACATCCGAACTTGTTACTCTGTCATAGAATATATGTGGGTATATGCAATTTTCTGGGAGGGGGGTCATATTTATGTTGTGTATATCGGAGGTGGTGACTCTTTGAGAGCTGTACGCAGCAAAATTTCATTTTAATGTATGCCGATTAGTGTACAATCAAAGCAACAGTAAAGTTCTTCTAAGTTCTCTAAGACTCCGACTTGCCCAGCTGGCTAGGGGATTCTGGGAGCTGTAGTCCACCAATGGCTGGCTAGGGGATTCTGGGGTCCACCAATGGCTGGCTAGGGGATTCTGGGAGCTGTAGTCCACCAATGGCTGGCTAGGGGATTCTGGGAGCTGTAGTCCACCAATGGCTGGCTAGGGGATTCTGGGAGCTGGAGTCCACCAATGGCTGGCTAGGGGATTCTGGGAGCTGTAGTCCACCAATGGCTGGCTAGGGGATTCTGGGAGCTGGAGTCCACCAATGGCTGGCTACGGGATTCTGGGAGCTGGAGTCCACCAATGGCTGGCTAGGGATTCTGGGAGCTGGAGTCCCCCATCTGAAAGCTGGAAAAAAGAAAGAAAAATCCCTGATCCAAAGGGGGTTATTGGGCCTCCCTGCAGGCTTTCGCAGGACGCCCCTTGCTTGCTTGATCGCCCTTTCGGGAACAGGGGGCTTCCTCGACCCCGCCGCGAAAGAGAAGGCCGGAGTGACAGAAACTGTGTTTTCTGCCACGCTGGCTCTGCTGCGATCCTTAAATACGAGTCAAGGTTCCAGTCCTCACGTTCCTGAATATACAGAGTCAGTTGGACGCTTTCCAGGCAAGAGGCACGCCGAGCAAGTTTTACCTCAGAGTTCGCGCCTTTTTTTTTTTTCGCCGGCCGGCGTTGCTTCCGGTCAGAGTCCCGCCCTCGTCTCCCATGTCCGGCAGCTCTTAGCCCTCATTGGCTGAAGCGGGAGTCAATCGCGTAGCCCGGGGCGGGCGGCGGGGAGCTGAGGGGCGAAGCCCTAAGAGAAAATTCTTTCAACGGAGAAAACATTTACTCCTTTTTCTTCTTCCGCGGCTCATGGGAGGTTAATTAAAAAGGATCCCCTGAGGAAACCCGGCTAACATGTTTTTCCCGCGCTGGGGGGGGAGGTGGAGGAGGGGAAGCCCCTTTCCCGCGCTTTTCCAGTCTCGGAAGCCCCGCCCCCTCAGCCACTGTTATTCGCGTAGGGCAATTCCTAGAGCGGCGGCGTGAAGAACATCCGGGCCGCTCTAGGCGCCTCGCTGTGTCAGCAGCGCTTCCGGTAGGCTGGCAGGGAAGCCAGCCATGGAGGCGGCTGGAGTGGCCCCCATCCGAGCCCAGTGAGTACGGGAGCCCCGGGGCTTTGGCCTACCTGCTCCGGCCGGCCCGAGGTCCTCGGAGGCTCAGCCTTTCCCCGCCCGGGGCCTTTTCTCCGCTCCCTTGACAGCCCCGGTTGCCCTCCTCGTCCACCCCGCCTGAGGTCCTCGGGGTTATGACCTGCCAGGAGGAGGGGGACAGGCCTTGGCGGGGCCTTGGGGAGGGGCAAGGAACGTGGGAACCCCCTCCCCCACTTTACGAAGTCCCTATGGAGGAAGGGATGCTGCCTCTGCCTCCCCTCCATTAGCGGGGGTGGGTTGGACTAGAAGACCTCTAGGGTCCCCTCCAACTCCGTGAGACGTTTAAATGGGGCAATATAGAATCATAGACTAATAGAGTTGGAAGGGACCTTGGAGGTCATCTAGCCCAACCCCCTGCTCGAGCAGGAGGCCCTCGCAGAATCATAGACTGATGGAGTTGGAAGGGACCTTGGAGGTCATCTAGCCCAACCCCCTGCTCGAGCAGGAGGCCCTTGCAGAATCATAGACGGATGGAAGGGACCTTGGAGGTCATCTAGCCCAAACCCCTGCTCAAGCAGGAGGCCCTCGCAGAATCATAGACGGATGGAAGGGACCTTGGAGGTCATCTAGCCCAACCCCCTGCTCGAGCAGGAGGCCCTCACAGAATCATAGACTGATGGAGTTGGAAGGGACCTTGGAGGTCATCTAGCCCAACCCCCTGCTCGAGCAGGAGGCCCTTGCAGAATCATAGACGGATGGAAGGGACCTTGGAGGTCATCTAGCCCAAACCCCTGCTCGAGCAGGAGGCCCTTGCAGAATCATAGACAGATGGAAGGGACCTTGGAGGTCATCTAGCCCAAACCCCTGCTCGAGCAGGAGGCCCTCGCAGAATCATAGACGGATGGAAGGGACCTTGGAGGTCATCTAGCCCAAACCCCTGCTCGAGCAGGAGGCCCTCACAGAATCATAGACTGATGGAGTTGGAAGGGACCTTGGAGGTCATCTAGCCCAACCCCCTGCTCGAGCAGGAGGCCCTCGCAGAATCATAGACTGATGGAGTTGGGAGGGACCTTGGAGGTCATCTAGCCCAACCCCCTGCTCAAGCAGGAGGCCCTCGCAGAATCATAGACGGATGGAAGGGACCTTGGAGGTCATCTAGCCCAACCCCCTGCTCGAGCAGGAGGCCCTCACAGAATCATAGACTGATGGAGTTGGAAGGGACCTTGGAGGTCATCTAGCCCAACCCCCTGCTCAAGCAGGAGGCCCTCGCAGAATCATAGACTGATGGAGTTGGGAGGGACCTTGGAGGTCATCTAGCCCAACCCCCTGCTCAAGCAGGAGGCCCTCGCAGAATCATAGACGGATGGAAGGGACCTTGGAGGTCATCTAGCCCAAACCCCTGCTCGAGCAGGAGGCCCTCACAGAATCATAGACTGATGGAGTTGGAAGGGACCTTGGAGGTCATCTAGCCCAACCCCCTGCTCAAGCAGGAGGCCCTCGCAGAATCATAGACTGATGGAGTTGGGAGGGACCTTGGAGGTCATCTAGCCCAACCCCCTGCTCAAGCAGGAGGCCCTCGCAGAATCATAGATGAATGGAGTTGGAAGGGACCTTGGAGGTCATCTAGCCCAACCCCCTGCTCGAGCAGGAGGCCCTCGCAGAATCATAGACTGATGGAAGGATGGAAGGTACCTTGGAGGTCATCTAGCCCAACCCCCTGCTCGAGCAGGAGACACTTACAGAATCAATAAGAAAGACCAAAAAGGTCTAGATAATGGACATGATCTTTCTTTAATGAGTTTCCATAAACACCCCAAACTTCAAGTAACAACTGTATTGCATCTTCTCGGGATGCCCCAAAGATGCTGGAACACATGCTAGGCATTGAAAGCTTGCTAAAACGATATATAGAGTCCTTTAGCCAGATTTTTTTAAATTTTAAGTTTTCTCATCAGCTTCTCCCAGATAGACAGGCGGTGCTCGGCTTGCAGCCATGGTTGAGCCCAAAATTTCCGTTGCAAAGTGAGACAAGTGCAATGGGCGTTGCCCTGTTTTACGACCTTGCCACAGTTGCTAAGTGAGTCACCGCAGTGGTTAAGTTAGTAATACTGGTGGCGAAGGGGTTTCCCCATTGACTTCGCTGGTCAGAAGGATGCAAAAGGGATGCACAGGAAAAAAAAAACGTCACTGCAACCGTCATAAATGTGAGTCGGTTGCCAAGTAGCCCAGTGCTGATTAAGTGACCACAGGGAGGCTGCAACGGTCATAAGTGTGATAAGCAGTCACAAGTCCCTTTTTTTTCAGTGCCGTTGTAACTTCAAACGGTCACTAAATGAACAGCTGTACGTTGAGGACTTCCTTTATATGTGCTGGTCTTTTTGTTTTCTAAGACCCTTTTTCTTTTTAATGTTGGTTGTGTTTTTTCTCTTTTTGTATGTGTGTTTTGGTCACAAGTCACTTTTTTCCTGTCTTGCTGTAACTTCAAATGGTCACTAAAGGTCACTAAGACGAGGACTGTATTCAGCTCGGTGTTGCTCTGCCTTCAATTTACACAATGCTCTGCCGGCACTTTCCCGTGTTTTATTTGCAGATCAAGGAAACAAAATGACCTGATTTAACACTTCTGTGTGAGTGGGCTTGTCCTTTCAAAGGGAGAAGGGCCCTGAAAGAAAGTAGTAACTGCCCTCCGGCTTGTCTCTGGCACAGAAGCAAGCAGGGCAAAATGAAACAGGTGTGAAGCAAGGGAGAGACAATAGTTCACTCGAAACTGAAGACCAAGTTGCAGACAAAGCAACAATTTATAACATTTTACTTGCGCTTACATTAACTTCGCAGCCTTGTGTAGGATTTAATCTTATGTTAGCAGCCCCGAGTCCCAATCTGCCAGTGTCTGCCATATAAATTACTGTAATTATAACTTTATTTTTTACAGTTTACAGGCTGCCTGACTTCAGACCACCCAGTGCAGCTTATACTTTTAAAAAGTACGATCATATAAAATCAATAACACTACAATGATTTGTTTCAAGTAATGGCATGGAATAGGAATAGAATAGAATAGAATAGAATTAGAATTAGAATAGAATAGAATATGGAATGGGGAATAGAATAAAATAGAATAGAATAGAATATGAAATGGGGAATAGAATAGAATGGAATGGAATAGAATAGAATAGAATAGAATAGAATAGAATAGAATAGAATAGAATAAAGCTGGAAGGGACCTTGGAGGTTGTCTAGTCCAGCCAGCCCCCTGCTCAAGCAGGAGAACCTATACCATTTCAGACAAGTGACTGTCTAGCTTCTTCTTAAAAACCTCCAGTGATGGAGCACCCATAACTTCTGGAGGCAACTTCTGTTCCACTGGTTAATTGTCCTCCCTGTTAGGAAGTTTCTCAATTCCAGGTTGCTTCTCTCTTTAATTAGTTTCCATCCATTGTTTCTTGTCCTGCCCTCTGGCGCTTTGGAGAATAACGTGACCCCCTCATCTTTGGGGCAGCCCCTCAAATACTGGAATGCTGCTATCATGTCACCCCTATTTTTTCTTTTCTTTAGACTGGCCAAACCCAAGTCCTGCAGCCGTTCTTTGTATGTTTTGGTCTCCAGGCCTTGGATCCTCTTAGTTGCTCTTCTCTGATTTTTTTCCAAACTCTCAACATCTTTTTTGCAGTATGGTGACCAAAATTGGCTGCAGTATTCCAGGTGTGGCCTCACTAGGGTTTTATAAAGTGGTACTAATACTTTGCATGATCTTGATTCTGTGCCTCTGTTTATTCAACCCGGAGAAATAGACTAACTTGCACGGTGGAGTCCAGTGAGTGGATGCTGAAGGGTCACGTACCAACATTTATGGAGAGACTCCTCCATCCAGGTCTTGGTTGTCCCAAAGGTACTTTTTCAAACGGCAGCTGGACTTTCTTTGTTTTTCCTGGAAGACATTTCCCTTCTCATCCAAGAAGCTTCTTCAGTTCGGTCTTCAGAACAGAAGGAACATCTTGGGAGAGAGGTGAAATGCCTTCAGGGAAAAAACAAAGTCACAAAAAGGGCAGTCACAGGCACCCCTTAAAAAAAAAAACTTGGGAATTGCCTGCTCAATTAATAGGCTTGGGTGACTGGGTGGGATATAAAGTGGGAAAATACATTTTTTTAAAGTTTTTTATTTATAATACAGTTAAAAAAAAAGTGGACATAACGTAACATTCCAGTGTAAGTATTTCTAACAATTGGTTCCTTTTCTTACATATAATTCTTTATATATACCTATATATTTTTTCTATACAATATCTAATTTATTTCTCTATTTACTAACCTAAAAGTGTATGTATTTCTATCTTAACACTAGACCAGTGGTTCTCAACCTTTTTAATGCCGCGACCCCCAACCGGTCGTAAGTCGAGGACTACTCAACGGGTGCAGCACCGTTTGCAGACTGGGACTTTTGGCGGGCTCAGCAGGGCAGAGACAGCCTGGACAATTCCTATTGGCTTTGGAAAGCCAATAGAATTAGACTCTATTCAAGAGAGTCTATTCTATTGGCTTTCAAAAGCCAATAGAATAAGAGGGAGTAGCACAGCCAAGGAAAAGGGGGGGAAAAATGGCGGACTGCGTTGTTTGGCGACCCCCATGAAATGGTCGTTCGACCCCAAATGGGGTCCCGACCCAGAGGTGGAGAACCACTGCACTAGACTATCACCCGGACAGTCCTCCTTGATTCACACCAATAGTAGAATTTGTCCCAGATTTCGAAGTAGTCTGATTCAGTCTTGTCCTTCATTTTCATTGTGAGCCTGTCCATATCGGCACACGGTAATATTTTATATATAGTATCTCTTCCTCTGTTGGGGTTTCTTTGTTCCTCCAACTTTGTGCATAGGCCAATCTAGCAGCGGTGAGGATGTGCTACCATCAAGTAAAAATATCCCTTTGTCGTATTTCTGTGTAGTAGTAATAATAATAATAGTAATAATAATGATAAAGTTGGAAGGGATCTTGGAGGTCATCTAGTCCAACCCCCTGTTCAGGCAGGAAACCCTATACCATTTCAGACAAAAGACTGTCCAGTTTCTTCTTAAAAACTTCCAGTGTTGGAGCATTCACCACTTCTGGAGGCAGGTGGTTCCGCTGGTTAATTGTTCTAACATTCAGGAAGTTTCTCCTTAGTTCTAGGTTGCTTCTCTCCTTGATGAGTTTCCATCCGTTGCTCTATTGTTAATATTTCTTCCAGCCATTTTTTTTTATCTTATTCCAAAAATCACAAGCTTTTGCGCATTCCCACCACATATGGTAGTAAGTCCCTATTGCCAATTTACGTTTCCAGCATGTAGATGAAAAATTTGGACCCATTGTGGGTGGGAGATGCCATCTATAAAACATTTTGTAGAGATTTTCTTTGTAGGCGGTGGCCAAAGTGAGCTTCCTGTTTCTTACCCATAATTCTTGCCAGATGTGCAGATCAAAATTGAGACCAAGGTCCCTGCTCCACGTTAACATGGTTTCTTTCACCTGTTCCTCAACCATTGCCTGATCTAGCAGATAAGGATATAGTTTTTTAATCGTTTCTGAAAACCCCCAATTAACGGAGGGCTACAACTGGCGATCTTTTCTCCCTCGAGGTACCGCTGCACAAAAGAGGATTTCCACGCCTACCTTGAGAAGGAAGAGAAGCCGAGGAAAGATCCAGATGGAGCGCAGAACCACCTTGAGGCCGAGCCGGGGCTGCCTCCCGCCAAAGTGCAGAAGCTGGAACTTGATGGGGCCGAAGAAGACAGGCCGGCGGAAGTTGCCGTTGCCGCTGAGAACGCACAAGGGCCTCCAGGACGGAAGAGGCTGCGAGGGCAAAACAAGAACCGCCCGTGCATGAAGCCGACTCACTACGAGAAGCAGCGCTTGTGCCCCTCCGTGGTTCAGGTAAATCGTCCGCGCATGGCAAAAATGCGTGGAGACGGATCCACTCGCCGGGGCTTGAAATGACATTTCTGCTCCTAGCTTAGCATTTCTGTTCCTTGGGTGGCTTCGGAAGAGACAAAAGCGGTCCCGTTTTAATGGCTACGTAGAGGTTGGTCCTCACTTAACAACCGGTCACTTAGTGACATTTGATGTTACGTTGAACCCTCACTCTAAAACTTACCTATGACCTGATTCCGGAGTTCCAGTGGCTGCATTCACTCCCATGATCACATTAGGACAGTGGTTCTCCACCTGTGGGTCGGGACCCCATTTGGGGTCGAACGACCATTTCACGGGGGTCACCAAACAAGGCTGTCCGCCATTTTTTTCCCCTTTGGCCACACCCCTGGCACCTGGTGATATATAAGTGGTTGGGGGTCACCAAAACATGGGGAACTGTATTATGGGGTCGCGGCATTAGAAAGGTTGAGAACCACTGCATTAGGATAACATAGGATAGGATAGGATAGGATAGGATAGGATAGAATGGGATCGGATAGGATAGGATAGGATAGGATGCAGAATAGAATAGAACAGAACAGAATAGAATAGAATATGGAATAAATGGAATGGAATAGAATAGGGAATAAATGGAATGGCATTCCCTCCAGAATGGAAAAGAACACAACAACAACAACAACAACAACAACAATAATAATATTGGAAGGAAACTTGGAGATCATCTAATCCAGTGATGGTGAACCTTTTAGAGACCGAGTGCCCAAACTGCAACCCAAAACCCACTTATGCATCGTCGGGTGCCAGGTGGGTGTGGTCCATTGGGTGGGTGTGGCCCATTGGGTGGGTGTGGCCCTTTGGGTGGGCATGGCTGCAGTGGTAACGGCAACCTGGGTGGGACTAAAAAGTTCAATCAGTCCATTCCAACTTTGCAAGATCTTTTTTTTCCCGCGAGGTTGAAATTGACTGATTGATTGGACCTTTTTTTTTTTGTACACGGTGGCAACGGCCTAAAGCGAGAAGGTTTTATAAAAGCCAGCTGAAGGCCTAGGACTGGGGCGACGGCGTGCGTGCCCACAGAGAGGGCTCTGAGTGCTGCCTCTGGCACCCGTGCCACAGGTTCGCCACCACTGATCTAGTCCAACCCCCTGCTCAGGCAGGAAACCCTATACCGTTTCAGAGAATTGGCTGTCCAGTCTCTTCTTAAAAACTTCCAGTGTTGGAGCATTCACCACTTCTGGAGGCAGGTAGTTCCACTGGTTGTTTTAATTGTGAGGATATTTCTCCTTAGTTCTAGGTTGCTTCTTTCTTTAGTATATGTATACATCCGAATTAGACTGTGTTGTTACTCTGTGTCATAGAATATATGTGGGTATATGCAATTTTCTGGGGGGTCATATTTATGTTGTGTATATAGGAGGTGGTGACCTGCAACAGGTTGTTCCACTGGTTAATTGTTCTCACTGTCAGGAAGTTTCTCCTTAGTTCTAGGTTGCTTCTCTCCTTGATCAGTTTCCATCCGTTGCTTCTTGTCCTGCCTTCAGGCGCTTTGGAGAATAGCTTGACTCCCTCTTCTTTGGGGCAGCCCCTGAGATATTGGAACGCTACTATCATGTCCCCCCTCGTCCTTCTCTTCATTAAACTAGACATCCCCAATTCCAGCAGCCTTTCCTTATATGTTTTAGCCTCCAGTCCCCTAATCATCTTTGTTGCTCTTTTCGGCACTCTTTCTAGAGTCTCAGTATCTTTTTTACATCGTGGTGACCAAAAGTGGATGCAGTATTCCAAGTGTGGCCTTACCAAGGCCTTGTAAAGTGGTATCAACCCTTCACCTGATCTTGATTCTATCCCTCTGTTAATGCAGCCCAGCACTGTGTTGGCCTTTTTGGCAGCTGCAGCACACGGCTGGCTCCTATTTAGGTGATTGTCTACTAGAACTCCGAGGTCCCTCTCACAGTTACTACTATTGAGCAAGGTACCCCCCATACTATACCTGTGCATTTGGTTTTTCTTGCCTAAATGTAGAACCTTGCTTTTTTCACCATTGAAAAAAGCTAAGGCTTGCAGAGAGTTAGGGGGTTGGCGAGACAGAAGTCTTTAGCTTGCAATGGAAGCTAAATCGGAAATGTAATATTTTTTTATTTAAAAAAAATAAAAATAAATCCCTAGTTTTTGCCAGTCCCCCCCCCCCTTCACAGCACCCTCTTTCTCTCGCCAAAGGAACGTGTGGAAAAATGCTTCTACGGCGCCAAGTGCCGTTTCCTGCACGACCTGAAGGAGTACATGGCCGCCAAGCCGCCCGACCTCGGGGGGCGCTGCCTGCTGTTTGAGACCTTCGGCAGGTGCACGTACGGAGTCACCTGCCGATTCGCCGGAGCTCACCTGGGAGAGGACTACAAGAACCAGGTGAACGCCGAGCTCCTGAAGCAGTGGGAGGGACGGCTGGCGGTGAGGAACAGCCTCAGCAAGGATGTCCAGCAGCAGCTGCGGAAGAAGAAAATGCCCTTTGCCAGGTCCAGCGAGTACCTCCGTTCCCTGAGCAAGTCCCATCCGGCCAGGAAGCCCGGGAACTGGGATGCCAGCCCCGTGGCAGCCATGACGGGGGTCTCGGACTGTTCGGCTTCTGAAGAAGCAAAGGAGCCTGGAATGGCCAGGTTGGAGGCCCCAGACAATCCTAACCCATCAGAAGAAGAAGAAGGAGTAGGTTCTGCTCTGAAGGGCCCAAGTCCTCCGGCAGACCCTGCTCCGAAAAGGCTGGGCGCTGTGACGGACGAGGACACGGTGAAGCTGAGGCCGTCTGAGAAAGCCCAGGTGAGCCCAGGAAGGGCCAGGAGTTAGGCTGAAAGCAGGAGAGGGGATCTGTCCGCCTGTCTGTCTGATCAATCTCTCTCATCTATTTTATCCATTATCTCTGCTGTCCATTTATCTTTGTTATCTATTTTATCTGTCTACCTTCCTACCTGTTATCTATTTTATCTGTTATCTCTATCATATCTGTCTGTCTGTCTGCCTGCCTGCCTGCCTGCCTGCCTCTCTCTGTCTGTCTGTCTGTCTATCTATCTATCTATCTACCGGTATCTATCTGTTTGTCTGTCTTGTCTGTCTGTCTATCTATCTATCTATCTATCTATCTATCTATCTATCTATCTATCTATCTATCTATCTATCTATCTACCTACCTACCGGAATCTGTCTGTCTGTCTGTCTGTCTATCTACCTACCTACCTACCTACCTACCTACCTACCTACCTACCTACCTACCTACCTATCTATCTACCTATCTATCTATCTATCTATCTATCTATCTACCGGTATCTCTGTCTTTCTGTCTGTCTGTCTGTCTGTCTATCTATCTATCTATCTATCTATCTATCTATCTATCTATCTATCTATCTATCTATCTATCTATCTATCTATCTATCTACCTACCGGTATCTGTCTGTCTATCTACCTACCTACCTACCTACCTATCTATCTACCTACCTACCTACTACCTACCTACCTACCTACCTACCTACCTACCTATCTATCTACCGGTATCTATCTGTTTGTCTATCTTGTCTGTCTGTCTGTCTGTCTGTCTGTCTGTCTGTCTATCTATCTATCTATCTATCTATCTATCTATCTATCTATCTATCTATCTATCTATCTATCTATCTATCTACCGGTATCTGTCTGTCTTGTCTGTCTATCTACCTGCCTACCTACCTACCTATCTATCTATCTATCTATCTACCGGTATCTCTATCTATCTATCTATCTATCTATCTATCTATCTATCTATCTATCTATCTATCTATCATCTATCTATCTATCTATCTATCTATCTATCGGTATCTATCTATCTGTCTGTCTATCTACCTACCTACCTACCTATCTACTGGTATCTATCTATCTGTCTATCTGTCTACCTACCTACCTATCTATCTGTCTATCTGCCTATCTATCTATCTATCTATCTATCTATCTATCTATCTATCTATCTATCTATCTATCTATCTACCGGTATCTGTCTGTCTGTCTGTCTGTCTCTATATATATATCTTTCCCTACCTACCTACCTACCTACCTACCTACCTACCTACCTACCGGTATCTCTGTCTGTCTGTCTGTCTGTCTGTCTCTCTATCTATCTATCTATCTATCTATCTATCTATCTATCTATCTATCTATCTATCTATCTAATTTAGAACAGAGCCCACCTCCGTCACAGAGAGTTCTAATATTGTTCCCGCTCTTTCCAAATTTAGTTCGACTTTGCACAAAGAAAAGGAAAAAAGTGGAGCCACAGTGTCTCCCCAGCTGTTTCCCCCTTCCTCCGGCCGGCCTTTCAGGCAGCGCACAGACTCTCATGAGGAGTGCCCACCAGGGGCTGCTGAGTTTTGTAGGGTTGAAAACACTCCCCCCTGCCCCACCAACACACACACACACACTCCCCCGCTCAGTAACGAAGGGCGCAGTTTTTTGCCTACCGGGTTCTGCCGAGTAGGAAGCAGATTTTCCCCATCCTGCACGTTTATTTAGCCTTCACCCATTTCTCTCTCTCTCTCTCTCTCTCTCTCTGCATTTCTCTCCCAGTTGGACCTCCGTGGCAAGCTCTATTTGGCCCCCCTGACAACGGTAAGGGGACGCTCTTCGGCTTGAAGTGTGCGGTTTGCCAACACACCTAGAAGGCTCAGGATGGGAGCTGAGGTTGACGTGTTTATGCGGAAGCCAGGAGAGAAAAAAGGACGGAGCAGGAGAACCACTGAGCCAAAAAAGAATAGAGCAATTTTTTAAAATCTCCCCCCCCCCCAGTGCTTCCTTCTCTCCTGAAGTCATCCACGGATCCCTTTTCTTCTCCTCCCTGTCCTGGGGGGGTTCTGCAGTCCCCCCTCCCTGCCAGTGTGTTCCTAAATCTTCTGATTTTTTTCCCCCTTGGGTTTCTCGGGGGGCGAGGGAGGTGTCCCCCACCCTTTTGTGAATACTTAGCATGACACTCTTAAGGGCCATAAATGTTGAGTGACTGTTCCAAGTTCCAAGGGCACCGAAAAAAAGGCAGTGACGGCCGTTTTCCACTCTTAACGACCGTGGTTAACATGATCAAAACTCCGACAGCTGGCAACCGACTCGTATTTATGACGGTCGCAGTGCCCCCAGGGTGTGTGTGTGTGTCACGTGATCCCTTCTTTCTGATGACCAAAGTCTACGGGGAAGCTGGGCTCACTTAACCGCCGTATGTCTAACTTAGCGACGGAAGTGCTTCGCTTAACAAGCGTGGTAAGAAAGGTGGTTTTCTGTCCGCTTAGCGACAGAAAACCGGGGGCTCAGTTGTGATCGTGCATCAAGGGCTACTACCCATGATAGAAGATTGAAGTAATAAATACCCCCTTTTGACGAACGGAAAATTAACCAAGACGGGGGAGGCGTATAAAGGGGGTAGAGTTGGGGGGGGTCTTGAATTCACTACCCCCCCTCCAGAATGACCCGTGTCCATCAGGGCCCCAGGCCAGATCAGGAGAGGCAGGTTTCTGGGGTCCTTCAGGAAGGCCAAAAGGAGGGGTGCAGGTCTTAGGGGTGCACAATGTTCTATTTTGAAAGTTTTATTCGTTTATAATATACGATACAATCGAAATGCAAAGTAAAAGCTTTTACGTTGTGGCTCCCACCCTCTAGAACAAGGGTAGGCAACCTGGGCTCTTTTATGACTCGTATACTTCAACTCCCAGAATTCCTCAGCCAGCATGGGGGAACTATGGCCCCCCCCTTAGGATTCGTGGACTTCAACTCCCAGAATTCCTCAGCCAGCATGAAGGAAACTTTGGCCCCTTCATGACTCGTGGACTTCAATTCCCAGAATTCCTGAGCCAGCATGGGGGAACTACGTCCCCCTCATGACTCGTGGACTTCAACTCCCACAATTCCTCAGCCAGCATGGGGGAAACTATGGCCCCTTCATAACTCGGGGACTTCAACTCCCAGAATTCCTGAGGCAGCATGGGGGAACTCTGGCCCCTTCATGACTCGACTTCAACTCCCAGAATTCCTGAGCCAGCATGGGGGAACTATGGCCCCCTCATGACTCCTGGACTTCAACTCCCAGAATTCCTGAGCCAGCATGGGGGAACTATGGCCCCCTCATGACTCCAGGACTTCAACTCCCACAATTCCTGAGCCAGCATGGGGGAACTATGGCCCCCTCATGACTCGTGGACTTCAACTCCCAGAATTCCTGAGCCAGCATGGCTCAGCTTGGAAACCTCTCCCTTTCCCCTCAGCGTGGCTGGCTCAGGAATTCTGGGAGTTGAAGTCCACGAGTCATAAAAGAGCCAAGGTGGCCTACCCCTGGCCTAGAACGTTGTGGACCCCCGATACAGTCGAAATACAAAGTAAATAGCAGAAAAGTTGGGGAAGGGAAAAAGGAGTCGAGAAGGGAGGTGAGGGAGAAACGTGGAGGCTTGAAGTTGGTACCCTATTGCAGTGTTTCCCAAACTTGACCATTTTAAGGCATGTGGACTTCAACTCCCAGAATTCCACAGCCAGCATTGCTGGCTGTGGAATTCTGGGAGTTGAAGTCCTCATGCCTTAAAATGGTCAAGTTTGGGAAACACTGCCCTATTGGCACCAAAGGAAGTCGGAAGTCAATGCCTTTTTTTTCCCTTCCTTTTTCCCCCCCCCCCCTTCTCTACTCCCTCTCCCCTTCCCCATCTTTCCCGCTATTTACTTTGTATTCCTTGGTTTAATTTTCATGTAAGGAACGGTTGCTAGAATTGGGTATGTCTAGTTTAATGAAGAGAAGAAATAGGGGGGACAGGATAGCAGTCTTCCAATATCTCAGGGGCTGCCCCGAAGAAGAGGGAGTCAAGCTATTCTCCAAAGCGCCTGAAGGCAGGACAAGAAGCAACAGATGGAAACTAATCAAGGAGAGAAGCAACCTAGAACTAAGGAGAAACTTCCTGACAGGGCGGACAATTAACCAGTGGAACCACCTGCCTCCAGAAGCGGTGAATGCTCCAACACTGGAAGTCTTTAAGAAGAGACTGGACAGCCATTAGACTGAAATGGTATAGGGTTTCCTGGCTGAGCAGGGGGGTTGGATTAGATGATCTCCAAGGTCCCTTCCAACTTTATTACTATTACTATTTCGACTGTATCGGGGGTGCACGACGTTCTAGAGCAGTGGTTCTGAACCTGTGGGTTGGGACCCCATTTGGGGTCGAACGACCATTTCACGGAGGTCGCCAAACAACGCAGTCCGTCATTTTTTCCCCCCTTTTCCTCAGCTGTGCTCCTCCCTTTTATTCTATTGGCTTTTGAAAGCCAATAAAATAGACTCTCTTGAATAGAGTCTAATTCTATTGGCTTTCAAAAGCCAATAGGAATTGTCCAGGCTGTCTCTGCCCTGCTGAGCCCGCCAAAAGTCCCAGTCTGCAAACGGTGCTGCACCAGTTGAGTAGTCCTCGACTTACGACCGGTTGAGTAGTCCTCGACTTACGACCGGTTGGGGGGGTCGCGGCATTAAAAAGGTTGAGAACCCCTGTTCTAGAGGGTGGCAGCCCCAACGTAAATGGTTTCTTCTGGACCCCACTGGCTGGAATTCCTTGACCGACCAGAGTCTGCAGCCAGCCCCTTCCGATGGGGTGAGTGGGGTGGGCCAGTCCCAATGGGCACCCCGGACCCCCGTCGCTCCAAAAAACCCCGTTTCTAAATGTGAACCCATCCTGGCTTGCCTTAACCTTCCTGTCTGTCCTGGGATTTCAGTGCGGCAACCTGCCCTTCCGGAGGGTATGCAAAGGCTACGGGGCGGACGTCACCTGCGGAGAGATGGCGGTCTGCACCAACCTACTCCAGGGACAGTCCTCCGAATGGGCCTTGCTGAAGCGGCACGACACCGAGGACCTCTTTGGGGTTCAGGTAGCTTCCGGGCGCGGAGTGGGAACTGGGGCCCGGGGCCCGAGAGAGCCTCGGTTCAGGTTGAGCTTCGCCCGTGAAGCTCAGTCTCCTCCTTGCAGCTGACACCTTATCCGGAAAAAAGGGGGAGCAGCAGAAATGGGGGCCTCCCTTGGAGAGAGTGTTAGGAATCGGGCAGGTCTAGTTTGATGAAAAGCAGGACGAGGGGGGACATGATAGCAGCCATCCAATATTTGAGGGGCTGCCCCAAAGAAGAGGGAGGGGGTGGCTGTCAACCTATTCTCCAAAGCCCCTGAAGGCAGGATAAGAAGCAACAGATGGAAACTAATCAAAGAGAGAAGCAACCTGGAAGTAAGGAGAAATTTCCTGACAGTGAGAACAATTAACCAGTGGAACTGCTTGCCTCCAGAAATTGTGAGTGCTCCATCGCTGGAGCTTTTTAAGAAAAGACTGGATACTCACTTGTCTGTTGAGACTCTCTAGAAAGAGTGCAGAGAAGAGCAACAAAGATGATTAGGGGACTGGAGGCTAAAACATATAAGGAACGGTTGCTGGAATTGGGTATGTCTTGTTTAACGAAGAGAAGGATGAGGAGGGACATGATAGCAGTCTTCCAATATCTCAGGGGCTGCCACAAAGAAGAGGGAGTCAAGCTATTCTCCAAAGCGCCTGAAGGCAGGACAAGAAGCAACAGACGTAAAACTAACCAAAGAGAGAAGCAACCTGGAACTAAGAAGAAATATAACAGTTAGAACAATTAACCAATGGAACAACCTGCCTCCAGAAGCGGTGAATGCTCCAACACTGGAAGTTTTTAAGAGGAGACTGGACAGCCATTTGTCAGAAATGGTATAGGGTTTCCTGCCTGAGCAGGGGGGTGGACTAGATGACCTCCAAGGTTCTTCCAACTTTATTATTATCATTATTATTATTGATCATCGCACAGTCAGCCAGATGTTCAGACTGGATTTGGCATTTTGTCTACCTATTGAGTCCTTACCCAGGACCTGGGATAGGCAGATGTGGATGTTTGATGGTATTACAGGTATCATCGCAGGATGGAAGCAGTTCCTATTATTATTATTATTATTTATTATTTTTGTCATTATTATATGTTACAAGGTCTTAGCAGGGATTGGACTAGAACAGGAGTCCCCAAGCTGTGGGTCGCAGTCCACTACCTTGCCGTAGCCTGTTGGCCACCAGGCTGCGTGAGTGGCTGATGGTTCTGCGTATGCACATCCACACAGCCCCACTTGCGCAAGCATTGCCACGAGAATCACAGGTGTTTGCGGCCCCACTCATACCAGCCACGGGTGTTCATGCGCGCAGGCACAGGCATATGTTCACCCACACACAAAACCATCCCTTCTTTCCCCCCCCCCCCCGCCCCAACTCTGAGGAACTCTGGACTAGAAGACCTCCAAGGTGTCTTCCAGATTTATTATTGTGTTATTCTGTCTGCTCCCAGTATCTACTAACCCTTTAAAACAGCGGTTCTCCACCTGTGGGTCGGGACCCCATTTGGGGTCGAACGACCATTTCACGGGGGTCGCCAAACAACGCAGTCTGCCATTTTTCCCCCCCTTTTCCTTAGCTATGCTACTCCCTTTTATTCTATTGCCTTTCGAAAGCCAATCGAAGAGACTCTCTTGAATAGAGTCTAATTCTATTGGCTTTCCAAAGCCAATAGGAATTGTCCAGGCTGTCTCTGCCCTGCTGAGCCCGCCAAAAGCCCCAGTCTGCAAACGGTGCTGCAAGTTGTCTGCAGCGAAGGCGAGCTGTCTGGAAGTTTCCACCCCTCCCTGCTGAGCAACTACTAAAAATGTAAGCACAAGAGGGTCAGGGGTGGGAGGTGGGAGGTGGGAGGCCGGCGGGCGCAGGGAGGGTTGCTGGCGCACGTGGGGCCCGGCAGGTGCCTTACTTCCCTTGGGCTGGGCCAGCTGGTGGCCCAGCCGGTGGTCGGCCTGCTCCGTCTCTGCCGCTTGCCAGCTACGCCTCGGCCGGCGCAGGGGGCGGCACCACGCATGCGCGGCGCTCCTGGGCAGGGAAAGTCCTCGACTTACGACCGGTTGGGGGTCGCGGCATTAAAAAGGTTGAGAACCACTGTTCTAAAACGACCCCATTGATTTATTGCTGGGACATAATTTTTCTCCCCTCCTAAATACACAATGCTCAACCCAGAATACCCGTATATATCGGCGTACAAGGCGACCCGGCGTATAAGACGACCCCCGTCTTTGGCGCCGATTTCAGCGCTCGCGGAAGTCGCCTTATACGCCGGCCTTTACGGTATGTGAGAAACCAGGCCTGGCCTCTTAAGTAGAGAATTGCCGGTCTAGAACGACATATGCCTGAAATCGTCTGAATTGACAATCTCTGAATTGTCTGAAACGGAGTAGGCTCTCCTGCTTGAGCGGGGGGTGGGGTGGACTAGCAGACCTCCCGGGGTCCCTTCCGACTGGGTTATTCTGTGAGGGGCTCCCCGGTGCCTTGCTAACTCTGGGCGTCCGCTCCGTTTGCAGCTGGAAGGAGCCTTTCCAGACACCATGACGAAATGCGCGGAGCTGCTGAACCAAACCATCGAGGTGGATTTTGTGGATATTAACGTGGGGTGCCCCATTGACCTGGTCTACAACAAGGTAATGGGTCATTTTGGGCCGATGCACAGCTTGCATTTCATTGGCTAACCCTGTAAAGGTCAGTTCCTTCGCCAGAGGGCTGACGGCTTAGAAAGCCAGCCCCAGCGGTAGACATCAAAGAGTATTATTAAAATGGGCTTCTCCCTCTCTTGACCCGCTCGGGAAAATGGGATGAAATCAATAAAGGAGGAGGTATGGAAAACGACGCATCTGTACTTGTGTAGGTTGAGGTTGTTACGTTAAGGCTGCAGTGGACAGTCCTTTTAATCCACCGTATCTCTCTGCCTTGAAATCCGACCTTGAGAAGTCTTATAAAATGGCTGCCAGGGAGAAGGGTGTGCCCATTTTCAAAATGGCTGCCTCACCGAGTCCCATTTGCCAGACATACCATTGCACCAACAGAGGGAAATATTGGTACCTCAGGGTTAAACTGTGGGGCCCTTGGTGCTCTCTGAGCCTGGTGCTTTTCTTGCAGATGTTTCATTACCTAACTAGGTAACATCATCAGGGCTAGAAGGGGTGGGCGGTGTTTGCTCTCGATTTATATACTAGTGGCTTGTCCTGTTCCCCCACGGTCACGCAACAACCTGCCTCCAGAAGCGGCGAATGCTCCAACACTGGAAGTTTTTAAGAAGAGACTGGACAGCCATTTGTCCGAAACAGTATAGGGTTTCCTGCCTGAGCAGGGGGTTGGACTAGATGACCTCCAAGGTCCCTTCCAACTTTATTATCATTATTAGTAGTAGTAGTAGTATTGGTCATCGCACAGTCAGCCAGATGTTCAGACTGGATTTGGCATTTTTGTCTACCTATCGAGTCCTTATCAAGGACCTGGGATAGGCAGATGTGGATGTTTGATGGTATTACACATATAGTTGCAGGATGGAAGCAGTTCCTAGTAAGGCCTTATTACTATTATTATTATTATGGATCATCGCACAGTCAGCCAGATGTTCAGACTGGATTTGGCATTTTGTCTACCTATCGAGTCCTTACCCAGGACCTGGGATAGGCAGATGTGGATGTTTGTTGTTGTTGTTGTTGTTGTTATTATTATTATTATTATTACCTTCTGACAAGCAAAGTCCATGGGGAAGCCAGGTTCACTTAACAACTGTGGCAAGAAATGGAAAATGGGGCAAAACTCATTTAACAACTGACTGAGCAACAAAAAATCTTGGGCTCAGTTGTGGTGATAAGTCGAGGATTACCTGGATGAGAAAGTGGGAGCTGGTGAATTCTAATCCCACCCTTAGCTGGGTGACCTTGGGCCAGTTGCTTTCTCTCAGCCCAACTCGCCTCACAGGATTGTCGTTTTGGGGAAAATGAGGACAGACTTAACGTTCACCGCCTTGAATTGTGGATCAAAATAACACAGGCCATAAATAAATAATCTCTGAACATGCTCTTCGCCCTCCTTTTCCTTTCCCTTCCCAGGGTGGTGGATGCGCTCTGATGACCCGCAACAATAAGTTTGAGCAAATCGTCCGCGGCATGAACTCCGTAAGTCAGCGGCCATCTCTCCAGCCGATTCCTGCCGGTGTCGGATCGATACCGTCTTCTTTCTGCTTTCCCTAACTGCTTGAAACGCTTCTTTTGGTGTCTTTTACTAACGGCTTTGCCAGCTGCTGCCTCACGCTTGGCGCCTCGCAACCCTTGAGTATCGGCTGCCGTGAACTCTAGGGAACTAGATCGGAGGGGGAAAGCGAAAGTAGCGCTAAATCTTCCTGAGATGCAGCCTCAAGGTCACCTGGCTGGGAGAAGAACTCAGCTGCATTGCTGCATTGAGCAATGGGAGGCAGTTAAGGGAGGGAAAAGTTAAACCTGGAGATTTTGGTGCGTTATCTTCAGTTCTGGCTTTGAAGTACTGTAATCCACTTAACTTTTAGTAAACTATACCTTTCTCAATAAATGGAGTTAAGGATCGTTCTTAACTAGAGGCTCAAGCTGAGGCAGGTCTGACAGGCTTCTTTTCCTAACGGGTTGTAACTCTCCTTTTTGCCAGGCTGCATTTCAGCAAGCGTGCCCAAAATGTTTCAGGGACTCGATGGCGTGACCAATCAGGCTCTGTCCTGTGTTTTTCCAGATTTAATTAGGCGGGCTCTGTAGCTTGAATCGTCCTATCTTCTTCTCGTGATCCTGCTGTCTTATTTCGACTGTGGGCAACGGATCCTTGGCTTCTTGCCTTGTTAAAAATCAGCAGATTGAAAGAAAGCAAATTCTGTTGAGCAGGGGATTCCCAAACAAACTGCCTGGCTGTGATGAGTCCCCCCCAGACACTTCCCCAGATGCCTCTTCCGATGTCAGCTTGGAGGAGGATGAACCAGTTTCAGGCACCTCTAGAGGGGAATTGGATCAGTGGCTCCAAGCAGCCGGCTGAGAGGGATTTGGCTGAAGCACAGCTGCAGCAGGACAGCCCCGAGGCTTCAGGTGGGGAAAGCACGCAGCTGCAGCTGGTCCGTGTTGAGGAGGAGGAACTGCCTTCTGCACCTGATCCGAGAACACGTAGGGCAGAGAAAAGTCAGGAGCAGAGAAGGTCAGCCCAACTATTCGCAAGGAGGCAGTCTCGCCCTTCTTGATGGGCTGCGCCTTTAGCACAGCAGACAGATAGAGGCAATGCTGTGTTCGTTTCCCAGCTGGGTGTTTTCTGATCATTGTGAGTCTTGCCTTGACTTTGGATTGTGCCTTGTGAACGCCGGACTTTTCTTGTCTCGTGAACCCTCTTGTGGTGTGGATTTAATTTTGCCTGGTGGATTTATCAGGTTTGAGAAACTTTCAAGTGCCTTGTGGGCTCCTCAGCCATTGCTCTGTGGACCAGCATCGGTCTGCTTGTGGCTGGACTTAATTGGGAGAGTTCTAGGGTTTTGGTGAAGGAAATTGCTCTGGAATATTAATAAAACCATTAACCCAGTGTTACGTGTGCATGTGAGTGAGTGGGACAGCACAGCAGCTCAATTGTCTCTTCCTTCCTTCCTTCCTTCCTTCCTTCCTTCCTTCCTTCCTTCCTTCCTTCCTCTTTCTTTCTCTTTCTTTCTGTCTTCCTTCCTTCCTTCCTTTCTTTCTTTTTTTCTTTCTTTCTTTCTTCCATCCTTTTTTCCTTCCTTCCTTCTTCTTTCTTTCTTCCTTCCTTCCTCTTTCTTGCTTCCTTCCTTTCTTTCTTTCCTTTCTTTCTGTCTTCCTTCCTTCCTTTTTCTTTCTTCCTTCCTTCCTTCCTTCCTTCCTTCCTTTCTTTCTTTCTTTCCTTTCTTTCTGTCTTTCTTCCTTCCTTCCTTCCTTCCTTTCTTTCCTTTCTTTCTGTCTTCCTTCCTTTTTCTTTCTTCCTTCCTGCCTTCCTTTCTTTCTTTCTTTCCTTTCTTTCTGTCTTTCTTCCTTCTTTCCTTCCTCTTTCTTCCTTCCTTCCTTCCTTCCTTCCTTCCTTTCTTTCTTTCTTTCTTTTCTTTCCTTTTCTTTCTCCTTCCCAGGTCCTGGATGTTCCCCTGACGGTTAAGATCAGGACAGGCGTGCAAGAGAAAACAAACCTGGCTCATAAACTGATCCCCAACCTCCGAGAATGGGGAGCCTCGTTGGTGACGGTATAGGAAGCTCTGCTTTTCTAAGTCCGGTTGGGATGGAGGCCTGGTTACTCACCTTGGCAGATCTGAGTGCTAATTCTTCCTTGGCCGTTCCCCATCAGAGGGGTCTTCGAGAGGAAGAGGGTGGTAGCATTCTTCTCCCGCCCTTCCTCTTCCTGGGGTTTCCCTGGCAAAGATCCAGAGAGAGAAAAAGGAGCAGTTTCCTGCTTTGCTTCTTGGCAAATTTTAAGACTGGTGGACATCAACTCCCAGAATTCCCCAGCTCTCATGTGACTTTAAACTCCAATTTAGAGAGTTTAAACTCCAGTCCTGGGAGTTTGAAGCCCACCCAGTCTTAAAGTTGCCAAGTTGGGGGGCCCCCTGACTTAGACAGAGCAAAGGGATCCAGATGTGGCGGTGTTTATTTTAATCGGCGCCAACTGCACCTTCTTCTTTTTTTTTCCTGACCTTGCTAGCTCCACGGCCGGTCGAGAGAGCAGAGGTACACAAAGATGGCAGACTGGGAATACATTGCAGAGTGTGTCAAAGTGGCCAGCCCCATGCCTCTCTTCGGTAGGTGGCTGCCAGTTCGGCCTTCCCGAGTCGTTCTGGGTCACTTTCCGTCCAGCTTGTGAGTTTTGACTGGGTGACCGCAGGCATGCTGCAGCGGTCAATAGTCGTGTGAGTTGAGGATCTGTTCTCAATCCTCCTTTCTGTGGGACGAGACTCAATGTACAGGGGGTCCTCAGCTTACGACCAAAATGGATGTCTATGGAGATTCTCCGTCATCCAGGTGAGGGTTGTCCCAAAGGTGCTTTTTTCAGGAGGCATGTGGACTTCCTTGTTTTTCTTTGAAGACGTTTCCCTTCTCCTCCAAGAAGCTTCTTCAGCTCTGATTGGATGGAGTGGAATGGAAGGATTGATACTCCTTGCAGCCAGCTGGTCATTTGCCTTCTTTTAGTGGGTCGTTGAGGCCACTTGGAGGCTTATCTGTGTCCTCAGGGTCAGCTGAGTGGTGCAAATGGGGGTGGAGCCTTCTCAGCTGCCTTGTTCCTGTAGTCTGCAATTTGCCTCCTGAAAAAGTACCACTGAGGACCCAGACAAACCTCCCAGTGGCCTCAACGACTCTCTAAAAGGATGCAAATGACCAGCTGTCTGCAAGGAGTATAACCAGGACCTGGATGACTGAGCATAGACATTCAGTTGCGCTCTTTCGGATATACGCCCTTTGGAGGGTGCGGGAGCATGAATGGATTCCCAGAAAACATTGCAGACTCCAGGAACCGTTTCCGCCCCAGTTTGAGATGCAGACCAAACGGACTCGTCCCCAACATCCTGCGCCCGTCTGCAGCAGGGAAGGGACCCAGGGCAGAAAAACATCCTGCAGCCAAGAAGGCTCCACCCCCATTTGCACTGCTCAGGTGACCCTGAGGACACAGAGATAAACCTCCAAGTGGCCTCAATGACCCTTTGAAAGGAATGCAAATGACCAGCTGTCTGCAAGGAGTATAAATCCTTCCCTTCCCCACCATCCGGTCAGAGCTGAAGAAGCTTCTGGGATGAGAAGCGAAACGTCTTCAAAGGAAAAACAAGGAAGTCCAGTTGCCCTTTGGAAAAGCACCTTTGGGCCCTTTAAATGAGGGCCTGGCGGAACTTGAAATATTCACCCTGAAATAAACCTTGACCATGTAAAGCTTTTCCTGTCCCTTCTCTGGCTGACGTGGTTTGAATGGCGTTCCCTGGTTTTTGCCTGAAGGGAGCAAGGATTCCTCTCCCTTTGAGCTTCGTCATTCAGTTTTTCAGATCCTTGTGGACACTCAGGCCCTAAAGATGCCTTTTCAGGAGGCAACTGGACTTCCTTGTTTTACCTTTGAAGACGTTTCGCTTCTCGTCGAAGAAGCTTCTTCAGCTCTGATCGGATGATGGGGAAGGGAAGGATTTATATTCCTTGCAGACAGCTGGTCATTTGCCTTCTCTCTGAGAGTCGTTGAGGCCACTTGGAGGTTTATCTGGGTCCTCGGGGTCCCCTGAGGGGTGCAAAGGGGTATGGAGCCTTCTTGGAACAACACCGTCCCTTCAGCAGTTGCAAGGAGGCTCCACACCCATTTGCACCCCTCAGCTGATCCTGAGGACACAGATGAACCTCCCAGTGGCCTCAACGATCCTCAGAAAGAATGCAAATGACCAGCTCTCTGCAAGGAGTATAAATCCTTCCCTTCCCCACCATCGAGTCAGAGCCGAAGAAGCTCCTGGAATGAGAAGTGAAACGTCTTCAAGAAGAAAAACAAGGAAATAATAATAATAATAAAGTTGGAAGGGACCTTGGAGGTCATCAAGTTCAACCCCCTGCTCAGGTAGGTAACCCTACACCATTTCGGACAAATGTCTGTCCAGTTTCTTCTTAAAAACTTCCAGTGTTGGAGCATTCACCACTTCTGGAGGCAGGTTGTTCCACTGGCTAATTGTTCTCACTGTCAGGAAGTTTCTCCTTAGTTCTAGGTTGCTTCTCTCCTTGATGAGTTTCCATCTGTTGCTTCTTGTCCTGCCTTCAGGCGCTTTTGAGAATAGCTTGACTCCCTCTTCTTTGGGCAGCCCCTGAGATACTGGAAGACTGCTGTCATGTCCCACCTTGTCCTTCTCTTCTTTAAACTAGACATACCCAATTCCAGCAGCTGTTCTTTGTATGTTTTAGGCTCCAATCCCCTGATCATCTTTGTTGCTCTTCTCTGCCCTCTTTCAGTCCAGTTGCCTCCTGGAAAAAAGCCGCTTTGGGACAATTGAGCCCAAAGTTCCCATCACTAAGCAAGACGGTTCAGTGAGTTTTGTCCCACTCTGTGACCTTTCTTGCCGCAGTTGTTAAGTGGATCTGGCTTCCCCATTGACTTGGCTTGTCCGCAGGTCACAAGAGGATGTGACCCCAGGGGACACGGCAAGCGTCGTAAGCACGAGCCAGTTGCCGAGCGTCTGAATTTTGACCGCGTGACCGTGAACAAATGGCTGTAAGTAGAGATGGGAAGGCATGAAAAAAACCTGGAAAAATGGGGGGAAGCGGGGGGTTCCCACCACATTTTTCCCCAAACAGCTTTGGACAAAAGGGGAAAAAAGAACCCTGTTCCCCCCACCACCACCAGTTTTCCAGTTTTTTTTCCAGGCCTTCCCATCTCTAGTTATAAGTCCTATCCAGAGACAGATGATATATATATATATATTGCTTTGTAAACCGGGTGTTCTGACAGACCAGATCTATCTATCTGTCTGTCTGTCTATCTATCTATCTAGACAGATAGATATAGATACAGATATATAGATATAGATTAGATAGAGATATAGATATAGATATCCGGTCTGTCAGAACACCCGGTTTACAAAGCAATCTACTTATTGCTTTTTAGCCCCAATCTAGGAGCATTGTTTTGTTTTTTTTATCATACAGGCAGACACTACTGCGACAAACTATTTTGTGTTCAAATTGGATTTTGCCGACCAAGAGTTAAAGGGAGACTAGTATAGCTATTTAGCTTTCATCAGCTAGCCATACCCTTCTGAGATTCGAGCCTGGGCAGCTTGCATATTAGGCAGCTGTATTAACCTCTAGGCCACAGGCTCTCCTCACTTCTGTCAGCTGAACCAGGGAAGAGAAATTGAGTGTTTTCTGGTGAAGCCAATCTGCCAGAACACTCAGTTTACAAAGCGATCTACTTATTGCTGCCTAATATGCAAGCAGCCCAGCTTCGAATCTCCGAAGGGTATGGCTAGCTGATGAGAGCTAAATAGCTTGAAATAGCTATACTTGTCTCCCTTTAACTCTTTGTCGGCAAAATCTAAATTGAACATATATATCTATATATATATTTCCTTCCTGTACAGGAAATGGCGATATTTTTTCTTTCGAAGATGCTAACCGGGCCATGGCGAGCGGAGTTTCAGGGATCATGATTGCACGGTAAGTAGCTTTCCTTCTTCCCTCCTATAGTAAGCCCAGAGGATTATTGGCTGCCTTTCCTCCCTCCCCTCCCCCTTGGACGAACTGCACAGTTCCCGCTATCTTAGGAAAGCTCAGAACATTCCTTAAAGACTCATCTCATCCCGGACATTCCTTTACTGTAATCATAGTAAACAGCACTGTATGGTGCGACATTGGAAGTGCAATATTCGGGGCAGCGCAAAGGTGAATAGAATGTGAAGGATGTGTGTATATAATGTATGTTCTTATTTGTGGTTTTTTTTTTAATTAAAAAGTTTTACAAAAATTACAAAATATACCCCAAAACCCACCCTCCCCCTCCCCCACTTCCCAGAGCTGAATACAGGGTAACAAATATAATAATCATAATCTAAATAACATTAACCACCTATATAGATAAACAAATATAATGCGCTTTAACTCCCTTTAACAAAGTAAACAATTTGCAAATAGACTTAATCATATAAACAAATTAAAATCCTAATTCACAGACAATATAATAAAAATTTCACTATGATAAACTATTAATAATAATAATAATAATATTCTAAAATTTATTCATAAAATAAATAGAACTTTTTAGTCCCATATTTATTCTGAATATAGTCTGTCCATCTTCTCCAAACCGAAATATATCTCTCTTGTGAATGATCCTTCAAATAAGCCGAAATTTTTGCCATTTCTGCTAAATTTGACACTTTAATCGTCCATTCTTCTATAGTCGGCAAGGAATCTTTCTTCCAATATTGCCCTACCAACAGCCTTGCTGCTGTTATTAAATTCAACATCAAATTAGTTTCCTTATCATCAAAATCTACAATAATACCCAACAAAAATAGTTGAGGAGTAAACTTTATCTTTTAAAAATATTTTGAATGTTCCACCAAATTTTAATCCAAAAAGCTTTTATATTTCTACAAGTCCACCAAATATGAAAGTAAGTTGCATCCAAACTACCACATCTCCAACATTTGGGCTGCAAGCTAGGATACATACAAGACAACTTTTGGGGATCCAAATGCCACCTATAAAACATAAAAATTTTGAGCTTGAGTAAATTTTACATTTCTAACCCAAATTGTCTCCCATGTGTCCAATAGAATCGGCTCTTGAATATTTTGTGCCCATTTTACCATACAATCTTTAAGTAACTCCGTTTCAGAGTCCAATTCTATTAAAACATTATAAATTCTCTTTATATGGGCTCGAGTTTGATCTTTAATCTGTTTTACCAAATTCACGTCCTCTAAAGTAATACCAACCTTTTGATCTAAACTCCACCTAACTAACATTTGTGGTTTTGACTTGTGGGAAGCGTGCACTGTGGACAGCACTTAGTTTCATTAGGAGGGGGATACACAATGACGATAAAGATATTCTAATTAAAAAAGAAAAAAAAGAGAAAGAAACTTCTGTAGCCAATGGAGATTCAGACCGATTCCGTCGCTTCCATCTGGAACAGCGGTTCTCCACCTGTGGGTCGGGACCCCATTTGGGGTCGAATGACCATTTCACGGGGGTCGCCAAATAACGCAGTCCGCCATTTTTTCCCCTTTTCTTTGGCCACGCCCCTGGCACCTGGTGATGTATAAGTGGTTGGGGGTCACCACAACATGGGGAACTGTATTATGGGGTCACGGCATTAGAAGAGTTGAGAACCACTGATCTGGAAGATCAGCAGCTGGTCTGCTCCCTCCTGTACGTCCATCTTGTGGGGGCTGGGAAAGACCCCCTTGTAGAAACGCTGTCGTCCCGTACGGAGTTCCTCTTTAAATAACAGAATAATGAGCCGAGGTGGCGCAGCAGTTAGAGTTCAAGTACTGCAGGCCACTTTAGCTGACTGTGTTCAGCAGGTCAGCGGTTCAAATCTTACCGGCTCAAGGTTGACTCAGCCTTCCATCCTTCCAGGGTAGGTCAAATGAGGACCCAGATTGTTGGGGGCAATGTAAATATATATATATATATATATATATATATATATATATATATATATATATATATATATACACATTGCTTACTGGTGTACACTGCTTAGAGAGTGCTCGCACTTAAAGCGGTATATAAGTCTCATAAATAAATAAATAAATAAATAAATAATGGGGTCGGGGGGTACCTTGCAGGTCTTCCAGTCTAATCCCCCGCCCTTTGTGGAGTAAGGAATCTCTTTGTGCAAAATGACAAGAACTGAAGAACCCCCCCCCCTCCCAGCTCGAATCCCCACGTCTTTGACTTTCCAAAGTTGTCACAGCTGTTCTTCTCGGTCGCAGGGGAGCGCTGATCAAACCTTGGATCTTCACCGAAATCAAAGAACAGCGGCACTGGGACATCTCTTCCAGAGAGAGGCTGGACATTCTCCAGGACTACACCAACTATGGTTTGGAACACTGGGGCTCAGACACCCAGGGCGTGGAGAAGACCAGGAAGTTCCTGCTGGAGTGGCTTTCTTTCCTCTGCAGGTTAGCCACCACTCTTGGCGTCTCCCTAATAGCTCCTGTAGAGCAGCAGCGCTTAGACTTATATGCTGCTGCTTTTTAGTGCTTTTACAGCCGTTTACCTAGTCCAGACGTCAAACACAAGGCCCGGGGGTCCCTCCCAGTTCTAGTCTGTTCTTTCCTATTCTGTTCTGTTCTATTCTCTTTCCTATTCCATCCCATCCCATTCTATTCTATTCTCTATTCTATTCTAATCCTATCGTATTCTATTCTCTAATATATATTCTATTATTATTCTATTTTCTATTCTGTTCTATATTCTATTCTATTCTATTCTAATCCTATCCTATCCTATCCTATTCTCTAATATATTCTATTATTATTCTATTTTTCTATTCTATTTTCTATTCTGTTCTATTCTGTTCTATATTCTATTCTATTCTGTTCTGTTCTGTTCTATTCTAATCCTATTCTCTTCTCTTTTCTCCTCTCTTCTATTTGTATTCTAATCCTATCCTATCCTATTCTCTAAAACAGACATGTCAAACACAAGGCCTGGGGGCCGAAGGCGGCCTGCGAAGCCATCCTGGAAACAGTGAGGGAACGGTCCCCACTGCCTTGGCTATGGCCCAGGCCAGCCGGGAGCCAATGTACAATTTTGTGGTGGCCATCTATGCTGAAACGCATTCAGTCTTAGCTCCACAAGGCCGTCTGGAAACAGCGAGGAACCAGCCCCTGGGTGCATGTTGGCCCCGCCCCCTGGGTGCATGCTGGGGAGGGGTCGCCCTTTGTGGGGAATGAAGAAATGCACCATGCCTTGGCACTTGCCCTGGTCCCCCCCCCTTCGGCCAGAGACCCTCAGATCTGTCCCACTCCTGCCCAGGCCCCCACAAGCACCCTTGACGCGAACGATGTAGAGCTGGCCATGCCCACCCAGTAGGCCACACCCACTTCCTCCACGCCCACCCAGTAGGCTGCACCCACCCTGGCCACACTCACCTGGCCCCCCGAGGGCAACCGCAATGCTGATGCGGCCCTCAATGAAATTGAGTTTGACACCCCTGATCTAGCAGGACGGGTTGCTAAAGAAGTAGAGCAGGGGTCTTCAAACTTGGCCCTTTTATGACTTGTGGACTTCAACTCCCAGAATTCCTCAGCCAGCGTGCCTGGTTGAAGTCCACAAGTCATAAAAGGGTCAAGTTTGAAGACCCCTGAAGTAGAGGAATTGTCATTCAGGAACATCTGTAGGGCCAACATTTCTCCATACACATAAAGAAATATTGTCCATACCAGATGCCTCTAATTTGGGAGACATAATTTAGGAATCATTGCTGCAGAGGGTAAATTCCAGCTGAATTTGCTTGATATAGTAGTGTAGTGTTTCTCCAATTTAGTGCTACGTGTTAGTTGACCCAGATATTTGTGTATAGCAGTGGTTCTCAACCTTTCTAATGCCGCAACCCCATAATACAGTTCCCCATGTTGTGGTGACCCCCAACCACTTATACATCTCCGGGTGCCAGGGGCGTGGCCAAAGAAAAGGGGGGGAAAATGGCGGACAGCCTTATTTGGCGACCCCCGTGAAATGGTCGTTCGACCCCAAATGGGGTCCCGACCCACAGGTTGAGAACCACTGGTGTATAGGCTTCAATAAATCATTTATGCTGCCACTTGTAGATGACCAGGGAGAGGTCAAACATGTCATAAGCCATGAGTCCCTGCATGCCCACAAAGGATCTAAGCCCAGCCCACTTCAAACGGCTTTCTTATCTCCTACTGATTTCCCTTGACAGTTGGCCAGAATCTTGTAGAGAGCTTAAGCTTGCAATAAATCTTTATACACATTTGAATCTCCTGGTTTCCCAGGCCATTGACATAACTCACAAGAAAAGCCCTAATTTTTTGTGCTTGACATCTGAAGCCATAAACCAGGGGTCTTCAAACTTGGCCCTTTTATGACTGGTGGACTTCAACTCCCAGAATTCCTCAGCCAGGCCCTCACCTACTTCACATATCCAGCTTCATGGGCTTTGCCCTGGTCCCCCCCCCCCTTCTGCCAGAGACCCTCAGATCTGTCCCACTACTGCCCAGGCCCCCACAGGCACCCTTGACGCGAACAATGTAGAGCTGGCCTTGTCCACCCAGTAGGCCACACCCACTCCATTCACACCCACCCAGTAAGCCGCACCCACCCTGGCCACACACACACACACACACCCCGGAGGGCAACCGCAATGCTGATGCGGCCCTCAAATGAAATTGAGTTTGACACCCCCGACCTAGTCAGCATCTTGCCCCCAACCACCTCATTTTACTGACCTCGGAAGGATGGAAGGATCGAACTGCTGGCAGCGGGCAGAATTCGCCTGCAATTCTTCTAACCACTGTGCCAGCAGGGCTCATGCAAGAGAAAGGAAGGAAGAGAAAGAAAGGCAAGGAGAAAAAAAAAAGGGAGGGAGGAGAGGAAAGGAGAGGGAAATAAAAGGGAGCAGGCAAGAAAGAAACAAAATGGAGAAAGGGAAGGAAAGAGAGGTTAGAGAGGGAAGGAAAGAAAAGAAAGGTAGAAAGAAAAGGGTGTGATGGAAGGAGAGAATAACAACAGCACTGCTGAAAGGACCGTGTTGTAGACTGCAGATAGGTGATGGGGTCAGCAATTCCAGGGAGGCTCCACACTCATTTGCACCCCTCAGCTGACCCTGAGGACACAGAGACAAACCTCCAAGTGGCCTCAACGACTCTCTAAAGGAAGGCAAATGACCAGCGGTCTGCAAGGAGTATCAATCCTTCCCTCCCCCACCATCCAGTCAGAGCCGAAGAAGCTTCTGGGATGGGAAGCGAAACGTCTTCAAAGGAAAAACAAGAAAGTCCAGATGCCTCCTGAAAAAAAAAAAAAAACACCTCCTGGAGGACACCTGATTTACGGCTGTTTGTTTTCTTCATTTTGGCCCCGGTCAGGTATATCCCGGTGGGCTTGCTGGAGCGTCTGCCGCAGCGCATCAACGAGAGGCCCCCTTACTACCTGGGCCGAGACCCCTTGGAGACCCTGATGGCCAGTCAGAATGTGGACGACTGGGTGAAGATCAGGTACGAGTGGTTGTTGTTAATTGCGAAGTCGTGTCCGACCCCTCGCAACCCCACGGACAACGTTCCTCCAGGCCTTCCTGTCCTCTACCATCTTCTGGAGTCCATTGAAGCTCACACCTCCTGCTTCAGGGACTCCATCCAGCCACCTCCTTCTCTGTCGTCCCCTTCTTCTATTGCCCTCCATCTTTCCCAGCATCAGGCTCTTCTCCAGGGAGTCCTTCCTTCTCATTAGGGGGCCAAAGTCCTTGAGTTTCAACTTCAGGATCTGGCCTTCTAAAGAGCAGTCGGGGTTGATCTCCTCCAGGACTGACCGGTTTGAACGCCTTGCAGTCCAGGGGACTCGCAGGAGTCTTCTCCAGCACCAGAGTTCAAAGGCCTCCATTCTTTTGCGCTCAGCCTTTCTTAGGGTCCAACTTTCACAGCCACACATTGCAACTGGGAAAACCATGGCCTGGACTATACGCACTTTTGTGGGCAGGGTGATGTCTCTGCTTTTTAGTAGGCTGTCTAGATTTGCCATAGCTTTCTTCCCCAGGAGCAAGCGTCTTTTGATTTCTCGGCTGCAGTCCCCATCTGTGGGGTACGAGAGCGCCAGCCAAACCCCCCGCTGTGTCGCCCTGGGAATTCCGCCATCCTCCATAATCCACATTTCTTTTTTCTCCCAGCGAGATGCTGTTGGGCCGTGTTCCTGCCGACTTCTCGTTCCTGCCGAAGCACAAAGCGAATTCTTACAAATAGGGCGGATAAAGGAAGCATCATCATCATCTATTATCCTCTGTCGAATCATTAAAGAAAAATCTCTTTTTTTCACTTGGCTGCTGGTTGTATTCATTGCTTTTCCGACCTGAGTGTCCCCCCCCCCCAGGACCTGGGTGGGTGGGTGGCTCTGCCCAGCTGCCCGGAGGGCTCCAGCTCTCTTACCTGGCTACTTCCTGACAGCTAGTCCTCGACTTACGATCACAATTGAGTTCAAGATTTCCACTGCTAAGCAATAGAATATAGAATGGGATGGTACGGGATAGGATAGAATACAGAATAGAAATATAGAATAGAATGGAATGGAATGGAAGAGAAGAGAGAATAGGATAGTTATAGAATAGAAGAATAGAATAGAGAATAGGATAGGATTAGAATAGAATATGGAATGGGGAATAGAATAGAATAGAGAATAGGATAGGATTAGAATAGAATAGAATATGGAATGGGGAATAGAATAGAATAGAATGATAAGAATAGAATAGAACATAGAATGGGATGGAATGGAATAGAATATAGAATAGAACATAGAATTAGAATATAATAGAATATAAAATAGAACATAGAATCAGAATATAATAGAATATAAAATAGAACATAGAATTAGAATATAATAGAATATAATGTAGAATAGAATAAAATATAGAATAGAATATAGAATATAACAATATAGAATAGAATATAGAATAGAACACAGAATTAGATAGAATAGAATATAGAATGGAATGGAACAGAATAGAATACAGCTGGAAGGGACCTTGGAGGTCTTCTAGTCCAGCCCCCTGCTCAAGTGGGAGAACCGTCCTAGACAATCTCAGATAAGTGACTGTCCAGTCTCTTCTTAAAAACCTCCCCTGATGGAGCCCCCACGATTTCTGGTGGCAAGCTGTTCCACTGGTTAATTGTCCTCACTGTTGGGAAGTTCCTCCTCAGTTCCAGGTTGCTTCTCTCCTTGGTCAGTTTCCATCCATCGTTTCTGGTCCTGTCCTCGGGTGCTCCGGAGAATAACGTGACCATAATTTCCACTGCTGAGCAAGACAGTCGCTAAGTGGGTTTTGCCCCATTTTACAACATTCCTTGCCACGGCTGTTAAATGAGTCACTGCAGTCACACGGTCGTTAAGTGAACCTGGCTTCCTGCTTGTCAGAAGGTTGCAAAAGGGGATCATGTGACCCCTGCATACATCATAAATGCGAGTTAGTCGCCAAGCGTCCAACATTTGGATCACGTGACCCGCGGGATGCTGCAACCGTCCTAAGTGTGAAAAACAAGACAGGGCGGTTGTAACTGAACGTTCACTAAATGAAGTGTTGTAAGTGGAGAACCACCTGCATTTATTTGTCCTAATCTTTATTTTTTATTATTACTATTTGATAAAAGAGCCGAGGTGGCGCAGCAGTTAAGAGTGCAGTACTGCAGGCCACTTTAGCTGACTGTGTTCAGCAGGTCAGCGGTTCAAATCTCACCGGCTGAAGGTTGACTCAGCCTTCCATCCTTCTGGGGTAGGTCAAAGGAGGACCCAGATGGTTGGGGGCCATGTAAATATATATATATACATTGCTTATTGGTGTACACCGCTCAGAGAGTGCTTGCACTTAAAGCAGAATATAAGTCTCATAAATAAATAAAAATAAATAAGGCAGGAAACATACCTTAGTGTACACAGTCCTCAACTTGCAACTGTTCATTTACTGACTGTTCAAAGTTACAACTGCACAGAAAAAAAGCGACTTACGACCATTTTTACACTGACGACCATTGCAGCATCCCTGTGGTCACATGATCCAAATTCAGAGGCTTGGCCACTGACTCCTATTTACGACGGTTGCCGTGTCCTCTTTTGCAGGCAAAGTCAATGGGGGAAGCCAGATTCACTTAACGGCCGTGTCACTCCCTTAACAACCGAAGGGATTCGCTTAATGACGTTGGGCGGAAAGGCGGTAAAATGGGGCAAAGCTCGCTTAACGTCTGAATTTCGGGCTCCGTGGCGGTCGTAACTGGAGGACTTACCAGCCCTCCCTGTCTTCCACCCAACCACCCCCCTGCAGGGTGGGCTGGGCTGATGGGTAGCAGAGCCCACTTATCCCCAAGATCCCCCCCCCTCCTGATTGCTCAGTCAAAACCCCCACTCCACCCCACAAGGTAAAAACTGGGGGGGGGAAATCTTCACCTCCCCCCCCCAACCCAAAGTCCTGCCCTCCGAGGGTCTTCGCTCCACCTTCTCCTCATCCGGTTGGGGCAGCAAATCCAGCTCGGGGGGGAGCGGAGGGATCCCTCGCATATCCGCCGGCAGCGGCTCCTCAATGAGGACTAGCCGCCCTCCTTGCCTCTCCCTCCCTCCCTCCCTCCTTCCCTCGCTGGCTCTCCCAGCGCTCCGCCGTCTCCCGGGCAACGCGCCCCCTCGGCTCCCATTGGCCGGCTGGCGGCCGCCGCTGTTCCCGCCCTCTCGCCGCCGCTCCTATTGGCGGGACGGAGAGGCGCCGGAGCGCGCGCTCCCATTGGCCGGGAAGGCCGCTCGTCTCAGAGCGGAGCGGGGGGGGTTTCCGGTTCCGGTGTGTAGGAGGCGGCGGCGGCGGCGGCGGCGGCAGGAGCAGCAGCAGCAGCGCTGGCGGCGAAGCGAGGCTCGGAGGGGGCCGGGCCCAGCGCGGCGCGGACACGCCAGGCCGACTCCCGCCCGGCGCCGAGCCATGACGAGGCGGCGGCGGGAGCAGCAGCAGCCGCCGCCGCCGCACCCCGAGCCCTGAAGGGAGCCGAGCCAGGCCGAGCCCCGTAGGCCCCATCCCGCCAGGCAGGCGGCCTGTCCCCGCCATGGACAACCAGGTGAGGAGGCGGCCCGCCCTTTTGCCCCCCCTCTCAGAAATGGGCGGGGCCAGCCTTCACAGGGCGCCGGGCGGCCACGCCCACACCCTGGAGGGGCGGGGTTGGGCGGCTGGCCACGCCCCCCAGTCCCTCATGTTAGCCCCCCCCGCCCATCCGAAGGAGAGATGCGAGTGGGAGGGGGCGGGGAGAGATTTCTGGGGTGCCATCCCCGTTGAATTGCGGGGGGGAGGGGAGAATGTGAAGATAGACAGCCGGGGGGGGGGAGCCTGCCCGTCTGAAGGGGCGTGGCTTCCTCAGGCCAGGAGGAAGGAGGGTGGGGGACCCAGGGGCTTTCCCTCCTTCCCTCCCTCCCAAATGGGGTCCCTCGTATTGCTGGCAGCTGCCCCCTCCCCGTCCATTGCACTTGGGGGGACTGCCACCCCCTCCACCCCACTTCTTTGGCATGCATCTGCGGGCAGCGGTGAGGATGCATCTGCCAGTTGTGGGGCACACTTGCAACTGGTGTGTAAGGTGAGTTGAGAGTGGGTGTGTCCGAGGCGCAAGGCAAGGCTTCCTTACCTGATGCATCAGAGGCACTGGAGACTTTGGAGAAAGTGCAGAGAAGAGCAGCTAAGAGGATCAAAGGCCTGGAGACGAAAACACACAAAGAACGGCTGCGGGAACTGGGAATGGCCAGTCTGGAGAAAAGAAGGACGAGGGGGGACAGGAGAGCAGCGTTCCAGTATCTCAGGGGCTGCCCCAAAGAAGAGGGAGTCAAGCTCTTCTCCAAGGTGCCTGAAGGCAGGACAAGAAGCAACGGGTGGAAACGAATCAAGGAGAGAAGCAACCTGGAACTAAGGAGAAGCTTCCTTGACAGTGGGAAGAATTAACCAGTGGAACGGCTTGCCACCAGAAATCGTGGGCGCTCCATCACTGGAGAGGTTTTCAAGAAGAGACTGCACAGCCGCTTGTCTGAAATTGTAGAGGGTCTCCTGCTTCAGCAGGGGGTTGGACTAGAAGACCTCCAAGGTGCCCCCCGACTCTGTTATTCTGATTGATTGATTGAAGGATGACAAAGGTGGTCCTCGACTTACGTCTGCAATTGAGCCCAACGTTTCTGTTGCTAAGTGGGGCGTTTGTGAGAGTTGCCCCATTTTACGACTTTGCTTGACACAGTTGTTACGTGAATCTCCGCAGGCGATAAACCAATAACACAGTGGTTAAGCGAAGCCGGCTTCCCCTGTTGATTTGGCTCGTCACAAGGTGGCAAATTGACGCCAATTGCCAAGCCTTTGAATTTTGGTCACGTGATCCTGGGGAGGTTGCGACGGTCATAGCTATGAAAGACGGTCATAAGTCACATTTTTCAGCACCGTTGTGACTTTGAACAGTCACTCAATTATCTGTTTTGAGTTGAGCTGTAGTAGAACTACGTTACTACCACAGTTGCCATGATGAGGTGAGTCCCGTGTGGTTGCAGCCTCCCACACCCGCCTGGTTATAATAATAATAATAGAGATGGAAGGGCCCTTGGAGGTCATCTAGTCGAACCCCCTGCTTAGGCAGGAAACCCTATACCATTTCGGACAAATGGCTGTCCAGTCTCTTCTTAAAAACTTCCAGTGTTGGAGCATTCGCAGCTTCTGGAGGCAGGTTGTTCCACTGGTTAATTGTTCTCACTGTCAGGTTGCCATTTGCAATCTCCTGCGTGGTGGAAGTTGCAAATGGTGGTTGTGGGACATTGCAGCTTTGCCATTGCCAGCTGGTTGCCAACTGCCTAAATTGCAATCACGTGACCCTGGGGCAGGGGTATGCAAGCTTGGCTCTTTTGTGACTCGTGGACTTCAACTCCCAGCTATGCTGGCTCAGGAATTCTGGGAGTTGAAGTCCACAAGTCACAAAAGAGCCAAGGTTGCCGACCCCTGCCCTGGGGGAACACTACAATGGCCGCAGCTACATTTTCTCGTTCAGAGCTGTACCTTAAAACGGTCACTAAATAAGCAAGATTAGGGGACTCGAGGCTAAAGCATATAAGGAATGGTTGCTGGAATTGGGTATGTCTAGTTTAACAAAGAGAAGAATGAGGTGGGACATGATAACAGTGTTCCAATATCTCAGGGGCTGCCCCAAAGAAGAGGGAGTCAAGCTATCCTCCAAGGCGCCTGCAGGCAGGACAAGAAGCACCGGATGGAAACTGATCAAGGAGAGAAGCAACCTAGAATTAAGGAGAAACTTCCTGACGGTTAGAACAATTAACCAGTGGAACCACCCGCCTCCAGAAGCGGTGAATGCTCCAACACTGGAAGCTTTTAAGAAGAGACTGGACAGCCATTTGTCTGAAATGGTATAGGGTTTCCTGCCTGAGCAGGGGGTTGGACTAGATGACCTCTAAGGTCCCTTCCAACTTTACTATTATTATTATTCTTAAGATGGGGAGCAGACGACTCTCGTAGATTTAAACTATATATAATTGCAATTTGCGCCCCTGTGGTAAGCTGTAAATAGTAACTTAGAAGCAGCACCGAGTTTACCTATCGTAACAAATTAGCACATTGCAAACACCTAACCCAAGACTAGTAAGGTTGGCCATGGGGAGAGATGAATGTAGTAAGGAAGCTGTTTAGTTACGTATTGATTGGGTTTGTGCTCTTCCTTTCAACTTTTATAACCCCTCGCGGCATCTGACCTGCAAAACATGGGAAAGGTTGCATCAGCATTCAAACCTTGAGCATTTCTAGGTCTGTCGTGTGGATGTTTGTAAGAATTGAAGGATCTTACCCAATTCTTTTGTCGGAAATCCAAAATTAGAGCACGGGGTGTCCATGGGGAGCCCAAAAGCCAGACGGGTGGCTGTACAGCGAAAGGCCCGCTGTGGATATAAAACAGACCCTGGCCTTCAGACATGCAATCACAGGGACTAACTTGGTTTTTTTCTTTTTCTTTTAAACCATCAGTTGTACATCTGTTCTAGTAACTTCCCCCTGCTAGATGCTTGGACTGCTTATTAATTGAGCCAGTATCTGTTGGTTCAATTGCAATTTGGCCTCTTATGAACTCCAGCTGCTGATATAAACCCCGTCCCGGGCCCTATTCAGAAACGGATTATTCCTGAACAAACCAGCAACTCCCAAACCCCACAGGCACGTTTTTTGTGACTTCGCTTTTTTCTTTTCTTTTTGAAAAGAAGGACTAGGGGTGACAGGGTAGTGTTGTTCCCATATCTCAGGGGCTGCAACAGAGAAGAGGGGGCTAGCCTATTCTCTTAAAGCAGGGGTTCTCAACCTTGGCAACTTTAAGACTTGTGGACTTCAACTCCCAGAATTCCTCAGCCAGCAAAGCTGGCTGAGGAATTCTGGGAGTTGAAGTCCACAAGTCTTAAAGTTGCCAAGGTTGAGAACCCCTGCAAGTCTAAAGCAACAAGGCAGGACAAAAAGCAACGGACTAAAACTGATCCAGGAGAAGAGAAGCAACTTAGAACTAAGGAGAAATATCCTGACAGTGAGAACAATTAACCAGTGGAACGGCTGGCCACTAGAGGTTGTGGCTGCTCCATCAAGAAGAGACTGGATATCCATTGGTCCAGAATGGTATAGGACAGGGGTAGGCAAGCTTGGCTCTTTGGTGACTCGTGGACTTCAACTCCCAGAATTCCTGAGCCAGCCTGGCTCAGCTTGGCAACCTCTCCCTTTCCCCTCAGCATGGCTGGCTCAGGAATTCTGGGAGTTGAAGTCCACCAGTCATAAAAGAGCCAAGGTGGCCTACCTCTGGCCTAGGCCCCTTCATGGCTCGTGGACTTCAACTCCCAGAATTCCTGAGCCAGCCTGGCTCAGCTTGGAAACCTCTCCCTTTCCCCTCAGCACGGCTGGCTCAGGAATTCTGGGAGTTGAAGTCCACCAGTCATAAAAGTGCCAAGGTTGCCTACCCCTGCTATAGGATCTCCTCCTTCCAACTTGGTTATTCTATTATTCTGTCATCTTTTTTCTCAGGCCCGTGGTGAAATTTTCCGGGGCCTAAAAAGCTGCAAAGGGCCCTCGTGCTGTCTGCTCCAGGCCAGTCCCTTCGTTCCTGCAGACACTTAATAACGTACCCCCAAAATGCCAGAAAAGGCTAATATGCCTGGAAAGGCAAAATATGCCTCTTGTCTTTCCTTTTTTCAGCTGCTTTGCTCTGCCCTTGTACCTTCCTGAACTGGAAAGGCCTTCCTTCTCCCTAAATCAGTGGTTCTCAACCTTTTTAATGCCGCGACCCCCAACCGGTCATAAGTCGAGGACTACTCAACCGGTCGTAAGTCAAGGACTACTCAACTTGTGCAGCACCGTTTGCAGAATGGGACTTTTGGCGGGCTCAGCTGGGCAGACACCGCCTGGACCATTCCTATTGGCTTTGGAAAGCCAATAGAATTAGGCTCTATTCAAGAGAGTCTATTCTATTGGCTTTCAAAAGCCAATAGAATAAAAGGGAGTAGCACAGCCAAGGAAAAGGGGGGAAAAATGGCGGACTGCGTTGTTTGGCGACCCCCGTGAAATGGTCGTTCGACCCCAAATGGGGTCCCGACCCACAGGTTGAGAACCGCTGTCCTAGATCCTGCAGGTTTAGGTTCCACATCAGTTTTTCCAAATGAATATCTTCTTAGTAACCGCCGAGTTCCCAGCTAGTTCTAAACAAAGGGATCAAAACATTTCTCCTGCGGTTGTCTGGCCTGAATTTTCGACAATTGGCATAACTTTTTCTTTTGAGCAGCGACCGTCGCAGCTCACTAGCTAGGTCTACTTGACTAACAGGCTGTTTCTGCCTTCCTCCTCCTCCTCCTCTTTCTTTGCCCCTCCCTCCCCTTGCACACATCCCCTCCCCCTTTCCTAGTGTACAGTCCAGGTGAAGTTGGAGCTCGGACACCGTGCCCAGCTGCGGAAGAAGCCCACCACGGAGGGGTTCACCCACGACTGGATGGTGTTTGTACGCGGCCCGGAGCAGTTTGAAATCCAGCACTTTGTGGAGAGGGTGGTCTTCCGCCTCCATCAGAGCTTCCCTAAACCCAAACGTGGTGAGTGGGCCTCCCGGCAGGCGGGCGGGCGGGTGCGCCGGGCCGGGCAGGGGGTGTACCTTGGACCAAGAGGCACGTTGGTGACCCGGTCTCTGGGCAGAGGGATGCTCTTGTGGGCTGCTTGGGTAGCCTGTGGTTGGCCAGGTTGGGAAGTATTTATTTATGTATTTATTTATTTATGAGACTTATATACCGCTTTAAGTGCAAGCACTCTCTAAGCGGTGTACACCAGTAAGCAATGTATATATATATTTACATTGCCCCCAACAATCTGGGTCCTCATTTGACCTACCCCAGAAGGATGAAGGCTGAGTCAACCTTGAGCCGGTGAGATTTGAACCGCTGACCTGCTGAACACAGTCAGCTAAAGTGGCCTGCAGCACTGCACTCTTAACTGCTGCGCTACCTCGGCTCCCTCCCTCCCTCCTTTCCTTCCTTCCCTCCCTCCCTCCCTCCCTCTCTCCCTTCCTTCCTTCCTTCCTTCCTTCTCTCCCTCCCTGAATGAATGAATGAATGACAACTAACTTATATACCGCTTTAAGTGCAAGCACTCTCTAAGCGGTGTACATCAGTAAGCAATGTATATATATATATTTACATTGCCCCCAACCACCTGGGTCCTCCTTTGACCTACCCCGGAAGGATGGAAGGCTGAGTCAACCTTGAGCCGGTGAGATTTGAACCGCTGACCTGCTGAACACAGTCAGCGAACGTGGCCTGCAGTACTTGCATTCTAACTGCTGCGCCACCTCGGCTCATGTCAAAGTACAGGCAGTCCCCGACTTAACGACCAAATGGAGCCCCAAATTTATGTTGCGGAGTGAAACATTTGTTTAGGTCAGCGCTTCTCAACCTGTGGGTCACGACCCCATTTGGGGTCGATCGACCATTTCATGGGGGTCGCCAAGCAAGGCTGTCCGTCATTTTTCCCCCCCTTTTCCGGCGGGTGCCTTACCTCCCTTGGGCTGGGCCAGCTGGTGGCCCAGCCGGTGGTCGGCCTGCTCAGTCTCTGCCAGCTACGCCTCGGCCGGCACAGGGGGCGGCACCACCCATGCGGGGCGCTGCCGGGCAGGGAAAGTCCTCAACTTACAACCGGTTGGGTAGTCCTCGACTTACAACCAGTTTAGTCCTCGACTTATGACCGGTTGGGGGGTCGTGGCATTAAAAAGGTTGAGAACCACTGGTTTAGGTGAGTTTTGCCCCATTTTACGCCCTACCTGGCCACCTTTGTCAGAAGGTTGTGCAAAAGGGGATCCCTTTGACCCCGTGATTGTGGGGAGGTTGAAACCTGCCTGCAGGTCGTATTATGGGTAGCAGAGCCGTTGGTCACCCTGTTTTAATTCTCGTCCCTGGCCTGGTTTACAGAGGCTGCTCTGCTGCTGCTGCTGCGTGGGAAGTCTTGTTAATGCTCCTTTTTATTTTCTCCCCCCCCCAGTTTGCAAAGAGCCCCCTTACAAAGTGGAGGAGTCCGGCTACGCGGGCTTCATTATGCCCATTGAGGTCTACTTCAAAAACAAGGTATCGTTTTTTTATTCTCCAGCTCTGTCCTTCCTTCTTCCCTGCCTGCGTTTCGTTTCCTTCTGCGGCAATTTCACCTTCCTGGAGGGTTTTTTTTTTTGCGGGGAGGGGGGCTTCTGAGAAAAGTCCAAGTCAGTGAACAGAAAAAAAGACTGTAATAAGTATGTATGTTTAGGCATCTCCAGTTCTGATCTACACACACCCCCTTCCCCACCTCCTAGCAGATAATTCTTCCTCACCCCAAACTCATTACTCTGCCTCTGGGGAAATTGTCGAGCCCTTCACATCGACGCTCAACGTCTAAAATGCTTTGGGCAAACTAGTTTTTTGGTTTTTTTTAAATAAAATAAAAAAAACTGAGCCGTTTTGAAGACCACCCAACCATGTTAGCTACGGGGGCGGCCAAAATTGTGGAAACCTTTTGAGAAAAAGTGTTCAGTAGAAATGTCACGTTTGGTTGTTTCTACCCATTTTTCTTCTAATTTCTTTATAACTGTAGCCTCGTTCACTTAATAATACTATTTTACATGGCTTTCTGGGTGACCGGTCAACTCATAATAATAATAAAAGCAATGGATAGGAAGACCAGAAAAATAATGACAATGAATCATGCTCTTCGTCCATTCAGTGATATTGACAGACTTTATCTACCAAGGCAAATAGGTGGGCGTGGAATGCTACAAGTACATCAGATGGTTGAAGAAGAAAAAATGGCTTTGGAAGAATATCTGAAGAACAATGATGAAGATGCACTGAAATTAGTATATCAGGAAGGCTTACTAACTACTGGAGAGACCAAACTGGCCTACAAGAAAGACCAAATGAAGAACAGAATAGAGGCATGGGAAGACAAAGCACTACATGGCCAACACATTAAAAAAATAATTGGGAAAGCAGATATTAACAAGACCTGGCAATGGCTAAGAGCAGGAAAATTGAAGAAAGAGACCGAGGGACTAATTCTGGCTGCACAAGACCAAGCCTTAAGGACAAATGCATACAAAGTCAAAATTGAGAAGACAGCAACAGACAGTAAGTGCCGCCTATGCAAAGAAGCTGAAGAAACAGTGGACCACCTGGTAAGCTGTTGCAAGAAGATTGCACAGACTGACTACAAGCAGCGGCATGACAAAGTAGCAACAATGGTGCATTGGAAGATCTGCAAAAAATATCATTTGCCTGTAAGCAAAAACTGGTGGGATCATAAAATAGAGAAAGTCATAGAAAATGATAAAATTAAACTGCTCTGGGACTTCAGAATTCAAACAGACAAGCACCTGCAACATAACACCCCAGACTTAACAATTGTCGATAAGAAAGACAAAAAAGTCTGGATAGTGGACGTGGCAGTGCCTGGAGATAGCAGAATAGAAGAGAAAGAACTGGAGAAGATAACAAAATACAAAGACCTGCAAACAGAAATAGAAAGACTCTGGCAAAAGCAAGCAAGGGTAGTACCAATAGTCATAGGCGCCTTGGGTGCAATCCCAAAACAACTGGAGCACCACTTGAACACCATTGGCATTGACAAATTCGCTATTAGTCAGTTGCAAAAGGCGGCCTTATTAGGAACTGCTTCCATCCTGCGACGATACCTGTAATACCATCAAACATCCACATCTGCCTATTCCAGGTCCTGGGTAAGGACTCGATAGGTAGACAAAATGCCAAATCCAGTCTGAACATCTGGCTGACTGTGCGATGATCCATAATAATAATAATAATAGTAATAATAATAATAATAATAATAATAATAAAGTTGGAAGAGACCTTGGAGGTCATCTAGTCCAACCCCCTGCTCAGGCAGGAAACCCTCTCCCATTTCATTATACCATGGTACTTTGCACCATCGCTTTAATTTTACAAGCTCACTAAATGAAAGAACACAAAAAAAAAAACTTGATAGCAATCACGTAACACACTGACAAATGTCCTCAACTTTGATACAGGACATCAATCACTGAATCCTACTGTGATCTAATTGGCTCATGGCCAAAAGAAGATGACCCCTGATTGGCTCTCTAAATGCTCACGCTCATTGGCTACCATCAGACGAAGGAAAGCTGCCTGAGATCAACCTAAGCCAGTTGTGCTTCCTTTTTCTGGTTATTTGGCTATCACTTGTCATACAATGCAGCACAGATCATTGAACAAACTTTGTTGCATCACATTCTTGATTAAATTATCTTTATTATAATTTTATGGTGCTACTCCCCCTCAAAAAAAGTGGTGTTATTAGCCATACAACCTCAAAAATACACTTTTCCCAAAAGGTTTCCACAATTTTGGCTACTACTGTATAAAGTGATAGAAGGTCTGCTCCTGTACATATCAGTCTGAGCCCAACAACACAGGATTTTGCCATATTCTAGCCAAGATTTTTGTTTATATCGGAATGATCCTATCCTGCTCTCACAGGGCCTCCACCTCCACCGCAGAAGGATTGGCCAACGGTGATGTTGAGTTTGGAGAGAATTTCCCTGTTCACACTCAGTTCTTCTCATTTTGCTGCTTTAGTCGTCCGAACACGGAGACGCCACCCCTAGCTGTCGAGTGGCAGAATGGGGACTCGCCGTAATCATTGCAATCTTTTGAGAGTTGTTGTTTTTTTTCCCCCTCTCCTTTTAGGAGGAACCGAAAAAAGTTTGCTTCACCTATGACCTTTTCTTAAACCTTGAAGGAAACCCCCCAGTTAACCATTTGCGGTGCGAGAAGCTGACTTTTAATAACCCCACCAAGGAATTCCGTCATAAACTCATCAAAGCCGGAGGGGTGAGTAATTAAGAAGCACAGCCCTTTCTAGGGACTAGGGCAGGGATAGGCAACCTTGGCTCTTTTATGAGCTCTTTTACGAGCCAGCTGTGTGCTGCAGCTGCCAAAAAGGCCAACACAGTACTAGGTTGCATTAACAGAGGGTTAGAATCAAGATCACGTGGAGTGTTAATACCACTTTACAAGGCCTTGGTAAGGCCACACTTGGAATCCTGCATCCAGTTTTGGTCACCACGATGTAAAAAAGATGCTGAGACTCCAGAAAGAGTGCAGAGAAGAGCAACAAAGATGATCAGGGGACAGGAGGCTAAAGCATATAAGGAACGGTTGCTAGAATTGGGTATGTCTAGTTTAACAAAGAGAAGGACTAGGGGGGACATGATAGCAGTATTCCAATATCTCAAGGGCTGCCCCAAAGAAGAGGGAGTCAAGCTATTCTCCAAAGCGCCTGAAGGCAGGACAAGAAGCAATGGGTGGAAACTAATCAAGGAAAGAAGCAACCTAGAACTAAGGAGAAACTTCCTGACAGTGAGAACAATTAACCAGTGGAACAACCTGCCTCCAGAAGCAGTAAATGCTCCAACACTGGAAGTTTTTAAGAAGAAACTGGACAGCCATTTGTCCGAAATGGTATAGGGTTTCCTGCCTGAGCAGGGGGTTGGACTAGATGACCTCCAAGGTCCCTTCCAACTTTACTTTACTACTATTATATGACTCATGGACTTCAACTCCTTGGCTCAGGAATTCTGGGAGTTGAAGTCCACGAGTCATAAAAGAGCCAAGGTTGCCGACCCCTGGACTAGGAGAACGAAAATGGTTTGGTGAGTTTTTTTTTTCTTTCTGTCTATCAAGTTTTCCATCTTCAGAGGAGGTGTCTTTTGTCTGGGCATGGGACCTCGGAGATGCGTTTGACACCCTGGCCTTTTAGTAATAATAATTATTATTATTATTAATAATAATAATAGAGAAAGAGCATTTCCGTGGCTAAGCAAGGTGGTTGGTAATAATAATAATAAAGTTGGAAGGGACCTTGGAGGTCATCTAGTCCAACCCCCTGCTCAGGCAGGAAACCCTATACCATTTCAGACAAATGGCTGTCCAGTCTCTTCTTAAAATCCTCCAGTGTTGGAGCATTCACCGCTTCTGGAGGCAGGTGGTTCCACTGGTTAATTGTTCTCACTGTCAGGAAGTTTCTCCTTAGTTCTAGGTTGCTTCTCTCCTTGATGAGTTTCCATCCGTTGCTTCTTGTCCGGCCTTCAGGGGCTTTGGAGAATAGCTTGACTACCTCTTCTTTGGGGCAGTCCCTGAGATAATGGAACACTGCTATGATGTCTCCCCTGGTCCTTCTCTTCATGACACTGCACAGACCCAACTCCAGCAACCATTCTTCGTATGTTTTAGCCTCCAGTCCCCTAATCATCTTTGTGGCTCTTCTCTGCGCTGTTTCCAGAGTCTCAACATCTTTTTTACATCGTGGTGACCAAAACTGGATGCAGGATTCCAAGTGTGGCCTTACCAAGGCCTTGTAAAGTGGTATTAACACTTCACGTGATCTTGATTCTATCCCTCTATTGATGCAGCCTGGAACTATGTTGGCTTTTTCGGCAGCTGCAGCACACAAGAGTCTATCTGCGGTTATGCAGATAATTAGTTTAATCTGGCAAGATTCTGCCTGTAGGCGAACAGCAAAAAAAGGAACGACTCAGAAGTAACTCCGTGTGTGGGAGTTGGCTGGCTGGGGGATTCTGGGAGTTGGGAGTCCACCAGTCTGAACGTGGCCAAGTTTGGGAACCCCTTGCTCTAGTCTAGACCAGAGGTAGGCAACCTTGGCTCTTTTATGACTCCTGGACTTCAACTCCCAGAATTCCTGAGCCAGCATGAGGGAAACTTTGGCCCCTTCATGACTCGTGGACTTCAGCTCCCAGAATTCCTGAGCCAGCATGGGGGAACTATGGCCCCCTCATGACTGGTGGACTTCAACTCCCAGAATTCCTCAGCCAGCATGGGGGAACTATGGCCCCCTTCATGACTTATGGACTTCAACTCCCAGAATTCCTCAGCCAGCATGGGGGAACTATGGCCCCCTTCATGACTTATGGACTTCAACTCCCAGAATTCCTCAGCCAGCATGGGGGAACTATGGCCCCCTTCATGACTTATGGACTTCAATTCCCAGAATTCCTCAGCCAGCATGGGGGAACTATGGCCCCCTCATGGCTCCTGGACTTCAACTCCCAGAATTCCTCAGCCAGCCTGGCTCAGCTTGGAAACCTCAGCATAGCTGGCTGGGGAATTCTGGGAGTTGAAGTCCACAAGTCAAAAAAGAGCCACGGTTGCCCACCCCTGTCCTAGATCTTGCCTGGTGAGAAGCAGAACTTCCAAGGTCGATAACCGCTTGCTCTCTTCCCAGGTGATGGTCATGCCGGAAGGTGCAGAAGCCGTCTCCAGGCCGAGCCCCGACTACCCCATGCTTCCTACCATCCCCCTCTCGGCCTTCTCTGATCCTAAGAAGTCCAAACCATCCCACGGATCAAAGGTGAGTCACTCTGGGACACCGGCGGTCCTCGGCTTAACGTCCACAGCGCAGCCCGACATTTCCCTCGCCGGGCGAAACCCTCGTCAAGTGGGTTTCGGTTCCCCCATTTTGCGATTTTTCCTGCCACGGGCGTTTCAGTTAGTAACACGGTTGTTAAATGAATCCAGCTCCTCCCCCCCCCCTTGGCTTTGCCAGTCAGAAGGTCGCAAAAACGGGACCGTGTGACCCCCGGAGACACCACGGCTGTCGTAGGTATGAGCCCGTTCCCAGGCGTCTGGGTTTTTGTTCACGTGACCCTTGGGGGATGCTGCAACGGTCGTAAGTAATAATATAATAATAATAATAAAGTTAGAAGGGACCTTGGAGGTCATCAAGTCCAACCCCCTGCTCAGGCAGGAAACCCTACACCATTTCGGACAAATGGCTGTCCAGTCTCTTCTTAAAAACTTCCAGTGTTGGAGCATTCACCACTTCTGGAGGCAGGTGGTTCCACTGGCTAATTGTTCTAACTGTCAGGAAGTTTCTCCTTAGTTCTAGGTTGCTTCTCTCCTTGATTAATGAAACTGTCATAAGTCATTGTTGTTTTTTCCCCCAATCCCTTTGTAATTTTGAACTGGTTGAAGATGGCCACTGTGTGTTCTTGCACTGACTTCTGAATTGTTTTCTTATTTGTTAACTTATTTATTTTTTTGCTGTGGTTTCCTTCTATACATTTTGCCTTGAAAGTTCTGTCTAAAATACGCTTCCCCCCTCCTTCTCCAAAATTCCCACCCTTTCTTTTTTTTTTTAATTTTAATGGCTATGATGAAAATAATGGAAAGGGGAAATTAAACATATTAACAGAGGCGCAGATACATGCATTAACAGAGGCGCAGATACATGCATACCTGGTGTTTTTCAGGAAACAAAGCCCATTGGAAATGACTATCCTTAAGACGCCACAAAACCTCGGCACGGTTAATTCTCGAAATAGCTCCTAATTGACGCTAGGTAATTGCATAATATCCCAAAGACAAAGAGTTTGGAAAACTGCTTTAGTGGGGAATGAAAGTGGTTGTTTTCCCGTGGGAAATAGAAAATAGGAGAAAACCACAGTGCCCGTTTTCTGGGAATTAAAAAGTCCTGAGGTGGAAAACAGGTCCGACTTTTTTTCTCTTGTTCCAAAGTGCAGAGTGAAATAGTTGGCCCGAATTTCTTAATAGTTGTAGTCTTTCAACAAATGTGAGTTTAGCAGGATTTGGCGTCTCTTTCTTTCCAAAGGTAGTCCTTGACTTATAACCATTCGTTTAGTGACCAAAGTGACACCAGCACTGTAAAACGCGACAGAACCATTTTTCACACTTCACATACTTACTGTACTATACAGGTATAGTATAGGGGGTACCTTGCTCAATAGTAGTAACTGTGAGAGTGACCTCGGAGTCCTAGTAGACAATCACTTAAATAGGAGCCAGCCGTGTGCTGCAGCTGCCAAAAAGGCCAACACAGTGCTAGGCTGCATTAACAGAGGGATAGAATCAAGATCACGTGAAGTATTAATACCACTTTACAAGGCCTTGGTAAGGCCACACTTGGAATCCTACATCCAGTTTTGGTCACCACAATGTAAAAAAGATGTTGAGACTATAGAAGAGAAGAGCAACAAAGATGATCAGGGGACGGGAGGTTAAAGTATATAAGGAACGGTTGCTGGAATTGGGTATGTCTAGTTTAATGAAGAGAAGGACGAGGGGGGACAGGATAGCAGCCTTCCAGTATCTCAGGGGCTGCCACAAAGAAGAGGGAGTCAAGCTATTCTCCAAAGCAGGACAAGGCAGGACAAGAAGCAACAGATGGAAATTAAGCAAGGAGAGAAGCAACCTAGAACTAAGGAGAAACTTCCTGACAGTAGAACAATTAACCAGTGGAACTACCTGCCTCCAGAAACTGAATTCTCAGACAGTGGACAGCCATTTGTCTGAAATGGTGTAGGGTTTCCTGCCTGAGCAGGGGGTTGGACTAGATGACCTTCCAAGGTCCCTTCCAACATCATCATTATCATTATTATTATTATTATGATTATTATTATTATTATTACATCCCCAGGGCTCACGTGATCAGAATTCAGACGCTTGGTGACTGACTCGTGTTTACGACGGTCGCAGTGTCCAGGGAATCACGCGATCCCTTTTGCAACGTTCGGACGAGCAAAGTCACTGGGGAAGCCAGGTTTACATACTTAACATCTGTGGCGAGAAAAGGGCGTAAAATGGGACAGACCTCACTTAACCCCACTGCCTCGCTTCGCCACATCAGTTTTGGGCTCAATGGTAGCCGTAAGTCAGCCTGTATTTAAGCAGAGGCAGGGCAGGCTCCTGTGTGAGGCAATTCAAGGTGCGCGCTATGTTTCCCAGCGGTCTAATCTGGTGTTCCGGTTGCTACTCCTAAAAACCAGCATCCTGCACGCCAAGGGCAGGTAACGGCTTAGTCCTTCCAAAGAGCAAAGTCTTGTTCAGCCGACGCTTGGACCACGCAAAGTCTTTGTGTTGTCCCCAAAGTGAACCGCTGTTGTTCTGATTTTGTGCCCTTGCAGGAATTGGGGATGTCTAGTTTAACCAAGAGAAGGACTAGGGGAGACACGATGGCAGTCTTCCAGTATCTCAGGGGCTGCCTCAAAGAAGAGGGGGGGGGTGTCAACCCATCCTCCAAAGAACCAGGACAGGAAGCAACAGATGGAAACTTATTAAGGAGGGAAAAAACTTAGAACTAAGCAGGAATTTGCTGACAGTGAGGAGAATTAACCGGTGGAACGACTTGCCTCCAGAAGTTGTGGATGCCCCATCTCTGGAGGCTTTTAAAGAAGAGATTACAGAATAATTTGTCTGAAAGGGTCTTGGGCAGGGGTAGGCAAGCTCGGCTCTTTTATGACTCGTGGACTTCGACTCCCAGAATTCTGGGCGTTGAAGTCCATGAGTCATAAAAGAGCCGAGGTTGCCTACCGCTGGTCTAGGGCAGTGTTTCCCAAACTTGACCATTTTAAGGCATGTGGACTTCAACTCCCAGAATTCCACAGCCAGCAATGCTGGCTGTGGAATTCTGGGAGTTGAAGTCCTCATGCCTTAAAATTATCAAGTTTGGGAAACACTGGTCTAGGGTCTCCTGCTCGAGCAGGGGGTTGGACTAGAAGACCTTTGAGGTATCTTCCAGCCCTAGGATTCTATGATTCAGGGAGGGAGGGAGGGAGGGAAGGAAGGAGATGGAAAAAATGATAGGAAGGAAAGAAGGAAAAATGATAGGAAGGAAGGAAACTGACCAAGGAGAGAAGCAACCTAGAACTAAGGACGAATTTCCTGACAGTCAGAACAATTAATCAGCGGAACGACCTGCCTCCAGAATCTACAGATGCTCCATCACTGGAGGTTATTAAGAAGAGACCGGACAGCCATTTGTTTGAAATGGTACAGGGTTTCAACGCCTGAGCAGGGGGTTGGACTAGATGGCCTCCAAGGTCCCTACCAACTCTTGTTATTTGGAGCAGGAGGAGGAGGAAGGATCTGCTTCTGCAGGGGGCTGGACTAGAAGACCTCCAAGGTCCCTTCCAACTCTTGTTATTTGGAGCAGGAGGAGGAGGAAGGGTCTGCTTCGGCAGGGGGCTGGACTAGAAGACCTCCAAGGTCCCTTCCAACTCTTGTTATTTGGAGCAGGAGGAGGAGGAAGGGTCTGCTTCGGCAGGGGCTGGACTAGATGGCCTCCAAGGTCCCTTCCAACTCTTGTTATTTGGAGCAGGAGGAGGGAGGGTCTGCTTCGGCAGGGGGCTGGACTAGATGGCCTCCAAGGTCCCTTGCAACTTTTGTTATTTGGAGCAGGAGGAGGAGGAAGGGTCTGCTTCGGCAGGGGGCTGGACTAGAAGACCTCCAAGGTCCCTTCCAACTCTTGTTATTTGGAGCAGGAGGAGGAGGAAGGGTCTGCTTCTGCAGGGGCTGGACTAGATGGCCTCCAAGGTCCCTTGCAACTTTTGTTATTTGGAGCAGGAGGAGGAGGAAGGGTCTGCTTCGGCAGGGGCTGGACTAGATGGCCTCCAAGGTCCCTTCCAACTCTTGTTATTTGGAGCAGGAGGAGGAGGAAGGTTCTGCTTCTGCAGGGGCTGGACTAGATGGCCTCCAAGGTCCCTTGCAACTTTTGTTATTTGGAGCAGGAGGAGGAGGAAGGGTCTGCTTCGGTAGGGGGCTGTACTAGAAGACCTCCAAGGTCCCTTCCAACTCTTGTTATTTGTAGCAGGAGGAGAAGGAAGGGTCTGCTTCTTCAGGGGCTGGACTAGAAGACCTCCAAGGTCCCTTGCAACTTTTGTTATTTGGAGCAGGAGGAGGAGGAAGGGTCTGCTTCGGCAGGGGCTGGACTAGATGGCCTCCAAGGTCCCTTGCAACTTTTGTTATTTGGAGCAGGAGGAGGAGGAAGGGTCTGCTTCAGCAGGGGGCTGTACTAGAAGACCTCCAAGGTCCCTACCAACTCTTGTTATTTGGAGCAGGAGGAGGAGGAAGGATCTGCTTCTGCAGGGGGCTGGACTAGAAGACCTCCAAGGTCCCTTCCAACTCTTGTTATTTGGAGCAGGAGGAGGAGGAAGGGTCTGCTTCGGCAGGGGGCTGGACTAGAAGACCTCCAAGGTCCCTTCCAACTCTTGTTATTTGGAGCAGGAGGAGGAGGAAGGGTCTGCTTCGGCAGGGGGCTGGACTAGATGGCCTCCAAGGTCCCTTCCAACTCTTGTTATTTGGAGCAGGAGGAGGGAGGGTCTGCTTCGGCAGGGGGCTGGACTAGATGGCCTCCAAGGTCCCTTGCAACTTTTGTTATTTGGAGCAGGAGGAGGAGGAAGGGTCTGCTTCGGCAGGGGGCTGGACTAGAAGACCTCCAAGGTCCCTTCCAACTCTTGTTATTTGGAGCAGGAGGAGGAGGAAGGGTCTGCTTCTGCAGGGGCTGGACTAGATGGCCTCCAAGGTCCCTTGCAACTTTTGTTATTTGGAGCAGGAGGAGGAGGAAGGGTCTGCTTCGGCAGGGGCTGGACTAGATGGCCTCCAAGGTCCCTTCCAACTCTTGTTATTTGGAGCAGGAGGAGGAGGAAGGTTCTGCTTCTGCAGGGGCTGGACTAGATGGCCTCCAAGGTCCCTTGCAACTTTTGTTATTTGGAGCAGGAGGAGGAGGAAGGGTCTGCTTCGGTAGGGGGCTGTACTAGAAGACCTCCAAGGTCCCTTCCAACTCTTGTTATTTGTAGCAGGAGGAGAAGGAAGGGTCTGCTTCTTCAGGGGCTGGACTAGAAGACCTCAAAGGTCCCTTGCAACTTTTGTTATTTGGAGCAGGAGGAGGAGGAAGGGTCTGCTTCGGCAGGGGCTGGACTAGATGGCCTCCAAGGTCCCTTGCAACTTTTGTTATTTGGAGCAGGAGGAGGAGGAAGGGTCTGCTTCAGCAGGGGGCTGTACTAGAAGACCTCCAAGGTCCCTACCAACTCTTGTTATTTGGAGCAGGAGGAGGAGGAAGGATCTGCTTCTGCAGGGGGCTGGACTAGAAGACCTCCAAGGTCCCTTCCAACTCTTGTTATTTGGAGCAGGAGGAGGAAGGGTCTGCTTCGGCAGGGGGCTGGACTAGATGGCCTCCAAGGTCCCTTCCAACTCTTGTTATTTGGAGCAGGAGGAGGAGGAGGAAGGGTCTTCTTCGGCAGGGGGCTGGACTAGATGGCCTCCAAGGTCCCTTCCAACTCTTGTTATTTGGAGCAGGAGGAGGAGGAAGGGTCTGCTTCGGCAGGGGGCTGGACTAGATGGCCTCCAAGGTCCCTTCCAACTCTTGTTATTTGGAGCAGGAGGAGGAGGAAGGGTCTGCTTCGGCAGGGGGCTGGACTAGAAGACCTCTGAGGTCCCTTCCAACTCTTGTTATTTGGAGCAGGAGGAGGAAGGGTCTGCTTCGGCAGGGGGCTGGACTAGAAGACCTCCAAGATCCCTTCCAACTCTTGTTATTTGGAGCAGGAGGAGGAAGGGTCTGCTTCGGCAGGGGGCTGGACTAGATGGCCTCCAAGGTCCCTTCCAACTCTTGTTATTTGGAGCAGGAGGAGGAAGGGTCTGCTTCGGCAGGGGGCTGGACTAGATGGCCTCCAAGGTCCCTTCCAACTCTTGTTATTTGGAGCAGGAGGAGGAGGAAGGGTCTGCTTCGGCAGGGGGCTGGACTAGATGGCCTCCAAGGTCCCTTCCAACTCTTCTGTTATTTGGAGCAGGAGGAAGGGTCTGCTTCGGCAGGGGGCTGGACTAGAAGACCTCCAAGGTCCCTTCCAACTCTTGTGTACTCTGTGGTTGTTGTTTCCCTCTCCCCTTCCCCCCCCCCCCCGGTGTCTAGGAGGTGAGCAAAGAGGGGGGCAAGCTCTCCAAGCCCCACAAAGTCACCCGGGAGCACCGGGAGAGGCCCAGGAAAGACTCGGAGAGCAAAAGCGCCTCGCGGGACCCGGAGCGGGAAGCCGGCAAGGCCGCCAAGGAGCCCTCCAAGAAGCACGCGGCGGCCGAGAACAAAGGGCCGAAGGAGGAGAAGCCGGTGCCCAAGGCCGTCCTGAAGGAGGCCAAGCTGGCCCTGAAGGAGCACAAGCTGGAGAATGCCTCGCCCAAGGGGGGGGCGCCCCCGCCCTCCGAAGGGAAGCCCGCGGCCAAGCGGCCCTTGGCGGTGGAGTCGCCCAAGCCCGCGGGCAAAAAGCCGAAGAAGAACAGCTCCAAGGGGGCCAAGACCCTCCCCACCAACGCCCACCGGACCACCAACACCACCACCACCACCACCTCCTCCTCCTCCTCCTACGCGGAGAAGAAGCCGCCCAAGGAGAAGCTGCCTAGCGCCAAAGCCGAGAAGGCCAAGCCGGAGAGCGAGGCCAAGGCCGTCAAGAAGCCCGTGGAGCTGACCGTGGCCGAGGAGTCCAACTCGGAGGACGAGGCCTCGCTCAAGTCAGAGGTGAGCGCCCGGGCCTGGCCTGACCGCCCCACTCGGTCACCTGGCAAGGGCAGGACCCCCATCCGTTGGGGTTTTGCCACGTGCCTACAGGTAACCCTCGCCCAACGAACCAGTGGTTCCGGCTAATGAAACGTTCCAAAGAACTTCCGGGCATTGATTTTCCTAAAAGTCTTTTATTGTTACAAAATGTGGGCACAGGCACAACGGAGGGATGCTAAGATCTAAGTCAGTGTTTCTCAACCTTGACAATTTTAAGGCATGTGGACTTCAACTCCCAGAATTCCACAGCCAGCAATGCTGGCTGTGGAATTCTGGGAGTTGAAGTCCACATGCCTTAAAATTGTCAAGGTTGAGAAACACTGATCTAAGTTCTCTTCCTCTGAGCAGTTCAATTATCAGCAGGTTCCCTCCCTAAATTAGCCCTCATATCTCACATTATCCAATTAGTGTGAAGGTCAAAGGTTTCCTTCCTCTCTCTTTCCTGGGCTTCACCCTCCACCCCCCTTCTGCTCTGTATTAACCCCATAATTACCAGACAATTCTGCATATTGTCAAAAGCAAGAATAGACAATATTTGCAGCGTTGACAGATGATCGCAATTGAGCCCCCCCCCGCCACAATTTTTTTTTGTTGTTGCTAAGTGACAAAAGTTACGATCTTACCGCCGTGGTTAACCAAGTCACTGCCGTCGCTAAGTTAGTCATACGGTCGTTAAGCGAATCTGGCTTCCCCCCCCCCCCCTTGACTTCGCTTGTCAGAAGGTCACAAAATGCGGTCACGTCTCACACACACACACACATCCCGCAACCGTCATACATACGAGTCAGTTGCCCGCTGTCTGAGTTTTGTGACCGTGGGGTGGGGGAAATGCTGCTGCAATGGTCGTAAGGGTGAAAAATGACCCTGAGCGGCTTTTTCCCCGTGCCGCTGTAACTCCGAACGGTCACTAAATGGACTGCTGTAAGGCGAGGACTGCCTGTAGTTGAATGAAGCTCAGGCAGTTACAGAAGTAACGTAAAGCTGAATCGGAGCTTCCCTCTCTTCTTCCCCCCCCCCCCCCAGCCATCCCCCCGTTATCTGCAGAAATGCAGGCCGCCCCTGACTTAACGACGGTTCATTTAGCGACCGCTCAAAGCTGCAACGGCACTGAAAGAAGCGACTTAGGACCCTTTTTACGTACTTAACGAGCGTTGCGGGGTCTCCCCGGTCATGAGATCAGAATTCAGACGCCGGGCAGCTGGTTCATCTTGACCAGGGGTAGGCAACCTTGGCTCTTTTATGACTCGTGGACTTCAACTCCCAGAATTCCTCAGCCAGCATGGGGGAACTATGGCCCCCTCATGACTCGTGGACTTCAACTCCCAGAATTCCTCAGCCAGCATGGGGGAACTATGGCCCCCTCATGACCCGGGGACTTCAACTCCCAGAATTCCTCAGCCAGCATGGGGGAACTATGGCCCCTTCATGACTTGTGGACTTCAACTCCCAGAATTCCTCAGCCAGCATGGGGGAACTATGGCCCCCTCATGACCCGGGGACTTCAACTCCCAGAATTCCTGAGCCAACATGGGGGAATTATGGCCACTTCATGACTCGTGGACTTCAACTCCCAGAATTCCTGAGCCAGCATGGGGGAATTATGGCCCCCTCATGACTCGTGGACATCAACTCCCAGAATTCCTGAGCCAGCATGAGGGAACTATGGCCCCTTCATAACTCGTGGACTTCAACTCCCAGAATTCCTGAGCCAGCCTGGCTCAGCTTGGAAACCTCTCCCTTTCCCCTCAGCATGGCTGGCTCAAGAATTCTGGGAGTTGAAGTCCACGAGTCATCAAAGAGCCGAGGTTGCCCATCCCTGGTCTTGACGACGGTTGCAGTCTCCTAGGATCGTGTGATCTCACAATTTGCGACCTCCCGACCCGATTTGTGTGGCGATCATGTCCCTAACTTAATAACAACTGCAGCGATTTGCTTAACCGCTGCGGCCAGACACGTCGTAAAATGGGGGTGGGGGGAGAAGGCACTTAACAGATGTCTCACTTAACGACAAACGTTGGGCTCAGTTGCGGTCGTAAGTCGAGAACCGCCTAGGTCGCATTCAGGCGCTAGTATATTGCTTAGGAAACAGGCGCTCAGTTCCCGGGATCGACCCGGGCTGGCTGAAGCTTCCGGCAAGGCTCCTTCTTGCGTTCGTGTCCTCCCCTCTCCCCCCCCCTTGGGAAGCCTGTGAATGTCCCCTCCTGGCGGGTTTAAGAGACTTCTGGGATTGTCCCAGTCAGTTTCCGACAGAAGAGGCAACCTGCCCGTCCTCTTGGAAAGCCGCTGGATCCAGGGAGTCCTCGACTGAACGACCATCCGCCCGGCAGCCAGTTCAGCTGCAACGGCCCTGAAGAAAGCGACTTATAACCGGTCCTCGTACTTATATCCATCTTAGCATTCTCCCCCACCACACACACACACACACAGTCCGTGTGATCGAACTTAGATCACTTGGCAACCGGCATGTATTTGTGGCAGCCTTCTGAGGTTGTGGGATCCCCGGCCGGCTTCCGACAAGCCAGAGTCCCCGGGGGAAGCCGGATCCCCTTAACGGCCTTAACCTGATTTGCTTATCTCTGATTTGCTCAGCAACTGGGGCAAAAGATCCAAGAATTGGGTTTAACTCAGTTCACCGCCGCCTTGGTTAGCGACGGGCATTCTGGCCCTGATTGTGATAAGATGAGGATTACTTGTAAGACACGTGTGAATGGAGAAAACTCTGGAGACCAAAAGGCTGGGGGGGGGGGAAGGAAGGAAGGAAGGAAGGAAGGAAGGAAGGAATTGAATGGATGAGTGAGTGAATGAATGAATGTCCCAAAGTTGCTTTTTTCAGGAGACAATTGAAACTTCCTTGTTTTTCTTTGAAGATGTTTCCCTTCTCCTCCAAGAAGCTTCTTCCGCTCTGACTGGATGGTGGGGAAGGGAAGGATTTATACTCCTTGCAGACAGCTGGTCATTTGCCTCCTTTTAGAGAGTCGTTGTGGCCACCTGGAGGTTTCTCGGGGTCACCAGAGTGGTGCAAGTGGGTGTGGAGCTTTCTTGGAACTGCTGAGGACATCATCCACCTCCAGTCCACCACACCGTCCCCTCAGCAGTTCCAAGGAGTCTGCACACTCATTTGCACCCCTCAGGTGACCCTGAGGACACAGACAAAGCTCCAGGTGGCCTCAACGACTCTCCAAAATAAGGCAAATGACCAGCTGTCTGCAAGGAGTATAAATCCTTCCCTTTCTCTACCATCCAGTCAGAACTGAAGAAGCTTCCTGGATGAGGAGTGAAAGGTCTTCAAAGGAAAACCAGAAAGTCCTGAAAAAGCACCTTCGGGACAACTGTGACGTGGACGACGGAGAATCTCCATAGACGGACGGATGGATGGATGAATGAATGAGTCCAGACTGCTAACATCGAATGTTCTTGCTTGCCATATATGAAGAAGCAAACCTGTTTTATTTAGCCTGCATGTCGCTTCTAGAGTTAAAGCAGACAATACTAGCCTAGTGGATGGGAAAATATGCTAGCTAACCATGAATGAATGAATGGAGTGGAGAGGCAGGGGGTTCCCCCCTTTTAATGACATTCATCTCTCTTCTTGTTCCTTTTCTGGGGGGCGGCAAAGTCTGCCGTATCCAGTCCTTCCAACTCCAGCTCCAGCTCCGACTCCAGCTCCGATTCTGATTTTGAGCCGTCTCAGAACCACAGTCAAGGTGCGTGGCTTGGGGTCGCTTGCCCCTTCCCCCCCCCCCAGGCCTAGGCCTGCATTAAGCCTGGGCAGCCCTTGGGGACCTTGATCGCTTAGGCCAGAATTTCCCAACCTTGGGTGGACGTCAACTCCCAGAATTCCCCAGCCAGAATGGGGAATTACACCAACTTTAAGACGGGTGGACTTCAACTCCCAGAGTTCCTAAGCCAGCACGGAGAATTAAACTAAATTTTAAATGGGTGGACTTCAGCTCTCAGAATTCTGGGAGTTGAAGTCCAGCCACCTTAAAGTTGCCCCGGCTGAAACAACACCCCCCCCCCCCCCCCGGTCTTAGACCACGACTCATCCCAAAGCCTGTGGATGCTCTGCCTTGTCCAAGGCCGTGAGCGTCTTCAGGACCTCTTGGGCAAGGAGCTGAACCGAGGAATTATTATCCCCTCGTCTCTCCCGGACAGTTTTCAAGTTTCCCAGTGCATATTTTTTTTCCCTCGTTGGGAAAGATAGGAAATAGGGCAAAGGGGTCCCTAATGCCCCCGCCACCCCCAACCTCTGGAGGCTTAGCTCCTTTCATCTTTGGGGTTAAGTTTTTTCTTTCTTTTTTTAAATAAATCAATGTACCTCCTGCTGAGAAATTGTGGGCCTGGGCTAGCTGCAAAGCCACTTCCCGCTGGCCCTCTCCCCGCACGGAGGCGTCTGCAGAGGCCCTCGCTCAGGTGTGGGAGGAGGATCTGCTGCCTCCCTCAAACCTGCAGGCTGCTTTGCAGATCTTAATTTTTTTCACCGGGCCACCCCTGCCCAATAAAAGACCCCTTTGAAAAAAGGAGCAGCCCGGGGAAGAATCGGATGAGAAAAAGAGAAAAACGAAATGGATAGACAAGCCGTTAACTCTTATAAGGCTGGACTGGGGTTCCCATTTGGCCTGCCAAAAATACCTGAGTGGGTGTGGAGCCTTTTTGGAACTCCTGACAACATCATCTGGCTCCCAAGAAGCTTCTTCAGCTCTGACTGGAGGGTGGAGAACGGGAGGATTTATACTCCTGGCAAACAGCTGGTCATTTGCCTTCTTTCGGAGAGTCGTTGAGGCCACTTGGAGGTTTACCTGTATCCTCAGGGTCACCTGAGGGGTGCAAAGGGGTGTGGAGCTTTCTTGGAACTGTGGAAAGGACTAGTCATATAATTATTCTATTCTATTCTCAATATTCTATTCTATTCTATTCTGTATTTCTATTCTAGTCTATATTTCTATTCTATTGTATTCTGTATTTCTATTTTATTCTATTTTCTATTCTATTTGCATCCTTTTAGAGAGTCGTTGAGGCCACTTGGAGGTTTACCTGTCAGCGTCACCTGAGGGGTGCAAATGGGAGTGAAGCCTTCTTGGGACTGTTCAAGCTCCAACCCCATTTGCACCACTCGCCCCGAAGACACAGAGATAAACCTCCAAGTGGCCTCAATGACTCTCTAAAGGAATGCAAATGACCAGCTGTCTGCAAGCAGTATAAATCCTTCCCTTCCCCACCATCCAGTCAGCCGAAGAAGCTTCTGGGATGAGAAGCGAAATGTCTTCAAAGAATAATAAGAAAGTCCCACGATGACACACATAAATCTCCAAGTAGCTTCAACGCCTCTCTAAAAGGAGGCAAATGACCAGCGGTCTGCAAGGAGTATCAATCCTTCCCTTCCCCACCATCCAGTCAGAGCGGAAGAAGCTTCTGGGAGGAGAAGGGAAACATCTTCAAAACAAAACAAAAAAAAACAAAAAGCAAAGAAGTCCAGTTGCCTCATGGAAAAAAAAAAAGCCCCTTTGGGACTTCTTCTCCAGTTCCCCCCCCTTATTTTTTTGTTTTGTTTTGTTTTGTTTTAACGGCTGGGCTTCCTGCCTCCAGGGCCACTGCGTTCCATGGTGGAGGACCTGCAGTCGGAAGAATCGGACGATGACGACAGCTCTTCTGGAGAAGACGTGGCGGTCAAGTCCACCCCCATCAGCAGAGAGGCCAGGTGAGAGGGTGAACGGCATCCGATGCCCTTCTTTTGCGGCGTGTGTGTGTGTGTGTGTGAGAGAGAGAGAGAGACTCCCAGCCCTTCTTTTGTGGGGGGGGGGGTGAGTGTGTGTGTGTGTGTGTGTGTGTCTCCCAGCTCACCTCTGGTCCTCTCTGCAAGCCTTTATGAAGCGGTTTCTGGGGCCTTTCCTAACCTCTGCCTGCCTTCCTATTTGGGGGGGTGGGCTCTGTCTGTCCCCACCCCGACTTCTCCCCTGATTCTCAACCCTCCCATTTTTTCAGACTCAGCCACAGCGACAGCGACACCGACAACAGTGGGGACTCCTGCCTGCCCAGCCGAGACACGCCGCCCAGGCAAAAGGTCCCCTCCGCTAACAATAAGGTCAGCGTCCAGCAGCGTCCAGCCCTCTAAACCAGCCTCAGCCCCTCTGCTGGAGCCACAAGGAGGGGGTGTGTGTGTGGAGGAGGGCACCCCTCCCCTTTGCCCAGAGAGGGGAGGGGGCTCGTCGGAACGTGGAGTGCATGAAAAGCAACCTGGATCGGGAAGACCCAGCCCCTCCTGACTTCTTTGTGGAACTGAATTCATGTGGGAAGGGGGGGGGAGTCCACTCTGCTCCTCCCTGGAACCGGGCCAGCCCAAAGATTAGGGAGGGGGGGTCTTCCCCAGCTAGAAACAGAATGGGGCAACTCGCTGCAGCCACCTCCCTGTGGCCATTTGGTCGTGGCCATCTCACCGGAGTCCACTCCCCGTCGCCATCTTGCTGCGGCCTTAGCGTTGTGCCGTTCTCCCTGCAGCCAACGTGCTGTGGCCATCTCACCGTGGCCATCTCCCCGCAGCCTGCTCGCGTGGCCGTCTTGTTATGGGCAACCCGGTGTGGCCATCTCGCCGTGGCCATTTCGTTGCGGCCATCTCTCCGCAGCCAACCTGCCGTGGCCATCTCCCCCGTGGCCATCTCCCCCTGGCCATCTTACGGCCAACCCAGCGTGGCCCATTTGCCCTGGCCAACTCGCTGCAGGATAATTCCAGACATGGGATACCTCGGCGCGATCAATATCACCTGTCACCGTTTCTTGGACGTCGTTTCCATGGACCCAAATGGAAATAAGGTGCAAGAAACGGTGGCCGGTGGCCTCAATTCCGCTGGGTTGTCTCACGTGGATTGTCCCAGCTGTCCCGCTGCCAGGTTGCCCGCAGCCAGTGGGCCATGGCAAGTTGTGTCCTAGACCCGCCAGAAGGCCCCCCTCAAGGGGTCAAACTTAGCAGACCCCACCGAGGCATCATGGTAGGGGTGACTGCCAGAACACACAGGATCGGCTGCGGCGGAATCCAAGGGACGGTTGGTGGGCATCTTCCAGGGGAAGTCTTTGCTTGGCCCAGCACCTGGGATGTTGTGATACAGGTTGTCCTCCACTTAACGACCACAATTGTGATCCCAGAATTTAGGCTGCTAAGTCAGAAATTTGTCGAGTGAGTTTCGCCCCCTTTCAAAACCTTTCTTGTCACCGTTAAGTGAATCCCCACGGTTGTTAGGTGAACCACACGGTCATTAAGTGAATCTGGCTTCCCTTGGCTTGTCAGATGGTTGCAAAAGGGGATCGTGTGACTCCAGGATCGCTGCATCCCGTCCTAAATAGGAGCCAGTTGCCAGGGTCTGAATTTTGAAGGATGCTGCAGCAAAGTTCACAAGTATGAAAAAGGGTCATAAGTCAATTTTTTTCAGTGCTGTTACTAAACAGTCACTAAACAAACTTGTAAATCAAGGACTACCTGCACAGCTTTTTGTGTGGTGGGAGCAATGGGGGGGGGGGGTTGTCTTCATTCCTGACCAATTTTTTTAATCCCTGTCAAGGTAATATTTAAGAGTTAACCGGCTTATATAATGTGAGATGTAATGATGGGAATGACTCCGCAGAGTCTGTGTCCCTTTAAGAGCCTCTGTATAAAAGGGAAGACTCCGCTGATGTGTTCTCTCTCTTCCATTTCCTGATGTAATTGTGATTTGTTGGATCCTGCTTATTAGAACGTGTATCTATATTGTTCCTGGTTAATGTGTATTGTAGGTAGTGTAAGATAAACCACTATTTAATACAGACCAGTGTTTACTGTGTTTACTCCTGGATTATCTTGCGCAATAAGACTGCATGCTCTGACAATCTCCCAGGAGAGCAGAACAGCAGGATGCGGCTGACTGTCAGGGCTAGGGAGGAGTACAGATAGTCCTTGAGCTACTGCCATTCGTTTAGTGACGGTTTGAAGTCACAGCGGCCTTGAAAAAAGTCGACTTTTGACCAGTTGTCACACTTAACGACGGTTGCGGCCACCTCAGGGTCACAATGATCAAATTTCAGACGCTTGGCAAATGACTCGTACTTGTGACGGTCGCAGCATCCCCGGGGGGAGCCGCGTGATCCCCTTTTGCGAGCAAATTCAGCGGGGGGGAGCCAGATCCGCTTAACGACCGCACGGTTCACTTAATGACCTTAAACTGCGACAAAGGAAAGTGGTAAAATGGGACACACACACACACACGACTCTTAAAAGCTTTTCTGGCTGATTCGTGGAGATTCTGGGCTCCCGTCGCCGTCGTAAGCCGAGGACTGCCGGTATTCTGCAGGGGAGTTGGGAAACGAAATGTTTCTGGGTTTTTCTGATTTTTTTTTTTTTTTTTTTTTTTGTCTCTACTGGCTTTCAGGTATCCGGGAGGAAAAGTCCGGAGACTTGCAATAAACCGGAGAAAATCTTGAAAAAAGGGACGTACGACAAGGTATCTCTGCCCGACGGGGGCTCTGGGATTATTGGGGGGGGGTCCTTTGTCTTGGAGGGGGCTCTTGGTCAAAATTCTGTCATCTTACCAGCCTCTTCCTGGAGGCCGTCCTGAGGCAGCTGCCTGATGCCAATTGGCTGCTGACTCCGCCAGTCAGCCTCCCAGCAGGATGGGTAGGTTTGACCCACGCGGGGTCTCCCCTTTCCGCCACGGGGCACACCGGCGACTTCGTGCCGCGGGCAGGGAAAAAGGGGGAACCGGTCGTCGTCAGCCCGAGAACTCACAGGTAGTCCTCGACTTAACGACCACCCTTGGGCTTCTCTTGCTACGTCGTTAAAGCGAATCGTGCCCAACTTTTTTTAGCCACGCCTGTTCGGAACACTGCGTGGCCGTTAAGCGAATCGCACGTTCATTAAGTGGATCTGAGTCCTTCCCTATTGACTTTGCTTGGAGCAGTGGTTCTCAACCTTTTTAATGCCGCGACCCCCAACCGGTCGTAAGCCGAGGACTACTCAACCGGTTGTAAGTCGAGGACTACTCAACGGGTGCAGCCCCGTTTGCAGAATGGGAGTTTGGGCGGGCTCAACAGGGCAGAGACAGCCTGGACAATTCCTATTGGCTTTGGAAAGCCAATAGAATTAGACTCTATTCAAGAGAGTCTATTCTATTGGCTTTCCAAAGCCAATAGAATAAAAGGGAGTAGCACAGCTAAGGAAAAGGGAGGAAAAAATGGCGGACTGCGTTGTTTGGCGACCCCCGTGAAATGGTCGTTCGACCCCAAATGGGGTCCCGACCCACAGGTGGAGAACCACTGGCTTGGAATGATCATGTCATACACACACAAACAGAGACACACAGACACTTCGCCACTGCAACCATCCTAAGTATACGCTGGTTGCCGGTGCCCCCAAATTTTGATCCCGCGACCTCAGGGACTCTGCGCTGGTGGCCATGAGTGCGAGAGGCGGTCATAATTCACTTTTTTTCCCCCAGCGCCGTTACAATTTCGGTCCTTAATCGAACGGTCATAAATTGAGGACTGCCTGTAAAGGCAGGGGATGAGAAAAAAAGAAATATTGTTAAATCTTTTCGGGTGCTAATTCTTGACTTAACAACAGTTCGTTTAGTGACTGTTCGAATTTACAACGGCCCTGAAAAAAGGGACTTATCTGCCCCCCGCCCCCGTTTTCACACTTAACGACCATGGCAGCCGCCTCCCCGTGGTCACGTGATCAAAATTCAAATGCTCGGCAACCGGTTCATAGTTACGATGGTTGCCGTGCCCTCTGTGATCCCCTTTTGCGATCTTCTGGCGAGCCAAGTCAAAAACGGGGAAGCCGAATTCGCTTCGCCACCGGGTTCCTGACTTAACGACCGCAAGGATTCGCTTAACGACGGTGGCAAGGAAAGGCCGTGAAGTGGCCCAAAACTCCCTTGAGCAAATGTTTTACTTAGCAATATAAATTTCGTCTTTGGGTAAGTCTGTCCCGTTTTCCTGGCCACGTTTTTCAAAAGTGGTTTAGCCCTTCTCCTGTCTGGGGGGCTCCGAGGGGGTGAAGGCCCAGAATCCCCCGGCGGGCTTTGGGCCTAAGGAGGCAGGACTGGAACTCCCGGTTTCCGGTCTGGGGCCTTCCCCACCCCAGCAGTCACCCTACTGGAGGCTTTTTAAGGAGACTGGACAGCCGTTTGTCTGGAATGGTAGAGGGTCTCCTTACCTGAGCAGGGGGTTGGACTAGATGACCTCCAAGGTCCCTTCCAACTCTGCTATTCTGTTCTGTTCTGGTCTATTTTAATTCTATTCTATGCCATTAATTATTCTATTCTATTCTCTGTTCTATTCAATTAGAACAGAATTGGACTAGATGACCTCCAAGGTCCCTTCCAACAACTTCTTCTTCTTCTTCTTCTTCTTCTTATTATTATTATTATTATTATTATTATTATTATTATTATTATTATATTCTCTATTCTATTCCATTCTCTATTCTATTCTCTGTTCTGCTCTCTATTCTGTTCAATTATTCTCTATTCTATTATTCTGTTCTATTCCATTTATTCTATTCTCCATTCATTCTATTCTCTGTTCTATTCTTTATTATCTATTCTATTCTATTATTCTATTCCATTTATTCTATTCTCTATTTATTCTATTCTTTGTTCTATTGTTTATTCTATTCTCTGTTCTATTATTTATTCTATTCTCTGTTTTATTGTTTATTCTATTTTCTGTTCTATTCTCTATTCTGTTCTCTGTTCCTTATTCTATTTTCTATTCTATGTTCTATTCTATTCTGTATTCTTTCTTCTATTCTATTCTATTATTCTCCATTCTATTCTATTTTCTATTCTATTTTCTATTCTCTATTATTGTATTCTCTGTTCTATTCTTTATTCTATTATCTATTCTATTTTATTATTCTATTCCATTTATTCTATTCTATTCTATTCTCTATTTATTCTATTCTCTGTTCTATTCTCTATTCTATTTATTCTATTCTATGTTCTATTCTATTCTGTATTCTTTATTCTATTTATTCTCTGTTCTGTTCTATTATTCTATTCTCCATTCTATTTTCTATTCTCTGTTCTATTCTCTACTCCATTATTGTATTCTCTATTCTATTCTGTTCCATTCCGTTCCATTCCATTCTCCAACCCAATACCAGAGGCTGTCCTTGTCGAATTTGGGCCTTGCCCTCATTTCACAAAAGCCATGGGACCGAAGCAGGTGGAGCCAATAAAAGAGAATATTCGTGGCCCTGGGTCGGACTGTGAGGGGTCCTCGGTGCCCTCTGAGCTTGGTGCTTTTCTTGCAGATGTTTCATGACCCAACTAGGTAACCTCATCAGGTTAGGAGTGATGACGTCACCTGGCTCGGCTGATGAAACGTCTGCCAGAAATCAAGCTGAGAGATCACCAAGGGACACCCCCCCCCCAGTTAAAGCCTCCTAACTGGTCTTCTCTTCCTCCCCCCTCCCCCTCCCCCCCCCAGGCCTACACGGATGAGTTGGTGGAGCTTCACCGGCGGCTGATGGCTCTACGAGAACGTAACGTGCTACAGCAGGTGAGAAGCGGGTCTGGGATGGGCTCTGCCAGATGAGGGAGGCCAGGATCCTACCCTGGCTTCTTGAAGTGACAGACTCCTGTCAATCAGGGGGGGGGGAATACATTTTTAGAATTGCCTGGCCCAAAGGTTGCAGGCAGCAGGCCAAAAGCAAAGCCCTGGTGGCGCAGTGGTAAAATGGACGCCGCAAATCGTTTAGCAATAGCCATAGCAGTTAAGACTTATATCCCGCTTCACAGCGCTTTCACCGCCCTCTCTAAGCGGTTTACAGAGTTGGCCTCCTTGCCCCCAACAGTCTGGGTCCTCATTCTACTGACTCGGAAGGACGGAAGGCTGAGTCGACCTTGAGACGGTCAGGATCGAACTCCTTGCAGTGGGCAGAGTCAGCCTGCAATCCTGCATCCTAACCACTGCACCACGGCTCTCCTCTCCTTTCTTTCCCTTCCTCTTCTTTCTTTCCTTTCCTTTCCCTTCCTTTCCTTTCTTCTTTCTTTCCTTTCCCTTTCTTTCCTTTCCTTTCCTCTCCTCTCGTTCCCTTCCTCTTCTTTCTTTCCTTTTCTTTCCTTTCCCTTCCTTTCCTTTTCTTTCCTTTCTTTCCCTTCCTCTTCTTTCTTTCCTTTCCTCTCCTTTCTTTCCCTTCCTCTTCTTTCTTTCCTTTCCCTTCCTTTCCTTTCCCTTCCCTTCCTTTCCCTTTCTTTCCTTTCCTTTCTTTCCCTTCCTCTTCTTTCTTTCCTTTCCTTTCCTCTCCTTTCTTTCCCTTCCTCTTCTTTCTTTCCTTTCCCTTCCTTTCCCTTCCTTTCCTTTCTTCTTTCTTTCCTTTCCCTTTCTTTCCTTTCCTTTCCTTTCCTCTCTTTCCCTTCCTCTTCTTTCTTTCCTTTCCGTTCCCTTCCTTTCCTCTCCTCTCTTCTCCTTTCCCTTCCTTCCTTCAGAGAGCACCCAGGGCACCCCTTTCCACCCCCCACAATCCCAAGTGTGGAAATAATAGTCCCCAAACAACCTCTCCCCGTGCCGTGTTATCTTCGCCCGGGTCCCTAAGCGAAGGGGGGGGGGCAAATCGGGGGCGTGCCCGTCGGGGGTGGGGGCGGTGCCTTAACCCTAACCCTCCCCTCCCCCTCTGTCCCAGATCGTCAACCTGATCGAGGAGACGGGCCACTTCAACGTCACCAACACCACGTTCGACTTCGACCTCTTCTCCCTGGACGAGACCACCGTCCGCAAGCTGCAGAGCTACCTGGAGGCGGTGGCCACGTGACCCTCGGCCCCGGGAGCAGAACCCACCCGCTTCTCTTTGGGGAACCGGCACCCCCCGCCTCTCTGGGGTTAGGAGAGGGGGCACCCACCCCCCCTCCCCGAACTGCGGCCGCTGCCTTACTCTCCCGTTTCACCCCGGAGCGCACTGCCTTAGGGAACCGGCCACACGCTAGGAACACCCTCGCTGCTGCTGCTGCTGCTGCTGTCGACGCTGCCGACGTCGACGCCCCTCCATGACTCGGTTTCTCCTTTTGGGCTTCAGCTGAGCGCTCGCCTCTGGCCGCCGTCCTCCCCCCAGCTTCCCCCCCCTTTTTTGCACCGAACCCCTTCGAGCAAAAGCAGGACTCGATGCCGGATTTGATCCCCAGACTACGTCGGCCTCCGTCTTCTCGTTCCAGCCTCGTTGGAGAGCAAGAGAGTCTTCAGCGGGGGGGGAGCTTCGGCTCGTCTTTAAGGAATACACTTGGAGGGGGGGGAGACGCGCGCCTGGAACGGACGCAGCACTTATTTCCGTTGGACCTGCAGCCTCTTCCACGGGGCTGCGCGTTTGTGTGTCTGAGACTGTGCCATCGCCCTGTGCCACCACCTGCCCGCCGCAGCCGCCGAAGGCTTCCGGCAGCCAAGCCGTATCGGGGGGGGGCGGAGGCTTTCCCTCCCCCCCCTCTGCCAGGGGACGGCTTTGCCACCTGCCAAATGCCCGTGCCATGTCTCGGAAGGGGGTGGGGTGGGTGCATTTCTGGCACGTCAAGGTGGTTCGGCGGGATTTCTGGCACTTGTGCTGCGGAAGATGCTTCCCCGGCGTCTTTCGGTTCCAGCTCCCGGTCCTTTTCCAGTGTTTGATCGGCTCGGACCGTAAGGACTACCGTATTGTATGCTGTGTCCGTTTTCCACGCATACCTGCAGGTCACCGGTCAGTGTCTGTACGTATGTACCTAAATGTATTTACGGTGTAAAAAGAAAAGAGAAAAGGCCGAATCTGGTCTCAAAAGAGGGTTGGGGGAGGGGCAGGTTAAGGCTTTTTTAAAGGTTTTTTTTGTAAAGGAATAGGCTGAAATGGGGCTTTTGCGCTGTCTTCTGTCGGTTTGTTCAAAAGGGTGATTTTTAGAGTTTTAGAAGCAGCGTGGAGGGCGTCCCAAAGGCGCCCGCGGCCTTTTTTCTGCCGAGTGACGGACCCCTCGGTGTGCTGCCGTTTGTTGGTTTGTTTGTTTTGTTTGTTTGTTTCAATTTGCCAGCAGTGTTCGAGGAGCTTTTTTATTTTTATTTTATTTTTTTATTTGCCAAAATCGCCCCTCCCGTGTTTTGGTTCCAAGAAAGCTCATTTGCTCCGGGTTCCCACGCAACCAGTTTGGAGCGAAAGAGGCAAAGAGGCGCTCGGTCCTATGGAAACGTGTTTTTTTTTTTCTCTTTCTCTCTCTCTCTCTCCCTACTTTTGCGATTCCCGAGACTGATCTCTTTGGACAACTCCTGAGGAATATTTGTAAAATATTCCTCGCTTGGCTCGCCTCGGCGGCATTTCAAGGCAAGGCAAAGCCCTAAATAATATGAACGTAAGACGTACGACGGGCGTCCTTTCCCCTCTCTCTCCCCCCCCCCCTTTTAGCATTTAGAGACGCAATGTGGATGGCAAGGAATTTCGTGTGGTCCTCTCCATGCCTGCTGGAGATGACGCTTCCTCCCCGCTTCCGGATCCTCCTTCCCGTAGCTTCCCTGAAAGACTGACGTGGCAATAAGCTGGATCTGAGTGAGGGTTACGTTGACCTTGATCCCTGTTCGAGGCGACCCCTTTTTTTAAAAAAACAAAAAAAAACAATTTTGTTTGCTGTCTTGCGTGTGCGTGTCTGTGTGTACCGAGAATCGTTGTTTACAATGTTTGAAATGTCAGGTTGTCTGTCAGCCGCTCTGACCTTTGGCGACGTCTCCAGCCAGGTGGAGATAGCCCAGTTTGGGCCGGTGGACCAAAGCCTGGGCAGTGCCAAACGGGCAGGAAACCCACTGTCGGGCGAGGGGCGCAGCTGTCTTTTTCTCAAGTGGCGTTCCCACGGAGCCGCCACGCTCTGCTACCGCTGGGGCTAGCCTCCCCGGCCGGATCTGCTTCCAAGATGGGTCCTTCCCAAAGCCAAGGGCTGTTTTTTTTGTTTTTTTTTTTCCTTCCTCCTCTCCCCCCCCTCCTGCCCCCAGTCTCCCATTTTATGGCTTTGAAGTCAAAAGAGAGCGTCCCTGGGCTTCCAGAGGGCTAGGGCCCTGGCACTTGGCTGGGGAGGGAGGGGGGGTGTTGAAAGGGCTGGGGGGGGTGGGGTGAATGGGAAGGGTCCTCTTGAATGAATGCTCTGGCGTCCCTGCCGTAAAGGGGAGGGGGTCTTCTCCGCTGGAGTAACGGCCTTTGGAGAGCTGGTTTTGGAGAAAGAGGCCCGCGTCCCACCTTTCCCTAAAGGCCGGGCTTCTAGGTCAGCGTTTATGTTTGTGTGTCTGTGGGGGGGGTGTCATTTAGGTCCCCTTACCACCATCCCACCTTGCTCCCCCAAAAGCTGGACGTTTTGTGATGGGACGGCAGCCCCAAAGAACGGCAGCTGGGTCTCCGGAGAGCCCTTTCCACGGCAGACTCTCCCTTACTTAGGCGCGGCTGTGTTTGTGTTGGCGTGGCTGTGCCGTGATCGTCTTGTGCGTCTTCTCCGGAGCAAAGGAGCTTTCCTGCTTCTAGCGCCAGCTTCCTGCCGTCCGATGCTCGGCTGACGACGTCCGCCAGGCTGTGTCCCTTCCGTAAGACGAGGAAATCAGAGAGAGTTTTTTTTTTCCCACCAAAGTTGGGGATGCCGAAGGTTAATTGAGGCGCTGGGGAAAACGGTTGGAAAACCACTTCTTTTTTTTTTTTTAATTGTCTTTTTGGTCGGCAAGTCTGTCACTTTCCGGGGGGGGGAGAGCACATCGGAAGGGGGGTGCCGTGGAAGTTGAACAGATGGTCTTATAAACCTGGGCTCTATTTCTAAGTTGTCCCATCCCCTAGACCAGTGGTTCTCAACCTTTCCAATGCCGCGACCCCATAATACAGTTCCCCATGTTGTGGTGACCCCCAACCGCTTATACATCACTGGGTGCCAGGGGCGTGGCCAAAGAAAAGGGGGAGAAAAATGGCGGACTGCGTTGTTTGGCGACCCCCGTGAAATGGTCGTTCGACCCCAAATGGGGTCCCGACCCACAGGTTGAGAACCGCTGCTCTAGATGTTGGTCAAGTCTCGGAAGGGAGGCGACTGTTCGAATAGGGAGTTTTGGAAATCCCAGCGCTGCGTTTGTTCTGGGTTTTTTTTTTCCCCCACTCCCCTCTTGCTTCTGTTCTGCTTTCCTTGTTTTTTTTTTTCTCTTAAATTTGCAGGGATGGGAAGCCTCGGCGGTTCTCCCTCTTTTACACCACCTTGTGTCAGACATTGTACAGTTTTGGGTCAGATACTCATTCCAGACCTGCTTCAGCGTGGAGAGAGAGGGCTGGCAACTTCCGAATCCGGGCCAGGGGAGATTCCACCAAACACGGCAACTTTTACGACTTGTGGACTTCAGCGCCCACAATTCTCCCCCCCCCCCAGCCACCCATGGCTGGCTGGGGGGGGATTGTGGGCATTGAAGTCCACAAGTTGTAAAAGTTGCCGCGTCTGGGGACTCCCCATGTAAGCCATTCATTTCCCCTGCTGGTTTTGTCTGGTCTGGAGGCCACCAAGTGAAGCAATGCAAACCCTCTGTGCTTGCAGTGGTTGAATCGAGGGGGGGGGCACACAACTCGAAAGCATTGGGGCATTTCATTGGGGGGAGGGGGGTGGGCTTCTCCTGAAGATCTGGCCCACAGCCCCCGCGTGTCCTTTTGGAAGCCAGCGTGGCCTTTTGGCTTTGTGTCTCCCCTCCCCCCACCGACCTTGGCGATCCCAGTCACGCCAACCTGCCTCGGCCAGCCTAACCCTTTTGCCAGTTGCCGGAATAAATAATTGACAGAAAATCAAATAATTCCCGCAGCGGAAGCAGCAGCAAAGCTTTTAGAAATTGGTCCGCATTTCACAAGCCCCCCCCCCCCGGGTCGGCTTTCCTGCCTCGGTTTCCCTTTGGCCCAGAAAGATTTATAGACCGTGTGTGTGTGTGTGTGTGTGTGTGTGTGTGTGTAGCTGGGCCCCCTCCCCACCCACCCCATCTCCAGACACGTGGAGGGCTGCCACGGGCTCGAAAAGGGGGGGTCCCGTGTTGCCCTCTCCTCTGAGGTGCGGTTTTTATGGGACTCTGAAGTCAACCCCTCGACGGAAGGGACGCGGGTCAGAAGCCCACCCCTCTCTGACCCACCGACGCTCTCCCCAAACACGAGGGTCCTCCTCACCCCCTCCCCAGTCTGTGCCCAGCGTGAAAGCTTTGGCAGCACCCCCATATTTTAGCAGAGCAGGAGGTCTGCTAAATTGGAAGGGTATCCAGCCTTCCCAACGTGGAAGAGCTGGGGGGGAGGCTTCCAACTTCCAGAATCCCCCCCCCCCCCAGCCTGCCCAGGATTTTTCAGTTTCCATCAGATGTGCCATTTCAGGGGTGTTTCCCCCCCCTTGTTTGGAAAGTAAAAAAAAAAGTATTTTTTGGAGAACAAATCTAGCATCGTGCACTCTCAGTTTTGCACTGCATTTCCTTTTGGGGGGGAGAACATCCTTTTGGGGCAAGGGGGCTTTCCAATCTTCCAGTCCGGTGAGATCCGTAGCCCCTTCCTTCCTTCTGGAGGGAGGGTCTTTCCCGCCTCCTTCCTTTGAGCAGACCCCTCAAAACGGTAGGTAATTACAATTCAGCGTCTCTTATTTTTGTGCAAGTGTGTGTGTTTCCTTTTTGTGGCCAGCATCAGTTCCCCCACACACCTGTCCTATCTGAGGCTCTCCCCCCCCCTCCCGTGCCTGGAGGTGGGGGGGGCGGTGCCTGGCCTTGAGAACAAAGAGGTGGGGGGCACTTTGCCCCCCTTAAAGCCAACCAGCCCTTAAGGCAAGTATTGGGAAGCTTCGCACTCGGCTCCGAAGCGAAGGTATTAAGCCAGCCTGTCCGTCAAGCCCTCCAGGCAGGTGTTTGATCAGGTGTCGGGGGTGGGGGCGACTCACCTGTCCTCCTGCAAAAACCTTGGGGTGGGGGTGGGGGAGAAAAAAAAGTCAGGGGTGGGGAGGGAAAATCTTTGTAATAAGTTATGGGGATTGTGGTCTCTCTCTCTCATTTTTTTTTGTTTTGTTTTGTTTTGTTGTCCTGACTCTTTAAGCTTTTTTTTTCCCTTTTTGTTACATTTATGGAATTTATGGAGGAGTTTTTATAGGAAAAAAAAATTTAAAAAAAGAAAAAGAACCTGGAATAAAAAGGTGAAAGTCTTGCAATCGGCAAGGGTGTTGTCGTATTTTCTCTCGGCATCCAGGAGGCGTGTGTTCCCACATACCTGCCCATCAAGGGGGGACAGTTTTGGGGGTTCAGCTGGCTCTTCTCTCTCTCGAGGAGCACGAAGCTGAAAGCACCAGCCTGAAGATGACGAATGGGACTTCGTCGAAACGTCGCCAAGACACTTCCAATTTTACGCGGGAGAAAACCCGAACAACCAAAGACCTACATATATATATATCTTTAATAATTTTGAATATTGGAATCCCAAGTATGGACATTTAAAGTCAATTAGATAAAAATAAAGAGCTCTGGGATGTAAGATAAAAGGCTTTTTTTATTAACTGCTGAACTTTCGTTAACAACCTGTTAACATCATCAGAGCAAAAGGCCAAATGAGAAGGGGGAGTAATGTGCATAAATTTACATAACAGTTAAAAAAACGGTTGCAGTGAGGCATGTTCACATAATGTGCTTAAGAAGCTCTTAAAGGCATAGAGCAGTCAGTCTCAAGACTATTTTAAAAGTCGCGCTTGTCAGCTGTTTGGCGCATATGACTTATCACATTCAATGGAACAAAATATTACAGCCCAATTCCCAAACATCACAAAATCACCCACAACTAATAAGCATTACAAACGAACACACACAAACATTCCAAATAACCGTACCCAACAAAACACACACACACAACAACCCTACACCAAACAAACTATACAGTCCAAGAGGCTGGCTAAAAGGCATGCTGGATCTATATTACTGGCTTCTACTAATCTAGTGGAGGTGTGAAATTTATTCTGCTGGTCCGTGTATGATAACACCGTAGGCTAAATAAATAACAGTGCCTGCTGTATGCCAGATCTGAGTAGCCCCAACTTAGTTGATCTTCCAAAGGCCCGTGAAAATTTCACCCCGGCCTTTGGTGAGGGGCAGCAAAGCCCTTTTTGGGTAGGTGGGATCTGTTTATTTTTTTTTCCAAGTTCTGTCTGGTTCTCGTTATCTTTTATATTTGCATATATTTTTTTCCTGTTTGCTTTTTCTTCAAAGCCGCTCAGAGTCCCCAAGACGTGGGCAGCAGGTAAATTTAATAAATAATAATAATAACAAACACATCAAGCACATAGAAGGCTAGAATTACGGCCGCTTTACCACCGGTGGACTTCAACACCCAGAATTCCTGGGCTGGCTCAGGGATTCTGGGAATTGAAGTCCACAAGTCATAAAAGGGCCACGTTTGAAGACCCCTGGTCTACAGTATCCCAATTTATTTTTTTTTAAAAAAAAGACAAAACCTAGTGGACAATTACTTAAATAGGAGCCAGCCGTGTGCTGCAACTGCCAAAAAAGCCAACACAGTGCTGGGCTGCATCAACAGGAAGATGAAGTGTTAATACCACTCTACAAGGCCTTGGTAAGGCCACGCTTGGAATCCTACATCCAGTTTTGATCACCACGATGTAAAAAAGATGTTGAGACTCTAGAAATAGTACAGAGAAGAGCAACAAAAATGATCAGGGGACTGGAGGCTAAAGCATATAAGGAAAGGCTGATGGAATTGGCTATGTCTAGTTTAATGAAGAGAAGGACAAGGGGGGACAGGATAGCAGTCTTCCAATATCTCAGGGGCTGCCCCAAAGAAGAGGGAGTCAAGCTATTCTCCAAAGCCCCTGAAAGCCAGGCAAGAAGCATCAGATGGAAACTGATCAAGGAGAGAAGCAATCTAGAAACTAAGGCGAAGATGACCTCCAAGGTCCCTTCCAACTTTATTATTAATTTTCACGTATTGGGCAGATCACAGAGTCACTCTGTGCTCGTTAAAGGTGAACAGGCAACACGGCAGGAAGCCAGGCTATAAAAAAAATCCAAGGCAGAGCAAATTTATTTGCTGAAAAGATCAATACGGTTACCCAGATTGAACAATGGGACTCTTGGCAACCAGGACCCATCAAGATCTTATCAATTAAAAACAACAGTAACGGCTCACCTGCATAGCTTCTGAGAAGTTTGTTTATTAACTAAAATCAATAAAAAAATATCTATTTTCATTCATCTTGGCCCCAAGGCCAAGGAAAACCATCGGGCTGTTCAGGCTTTTTGTAAACTGCCTCCCATACAGACAGGTTTTCCCCTGCGTTTGTTGCCTTGCTACGGTAGCGGGCCCTGTGTATCTATGAGAAGAACTAATCTATAAATAATAATAATAATAACAACAACAACAACAACTGGAGCACCACTTGAACACCATTGGCATTGACAAATTCGCTATTAGTCAATTGCAAAAGGCGGCCTTATTAGGAACTGCTTCCATCCTGCGACGATATCTGTAATACCATCAAACATCCACATCTGCCTATCCCAGGTCCTGGGTAAGGACTCGATAGGTAGACAAAATGCCAAATCCAGTCTGAACATCTGGCTGACTGTGCAATGATCCATAATAATAATAATAATAATAATAATAATAATAATAATAGTAGTAGTAGTAGTAGTAGTAGTAGTAGTAGTAGTAGTAGTAGTAGTAGTAAAGTTGGAAGGGATCTTGGAGGTCATCTAGTCCAACTCCCTGCTCAGGCAGGAAACCCTATACCATTTCGGACAAATGGCTGTCCAGTCTCTTAAAAACGTCCAGTGTTGGAGCATTCACAAATTCAGGAGGCAAGCTATTCCACTGGTTAATTGTTCTCACTGTCAGGAAGTTTCTCCTTAGTTCCAGATTGTTTCTCTCCTTGGTTAGTTTCCATCCGTTGCTTCTTGTCCTGCCTTCAGGCACCTTGGAGAATAGCTTGACTCTCTCTTCTTTGGGGCAGCCCCTGAGATATTGGAACACAGCTATCATGTTCCCCTCGTCCTTCTCTTCATTAAACTAGACACACCCAATTCCACACCCAACTGTTCCTTATATGTTTTAGCCTCCAGTCCCCTAATCATCTTTGTTGCTCTTCTCTGCACCTTTCTAGAGTCTCAGCACCTTTTTTACATTGTGGTGACCAAAACTGGACACAGGATTCCAAGTGTGGCCTTACCAAGGCCTTGTAAAGTGGTATTAACACTTCACATGATCTTGATTCTATCCCTCTGTTAATGCAGCCTAGCACTGTGTTGGCCTTTTTGGCAGCTGCAGCACACGGCTGGCTCCTATTTAGGTGATTGTCCACTAAGACTCCGAGGTCCCTCTCACAGTTACTACTATTGAGCAAGGCACCCCCTATACTATACCTTTGCATTTGTTTTTTCTTGCCTAAATGTAGAACCACCATTGAAATAAGATTTCCTTAATGAACAGGAAGAACATAAGAGGAACATTTCGCCCTGTCTTGTCCTGTTTCATTTCCTCCTTGCAACACTAAATGGTAGTTTTGGTGGGAAATCCAACAGCTGTTCTCAATTTGAACTTTACCTTGTTTACCTGCGTGGATTAACGCCCAACCTATGACAGCTTCCCTTTTGTCTGCTTATATTTTTTATTCAAACTTCATTCAGGCTTGGACACAGGAGATCCCAGCAGGTTTTGCAAAGGTCTTCAGGTTTGGAGACAAGACAGACAAAAAGCCAGAGGAGAAAAACGGTACCCCTGCAGATTAGACAAGCCCAGTTCTCAGGGCTAGTTCGTACATCAGGTTTGGTTAAAGTAGTAGGGCTTGTGGTCCCGTGTGTTATAGAAAGCTGGAACTCTAGGCTAAACAAACTATGATTCTGAGCAGTGGTTCTTAACCTGGGCAATATTGCCCCCCAGGGGGCGATTTCATTTTTCAGGGGGGCGATGGAACGAAAAGGGGCGATGCGGGAGCGAAGGAACGAAAAGGGGGCGATATGGGGGCGATGGAGCGAGAAGTTTTGGGGACACTTTTGAGACTTTTTCGTACAGCGAACCGCTGTATATCTGTCGTACAAAAACATCAGATCGCTCGCTATTAGTGGATTGAACTGTGTTTTCAAATGTTCCTCCAGCTAGCTTCAGTACAGAACGCTGTACATATGTGAAGACGCATCGCTTATCTTCATGCGCGTTGTGCAGCAGCCTCTACCCATACAGTGGTGCATTATTGGCCAGAATAGGGGAGATATGGGAAAAAGACTGGAAATAAATGATTTGCATCGATATGTCCTGATGAACAATTTTAAAGAAAACAAAAAAAGGGTTTGCATAAATTGAAGAATTATTTCCTATGTTGTGATTGAGAGGTTATGTTGGGGGAGGGGGGCGATGACAACTTCCTCATTGGCTCAAGGGGGCGATTCGTTCATTCATTCTGAGGGTTCCAGGGTGCTCTCTGAGCTGGGTGGTTTTCTTGCAAACATTTCATGACCCAACTAGGTTACATCATCAGGACTACCACTAATGATGTTACCTACGTGGCGTAATGAAACGCCTGCAAAACCACCCAGCTCGGAGAGCAGCAAGGGCCCCATAGTCTTTTTCCTCCTCCTCCTCCTCCTCCTCCTCCTCCTCCTCCTCCTCCTCCTCCTCCTCCTCCTCCTCCTCCCCCCCCCCCGCAAATCCTCCTGCCTTCTAGCAGTGATGATGTTACCTAGATGGATAATGAAACGTCTGCCAGAAAACCCATCAAGCTGAGAGAGTACCAAGGGCCCCATAGTCTTTTTCCTCCTCCTCCTCCTCCTCCTCCTCCTCCCCCCCCCCGCAAATCCTCCTGCCTTCTAGCACTGATGATGTTACCTAGATGGATAATGAAACGTCTGCCAGAAAACCCACCAAGCATTTTGATGTTAAAGAAACTAATTTGATGTTGAACCTTAATAATAGTTGCAAGATTATTGGTGGGGCACTATTGGAAGAAAAACTCACTGCCTACTCTGGAAGAATGGATACTTAAGGTGTCTAATTTAGCAGACATGGCGAAAACCTCCGCCTATTTGAAGGATCATTCCCAAGAAAAAATATATTACGGTTTGGAGAAGATGGATTGATTACATTCAGAAGAAATATGAGATTGAAAAGTATTATCTTGCTTTTGAGCAGCTCTTAGATAATTGTTATTAGTTTTAATTATCTTATTATTTTTGACTTAATTTGTTAATGTTTGTTTTGAGAAGGCGTTAAAGTGTGTTACGGTTTTGATGGATAGTATAGTTGGTTTATGTTAGTTAGATTATGTTTGTTTATTTTATTTTTTTTATCCTGTAATCAGCTCTGGGAAGTGGGGGAGGGGGGAAGGGGTGGGGGGGTTTATATTGTAATAAATTTATACAACTTTTAAATAAATTAAAAAAAAACCCCGCAAGAAAACCCATCAAGCTGAGAGAGGACAGAGCACCCACCCACACACACACAAAGTTCAACCCTGAGTTACAAATATTTTCCTTTATCGATTAACAAGGTGTTTTAGGAATGAGCCCGATTTGCTAACCCAGAAGAACTTCTTTCAGTCCGATGACATATTGAGGGCATGGGATGATTGAAAGCAGAGAGTGGGAGTGGGAATGGCACCCAAAACCTGGATTTCTCAACCTGGGTCATTTTAGAGTGGGAGCACTTGGAAGGCTGTCTGTGAAATTCTAGGAGCTTAATTTTTCTTGGGCGTGTGCCTTGGCATGGATATTTCCCAAGGAGAGAGGGAGATGACAATTACAATTTATTCCGAATATTCTGATCAAAGGGATTCAAAGAGGGAGTCTGGAAACCCATCCTACAGTCCCTTTATAGTTAAGACATCAAAGAAGGTGATTGGACAGGACAAAAGTAACTAATAATAATAACAAAGAAGTTGGGAAGGGACCTTGGAGGTCATCTAGTCCAACCTCCTGGCTCAGGCAGGAAACCCTATACCATTTCGGACAAATGGCTGTTCGGTCTCTTCTTAAAAACTTCCAGTGTTGGAGCATTCACCACTTCTGGAGGCAGGTGGTTCCACTGGTTAATTGTTCTCCCTGTCAGGAAGTTTCTCCTTAGTTCTAGGTTGCTTCTCTCCTTGGTTAGTTTCCATCCGTTGCTTCTTGTCCTGCCTTCAGGCGCTTTGGTGAACATAACAGAATAGAGCTGGAAGGGACCTTGGAGGTCTTCTAGTCCAGCCCCCACCTCAGTCAGAAAACCCTCTACCATTTCAGACACTTCCAGTGTTGGAGCATTCACCGCTTCTGGAGGCAGGTTGTTCCCCTGGTGAATTGTCTGAAATGGATTCCTGTCGGAGCAGGGGGTCGGACTAGAAGACCTCGAAGGGTCCCTTCCAGCTCTGTTCGGATTGCCTGGCTGGAACAACAGAAGCCGCGGGCGGCGCTTCAGGCCGCGCCGTTCACCAAAAGGCGCCGGGCTCCACGCAGCGGGGCCGGCTTCCTACGGTAGCCCTTATGGGGGGGGCGTGGAGGGGGGGGGAGACGGGCGGGGTCTGCCTCCCGCCTGATGGAATCGGCCCGGCACGTGCGACTCCCCCGGAGGGGCGTCCCTCCCGCCCCGCCCCGCCCCGCCCCGCCCGCGCCACGTGACCCGCGCTCCCCTCCATCCGTCCATTCACGCAGCCAGCCGTCCATTCATGCCTTCGGGCGGGCGGGTGGGCGGGGGGAGGTCAATGACCGCGGGTTAACAAGGCGAGCACGCGCTCTGCGCACCATTTGGCCCCCGCCCCTTTGGGGCTCCACGCGGCGCGAGCCCACCTACCGCGCCCTCCCGCCCCTCCCACCCAGGCCCCGCCCACCCCCGCCCACCCTTTAAAAAGAGGCCGGGCTGAGGGGGAGCGGCGCTCAGTCGAGACGCGGCGCAGACGGAGCAGGAGGCAGGCAGGCAGGCAGGCAGGTAGGTGAGGCCAGCGGGGCTGGACGGGGCGGGCGCTTCTCGGGAGAGGGGACGCTGCCGGCTGGGGCGCCCGGGCTCCGAGAAAGGGGGGGAGCGGTTGGACGGGGCGAGGTCTGCCGAGCAAGGGGCGCCTGGACGGGGCTCCCCTCGTCGCCTTCCCCCCCTCCTTCCGTGGGCGCCGCTGCTTCTGGCCGGCTCCGAGGCGCCCCTCCTCGGGGGAGACCCGCCCGTCGGTCCGTCTGCTCCCGCAGGCTCCGGGTCTTCTCCAGCCTCCGCCGACCCGGCGCCCGCCAGGCTTCGGGGTGCGGGGGCGGCCAAGGGGCTGCGCTGGGCTGCGGGACTCGGCTCGTTTGGAGGACGGGGCGCCCGCCGTCAATGGAAGGAGGAAGAGGAGGAAAGCGGCTAATTTGAGGGGGGGGAGAGGTGGGGGGCGTTCATTAAGCCCCCCCCCCAGTGGTTTTGCTTTATTTACTCATGGCTGTCTCACCTTTATTATGTTGGCACGCAAGGGGGGACGCGCCCGACGAATCTACCTTCCTTCCTTCCTTCCTTCCTCTTTCTTTCTTTCTTTCTTTCTTTCTTTCTTTCTTTCTTTCTTTCTTTCTTTCTTTCTTTCTTTCTCTTTCTTTCTTTCTTTCTTTCTTTCTTTCTTTCTTTCTTTCTTTCTTTCTTTCTTTCTTTCTTTCTTTCTTTCTTTCTTTCTTTCTTTCTTTCTTTCTTTCTTTCTTTCTTTCTTTCTTTCTTTCTTTCTTTCTTCCTTCCTTCCTTCCTTCCTTCCTTCCTTCCTTCCCCCTCACCACAGCCCTGCGAGGTGGGATGGGCCGCGAGAGGGAGGGACTGGTCCAAAGCCACCCAGCCATCTTTCCTGGCTAAGGTAGGACTAGACCGCCCCGTCTCCCGGTGACCGTGCCGGAGTCACCCAGCCGTCTTAATAACAGAATCACGGAGTGGGGAGGGACCTCAGAGGTCGTCTAGTCCAGCCCCCTGCTCAGGCGGGAGACCCCTAGACCTGTTTCAGACATTTAAATGCTTGTCCGATCTCTAAAAATCTTTCACGGCTGAGTCAGGACTCGAACTCGCCACCTCCTGGTCAGCATCCCAAAGTCACCCTGTGGCTTTCCTGCTTAAGGGAGAACTAGAACTCACCGTCGCCTGGGGTTTGGCCCAGGGCCACCCAGCTGGCTTCCCCCTCTAAGTCAGGACTAGAACTCGCCGTCTCCTGGTGACCATCCCAGCGCTGACCCCGCCACCGTTCGTGGCTAAGGCAGGACTAGAACTCCCCATCTCCTGCTCTCCAGCCCAGTGCCCTAACCACTAGGCCAGTGTTTCTCAACCTTGACCATTTTAAGGCATGTGGACTTCAACTCCCAGAATTCCACAGCCAGCAACGCTGGCTGTGGAATTCTGGGAGTTGAAGTCCACATGCCTTAAAATGGTCAAGGTTGAGAAACACTGCACTAGGCCAAGTATGGCAGCTTTGGGGGGGGGGGGCTGCAGGACTCTTCCTGATGGGGATCAGGGGGGAGCAGAATCTTCTTCCCGGGGCATCGGTTGAGGGGGGACCGCCTCCTTTTCACCCCAGAGTTGCTATTCTCTGGCCCAATGGAAGGAGGTGGCCGGGAGCTGGTGTGACCCCTTGCTGGACCCCTGCCCGGTCAGAACCCCTTCGGGATCAGACTAGAGGTGGGAGGGACCTCGGAGGTCTTCTAGTCCAGCCCCCTGCTCAGGCAAGAGACCCCAGACCATTCCAGACAAGTGGCTGTCCCGTCCCCCCTTCAAAGCAGGGATGGAGCGCCCAGGATTTTGGGGGGGGGGGCTTCCTTTGTTCATGCCAGAGTGGTGGGGGGGTGGCTCCTGGGGTCCCTATGGATTTTGACATCCCGCCGCTCCTTCAAACAGCCCTCCCCAAAGGCCACTGGGGCTGGGGATGATGGTAGTCGGTGTCCGTCCCATCTGGAGGACTTGCCAGCCCTCCGGGGCAGATTGGAAGAAGTGAACTCTGCCCGATTGGCAGGGGCCACAGAGGCGAATCTCGCTAGGCTGGTTGGCCCGCCCCTCCGCTCGGATGCCCAGTAAATGGGGAACCCCCTTGCCCCCCCCGGGCCAGCCTCTCCTGTCCCCCTTCCCCAACCTCAAGGAAAGTTTCGCGCCCCCCCCTTCTAATTTACCTGTAGAGCACCTTGTTCCTTTCAGATCGGCACCCAGTGTGCAGAGGGAGAGTCTCACAAAAGGAGAAGTGGGGGACCCCTCCCCAAAATTGGGAGCCAGGAGGGCAGGGGTCCAGGGACCCCCCCCCACTAGTAGATTTCATTCAAAAGCGGAAGCTTTGGGGGGTAGAAGGGCGGAATTGGGCAACATTTCCAGCAATGAAACAAAACAAATCGGATCGCAAAAAACCCCAACCGTTGCTGTTTGTTTACATCATTTCCTCGTTGTGTGTAATGGCTGGGTGAGTGTGTGTAGTGCTGTGACTTAAACGGATCGGTCTCATATTTGCCCAAACCGTTTCCTCATTTCAAACAATGCCGCAATTGATCGACTGCAACGGTTGGTTATATAATCGCACACGTGTGGGGGGGGGGGCGTTGTTTAGCTGCGACAACCGGGAAGTTGTTCTCCAGCAGGCAGAGAGGAGGGGGCCGGGCCCTGGAGGGCTGTGGCCCATGGGGAATGATGGCCCAATCTAGTGCAGGGGGTGGGAGCGTGTTTTGTTTCGTTTTTTCCCCTCTTGGCTACTGCTTTTCTGTTTGTCTGGGATTAATCCCCGCTTATCTGATCTTTCTTTTGAGTCCTTGGCTGATTGATTGCCTGCCTTTCATTGCCCAACTAGATCACCGGATCAGTGCTGGAGGAGAAGGAGCCCCACCTTTCATGAAATATCTCTGGCGTCCGCTCTTTGATACACGGATTTCTCAGTGAAATTTCTCACTTCCCTTTAAAAAGCAGAAGGACATCAGTTCCATACGCGGTGGAGTTCTAGGGCTGGGAGGGCCCTGGAGGCCATCTAATCCACCCCTCCTCTGGTCGCTCAGGGCGGGAGTCCCAATCGAAGCCTGCCCGCCCACCCTTTGCTTGAAGAGGTGCTTGCCAGATCCCTGGGGAACGGATCCCGCTCTGGGATCCCTCGGTGGGGGGTGAACTATCCCTTCCGTTGAGACTCTTAGCAACCTTGACACAGGCAGTCCTCTACCTATGACCGTTTTTCACACTTAACGACCGTTGCAGCATCGCCCATGGTCATGTGATTTACATTCGGATGCTAGACAACTGATTCGTATTTATGATGGTTGCGGCGTTCCTCTGTGTGTGTGTGTGTGTGTGTGTGTGTGTGATGGGATCTCCTTTTTTTGCTACTTTCTGACAAGCAAAGTCAAGGGGGGAAAGCTGGATTCACTTAACGGCCACGGGCCGATTCACTTAACAACAGTGGTCGTAAAATGGGGCAAAACTCAACATATGTCTCACTTAGCCACAGAAATGTCGGGCTCAGTTATGGTCGTAAGGCGAGGACTAGGTGTACTTTGATTTGGTCTTCAAAGTAGGTTTTTCTCCTGACTTTCCGTCCCTGAAGTCCACTAAGAGGCATTCTTCCCCCCCCCCAGGAAAGGAGGGGGGGGTCTCCTGATCTGCTTAGGTATGGGGTGGGCTGCTGTACCCCCTCCCCAATCTTCTCCTTCCCTTCCATCTCTCTTGGTTGCTACAGGGGCTCCTCGATCAACGAGCACCACTGTAGTAACGGAAATTATGTGGCTAAGTAAAACGTTCGTTAAGTGAGCTTTGCCCCATTTTACGACCTTGCCACGGTTGATAAGCGAATCATCGCAGATGTTGTGGCACGGCGGGTAAGTCAATCCGGCTTCCCCTGTTGACCTTTGCCTGCTTGAAGGTCGCAAAAGAGGGAATCACGTGATCCCGGGGACACAGCGCCCGTCATAAATAGGAACCAGACCCCCAGCGAAGCTGCGACGGGCGTGAGTGTGAAATACGGCCCTAAGTCGCTTTTTTCCAGTGCCGTTGTAACTTTGAACGGTCACTAAATGAAGCGTTGGAAGTGGAGGGCTTCATGTCCTTTTCTGGACAATTCTGTTGCCCTCTTCTGCCTCCCCCCCCCCGTTTGCTTCAAATGTGCCCACGGGAAGGTCTGTTTCTCGGATTAGTGCCACGTTAAGAGCCGTGGTGGCGCCGTGGTTAGAATGCAGCATGGCAGGCTGACTCTGCCCACTGCCAGCAGTTCGATCCTCTCACCGGCTCAGGGTCGACTCGTCCTTCCGTCCTTCCGAGGTCGGTAAAATGAGGACCCAGATAATTGGGGGGCAGTAGGCTGACTCTGCAAACCGCCTAGAGAGGGCTGTGAAAGTGCTGCGAAGCGGTATATAAGTCTTAAGTGCTGTTGCTATTCTCTCCTTCCTTCCCTCCTTCCTTCCCTCTCTCCTTCTTTTGCGCCCTTTTCTTTCTACCTTTCTTTTCTTTCCCTCTACTCTTTCCTTCCTTCCCTTCTTTTTCTCCATTTTTTCCTTCTCTCCTGCCCCCCTCCATCTCTTATTTCCCTTCTCTTTTTCTCTCCCTCTTCTTTCCTCTCCTTCCTTTCTCCCTCTTTTTTCTTTCTCCTTTTCTTTCCTTCCTTCCTTTCCTTCTTTCCTTCCTTCTTTCCTTCCTCCTTTCTTTCTTTCTTTCTTTCTTTCTTTCTTTCTTTCTTTCTTTCCTTTCTTTCCTTTCTTTTCTTTCTTTCTTCCTTTCCTTTCCTTTCCTTTCCTTTCCCTTCCTTCTTTCCTTCTTTCCTTCCTTCTTTCCTTCTTTCCTTCTTTCTCCTTCCTTCCTTCCTTCCTTTCTCTTTTAAGAGCCCTGTTGGCGCAGCCTTGCAGGCTGACTCTGCCCACTGCCAGCAGTTTGATCTGAACCACCACCGGCTCGAGGTTGACTCTTGCCTTCCGAGGTCAGTGAAAAGGAGGGCCTAGATTGTTGGGGGGCCAAGAGGCTGACTCTGTAAAACCGCTTAGAGAGGGCTGTGAAAGCGCTGAGCAGCGGCATATAAGTCTTAAGCGCTATGGCCCGGCTTCCCTTCCTCCGTCAGCTGCCTTTTCGCTTCTGCTCTTGCTCGTGGGAGCCACGTCAGCCTGCTGCTCGGAGGAAGGTGACGGGGCCACGCTTCTCGCTGGGTGGGTGCCTGCCTGGCATGTGTCCCTGAATCCTCCACCCCGCCCCCAGGCTATGGGTGCAAGGGCACCAAACGTGTCTGCGAGCTCCCCTCCTCCTCCTCCCCTGCAGATTGTCTGGGGACGATCTGCCCCGTGACGACGCTGCTTGGATGTTGCCGCTCGGCCTTCCCATTGGTTGAGGAGGGTTGGGTGACTCAACAGCAGGTGTAGCCCAGCTGCATTGAGCAACAGGCGGCTCTAAGGAGCGATGGGGGGGGAGGGGGTTTCGATGCCTGCCCAAATCCACCCTGGGAAACTTAACTGCCTGCCAGGAAACTACAGCCCTTCTCTGCAGGGCCAGCGGAGGGGGGGATTTTGCCAAGTCTGACGGGGGGGGGGTGGGCGGGCAGGGGGGGAGCACCTCGGCTTTGCATGAAAATGGGTCTTAAATTAATTCTGGAAAGAGTGCAGAGAAGAGCAGCAGAGACGGTTAGGGGGCTGGAGGCTAAAACATTAGGAAGAACGGTTGCGGGGAATTGGGTTCGGCTAGTCCGGGGAAAAGGAGGACTGGGCGGGGTGGGGGGGACATGATAGCAGGGTTCCAATATTTGAGGGGCTGCCCCAAAGAACGGGTGGTGGGGGTGGCTGTCAACCTATTCTCCAAAGCCCCAGAAGGCAGGAAGAGAAGCAACAGATGGAAACTAATCAAGGAGAGAAGCAACCTGGAGTTAAGGAGAAACTTCCTGACAGCAAGGACAATTAACCAGTGGAACAGCTTGCCACCAGAAGTGGTGAATGCTCCAACACTGGACGTTTTCAAAAAAAAGATCGGACAGCTACTTGTCTGGAATGGGATAAGGTCTCTTGCTTGGACTAGAAGACCTGGAATTGGGGATGTCTAGTTTAATGAAGAGAAGGACCAGGGGGGACGTGATAGCAGTCTTCCAGTATCTCAGGAGCTGCCCCAAAGAAGAGGGAGTCAAGCTATTCTCCAAAGCCCCTGAAGGCAGGACAAGAAGCAACGGATGGAAATTAACCAAGGAAAGAAGCAACCTAGAACTAAGAAGAAACTTCCTGACAGGGAGAACAATTTAACCAGTGGAACTACCTGCCTCCAGAAGCAGTGAATGCTCCAACACTGGAGGTTTTTAAGAAGAAACTGGAGAGCCATTTGTCCGAAATGGTATAGGGTTTCCTGCCCGAGCAGGGGGTTGGACTTGATGACCTCCAAGGTCCCTTCCAACTCTGTCGTTCTATTAAAATAGCAAAGAGTTGTGGGGGGGGGGGCAGAAGGAGAGCCCTGTTCCAGCATTAAACCAGCTGCTGGTGCTTCTGACTTTTCTATTTGCAAAAAAGCATCTGCTCTGTTCAGCGTGACAGCTGGCTTCTCCCATCTCTGACTAGAGGTCTCCCCCCCCCTACTTGGAGTCTGTTTGTTGGGGGGGGGGGGAGGCTGTCAGCAACTCTGAGCAGCTTGCAAAAATAATATAGAAGAGATAAAAAATATGAGCTCCCCCCCCCCAGGCGATGATAACAATCAGATGAGTCGTTTGATGGGCTCTGTCCCACTCTGGGGGTGCTCAGGCCCGTTGGCCAAACCAGACCTTTGGAGCCTTGGAAAGACTGTGAAAGTGGGGGCTAGTCTTGCCTCCGCAGGGAGGGTGTTCTAAAGGGAGGGGGCCACCACAGAGAAGACCCCCCCTTCTTGGTCCCTCTATATCAGGGGTCTTCCAACTTGGCCCTTTTATGACTTCTGGACTTCAACTCCCAGAATTCCTCAGCCAGGCACGCGTGCCTGGCTGAGGAATTCTGGGAGTTGAAGTCCAGAAGTCATAAAAGGGCCAAGTTGGAAGACCCCTGCTCTATATGGACATCCTTAGGAGAGGGGACCCATGACATCCCCTGCTTCCTCCCCTCCGGTGGGTAACCAAGAAGAGACCGTCCTTCAGATCACCTGGTCCCAAGCCACGTAGGGCCTGAAAAGTGACCGCAGCACCTTGAACAGGTCCTGGAAGCAAGTCGGCCGCCAATGCAGTTCCTGTAGGACGGCTGACACCTGCACATCTCTGGGTCTGCCCAAAACCATGAGGTGTGCTGCAGGTTGCCGAGTTTAGGGTGTTGAGTATTTTTTGCAAGCTGGCTTTCCTCCGTATAATAGTCAGACCCGCCCTCCCTGTCTGTGTGCAACAGAGAATGCATGTTTTGCAAAAATCAAGAAGTGTTCCGGAGGAGTAAAATGGAGAAAGGCGTCTTATGTTTCCTGGAAGATGGGTAGAGTAGAGTAGAGTAGAGTAGAGTAGAGGGATAGGATAGGATAGGATAGGATAGAATAAGGAATAGAATAGAATAGAATTACAGAATAGAATTACAGAATAAAATAGAATAGGAATAGAATAGAGTAGAATAGAATAGAATTACAGAATAGAATTACAGAATAGAATAGAATAGGAATAGAATAGAATAGAATTACAAATAGAATATAATAGAATAAAATTACAGAATAGAATAGAATAGGAATAGAATAGAATAGAATTACAAATAGAATATAATAGAATAAAATTACAGAATAGAATAGAATAGAATAGGAATAGAATAGAATGGAATTACAAATAGAATATAATAGAATAGAATTACAGAATAGAATAGAATAAGAATAGAATAGAATTACAAATAGAATAGAATAGAATAGAATAGAATAGAATTACAGAATAGAATTACAGAATAGAATTATAGAATAGAATAGAATTACAGAATAGAATTATAGAATAGAATAGAATTACAGAATAGAATTACAGAATAGGATTATAGAATAGAATAGAATTACAGAATAGAATTACAGAATAGAATTACAGAATAGAATAGAATAGGAATAGAATAGAATAGAATTACAAATAGAATATAATAGAATAAAATTACAGAATAGAATAGAATAGGAATAGAATAGAATGGAATTACAAATAGAATATAATAGAATAGAATTACAGAATAGAATTATAGAATAGAATAGAATTACAGAATAGAATTATAGAATAGAATAGAATTACAGAATAGAATAGAATAGGAATAGAATAGAATAGAATTACAAATAGAATATAATAGAATAAAATTACAGAATAGAATAGAATAGGAATAGAATAGAATAGAATGGAATTACAAATAGAATATAATAGAATAGAATTACAGAATAGAATAAGAATAGAATAGAATTACAAATAGAATAGAATAGAATAGAATTACAGAATAGAATAAGAATAGAATAGAATTACAAATAGAATAGAATAGAATTACAGAATAGAATTACAGAATAGAATTATAGAATAGAATAGAATTATAGAATAGAATAGAATAGAGCTGGAAGGCACCTTGGAGGTCTTCTAGTCCAGCCCCCTGCTCGAGCAGGAGAACCTATACCATCTCAGACAAGTGACTGACCAGTCTCTTCTTAAAAACCTCCTTAAGAAACAGACTTTTTAACCCTATTTTTTCTAGCCAGAGTTTTGCAAGAGGCGAAAGAGGTTCCTGGCAGAGGCAGCTTTTATTTTGATTTTTGGAGGCCTGGTTTTCCAGCTCTGGTTTCGGATCCTGTCCGGTTCCCTCGCTGCTCCTAGCCTTTTTCTGTTCCTTTAAACTGGGATTGCTGGATCAGCTGCAGTTCTCTCACATAACGTGCTAAGCTCTGAATCATGGTTTGTCAGGCACATGGTCAGGTTGCTGTTATGCGCACCCTGTGTTCAAGCCAGAATGTGTGAGAGGCTGGGTGCTGCCTCTTAAGATTAATTTAAGTACAGAATTGCCAGTACAGAATGATATAGATGCCTGAACTTGTCTGAATTGACAAATTCTGAATTGTCTGGAATGGTAGAGGGTCTCCCTGTGCAGGGGGTTGGACTAGAAGACCTCCAAGATCCCTTCCAACTCTTGTTATTCATTTATTCTTCTGGGCTGCCAGATTCCTGCTGGCACTAACTAATGTTTGTTAAACGTCCTTGTGCAATTGTGTCAGTGTGCAATTCAAACACTTGATTCAAGGATAAGCTGGAGGGTTGCTAAAAATATCAGAGTCTTGCGTTAATGTTGGCACTTCAGCTGGCAGGAACGTCACTTCTTTCTCACATCCCTCTGGAAAAACAAAACCTTTGACCTGCTTGGCTGTCTTTCTGGACGTGGAAGGGCTCAGCTGACCTGAGGGCAAGTGAGGCAATGTGTAACACACTCAGGACAGCCAAACAATTTCTCTCTGGTTTCATCACCGTGATGGGGCCGGGGAGTGGAATGGAATAGAACATGGAATGGAATAGAAAATGGAATGGAATAGAATGCAGAATAGAATTAGAATAAAATGCAGAATAGAATAGAATAGAATAGAATAGAATAGAATAGAATAGAATAGAATAGAATAGAATAGAATAGAATAGAGCTGGAAGGGGCCTTGGAGGTCTTTTAGTCCAACTCCCTGTTCAGGCAGGAGATCCTATGCCATTTCAGACAAATTGTTGTCCAATCTCTTCTTAAAAGCTTCCAGTGTTGGAGCATTCACTGCTTCTGGTGGCAGGTTGTTCCACTGGTTAATTGTTCTCACTGTCAGAAAATTCCTCCTTAGTTCCAGGTTGCTTCTCTCCTTCATCGGTAATAATAATAATAATAATAATAATAATAATAATAATAATAATAATAATAATAATAATAATAAAGTTGGAAGGGACCTTGGAGGTCATCTAGTCCAACCCCTTGCTCAGGCAGGAAACCCTATACCATTTCAGACAAAGGGCTGTCCAGTCTCTTCTTAAAAACTTCCAGTGTTGGAGCATTCGCCACTTCTGGAGGCAGGTGGTTCCACTGGTTAATTGTTCTCACTGTCAGGAAGTTTCTCCTTAGTTCTAGATTGCTTCTCTCCTTGATGAGTTTCCATCCATTGCTTCTTGTCCTGCCCTCAGGCGCTTTGGAGAATAGCTTGACTCCCTCTTCTTTGGGGCAGCCCCTGAGATACTGTAACGCTGCTATCCTGTCCCCCCCCCCCCTCGGTCCTTCTCTTCGTTAAACTAGACATACCCAATTCCAGCAACTGTTCCTTATATGCTTTAGCCTCCAGCCCCTGATCCTCTTTGTTGCTCTTGTCTGCCCTCTTTCCAGAGTCTCAACATCTTTTTTACATCGTGGTGACCAAAACTGGATGCAGGATTCCAAGTCTGGCCTTAGCAAGGCCCTGTAAAGTGGCATTAACACTTCACGTGATCTTGAGCCTATCCCTCTGTTAATGCAGCCTAGCACTATGTTGGCTTTTTTGGCAGCTGCAGCACACGGCTGGCTCCTATTTCGGTGATTGTCCACTAGGACTCCGAGGTCCCTCTCACAGTTACTACTATTGAGCAAGGTACCCCCTATAACTATACCTGTGCATTTGGTTTTTCTTGCCTAAATGTAGAACCTTGCTTTTTCCACCATTGAAAAAAGTGAGGTTCTCCATTTAGGCAAGAAAAACACCATTGCTTTTGTGTTGCCCTCGGGTGCCGTAGGGCAGTGTTCCTCCACCGGGGCAGCTTTCAGAGTTCAACTCCCAGAATTCCCCAGGCACCAGGGGGCTGTGTTTACTCTTAAGCATCCCATGAAATTGGTGGTTCTCAACCGTAGCCCCAGAATCCCCCAGCCAGCCTGGGGCTAAGGACTAATGAATGGGTTCAAACCGAGAGGCTGATTCGTCTTGTGCCAACCACGTGATGCTGATCTGATCGTTTGGAAAGAAACCTTGGTTGATCTCGCCCGGGGAGACTTTTTTTCCTGGCAGAAGCTGACTCAAGAGACCCCCTTAGCTGGGTTTGGCTGTTCTCTTGGGAATTGGGGAGGTGGGCACAGAAGTCATTCCACCAGGGGAACCTTCGCAGTTTTTCTTCCGATCCTTGGGACTCCCGTATCTCTCCGTTTTATTTCGGTCTGTTTGTGTTGGCATTTTCGGTAGCTGACATAACTGCCGGTCACCTTGACTGGACCCTTGTTTGCGATCTAAAGGGAAATAACTGGCTCGGGTTCAAATTTTAAGAGTTGATCTCTGACAGGAGGCCACCTGAAGAGACTAGAAGCATTTGAAATGTGGATTGACAGGCGGCCGTTACGTAGAAGCTGGGCTGACAAGATCAGAAACGAGGAGGTGATAAGCCACCTGGGAAAGCCAAGGGAAATCATCAAAACAATTAAAAAACAAAAATTAGAATATTTCGGACACGGGATGCGACACCCAGAAAAATACGGCATACTCCATTGAATCCTCCAGGGAAAGATGGAAGGCCAACGAGGTCCAGGCAGAAGAAGAACATCCTGGCTTCAAAATCTAAGGGATCGGTTTGGACAAAACTCAGCAGCACTTTTTTGTGCGGCTGCTGACAAAAACAGGATCGCCAACGTGATCGCCAAAATCCGATAACGTATATGGCAGAAGAAGAGGAAGAAGAGGAAGAGGAAGAAGAGGAAGAAGAGGAAGAAGAAGAAGAAGAAGAAGAAGAAGAAGAAGCATTTTGATCTGGGGAAAAATCCGTGTGTGTGTTGAGGGGGGGGGACGGGTTCTGTGGCCACTCTGCGTGCAGAATACTTTTCGCCTGAGGGTCAAAACGGAGAATTGGGAATAGGGGCAGCGAAGAAGTGAATTATAACAGCACGAGATAATTTTGAAAACTGAACCTCCTCTGTCCAAGAGCAGTCTACCAATGAACCGCCAGGAATGTGTTCCCAAAGGTGCTCTTTTTTTCAGGAGGCAACTGGACTTGTTTTTCCTTTGAAGACGTTTCGCTTCTCACCCAAAAAGCTTCTTCAGTTCTGACTGGAAGGTGGGGAAGGGAAGGATCTATACTCCTTGCAGACAGCTGGTCATTTGCCTCCTTTTGGAGAGTCGTTGAGGCCATTTGGAGGTTTACCTGTGTCCTCAGGGTCACCTGAGTGGTGCAAATGGGGGTGGAGCCTTCTTGGCTGTGGGATGTTTTTCTGCCCTGGGTCCCTTCCATGCTGCAGACGGCGCAGGCTGTTGGGGACGAGTCCGTGTGGTCTGCATCTCAAACTGGAGCGGAAACGGTTCCTGGACTCTGCAATGTTTTCTGCGAATTCATTCATGCTCCCGCACCCTCCGAAGGGCGTCCATCCCAAAGAGCGCAACTGAATGTCTATGGAGCTTCTCAGTCATCCAGGTACGATGGCCCCAAAGGCGCTTTTTTCAGGAGGCGTCTGGACTTTCTGGTGTTTCCAGTTGCCCCCTGAAAAAAAGCATCTTTGGGACAGCCATGACCTGGATAGCGGAGAAGCTACATAGACCACCAGGACTGTGTGGTTGCCTGGCTATTAGCATCTCCTCTCCCGGCGATCTGGGAAGAAGGAAGATGCCAATTCATTTAGAAGGAATACCACTAGAAAAAGCTGAAAGGATCACGCACCACGGTTCCAATTTACATGACCGTTGAAGTAAAGACAAGGATAGAGAAAGCCCAAACAGCATTCTTCAAAATGAAAAAAGTCTTCTGCAGCCACGACAGAAGCCTAAGACTGAAAATCAAGCTTGTCAGATGCTCTATTTTTCCTATCCTGCTCTATGGAGTAGAGAGCTGGTCTCTGACAGAAGGCCACCTGAAGAGACTAGAAGCATTTGAAATATGGATTGACAGGTGGCTGTTATGTATAAGTTGGGTGGACAAGATCAGAAATGAGGAGGTGATAAGCCATCTGGGAAAGCCAAGGGAAATCATCAAAACAATTAAAAAACGAAAGAATATTTCGGACATGGGATGCGACACCCAGAAAAATACGGCATATTCCATTGAATCCTCCAGGGAAAGATGGAAGGCCAACGAGGTCCAGGCAGAAGGAGAACATCGTGGCTTCAAAATCTAAGGGAGTGGTTGGGACAAAACTCAGCCGCACTTTTTTGTGCGGCTGCTGACAAAAACAGGATCGCCAACGTCCGATAACGGACATGGCACAAGAAGACGACGACGTGGGTCCTGAAACCGTAGTGGAGCTTCCACGTTCCAAGGCAATCTAGCTGCAAATTCTACTTGCTTGGCTCTGGGGACCCAAGTAACTTTTTTAAAAAAAAAAAAAAAATTAGTTACACATTAAATGTCTTCCTTAAACAGCGAGCAAGTTTTAAGCTGGCGATGCAACTCCTGCAAAGAGAAAATTTCTCTCTTCTGCAGAGCAAAACCTACAAGGTCTATGGTCCAAGCAGGCTGGAAATTCCCACACCCACCCCTCCTTTTTTTTTTACACTTGCAAATTCTCCTGGGCCCGGCCTCAATTACTTTTCTCAGCAGAAATGGAAGTTTTTTCTAATCAAGCCAAGTGGAAATCATGTACGTGTTTTCCTCTGCCGGAAGCCGATTGAAATAGGTTGGGGAAGGGAGGGAAGGAGGAAGTTGTGGGTCTATTTGGGGTTGAGGGACGATGGGCTGAGGACACGTCACCCGTGGCCAGGCGTGACCTCAAATGGGGGTGCCTGGCTTCGCAGAAAGGGGTGTGTGTGTGGGGGGGGTGTCTTGAGCAGGCCAGCTGCTTGACCTGATCTGAGAAGAGCAAATGGATGGGCCGTCCCATTTTTTCTTGTGCCTCTCCCTCCGCAGTTTCAACAATGGAGAAATCCAGATGTCAGAAATTCTAAGCAAAAAAACTTTTAGGCTAGAGAATTACGGGTGGATTTTTTTTTCCTTTCCCACACAAAAAAAGTGGACTGGTTTTTTGAATATTGCAATTTCTGGAGTTCTTCAAAGCTTAATAATAATAATAATAATAATAATAATAATAATAATAATAATAATAATAATAATAATAAAAAGTTGAAAGGGACCTTGGAGGTCATCAAGTCCAACCCCTGCTCAGGCAGGAAACCCTACACCATTTCAGACAAAAGGCTGTCCAGTCTCTTCTTAAAAACTTCCAGTGTTGGAGCATTCACAGCTTCTGGAGGCAGGTAGTTCCACTGGTTAGTTGTTCTAACTGTCAGGAAGTTTCTCCTTAGTTCTAGGTTGCTTCTCTCCTTGACTAGTTTCCATCCGTTGCTTCTTGTCCTGCCTTCAGGTGCTTTGGAGAAAAAGCTTGACTCCCTCTTCTTTATGGCAGCCCCTGAGATACTGGAACGCTGCTATCATGTCCCCCCTTGTCCTTCTCTTCGTTAAACTAGACCTATCCAATTCCAGCAACCGTTCCTTATATGTTTTAGCCTCCAGTCCCCTGATCATCTTTGTTGCTCTTCTCTGCACTCTTTCCAGAGTCTCAACACCTTTTTTACATCGCGGTGACCAAAACTGGATGCAGGATTCCAATTGTGGCCTTACCAAGGTCTTGTAAAGTGGTATTAACACTTCGCGTGATACTTTCTCTAGATGCCGCCTTGACGATGTGTTAATCCGGTTGTCTTTGACTCCAGGTAACCACATCAGTGGATTTTCTCTAGCACAGTGTTTCCCAAACTTGACCATTTTAAGGCATGTGGACTTCAACTCCCAGAATTCCACAGCCAGCGTTGCTGGCTGTGGAATTCTGGGAGTTGAAGTCCACATGCCTTAAAATGGTCAAGTTTGGGAAACACTGCTCTAGCAAGCTCTTGCCCCTGACCTTCAGGTCTCCCCACCCTGTAAGGGAGCCCATCCCTTCCCTCAGATCCTCCTCTTCCTCTTCTCTTTCCTTCCATCTTTCCCAGCGTGATGGGCTCCTCAAAGACTGACCGTGTGCCATCAACTCACACAGGCTCAAGATGGATCCTCTTATCCAAAAAATGAAATTCAGTGTAGAGAAAAGCCAGGTTTTACACTTAGGCAGGAAAAACCAAAGGTACAAGTACAGATGAAACCTGGCTGAAAAACAGCAACTGTGAGAGGGACCTTGGAGTCCTTAGTGGACGATCCCTTAAACGTGAGCCAGCTGTGTGCAGCAGCAGCCAAGGAAACCTAACACAATCCTGGGTTGTATAAACAGAGGCATAGAATCAAGATCACCATGAAATTCTAGTACGGCTTTATAAAGAGCACATGTAGAATGCTGCTTCCAGTTGTGATCGCCGCATTATAAAAAAGATGTTGAGACTCTAGAAAGAGTGCAGAGAAGAGCAACAGAGATGATCAAGAAACTGGAGGCTAAAACACATGAATTGTTGCAAGAATTGCTTCTATCTAGTTTAACGAAGAGAAGGAGAGGGGGGACATGATAGCCGTGTTCCAGTATCTCAGGGGCTGCCCCAAAGAAGAGGGAGTCAAGCTATTCTCCAAAGCGCCTGAAGGCCGGACAAGAAGCAACGGATGGAAACTCATCAAGGAGAGAAGCAACCTAGAACTAAGGGGAAACTTCCTGACAGTGAGAACAATTAACCAGGGGAACAACCTGCCTCCAGAAGCAGTAAATGCTCCAACACTGGAAGTTTTTAAGAAGAGACTGGACAGCCCTTTGTCCGAAATGGTGTAGGGTTTCCTGCCTCAGCAGGGGGTTGGACTAGATGACCTCCAAGTTCCCTTCTAATTCTGATTCTGGTATTCTGATGGTGGACTAAAGTCCGTGCTGGACGGCAAGACTCTTGAAGGGGTTTTCCATTCAGAGGCTTGAGGAATGGGAAAAGGGGTGGGTCAGGTCAACTTTTCATTTATTTTGAGAAGGACACTTTGGGGGGGAACCTTAAGGGTCATCTAGTCCAGCCTTTGCCAACTATCTGGCGACTGCAGAGCTGGGGGAGGACGGGATTACAAGCCCCGCCCGTCGGGTACCACGTTTGCAAAAGCAACCGATTTCCGTCTAGAAAGGGTGAATATTTAGAACTTTACTTTCTTTTCCTGTCGCTGTGGGGCTTCCCGCACACCCGGCAGCGAGACGCTGACGCTAAGACGCTGCCTCTTTGAATGTCTCAATCCAGGAGAAGACCTTTTGGCACTTAGAGACGGTCGAAGGGCCTCGTTCCCACGCCAGGCTCAGGCAAGATGGCAGCAGCACCAGCTGTAGTGACCGGATCCCTCCTGGTGGGACCAGCAACACCTCTCCTCTCTGAACCGACCGACGTCTCGCTCAGTGACATTTCGGTGGCCGCCTCATCGCCCAGGTGGGTGAACGCTTGTTCTTTCTTCTGGAGGGGGGGGGCAGCCCAGTGCTTCCTGTCTGCCGCCTCCCACCCATCCAAGGGGGAGACACGTCTTTACTGTGGGGTGTTTGGGCCATTATTATTGGGGGGGGGGGGTTGGAATTTTATCCCCTGCACCAGGAACCTGCTAAGTGGAGATTTGGTAAAACAAGATTGAAGTTGTTTTGAACTGACCATCCTGGTTTTCTTTTTTTTTTTTAAGTTTTTTATTTATAACACAATTAAAACAAAAATGGACATAACGTAACATTCCAGTATATTTATTTTTAACAGTTTGTTCCTCTTCATACATATAGTTCTTAATCTCTATATATACATACATATTTAGGTCTTTGGTTATTCGGGTTTTCTCCCGTGTCAAATTGGAAGTGTCTTGACGACGTTTCGACGAAGTCCCATTCGTCATCTTCAGGCTGGTGTCTTCGCTTCGTGCTCCTAGAAGCACGAAGCCGAAGACACCAGCCTGAAGATGACGAATGGGACTTCGTCGAAACGTCGCCAAGACACTTCCAATTTGACGCGGGAGAAAACCCGAATAACCAAAGACCTACATACAAACACCCGCGAAAACCTCAGAAAACAAACATACATATTTTTCTATACAATACAATACCTAGTTTATTTCTCTATATACTAACATACAGTTATATATATTTCTATCTTAGCAGTAGCTTATAACCCGAACAGTCCCCCTTGATTCACACCAATAATAAAATTTGTCCCAGATTTCAAAATAATCTGACTCTGTCTTGTCCTTCATTTCCATTGTGAGCCTGTCCCTATCGGCACATGATAAAATTTTGTATAAAATCTCTTCTTCTGTTGGAGTTTCTTTATTCCTCCAATTTTGTGCATACGCCAATCTAACAGTTGTGAAAAGGTGTAACATCAGGTACAATATCCCTTTATCGTATTTTTGTGTAGTTATGCCTAATAGGAAGAGTTCTGGTGTTAGCTCTATCTCTATCATTAATATTTCTTCCAGACATTTTTTTTATCTTATTCCAAAAATCACAAGCTTTTGAGCACTCCCACCACATATGGTAATAGTTCCCTATTGCCAATTTACATTTCCAGCATGTAGATGAAAAATTTGGACCCATTTTGACTAACCTTGTGGGTGGGAGATGCCATCTATAAAACATTTTGAAGAGATTTTCTTTGTAGGATGGGGCCAAGGTGAGCTTCCTGTTTCTTACCCATAATTCTTGCCAGATGTGCAGATCAAAGTTGAGATCAAGATCTCTGCTCCACGTTAACATGGTTTCTTTTACCTGTTCCTCATTGCCTGGTCTAACAGATAATGAAATAATAGTAGTAGTAGTAGTAGTAGTAGTAGTAGTAAAGTTGGAAGGGACCTTGGAGGTAATAGTAATAGTAATAAAGTTGGAAGGGACCTTGGAGGTCATCTAGTCCAACCCCCTGCTCGGGCAGGAAACCCTACACCATTTCGGACAAATGGCTGTCCAGTCTCTTCTTAAAAACTTCCAGTGTTGGAGCATTCACCACTTCTGGAGGCAGGTGGTTCCACTGGTTAATTGTTCTCACTGTCAGGAAGTTTCTCCTTAGTTCTAGGTTGCTTCTCTCCTTGGTTAGTTTCCATCCGTTGCTTCTTGTCCCGCCTTCAGGCCCTTTGGAGAATAGCTTGACTCCCTCTTCTTTGGGGCAGCCCCTGAGATACTGGAAGGCTACTATCCTGTCCCCCCTCGTCCTTCTCTTCGTTAGACTAGACATCCCCAATTCCAGCAACCGTTCCTTATATGCTTTAGCCTCCAGTCCCCTAATCATCTTTGTTGCTCTTCTCTGTACTCTTTCTAGAGTCTCAACATCTTTTTTACATCGTGGTGACCAAAACTGGATGCAGTATTCCAAGTGTGGCCTTACCAAGGCATTGAAGAGTGGTATTAATACTTCACGTGATCTTGATTCTATCCCTCTGTTAATGCAGCCTAGTGCTGTGTTGGCCTTTTTGGCAGCTGCCGCACACTGCTGGCTCATATTTAAGTGATTGTCTACTAGGACTCCGAGGTCCCTCTCACAGTTACTACTATTGAGCATGGTGCCACCTATGCTGTACTTGTGCATTTGGTTTTTCTTGCCTAAATGTAGAACCTTGCTTTTTTCACCATTGAATTTCATTTTGTTAGTTAGTGCCCAGTGTTCAAGTCTGTCCAGATCCTTCTGTATCTGAAGCCTGTCTTCTGGAGTGTTGGCTATTCCTGCCAGCTTGGTGTCATCTGCAAATTTGATGAGTTCCCCATCTATCCCTTCATCCAAATCATTGATGAAGATGTTGAAGAGTACTGGGCCCAGAACAGAGCCCTGGGGCACCCCACTACACACTTCCCTCCATATAGATGCAGTTCCATTGAGGACCACTCGCTGAGTACGGCCGGTCAGCCAGCTACGGATCCATCTGGTGGTGGTTCTGTCTACCCCACATTTTTCTATCTTGTCAAGTAGTAGGTTGTGATCTACTTTATCAAATGCCTTACTGAAGTCCACGTAAATTATGTCCACAGCATTCCTCTGATCCACTAATTTTGTCACTTGGTCAAAGAATGCAATAAGATTTGTCTGGCATGATCTATTTTTGACAAACCCATGTTGGCTTTTAGTAATGACTTTGTTTGCCTCTAAGTGTTCGTTGATTCGTTGTTTGATTATCTTTTCCAGGATTTTCCCAGGTATTGAGGTCAAGCTGATAGGTCTGTAATTTCCTGGATCCATTTTTTTTCCTTTTTTGAGGATGGGAACTACATCAGCTCTTTTCCAGTCCTCTGGTAGTTCCCCTGTGTTGCAGGATCTTTGAAAAATATAGTTCAGTGGCTCCGATATCACATCTGCCAGTTCCTTGAGAACTCTGGGGTGTAATCCGTCTGGTCCTGGCGATTTGAACTCATCTAGGCTGGACAGGTGCTCACTAACGATTTTCTTGCCTATCTTAACTTGTGTTTCTGTTTTGTTTTTTATGGCACTATTTTTGATAGGTTGGTCTGTTTTTTCCCTTTGTGTAAAGACAGATGCAAAAAATGAGTTAAATAGTTCTGCTTTCTCCCTGTTGCTTGTCACCTTCTTGCCACTTCCACCCACTAATGGACCAATCATTTCCTTCACTTTTTTCTTGTTTTTTACATGTTGAAAGAAGCTTTTTTTGTTATTTTTGACTTTGGTCGCAAGCCTTAGTTCATTTTGAGCCTTGGCTTTCTTCACTTCATCTTTGCAGGCTCGGGCTATTTGCTGATATTCTGACTTAGTTATTTTCCCCTCTTTCCACTTTCTATACTTGTCCTTTTTATCTTTCAATTTGTCAGAGAGTTCTTTATGCAGCCATGCTGGTTTCTTTTGAGAGCTGTTATTTTTCCTCTTTGTTGGTATTGTGCTAGACTGTGCTTTTATTATCTCATTTTTCAAAATTTCCCAAGCTTCTTGAGTTGTTTTCCCCTTGAGGATTCTCATCCATGGAATCCTTCCCAAGCCCTCTCTAAGTTTATTGAAATTAGCTCTCTTGAAGTCCAAGACTCTAGTTTGACTGTGTTCTATTGGTTGTGCTTCTATAATGTTGAATTCTAATATTGCATGATCACTTCCTCCCAGGGTTCCTATGGCTTCAACACCGTCTATCATTTCATCTCTGTTAGTGAGAATTAGATCCAAAATGGCTAATCCCCTAGTTCCATTCTCTACTTTTTGGGAGACAAAGTTGTCTGCTAGGTTTGCCAGGAACCTGTTTGATCTTCCACTTGGTGCGGAGTTTGTCTCCCAGTTGATGTCAGGGTAGTTAAAGTCCCCCATTACTATTGTGATGTGCTTCCTACATACCTTAGTTAGCTGACTAGCAAAAAGTTCATCTATTTCCTCTGTTTGGTTGGGTGGTCTGTAGTATACACCTAGGTCATCTAGTCCAACCCCCTGCTCAGGCAGGAAACCCTGTACCATTTCAGACAAATGGCTGTCCAGTCTCTTTTTAAAAACTCCCAGTGTTGGAGCATTCACCACTTCTTGGAGGCAGGTTGTTCCACTGGCTAATTGTTCTCACTGTCAGGAAGTTTCTCCTTAGTTCTAGGTTGCTTCTCTCCTTGATGAGTTTCCACCCGTTGCTTCTTGTCCTGCCTTCAGGCGCTTTGGAGAACAGCTTGACTCCCTCTTCTTTGTGGTTTTTTTAATCATTTTATTCTCAGTTCCTAATAATATTTTGTCCAGCCCTGTCGGCTCTATTTTTATGCCTAGCTCTTTTTTTTTAATCTTTCCAATATCTTGCCTGTAATTGAAGATATGCCCATCATTCTAATTCTGTCCCTTCGTCTTGAAGATTTTTCCTGGATTTCAATTTCCCTTTCTCGTCTAGTACATTTTTATATGTTATAATTTTCCCTAGTTGTATAAACATCCTAGTTTTCTATCATGGCTTGCTCAAACTATGCTTCACCCTACATGAGTCAGGCGCGAATGACCAGACCCACACGGGGTGGAGTTCAAAGCACAAATACAGTTTGTTTAGTGACTGAAGTTACTGAAAAAAGAGAGTGATGGCCATGTCTCACACTTAACAACCGTTGCAGCATGCCCACGGTCAGGCAATCGAATATTCAGTCAGCTTGGCAACTGACTCGTAGTTATGACGGTCGCAGGCGTCCCAGAGGGTCACGTGATCCCCTTTGGTGACCTTTTTCTGACCAGCCACATCCGTGGGGAAAAGTCAGATTTGCTGAAGAACCGCGGGAAGAAAGTTCGTGAAATGGGGCAAAACTCTCGCTCAGTAACAGAAAGGTTGGGCTCAGTTTTGGTCGTAACTAGAGGACTTACCTGTACAGGTAGTCATCAGTGCAAGAAGGTAGTGGGGCTTGCGGAGAAGAAGAGGAGGAGGAGGACTGTGGGGGATGCTTGGTGCTCTCTGAGCTTGGTGATTTCCTTGAAGACATTTCATGGCCCAACTAAAGAACATCATCAGTGCTACAAGGGAGTGGGGTTTGCAGAGAGGAGGAAGAGGAGGAGGAGGGAGGAAGAAGAGAAAGGGAGGGAGGGAAAAGAGGAAGAAAGAGGACTGTGGGGTCCTCGGGGCTCTCCGAGCTGGGTTGGCTTCCTTGCAGACGTTTCATGACCCAACTAGGGAACATCATCAGTGCCAGACGTGAGTGTGAGGTTGGCTCTCCCTTTAGACCAGTAGTTCTCAACCTTTCTAATGCCGCGACCCCATAATACAGTTCCCCATGTTGTGGTGACCCCCAACCACTTATACATCACCGGGTGCCAGGGGCGTGGCCAAAGAAAAGGGGGAAAAAATGGCGGACAGCCTTGTTTGGCGACCCCCGTGAAATGGTCATTCGACCCCAAATGGGGTCCTGACCCACAGGTTGAGAACCGCTGCTTTAGATACTAGCAGGTTACCCTGTCAGTATTGGTGGGAGCGTGTTTTGTTTTTCCCTCTTGGCTATTGCTTGTCTGTTTGTCTGGGATTAATCCCCGCTTATCTGATCTTTCCTTTGAGTCCTTGGCTGATTCGTTGCCCAACTCCTAGATCACCTGATCAGTGCTGGAGGGGAAGGAGCCATCAATCTTCTTTTGCATCTCTAATCATCCCCGGCCCGTTTTCGGTTGCCCCAGATCTGCCCCACCTTTTGTGAAATATCTCTGGCGTCCGCTGCTCGTTCTTTGACACACCGATTGCAAAAGCTGGTAAAACGGGGCAGAATTCACACGGCTGTCTGTCTCGCTTAGCGATGGGAAATTTCACCTCAATTGTAATTGCTCAATTACAATCCTGTTGTAATGAGGATCCTCAGTAGGGCTGGATTGGGGCTCCCGGTGCTCGAGTGTAGATTTTGGAAACGGGGGGGGGGGCATGCGGGTGGCCTTAACAGCCCACCTCTGGGGGAGCGAGGAGGGTCCTGGTGTAACCTTGATGCTGATACCAGCTGAATAATAGCCAACAGGTATTCTTTGGTGCCTCCCCCTCAGCTTGGCAGGCAGGTGGGCAGCACCTCAAGGGACGCCAGGTGGGGTGCAGAAAAAGTCCAGTTGGACACGAGACACCCTCCTTTATTCCAGCAAGCAAAGGGCGGGGGGGGGGGGACAGCTAAATGTCTACGGAGATGCTCAGCCATCCAGGTCATTAGTTATCCCAAAGGTCATAGTTATCCCAACTGGACTTTCTTGTTTTTCCTTTGAAGACATTTCGCCTCTCATCCCAGAAGCTTCTTCGGCTCTGACTGGATGGTTGGGAAGGGAAGGATTTATACTCCTTGCAGACCGCTGGTCATTTGCCTTCCTTTAGAGAGTCGTTGAGGCCACTTGGAGGTTTGTCTCTGTGTCCTCAGGGTCAGCTGAGGGGTGCAAATGGGTGTGGAGCCTTTTCTTTGAAGACATTTCCCTTCAGTTCTGACTGGATGGTGGGGAAGGGAAGGATTTATACTCCTTGCAGACTGCTGGTCATTTGCATTCTTTTAGAGCAGCGGTTCTCAACCTGTGGGTCAGGACCCCATTTGGGGTCGAACGACCATTTCACGGGCGTCGCCAAACAACGCAGTCCGCCATTTTTTCCCCCTTTTCCTTAGCTGTGCTACTCCCTCTTATTCGATTGGCTTTTGAAAGCCAATAGAAGAGACTCTCTTGAATAGAGTCTAATTCTATTGGCTTTCAAAAGCCAATAGGAATTGTCCAGGCTGTCTCTGCCCTGCTGAGCCCGCCAAAAGTCCCATTCTGCAAACGGTGCTGCACCAGTTGAGTAGTCCTCGACTTACGACCGGTTGAGTAGTCTTCGACTTACGACCGGTTGGGGGTCGCGGCATTAAAAAGGTTGAGAACCACTGCTTTAGAGAGTCGTTGAGGCCACTTGGAGGTTTGTCTCTGTGTCCTCAGGGTCAGCTGAGGGGTGCAAATGGGTGTGGAGCCTTCTTGGAACTGCTGAAAGGGCTGTTTTGTGGACTGGAGGTAGATGGTGTCGTATTCCCTCCCCTGCTCCAAGTGGCTTCAACGGCTCCAAAATAAGGCAAATGACCAGCTGTCTGCAAGGAGTATAAATCCTTCCATTTCTCTAGAAGCTGAAGAAGCTTCTGGGATGAGAAGAGAAATGTCTTCAAAGAAAAACAAGGAAGTCCAGTTGCCTCATGAAAAACCATCCTCGGGAAAGGGGAGGCTGTTTCCAGGTTGGGCAATGTAATGCACCCCATGCCAGCTGCCCCTTCTTCCCCCATGGGTGCCTTTCTCCATTGGAGGGGTGAAGGGGTCTTTGTACAGACTAAACTGCCTTGGCAGAAATGCTGGGCCTTGGAGGAATCACACTCCAGCATCGGGAACACTCACTGTGTGTTTGTGTTTGTGACTTTCTGCTTTTGCTCCATCGGCTCAAAACAAGGGGTCCCACCCGTGTGGGGTGCTGGCTTTGTGGCTGCCCCCTACAAGATAGAGGGGTCCAATGCTGGCTGTTCTCCCTCCATTTTTCCCTCCCTGTTTATGGTCCAGGGAAAGGTGCTTTGCCAAGGGAGGTGGGCCCGGGTGGCAGAGTCGTGGGAAAGCAAGGGCAGGATTTGGGCACGGTTACCCCACAGCGCCACGCATTCCAGCTGGCTCCGTTAGACTCGTCTGTGGTTTGTGGCTTTTCACAAGAAAGCTGCACAGGTTTTCTAATAAAGGCTGGGGTGTGGCAGCCGAGGTGGCCAGCCCTGTAATTTGGGATAATGGCCTCCGGTGACAATCTTGTGGCAACCCAGCATTTGTGGCTTGCGAATTGCAGGGTGTGGCTCGGCGGGGAGGAACTGGCGAAACGTAGGAAGACGAATCTGCACAGTTATCCGTGGAAGCCAGCTAGTCTCCGTCGGTCGTGGCGTGGGGAAGGGGGCTTGGAGACCACCTGGCCCCCTTCCCCACGTCACAACCGACGGAGACACCCAGGCCCTTGGCAAGCCATGTCTTGTTTCGCAAATTCCTGCTCCATGCCAGGGTCAAGACAATTTTCAAAGCCAGCTGGCGAGACCCATAATGCTCGGCTAGACAAGACCCAACGGTTCTTTCAGAAGAAGAGGGGGTGGGTGGCGATGTAAGACGCTAAGAAAAAGACACAGGCATGTCTTGAGCAAAGGTTTGAAGCTGCAAGACACAGCTTGACAAACCCTGAGTTTATTGCTTCTTATATACTTGTTACATACATAGGCTTTACCATTAAATACTGACACTTTACATTCATAAGTTTAACCGTGAGATGCTGACATAAAGTTTCTTCATTGGCAAATTCCTTCGTATAAGCAACTACTTTCTAGTAACACATTACGTGGTCAAAGACCAGCTAAGAACAAAGACAGGTAGATCAAAAGGAGAAAGAACTGACAAAGACAGGAAGAGATAGGAAGGAACTTAAGCATATTATCTGTTTAGGTAGGTGAGGCATTAAGTCAAAAGGGGATGACCTTCTGGCTGCTTCATTGGGACGAAGGGTATCAAAAGATTATGAGGTTTGTGGGGGGGAAAGCAGGGCAGTTTGCTGCGTGTGCATTTCCCCCCACATGTCGAGCATTCCTCCCTACCTCAGTTTCCCTTTGGCGAGCCCAAAGATGTGGACAAATGTCTCCTTTAAGCCACGTTTGGCCATTTCCCTCTCTGTCCTACGCTGGAGGGGTTAAAACCGGTCTCTCTGGGGGAACAGGCCAAGCGAGTAACCAAAGACCTAAGGCACTGGCTTGCTTTTCTTTTCAGATTTTTTAAGATCTGTGCGGAACCATTGGGCAAATAAAACGCTTGGGTGTTGGGATTATGCCTGACCAAGGTAGGGAAGGGAGGAGTTAAATCTCTGGACCAGAAGTGGTTCAGATAAAGCCCCGTTCAACACCTGGAATACCTGCATCCAGTTTTGTTCACCACATTGCAAAAAAGGTGTTGAGACTTTGGAAAAAGTGCAGAGCAGAGCAACTAAGAGGATCCAAGGCCTGGAGACTAAAACATACGAAGAACGGCTGCGGGACTTGGGTTTGGCCAGTCTAGAGAAAAGAAGGACCAGGGGGGGACATGATAGCAGAATTCCAGTGTTTGAGGGGCTGCCACAAAGAGGAGGGGGGTTCAACCTATTCTCCAAAACACCAGAGGGCAGGACAAGAAGCAACGGATGGAAACTAAAGGAGAGAAGCAACCTGGAATTAAGGAGAAAGTTCCTAACAGTGAGAATAATTAACCAGTGGAACTGCTTGCCACCAGAAGTTGTGGGTGCTCCAACACTGGAGGTTTTTAAGAAGAGACTGGATAGCCATTTGTCTGAGATGGTATAGGTTCTCCTGCTTGAGCAGGGGGCTGGACTAGAAGACCTCCAAGGTCCCTTCCAGCTCCTATTCTGAATTGAATTTTCCTAATTGTCACCTGAAACCCACTGCCTCAAAATCTGAAGCCCGTATTTTTAAGGCCTGCCTCCCAGGTGGAAGAGAAGCGATACTCCTGCTCTGGGAAGCAGATCCTACTTGGTGCTTTAGTTCCTTTTTCTATCCTCGTCAGCCAGAAAGTCCCTTCCTTCCAGCTGCTATTATGGGTTCCACCTCAGTTCCTTTGTCCTTCCTTTGTCCTTCCTACAAACTCATTTTTCCATGGAAGCCATAGCTCTTTGGATAATAATAATAATAGTAATAGTAGTAGTAGTAAAGTTGGAAGGGACCTTGGAGGTCATCTAGTCCAACCCCCTGCTCAGGCAGGAAACCCTAGACCATTTCGGACCAACGGCTGTCCAGTCTCTTCTTAAAAACTTCCAGTGTTGGAGCATTCACCACTTCTAGAGGCAGGTGGTTCCACTGGTTAATTGTTCTCACTGTCAGGAAGTTTCTCCTTAGTTAAGGTGACCAACCGTCCTCCTTTTGGGAGGACAGTCCTCCTTTTGTGAGTTCTGTCCTCCCTCGAAAATGTCCTCCTAAATGTTCTCTTTTTCTATATTTGAAGACTTATCTGCAGGGCTTTTTTTCCCTCATTGAACGCCCAGAAAGCGTCCCGGGACCTTTTTTTGATGGTTTCTTTCAACTTTTGCCTGAGCTGTGCTACTCCCCTTATTGGCTTTCGAAAGTCAATAGGAATTGCTGCTGAGTGCGCCAAAACACCCAGGCGACAAACTTTGCACGTGCAAGTTGCAGGAACTTTGCACCCCTCACTGCTACCCAACTACACCATCTCTTACTTAGTTCCGCAGATAACTGGAGGAGACTGGAGCGGTAAGTTTCTCTTGATGTTCCCTGTTCAGTTCTACACGGGGATGCATAGGGTAGGCGGTGGTGCTGGGGGGTGGCTGCAGGGCCGGAGCCAGCGTGGCTGGTGCTTTGCGAGCCACGGGGCCGGCTCTACGGGGATGCGCAGGGTGGGCAGTGGTGCTGGGGGGCGGCTGGGGAGACAGCTGCAGGGTCAGAGCCGGAGCAGCTGGTGCTTTGCCTTTGCGAGCCGTGGGGCCGGCTCTACGGGGATGCGCAGGGTGGGCAGTGGTGCTGGGGGCCGGAGCTGGCTCGGCTGGTGCTTTGCGAGCCGTGGGGCCGGCTCTCCATGGCAGGGCAGTGGTGCTGGCGGGGCAGCTGTGGATGGGGGCGTGGCGGGCAGTTGACCTTCCATGGGCCGCGCCAGCTGGTGGTCTACGCAGTGCTGACCTGCGCTGCCACCACCTCACCCTGCGCATCTACGTGGCCATCCTGGAGCGCCTGGCTCACAACACCTGCCTCCGCCGCCCACCCCCGCGCAGTCCAGCCATGTAGATTTTTGGACAAGTGAGAAATCAAGACTGAATGTTGATACTCTAGCTGCAGCACTTGCCGTAAAATTCAACATGAAGGATATTTCTTGTTCAGATATGTCCAATATATTGTTAGAAGATGATACATTGACAAAAAATATTCATTCAATGGGAAAGTACTCATTTAAATAATTAATAGGCATGTAAGCATAATTACAATATAAAATGTTATTGTTACAAATGTTTTTTATTATGCATTGATCATATTATAGTGTATTCTGTATTATTGTTGCAATAAGTACAATGTTTCTTTTATTTACGATATTTTTTTCTTCAATTTATTCGTGTCCTCCTTTTTGTTGTAAAAAAGTTGGTCACCTTATCTTAGTTCTAGGTTGCTTCTCTCTTTGCTTAGTTTCCATCCGTTGCTTCTTCTCCTGCCTTCAGGCGCTTTTGAGAATAGCTTGACTCCCTCTTCTTTGGGGCAGCCCCTGAGATACTGGAAGGCTGCTATCATGTCCCCCCCTTTGTCCTTCTCTTCGTTAAACTAGACATACCCAATTCTAGCAACCGTTCCTGATATGTTTTAGCCTCCAGTCCCCTAATCATATTTGTTGCTCTTCTCTGAACTCTTTCTAGAGTCTCAGCATCTTTTTTACATTGTGGTGACCAAAACTGGATGCAGGATTCCAAGTGTGGCTTACCAAGGCCTTGTAAAGTGATATTAATACTTTACGTGATCTTGATTCTATCCCTCTGTTAATGCAGCCTAGCACTGTGTCGGCTTTTTTGGCAGCTGCAGCACACGGCTGGCTCCTATTTAGGTGATTGTCTCCTAGGACTCCGAGGTCCCTCTCCCAGTTACTACTACTGAGCATGGTGCCACCTATGCTGTACTTGTGCATTTGGTTTTTCTTGCCTAAATGTAGAACCTTGCTTTTTCCACCACTGAATTTCATTTTGTTAGATAGCGCCCAGGGTTCAAGTCCTTGCTCTTAGGCTTCCTGCGTTTGCCGGAGTTTCTCTTAATCTTCAGCTCAGTCGAAGCTGCCCCCTCTTTTTAACTGAAAAGGCACAGAGTAATTTTGGGGGGAACTTTCCAGGCTGCCTTTCTTTTTCTTTGACTTCCATCCCAGGGGACCCTTGCGAGGGTTTCCGTACCCTGGTTGAAACGAACTCTTCCCAAATCTAGCAGGAGTTACGTCTACAGAGTTGAGAATCGAGAAATCCCAGAATGACATAACGAACCATTTTACAGCGCCCCAGTTTTTAGCTAGCTGGGTTGGAGACGAGGACGAGAGTCCCAGTTAAAAAGAGCAGAACTGAAAGATGGGGTGTAAAGCAAATTGAACATAGATTGGGCCCGTCTTTGCAATTAGATTTTAATAAGAGACGGGGAGGGAGGATGGATGGAAGGAAGGAAGAGGGAGGGAGGGAGAGAGGGAGGGAGGGAGAGAAGAAAGGAAGGAAGGAAGGGGGAGGGAGAGGGAGAGAAGGAAGGAAGGAAGGAAAGGAGAGGAAAGGAAGGAAGGAAAGGGGAGGGAAGGGAAGGAAGGAACGAAGGAAGGAAGGAAGGAAGGACTCCAAAAAGAGTACAGAGAAGAGCAACAAAGATGATCAGGGGACTGGAGGCCAAAGCATATAAGGAACGGTTGCTGGAATTGGGTCTGTCTAGTTTAACGAAGAGAAGGACAGGGGGGACATGATAGCAGGGTTCCAGTATCTCAGGGGCTGCCCCAAAGAAGAGGGAGTCAAGCTATTCTCCAAAGCGCCTGAAGGCCGGACAAGAAGCAACGGGTGGAAACTCATCAAGGAGAGAAGCAACCTAGAACTAAGGAGAAACTTCCTGACAGTGAGAACAATTAGCCAGAGGAACCACCTGCCTCCAGAAGTGGTGAATGCTCCAACATTGGAAGTTTTTAAGAAGAAACTGGACAGCCACTTGTCCAAAATGGTATAGGGTCTCCTGCCTGAGCAGGGGGTTGGACTAGATGACCTCCAAGGTCCCTTCCAACTTTATTATTATTATTATTATTAGAAAAGGGAGGAAGGAGAGAGATGGGAGGGAGGGGGCGAAAGAAGGAAGGGAAAAGGAGAAAGGGAGGGAGGGAGAAAAGGAAGGACGTGAAAGGGAGGGAGGAAGGCTGCATCTGAACGGTCTCCGAAGCGGCGTGATTTCAGTGGGGCCAGTGATTTTGGGCAGAACTCGCACCCGGGAGCCTTTAAGAAGCCAGCGAATGCCGCATCGACGTGGTCGCCAGAAGGGCTCCCGAAGAAGCGGGTTTGGCATCGGGGGGTCCCTTGCCCCCGATAGGAACCAGGCCCGCTCGCCTGCTCCTTTGCCTGCTGTCGCCCAGGGCAGCCCATGCCCGCCCTGTCCCCGACAAGGGCAGAACCCCGGGCCCTGGCGCCGCGGGTGAGGTCACAAGCAGCCCTTCCGGAACCCTGGGGCTGGCAGAAGCGGCAGCCCCTCGCCGCAGGGGGCACCCTCCGGCCTGGAGGCAGGGAGCGGGTGCCCTTTTGGGGAGCAGGGGGCTCTCCGGAAGACCCCCTCCTCGCAGCCCCCACCAAGCCCAGCCCTAAAAGATGCCACAGGACAAGGGGGACGCAATTGGGCAACCTGGCGCGGGAGAGGAGTAACTAAGCAGGTGCCAGGTGCGTCTCTGGGGGGGGGGATTGCGTTTGCGTGGCGGATATTAGAAGCCTGGCTGCCACTGCTCAGTCCAGAGAGGGCAGAAAGTGCGGCTGAGTGTGCGTGTGTGTGTGTAGGTGTCAGGAGGACAGGATGGAGGGGGCAAGGGGACAGTGGCTTGCCTTAGGGCAGGGGTAGGCCACCTTGGCTCTTTTATCTCATGGATTTCAACTCCCAGAATTCCTGAGAGGTTTCCATGCTGAGCCAGGCTGGCTCAGGAATTCTGGGAGTTGAAGTCCACGAGTCATGAAGGGGCCAAAGTTCCCCCGTGCTGGCTCAGGAATTCTGGGAGTTGAAGTCCACGAGTCATGAAGGGGCCATAATTCCCTCATGCTGGCTCAGGAATTCTGGGAGTTGAAGTCCACGAGTCATAAAGGGGCCAAAGTTCCCCCATGCTGGCTCAGGAATTCTGGGAGTTGAAGTCCACGAGTCATAAAGGGGCCAAAGTTCCCCCATGCTGGCTCAGGAATTCTGGGAGTTGAAGTCCACGAGTCATGAGGGGGCCATAGTTCCCCCATGCTGGCTCAGGAATTCTGGGAGTTGAAGTCCACGAGTCATAAAGGGGCCAAAGTTCCCCCATGCTGGCTCAGGAATTCTGGGAGTTGAAGTCCCCAAGTCATGTAGGGGCCAAAGTTTCCCTCATCCTGGCTGAGGAATTCTGGGAGTTGAAGTCCACGAGTCATGAAGGGGCCAAAGTTTCCCTCATCCTGGCTGAGGAATTCTGGGAGTTGAAGTCCACGAGTCATGAAGGGGCCATAATTCCCTCATGCTGGCTCAGGAATTCTGGGAGTTGAAGTCCACGAGTCATAAAGGGGCCAAAGTTCCCCCATGCTGGCTCAGGAATTCTGGGAGTTGAAGTCCACGAGTCATGAAGGGGCCAAAGTTCCCCCGTGCTGGCTCAGGAATTCTGGGAGTTGAAGTCCACAAGTCATGAGGGGGCCATAGTTCCCCCATGCTGGCTGAGGAATTCTGGGAGTTGAAGTCCCCAAGTCATGTAGGGGCCAAAGTTTCCCTCATCCTGGCTGAGGAATTCTGGGAGTTGAAGTCCACGAGTCATGAAGGGGCCATAATTCCCTCATGCTGGCTCAGGAATTCTGGGAGTTGAAGTCCACGCGTCATCAAAGAGCCAAGGTTGCCTACCCCTCCCTGCCTTAGGGGGCAGAATTCTCCCCTGACATCTGGGTCAGGACCCACCCGACCTAGAGGCCTCATTGCAGAGTCTCCGCTCCAAGTCAGAAGATTGAGAGATGGTCCTGGTGGAATAACTCAAGTTGCAAGGGGCCTTGGAGGCCATCTAGTCCAACCCCCTTCTCAAGCTGGCGACCCTATGCCATTCCAGACAAGCGGCCGTCCAGTCTCTTCTTGAAAAGCCCCCAGTGATGGAGCGCCCGCGACTTCCGGAGGCAAGCGGCTCCACTGATTCATTAGCGGAGTGGCAATGTGGGAAGGGACCTCGGAGGTCTTCTAGTCCAGCCCCCCCTCCTCGCCCAGGCACGAAACCATATCCCATTCCAGACAAATGGTTGTCCGATCTCTCCTTAAAAAGCTTCCAGGGATGAAGCGCCCACAGCCTCTGAAGGAGAACTGTCCACTTTTGGGGGTGCCTCTCTGCATCCCCCCCCCCCGAAATAGCCTGCTCACAAGGGCCCTGCCCCAGGCCTGGCAGCTGGCAGGTGGGCCAGGCAAGGCTGGATCCTGAGCAAGCCGTCCGGAGAGGCCTTATCCCAGTTTGGAGGCACGGAGTCCTGAAGAGGGGGGGGGGGATTCTGCCATTTGGGAGAGGGGAAATTAAGCTGGGAACCTGGCACAGACTCACCCCGGGGATCCTGGGAAAAAAAAATCCCAATTTCCTTTCGCTCCTGGAGGACAAACGGTCTGACTTCCTCCCTTTGGTTTCCCTGCAGCCCTCAGAAGCAGCCGCCCGTCAACGAGCCGGACGCCAAGATGTCCAAAGGTAGGAAAACGGGATGGGAGACCACCAGGAGATCCAGGCATACCCGGCAGGCACGGTTTAGCACAGCACGTCTCAGCCTTAGCCGCTTTTAGGCGCAGTAAGCACAGGTAGTCCTCGACGTACGGCCATAATGGAGCCCAGAATGTTTGCCGCTAAGCGACACGTTGGCTAAGTGAGCTTTGCCCCATTTTGCGACTTCTCTCGCCACAGTGTTCGTTAAGTGGCCATGGCCGTTGTTCAGTTAGTAACTTGGGGGCCATGGGAACCTGCCTCCCCCACTGATTTAGCTTTGCGGAAGGTCGGAAAAAAAGGGGGAATCACCCGATCCCAGGACTCTGTGATTGTCATAAACGTGAGTCAATTGCCAAGTGTGTCTCAGTTTGAATCATGTGGCCGTGGGGGGGGGGGAACACCACAATGGTTGTAAGTGTGAAAAATGATCATAAGTCGCTTTTTTTGTTGCCATTGTAACTTTGAACGGTCACTAAACGAACCGTTGTAAATCAAGGACCACTTAGAAAGGGGACGAAACACTTGAGAAGAAGGGAGAGAAGCTGTCGGGCTGGGATTAAGGCCCCCCTACTTAATTTAGCAGACCGAGGGTCCCATGCCGACTGGAGGGCTGTGGGAATTGAGGCTGGGCTGCGTTCAGTCACCCCCAGACTACTTTTATGGTGGAGCAAAGCTGCCTTCGGGGCTCCGTCTGCAAGCGCTTTTTCCTTCTGCACCATGAGGACTGGCGCCTTCTGTTCCGTTTTTGAGGGAAAGGGCCGTTGCTCGGCACAGCCGATGGTCTTTTTAGATGGAAGGTCCCCTCCAGGCTCCCTCCCCAGGAAGGCAGCGGGAGGTGGGAAATTAGAACATGGAACATACAGTCCTCGACTTAACAACGCTTTGTTTAGTGACCGAAGTTACAACGGCAATAAAAAAAAACAACTTATGACCGTTTTTCCACACTTCAGGACCGTGGCAGCATTCCCCCCCCCCCCACGGTCACGTGATCAAAATTCAGACGATTGGCAATTGACTCCTATTTACGACGGTCGCAGCATCCCGGGGGAGGGGGCGTCACGTGATCCCCTTCTGCGCCCTTCTGACACACGAAGTCAGTGGGAAAGCCCGATTTGCTTAACAACCGTGTCACTAATTTAACTTGTTTCCGACAGATGAAACTCTTCAGAGAATTTGGAGGCATTGTTTACCTTAAAGAATCTTTATTTGAGTAGCAACGCATCGGCATGTTCACAGGCCGAGCCAAAATCTGAATTCCCCTCCCCTGAGCACATAGTATCAAAGCACAATTCCCTCCTCCAGTTACCAGTCATAAATCCCACTCTCCAATTGGTTTGAAATGCAGGCTTTCTACCCAGTTCTTCAACCCGCCATGTCTTATCATCTCTTATTACAAACAGCCTTGGTTCTCCCCATTATAGAGTATCGTTTTGTCTAACTAATCTCCCCTGCACATTCCTCCTCCTCTCCCCCTTCTTCTTCTGCAGTGTTTCTCAACCTTGACCATTTTAAGGCATGTGGACTTCAATTCCCAGAATTCCACAGCCAGCATTGCTGGCTGTGGAATTCTGGGAGTTGAAGTCCACATGCCTTAAAATGGTCAAGGTTGAGAAACACTGCTCTTGTGCCATATCCATTATCGGACGTTGGCGATCCCGTTTTTATCGGCAGCTGCACGAAAAAGGGCTGCTGAGTTTTGTCCCAACCAGTCCCTTCGATTTTGAAGCCACGATGTTCTGCCTGGGCCTCGTTGGCCTTCCGTCTTTCCCTGGAGGATTAAACAGAGTATGCCATACTTTTCTGGGTGTCGCATCCCATGTCGGAAATATTCTAATTTTCGTTTTTTAATTGTTTTGATGACTTCCCTGGGCTTTCCCAGGCGGCTGATCCCCTCCTCGTTTCTGATCTTGTCAGCCCAGCTTCTACGTAACGGCCGCCTGTCAATCCACATTTCAAATGCTTCTAGTCTCTTCAGGTGGCCTCCTGTCAGAGACCAACTCTCTGCTCCATAGAGCAGGATAGGAAAAATATATAGAAAAAATATATCCTTCCCCCCCCCCAGTATCATCTAATTCTAACTCTTAAGAGTAAAACATAAAAGTAAAGGAAAATGGCTGCATCTCCGTATGTTGCCAAAGCAAGACCATCCGATGTTCGCAGCGTTGACATTAACAACTGTAGTGATTCGCTTCACGACTGTGGCAACAGAGGTTGTAAACGGGGGGCAAAATCCGCTTAGCCACTGAAATTAGGGGGCTGATGTGGTTCCGGCTAATGAAACATTCCAAAGAACTTCCGGGCATTGATTTTCCTAAAAGTCTTTTATTGTTACAAAATGTCGGCACAGGTACAACGGAGGGATGCTAGGCTCTAAGTTCTCTTCCTCTGAGCAGTTCAATTATCAGCCTGTTTCCTCCCTAAATTAACCGTCATACCTCACATTATCCAATTAGTGTGAAGGTCAAAGGTTTCCTTCCTCTCTCTTTCCCGGGCTTTACCCCCAACCTCCCTTCTGCTCTGTATTAACCCCATAATTACCAGGCAGTTCTGCATATTGTCAAAAGCAAGAATATATAATATTTGCAGCGTTGAGAGGGCTCCGTTGCTGAGCGAGGCCTGGCCTGTGACGGGGTGGGTGGGTGGGAGGGAAGGAACCGTTCCGGAAGCCGGGAAGCCTTTTCCCTCTTCCGACCGTCAGTGCAAGGAGAGGGCCTTCTTCCTGCTCCCCTACAGGGCCGGTCTCCGGGGCCGGGCCTCTGTGGACCACCAAGCGCGATGGAGAGGTCAAGCTGCGGCTGGACGAGAGCGGCATCGGCGCCGAGGACCCCATCACCGTCCACGATCTCTTCCTGGCCTCCGTGGAGAAGTACGGCAACTTCCCGGCGCTGTCTTGGAAGAAGAAGGGCCGCTGGTCCCAGCTGACCTTCCGGCAGTACTACGGGGAGTGCCGCAAGACCGCCAAGAGCTTCCTCAAGGTCTGGGGCAGAGCAGACGGGGAGAATTGGGGAAGGGAGGGGGGTTTCTGCACCGTGCCGCTTTCAGTTCACAACAGGCCTGCGAGGGAGGGAGGGAGGGCGGCTGCAGCGTGGCACCAAGGGTGGCCACCTTTGGGGCTGGGGGGGGCACAGCGGGTGCTCTGAGGAGGGGCAGCGGGGAGGGGGAGCCTCCGGGGAGGGGTCCGGCTGACGTCTCTGCCCTCCTCCCACAGCTGGGCCTGGCGCGGTTCAACAGCGTTTGCATTCTGGGCTTCAACTCGCTGGAGTGGTTCCTGGCCGACATCGGCGCCATCTTTGCTGGGTAAGGGGCAGGACCCCCCCTCGCCCCCCTCCCCTCTGGGAAAAGGAAGGAAGAGGGGGGGTGATCCCCACCTGGGGAGGTTTTCCTGACTTGCCCAAAGCCAAGGGTTTGAACCCACTCCCGTCTTCGCTCCCTCCCTTGCTGCTCTCCTCTTTTAGGTTTTGGGTCAGTGCGAAGGGGAGGGGTCTCAGCCCCAGTCCCTTCGAAGGGGAGCCCCCTCCCCTCCCGCCACCGCCGCCTCAGTGTCCCCTTTCCTGGGAGTTTGAGCGGGTTCAGCTTACTTTCAGGGGTGCAGTCTGTCGGTTGCTATTTGGCAACTCACTGCTTTTCAACCGGCTTCTTGGCTGGCTACCGAGTTTTGGGCGTAGCGGCCATTTGGTTTCAGTTTAGCAGCTCCCAATAAAGGAGAATATTTGGAGCTGGTGGCTGACATGAGGCATCCCTGGTGCTGTCTGAGCTTTGGTGGTTTCCTTTAAGACGTTTCACGACCCAACTAGGTAGCCTCATCAATGCAAACCCTTTTCGAGCCCTGATGATGTGACCTAGTTGGGTCATGAAATGTTCCAAGAAAACCCCCAAGCTCAGAGAGCACCAAGGACCCCACGGTTCTCCTCCTCCTCCTCCTCCTCCTCCTCTCTGCCCTAGCCCTGATGATGTGACCTAGTAGGGTCATGTGACGTCTGCCAGAGGACCATCCAGCTCAAGGACCCCCTCAACTGAGCAGCTCTTTTGGAGGATCGGCCTGCAGTCATTGTGGTCACACAAATAGAATACGTTTTTCACTTTACTAACTAAAAACAGGCCCGCTCCTGCTAGCTCCTGCTTTCTTCCTGGCCGAAACTCTCTTATAAAGTCTGTGTGGAAGGAGGGGCTCAGTCTGCATTCACACGACCTCCTTCTACACCGGGAGCCCAGAATTGACTCGGGCTGTCGTCCTTTTCCCTCAGGGCTGCAGGAGGTCTGAATGCAGGCCAAGGGTGGGCTTTGAGGGTCTCTCGGAGCGAGGAGCAGGCGTCGTCGTCTGCTTTCTGCCCCATTCTCCAATTAACCCACAGTCTTCAAAACGACCGAGCTGCCTTTTAACACAAATTTGCGAATCAGAAAAGCTGCTCGCAGACTCCTGAGTTTTTCTGCCAGCCTTTCTTGGAAGGCCCATGGTGCTTTTTCAAGAGGCAAGTGGACTTCCTTGTTTGTTTTTTTTTTGTTTTGAAGACGTTTCGCTTCTCATCCAAGAAGCATCTTCAGCTCTGACCGGATGGTGGAGAATGGGAGGATTTATACTCCTTGCAGACTGCTGGTTGTTTGCCTTCTTTCAGAGAGTCGTTGAGGCCACTTGGAGGCTTCTCGGTGTCCTCAGGGTCACCTGAGGGGTGCAAAGGGATGTGGTGCCTCCTTGGAACTGCTGAAAGGACTGTGTTGTTCCAAGAAGTCTCCACACCCTTTTGCACCACTTGGGTGACCCCGAGGACCCAGATAAACCTCCAAGTGGCCTCAACGACTCTCTAAAACAGTGGTTCTCCACCTGTGGGTCGGGACCCCATTTGGGGTCGAACGACCATTTCACGGGGGTCGCCAAACAACGCAGTCCGCCATTTTTCCCCCCTTTTCCTTAGCTCTGCTACTCCCTTTTATTCTATTGGCTTTTTTTTTTTTTTTTTTTTATTAAAAGTTTTATAAATTTTACAAAAAAACAAGAACAATACAAAACAAAAAACAACATATACAAAAAGAAAACTAAACATTACATATAAAAAAAAAACCCCCCCATCCCCCACCCCACACAAAAACCCCTCCCTTCCCCCCCCTGAGCTTCCCAGAGCAGAATATAGGCTTAATTAAAAATTAAAAAATTAAATTAAAAATTTTATATTTATATATAAAAAAGGAAAGAAAAAAAAATACCTATAAATATATATAGAATAAAACTTATGAAAAAGCTATATGATATTTTTGTATACCCAATCTAAATTGTGTAAATTTTATCCATTTGTCCCAAACAGCAATAAACTTCTCTTGGGTTTGTTGCTTTAAGAAAGCCGAAATCTTTGCCATTTCCGCCAAATAAGCTACTTTAAAAAACCATTCCTGCAATGTAGGCAAAGATTCCTTCTTCCAATATTGTCCTACTAACAGCCTAGCGGCTGTAATCAAATTTAACATCAATACAACCTCCTTTGCATCACAATCTGTAACAATACCTAACAAAAATAATTGCGGAGTAAATTTTACCCTCCTTCTAAAAATTCTCTGGATATTCCACCATATTTTGATCCAAAATACTTTTATCTCTCTACATGACCACCAAATATGATAATAGGAAGCATCCTTATAACCACATCTCCAACATTTAGGTTGCACGTCAGGGTACATAAGAGACATTTTTTGTGGATCAAGGTGCCATCTATAAAACATTTTATAAAAATTCTCCCTAAGGTTCTGTGCTTGTGTAAATTTGACATTTCTCACCCATATAGTTTCCCAGATGTCCAATGGAACTGGCTCGCCAAAATTCTGCGCCCATCTAATCATACAATCTTTAATTAATTCCGTTTCTGAGTCCATTTCAACTAATACCCCATAAATTCTCTTAATATGGGTTTGTCTTTGGTCCTTAACTTGTTTAATAAAATTTCCATCTTCTCTAAGAAAACCCAATTTACAATCCACCTTCCATTTATCTCCTAGTTGCCTATATTGGAACCAAGAATAAATAATATTTTCTTGCGCTAAATCTTCCCGTGATCTCAATTGCCATTTTTGCCCATCCCATCTGAGTAATTGACTATAAGACACCATATCCATTTTTACTCCTCTTTTTATTCCTTCTATCGCATGCCAAGGTATAGCCCATAATGGAACTTTAAAATCACTTTTGTAATATTTTCTCCAAATCCTAAGTAGAGAAATTCTTAAAATATGAGATTTAAAGACCCAATCCATTTTTTTATTAAATATTAGGTAGGCATGCCACCCATAAAGTAAATCCCATCCCTCTAAATGAAGTATCTCAGGATTTGTCAAATTTACCCAATCACTAATTAGTGTTAAAACCACCGCATCATAATATAATTTCAAATTTGGTACCTTAAGTCCACCCCTCTCACGGAAGTCTTGCATAATTTTAAGCTTAACCCTTGGCTTTTTCCCTGCCCAAATAAATTTATTAAGACCCTTTTGCCACTCACTTAAATTAATCTCATTTTTCAAAATCGGTAGCATTTGAAACAAAAAAAGAAACTTGGGTAGAATATTCATTTTTATCACTGCAATTCTTCCCATGAGGGATAATTGCAACTTCTCCCAATTCTTCAAGTCCTTCTGTACCCTGACCCACAACCTTTCATAATTATTTTTAAATAATTTTACATTAGAAACAGACAACATCACCCCCAAATATTTTACCTTATTAACAATCTCAAAACCTGTCAAGTTAGCCAAAATCTGCTTCTCCTGACTAGACATATTTTTAGATAAAATTTTAGTCTTATTTACATTAATCTTAAAACCCGAAACCAAACCATAATGATGAATCAACTGTAATAAGTTTACTACAGAATGCTCAGGTTGCGACAAAGTAACAACCAAGTCGTCCGCGAAAGCTCTCAACTTATATTCTTTTTTATTAACTTCTATTCCTTTAATTTCCTGAGACTCTCGAATTTTGATCAATAATATTTCCAGTGTTAAAACAAACAACAGTGGCGACAGAGGACACCCCTGTCTAGTACCTTTCTCTATTGTAAAGACCTCCGACAAACCTCCATTAACAATAAGTTGAGCCGTTTGTTTTTGATATATTACCGTAAAGGCTTGTAATATCTTTTCGCCAAAATTCATTTCTTCCATTACTCTTAACATAAAGTGCCAATTCAATTGATCAAATGCTTTTTCAGCGTCTAAAAATATGAGCCCTGCAGGAACTTGGTTGTTCTTGTCCAAATATTCTAATAAATTAATAATTTGTCTAACATTATTTTTCATATACCTTCCTGTTATAAACCCTGATTGATCTTTATGCACAAGATGATGCACCACCCTCATAAGCCTATTTACCAAAATTTTAACAAATATCTTATAATCCACATTTAAAAGAGATATAGGCCTATAATTTTTTGGTAGAGTAAGATCTTGATCCTCCTTTGGAATCAATGATATAAACGCACTACGCCATGAAGGAGGAATCTCTAAACCCTGTAATATACCATTAAAAAGATCATTTAATGGTTGGATCATCTCCTCCATTAAAACTTTATAATAAACCGCTGTTAACCCATCCGTACCCGGTGCTTTCCCTAGTTTCAATTGTTGAATTGCTGAGGCAATTTCCTCCTTAGTAATTAGACCATTAATTTCATGTTTCTGATCCTCAGTCAGTTTAGGAAAACTTGCCTCAGCTAGATATTTATTTATATCTAGCAATTGCACATTAGTAGATTTGTATAACTTTTGGTAATAATCCAAAAAGGATTTTTTGATCAATTCCTTCTGAAAAACTAGTTTACCCTTATAATTTATTTTCTCTATTATTCTTTGTCTCTGTTTCTTTCTTAATTGATAAGCCAACCATCTCCCAGGCTTATTAGCATTACAAAATGTATTTTGTTTCATAAACAGTAAATTAGTTGCAACTTGATCTGCTATCAACATATTAAATTGTGACTTTAATAACTTTAAAGATTCTTTAACAGTTTCATCAGAAGGATTTAAAATCAAAGCCCTTTCTTTTAATTTAATTTCATCTTCAAGATCTCTACGTTTCTGAATCTGCTTCCGCTTGTAACAATTATTCATTTTTATCAAAACACCACGCATAAATGCTTTACCTGCATCCCATACCATTGACATTGAAGTCCCCTTATACATATTCAAAGCAAAATAGTCCTTTAAACACTCTTTTAACTTTTGAACATTCTTCTCTTGTCTAAACAAATTTTTTCTGATCTTTAAGTAAAATATGAGTTTCCTGTAAACAAATAACATCATTGGTATGTTGCTTCAAATAATAAAAGATTTTTTTCCGTTTCTGAGGAGAATTCAATCCATTAACATTCCAGGTCAAAAACTTTGCCATCTCCCTTGGCACGCAGCCTGGAGAAGACACCATCAAAATCTGAAAGAGCTGCGTGTGTTGCATAACTCTTGGGTCTTGCTCCTCCCACCGGCGATGATGCACTTCCAGAAGAACTCTCTTTAGGCTCTTTTTTACGTTGCTCCTTCTCTTTACGCTTATAAGCTGCACGAGTCATCCTCTGCTCTTTAACCTCCGTCTGGCGTTGCCTTACATCTTCTTTCATCCCGGCGGAAACCAAATCTAATGCCTCAGATTGCTGCTCAACTTCCTTGCCACTCATCTGCTTCTGACCAGATGAAGTTGAGCCTGCACCCAGGACCGAAGTATAAAAATCTCTAGCTTTGTCAACTGTATTCAATCTGTAGCGTGTCCCAGCATGGCTCAAAACAATACCCATCGGAATTTCCCATCTAAATAGCATCGATCTTGAATAGAGTCTAATTCTATTGGCTTTCAAAAGCCAATAGGAATTGTCCAGGCTGTCTCTGCCCTGCTGAGCCCACCAAAAGTCCCCGTCTGCAAACGGTGCTGCACCAGTTGAGTAGTCCTCGACTTACGACTGGTTGAGTAGTCCTCGACTTACGACCGGTTGGGGGTCGCGGCATTAAAAAGGTTGAGAACCACTGCTCTAAAAGGAAGCAAATGACCAGCCGTCTGCAAGGAGTATAAATCCTTCCCTTCCCCGCCATCCGGTCAGAACTGAAGAAGCTTCTGGGATGAGAAGCGAAACGTCTTCAAAGAAAGACGAGAAGCTGCAGTTGCCTCTTTGAAAAAGCACCTTTGGATGGCGGAGAATCTCCATAGCCTTTCATGGAAGGTGCCCCCTATTCTGCCCTACGGGGCTGCCCCAGGCCTTAGGGGTGGGGGCTTCGTTTCTGGATGTGGCTTTTGAGCAGGAAGTGGCTTGCAGTTTTGGGACCCACAAACTGCTTCCTGTGTTGGAAGACCCCCTTCCGGAGGGAGGGAGGGAAGGTGTCCTGGGGGCAAAAGAGCAGGGCCTGGCTTGTTGGGTTAGTGGGAAGCTGCCCCAAGTGGGCGGGGGGGGGGCTTTCATCGGCATTGCATAAGAATGCAGGGGTCTTCAGCCCGCTGCTCTTTGTGCGCGACCATGAGTCATCATTTTCCTCATCCCGCAAGCTGCTCGGTGGAACGAGCAAAGCCTTCAAGGGGTGCCTGGGAAGCCGTGCGACCACCCCCCCTCCCCAAATGCAGCGAGCCTATGTCCCCCTTTGTCCCTTCCCCGCCCGCTTTGCAGGGGTTTTGCCGTCGGCATCTACACCACCAACTCTCCCGAGGCCTGTCACTACGTCGCCGAGAACTGCGGGGCCAACATCATTGTGGTGGAGAACGACAAGCAGCTGCAGAAAATCCTGGAGGTGAGAAGCCAGATTCCAGGGCTTTTAAAGGGGCGTGGGAGGTCTTCTAGTCCACCCTTTTCCGGCCCAGGAAAAGGATTTCCCAGGGATGGCGCAGCGATACCTCTGGGACTTTGGATGGTCCACCAAACCTTTTGAGAATGGAAATTGGTTGTCCCAGCAACCTTAACACAGGTGGACCTCAACTCCCAGAATTCCCCAGCCAGCCATGCTGGCTGGGGAATTCTGGGAATTGAGGTTCACCCATCTTCCAGGCGGTAAGATAAACGTGAATTTAGAGAGATGCTTAAGAGCAAACAGAGCATGTGCTGGCTGGGGAATTCTGGGAGTTGCTGCCAAGGATGAGAAACACTGCATTAAGTCTGTGTCTTTTGCATGGCTGTGTGTGGACCCACTAAAATTGGTGCGGGCCTGGCGCACTCTCAAATTGTCGTAACTTTGAACCGTCACTGAATGAACTGTTCTAAGTCATTTGTCATTTGTCTGAAATGGGATAGGGTTTCCTGCCTGAGCAGGGGGTTGGAATAGATGACCTCTAAGGTCCTTTCCAACTTTAGTAGTAGTAGTAGTAGGGGGTTGGACTAGATGACCTCCAAGGTCCCTTCCAACTATTAGTAGTAGTAGTAGTCGTCGTCGTAATAGTAGTAATATTGGTATTATTGCTAGTATTATTAATTGAGGATTACTTGTATAAAAGACATCCAAAGCAAAATAAGAGCACAACTCTAGGGAAATATATGTGTAAGTCTTTGGTTATTCGAGTTTTCTCCCGCGTAAAATTGGAAGTGTCTTGGCGATGTTTCAACGAAGTCCCATTCGTCATCTTCAGGCTGGTGTTTTCGGCTTCGTGCTTCTAGGAGCAAGCATACTCTAGGAGCATTGCTCCTAGAAGCACGAAGCCGAAAACACCAGCCTGAAAATGACGAATGGGACTTTGTTGAAACGTCGCCAAGACACTTCCAATTTTATGCGGGAGAAAACCCGAATAAACAAAGACCTACATACAAACACCTGCGAAAACCTCAGAAAACACACACACACACACACATATATAGTCTTCGTTTAGCAACCGTTGGCCGTTGCAAAGTAACCTTGCAGCCAATCCTGGCATTTGTGAACTTCGCGCATCTGGGAAGCTGAAATCGGATCATCCAGTGTGAGGGTCGGTCTCACTTAGTGGCCAGCAAAGGATTTTGTAGGGGTCTGTCCGGGGCCACCGCTGAGATCCAGTGCCCCAATGGCTTGGCTTCTGACTTGGAGGGGGGGGGGCTGAACTTCAGAGTCAGTGACTTTGGGGCGTTGTTGGGGGTCCTGGTGAAGACATTTGGGCTGAGGCTTCTCTTGTCCCCCCCCCCAGGTGGAGAAAAAGCTCCCCCTGCTGAAAGCCATCATCTACTACAACGAGGACATCAAAGAAAAAAGGCCGAACCTCTACAGCGTGAGTATCTCCCCTTCCTTGAGCGGGGGGCTGGACTAGAAGACCTCCAAGGTCCCTTCCGACTCTATCCTGTTCCTATTCCTTTCTGTTGGTCCTCGACTTATGACCGGAATTTCCATAGCTACACAAGGCAGCGGTTGAGCGAGCCCCACGTGTGTGATTTTATGAAGGTTTTTTTCCTTCTCACGGTTGTTAAGCAAAGCACTTAAGCCGTTGATAAGTGAATCACTCAGTCATTAAGCGGATCTGGCTTCCCTCCCCTCCTTTGACTGTGCTTTCTAAGAAAGCCAGCAGTGGCAATCATTGGACCCCGAGACCCTGCAGCTCTTGTAAATACAGGTTAGTCCTCCACTTATAACAGTTCAAAGTTACAACGGCACTAAGAAAAGTGACCTAGGACCATTTTTTGCACTTACGACCGTCGCAGCCTCCCCACGGTCGTGGGATCAGAATTCAGATGCCTGGCAACTGACTCGTATTTACGACAAGTTGCAGTGTCCCGTGATCCTCTTTTACGACGTTATTGCAAGCTGGATTCGTTTAACAGCCGTGTTACTCACTTAACGACCACAGCGATTCACTTAATGACAGTGGCATGAAAAGTTGTAAAATGGGGCAAAATTCACGTAACATTTCATTTTGTCATTGTTCAGTGGGGCACTAAGAGAGTTTTGGCCCCTTTTACGACCTCTCTCGCCACGATGGTTAAGTGATGCGCTGTAGTCATTAAGTGAGTCACACGATTAAGTGAACCTGGCTTGTCAGAAGGTTGCAAAAGGGGGTCGCGTGATCCTGGGACGCTGCAACCGTCCTAAGTACAAGCCAGCTGCCAAGCTTTTGAACGCGGATCACGTGACCATGGGGGATGCTTCAAAGGGCGCAACCATGGAAAGGAAGTCGCATTTTTCAGTGCCGCTGTAACTTTGAACGGTCGCTCAACAAAAAATTGCAAGTCGAGGACCTGCCCGTAGATGACCGTGGGCACGCCGCCACCGTCGTTACATTTGAGGACCTTTTTTCCAGGGCTCTTGTAACTTGGGCGGCCGAACAAACGGTTGTAAAGCGAGGACCGCTGTCGTCCTTGTCCTGCCCTGCTTCCTTCAGATTCTCTCTGGGAGGAAATACTTCCTCGCTAAATCGGGAGATCCCAGGGATCGACCCGGGATCCTGCAGAGAAGCGTCGCGCTCTGAGTGGACCCGTTGGGCAGAGGGCTGGCCTGGCCAGTGGGTAGCGTCCCGCAGGGCCGTAAATGCCTTGGATTGCATAAAGGGAGGGAGGGGGGAAGGTCAGCTGTTTCCCTGAAAGGGGAGGGGGCTGAAAGCCTGCACCCCACGCCTTGCGATGCACGAACGTGGCCGTGGCCCCCTCTTCTCACCCGGGGCTGTGGGGTTTTTTTCCTGCCGGTCAGTGGGACGAATTCATGGCCCTGGGCAGCTCCGTGCCGGATGAGCAGCTGGACAAGATCCTGGCCGGCCTGAAGCCCAGCCAGTGCTGCACCATCATCTACACGTCGGGGACCACGGGGAACCCCAAAGGAGTCATGCTCAGCCACGACAACGTGAGTGCCTGCTTGCCTGGGCCCCCTCGGGGGGTGTGTGTGTCTGTCTGTGTGTCTATGACAGGGGTAGGCCACCTTGGCTCTTTTATGACTCGTGGACTTCAACTCCCAGAATTCCTGGGCCAGCCGTGCCGAGGGGAAAGGGAGAGTTTCCAAGCTGAGCCAGGCTGGTTCAGGAATTCTGGGAGTTGAAGTCCCCGAGTCATGAGGGGGCCAAAGTTCCCCCCTGCTGGCTCAGGAATTCTGGGAGTTGAAGTCCACAAGTCATAAAGCGGCCTAGGCCTAGGCCAGAGGTAGGCAACCTTGGCTCTTTTATGACTGGTGGACTTCAACTCCCAGAATTCCTGAGCCAGCCATGCTGAGGGGAAAGGGAGAGATTTCCCAGCTGAGCCAGGCTGGTTCAGGAATTCTGGGAGTTGAAGTCCACGAGTCATGAGGGGGCCATAGTTTCCCCCATGCTGGCTCAGGAATTCTGGGATTTGAAGTCCCTGAGCCATGAAGGGGCCAAAATTTCCCTCATGCTGGCTCAGGAATTCTGGGAGTTGAAGTCCACGAGCCATGAGGTGGCCATAGTTCCCCCATGCTGGCTCAGGAATTCTGGGAATTGAAGTCCACAAGTCATGAAGGGGCCTAGGCCAGAGGTAAGCCACCTTGGCTCTTTTATGACTCGTGGACCTCAGCTCCCAGAATTCCTGAGCCAACCATGCTGAGGGGAAAGGGAGAGGTTTCCAAGCTGAGCCAGGCTGGCTCAGGAATTCTGGGAGCTGAAATCCACGAGTCATAAGAGAGCCATGGTGGCCTACCCCGGACTAGGACAACTCGCAGTACGATAAGAGCAGCACTAATATCAAATAAATGGTGGAATAGTAGAACCACTAAAGAAAGGATACAAAGGAAGGGTCAGAATAAAATGAGTGTGAGTGCCAAAAATTAAAATCTATATTTTTTTAGAATCTATTTTAAAGAATTAAACGGAATTGTTCAATTTTCCCCGTGGTGAGTTTGTCGCATTCCTCCCAAGGCCCCTCTGACGGGAAGGGCTCCCTCCGGCCTCGTCCGTTGCATAAGGGCCTTTTCAGGCTGTGCTAAGTGGTCAGCCGTAAGTCGAGGACTTCCCTGTATCTCTCGTTTTTTCCCCTGAGGTCCTGAGATGCAGAGCTTTGCAGGAGCAAACGAGACCTTGCCAGGTTTCCTGTTTTTTGCTGTATTGGTGCATTTTAATATTTAAATTAGCGTCTACGGAGAATCTCCGTCGTCTGGGTGTTTTTCCAAAGAGGAACTGGGCTTCGTTTTCGCTTGAAGAGGTTTTGCTTCTTCGCTTCTGAAGGACTGAAGAAGCTTCTGGGATGAGAAGCGAAACATCTTCAAGGAAAACTGAGAGGGACCTCGGAGTCCTAGTGGACAATCACCTAAATAGGAGCCAGCCGTGTGCTGCAGCTGCCAAAAAAGTCAACACAGTGCTAGGCTGCATTAACAGAGGGATAGAATCAAGATCACGTGAAGTATTAATACCGCTTTACAAGGCCTTGGTAAGGCCACACTTGGAATCCTGCATCCAGTTTTGGTCACCACAATGTAAAAAAGATGGTGAGACTCTAGAAAGAGTGCAGAGAAGAGCAACAAAGAGGATCAGGGGACTGGAGGCTAAAACATATAAGGAACGGTTGCTGGAATTGGGGATGTCTAGTTTAAGGAAGAGAAGGACAAGGGGGGACATGATAGCAGTGTTCCAGTATCTCAGGGGCTGCCCCAAAGAAGAGGGAGTCAAGCTGTTCTCCAAAGCCCCTGAAGGCAGGACAAGAAGCAACGGATGGAAACTCATCAAGGAGAGAAGCAACCTGGAACTAAGGAGAAACTTCCTGACAGTGAGAACAATTAACCCGTGGAACAACCTGCCTCCAGAAGCGGTGAATGCGCCAACACTGGAAGTTTTTAAGAAGAGACTGGACAGCCATTTGTCTGAAATGGTATAGGGTTTCCTGCCTGAGCAGGGGGTTGGACTAGATGACCTCCAAAGTCCCTTCCAACTTTATTATTATTTTTATTTCATTATTATTACTACTAATAATAATCATCATCCTCAGCAGTCAGCCAGAAGTTCAGACTGGATTTGGCATATTGTCTACCTATCGAGATTATTATTATTATTATTATTTATTATAAACAAGGAAGTCCAGTTGCCCTTTGGAAAAGCACCTTTGGGCCCTTTAAATGGGGCCTGGCGGAACTTGAAATATTCACCCGGAAATAAACCTTGACCACGTAAAGCTTTTCCTGTCCCTTCTCTGGCTGATGTGGTTTGAATGGCGTTCCCGGGTTTTTGCCTGAAGGGAGCAAGGATTCCTCTCCCTTTGAGCTTCGTCGTTCAGTTTTTCAGATCCTTGTGGACACTCAGGCCCTAAAGATGCCTTTTCAGGAGGCAACTGGACTTCCTTGTTTTACCTTTGAAGACGTTTCGCTTCTCGTCGGAGAAGCTTCTTCAGCTCTGACCGGATGGTGGGGAAGGGAAGGATTTCTACTCCTTGCAGACAGCTGGTCATTTGCCTTCCTTTAGAGAGTCGTTGAGGCCACTTGGAGGTTTATCTGGGTCCTCGGGGTCCCCTGAGGGGTGCAAAGGGGTGTGGAGCCTTCTTGGAACAACACAGTCCCTTCAGCAGTTGCAAGGAGGCTCCACACCCATTTGCACCCCTCAGCTGATCCTGAGGACACAGATGAACCTCCCAGTGGCCTCAACGACCCTCAGAAAGAATGCAAATGACCAGCTGTCTGCAAGGAGTATAGATCTTTCCCTTCCCCACCATCCGGTCAGAGCAGAAGAAGGGAAATGTCTTCAAAGAAAAGGCTCCACACCCATTTGCACCCCTCAGCTGATCCTGAGGACACAGATAAACCTCCAAGTGGCCTCAACGACCCTCTAAAAGGAGGCAAATGACCAGCTGTCTGCAAGGAGTATAAATCCTTCCCTTCCCCACCTTCCGGTCAAAGCTGAAGAAGCTTCTGGGATGAGAAGCGAAACGTCTTCAAAGGAAAAACAAGGAAGTCCAGTTGCCTCCTTTGGGACAACCATAGACCTGGGTGTCTGAGAATCTCCATGGAGACTCAGGCCCCAAACCTTTGTGCGTTTGTGTTTCCTTGCGGGGGCCCTAATAGCCAAAGGTGGCCTGAGGTCCCTCCGTGGCAGCCATGCCGTCTTTGTCTTGCAGATCACGTGGACGGCCAGGGCGGCCGGAGAGTACGTGCACCTGAAGACGGCCTTGGAGGGCCAGGAGAGCGTGGTCAGCTACCTGCCGCTGAGCCACATCGCCGCGCAGATGATTGACATCTGGCTGCCCATCGCCTTCGGCGTGGAGACGTACTTTGCTCAGCCTGACGCTCTGAAGGTGAGTTGGCAGGTCCTGCTTTTCCCTTGGGGAGGCCGAGGCGGGTTTTGCGGGGTTATCCTTTTATATCGCCCCCCCCAATGACAGAGCTGGAGGGGGTCTCGAAGGTCTTCTAGCCAGTGACCCTGCAAGTTAGGCTGGACAGTGGTTGTCAGAGTTGAAAGAGGAGTAACCTATCGCCTTAATTTGAGCTCAGCTTCTAGTGACCTGTGGTGGGATTTCCTAGTGGTGCACCATCCTGGTGTTTGGGGATCAGCTGAGGTTGGCTAGGTGCTGCCCCCTAGTGGGGAAAGCAAAAGTTCCCTTAAGTACAGCTCGATTCCTTGTTGTAGGCCAGGGATAGGCAAGCTTGGCTCTTTTAGGACTCGTGGACTTCCACTCCCAGAATTCCTGGCTCAGGAATTCTGGGAGTTGAAGTCCACGAGTCCTAAAAGAGCCAAGCTTGCCTACCCCTGTTATAGGCCGATCTTGTTTTACATCTGCTCTGTTGAGTGATGGCTTGAAGTTACAACAGTGCTGGCAAAGTAATGTTATGACAGGTCTTTGCACGCATAACTCCTGCAGCATCCCACAGTCGCCCAGTCACTATTTGTGACCTTCCTACCCGGCTTCTGACATGCAGAGTCAATGGAGAAGCCAGCAGTAAAATCGCAACCCCTGGTCACGCCGAGGTCTCCGGCTTAATGGGAAGTGACATCAGTCTGTCACAGTCAGACCGTGTTTCATTTTAACAACTGGGTCACTTAACAACAGAGTGACTAGTCCCTGTTGTAATCATTAACCGAGCATGCCTGTCTAAGTTTTGGCAGTGATGCAGAACTGTTTCTTCCAGGGTATGTTTTCACTTCCCAGTTGATACTTTGGCTGTGGGATTTCTTGGTGGTCTCTCATCCATACGTTAGCCACATTGCTTTCTGCTTAGCATTTTTCTGATATGCTGAGGTCAGCCAGGTGTTGCTGCCACAAACCCTTAATTTAGAAGCAAAGACCCCGTGAGGGAGATGGTTGACTAAGATTAGGACAGGTGGATGAATGGGGATAGATAGATAGATAGATAGATAGATAGATAGATAGATAGATAGATAGATAGATAGATAGATAGATGGATAGATGGATAGATGGATGGATGGATGGATGGATGGATGGATGGATGGATGGATGGATGGATGATAGAGATAGATAGACAGACAGACAGACAGACAGATATAACAACAACAAGGACGACGACGACGATGATGATAATAATAATAATAATAGTAATAAAAAGTTGGAAGAGACCCCTGGAGGTCTTCTAGTCCAATCCCTTGCTCAGGCAGGAAACCCTATACCATTTCAGACAAATGGTTGTTCAGTCTCTTCTTATGTATCTATATGTAGATATATATAGAGAGAGAGACAGATAGATGGACAGACAGAAAAACAGATAGACAGAGAGATGGATAGACAGACAGACAGACAGACAGACAGACAGGTGTACATATAGATGGATAGAGAGAGACACACATAGATGGACAAACAGATAATCAGATGACTAGATAGACAGATGGATAGATAGATGATAGATAGATAGATATAGATAGATGTAGGCATGAGCTTAAATGGACTCCAGAAGATGGTAGAGGACAGGAAGGCCTGGAGGAACGTTGTCCACGGGGTCACGATGGGTCGGACACGCCTTCGCAACTAACAACAATAAAAGAGGGAGAGAGAGACAGGCAGGCAGATAGATAGACGGACAGAGAGACGTATAGATAGATGAAAGCAACGCCCCAAAGGGGAAGGGGGGGCAGAACCTCAATATTCCCGGGGGCTTGGAGTGGGTTTTTCTCCCATGCCTCCTCCCCCCCCCCCTTCTTGAATCGGCTTCCCTGCCGGCTCTCCGGTTATCCCCCAACCATCTCCTTTGTCTTGGCCTGGCAGGGCAGCCTGGTGGAGACCCTCCGGGAAGTGAGACCCACGGCGTTCATGGGCGTCCCCCGCGTGTGGGAGAAGATGCAGGAGCAGATGAAATCCGTGGGGGCCAAGTCCTCCATGCTGAAGAAGAAGATTGCCGTCTGGGCCAAAGCCGTGGGGCTGGAGACCAACCTGAAGCGCATGAACGGGTACGAGGCTGGGAGGGGGAGGGGGAGTCCTCTGCCGCCTGGGTGCCACTAGTGGCTGAGATGCACCCCTGTCTGAGGGATGGAAAATCCCCCTCCCACCGAGACACGAGGCCACAGTAGTGGCTTTCGGTGGGTGCAAAAGTGGGTTCGGGGGGATCTTAAGCTTGGGACCTTTGCTGCTCCCTCAAATTAAGGGTCAGGAGGGAGGGAGGAGCAGCCTGGGCAGCATCTGCAAGGCACGACCCTTTCAGGACCGTCCCCAGCTCTGCAAGGCCCCCTCCCCATTTCTGAGCTCACCATGCCAGCTGCTTTCCTGGATACAATGGCTGCCCCCAGCTGGGTAGATGACCTGTTTAACACAGGTGCACCCCCTTGTGGACAAAGCAGGGAATTTAATAATAATAGTAATAATAATAATAATAATAATAATAATATAACAACAACAATAATAATAGTAATATAACAATAACAACAACAATATAAAAATAACAATATAACAGTAATAATAACAATAATATAATATTAATGACTATGATGATGATAATAATAATATAATAATATATGATTATATGATGATGATGATGATAATAATAATACAGTTGGAAGGGACCTTGGAGGTCTTCTAGTCACTAAATGACCTCCAAGGTCCCTTCCAACATTATCCTCCTCCTCCTCATTATTGATGGATCATTTCCCAGGACCTGGGATAGGCAGATGTGGATGTTTGATGGTATTACAGATATCGTCGCAGGATGGAAGCAGTTCTTAGTAAGGCCGCCTTTTGCAATTGACTAATGGCAAATTTGTCAATGCCGATGGTGTTCAAGTGGTGCTCCAGTTGTTTTGGGATTGCACCCAAGGAGCCTATGACTATTGGTACTACCCTTGCTTGCTTTTGCCAGAGTCTTTCTATTTCTATTTGTAGGTCTTTGTATTTTGTTATCTTCTCCAGTTCTTTCTCGTCTATTCTGCTATCTCCAGGCACTGCCACGTCCACTATCCAGACTTTTTTGTCTTTCTTATCGACAATTGTTAAGTCTGGGGTGTTATGTTGCAGGTGCTTGTCTGTTTGAATTCTGAAGTCCCAGAGCAGTTTAATTTTATCATTTTCTATGACTTTCTCTATTTTATGATCCCACCAGTTTTTGCTTACAGGCAAATGATATTTTTTGCAGATCTTCCAATGCACCATTGTTGCTACTTTGTCATGCCACTGCTTGTAGTCAGTCTGTGCGATCTTCTTGCAGCAGCTTACCAAGTGGTCCACTATTTCTTCAGCTTCTTTGCATAGGCGGCACTTACTGTCTGTTGCTGTCTTCTCAATTTTGACTTTATATGCATTTGTCCTTAAGGCTTGGTCTTGTGCAGCCAGAATTAGTCCCTCGGTTTCTTTCTTCAATTTTCCTGCTCTTAGCCATTGCCAGGTCTTGTTATTATCTGCTTTCCCAGCTATTTTTTTCATGTATTGGCCATGTAGTGCTTTGTCTTCCGATGCCTCTATTCTGTTCTTCATTTGGTCTTTCTTGTAGGCCACTAGATGACCTCCAAGGTCCCTTCCAACATTATCTTCCTCCTCCTCCTCCTCCTCATTATTATTATTATTATTACTGTTATTATTTATTATGTCAATGGGGGGAGCCAGATTCACTTAACAACCGTGTTACTAATTGAACAACTGTGGAGATTCACTTAGCAACTGAAAGGTCACATAAAAGACCACCTGCAGAGCTTTTCAAGCCACACACAGGCAGTCCTTGACATACGACCGCACTGGAGCCCCAAATTCCTGTTGTTAAATCAGACTTAACAAATGCCTCACATTTTCACACTTAATGAGGGTTGCAGCATTTGGACACTTGGCGACCACTTCATATTTATGACCATTGCAGCGTCCCGGGGTCAGGCGGTCCCCCTTTTGCGACCTTCTGACCAGCAAACTCCATGGGAAAGCCAGATTCGCTTAACGACCGTGTTGACTGACTTAACTACAGAGGTTCACTTAACTGTGGCAAGAACGGTCTTGCTTAACAACAAAAATTTTGCTCTCGGTTGTGGTCGTAAGTCAAGGACTATCTGCATTTCCGTGTTTCCCATCTGGCTGCCTGGCTAGGGAATTCTGGGAGTCGAAGTTCCGACATCTGTTGAGAAACTCCGTTTTGTTCCGAACTTGACATAACACAAAGTGCTTCCTTCCTCATTGGGAATGCAAAGCCGTCGCCTGCCCCAAGCTTGTATTTTTCTTAAGTACAAACAAAGCTTTTCTCTGGCCTTGACGATGTTTGTTGTGGAAATAGAGATGGTGTCACTAAGACCCGTAAGGAAACACCCTCTGTTCAAATCCTGGACTGCTTTCCTGGACTCTCCCTGGGCCCATTGGACTCGGTTACCCAGGGACTCTTGTGCTGAGCTTTGAGAAGAGGAGAAGAGAAAATAGAATAGAAAACAGAATAGAAAGAATGCAGAATAGAATAGAATAGAAAAGAATAGAATAGAATAGAAAAGAATAGAATAGAATAGAATATGGAATGGGGAATAGAATAGAATATGGGATGAGGAATAGAGTAGAGTAGAGTAGAGTAGAGTAGAGTAGAGTAGAGTAGAGTAGAGTAGAGTAGAGTTGGAAGGGACCTTGGAGGTCTTCTAGTCCAACCCCCTGCTCAGGCAGGAAACCCTAGTATAGCATATCCATACCTGTGCAACAGGGGTGCTTTCCCAGGACCTGTTTCAATAAACACTCTTCCCATACCGGTACATGCATGCGTGTGTGTGTGGGGGGGCAGCACAGCCTCTAAAAAGGCTGCAGCCCTTGCTAGTTGGGGGGGGGGTTCTCGTTTCCTTCCCAGCCGCCTGTTTACGGAGATTCTCCGTCATCCAGGTCACGGGAGTCGTTTCGCTTCTCATTCAAAAGACCTTTCGCTTTCAGAGCCGAAGAAGCTTCTCGGTGGAGAAGCGAAACGTCTTCAGAGAAAAACAAGAAGGTCCAGTTGCCTCCTTGGGAAAGAAAAAAAAAAAAGAGCACCTTGGGGACTCCCAGCCTCATGCATACTTTCCCTGCAGGTCCATCGATCTCCCGATGAATTACCGGCTGGCGAAGGCGCTGGTTTATAAAAAGGTCCGGAAAGCTCTGGGCTTGGACCGCTGCTACCGCTGTTACACGGGGGCGGCCCCCATCACAAAGGACACCTTGGAGTTTTTCCTGAGCCTGGACATTGTGATCTACGAGCTCTACGGCATGAGCGAAAGTTCGGGTCCTCACACCGTTTCCCATCAGGCGTCGTACAGGATGGCAAGGTAGGCTCAGAACTGGATGGGCAGGATATATTTACCGGGGGGGGGGGACCCCAGCTGAGCCCAACATTTCTCCTGCTAAGTGAAATGGTGGTTAAGTGGAGTTTTCCCCATTTTACGACATTTCTTGCCCACGGTAGGGTTCAGTTAGTAACACGGTTATTAAGTGAATCCGGCTTCCCCATCGACTTTGCTTGTCAGAAGGCCATAAAAGGGGGTCACATGACACACACACACACCCCTTCTGCGACCGCCATAAATACGAGCCACTCTCCCAGCATCTGGATTTTGATCCCAGGGCCGTGGGGATGCTGCAAAGGGCGTAACTGTGGAAAGTGGTCCTAAGTCACATTTTTCAGTGCCGTCGTAAGTTTGAACGGTTGCTAAACGAACGGTTGTAAGTTGAGGACGGCTTGTACAGCCATGATGGGGCCTGCTCGAAATGATTGGAAATTTGTGGCGATTGCAAAAGCGTGGCATCACCGTGACAAGCTGATTTTCCGACCCTTTTTTCTAGCAGTTGTTAAGTGAATGCTGCGGTCATTAAGCGGAGCTATTGTTTTGGGGGCATTTTTGCCAAAAACTGGAAATCACTGCCAATTTTCCTCAAAAACATTGTACATTGCAGTCACATGAGCACGGGCTACTGCAAACTGCCATAAACCCAGGCCAGTTGCCAAGTGCACAGGATATAAACCCTTGGCCATGGGGATGCCATCATAAATTGGTAACCAGGTTGTAAGTACCTTTGGGTGGGGGGAAGGGCCTGTCCTAACTTTGAATGGTCACTATGTGACCTGTTTCTTTTAGTACTGTCCATGGGGCAAATAGATGGGGAAGAAATGGAGGTAGTGACAGATTTTATCTTCCTGGGCTCCAAGATCACCGCAGATGGGGACTGCAGCCAAGAAATTAAAAGATGCTTGCTCCTGGGGAGGAAAGCTATGGCAAATCTAGACAGCATTCTAAAAAGCAGAGACATCACCCTGCCAACAAAACTGCGTATAGTCCTGGCCATGGTTTTCCCAGTGGCAATGTGAAAGTTGGACCATAAGAAAGGCTGAGCGTCAAAGAATGGAGGCCTTTGAACTATGTTGCTGGAGAAGACTCCTGCGAGTCCCCTGGACTGCAAGGAGAACAAATTGGTCAGTCCTAGAGGAGATCAACCCTGACTGTTCTTTAGAAGGCCAGATCCTGAAGTTGAAACTCAAGTACTTTGGCCACCTAATGAGAAGGAAGGATTCACTGGAAAAGGGCCTAATGCTGGGAAAGATTGAGGGCAATAGAAGAAGGGGACGACAGAGAAGGAGATGGCTGGATGGAGTCACTGAAGCAGTAGGTGTGAGCTTAAATGGACTCCAGAAGATGGTAGAGGGCAGGAAGACCTGGAGGAACGTTGTCCATGGGGTCGCGATGGGTCGGACACGACTTCGCAATTAACAACAACAACAATGTGACCTGTTGTAAATTGAGGACAACCTGTATGTTCTCTTCCACCTGGGGAGAAACTTGAAGGCTTTTCTTATTTAGGAGTCTCTGAATTCCTGGTGTCCATTGCAAAATTTAAATTTCCCTGACAGAAGAGATTCCTGCACGCTCAGATGAACAGGTCCCGGGAGAGAATTCCTACAGTCAGGAGAGATTTCCAGCCCTGTTTGGGGCCGGGTTCTTTTTCCCTGGCACGACTGGCTTTGTTGTGCCGAAATTTCTGGCTGAGATTGGAAAGCTCTCTGCCAAACATTAGAGGTGCGAGCAGATTGCTGTATTTGTTGGGCAAACACTCAGAAAGTCTAGATTTCAAGTGTGGCGTCGGCAAGCTGTTAACATGGGCATCTTGCATTTTACATTTTAAAAAAACAAACAAACCTGAAGAGAGCAAGTGCCGAGTAAAAGGACGTAAATGGGGGAAATACCCAAACAAGTTCTAAACATTTGGGTGGCTGTGTCAGAAATTCAGCATGGCCAACTCTTGATTTAACGGACAAAGGAACCGCCTGTTAAATCAGACCCTGTGCAGATTGTCTGTTGCATCCAAACTTCTGCATTCAATCAGGATGTGCTGTTTTGTTAAACAAGGGTCTTAAGCTTTAAATAATTAGGTTTTCTTTTATACCACCTCACATTGTGAGCGTGGAGACTCTGCTGTGCTTCTCCGCAATGGGCAGTCCGTGTGTTTGTGAGGGGGGTACACTTGCCAGCCCTTGACTCTTTGCTTGACCCCTTCCCCTCCCCCTCCATCCAGCTGCGGCAAGGAGATTACAGGCTTCCGGACAATGCTTTTCAAACCAGACCAGGAAGGTGTCGGCGAGGTCTGCTTTGCCGGGCGCCATGTCTTTATGGGCTACCTGAACATGGAAGACAAAACGAAAGAAGCCATTGACGCCGAGGGCTGGCTTCATTCTGGGGATCTGGGCCGGTACGATGAGGATGGCTTCCTCTTCATTACGGGACGGATCAAAGGTAATCCAGTCCCCTGGGTCACGATAGGAAATGTCCAGGGAAGATCACAAATGAGAATCCCGGGTCGCTGGGAGGCTGCAGCCATCATAAATACATACCGGTAGCCAAGTGCCTGGATTTCAGTCGCGTGGCGTGGGGTTGCTGTGACAGTCGTAAGCATGAAAACCAGTCACAAGTCACTTTTCTCCAGTGCCGTTCTAATTTTGAAAACTCACAAAGCAAACGGTTGTTAAAGTCGAGACTCCCGGTTTCTGCAGCAGACAAGCCATGGTTTATCCCATAGACTGCAAGTGTGTGAATCCAGTCGCTCTTCTTGAGGTCTGACGGCACGGCTTTCGCCGTTTTTATTCCAGAGCTCATCATCACCGCGGGGGGAGAGAATATTCCCCCGGTCCCGATTGAAGATGCGGTCAAGGAGGCCGTCCCCATTCTTAGCAACGTCATGTTAGTGGGAGACAAAGCCAAATATCTTGTCATGCTGATGACCCTTAAGGTGAGCACCAGATTTTCTCCTTCCTCCCCTAGGCACTGGGACCCGCGGGGGAGAGGGATAGGAGGGAGACGAGTCCAAGGGGCTGCCATTCTCACTCCTTCAGATCCAAATTGGGCATTCCCAGATGTGTTTAGAATAGAATAACAGAGTTGGAAGGAATTTTCGAGGTCTTTTAGTCTAGGGGTGTCAAACTCAATTTCATTGAGGGCCACATCAGCTTTGCAGTTGTCCTCGGGGGGGGGGGGGATGGGGGTGTGTGGCCAGGGTGGGTGAGGCCTACTGGGTGGGCGTGGCTGGAATGGGTGTGGCCTACTGGGTAGGCATAGCCAGCTCTTCATCGTTCTCATCAAAGGTGCCTGTAAGGGCCCGGGCAGGAGTGGGACAGATCTGAGGGTCTCTGGCAGAAGGGAGTGGGACCGGGGCATGGTCCATTGGAAGAGTAGGTGAGGGCCATTTGCTGGCCACTTCCAAGTAATAGTGCATTTCTTCATTCCTCACAAAGGGTGACACCTCCCCAGCATGCACCCAGGGGTTGGGGCCGATGCGGCAGGGGTCGGTCCCTTGCTGTTTCCAGATGGCCTTGTGGAACTAAGACTGAATGCGTTTCAACATAGATGGCCACCACAAAATTGTACATTGGCTCCCGGGAGGCCTGGGCCGGGGCCAAGGCAGCAGGGGCCGTTCCCTGTTTCCAGGATGGCTTTGCGGGCCACATGAAACCATGGTGCGGGCCGCATCCAGCCCCTGGGCCTTGTGTTTGACATGTCTGTTCTAGTCCAAACCCCCCCCCCCCACTCAAGCAGGAAACACATTTCAGACAAGTGGCTGTCCAGTCTCTTCTTAAAAGCCTCCAGTGTTGGAGTACCCGCAACTTCTGGAGGCAACTTCTGTTCCACTGGTTAATTGTTGTCACTGTCAGGAAATTCCTCCTTAATTCTAGATTGCTTCTCTCCTTGAGGAGTTTCCATCCGTTGCTTCTTGTCCTGCCTTTCTGGTGCTTTGGAGAATAGCTTGACTCCCTCTTCTTTGGGGCAACCCCTGAGATGCTGCTATCATGTCCCCCCCCCCCATCCTTCTCTTCATTAAACTAGACATACCCAATTCCAGCAACCATTCTTTATATGTTTTAGTCTCCGGTCCCCTAATCATCTTTGTTGCTCTTCTCTGCACTCTTTTTGCCAGATTCTAGAGCACCCTTTCGCTGTTTTAAGATGGGTGGGCTTCAAATGCCTGGAATTGGCCAGCTGGGAGTTGAAGTCCACCCGTCTTAATGTGGCCAAAGTGGGAGAAACACTGGTCTGGGAAGGCGCTATTCAGGGTGTCAATCCAGGCAAGAGAAGTTCCCCTTTCAAAAATCCTCAGGAGTGGAAAAACTGAGGACTACGATCTTGAATTGAAAGCTAAAAGGGAGAGTTCACTCTTTGGTTTTGCAGAATCCTGTTCTCCTCATCCTTGACCGTTCTTTCATAAATGCTTCCAAATAGCTGCTTAGCTTAGGATAGGGTTGATTCTATGCTGGGGGGGGGAGGAAGAAAGTCCTCCACCCCTTCGGTGCTCCACCAGTTCCTGTTGGGAAAAGATCAGATTGTTCCTGCTGAGGGTCTAGACATGATCTCCAGGGGGGCAACGTTGCTGGCCTCTGCCTTGAGCTCTTACCTTGTACTCCACATTGTCTGAATGGGTGGGTGCCCACATACACCCCCTCATCTATCCCCCCTCTGGGCAAACACCAGGGCAGGGCCAGCCCCCACCAGAGGGTGGCGCTGCCCTCCTTCCCATGGCCACTCCAACACTCTTCTGCTTTTCTAGAGCAAGATGAACCTAGAAACGGGAATGTCGGAAGACGAACTGACGCCTGAATCCATCGAGTTCTGCCAGAAACTGGGCAGCAAGTCCACCAAGGTCTCCGACATAGTGGGCAACAAAGACGTGGCTGTGTACACCGCCATCCAGAAGGGAGTCATGAAGGTCAACGATCACGCCACCTCCAACGCCCAGAAAATCCAGAAATGGGTTCTGCTCAGCAAAGACTTCTCCATTCAGAGTGGAGAGCTGGGTAAGAAGCTGGCGTGGCTCCCCAGTTCTGGATGGTTTGTGGGCAGACTGCTGGGGTAGGGGGGGTCGGATGGCACAGGGTGGCATTTCTCAACCTTGGCAACATGAAGAGGGGTGGACTTCAACTCCCAGAATTCCCTAGCCAGCCATGCCGTGGGGTTCAGCCCAGATCCCACTTCGCTGAGAATCTTAGCCACTTCGTTCAGAAAAGACAAGTCGTATCCAATCAATGTTCTCCAAAAGAGATTTGTCAAGTCTTATGCGGAGAAAGGCCAGGGGATGGTTTAAATGCCCTTTATGTTGCCCATTAAAATGCCCTCTGTCCTCCAAGATGCTAAATTAAAAGAGGACCGGCCTGCTCACTTTTCCAAAAGTGAAGTCCTTGTATTACTCTTGGGCAGAATCTTCCCTTTCCAAGATTTTAAGGTGACCTCAGGAAAGTTCAGACAACCATTTGTCTGAAATGGTAGGTTTCCTGCCTGAACAGGGGGTTGGACTAGAAGACCTCCAAGGTCCCTTCCAACTACTTCTTCTTCTCCTTCTCCTTCTTCTTCTTCTTCTTCTTCTTCTTCTTCTTCTTCTTCTTCTTCTTCTTCTTCTTCTTCTTCCTCCTCTTCTTTCTTTCTTTCCTTCCTTCCTTCCTTCCTTCTTTCTTTCTTTTTTCTCGTGATGATGATCATGTTGCTATCGCTGTCCATTACCAAGGAGGCTTCCAGCTTAGGGTGGTCCACTGTGCAGACATCATCCATCTGGGGAGGGGGCTGGTCGCCCATTCTCCATTATATTAAGGGAGCAAAGAGCATCCATGCTGCATTCAAACATTGCAAGACATTTCCCTGGATTCTCGGCTTTGCACGGCGTCAGAAAAAGTTGAAGGCGGGGGGAGAGGGCAAGGCGTGAGGGGGGTCCTTAGGCACTAACATGTGGCCAACTCTCTGTCTCCCAGGCCCAACCATGAAGCTGAAGAGGCCAGTGGTAACCAAGATGTACCAAGAACAGATCCAACAGCTCTACTCAGAAACGCCAAATTTCTGAATGAGGACGCCCGTCTCTCCACCTGCCTCTGCCTCGAAGTCCAGCATCTTTACCGGAGTCTTTTCTGCAGGCGAGGTGCACCGTCGCTTCCGTTGATAAATGAGGTTTTCAATAAAGGGTCTCCTTCTCTTGTTTTCCTCCAAGGCAGGAGACTCCTCTGCACTTCGGACTCTGGCTGTGCCGGTGAGAAGCATACGGAAGACCCTCGCTGGCTGTTTTGACCTCAGTGTACCTCTTCCCGAAATGAATGTACCAACCTCAGGGTTTCTCTTTCCTTTCCTTCTTTTCTCATTTCCTTTCTTCCTCCTATCTTTTCCTTTCCTTCTTTATTCCATTTGTTCTTTCTCCCTTCCGCTTTCCTTTCCTTTTCCTTCCCTTTTTCTCTTTCCCTTCCTTCCCCATCAAATATCTTTCTTTCTTTCTTCTCCCTCTCCTTCCTTCCTTCTTTCTTTCTATTTTCTTCTCCCTCTCCTTTTCCTTCCCTTTCTTTTTCTTTTCTCCAGGGATGGGATGGGAGTTCTCTAGCGAACCAAAGGAAAACACTGCAGCGATGCCGCAGACTGGGTGAACCCTGTGTGTTCTTGCAGTGCCTTGGGGTAGTTCGTTGGGTGAATCTTTGCACGGGGCACTTTTTCTTTTTCCACAAGACGGCTGGTGTCCACATTGCACACAGGGCAGGACATTTCTTACTGGCGCACTTCAGTCTTCTCACTGTTTTCACTTGGGAGGTAGACTTACCTAGTGAGGTGTGCCCAACTCTCTTCAAAGAGCAGGATGTTTTTCAACATCAGATGTTGGGGTCCGCTTTGCCCCTCCTGTGCCAGGGGACCAATTTCCCAGGAAGGAAGGAAGGAATGGGCAGAAATCTCCTTACAAGTGTTTTGGGAACACATTTGGAAACCTGCATGAGCATCACACTTGAACTTGGCTCTTGGGGCTTAGTCAAAGTTTACCCTGTGCTTGTTCTGCGTGAACCATAAAACTTTAATTCCAGCCAAATTATATGGGGGGAGGGGAGGGAGAGGATTAGGCTGCTCAGCTGTGCCTTGTTCCCCTTTAAATCGACATAAAATTGCAAGTACTGCTCTGGATTCAAAACCCAACTTGCGCAGAAGAGCCAAAAAGTGTGCCCTTATGAATTTGAGCCACTTTTGTGCAAAGAGGCTTTATTTAGTTTTGATGTTTGGTAAGAATTGCGGTGTGGGTAAAGAGGCATTGAGCAAATGGGGGTGTCTGAAGAAAGCATGGGGTGCAATCATGGATTATTTTTAATAGTGTGAGCTAAACCAAATCACTTTTAGCTTCTAGTATAAACATGGGAGTGAGAGGGGGCATATTTGATAATGGTTAATAAGGCTGCTCTGTTTTCGTGGGAAGATTTAAATGCTTCTATAGAGAGCTTTTCTTCTCCCTGTAAATGTAATAGGAGTTCTCTGTATTTATGAATTGGGGTACAAAGGAAACGTGTCTTTAAGGAATCAAATGTGATAATCTGTCCATATATATTAGGAGTGTTTTTTTTTCTTAAGTGTTTTCAAGGTTGTCCAAAGCTGTGATGGTCACCACATATTGTAATAAAGCCTGTTAAGTTTAAAATTTTTTGCAAAATATGCAGCTGTTGGCTTAGAGCCTTTCAGACTCAACTTTCCCTTGCAAACGTGGTTATGTTACTGTGAGCATTGAAATTCGCCTTCCCTGACTTAGCGTCGTTTCCAAATTTTGGGTTCCAGCTTCTTGATTTTTCAACTCCTGCAAGTGGAGTCCCAGGAGGTCATAATGCAAAAGCCAGGAGAAGGGAGGGAAAGAGCCATTTTAAGTAGAAATTCTTCATATTTTTCCACCCATCTGTTTCAGGGCAGGCTGTTCTTTATGTGGTCCCAGGCTTGTCAGGCCTTTTCGAATCATGTCAGAAAAATATTTCAGAATAAAAAAGATACAAGCTCAAAAACAGTCTTGGGTGTTTTTGTAGGCCTCCTGGGTGAACTTCTGCCTGCAGCCAACACAGTTGTGGGCTCCTTCCTGCTGGCAGGAGAAAGTGAGATGTGTCCAGCCCCATAGGAGTGTTATGGCGGGCTGAGCTGGGCCTGGGTGCAACCTTCCCTTCAGGGGCTGCCCCACATGGGCTTTGCATGAGCCACCCCAAACCACGGTTAATGGGCCAGGCCGAAGGCTCACGGGAGTGCTGTAAAGCACTATAAAGCAGTATACAGCTGGTCCTTGACCGCTCAAAGTTATAACCACACTGAAAAGTGACTTATGACCCTTTTTTCACACTTACAACCTTTGAAGCAGCCCCATGATCTCGTGATCGAAAGTCAGATGCTGGGAAAACTGATTCATACTTATGACCATTGCCGTGTCCCTTTTGCAACCTCCTGACCAGCAAAGTCGACGGGGAAGCCAGGTTCACTTAACAACCGGGTGACTAACTTCACAAATGCGGTGATTCACTTAGCAACTGAGGGAGAGGAAGGAAGGAAGGAGATAGGGAGGGAGAGGAAGGAAGTCATTAAGATGGGGCCACCCTCGCTTAGCAACAGTCTCACTTAGCAACAGAAATGTTGGCCTCCATTGTGGTTGTAAGTCAAGGACTACCTGCATACGCCTGCCTAAGTGCTGTTACTATTGATGCAAGGCAGCCACATCAAAAAAAAACAAAAAAAAAACCAAGTACGGCAGCCTAAAGATCAAGTCCCATCACAGCCTAAACATTTAAGGCCCATCATCCCCAGCTGAGTGGACACCATGGTAATACCATCAATAGTAATGCAGGCCAGCCATGTCAAAACAAAAAAACCAAGTACGGCAGCCTAAACATCAAGTCCCATCACAGCCTAAACATTTAAGGCCCATCATCCCCAGCTGAGTGGACACCATGATAACACCATCAATAGCAATGCAGGCCAGCCATATAAAAAAAAAACAAAAAAAACCAAGTATGGCAGTCTAAACATCAAGTCCCATCATCCCCAGCTGAATGGACACCATGATAACACCATCAATAGCAATGCAGGCCAGCCATATAAAAAAAAACAAAAAAAAAACAAGTATGGCAGTCTAAACATCAAGTCCCATCATCCCCAGCTGAGTGGACACCATGATAACACCATCAATAGCAATGCAGGCCAGCCATATAAAAAAAAACAAAAAAAAACAAGTATGGCAGTCTAAACATCAAGTCCCATCATCCCCAGCTGAGTGGACACCATGATAACACCATCAATAGCAATGCAGGCCAGCCATATATATATATAAAAAAAAGCCTAAACATTTTAAGTCCCCTCACAGCCTAAACATTAAGTCCCATCATCCCCAGCTGAGTGGACACCATGATAACACCATCAATAGCAATGCAGGCCAGCCATATAAAAAAAAACAAAAAAAAACAAGTATGGCAGTCTAAACATCAAGTCCCATCATCCCCAGCTGAGTGGACACCATGATAACACCATCAATAGCAATGCAGGCCAGCCATATATATATATAAAAAAAAGCCTAAACATTTTAAGTCCCCTCACAGCCTAAACATTAAGTCCCATCATCCCCAGCTGAGTGGACACCATGGCTGCTGCTGCGTCCCCAAAGACTCAAGCGGGCTTTTCTCCTAGGGGGCACCGCAGCAGGCAGGATTCCTCGCCCAGGCGCTCCCTAAGCGAAGGCACTCTGCACACGCCCAGAGGCCCTCAGCAACCGGCCCTCTCCCGCCCGGTCGCCCGCCTGCCCGCCTCAGGCGCCTCGCGCCAAAACGCGCGCCAACCGCCGGCCCCGCCTCCCGCCGCCGCCCTCCCCCTCCCGCCTTTGGACAGCCGCCCAATCGGAGCGAGCCGAGGGGGGGCCCGCCCGGAGGGGCGTGTCCGCTGACGTCACGGGGCAGGCTAGCAACAGTTGCCTCGAAACCCCGCGCGAGGAGGCGCCATAGTGACCGTAGCCCTGGAGACGGTTACTTGCCAACGGGAGCCGCCGCCGCCGCCGCCGCCGTCTGCACCCCCGGCCGCCGGAGCCCAGCGCAGCCCCGCGGGGAGCCCCGGAGCCCCGGGGAGGCCGGGTAAGGCCCGCGTCCGGGACTCGAGGGGCGCGCTCCGGAGTGGCCGGACTGGAGTTCCGGGATGTTGTTGTTGTTGTTGTTGGGCGGGGAGGGAGGGAGGGCGCGTTAATCCGGATTGACTCCGGGGGGGGGGGAAGTTGGCCCGGTGCAACGGGGGCGCTCCGGGCGAGGAAGGGCCCGGCGGGGCAGGAGGACTGCAGGCCCCCCTCCTGCCCCCCAACCCGGGACAGGGGCTGCTCCCCTGCTTTGCAAGCTTCCCTTTCGGGGTGGTCGCTGCTGGGGGTCCCCCCTCCCCGCAATGTTGGCCTGGGAGCAATTAAACCGAGTTTGGCGGGGTCCCCTGGGTCGTGTTTGTCAAGCTCAGCAGCTGGGAGAGGGATGGACTTCAACTCCCAGAATTCCCCAGCCAGCTTGGCTGGCTGGGGGATTCTGGGAGTTGAAGTCCAGCGGTCTTAAAAGTTGCTGAGCTTGCTAAACTCTAGGTATTTTTCCCCCCAAACTCTTTTGTTCCATGGCCAAAGCACCTTCCTGGTCTCCCAACGCCCCTAGTTGGATGGGGGGGGCACTTCTCCTCTTTCTCGACTCTGCCCATTAGGATGGGTGAGCGCGGGGGGGGGGGAGCCTGTGGGGGTGAGCTCCTGGCACGGGGAGGCGACTGCTGCCGGAGTCCGCTTTTGGTGGGCAGGGAAATGGCACAAATCCTGGGTACAATCTGCGAGGCGTAAAGGGCTGCCACTGTTTTGTGTGGGTGAGGAAGGAAAAGGAAGGAAGGAGATAGGGAGAGGAAGGAAGGAAGGAAGGAAATAGGGAGGGAGATGAAGGAGAAAGAAAGAAAGAAAAAAAGAAAGAAAAAATAGAAAGAAAGAAAAAAATAGAAAGAAAGAAAGAAAGAAAGAAAGAAAGAAAGAAAGAAAGAAAGAAAGAGAAAAGAAAGAAAAGAAACAAAACAGCATTCTTGTCTTGCAGTTTGTGGCTGGGACTTTTCCATCCCTCTCATTTCCCATCTCTTGAAAGGAGCGGGGGTGGTGGAAAGAAGGAAGGAAATAGGGAAGGAGAAAAAGAAAGAAAGAAAGAACAGCATTCTTGCCTTGCTGTTTGTGGCTGGGACTTTTCCACCCCTCCCATTTCCCATCTCTTGAAAGGGGCAGGGGTGGTGGAAAGAAGGAAGGAAATGGGGAAGGAGAAAAAGAAAGAAAGAAAGAAAGAAAGAAAGAAAGAAAGAAAAGAAAGAAAACAGCATTCTTGCCATGCTGTTTGTGGCTGGGACTTTTCCACCCCTCCCATTTCCCATCTCTTGAAAGGGGCGGGGGGGGGGTGGAAAGAAGGAAGGAAATAGGGAAGGAGAAAAAGAAAGAAAGAAAGAAAGAAAGAAAGAAAGAAAGAAAGAAAGAAAGAAAGAAAACAGCATTCTTGCCTTGCTGTTTGTGGCTGGGACTTTTCCACCCTTCCCATTTCCCATCCCTTGAAAGGGGCGGTGGTGGTGGTGGAACAGGACTCAACTTGGTTGCCGTGCAGATCCTGGTGTGACGCCTTCCAGGCAGACCGCCAGAGGGGTCTTGGCCAGAGCCGCCCAGATCTATTTAAAACATCCCCTCCCCTCTCAAATGCCAGCACTCTTCAAATCTGGCTGACATTCCTGCTGGAGCTGACTTCTGTCTGGCTGGCGTGCCAGGACTTGTTGCTGCGGTGGGGGAGCAGAGAGCCTCCTCCTCCTCCTCCCTCGACTCGGCGTTGGAGATTAGATTTCACCTAAGCCCAAGCAGGGCCTGCCTTTTCCATTTCATCCAGGCCTGATCCTTAGACTCGTCGGTAGCTCTCTCTGAAGTTGTGGGGGGCGGGGGCCGCAAAAAAACAGAAAAAGGGAGCAGGAAAAAAAAGGGTGAGCCTGGCTCGCAGGGCGCTTTGGATCACGCCTGAGCTCCGCATGAGTTTCCAGCCACTTTGCAAACATTTTTTGGAAGTGAACTTAGTGACATGACGCAGGTTCAAATGATGCAAGGAAGAGAACCAGAGGTGGGGGGGGGGAGAAAGGGCTGATAGTGCTTTTTTTTTTTAAACTCTGTTTCCTGATCTCTCCGTTGTGTGAACGATAAGAGGGTTCATGACGGTGAGGTTGGCTTATCTGTTGACAAGACACTCCCACTGTCCCCGCCACAAATGATCAAAGCTGTGCTGGGAAAACTGAGATAACTGAGATCACACGCTTCCCCCCCCCCCAGAGAGCAGTCAATTTTACATTTTAGTTCGTTTTCATCTGGACGGGGGGGGGGGGGAACCTGATACGTTGGGAGCGAGCCGAAGCCTCAACGCCTCCCGTTTGGGCCCAAGGCTCACACCTTCCTGCTTCTGCCTATTAACCCGAGATACAATTGGCAAATTGTATCTCGGGTTAATCTAGGCAAATCTAGACAGCATTCTAAAAAGCAGAGACATCACCCTGCCAACAAAAGTGCATATAGTCCAGGCCATGGTTTTCCCAGTTGCAATGTGTGGCTGTGAAAGTTGGACCGTAAGAAAGGCTGAGCGCAAAAGAATGGAGGCCTTTGAACTCTGGTGCTGGAGAAGACTCCTGCGAGTCCCTTGGACTGCAAGGCGATCCAACCGGTCAGTCCTGGAGGAGATCAACCCCGACTGCTCTTTAGAAGGCCAGATCCTGAAGTTGAAACTCAAGGACTTTGGCCACCTAATGAGAAGGAAGGACTCACTGGAGAAGGGCCTGATGCTGGGAAAGATGGAGGGCAAGAGAAGAAGGGGACGACAGAGAAGGAGGTGGCTGGATGGAGTCCCTGAAGCAGTAGGCCTGAGCTTAAATGGACTCCAGAAGATGGTAGAGGACAGGAAGGCCTGGAGGAACGTTGTCCATGGGGTCGCGATGGGTCGGACACGACTTCGCAATTAACAACAACAACAACACAATTGGCCAGACCCAGCTGTTTGTGGTTACTGTTCTCAGCATGCAATTAAGAGGAGGCAGATGGACACCAGCTAAGACGGTTACTCCGAAGGGAGCTGGAAGAGACCTTGGAGGTCTTCTAGTCCAACCCCCTGCTCAAACAGGATGCTACAGCATTTCAGACAGGTGGCTGTCCAGTCTTATCTTAAGCAGGGCTTGTCAGCCGGTTACCAATCCATCTGGTGGCGATGCCGTCTATCCCACATTTTTTTTCTAGAAGTAGGTTCTGGCCTACTTTGTCGAATGCCTTGCTGAAGTCTATTCCAGCGGTTCTCCACCTGTGGGTCGGGACTCCATTTGGGGTCGAACGACCCTTTCACGGGGGTCGCCAAACAACGCAGTCCGCCATTTTTTCCCCCTTTTCCTTAGCTGTGCTACTCCCTCTTATTCTATTGGCTTTTGAAAGCCAATGGAATAGACTCTCTTGAATAGAGTCTAATTCTATTGGCTTTCCAAAGCCAATAGGAATTGTCCAGGCTGTCTCTGCCCTGCTGAGCCCGCCAAAAGTCCCATTCTGCAAACGGTGCTGCACCAGTTGAGTAGTCCTCGACTTACGACCGGTTGAGTAGTCCTCGACTTGCGACCGGTTGGGGGGGGTCGCGGCATTAAAAAGCTTGAGAACCACTGGTCTAAGCCATACTACATCCACCACATTTCCCCCGCCACCTAATTTAGCCACTTTGTCGAAGAATGAAATAAGATTGGTTTGGCACGATTTATTTTTTAACAAACCCGTGCTGGCGGCCGGTTACGTCTTTGTTGGTTTCTAGACGTTCGCAGATCTTTTTTTATTATTATTATTTTTAAAGGAAAGTTTTTAAAGTGTTCTTTTAAGTGGCGTGTCCTAAAGGGGAGCCCCGCTGAGAAAAGCAAGCTGGCACCCGCTTTTCGAAGCCAGTTGAGAGAAGTTTGTTTGATAAGGGAATTAAATGTAAAGAGGACGGGAGGAAAGCGTTGATGCCACCCTGGAAAGTCAGTCCTTTTGACACCCCTTTTTTCTCTGCCCCCCCCCCCTTTCTTCCTCCTGGCCACAACTTCCCCTAAATGCCAGTTGCCCTCGTTTAACTGCGGTGCCAACTCGGCTCTTCCCTTCGTTCTCCTGCCGTGGCTGGCAAGTCTCTTCTGTGCAAAATAGGGAAATGCAGCGTCACTGCCCTGGTGTTGCAACAGGCAGGCCTCTTCCTCCACCCAGCCACCCCCCCCCCTTTTACTTCCTGTAGTAAAGTTCCCTCCTCCTGCAGGGAGCTTTCCCAGCCCTGGCTCTCCTTGTGGCTTTGGTGCTCCCTGGCCGAGGGTTGGAATGTTTTTTGCTTTTGCTTTGGAGAAGCCCCGTCTGAACCGCATCTGGGTTAGAGGGCCAGTCCAGACCTTGAAAGCTGCACATTTAAATCCCAAGGGGCAGAATGGCAGAGCTGGATGGGACCGTGGAGGTCTTCTACTCCAACCTTCTTCTCAAGGAGAAGATCCTAGACCTAGACCAGTGGTGGCGAACCTATGGCACGGGTGCCAGAGGCGGCACTCAGAGCCCTCTTTGTGGGCACGCGCACAGTCGCCCCAGTCCTAGGCCTTCAGCTGAGTTTAATAAAACCTTTTCGCTTTAGGCCTCTGCCGCCGTGTGCAAAAAAAAAAAAAAGGTTCAATCAATCAGTCAATTTCAATTTCTTGGGGGGGGGGGAAGATCTTGCAAAGTTGGAATTGATTGATTTAACTTTTAGTCCCATCCAGTCTGCCCTTACCATTGTAGCCACGCCCACCCAGTGGGCCACGCCCACCCAGTGGGCCTCACCCACCCAGGTTTGCCATCAGTGACCTAGACCATGTCAGACTGGACAGTCACTTCTCTGCAGTGGTATAGGGTCTCCTGCTTGAGCAGGGGGCTGGACTAAAAGACCTCCATGGTCCCTTCCAGCTCCTATTCTATTCCTAATCTTTATTCTGTTCTATTCTACAGTCTGTTCTATTCTACAGTCTGTTCTATTCTATTCTATTCTATTCTATTCTATTCTATTCTATTCTATTTTGTAATTCTATTCTATTCTATTTTGTAATTCTATTCTATTCTATTATTCTATTGTATTCTATTCTATTCGATTCTATTCTATTTTGTAATTCTATTCCATTCTATTCTATTCTGTAATTCTAGTCTATTCTGTAATTCTATTCTATTCTATTCTATAATTCTATTGTGTTGTTAATTGCGAAGTCGTGTCCGACCCGTCGCGACCCCATGGACAACGTTCCTCCAGGTCTTCCTGTCCTCTACCATCTTCTGGAGTCCATTTAAATTCACACCTACTGCTTCAGTGACTCCATCCAGCCATCTCATTCTCTGTCGTCCCCTTCTTCTATTGCCCTCCATCTTTCCCAGCATTAGGCTCTTCTCCAGTGAATCCTTCCTTCTCATTAGGTGGCCAAAGTACTTGAGTTTCAACTTCAGGATCTGGCCTTCTAAAGAGCAGTCGGGGTTGATCTCTTCTAGGACTGACCGGTTTGAACGCCTTGCAGTCCAAGGGACTCGCAGGAGTCTTCTCCAGCACCAGAGTTCAAAGGCCTCCATTCTTTGGCGCTCAGCCTTTCTTATGGTCCAACTTTCACAGCCATACATTGCAACTGGGAAAACCATGGCCTGGACTATACGCACTTTTGTTGGCAGGGTGATGTCTCTGCTTTTTAGAATGCTGCCTAGATTTGCCATAGCTTTCCTCCCCAGGAGCAAGCATCTTTTAATTTCTTGGCTGCAGTCCCCATCTGCGGTGATCTTGGAGCCCAGAAAAATAAAATCTGTCACTACCTCCATTTCTTCCCCATCTATTTGCCAGGAATTGAGAGGGCCGGATGCCATGATTTTGGTTTTCTTAATGTTGAGTTTCAAGCCTACTTTTGCACTCTCCTTCTTCACCCGCATCAAGAGGCTCCTTAGTTCCTCTTCACTTTCTGCCATTAGAGTGGTATCATCTGCATATCTTTGTTGTTGTTGTTGTTGTTGTTAATTGCGAAGTCGTGTCCGACCCATCGCGACCCCATGGACAACGTTCCTCCAGGTCTTCCTGTCCTCTACCATATTCTGGAGTCCATTTAAATTCACACCTACTGCTTCAGTGACTCCATCCAGCCATCTCATTCTCTGTCGTCCCCTTCTTCTATTGCCCTCAATCTTTCCCAGCATTAGGCTCTTCTCCAGTGAGTCCTTCCTTCTCATTAGGTGGCCAAAGTACTTGAGTTTCAACCTCAGGATCTGGCCTTCTAAAGAGCAGTCGGGGTTGATCTCTTCTAGGACTGACCGGTTTGAACGCCTTGCAGTCCAAGGGACTCGCAGGAGTCTTCTCCAGCACCACAGCTCAAAGGCCTCAATTCTTTTGCGCTCAGTCTTTCTTATGGTCCAACTTTCACAGCCATACATTGCAACTGGGAAAACCATGGCCTGGACTATACGCACTTTTGTTGGCAGGGTGATGTCTCTGCTTTTTAGAATGCTGTCTAGATTTGCCATAGCTTTCCTCCCCAGGAGCAAGCGTCTTTTAATTTCTTGGCTGCAGTCCCCATCTGAGGTGATCTTTGAGCCCAGAAAAATAAAATCTGTCACTACCTCCATTTCTTCCCCATCTATTTGCCAGGAATTGAGAGGGCCGGATGCCATGATTTTGGTTTTCTTAATGTTGAGTTTCAAGCCAACTTTTGCACTCTCCTTCTTCACCCGCGTCAAGAGGCTCTTTAGTTCCTCTTCACTTTCTGCCATTAGAGTGGTATCATCTGCATATCTTAGGTTGTTGATATTTCTCCCGGCAATCTTAATTCCAACTTTTGATTCATCTAGCCCTGCCTTTCTCATGATGTGCTCTGCATATAAGTTAAATAGGCAGGGTGACAGTATACAGCCTTGCCAGACTCCTTTTCCAATTTTGAACCAATCAGTGGTTCCGTGTTCGGTTCTCACTGTTGCTTCTTGACCCGCATATAGGTTTCTCAGGAGACAAATGAGATGGTCTGGTACTCCCATCTCTTTAAGAACTTGCCACAATTTGTTGTGATCCACACAATCAAAGGCTTTTGCATAGTCAATGAAGCAGAAGTAGATGTTTTTCTGGAACTCCCTAGCTTTCTCCATGATCCAGCGTATGTTGGCAATTTGATCTCTAGTTCCTCTGCCTCTTCGAAATCCTGCCTATACTTCTGGTAGTTCTCGATCCACATACTGCTGGAGTCTAGCTTGTAGGATTTTAAGCATAACTTTACTAGCATGTGAAATGAGTGCAATGGTGCGATAGTTTGAACATTCTTTGGCATTGCCTTTCTTTGGAATTGGAATGTAAACTGACCTTTTCCAATCCTGTTGCCACTGTTGAGTTTTCCAAATTTGCTGGCAAATTGAGTGTAGCACTTTTACTGCATCGTCTTTTAAGATTTTGAATAGCTCAGCTGGAATACTGTCACCTCCACTAGCTTTGTTATTGCTCAGATTTTCTAAGGCCCATTTCACTTCACATTCTAGGATGTCTGGTTCGAGGTCAGTGACCATCTCATTGTGGTTATCTGGGATGTTAAGCTCATTCTTGTATAGTTCTTCTGTGTAGTTTTGCCATCTCTTCTTAATCTCTTCTGCCTCTGTTAGGTCTCTGCCATTTTGGTCCTTTATCATGCCCATCTTTGCATGAAACGTTCCCTTCATATCTCCAATTTTCTTGAAGAGATCTCTGGTCCTCCCTATTCTGTTGTTTTCTTCTATTTCTTTGCACTGTTCATTTAAGAAGGCATTCTTATCTCTTCTAGCTATTCTCTGGAATTCTGTATTCAATTGGGTGTATCTTTCTCTTTCTCCTTTGCCTTTCGCTTCCCTTCTTTCCTCAGCTATTTGCAAAGCTTCCTCAGACAGCCATTTTGCTTTCTTGCATTTTTCTTTGGGATGGTTTTAGTTGCTACCTCTTGTACAATGTTGCGAACTTCCATCCATAGTTCTTCAGGCACTCTGTCTATCAGATCCAGTTCCTTAAATCTATTTGTCACCTCTACTGTATATTCATCAGGAATATAATAATAATAATAATAATAGTAAAGTTGGAAGGGACCTTGGAGGTCATCTAGTCCAACCCCCTGCTCGGGCAGGAAACCCTACACCATTTCGGACAAATGGCTGTCCAGTTTCTTCTTAAAAACTTCCAGTGTTGCAGCATTTACTGCTTCTGGAGGCAAGCTGTTCCACTGATTAATTGTTCTAACTGTCAGGAAGTTTCTCCTTAGTTCTAGGTTGCTTCTCTCCTTGATTAGTTTCCACCCATTGCTTCTTTTCCTGCCTTCAGGTGCTTTGGAGAATAGCTTAATTCCCTCTTCTTTATGGCAGCCCCTGAGATATTGGAACACTGCTATCATGTCCCCCCTTGTCCTTCTCTTCGTTAAACTAGACATACCCAATTCTAGCAACCGTTTGATTTAGTTCATACCTGAGTGGCCTAGTGCTTTTCCCTACTTTTTTCAATTTAAGCCTAAATTTTGCAACGAGAAGCTCATGATCTGAGCCACAGTCAGCTCCTGGTCTTGTTTTTACTGACTGTATACAGCTTCTCCATCTTTGGCTGCAGAGCACATAGTCAATCTGATTTCTATGTTGACCGTCTGGTGATGTCCATGTGTAGAGTCGTCTCTTGGGTTGTTGGAAAAGAGTGTTTGTTATGACCATTGTATTCTCTTGACAAAATTCTATTAGCCTGTGCCCTGCTTCATTTTGTACTCCAAGGCCAAACTTGCCTGTTATTCCGGTTATCTTTTGGCTTCCTACCTTAGCATTCCAATCCCCCATGATGATAAGGACATCATTTTTTGGTGTTAATTCTATAAGGTGCTGTAGGGCTTCATAAAACTGGTCAATTTCATCCTCTTCAGCACCAGTGGTTGGGGCATAGATTTGGACTATTGTGATATTGAATGGTTTGCCTTGGATTCGAATTGAGATCATTCTGTCATTTTGGGGATTGTATCCCAGTATTGCTTTTCCTATTCTTTTATTGACTATGAAGGCTACTCCATTTCTTCTGAGGGATTCTTGCCCACAGTAGTATACCTGATGGTCATCTGAGTTAAATTCACCCATTCCTGTCCATTTTAGTTCGCTGATTCCTAAGATGTCGATGTTCAGTCTTGTCATCTCTTTTTTGACTACGTCTAGCTTGCCTTGATTCATGGATCTTACATTCCAGGTTCCTATGGAGAAAAAATCTTTACAGCATCGGACTTTCCTTTCATCACCAGATATATCCACAGCTGAGCGTCCTTTCGGCTTTGGCCCAGTCGCTTCATTCTTTCTGGCGCTACTAGTACTAGCCCTCTGCTCTTCCCCAGTAGCATATTGGACACCTTCCGACCTGAGGGGCTCATCTTCCAGCGTCATATCTTTTTTCCTTTTAGTACTGTCCATGGGGTTTTCATGGCAAAGATACTGGAGTGGTTTGCCATTTCCTTCTCCAGTGGATCACATTTTGTCAGAACTCTCTGCTATAACCTGTCCGTCTTGGGTGGCCCTGCACGGCATAGCTTATAGCTTCATTGAGTTACGCAAGCCCCTTCGCCACGACAAGGCAGTAATCCATAAAGGGGATCCATAAATTCTATTGTATTGTATTCTATTCCATTCTATTTTATTCTGTAATTCTATTCTATTCTATATTCTATTCTATATTCTATTCTATTCCTATTCTATTCTATTCGTATTCTATTCCATTCCTCATTCCCTCTCAGTCAAACTCCTTTTTAAAGTCCTTGGTGCTCTCTGAGTTTGGCGGTTTTCTTGCAGACATTTTATTGCCCAGGCTAGGTCACATCATCAGTGCTAGAAGGGATTGTGGAGTTTGCTCCCATTTTCTATGCTAGCATCTTGCCCTCTCAGCGTTAGTGGGGATGGTCTTAGAATTTCTTTGATTGGGCTGTTTACTGTTGCCTTGTTTGGCAGTTCCTTCATTGGGGTTCGGTTTACTTGATAACAGAGTTGGAAGGGGCCTCGGAGGTCACCTAGTCCAACCCCCTGCTCAGGCAGGAGACCCTATCCCATTTCAGACAAATGGCTCTCCAGTCTTTTCTTAAAAACTTCCAGTGTTGGAGCACCCACAACTTCTGGTGGCAAGTCGTTCCACTGGTTCATTGTTCTCACTGTCAGGAAATTTCTTCTTAGTTCCAGGTTGCTTCTCTCCTTGATGAGTTTCCACCCGTTGCTTCCACCGGTTAATTGTTCTGTCCTGAAATGTTGGTCTGATGTCTGATGTTAATCTTGGAGTTAATCTATGCCGGGGTAGGCCACCTTGGTTCTTTTATGACTCGCGGACTTCAACTCCCAGAATTCCTGAGCCAGCCACGCTGAGGGGAAGGGAGAGGGTTCCAAGCTGAGCCAGGCTGGCTCAGGAATTCTGGGAGTTGAAGTCCACCAGTCATGAAGTGGCGATAATTCCCCCATGTTGGCTCAGGAATTCTGGGAGTTGAAGTCCACCAGTCATGAAGGGGCCATAGTTCCCCCATGCTGGCTCAGGAATTCTGGGAGTTGAAGTCCAGGAGTCATGAGGGGGCCATAGTTCCCCCATGCTGGCTCAGGAATTCTGGGAGTTGAAGTCCACGAGTCATGAAGTGGCCATAATTCCCCCATGTTGGCTCAGGAATTCTGGGAGTTGAAGTCCCCGAGTCATGAGGGGGCCATAATTCCCCCATGTTGGCTCAGGAATTCTGGGAGTTGAAGTCCACGAGTCATGAAGTGGCCATAATTCCCCCATGTTGGCTCAGGAATTCTGGGAGTTGAAGTCCACCAGTCATGAGGGGGCCATAGTTCCCCCATGCTGGCTCAGGAATTCTGGGAGTTGAAGTCCACAAGTCATGAGGGGGCCATAGTTCCCCCATGCTGGCTCAGGAATTCTGGGAGTTGAAGTCCCCGAGTCATGAGGGGGCCATAGTTCCCCCATGTTGGCTCAGGAATTCTGGGAGTTGAAGTCCCCGAGTCATGAGGGGGCCATAATTCCCCCATGTTGGCTCAGGAATTCTGGGAGTTGAAGTCCACGAGTCATGAAGTGGCCATAATTCCCCCATGTTGGCTCAGGAATTCTGGGAGTTGAAGTCCACCAGTCATGAGGGGGCCATAGTTCCCCCACGCTGGCTCAGGAATTCTGGGAGTTGAAGTCCCCGAGTCATGAGGGTGCCATAATTCCCCCACGTTGGCTCAGGAATTCTGGGAGTTGAAGTCCACGAGTCATGAAGTGGCCATAATTCCCCCATGTTGGCTCAGGAATTTTGGGAGTTGAAGTCCACGAGTCATGAGGGGGCCATAGTTCTCCCATGCTGGCTGAGGAATTCTGGGAGTTGAAGTCCCCGAGTCATGAGGGGGCCATAGTTCCCCCATGCTGGCTCAGGAATTCTGGGAGTTGAAGTCCACGAGTCATGAAGGGGCCATAGTTCCCCCATGTTGGCTGAGGAATTCTGGGAGTTGAAGTCCACGAGTCATGAAGGGGCCATAGTTCCCTCATGCTGGCTCAGGAATTTTGGGAGTTGAAGTCCACGAGTCATGAAGGGGGCCATAGTTCCCCCATGCTGGCTCAGGAATTCTGGGAGTTGAAGTCCACGAGTCATGAAGGGGCCATAGTTCCCCCATGTTGGCTGAGGAATTCTGGGAGTTGAAGTCCACGAGTCATGAAGGGGCCATAGTTCCCCCATGTTGGCTGAGGAATTCTGGGAGTTGAAGTCCACGAGTCATGAGGGGGGCCATAGTTCCCCCATGCTGGCTCAGGAATTCTGGGAGTTGAAGTCCACCAGTCATAAAAGAGCCAAGGTGGCCTACCCCTGATCTATGCTTATCTGGGGGCTGATTGTTGGTGGGGAGGTGTTTTTCTTCCATTCTTGGCTTGTTGATTGACTCTTTTTCATAGTTTCCTAGAGATTGTTTATGTCTGTTTGTCTGTTGATGGCTGATTTGTCAGAGTGCCAGGTTTCTAGAAATTCCACGGCATTTTGGGCATTGGCCTGGTCTAGGATGGTCACCTTTTTTCCCAGTTGAAACTGTGGCTAAGTCTGTCCGTATGTTGTGAAATTAAAAACGTTTTCATCCTGTCTTCTGACTGCTCGTGGGTGTCCATGGATGCCTCCCGCCAGTCTCCTGCCTCTTTGTCCCGCATAGGGACTGTTGCAGTCATTAGCCTGCATGCTGCAGCATCGTTTGCTTTGCTCAGGACGTTTCGAAGGGCTTCCGTTGGCTTGTGTGCTACGCCGATCCCATGTGGTCGTGGTGGTCTGTTGGTGGTTTCCCAGATGTTCTTGACATACGGCAGTGTTGTTGTTCTTTTAGGACTTGTGTTGGTTGTGCTCTATTAGGTTGAGTCGGGCACTGCTTGATAAAGTTGCGGGGAGATCCGTTTTGTTGGAAGATGTTCCATAGATGCCCTGCTTCCTTTTTCTGCTGTTCAGGGTTGCTGCAGTGAGTTTGTGCACAAATTATAATAATAATAATAGTAGTAAAGTTGGAAGGGACCTTGGAGGTCATCTAGTCCAACCCCCTGCTCAGGCAGGAAACCCTACACCATTTCGGACAAATGGCTGTCCAGTCTCTTCTTAAAAACGTCCGGTGTTGGAGCATTTACTGCTTCTGGAGGCAGGCTGTTCCACTGGTTAATTGTTCTCACTGTCAGGAAGTTTCTCCGTTGATGAGCACAGTCAGGGAACACCAAGGACCCCACAATCACTGTCGTCCTCCTCCTCCCCCTCTTTCTCCTCCTCCTCCTCCTCCCCCTCTTTCTCCTCCTCCTCCTCTTCCTCCTCCCCCTCCTCCCCCTCCTCTCTTTCTCCTCCTAGCACTGATGATGTGACCTAGTTGGGCCATGAAACGTTTTGAAGAAAACCACCAAGCTCAGAGAGCACCAAGGAACCCTCCCAACCCCATGGGATGGTTCTCTTCTTCTGAGTCCATGGCATCCACTCAGAACAAGTTACTGAATTTCTGTTTCCTCACCCTTATGATAAAAGGCACAGATTTTTTTTTCTGCTTGGTGTTTCAGTTTTATTTTTTTATTTATCAAACTTAAGAGGCCTCCCTTTTCACTCTGAGCGACTTTGGACGACAGCAGGCAATTATTTAGCCATATAAAATGCTAAATAAAAAGAGGCAGGGAAAACAAGGAGAGAACAACAGAGCTGTTGCCATTAAGTAAGGTGGAGAACAGATCCCGGTCTCTCTAAGGCTGGAGTCAAAGAACGTTTTGAATGAGATTTTTTTTTCCTTCGTTGACAACGCGTCATAAGGTTCGCCTACACATTTTGCAGCCTTCAGGTTTTTAATCGCTAAAAACCATTAAGAAACCCAGACTTAGCATCCTACCCGTCATCTGGTTTCTTTCAAAGAGCACCCCCCTTTTTTTTTAGACCAATCAAACCTTTGAATTTGAATGTTAATTGCACCTAAATTTAACTATAATTAAGTAATTATAATTTAATGCGAACGCTTCTTATGGCATGCATTGACTTTTTCTTTTATGTCATTTTAAACATTATAGCAACATTTTGGAGAGCAGGCCTTGAGGCTCCCCGTTTGTAAAAAAAGCTGAGTCTTCCAGATAGATAGATAGACAGACAGACACCATAGATGGATGGATTGTTTAATTGATCAATCGATGGACAGTTAGACAGACAGATGCAGTAGATACAGTGGATGGATAGATAGATAGATAGATAGATAGATGGATGGATGGATGGATGGATGGATGGATGGATGGATGGATAGATAGATAGATAGATAGATAGATAGATAGATAGATGATAGATAGATAGATAGATAGATAGATAGATAGATAGATAGATAGATAGATAGATAGATAGATAGATGGGTGGGTGGGTGGGTGGGTGGGTGGGTGGGTGGGTGGGCGGGCGGGCAGGCAGGCAGGCAGGCAGGTAGATGGGTAGATAGATGGGTGGGTGGATGGGTGGGTGGATGGGTGGGTGGATGGATAGATGGATGGATAGAGTAGATGGCTGGCTAGATAGACAGATACAATAGCTACAATAGATGGATGGACACATAGCTACAATAGATGGATAGATAGGAGTAGATGGATGATAGATACAATAAATACAAAAAATGGATGGATAGATACAGAATAGATGTATAGATAGTAGATGGATGATAGATACAATAAATGGATGGTCAGACGTAGTTACAATTGATGTTTAGGAGTAGATGGATAATAGATATAATAGAT